>BSBN01000772.1:5445555-6779074 GCA_027924645.1 Cunninghamia lanceolata
TTTTCTCATCCTTCTCTGTTCTTTCTCTGAATTTCTTCACAACTTCCTTAGTTAGGCCAAGATTTTCAGCTAACTGTTCAACTTCTTTTCTTACTCTTCTATTGTATTTAGGTTCTCTGAGCTCAGTATGCAATTTTAAACTCAGCTCCTCATAAGTTCCAAATCTTTCAACCGTTGTGTCTTTGGGCTTTCTTAGCAGATGTTGAGCATATATATCTAAGATCCTTTCATCTACTTCATACCCCATGGGCATGATCCAAATAGTCCTAGGTTCCACTGCTTCCATTAAACATTCATCAATATCAACCATGAAACATATTTAATTTTTGTACTTGTCAACAATTGAATTAGGAATTTTTTCCCTTGAGTGCATCATACTCTAAAAATTGTTGAAGTAACCCCATATTGCAATTTTATGAGCTTTGAAATCACCAATGCTGCAAAGCTGATTTCTAATCTGAATAGCAATTGGCTCATCCTTAGTCCAGTGCACACCTTTTACCCTAGGCACCTCATTGATAAAGTAAAAGAATAGACACAGAATCAATGTACCATACTTGAAAGTATATTTCTTATCTTTCTTGATCTTGTTCAAATTTTCAATCAGTTGATTATGTAGTAGTTCACACAAGTCATAATCAACATTTTCTTTTAGCATCTTATATGCAGCATATATGGCTATTCCAAAAATAGAATTTTCTCTGCTCGAGTGGTAAATCTTGTACCCAATCACCATGGAGGCAAATTTGGCATCCGGTTCTATAATATCATTAATGGTCATTGCCCTTCTATCAAACTTAGATTTGGTAGCATCAGTTACTATTTGGTTTTTCACGGCTTTCAGCATGGGTAATCCTCTGGTTGAGTTTAAAATAGTTACATTTCTGATAGCATCCCTGGTAGTCATGAATGGTTTTAAGAACCAAATGAATTCATCATTCATCCTACTCAAGACGTACCGGACCCACTCATCCTCATCAAATGTTGGAAAATCCATAATTTGAATAAAGTGTTTATCTTGTAGGGCCTTATACTTAGGTTTAAGTTCATGATTTCCGTCCATGAGTTGTTTCTCAAACAAGTCTACATACCTTGAATCTCTAAACTCGTATATATTTGCATGAATATAAACCCTAATGTCATCTACATGCAACACACCATACGGAACACTTGAAAAAGTACATAACGGGTCAACTTCAATTGATTTGTGAGGATACTTCTTAAATTTTGGTCGACGCCTTTCAGTAATGTCAACAACATGAGGAGTAGCCATCTCAACAGATTTTAGATTCAAAGCTTTACAGAGAGGTGCCTTTTTCTTTTTCGGGGTTGGGGTTGATCAATTTCCAATTGAATCTTCTCTTTGCCTTAATCTCTGGATTTGCAGCTCAAATGCTCTTCTTCTTGTTTTCTTTGAAAGCAAGGTGATTCAAATGAGTGACCAAGTGACCTTTTAAAGATTCACATTACCTAATTTGCCTTTGTAATAAATCCATTGCCCTAAATGTATTTAGTTACATTGTTTTTGACAGATCTTCATGAATCACTCTGCAAGATTTCATAGCAACATCTTTTCTTCTGGAAATCTTCTAATACCATTGCAAGGGGTCTAGACCAATTCAGAATATTCTCTTTTATTGTGCCCAACTCAGGCACCCACTTACTGACCAGGGGAATTTGATGTTCAATATAGCTCCCCCTGAGCCAAAGCTTCTAACTTAAATCCTGAAGGAATTATCAGCACCAGATTCCGGTGTAGACCCATCACTATTGTTTATTATATCTTTCTTTATTCAAATCTTGTTCATTTCACTTCATATCTCATTCACATCAATTTTCCTTTTGCCTCTGTCTTGTCTCTGCTCATCCATTTTTTTGTTTACCGAACCTCTTCTTCCATTGTTCCAATTTCTATAGAATCTTGCAATATGACTAGACTTATTGCAATTAAAGCATACTTGATTTCCTCTTGATCTACACTGATTAGCCATGTGTCCAAATCCATTGCAAGCAAAGTAGTAGCCATTGAAAGAATTGCCATTTGAGTTATTCATTATCATACTTCTACATTAATTGGATTTGTGACCATACCTCTTGCATTTGAAGTATTGACCAAAGAGGGATGGACCATTTTGATTTGCTGTACTTCTGCACTGAATAGCTCTAAGACCAAATTTATTGCAATTGAAACAATTTCCATTAAATGATGGATATCTTTGAGCATTAGGCTATCTTACCAGAGGTTTTCTAGTTATGTTCCTTTTATTCCTTGGTTGAAAATTTCTTTGTCCAGATCTAGAGCTTTCACCTTTCTCATATCTAGGATTATGCTTGTCATTATCCTTTTTCTATTCTTCAATTAGTGCTTCGAGTTTAGCTGAGCTTATTTTGAACGTCTCCTTATACTCATTTGCAATTCTAGGTCATGTCTGAGAGTGATAATCTGTCTCTCAAGTTCTCTGTCATTGTTTCTTCTTTCTTGTAGATTTGATTCTAGGAGACTAGCTATTCCATCCATTCTACTACATTCTTCAGTTCTTTCTTTCAGATTTTGCTTCATCTCTTCTTTAGTTTTCTTCCTATCTTCAATTTCCTTGGTCAGTCTCATCACCCCAGTTTCCATTTCATGTTTTAGGACAACAACTTCTTTAGCTAACTTTTCACATTCTTTTGTCTTTTCTTTCAGGGCCTTGTCTTCGAGTTGAAGAGGTTGTTCCTTTCCTTTTGCATTTGATTTGATCAACTTTTCTTTTAAGATTTCAATGAAGTCTTTAGCTTTTTTGAGATTATATTCCAGTTCTTGGATGTCTGCCTTGGACTACTCAAGATCATCTAGGGTGAGATTAAATTGTCCTTGAATATTATATTCATCCATTTTTACTTCCTTCCCAGATCTTCCTTAAGATGTTAAACTTTTCCAAACGAACCTTGCTCTGATACCAATTGTTGGTTTAGGACTAGACAACTGAGAGGGGGGGTGAATCAGTTGTCAGACTTTTACAATCTTTTCTTACTAAATCTTCCTTTTCCAATTATAATTAATTTCATAATATAAACATTTCATCATCAATCAATAACATATGAACAGAAAACATAGATAACACATTTGACACCAAGATTTTGACGTGGAAACCTAGTTAAGGGAAAAACAACAATAGGGGTTAACCCATAAATATTAATACCCTGTTAAAAGTATTTTTACAAATGGGAATGTACATGCATTCGGGCTCACTGCCCAGAGCTCACTGCCTATGGAAACATTACAAAAGAATGACATATATTTGAACTAATTAATAGCATCTACTTATGCAAGAATTTTAGTTCCAGTTAAGTGCAAAAACTGATCTTACACATTTCATCTTTGCTCTACTCTTCTTACTATTCTACCTTCATTCGCACTTTAGATTTCTATTCTTCTCACATTTACCTTCTTCGCATATACGTACACACGAAATCATCCAATTTCATCAGCTATATATATCTGCAATATGGTCTACAATCATTCTATCAGTCAGCTTCAACAACACTTAGAACTTTTGTGAATGCTTTGCTCTGTCGGCTAGATCTATGTATAACTTAAGCTGCGGACCAAAACTTGCTCTTGAAAATCATTACTCAAGTCGGCCACTGTCACTAATCATTATCATTTGTCCAACAAATGACTTCCATACACCCGGAATCAAGATCTTCTGCAAGGTCGGCCTGTTCTTCTTCTGTCTGCTCTGACAAACTGGAACCCGGTATTCAGAGGCTAATATCTTTTGAATCCTTCATCACTGGAGGACAAAAATCTGGAGTTAGACTATCTTGACAATGCATATGACTCCCCTAGATCCGCAGCTGATCATGACTTCCCACCAGAGAGATCCGGAGTAAAATGTTGAACCCTATTGTTGTTCTGTTCTTAACTGCCCAGAATTAGAGAAATTCTAAATCTGACTTCCGGTATGAACAAATTGTGTTATGCGGATGATTGGGATGATATTAGTTGCCATCAATGACAACATATATCATGCCTAGCAGTGTCTCTTGCCAACACCTCACTCCTCCATGTGTCCTAGAATTGCAAAAGGTCCTCCATCAACAGTTGTGGGGCCACCCAAGAAAGCTCCAGGCAAAACCAAAAAAATAGCTATTTCAGCAATAAGCAAAATATTTGCCAATGGGCTAAAAAATCAACAGGCCAATGGAAAAAAAAAGCTTAGCTAATATAGTTGTCTCAATATTGAACAAAATAAAAACACCTTAGACTAAAGATTGATTATTACCATTGCACAAATTTCAACGTGAAATTAATATTAAGGGAGCCACAGGGACTAAAAAAAATTGCATTCAATGAATGCATAATGCATTCTGCCTACCATCTTACAAAATTGAACATTTATTTTGGAAGTTAAAATTGTTCTTTCAAAAGCAATAATTTAGGAAGGTGAAGTTGTTCTTTCAAAAGCAATGTATGAGTGAGATACTTTTGGCAAGAACTGACATTCATTAGGGGTAGTAAATATGTTCTATCTGCTTCCTATACGAAGTAGTTTCTGTAATAGATCATAGCCTTAATGAAGGTATCAACCTAAAGAAAGGTGGCGCCGAGTGCAAAGAGAGGAGTCACCACCTGCAGAAGAAATAAATAACGCTGCAGGGAACTAAACCATCACAAGCTCCTCTTTGCTTCTTTCCTCCATTCTGTTAGTTAGGTGTTCGCATCAGTCTTCTAATGAGGATCACAATGGCTGGAATCTCTGGAGGGCAAGCATGTCCTGATAACAGGTGGATCAAGTGGAATTGGTCTTGCCATTGCCAAAGAGGCTCTTTCTCAAGGAGCATTCATTACACTTGTAGCCAGAAGCTCCTCTAAATTGGAGAAAGCATCCGAAAATCTTGCCAAAGATGGTGGTACCAAACGTAAAATATCAACCAAGGTATGACTTGCTTCTTCATTTTAAGCTTATCTAAAGACTTAGAAATCTTGACATGTTTAATCTGATTTTTATTTTTGAACAGGTTGCAGATGTGGGTGTGTACGAAACATTGGCAAAGGCAATAAATGAATCCTTTGAATGGAGGGCAGTTGATGTGCTGGTGTGCAAAAACTGGACTTCTGGATGAGGCCGGGATTGAAGACCTGCATGACATCATTCAGACTAACTTGATAGGGGGTGTCAATACTGTGCATGTTGGGATTCCATTGATGAAGCAGAGGAGTGCCCAAACACCGATGTCTATTGTTCTCATGAGTTCCCTGTCAGGACTGGTATGTTATTCGTAAAACCTTTTGTATGCTTATTACTCATAAGTTTTTAAGTCTTCATCATGGACTTATATGCACGCTTTATTCCATAAATTGTGATTGTCAGTTCAAAGTCCTAGTTAAGGCCAAAGCATTATGATGCCAGCCTATAGATTATGGCTATTTAAGCGAAGAAAGCATGTGTTTTGATGATGTTTAACATTTTAATCATTGTATTTTTTTATCTTTCTTCCTTTTATGGATCCAAACAAGTTATAACTTTTCACCCTTAATTAGTTTTTCGATCGTTTGTTTTAAGAAATTTTTTTTTTCGTTTGTGTGTTATTCTTTTGGCAGCACATGGTGTATGGTAACTCTGTGTATACTGCAACCAAACATGCTCTAAAAGGACTCGGAGAAACTCTCAAGCTTGAATTGATGGCTTATAACATACGAATTAGCATAGTCTTTCCAGGGTTTGTGGAAACCCCCATGCTTGATTACTGTAAGTAGCTCCAATCTCCTCTTAATGAGATTAATTTTTTATTTTATTAGTATCTAAATTTTGTGTTAGATATTAATAGGGAAGTTTTTCTGTATAAATGTTTATGTTGATTTGATTTCTTGTGAGATTTGTTTGTATATAAGATATTTAACGTTCAACCATTCATAATTAAAGATACAATATTTTTATAGTTTATTTTAGTGAATCTAAAATTTATAATTTTAGATTTAGTTGTAAGTATCAATATTTCAGATTACACTATATTACACTATATGGTTTTATTTTTCTCTTCTGACCATATTATTTATCCATCATCAAAATAAGGATGTTTTTTTAGATTGCAAGATAAGAGCTCCTTAATCTACAACATAATCGTTATTCAAATGATATAGCACACTAACATCTATGAAATTCCCAACTGAATCTTTAAAAACCTTTTGTACTCAAGTGTGTACATATGATTCTTTGAGGTTTTACAAATTTATCTTGGGTATGCTAGCAATCAAACAAATCATTGATGTAGAAAGTAATGTTCAAGCTTTCTTCTTCTTTCATGGCTGTTACTGCATTCTTCAAGTGAGCCTGATATAATTTTGATCTTACATTCCCAAATTATATAGGTGGCGTGGAAGATGACAGAGATATCTTGCAGATGATTCAGGCCACAACTCTCTATAACCGAAGTTGAGCAAAGACACCTGAGCATGTTGCAAAATATACATTAGAAGCAACGAAGAATGGAACCTTTCTTGTCAGGAACCAAATCATTGGTCTTGTGTTATCCACATTCTCTCGTGGACCTATGCCTGCAGACTCATTTGGAAGGGCTTTGGTTGAATTGATATGATATATTCTCATTAGGCTCTTTAGTTTCTTTGGGTGCTTGTTATGTCTATTATGTTATAAAACATAGAAAGCATAAGAAATGAGAAATAAAACCAAATTTATAAAACAAAGTATTGGTATATTTTTAAATTATTAATAATTTTAATGGTGAAAATTGTATATTTTATATTTTTTCTCTTCATTTTAGACTTATTTTGATTGGTCTGCCTTTAATGTAATGACTAGTGTAGAATAGTGGTGTATTATAATGTGAAAGTTGGAAAATAATATGGTCCTTATTATTTGATTTGATCTTCATACATCCCTAGGGATCAATCCCAATACTTTAATTATCTTAGGTCATTTCCACAATTGTGGAAATAATATAGGTCAAATCTGTAGGTGTAAAACTGACCCTGAACTTCCAAAATTGAAATATAAATTTAAGCCCTTATTGACTCCCTCGAACTAGTCATTATAAGCTAACTAAAGCACAAAAATCATTGACTTGTGTGCTAAGGTGTTGTATTTAAAAACATAGCTTATCTCATTTCATCATCTAAACAATCAAATACTCATCAAGGAGAACATCTAGCTATGAGCATTCAAGATACATCCATAGCATAATTAGAGCATCATCATTGCATCATCTATTTACATCATCTTAGGTATCAATTGGATGGTTGCTTGTTGTCTTCTATCCTTATTCCAAAATTGTTAAATTGGATTCAAGGGGTTTGACCAAGGAAGAAGATCCTTGCATAGAAAACTCCCTAAAGGTGTTCTTAAACAATAGGTCATAGACATTGAGTTAAGGAAATCATAGAAGTCAACTTTAATGCAATTCAAATATGTGGGTTTAGTTCAAATCCATGCACCAAGTTTAAATCTACACTCATAAAGATTAGTTTTGCAATTGTGGAAGTGAAGTGAACCATAGCTTCAAATATAGAATTTGTAGATTCAAAAGTGTTTGTTTACTATTACAAGAGGCTTTGATAAATTAATGAATCAATTCTTAACACTTGACACAATAGTATCTCCATCATATTTTGAAGTAAGTATGTTTATTGATTTTCTTTATTTTTCAAACATTTATTTTAGTACATTTATCAGTTTCAACTCCTTAAACTAGGGTTAATTTCTTAGTAGTGTTAAACCATTTCTTTGCTTTAGTTTATTTGTACCCAAGATTTTTTATTTTCTTATATATTTTTTGATGAAACTAACTTACCTTAAATCCCCTATGGTTTTGTCCTTGGGGTTTTTTATGTAAATTTTTTAATTGCCTATATTTCATTTTAGATTTGATTAGGGTTTACATACCCCATCTATTATGTTATTCGCCATATTTTGAGTAGGGTTAGATTTTATCATGTCATCTCTCTTTGATCATTACTCTACTTAGCCCTAGGTCTTTCCTTACGAGTTTCAATATTGATTTCTAATTTTGTTTTCAAATTTGAAGCTTTCTATTTCCCTAAATTCTATATTAGAACTATAATATTGATTTGTTCTAAGTTCTATCATTTAGGGTTTGTGTGTTGAGTGTATGCAAAATTCCTGTTGTCATCCTAATCTCCCTTTGAGAAGAAAACTTCATCTCAACTCTCATTTGACTTCTCATTTAGCTAACTATAAAATCTTCAATAGTTCTATGGATAATAATTATCATGTTGAGGATATTTTGATCATGATGCACCCACAGATAAAAATGATCTTTCTATTGAATTGCACAAGTACATTTTTAAGAGCTTGCTAATGCAACTTCTCCTACACAATTGGTTGACTCACTTTATAATTTATCTCTTGGTGCACCCTTTGGTACAATGATTCTTCATGGCATAGGTACTAGAATTTCCTATTCAAGTTCTTTGTGTGGTACATCTTCTTGACTACCCACCCACCAAACCTTCATCATTCCCATTTTGATGTGGATCCTCTCATTGTGCCTTCTTCTCATGTTACCTCTCCTAGTATGACCCCCACCCCTCATGTTTCTTACTTTGGTGTCATGACAACCTCTTCTTCCACTAGTGTCCCATGTTCCACTCATCCCACTAGTTCCATTCCTTCCTCTTTTCTTATTTGTCCCATATCTACATACCATGCTATGAGTATTATCCCTTCATCTCACCCTACTATTGTTTCATCTTCCTCTTTTTGGACTATATAGTTTTGTCACCACTTCTAGTGTTGTATCTTAATCTCTCATCAATTATTTCCTATGTTCTCACCAGTACCATTCTTACTACCACCCTTGATGCATTATTATCAAAACTTGATAGAGCAGAGAGAAAAGTAGATGTCATGTCTCACAATCCAACACAACACAAGGTGAATGCAAGATCATCATGAGCCAAAAAACACTCTTAATCAGCAGTGAACATGCTCAAAAATAGACAAGTAACTTTAAATACTAAATCAAAGGACCTATCTACAAAATCTAAAAAAAGTAGTTACAAAGGTTATAGGAAATTGAATCTAGTTTATGAACTACCATCTCTTGAATAATTTTAAATTAGTTTTGTGAAAATTAGATATTTCAAAGAGGCGCTACTAAAATTATGAAAAAAAAAAGAAATGGCTGTCATTTCAACAAACCTAATTTGAAGCAAAGATAATTATATTTCATAAAGCCTTATATACAAGTAATGAACATGTAAGAGAATGTGACAAATATTTTTGTAATTTTTCTGATTTTTTTGTAAATAAGTAATATTTTTTAATCTTTAATGCCACTCTACAAAAGCATTAAAAACAATTTTATAGCCAACCTAATTTGGTCAAAAAAATATGAAAAATTCAAAACTTTTTTTTCAACCTGTAGCCAATAAATCCTAGAGTGTGGCACATCCTTCAAATTTGAAAAATAATATATAATTTGAAAATTATGAGTTTTTCTAAAAAAAAATGTGTTTGAGAGAGTAAGTATCACACACACACACATGTGAACGAGGTTGTAGTTGAATGGCATAGGCCAAATGGTTCCCACGATGGAGATCCAAGTTTGAATCCCCCAAGTAACATGTGGTTTCTATGTGGCCTCTAAGTTGATTAAGTTGGATAAGTGGATATGTTGATGGGGAGGTCCCTCTTGTGACCTCCAATGCTTACAAATCAAAAGGAAAAGTATCACACACACAGACACACACACATGGAATTCATACATAGTGTATGTAAAATTAAATAATAATTAAATATTGAAGTTGTAATGAGGAATAAATTATATTTTTAGAATTGTGAGAGCTTATGCTACAAACCCTTATTTTCTTATTAAATTTGGTTTTTAAAAAAATTGTTAGTTCTTCGATGGTTCAAAGTCATGAAAAATTTTAAGATAACACTTGTTGGTGATTGTTTTGATGCAATCATAACAATAAGTTAAAATTCACATATAATGAACTAAAACTATACTTGAAAGATAAGAAAGAATCGTTTAAGATTCAATTAATCCCAAGTCTATAATGGTACGGTTGGTCAAATTCAGTTGGCCAATGTGAAGCTATAATGTTCAAGGGGCCTTACATAGTTTAGAGTTTCTTTGTGGTTTATTGGACTAAGATTATGCAAAGATATCATGAAATATGGGTGTGTTGTCCATTCTTTGCATAAAAGTATTACTGTGCTGCAAATTTTAGATGGTTTTCTTGAATTATTGTAGCTTTCTCCTTTATACACTTATGAAAACTGTCTACCTTAAACTCTGTTATGCATACTTCTTCAAATTTGAGACAACTTCCTTTAGATTTCTACGTTTTCAGCTAAATATTTCAGATGGGTTCAGAAAAGTTAGAAAGATCTAATCTACACCTCATTTAAATCTACCAAAGGATCTAATTGTTCTATTATGCACTATGTAAATCCTCCAGTAATTTGATCAAATCCACAGTAAAAACCTTAAATGCAAGTTCTGAGCATTTTCACAAACATACATTTAAAATTGCAAGCTCTCAAAGAAAATATTTTAAAACATAAAGAAGAGCAGGAGAACACTCAGAAGATAGATGCAGAACTCCAGATTCTATTGTATTAGAAACAAACAGTCATACATGATTTACAATGTTGGAATGACTCTTAGTTTCATTGATCAAACTACAGAGAACTTACAAGCTTTACAGATACAGTAAGGAAGCCAGACATTCCACGCACACCTTACTGCAGACAAATAGGCAACCTCCTTCTTCTACTTCTAAACTATGGTAAGCTAAAATCCCTGTGTTTTCCTAAAATTACTGCTATAGCCCCTGTTGTAAAGTATTACAGTTCAGAGAGGCACAATATAAAGACTTTCTGATTGTCCCCACTACAGCAAAAAACCTAACTAAACCCTTGGTTCAAACCCCTGGTTACAGTAATAAATACAGGTGAACCAATTCTCCAAAATATCTCTAAGCAATGTCAAATCTGGGCGAAATATTGCCCCTTCTAAGAAGATCTAGTAGCTCAGCAATAACTTCTGTTTGTCTGCTATAGTAATACTTCAGCTGCATTTTGTCCATGTTATTTGAATGGCCTTGACTTCTTTGCACTTGATCTTTATCTTCCTGCTCCTGAGATCAGATTTTCTTCCTCCATGATGTCACTGTGATCAAGTTCCAGCTACTTTCTCAACTGCAAGCCTGCAAAACAAGACAAGCAATAAGTACCATATTTATCAAATGAACAGCAGGAAATTAAAATATCCGTTTAAATCAAGGTGACCATGTAAAATGTGGAAATCAGGCCCAAAAAACTCTCAAAACACGTTCAAAATGCATACAGACTGCTCAAAACTATCGGGTCAACTATCGCTGACCAAAAAATGCCACGGGCGTCAAAAATGTGTTTAAAATTCTTATCGCTTTGCATTTCCCGCCCATTAGCATGACAAATACTATCGGCGAGTCCAAAAAATACTTTGGCCGATCATCATTTTTTGGCCGATGGCCTTTATCACTTTATTTCCTCCTTGTTTCCTTCCATCGGCAAGATCCTACCGATATAGCCCTAGCGGCTTGTATTTTCTCCTTATCGGGCTAACACTATACTATTGGCGAGTCTCGAACCCCCTCCGCTGATGACCTTTGTCTCATCGATGCTGCCACTTATCGGCGTGACTCCTGCCGATCTCCCCTTCGCCATGTTCTCCATCGGCGTGAGATCGCCCATCGGTGACTCACAAACTCCCCCTGCCGATGCCCTTCGTTACATCGACAGCCTTCCCATCGGCGTGTCTCTTACTGACAAACCTCCACATCCTTACCCTTCCTCCCTTCCATCGGCATGAGCCTTACTCATCGGTGCACTCTAAAAATTTCCAGCCGATCACTCATGTTCAGCCGATGCATCTCCCTTTGTATTTTATTTCCTCTTCAATATTTCTGCTTGTACCTTTTTTGCTTTGCATTTTAGCTTGTATCTCGGCAATGTATGTTTCAAAATATGCAAGCCACGGAATATACAAGCAAATAATTTCATCTTATAATCATTTCAGTTCCAGCGCTTGTATAAAATCATTGTATCTCGCCAATATACAACCCCGCATATATACAAGGATTTAACCTTGTTTAATAACTATTTCGGTTCCAGCGCTTGTATAAAGCGCTTGTATGTGAACAGTGCATTGTATGTTATGCTTGTATGTGAAAACATACAAGCACTGAATATACAACTTAACTTTTTTTAATAAGTCCGTCTGGTCCGCGTTGTATATGTGTTTGTATCTTCCAAATATACAAGCACCGAATGTACATCGATTTAACAATGTTTAATGACTTTTTTGGGTCTGCCATTGTATATGTGTCCTATATACTCCACCTGCCAAACATACAAACGCCAAATACAAAGTGGATTTAAAACATCAATTTATTTTAACCTAAAACCACTTCGGGTCCATCTTGTATGTGTACATAAACCTTTATTAAAACACATACAAGGAAAACGACATACAAGCGGCCTTGTATATGAACCCAAATGCAAAAGCAACTAAGTATAGAAATGACTTTGCACATACAAAGGACTTTGCATATGCCAAGCGATAGACAAACCTGAATGTACATTTTACCGAATTGATCATAACTTGAAAAATATGATGAATTTTAAGACGGTTCAAAAGGCAACCCTGGCTCATTTTTCACAAGGAATCCAACCACATCATGCATTGGTACTGAAAATGCAATTTTCTATATTTTTAACAAGGTTTGCAAATTTGACTCTCTTTTCCCTTTACCACCAAGCATAACAACACAAGTAGAAGCAACAGCAAAGCAATAGTAGGGGTCCTCATTTTGCTAAGGAGCAAAATGGGGCATGTTGTGAACATCACAACAACTAGCAACCAAACACAATAGTTAAATTCAAAGTGTTCAAGAAAACTAGATGAAATAAATGCATAATTTTTGACTATCCTTCCTGCAAATCACTATTCAGCTTGAGACTTAAGGTATTCAATAAGGGTGCATAAACTTCCATTTTCAATTTAATTGTGTGCACATGATTAATTATTCTCATCTTGAAGATCGGTTGAACAAACCAGTGATTGACATTAGCCTACGTAGGTGAGGATATTCCCTCATAGCCGACCAGATAGAGCCTTGCTGCCAGCAAGCATCCATAGCCCCGGCAAGGTTATCGTTACAATTCTCCTAAGTAGAGCCCCACTGCCAGCAATCGTCTATAGCCCCGGTAGAGTTACTTAGATGGCTTAATCTAGATTTTCAGTATAATCCGCTTTATTTGTTTTTTTTTTTTTCTGATTTTGAAAGATTTCACAAGATATAGCAATTTGTAACTTCATGATGCATGGAGTAGACACTTGCTGAAATTAAGCTGAGAATTGTAATGGTAGCAAGGGTAACCTCTGATTTTTCACCTAATATCTACATTGGCAAGTTCAACAAACCCAAGGATTTTAGGTGTGTCATCGTGAGAAACTTGCTTCAAATTCTCAATCACATTTATTGAATACGAAACTTCAGAAGATAAATAACTCTCTACATTCATGACAGTAACAAGTTATGTGTAAATTGCAAATGATTAATTTGAATATCCTAAATTTTATATTGTTTTGGATGGTTGCTAGTTTGCTCCTTAATACTCTGAAGTAAAATAAAGATCCCTGCTGAGGAGAGAACCAACAAACCAACCAAACAGATTGTACAAAAAGTAAAAAAAATAGAAAAACTGTACAAACAGAAAGAAACAAAAAACAGAAACAAACAGAAAGAAACAGAAAGGGACTATACAAACAACAAAAACAAAAAAGAAAACAGCAAAAGAAGAAAAGAAAACAAAAACAACCACCCTACCAAACAATATACAATCCTCTACAAGGCAAATAGAAACCCAGGAAAAGACCCAAGAACACTCCTACTTGCATATTTCTTTAGATTGTGCAGGAGTAACAGGGTACTAGTTATGGTTCTCATCCTAGCAGATTTATCTTTGAATTCTAAAAAAAATTCTGGTATTCTAGATTCATTGTGTTTATCAGAATAGCTCCTAACTATGAGCAATTGGGACAGCTCATTAGGTTTATGATTGATCCACACGCATGTCCTATCTCTCAAATTTCCATAATCAAAATAGCATTTATCATTGTTTACTAAGGAAAGGAAAGAGACAACCTGATGTGTTTTTAGCTCTGTGGGACATGCTTGTTCATTGATAGCTGGCTCTTCATTCAACTCTGCATTTTCATTGCCCAGCTCTATGTCTGGTCCTTTTTCAAGTTGAAAGATGAATGACTCAAGATGTATCATTTCTTCATCTTCATCTATCTTTGTTCCTTCATTCCGGATGTTCAGTTTATCCTCAAATTCAGAAAACCTCTTAATGTTCTCATTAGTTTCCTGCACATAAGCACTTAAATGAGTATTTTCATCATCATAATCTGACATACAGAAATTAATCATTTCTAGATTACTTGAGAGTAAAGGTGGGACAACATCTTTTGGTTGATAGGAATACCCCCCTATTTTATTTTCAAAATACTGTTGGGGTGATGTCTAATTATGCACAGTAGCTCCAAAATGTTCTGTATTTTCAATTTTTAAGAATTGGTCATCAACTAACTCACATTTATCATCCAGTGTGGAGTCTAAATTTATTGACCTGCAACAATCTTGATTTTGATCATTTAATTCAAAGAAGTGAGTCGTAACACTAGGATTTACTTTCTTTTCTATGACTTCATTAGTTGCTATAGTGGGAACTTCATCAGTTTTAGTGCACCTTAATTTTGCCAATGCTTGTTTACATTTCTTTGCCAAATCATGTTCGTTAAAACTATTCAAGTTAGATCTAGAGATTTCCTCTTGACAAATATTTCTTAGTAATTCCATATATTTATCAAATGTATCAAGATGAACCTCACTTTTCTTTTCTTTTTTATTAAATCCTTTTTGCTTATTATCTAGAAAAGGGACATGAGCTGTGATTTCTTCTTTGCATTTTTTAGGATATTTATACTTTTCACTAACTTTAATCACAGCTGGACCTTGATGAAAAGACAGATTTTTTTTCTTACCATCACATGATTCCAGGAAAGAGATCTTACTATCCTTTGTTCTTAGTATTGGTTCCATCTTTGTATCCTATGCACATTTACTGACCATTGATGCTGCATCCTCCCGTCGCTCAATAATCTCCTCATTTCCCTGCCAACTTTCAGCTTTATACACATCTGAGAGAGAGATTAGTCCTTTCAAATATAAATCTAACCTTGTAAGAAAAGATAGACAATTAAGCTCACCATGCTCTACGGACTTATGTATCCTACAACTTACAAATAAACCATAGCTATATAAATTTTTAGGATAAAGCTGTCTATTCAAAGCCTTCTGAAATGAAGGAATGTCAACTTGAAAACTGTCCCTATATGAGTCCATTGAAAATGGGACCTATTTTTTAGGTTTTTTGAAATTTTATGAGATCTAACATATCTCAGAATATAGCATTTAAACTCAGAAAATTAACCCTAAACCAAATCAGGCCCTCCTTCTAGCGCCAGAAAACTGTTGGTGATTATTTTGATGCAATCATAACAATAAGTTAAAATTCACATATAATGAACTGAAACTATACTTGAAAGATAAGAAAAAATCATTTAAGATTCAATTAATCCCAAGTCTACAATGGTACGGTTGGTCAAATTCAGTTGGTCAATGTGAAGCTGTAATGTTCAAGGGGCCTTACGTAGTTTAGATTTTCTTTTGTGGTTTACTGGACTAAGATTATGCAAAGATATCATGAAATATGGGTGTGTTTGTCCATTCTTGGCATAAAAGTATTACTGTGTTGCAAATTTTAGATGGTTTTCTTGAATTATTGCAGCTTTCTCCTTTATACACTTATGAAAACTGTCTACCTTAAACTCTATTATGCATACTTCTTCAAATTTGAGACAACTTCCTTTAGATTTCTACATTTTCAGCTAAATATTTCAGATGGGTTGGGAAAAGTTAGAAAGATCTAATCTACACCTCATTTAAATCTACCAAAGGATCTAATTGTTCTGTTATGCACTATGTAAATCCTCCAGTAATTTGATCAAATCCATAGTAAAAACCTTAAATGCAAGTTCTAAGCATTTTCACAAACATACATTTAAAATTACAAGCTCTCAAAGAAAATATTTCAAAACACAAAGAAGGGCAGAAGAACACTCAGAAGATAGATGCAGAACTCCAGATTCTATTGTATTAGAAACAAACAGTCATACATGATTTACAGTGTTGGAATGACTCTTAGTTTCATTGATCAAACTACAGAGAACTTACAAGCTTTATAGATATAGTAAGGAAGCCAAACATTCCACACACACCTTACTGCAGACAAACAGGCGACCTCCTTCTTCTACTTCTAAACTATGCTAAGCTAAAATCCCTGTGTTTTCTTAAAATTACTGCTATAGCCCCTGTTGTAAAGTATTACAATGCAGAGAGGCATAATATAAAGACTTTCTGATTGTCCCCACTACAGCAAAAAACCTAACTAAACCCCTGGTTACAGCAATAAATACAGGTGAACTAGTTCTCCAAAATATCTCTAAGCAATGTCAAATCTGGGCGAAATATTGCCCCTTCTGAGAAGCTTTGGCAGCTCAGCAATAACTTCTGTTTGTCTGCTATAGTAATACTTCAGCTGCATTTTGTCCTTGTTATTTGAATGGCCTTGACTTCTTCGCACTTGATCTTTACCTTCCTGCTCCTGAGATCAGATTTTCTTCCTCCATGATGTCACTGTGATCAAGTTCCAGCTACTTCCTCAACTGCAAGCCTACAAAACAAGACAAGCAATAAGTACCATATTTATCAAATGAATAGCAGGAAATTAAAATATCCATTTAAATCAAGGTGACCGTGTAAAATGTGGAAATTGGGCCCAAAAAACTCTCAAAACGCATTCAAAACGCATACAGACTACTCAAAACTATCGGGTCAACTATCGCTGACAAAAAAATGCCACGGGCGTAAAAAATGTGTTTAAAATTCTTATCGCTTTGCATTTCCCACCCATCAGCGTGACAAATACTATCGGCGAGTCCAAAAAATACTTTGGCCGATCATCATTTTTTGGCCGATGGCCTTTATCACTTTATTTCCTCCTTGTTTCCTTCCATCGGCGAGATCCTACTGATATAGCCCTAGCGGCTTGTATTTTCTTCTTATCGGGCTGACACTATACTATCGGCGAGTCCTGAACCCCCTCCGCCGATGACCTTTGTCTCATCGATGCCGCCACTTATCGGCGTGACTCCTGTCGATCTCCCCTTCGTCATGTTCTCCATCGACATGAGATCACCCATCGGTGACTCACAAACTCCCCCTGCCGATGTCCTTCATTACACTGATAGCCTTCCCATTGGCGTGACTCTTACCAACAAACCTCCACATCCTTACCCTTCCTTCCATCGGCACGAGCCTTACTCATCGCCGCACTCTAAAAATTTCCAGCCAATCGCTCATGTTCAGCGGATGCATCTCCCTTTGTATTTTATTTCCTCTTCGATATTTCTGCTTGTACCTTTTTTGCTTTGCATTTCAGCTTGTATCTCGGCAATGTATGTTTCAAAATATACAAGCCGCGGAATATACAAGCAAATAACTTTATCTTATAATCATTTCGGTTCCGGCGCTTGTATAAAATCATTGTATCTCGCCAATATACAAGCCCGCATATATACAAGGATTTAACCTTGTTTAATAACTATTTCGGTTCTAGCGCTTGTATAAAGCGCTTGTATGTGAATAGTGCATTGTATGTTCCGCTTGTATGTGAAAACATACAAGCGCCGAATATACAACGACTTAACTTTTTTTAATAAGTCCGTCGGGTCCGCATTGTATATGTGTTTGTATCTTCCAAAATTACAAGCACAGAATGTACATCGATTTAACAATGTTTAATGACTTTTTCGGGTCTGCCATTGTATATGTGTCCTATATACTCCACCTGCCAAACATACAAATGCCAAATACAAAGTGGATTTAAAACATCAATTTATTTTAACCTAAAACCACTTCGGGTCCGTCTTGTATGTGTGCATAAACCTTTATTAAAACGCATACAAGGAAAATGACATACAAGTGGCCTTGTATATGAACCCGAATGCAAAAGCAACTAAGTATAGAAATGACTTTACACATACAAAGGACTTTGCATATGCCAAGCGATAGACAAACTTGAATGTACATTTTATCAAATTGATCATAACTTGCAAAATATGATGAATTTTAAGACGGTTCAAAAGGCAACCCTGGCTCATTTTTCACAAGGAATCCAACCACATCATCCATTGGTACTAAAAATGCAATTTTCTATATTTTTAACAAGGTTTGCAAATTTGACTCTCTTTTCCCTTTACCACCAAGCAGAACAACACAAGCAGAAGCAACAGCAGGGGTCCTCATTTTGCTAAGGAGCAAAATGGGGCATGTTGTGAACATCACAACAATACTAAGTGCATCATTTTGCATGGTTTTGGCATGTTTTGGGGCTCACACCTGCCTAAAGATAAGGTAATACCAAGGCATTTTTTAGGGAATCCAAATTTGAGTTAGAAATATTAGAAGTTTTCCCATCTGATTCTAAATTTAAATCCAAATGTTAACACTTTTCCAACCAATTATAGTTTTGTTGTCATTTCTGTTGTTTGGCCTATCATGATCTTGCTCTCACCCCACACTCCTCTTACTTTTGAGAGAGTTAATTATTCATTACTAGTTTGTTTTGTGGAACCTCATTTTGAGATGTATAAGGACAAGGGTGACTCTCATACACGTTTGTAATCTTTCTAAGATGCATGTTTGTCTTTTGTACATATGATGATAAGTTATTGGCTAAGTTATTTAAATGTAGACTAAGGGAATATGCTATCCAATGGTTTCATTCCTTACTTCATGGATCCATTCATTATATTTAAAGATGGCCAAAACTCACAAAATAAAGTTTAATCACCTTAACCTAATGAACTCTACACACCAAGAGGCAAGAAAAACAAAGACAAAAAACTAGGGAAATACTAAAATGAATAGAAATACTGAAATCCAATATCAAGCTACTTATTTTGAAACCAAAATTTGGAAACTTAAGATTTCTCTAAAAATGCAAGCTTTTGGAAAATCAAAAAATATTTGAACCTATGAACTGTTCAACTTCACTTTTATTTCATTTCAGTGAAATATCATTTTGACAAACCATCATTTTGGTGAACTATCTAATTGGCAAACAATTCGATTGGTGAACTATCTAATCGGCGAACTTTGCCATCGATGAAGTTTGCTATCAATGAACTTTGCTATCAGTGAAGTTTTCCATCAGTGAACTTTGCCATCAGTGAACTTTGTGAACTATTTTTCCTTCCAAGTCTTTATTGGTGATCTTATGTATCGGCGAACCAAGGGATTGGTGAACTAAGCTATCAACAAATGAAAGGGTTCGTGAACTTATGTTTTGGTCAACACTGTAAAAATGCTTTTCCCCAAGATGCAAAGTTTTCAAACTTCCAACATTGTCAAAAACAAGGAAGTAATTACATAAGGCTATCGGTGGAAGAAGCTATCAGTGAACTAGAGAGTTCACTAACCTCAAAACTGGCCAATATATGCTAACTTCACCATTTGTTAACCAAATTGCACCAAATTTGAACTAATGAAACCCATTAAGCTCTTCTTCATACTAAAACCCTTACTTGGCCAAAATTCAACCTGAAAACCTCCTAAAGTAAAAGAACCAAAAACAACTAAACATGACAAAACTGACCAAAAAGGAAAGTGAAAACCTATTCAAAATGTTTTTCGGTGATACAGGGTCACCCATGGACCTAGATGCTCCTACATTAATTCCCTTAACTTCTTTTGAAGGACTTCTATTGAGAAGATTTATTTTTGTGCATACTACTTCTGCCCAAAAAATCCTATCTAAATTCTTCTTTTCATCATACTTCTTTGCCATTTCAACAATGGTTCTATTCTTTCTTTCAACAACTCCATTTTGTTGTGGATTGTAGGAAGTATTGAACCCTCTCTTGATTCCATGATTTTTGTAGAAGTCTAGAAATTGATTTGATTTGTACTCACCTCCATTATATAACCTTATCACTTTGATGTACTTACCACTTTGTTTTTCAACGAACCTCTTGAATTCTAAAAAAATTATCAAACACTTCTGATTTTGCATCCAAACAATATACCCAAGTTTTTCTTGAATAAACATCAATGAAGGTTTGAAAATACTTGGATTTATTCAAAGAAGATGTTTCCCCACACAAATTTGTATGGATTATCTCAAGATGTTGGTTAGCTCTACTGGATTTACCAATCATAAAACTAACTTTGTGTTGTTTGCCAACAATATATTCTTCACACATTTCTTTTGTATTTTCAATGAAAAGTAGAACTTCAACCATTTTTAATCTCTTGAGTATAATTAACCCACTAAAACTAAGATGGCCATATCTATGATGCCAAATTCTATTTTCATTTATTTCACTAGACCTTAATGCTTGGTTTCCATAACTGAAATACAAAGGAAACATCCTATCACCTGGCATCTTTGATCTTGCAACAACTACATTCTTTTTTAACTTGTCTCTTATTATGCACTAATTCTCATCAAAATTACTTGATAATTTTTCTCTAGCATTTGTCCAAGGAATAATATTTTTTTTTTGAGTGTTGGAACCAATAACATTTCATTGATATGTTTTACCTGACCATATTCTATTGCACCTGCAATAATATACTTGCCTTTGGTTCCATGAGATTGATTATCTGATGTAGATCAAGATTTAGGTGCTTTAACAAGCTACTCAACAAAGCAGCCAAAACAAAAAAACACACAACAAAAAATAGAAATGTCTTTTATTCACTTGCAATCAAAACATTATAGCAAGAGTACAATGGTCTTCATACATGCGCTGGCCTAAGCCTTACAATCATTCCAATGGTGAGATCAAACTATCCTAGCCTTCTTGTGAAAACTCAAAACAATCTACGTTAAAATATGAAATCTGTAGAAGAAGCTATAGTAAAAGCCAAAAACTTGCTATGGAGAAGATTACCTCAGAAAGAAAGAAATTTCACTTTTAAATGTAAAAGAGACATCCACCACACATCCTCACATGAAGGGATACATGTCATCCTCTTACTAGCTCTCGAGATTTGTCATATAGGTGGTTAAAACCATTTTTACCACTTTCTGGGTATTTTCAGGCAATACAGCGGAAAAACATGACCAATCGGGATATTGCTAGATTTTAGGGGTCATTATCATATTGCAGGATTTCAGGGGTCATTGGCATATTGCAGGATTTTAGGGGTCATCGGTGTATTGTGGGTTTTCATGGGTCAGCATCATATTGCAAGATTTTAGGGGTCATCTTCATATTGCGAGATTTTAGGGGTCATCTGTATATGCGAGATTTCAAGGGTCATAGAACATATGCAGGATTTCAGTGGTCATCTATATATGTGGGATTTCAAGGGTCATCTACATATGTAGGATGTTAGGGGTCATCTGCATATACAGGATTTCAAAGGTCATCTACATATGCGATATTTCAAGGGTCATCTGCATATGTGGGATTCCAAGGGTCATCTGCATATATCCTGATGGCAGGGAAAGTTTCCCATATCCTATTGACACTCAAAGTTTTGCCTAAGCATAACTTAATTTTTCTCAGAATCTCAAACTTAAAATTTTGGAAACCCATTTGGCTCCTTAACAAGTTGAAGTTATCATTTGTACATGAACCAATTGGAATTTCTTATAAAACTTGATCATCAACTCCTACAACACAACAAGAAGGAAACAAACAAGCAAGAAAACAAAGATACATTTTTTTTTGGTTGATGAGGATTGCTTGTGCATCCAGATGCTCCTGTATTAGACATGTTGGGTAACTAAAATGTTCCATGATTTGGAAACTCATGAACATTTTGGCAAGTCTGGAGCAATAATTTCATGCTTGCCTAGCTCTACAACACTCAGCTAAGAAGCTTCATCTATAGTTATGTTCTTCTATCGAACTAGGTATTCCATGTAGTCATTTCTTATAGTCTTCTTAGGCACTCAAGAGTTAATCAATCTGTCTACTTCCATCTTATTTATAGGTAACTGATCTAACCATCCTTGTGCATTAGACAAACATAAGTGTGTACCCCCTTGTAAGCTTGTCTCTCCTTCATGGAACTTGTATAGATCAATCGTATTGAAAAGAGGAGATATGTCTATGTAACATCCCGCTACGTAACCCCGAAGGGTAAGAGCCGAAAGGGAGAAAGATAAATTTTTTTTGAACATAAGTAAACAACATACACAGATTTAATTGTCAATTTGATAGATTGATACCATTCAGTTTAAACACCAAAACAAATGTTCCAATTCACATATGATAAAAACATGAATCCATAAGCATAAAATATAGGTGGTTCCAATACCCACACTGGAATCCATAAAGTAAGAAAGGAACATCACATTTCTTCTCATTAATTACAATGATTACAACTTCTCTCCTAAGAGAGTTCAATTGCATAACTACATATACAATTACAATGATATATTCCAGAATAGGATACAAGTATAATACAAAGTCCTGAGTATGGTACAAGAACTGAATGGTTATAGTAGCTGAATGAAGTAATGGAAAGAGAGATCATCTCCAACTGGTGCTCCAAAACCTGTTTGTCGGTCCCTAATGGTGGTGGCAACGCCTCCCAACCATGTGGACTCCTAAGAGACCACCCCACCCTGCTCGGAGATAGTCACTAGGCCCAAACAGATGAACAACAACAAGGGGGTACAAGATGGTCAACACTAACATCAAACATGGAGAACAGTGCTTACAGTCAGAGTCATAAAATAGGTGTACTCATCTAAATCATAGGTCAGGTACTACTCACGACCTCTAAGGTGCTAGACACTAGAGTGTAATAATATGGAGTGTCATCATATGTGCTTGAAGGGAAGGCACACGTGGGACCAAGTACCTCTCATACAAACGAGGAGACTCAATCGTGCCTGAATCCACGTCCCACAAACAGATGACTCCACGCCCTGCAGATGGATAGGCCTTCTCGTTGCATCCTTAGCCTTTACAAGCGCTCAAGGCCATGCATGAGGACAAATTATCTTTTTAATGTTTTTACCCCAATGTTTTCATTTAGTTATCACTTATTAATGAAACTTTGCTACTAGTTCCCCTGGCAACCACTTACGGGCCCCGGGCCCATAGAGAGCAACTCCAGATGACCACTCTAATGCCTACACCTTGTTCATCTCATTTGACTAATGAGGAATCCGAATAATAACTCTAGTGACCGTAATTTGGTCACAATTAGCAAGGTATAAATGGATAAAAAAAATAAGAATAAGCACGACAAAAGGGTATAGCAAGTCTTTGCATAGTCAAATTTTGCATATTGTTTACCATATTAACATGGCAAAAGAAAATGTTAAAAAAAAGAATAACAAAAGGGATCTCTTAATCATTTTCCCCTACAGTAGTTCCCTGAGGAAGATAATAAGTTGTTCCAAATATAGCCATTACCAATTGATGCGGCCTATTTAGGCGTTGCATGGCACAAAGGCTCATTAAAGGCTTAGATTCTTAACAAGATATAATCATACGTAAAAAAAATGCTCACGCCCTAGAATAAGGTAAGAAGTTCAGGGAGACACAAAATTCTCAGCATACAAGGACTTCAAAGAAGGGCAGCGATGCTAAATACCCTAAGTTAATTTCAATTGACATCTACAGGCTTAAGGAAAACACATCCACTCAATGCCACAGATCTAGGAAGTAAATACCCTAAGTCTACAGGATTAAGAGAATGAGATTATAGAAGTAAAATAATCTAGAGAGGTATTGAGGTAATAATAAGAGAGAGTATATTGATACTAAAATCAAAGTACCCTGCCAGAAACTGAGATCTTGAAAAGATTTAGTCAAGCCATTCATAGTGACAAGAGAAGAAGATGAGAAGACCGATTAATGGGTAAAACAGATCATAGTGAAAAGCTATGCAGAGGCCGATAAGCAAGGGCCAATAAAGAATTATACAGGATGTTTAATGTTTACATACAGGCAATTAATAGGTTGCATGAAGGTCTACTTCTACGGAAAGAGATATGCCAACAATAGCATCCATAGGTTGATTATTCAAATGATTACTAACCATAAAATAATAGCACTAATTGTTTATTGCCCATGCTAAACAAGAAACTATACAAGTTTTTCTCAGAAGAAAGAAAGTCATCAAAATGGAGAAAAAAGAAAAAAGAGATCAAATGAAATATTTATTCATTGGCCAATAAAACTAAATAGACCAAAGGCTCTTTTCTCAAATGAGGACATCAAAAGGAAAACAAGGAAAAGGATCTGCATTTTAACTATCGATCCCATGTAAGAGGCAGTGTAAATATCTGGCATTTAAGTCTATTTCTGGCATAGCTTTAGAAATGACAGTAGTGGAGTTTCAGTTTTTGTTTTGTGTTTAATGAAGTAGCAGCAGCCATATGTTAAATTTTTCAAAGGCAGTAATGGGGATTTGATGTTTCTATGCTTAATGAAATTGCAGCAACTATATTCTAGTTTTTTTTTATGCTAGATAAATAATGACCAGAGGTAAATACCTCTACAGGAAATCGCACCAGATGGTATTCTTTGTGCTGGGAAGACAAGGACTAAAGATCATACTCCCCTTAGCTCGCCTCATCTCTTCCAATTTGATCGCTTTCTGATTTTCTCCCCTTATCTTTTTCTTTTCTACCTTTTTAACCCTCTGCCTCTCTCTCCAAATGCGTTGACTCTCTATCCATCTGATATTTTCTTGCTCTGTCGGTCACCCACCCAAGAGATATTTTTCGAATAAACTAATATATGCAGAATGATCATGGGAGGGGTGTGGATGAGAGGTGACAGCTACTCCACATCTGCCAACTCCCACTATACCAACTCCCACTCCCACTATACCAACTCCCACTACGATATAGCCATCGGAAGCATTGTTACATCCTACCGCCCTTGGACTAGGCTTACTCCTGGAAGCCTGTAAATAATAAGATGCAGCCAATGCACACACTAGGCCAAGAAACTCAATACAATCCACATGAAACTAAGGAGGAAAGTATTAACAAATGAACTGGAAAACTACACATGACCATAAGGTAATCCAAATGGTAAGACCACAACATAGGAACACTAGTCGAACCAAGTGTAGTGGGCCAGGGTAGGTTATAGGGCCCGTGACTATCTCATAGGCATTGGATGAGAACTTCCTCAACACCTTGTATCGGTCTATTTTCTTAAATTTCAACTTATTGTGTGTTCTATGTGGATACCTTTCTTTCCTTAAATGTGCCAAAAGTAAGTTACCTACTTGAAACTCGTGTTCCCTCCTATGCATATCAACATGTTCTTTGTATTTGCTAGAACTTTTCTCCAAATTTTCCTTCACCTCCTTGTGAACTTCATGAATGTATTCTACAAAATCTTCTACTACAACACTCTTCTTGTTCAAATCTACACCATCTCTTAGCTCATCAACACCTCTTGGGTTGTACCCATAAACTATTTGAAATAGGCTCTTACCTACACTTATGCTCACTAAATTGTTATAAGCAAATTCTACCTGTGCCAAGATAAGATCCCACCAATCATCTCAACAAGTTTCCCATACTTCTAGAAGAAATCACAACCTCGATCTGTCCATCTATCTAGGGATGATAGGTTGAACTGAATCCTAATTCACTGCCCATATTCTTCCATAATGTACACTGGAAATGGCCAACAAACTTGGTGTCCCTATCTAAAACTATGCTCTGAGGTAGTCCATGCATCCTGACTACCTATTTGAAAAAGAATGTAGCTATGTGGGAGTCATCACTAGTCTTCTGACATGTCATGAAATGAATCATCTTTGAAAATCTATCCACTACAACAAAAATTAAGTCATTACCTCATTGTGTTCTAGGTAGTCCCAAAACAAAATCCATATTTAGGTGCTCCTATGGTCTCTCGAGTATAGGAAATGGCTATTATAGTCTTGTGTTTTATCTTGCTCTTTTAGCATGTTGGAAAATTTTGCATCCTTGTACCAGTCTCTTCACATCTGCACTTATTCTAGGCCAAAAATAACTTTCACTCAGTTGTGCCAATGTCTTATCTACTCCAAAATGTCTACTTAAGCCTCCACTATGTTTTTCTCTTATTAGATTCTCTCTCATTGAACCTCTGGGTATACATAATTTTTGTCCCTTGAACAACAAGTCATCTTGGATGAAATACTCCAACCATGGCATCCTATCTCCCTCCACTGGACTTCTACTAGCTATCCATGCTTCATTAAAATCAAGATCATTAGGATACAACTTCTTCATTGCATCAAAGCCAACAACATTGATCCTTAACTCATTCATCTATAAACATAGGTAAAATCATGGACGAGAGTTATATACATGTATTGTTCAAAACTAATTTCATTTAGCTGAGGATAAGCAATTGTTTGTACAATTTCCAGATGAAGACAAAATGAAAAGGAAATTAGAAGATGTTGTGGCATATTCTCTTATGCCAAAATCAGTTGTATTATTAAGAGACCTAATTACACCAAGTGTCATCTAGGTGGTCAGTCTAGGTCTTCTTCTTTTCTCATAAAATGTAATTTTCTATCATTTTTTAAGGAAGGGGGTTGGATGCTAAAGGAGGGGATGTAAGGAGTCAGTTTAAGTTGATAGGATAAGCATAGTAGCAATGTCTTTGTATTCAAGTTGTAACTGCACTTCTATTTCTAATCTAATTTAGATGACTACATGTTGATATGTACAATTATCTCCAACATACAATGTAAGTAATCTTTTTGAACAAAGCAATCAAGGGTTGTGGAATTCATCATTTCTTATTTGTAGTAATGAATTGTTTTCTCTGTTAAGTTTCTATTCAAGGAATGGTATAACATCTTTCAAGAAAATAGTAGGAATTGTTACATTGTGGATGGATTATTAAGTAGAATTGTCTGGTTTAGCCATTAGCCTAGACTACGTTAAAGGAACACACCTTCAATTATGTTTTCTATTCAATGTGAGATCCAACCCATCAATCAGTGAGCACTTTCAATAATGAACTTGATTCCATTGAATCCATCAAATGCATAGTACCTACAGTCATTTTTTGCAAAAGAATAATATCCATTAGAAACTCTCTGTCTTGATTCTTCTTCAGTTAGCGAGACCTTCTACTTATTCAATTTCTACAACTGCATCAAAATACCAGAAACATGGTCTTCATTCTTGTCCTTAGAAGAAATAATAATGCGTCTTTTCTCATGAACCACACATATAAGGAAATAGGGCCATATAATTGTATTGAAGATGTATTATATAGCCACCTACTAGTTACATGACAAGGAAATAGTGCAACATTCAAACAAAAGCTAATATATACAAAATCTTTAGTAGCTAACCCTTATATAAGAAAATTATAATTTAATATAATTGACTATTAGAAGCCTGACAAAATTGAAATGTCATATAAATAAAAAGGTTCTTACTTTTCCATGATGGGACTCTACTTGATAGTGGCAAAGGAAGACATGAGATCCAACGAGTGCTACGCGGGCTTCATTGTATTCACAAAGTACATACAATACATAGAATGACACATATAAACTATAGCTTAATTATTTCAAAATGTATGTTTTTGTCAACCAGTTTGTATTGTATCTATATAGTATATTAATATTGTATAGACAAATATCAATGATTTACATATTTTTCAATTCAAATCAAATTTTATAAATTCAAAAACATTTATATAATAGTGTAATGACCCCGTGTTCATAGTTGGTGAGAATGTTAAGGCAACAAGAAATATATTCATTGGTTAGGTAAATGCATTTATAGTTTTTAGGGAGTTGGGTCTTGACTGGAGAAAGTCATCAAACATGTTTGAGAGGAGATGGGATCAAGAGATTTCAAGGAAAGATTTTGATACCTTACGATAGGGAGAGTTGAATGTCTTGACAGAAGGATGTAGGCATTCTGTATGGGGGTAGAGTTGAACACATTTGGAAGTGTCTTTGGAGATGAGGAAGTTTGACTGCACGTCAGCCAATGGCCTTGGCTATTTTCATCAAATCCATTTAAGTGCATATCCTGCTATCATTACAGCCCAGGGGAGACCAGATTCTTGGAGGCATTCTGGAAACAATTTTGTGCCATGTCTCACTTCCCCATTTTTTACCCTTGACTACCATGGCATTTGCAACTGCAACATCTGATAAAAATTCCCCCTCCATTATGCTTTGTTGTATGTCCATACCCTGTTCCATAGTTCCCATCTTGGCACGACAGTGAGGATGCTGGCTAAGGTTGTGGAATTTAGCTTTACAGCCGCCAGTTGCATTGTATATTCTTAATGCAATTGTACCCTCTTAACAGAGAGGATGTAATCATGTAAATTAATGAGAAGAAATGAGATGTTTCATGTTTGGCTTATGGATTCTAGTGTGGGTATCAGATCCGCTTGTATTATGATGCTTTTTGATTCATGTTTATATTAGATATGGGATTAGGAACATTTGATTTGGTGTTTAAAAGGAATGTAGTTTTATAATGTTTTCTCTAGAGGGTGAATTAGTCCTCTCCTTTAGGATGCACATTCGGCCATACCTAACCATGAATGTTGTCGATCTATCAAATCGGCAACCATATCTGTGTATGTTATCACTTGTTATAAAAAAAAAATTATCTTGTTCTCTTTTGGCCCTTACCTTCGGGGTTCGCGGGGCAGGATGTTACATCTGGTATTTAATCCAACATGATAACCAATCATGTCAACATTATAATAGTATTGGAATCCATCAAGGAAAATCAACAACCATCAATTTGCACATTTATACTAGAATAAATCACATAGTTTATATACTGATATCATTACTTTTCTATGATTATGGACAGGAAAGGGATGACGTCATAACACTCGTATCCGAGAGGCTTACGATATCATAACCCTCTTACTAATGATTGATGTTGCTTCAGCTATACGATATATGTTATATGCACATCTGCTTTGATGTGTGATTGGAGTGATGCAGGGATTGGGTATCGACTCCGCCTGGACTCATAGTCCTGAGCGTACTCTTATTATCCCCAATGGTAGTTATTGGAGATAGTCACAGGCCCTATTCCCTACCCTAGCCATTGTACCCTGCTAGTGTAGTGTTCCCGTGTTGTTGTCTTATCATCTAGATTACCTAACAGTAATATTCAGACTGCCCTTATGGTCATGTGTAGTTTGCTAGTGCAGTAGTTGAAGCTTTTCTCCTTGGTTTCCATTGATTGTTTGATGTGGTTTCCTTGGCATCATTCTTTATTTTTATTGGATAAAATTGTTTTATGCTAATGAATATTTTATAGGAATGAGTGCCTTGCCTATTCCTTACCCATATTCTGGGATTGATTGCATGTATTTGTGCATGTGATAACAAGATTTCTATATTGTATCAAGTTTCTTGGCGTAGTGTGTGTTTTTCCAGCATCTTAGAGTATTGCAGGCTTCCAGGAGTAAGCCTGGTCCTAGAGGGGTAGGATGTAATGACCCCGTGTTCAAAGTTGGTGAGAATATTAAGGCAACAAGAAATATCTTCATTTGTTAGGTAAATGCATTTATAGTTTTTGGGGAGTTGGGTCTTGATTGGAGAAATTCATCAAACATGTTTGAGAGGAGATGGGATCAAGAGATTTCAAGGAGAGATTTTGGTACCTTCCGATAGGGAGAGTTGAATGTCTTGACAGAAGGATGTAGGCATTTTGTACGGGGGCAGAGTTGAATGCCTTTGGAAGTGTCTTTGAAGATGAGGAAGTTTGACTGCATGTTAGCCAATGGCCTTGGCTATTTTCATCAAATCCATTTAAGTGCATATCCTGCTATCGTTGCAGTCCAGGGGAGACCAGATTCTTGGAGGCATTCTGGAAACAATTTCATGCCATGTCTCTCTTCCCCATTTTGCACCCTTGAGTGCCATGGCATTTGTAACTACAACATCTGATAAAAATTCCCCTTCCATTATCCTTTGTTGGATGTCCATACCCTATTCCATAGTTCCCATCTTGGCACGGTAGTGAGGATGCTGGCTAAGGTTGTGGAATTTGGCTTGACAGCTGCCAGTTGCATTGTATATTCTTAATGTAATTGTACTCTCTTAACAGAGAGGATGTAATCATGTCAATTAATGAGAAGAAATGAGATGTTTTATGTTTGGCTTACGGATTCCGGTGTGGGTATCGGATCCGCTTGTATTATGATGCTTTTAGATTCATGTTTATATTAGATATGGGATTAGGAACATTTGATTTGGTGTTTAAAATGAATGTAGTTTTATAATGTTTTCTCTAGAGGGTGAATTAGTCCTCTCCTTCAGGTTGCGCATTCGGCCATACCTAGCCATGAATGCTGTCGATCTATCGAATCGACAACCATATCTGTGTATGTTATTACTTGTTATTAAAAAAAAAAAAATTATCTTGTTCTCTTTTGGCCCTTACCCTTCGGGGTTCGTAGGGCGGGATGTTACAAATAGACTATTATAGTCAAATAATCACATGTTATTACATTACTACAAACATCTTTAACTCATATATATAAATAATACAAATATAACATAAAAGAATATTTAACTTCCAACAACTAGTTTGTATCTAAAACAATATGCCATACCTCATCTACCAACCACAATACACATACTATGACTACATAAGGACCGGTTATAATAGTGTTTAATGCCATACTATACACATACTCAACTTATTCTGCCATCTCACAATATAGAAGGATTATTATGACGGTTATAATAGTGTTTAATGTCATTCAACAACAAAATATTAATAGAGTTGAAATTTGAGTCTTTCTTTAATATAAGGTTGATTTGAGCCTTGTATTAATATTTGAATAGTTGAAATTTTATCACAAGAATTTAATGCATTGAAAATATAATAAAATTTAAATGATAATTTTATTTATACATGATTCACAACATGAACCAATAAAATAATAGATAAATGATATTTTGCAAATTATTGGGTAAGAAAATTAATTATAGACTATAATATTATTGACCATATTTTTTAATTCTATATGATGATTGATTAAATAAATGAAAAAATTACATTTAATGAATGCATAAGTATTCTGCCTACAACCTTTAAAAAATTGAACATTTATTTTGGAAGTTAAAATTGTTCTTTCAAAACCAATGATTTCGGAAGGTGAAGTTGTTCTTTCACTAGCAATGTATGAGTGAGATACTTGTGGCAATAAACTAACATTCATTATGGGTAATAAATATGTTCTATCTGCTTCCTATACGAAGTAGTTTCTGTAATAGATCATAGCCTTAATGAAGGTATCAACCTAAATAAAGGTTGCTCCCAGTGCAAAGAGAGGAGTCACCATCTGCAGCAGAGATAAATAACGCTGCAGGGAACTAAACCATCACGAGCTCCTCTTTGCTTCTTTACTCCACTCCGTTAGTTAGGTATTCGTATCAGTTTTCTAATGAAGATCAATTTCATGACTCCACCGAGGATGGAATCTCTGGAGGGCAAGCATGTCCTGATAACAGGTGGATCAAGTGGAATTGGGCTTGCCATTGCCAAAGAGGCTCTGTCTCAAGGAGCATTCATTACACTTGTAGCCAGAAGCTCCTCTAAATTAGAGAAAGCAGCAGAAAATCTTGCCAAAGATGGTGGTACCAAACATAAAATATCAACCAAGGTATGACTTATTCCTTCATTTTAAGCTTATCTAAAGACTTAGAAATCTTGATGTTTAATCTGATTTTTATTTTTTAACAGGTTGCAGATGTGGGTGTGTACGAAACTTTGGCAAAGGCAATAAAGGAATCTTTTGAATGGAGGGCAGTTGATGTGCTGGTGTGCAATGCAGCTTTGGCAAAAATTGTACTTCTGGATGAGGCTAGGATTGAAGATATGCATGCCATCATTCAGACTAACTTGACAGGGGTTGTCAATACTCTGCATATTGGAATTCCATTGATGAAACAGAGGAGTGCCCAAACACCCATGTCCATTGTTCTCACGAGTTCCCTGGCAGGACTGGCATGTATTGGTAAAACTTTTTGTATGCTTATATCTCAGAAGTTTCTAAGTCTTCATCTTGGACTTATACGCACGCTTTATGCCATATTGTCAGTTCAAAGTCCTAGTTAAGGCCAAAGCAATGTGAAGTCAGCCTATAGATTATGGCTATTATAATAGGATTTCTATGTAAGCCAAGAAAGCATGTGTTTTGAGGATGTTCAACCTTTTTATCATTGTATTTTTTATCTCTCTTTCTGTATTATCACATCCAAACAAGTTATCAACTTTTCACCCTTAATTAGTTTGTTGATCGTTTGTTCAAGAATAATTTTTTTTAGGTTGTGTGTTATTCTTTTGGCAGTTCGCGGTGTATGGTCATTCCGTGTATACTGCAACCAAACATGCTCTAAAAGGACTCGGAGAAACTCTCAAGCTTGAATTGATGCCTTATAACATCCGAATTAGCATAGTTTTTCCAGGGTTTGTGGAAACCCCCATGCTTGATGACTGTAAGTAGCTCCAATTTTGTCTTAATGAGGATAGCCTTAAATTTTATTACTATCTAAATCTTGTATTAGATATAAATAGAGAAGTTTTTTCTTTATGAATGTTTATGAAAGGGATGTCTGTATCATGGCGGTATCATGATCCCTATTTGCTCATCTCGACTATGCTTGATTTCTTGAGAGATTTGTCCAGTGTATATAAGATTTTTCAGGCTTCCACAATCCATAATTAGTTGAAAAGGCTTCTCTAACAATACCTTTAATGTATATAAGATTTTTCAGGCTTCCACAATCCATAATTAGTTAAAAAGGCTTCTCTAACAATACCTTTAATACATTTTTGAACTACTATTTTTGTTTTGGATCATATTATCTATCCATCATCAAGATAAGGATGTGTTTTACATTGCAAGATAAGAGCTCCTTCATCTGCAACGTAATCCTCTTTCAAATGAGATAGCACACTACCATCTATGAAATTCCCAACTGAATCTTTAAAATCCTTTCATAGTCGTGTGTGTGCATATGTTTCTCTGAGATTTTATAAAACTATCTTGGGCATGCTAGCAATCAAACAAATAATTAATGTAGAAAGTAGTGTTCAAGATTTCTTTTTTTTCATGATTGTTACTGTATTCTTCAAGTGAGCCTGATGTCATTTTGTTCTTACATTCCCAAAGTATATAGCTGGCTTGGAAGATGACGAAGATATCTTGCAGATAATTAAGGCCATAAGTCTCTATAACCGAAGTTGAGCAGAGACAGCTGACCATGTTGCAAAATATACATTAGAAGCAACAAAGAATGGAACCTTTCTTGTCACAAGCCAATTCACTGGTCTTGTGTTATCCACACTCTCTCATGGACCTATGCCTGCAGACTCATTTGGAAGGGCTTTGGTTGAATTGATATTATATATTCCTATTAGACTCTTCAGCTTCTTAGCTGCTTGTTATGTCCATTATGTTATAGGACATAGTAATAAGAAGAAATGTTAGAATGTTTCGGTTGAGTATGTGTTTTTAAATGTAAAACAAAGTATTGGTTGAGTCTAACTGGTGAAAGCATTGGGTTTTCATTTTGGAAACCCAAGTCAAAATCCCTATGTTGACATCTACAGTAGAATTTTAAGTGGAAGTTCTTGGACATTCTTTGTGGTTTTTAGTTGAATAAAGGTGAATATATTTAATTAAGTGGATGTGTTAAAGGGGAGGAGGTCCCCCTTGTGACCTTCATTAGTGCAGGGCCAATCTAAATAATTCTATCTTACAAATAAAAAAAGTTTTGGTACTTTTTAAAATCATTAATAATTGTAATGGTGAAAATTGCATACCATGTACTTTTCTCTTTCATTTTGGACTCACTTTGATCGGGTTCACCTTAATGCAATGGCTGCAGTGTGGAAGTTAGCAAATAATAAGATCCTTACTTGATTTCATCTATATACATCCCTAGGGATTGATCCCACTTCTTTGATTATCCAGGATATTTCTATAATTGTAGAACTAATCCAAGTTAGATCTGTAGGTGTGGAAGTGATCCCTAAATTTCTTAAATTCAAATTTAAATTTGGGCCTTTGTGGACTCCCTCTAACTAGCCATTAAGAGCGAGAGGCTCTAACATAGATCAATCAATCAGCCATCTTCAACACTTCTACATTATTACATTCAATAGATTTATAAAGCTTTTCAACTTTAAGTGTTATGCATTAATTCATAACACCTCTCTTTAATACTAACATAAAAACTTTTATTAGACATTCATTGTCTCTATCTTTTGAATTGCTGAGGTTCATCTAAATGTGTGTTTCACAAAACCCATGCATATGCTTCCAAGAGGTGTCAATATCGAGTCCCTTGGAGTTCACCACAAATATGCTTAGAAAATGCCTCTTCCTTTGCTTTTAGAATCTACTCCATTGGCTCAAATAATTGTTGTACAGGAATTTCTGTCTCCTTGCTTTCCCTATCGGTCAAGCGCCTACATTTTAGGTTGAGTGTGGCCCTTTATGAATATACTACGGCAACCCTTGAAGTTGCACCTATAAAATGCAGAGAGATTTGTTTCCACCTGTAGAGCAACAAACTGTTGTTTTATTGCACCTATTGTGTTCAGAATTGTGAGATCTCTTCCAATAAAACTGTCACATCCTCATTCACAGAGGCTTGCCCGTGGGAAACCGCGTGGCCAAACAATAATAAAAATAAATAGAATTAAACGATATTTCTTGAATGGAGGTTGGTGGAAGGAAATAAATGAGAGGGAGACCATTTTCTACAGGAAAGACAGAGAGTAATGGCATCAGCATGGGCGTCCTAGCAGAGACAAGGACCTACAACATTTTTTAAGAAGAAAATGGTCGGCAAATGCCATTAATGGGCATGGCATCCCTTCTGCCTGTCAATCAAATTTGGAGTCAAACGACTGCCCAATATGGATGCCCATCAACGCAGAATAATAGAGGAATTTCATCCTAAAGGAAGATTTTTCCTTCCACGAAGTTGAGGAGAAAAGAGAGAGCAAGGAAGGAGATTAAATGAAATGAAGAAAGGAGGCACAGGTTATGGACATCCATCAAAGCATTAAAGATAGACGAATTTTACCAGAGGTAGTAGTTGTGCTGCCTTTGGAGGCATTTTGTTGCTTGTTTTAAGAGGTCATTGTTTTGCAGAGGTAGGCTGATACAAATAGAAGTTACCATGATACATGTGTTTTGAGATTTGAGCTCTGATACCAATGTAATAACCATCCTGGTTAGTGCTTTTTTTTTTTTTTTTTACACATCAAGTACTAACTTAATTGACCAAGAATCTTCTATCTAATATAAAAACTTGTCAAATTCAAAGACTTACCAACTTTAGTCATGGCATCAACTCTATGCCACAACTCATATACTCATACTAGAGTACAGTAAGCTCTCAAGGTTAGGGTCATCTCTAGACCCAGACCTAAACCTCGAGGGTTCATTCGTAATAGCTATGCCTATGTATTCCTTCATGGGAATCAAAGGCTCCGTAGTTTGTTCAACAATAATAGAGAGGTTTCATCCTCTCCTTTGATATGAGATCTTTAATCTCACCTTTAGATCTCTATCTTTAAGTGAATCTTATGGTTCCAAATCAATTCATATGCAATAGGATGATAGCAAATGCAAGCCAGTCAAATGTTAGTTCAATACCAACATCAATGTATGAAAAGAAGCAAAACCACATAGTGACCAGCTCATATAAACAATACTTGTTCATACATAGTGACTAGCTCAAGCATACATTCCTTTTTCAGGTTGGGATATATTTGAGAACTTACAAGCTAGTAAATTAGGCAAATGGGAAGATGCTTACAATATGGTTGCAACCATTCCTTTTTGCTACCTTGTCACGATGTATACCTATGATGTGCATATGATGCCTACACAAGCTATTCACATTGTGTATATGTAAGTTAGTCACATTGTGTATGTTTGTTGCCTGCATGAGTTATTCACATTATGTATATGTGATATAGGTGTGAACTATTCATCTTGTGTATAAGTGATGTATGCACGAGCTAGTCACTTTGTGTATGTGACACATGCATGAATTATTCTCCCTGTGTATGTGTTGTATGCGTGAGATAGTCACTCTGGGTGTGTGTGACTCATTCATGAGTTATTCACTCTATGTATATGTGATATGCAGGAGCTAGTCATATTGTGTATATGTGACACATAGATGAGTTATTCACTTTGTGTATATGGGTTGTACCCATGAGCTAGTCACACTTGTATGTGTGATCCATGTGAGAGATAGTCACATTGTGTACAAGGAATGTATGCTTGAGTCAATCACTATGTGTGAACAAGTATTGTTTGTATGAGGCAAAAACCAATTCTATAGAAGAAAATGTTTTGTTAGTTTTATATTACAGAAAGAACAAAATTAAACTAGAATATCCTAACATGTTTTAAATTTGCAAAATGATATTTTTTCTAAGATAAAACATAAAGTTGAATGGTAAATTATTGATTTATAGAAAACAAAATATAGACTCAACAAACTAGATTCAAAATCACAAATAATAGAATGAAAAGAACCTGGCACTAGAAGACAAAGCTAACTATACACAATGTTAGTGTGATGCACATATATGGAACATGGTGCAATGCCACCCACTTCAAGCTCTACCATCTAGAATGCTACTAAAATATGACTTGAAATCTCCAAATAGTTGATTCTACACACTACCGGATAGAAACATCAAAACAACAAACCTAGGGTATACCAGAATATGAAAAATGCTAAAAATAACTTTGTCTTTGTATTCTTATATGAGAAATTGAAATGGAAAAGAAGGAAAAGAGAAATACAAACCACCATCCGAATTGATCTTTAAGAAAATTGTAGGTGAGGACAAGAAAAAGGGTTGTGATTGCTTGGGAGATTGCTATGAATGTTCAAGCCCCTATTTTAGTCTTTCAACCTCTATGAGAAGTCAAATAGAAAAGAGAAAGATCTTAGTCTAAGTGCATCTAGGAACTAAGAACATTGACAAAATTCTACAAATATTACCCTTAGGTCTATAAGGAGAAATAAATATTAGTGTCTATTGGATTTGATAAGAGGAGGTGATAGTCACCAAGAAATATTGCAAGAGAAACATAGAATTAAATGTGGGAAAGGTATTTGCTACAATATTATTCAACCGAGAACAATATTAGTAGCATGATGTAGAAAAGGAGTGAGCTCTTTGGAGGAGTCAACCATAGTGGAGCAACATAAATCCTTGAGCAAGAATTAATGGTGGTATATTTAGCATCATAGAGTCAAGAAAGAGCCAAGAGAGCTAAGATAGAGTTTTCTTGTTGGAGAGTTACATTCTTCTTAGCCAAATCCAAAACAATAGATTTTCAAAATGGATTTCTTTGAAGTTGAAGGATTAGATTCAAATATTAGAGGTATTTTTTGGGTAGATGAGTGTTACAGTAGTTGATAGTTGGTATCTAGGTAGGAAATTGACATTTTAATTTTAAAAAACTTATGGGATGCTAGTGCATCACGTGGACATCCATGCATTACATTGGTGTCTGAAAGAAATTTCCTCAAATCCAACACATGTTCTTAGGTCACTAGGAAGAATAGGAATGTGCAAATAAATTTTGCAATTTGGTGAAAGAAAAAGACTTAGGCTAAAGCTAAAATGACCCCTACAACATGCTAGGAGAATGAACTCCAAAGTGATCCCAAAACATAACGTGCAATTGTTAGGGTATGAAATTTTCTACATTACAATTTTCAAATCCACACTCATCTAATTGTTATTTTCATTAAGACAACTAGGGAATCTTGTTGAAACTCAATAAAGCTTGGATAAATGGTGGTTACAAAACCAAAGGAAACTAAAAAGTCATCATATTCATCACTAAATAAAACTCATATGGCTATACCATTTTCAGATGTAATTGTGACTATTGAAATGTTGGTAAAATTGTATTTTAGTCTTAGAGCAATCAAATCAGAAACATTATACAATGGTTACAACAAACAAAATAAGCATAAAACTATTAAAAATAATGACAAGAAAACACTAACACACTTAACATTAGGAGAAAAGGCTAGTGATAGGTTTAAATGAGTCCTAAAAACATGCTACAAGAATGGGCACTAAAATAGGTACAATTTTAGTTCCAAAATTGTAGGGTATGAAATTGTTAATATTACACAAGTAACAATAGAGATAAGAATAACAACCAATAAAAGACAAGATACAATAGGATTGCAATGACAATAAGAAACTAATTAATAACAATAAAAAACAAAGAATAGAACAAAAGAGGATCTAGATGCACTTGTGGGTAGAGTTTCATTGATTGGAAAATGATAAGAATGACATGTAGATGTTGTGTTGAGATTTTTGGAATTCTTTGGCCAAAGGGATTTAGATGTCCCGAGTAGGATGCCCTATTTGAATGCTTGGTCCTATCTTAACTACCACACTAAATACCTAGTCCAATAAGGGCGGCCTAGTCCTAGGTTATGTGGCCTAATTTTTTTCAAGGAGATATGAAATAGTACATAAATATTCCTCAAAAGCATGGACTTGTCAAAGAATAATAGAAACTATGAAACCAATGGAAAACCTTATGCATGTGTATGGAAACAAAACAATGAAGAGAAAGAACTAGGAACAATTTCAATTAGAAATGGAATGATAGGGCCCTGAAACATGAAGGTAGAGTTGATAGAAAATAAAAGTGTCCCTAAAGTACACTATTGATAGCCTTAGAAAATGGTAAGAAAACTAAAAGAAAACCTTTTATTCTTGGACCATGAGAAATAGAGAAAACCTTACTACATAAACCCTAAGTTGCACCTTCTTTCTTGCTTCCTTCAATGTATATATGAGATATTAACACTAAGAGACACCCACCACAAGAGGTAGAGGAAAAAATATGCAAAATAGAGGCCAAAATCATGAAGTGATGGCATACTAGTTGACCTAGTCCAATCTAGATGATCTACTAAGTGGCTTACTCCAAAGCCTCATAATTTGCTAAAAAAATGTTGAGGTGTTCTTTAGATGATTCTAAGCACACTTTCCTTCAAATACTTTTTTTGCTTGTACCTTGATTGTTTTTCTTTTAACCTACAAGTTAGAAATCTATGAAACCCTAGAAAAGTATTTGGAAGGCTTAGAAGCTCTCTTGAGCTATGGATAATGTGAAATGGAGATGGATTTTCAATTGGGATATCCATAAACCAACAATCCTTATGGTGGTCTTCCACCATTATTTTTTAAAATAAGTCATTGGCTCAAATTTATTGGATACATGAGCTCTGGAGTTTTTTAGAAACTTGGACTTAGGCATCTCCAAGATTTGTATTTCAAGGTTGATTTCTCTTGGTTATCTTGGTCATAGGCTAGATCTATGTCCAATCTAAGCCTTGTAGACACAAAAGCATTCCAAATGATAATTGAGGTTTTGCATTCACAATACATGCACAAAATCTCAATCTATTGTACTAAGCATTGGTGGAAGGCATGCAAGTGGTATTTGGATACTCCCTTACACAATTGTACCCTAGGAAGACTTTGTTATAGATGGCTTTCATCATATTTTCCTATGGTTCAAAAACTAAATTGTAGATGGTCTATTTAATCCATGTTTTATATTGGTCAACCACTTCTAAATGGTTTGTAAAACAATTGTGGATCCCAAGATTGTGCATTTTGCCTAGTGATTACTTTATCAAGATCTTCTTATTGGAAACTAACTAACAAATCTTGGTGTTAATAACCTTTGGTGCCTATTTTGTTGGAAACTTGAAACTCTTTTAGACTTACTTTATTTTTGCAGTCATCCACAAATCGCCTGGTAGTGGATTCATGATTTTTTAGAGAAATTTTAGCTAGAGCCTTTTACTTGGCATGATGTTTTGTTGGGAAATGGGGCCAAATTTTTTACCAAATTCTCCCAACTATGGCATGATTTTAGATTGAATATTATTTTTATATCTCAAAAGATACAAATGCAACTACATTTCCTAATTCTGAATTGTTGATTTCAATTTTTCTATTCACTCCAATTTGTTGGTAGTTTCTAATATGTTCATGTAGATTCAAGTTTAGGCCAATAAATTGGCCCTTGAGGGTAAGCATCTTTAGACCCTTCTAGATTGAATAGAAATGGTTGAATATATTTTTTATGATCGAGAAGGATTGCATGAGCCTTGCTAGGATTTTGGTCTTAGCCTTATGTCGTTTAGTTTTTGCATGTCATACTACACCTTTTCATAAGAATTTTTATTATTCTTCTACATTTATTATAGGGGGTTTTAGATTACCATTTCCAAGGGTTTCCCCTTAGCCTTCTTAATGACCTCAAATTTTATTACACCAATAGTTTGTAGTAGTGTTAATGGCTCGATGGATCTCGAGGATGGCTCCATTGAACAAGTTACATAGGAAGTTCATTCCAAAGGTATCTCATGAGGTATGGACTCTGAGTCCCCTCTATATGTGGTGCTTCCCATTCCATAGTTTGATAGTGCATGTAAATGGATAGATCATTTTAATTTAATATGATTTTTTGTTGGGAGGGTTCCCCTAGAAGCATGCTAAGATATTGGGTCAACAAGGCTTGGGCCCCACATGGGGTCTTCCTTGATGCTGTCCAAAATCTCACTAAGGGGTCTTTTTATTTCACTCCACTAAAGCTATCCATGTGGAGGCCATTCTTAAATATGGCCCCTAGTTTGTTCATGTCTCCCTTTTGGTTTTCCAACCCTAGACTTAAGACTTAGTTGTCTTTGATGAAAGGATTCTTCATCTCCCTATTTGGGTGGAATTCCCAATTTTACCTTTGTTGTACATTGGCATTTATTGATCACTATCACTAGCTCACTTGGTAAAGTGGTTTGTGTTGAGCCAAAACTATTCTTCTTGGCTTGTCCCCAAAAATGAGTTTGTGTTGAGGTTGGCCTCTTAGTAGATTTAAAATAGATCATGGATATTCAAATTGGTCAAATATATCATACCTAGCATGTCATTTATTGTAATTTGCCAAACATTTGCTTCAGGTGTCATTCCTTTGATCATAAGATTAAGGATTGTCTCTTTGTTTCCTTTCATAATAAACCTTCTTCTTAACCATCAGAGGCTTCCATATCAAAAAGAGAAGTGTGCACCATAGTAGGGAACCGTAAAATTAATCAAAACCCTAGTAATTGTGGAGCTCATGCTAAGACTCCAAGAAACATTGGAAATCAAGCTACTAAGTAGCCATTTGGACTAGTTTCAAATCCGTTAGAAAAGGGGAAAGAGGTGTTACCCCCTAATGGTGAGCCACCTAGTCAGCATAAGTTTACCTAAATGCCTTAGTCAATGTTGGTCTTATCTTCTTAGTCAACCTAATTTTACTTGATTTTAATTTTTCTATTCACTCCAAGTTGTTGGTATTTTCTAATATGTTCATGTAGATTCAAGTGTAGGCCAATAAAGTGGCCCTTGAGGTTAAGCATCATTGGACCCTTTTAGATCACTGGGAGAATGTTCCCTACACTATGGCTAGAGTCATGTACTCTTTACCTCCCTATGATAGATCCCCTCATTGGTGGCTGCAACATGGCCAGTCAAAATCCTCTAGAGAGGTCTGCTATTGGTCAGATAATTTTGTAACTGGTCACCACTTGCCAACCATCAAAGGGGATGATCACTAACTACTTACTACTTGCCCACATTGTCTCAATAGCTTCCGCCAATGACTGGGGCAAGTTTCCTTACTTGACTCTCACCATTTTATTGTTGAGGAGTTCTCAAATTGCAGCTAATAACATTCATGAGTTGCAATCACAAGAAGGCCTTGAGGAGAGAGAGGACACCATTCTCATTGGTTAGAAGCTAGTGGATGATGGTAAAGGCCTACCTAATGGAGGGTGGGATAACTCTAATGACTAGGACCCCCTCCTAATGCTGATTTTGTAGCTTTAGGAACTTAAGTTTGTTTACATTTATTATAAACTTTAAACTTTTAATGGTGTAGATGACTATTTCATTTTTGGATTTATGTTTTTTCTTGTAATTGTTTCCTTTGTAAGTCATTCAACACTTTATTTCTTCAATTGATCAATTTATTTAATTTTAAAGTATAATACTTTGATATTAATATATAATTCTACTAAAAAGGGGAAAAGAGAAAACTAAAGTTGTTCTTCAAAAGCTATGCATGAGTGAGATCCCCCCAAAAACATCTTGGGGACAAGTACTAATATTCATTTTGAAAACCACAGTTGTTCTTTCGAAATTTATTTACGAGTCAGACCCAAAAACAATCTTGCTATCACGAAGTCCTACTTGACCTTGAACAGACGTATCTTCTATTATTACCAGTCTGGATATTAAAACGACTTCTTTAGTAGTCCATGGCCTCAATAAAAGTAGCAACCTTAATAAAAAGTGCCACCCGCTGCAAGGAAAGGAATCCAGACCTGCAGCAGAAATAAATAACTCTTTATGGAATCAACCCATCACATGCTTTTTGCTGAATTGTTGTTGATTGTAAGTAGAGTGTGATCATTGTTTCCTTATTTCGTTCAACAAGTTTAGGTATACATATCAAATGAGGATAGGTTTCAAAACTTCTTCATCCTGGCTGCAATCTCTGGAGGGCAAGCATGTCCTCATAACAGGTGGATCGAGTGGGATTGGGCTTGCCATTGCCAAAGAAGCTCTCTCTCAAGGAGCATTCATCACAGTTGTAGCCAGAAGCTCCACTAAATTGGAGAAAGCAGCACAAAAACTTGCCAAAGATGGTAGTACCACAGATAAAATATCAACCAAGGTTTATCTAATTCCATCATTTTAAGCTTATCTAATGTTTTTTTTTTTTTAAATGATGTCTAATCTGATTTTTATTTTTTAATAGGTTGCAGATGTGGATGATTATGAAACTTTGGCAAAGACTCTAAAGGAATCATTTGAATGGAGGGTAGTTGATGTGCTGGTGTGCAATGCAGGTACGTCAAAAACTGTACTTCTGGATGAGGGCACGATCGAAGATCCGCATGCCATCATTCAGACTAACTTGACAGGGGTTGTCAATACTCTGCATGTTGGGATTCCATTGATGAAGCAGAGGAGTACCCAAACACCCATGTCTATTGTTCTCATGAATTCCCTCTCAGGAATGGTATGTTATTGCTAAAACTTTTTGTATGTTATCAACTTTTTACCTTTTTTCAGATTGATAAAAAAAAAAAATTTGGGTTGTGTTATTCTTTTGCCAGTACCCTTTGTATGGTAACTCTGTGTATGCTGCAACCAAATATGCTCTAAAAGGACTTGGAGAAACTCTCAAGCTTGAATTGATGCCTTATAACATCCGAATTAGCATAGTCTTTCCAGGGTTTGTGGAAACCCCAATGCTTGATTACTGTAAGTAGCTCCAATTTCATCTTAATGAGAATATCCTTAAATTTTATTACTAACTAAATATTGTATTAGATATAAATAGAGAAGTTTTTCTGTATGAATGTTTATGAAAGGGACGTCTGTATCATGACCCCTATTTGCTTACGTTTGATTTCTTCTAAGACCGGTGTGTAAAAGAGTTTTCAGGCTTCCATAGTCCATAATTTGTGTAAAAGGCTTCTCTAACAAGACCTTTAATACATTTTTGAACTTCATAGATATAGATGTTTTTATTATCTAATTTTGTTCTTACATACCCAAATTGTATCTAGGTGGCGTGGAAGATAACAGAGGTATCTTAGAGATAATTAAGATCATAAATTTGTATGATCGAAGTCAAGCAGACACGCCTGAACAAGTTGCAAAATATACATTAGAAGCAACAAAGAAAGGGACTTTTCTTGTCACAAGCCAATTGGGTGGTTTGGTGTTATCCACAATCTCTCGTGGACCAATGCCTGCAGAATCATTTGGAAGGGCCTTGATTGAATTGATATCATATATTCCTATTAGACTCTTTAGCTTCTTTGCTGCTTGTTATGTCTATTATGTTATAGAACATAAAAGCCACAAGAAATGAAAAGGCGACATTAGGGCATTTCTTGAGAAGAAAAAACAAATCTAAATTTTGTGTTTTACTAGTGTGAAATAAATTAACTTTATTCTTTTAAGTATTAATAATGTTATAAGGTAGGTATAAGGGTGAAACACTAAGTGAGAACAATATAATTTATAAATGAATTTATTTATCAATGTTCGGAGGTATTCTACAATGACAGTAAGGGGTGGAGTCTAACGGTGTGAACGTGTTAACAAAAACTCTTACCTCTTACCTTAAATTTGACAGCTATTTACATTTCAAAATATTAATATTTTATAATAAGTATAATAAAAATCCAAAATAATAAACATAAATAAAATTTTATAATTAAACTATGTTTTTTACATTAAAATTTATGTATACATGTATATAGTAAATAAAATAGTTGTAATATCAAATAAAATAACTCAAAGTAAATAAAATAACTTCAAATTGATATTTCTGGGCATTTTTTAGATAGATTTATTTAATATATCTATACTAGTTATATTTGTATTGAAATTTGATTAGATTGTTCTTTTGAGAAGGAAAACCAAATTTAAAATTTGTGTGTTTTATTATTGTAAAAGAAAGTAATATTACTTAAATAATTATTTTGGTTATATTAATAATGGTATAGTTTTTTAGTCTTGAGTAAATGTTAAAATAAATAGCCTTTATGTCTTTTCTTATCTATTTACTTACCTATTTATTTGTTTATGAATTTATTAAGTACTTTAGATAGGTCTAAAAAATGATATTTAGATAGATCTAAAAAATGATATTTATATAGAAAATAAAATAATTATTAGGTAAAAGTTAAATTAAATAATTTGTTTTTGGTTTGACTTGTGAAAATTTGGGTATGGTTTCTATGATTTATTGCATTACTATTGAAAAATAAAATAGTACTTCAATTAAAATAAAGTATAGATCAATAGTGCCAAAGTTTTATAAAAAAAAATTATTTCAATAGTTTTATATGTTATTTCACTTCTTAAAATATACAAATTTTCCAATTACAAATTATTTTTTACATAAAATATTAACTAAATAGATGAAAAAAAGACACAAAACTATTTTATTTTAATTTGGAATTAATTTATTTCCCTCACACCTATTTTTATAATTCACTTTTAAAATTATTATAAGAAAGGAAATATTTCAATTTAAACCCTAACTACAAATGTAATAAAATAAACAAACAAAAAAATTAATTTAACTTTACTATCATTTTACTCATGCAACCCTACATCTTTTTTTCTAAACTTTTTTTTCACCTCACTCTATATTCATTTGAGTAAATTATTTTTCCCCTATAACTAAATAGGAGCATGTAATAGCAAATTTATTTATTTGTTTATCTTCTTCTTCTTCTTTTTTTGATTGGTAAAAGGCCAAAGCCATTAATATATAAATCAGTTATAAAATACATCTCTGTTCAGTGTGGGCACCGGTAGAAAAGAACAAAGTGAAGAAAACCTCTAGTCTAGCCCAGGACTTTTGTAGTCTAGTACATACTGTTTATTTATATGGGGTCAAGCTCAACATGGGAACATATTTTCTTATACAATTGCTGAGATACCAATATAGACATCGCCCTTATCCATGGCCTTTCTTTTGAAATCCTCTTGCTGTATGTCTTTTGGTTCTTTGACTCCTGGGATGACCTCCATGGCTTATAACATTAAAATGGCTTCTTCTATCTTGCTCCTACCAGTATACCTGTCTAATCTGAAACCACATGAAAACTACCACTTCTTTTTGCATGTTAGCTATACAAAAATCATAAAAATTCATTCTCTTACTAACATCTATTAGTTCTTTAAAATCTTTGCCTAAGAAGAAAGAACAAATCCTTGATGTTGCCCAGCTTATCAAAACTAATCAAACATACTTGTTTCAGTGTTAACTAAAATCTGGATTATGTGGGACATTCCATATAGGTTGGCTGATCCACTGCAAATGCCAGCAACTAGATATATAAATTGTATTATATATATCTACCTATGGGCACAAGTAAGTGATCAACCATTTCACTAGATAATGTTGATAAACCAAGATATCCTATTCCAACTAAATTCTGACTCATCAGAGAAAATGTTGTTGCCTGCTAAATCATATCAATTAGATCGGCATAGGAAAACACTATCGGTGAAAACTCTACAAGCCCTCCTGACAATGTAAGTTATGCTGATGGTGGAGATCAATATGACTCTCACCGAAGCATCCAAAGGAATGAAGGGAACAAGTAGTCATCGGCAGGAGATTATCGTCGGAAAGAAAAAATAAGGATTTTCTAATACCCTAAAGTCTCCCTGATTGAAGAAATGTGCTTCAGCGGGGCTTACACCGATAAGCATGGAGATCTAGACCTTAAGACTCTTCATAGAACCGGACCCAATAGAGTTAAGGGTTTAAATAAATAGTTGGTCAAGTCCACCGGATGAATTTGAGTTTCGCAGAGGAAACATACAAGGCGATATACAAAGCTATATGCATGCCACAGAACCAAACGATTATGAAATGAGGTTTTATTGTTTTATGTTTCGTGCGTTGTATGCGAGGTTATACATTTCATACATACAAAGTAGAACTCATGAAAGGTTGAAATTTCGTTAAAATGATGCATCATGACTAGATGCATTGCACTTTGTATCCATTGCGGAACTGAAAAATAAGTAGAGTGGGGTTTCTAAAATAAGTCTAAAGAGGAGATGCAAATTAGAAGATACACTTAGAAAAGTGATGTGGGCTCCGCTGAAAGCCTATCGAGCTCATATAAATAATGATATACAAGATGATATGCAAATAAGAGATACAAACCAAATTTGAAAAGAAAGTTAAATCTTGAAAAGTCTTTGTATGATCGGGGTGCTTGTATGTTAATAATATACATACCCAATATACAAGGAATAAAAGGCATTAACATGCTTTGTATGTGCGCTTACACAAGAACATACAAATGGCTGTATACAAAGAAGTTTGTATATGATGCTTTGTATGTGCACTTATACAAATGGCAACATATAAAGAAAATATACAAGAGAAGGTTTGTATAAGAAGATTTGTACGTGCGCTTATACAAGATAACATACAAACGGCAATGTCCATAAGGAATATACTAGAGAATATTATACAATACCTGAGTAAGTTGGAGATATAAATAACAGATGGGGACCACGAATGTAAGTTGGTGATGATTGAAATGAGATTTAATTATTGTATGTTACGTGCATTGTATATGTGGTTATGCAATTCATACATACAAAGCGAAACTCAAGGAAGATAAGTCTAAAGAGGCGATGCAAAGGAGTTAGTAAGAATTCATCAGATACAATCGGAGGATACAAACAGAAAAGTGAAGTGGGCTCCACCGAATTCCTATCGAGCTTGTATAAATAATGATATACAAACCGATATGCAAATAAGAGATACAAACTGGATTCAAAAAGAAAGTTAAATCCTGAAAAGTCTTTGTATGTTTGAGGTACTTGTATGTTTATAATATACATACCTGATATACAAAGGAAAAAAAGGCATTAACATGCTTTCTATGTGCTTGGTATGTGTGCTTATATAAGATAACATACAAATGGCCGTATACAAAGAAGTTTGTATAAGATGCTTTGTATGTGCGCTTATACAAATGGCAACATACAAAGAAAATATACAAGAGAAGGTTTGTATAAGAAGATTTGTATGTGCGCTTATACAAGATAACATACAAACGACAAAGATGTTGGGGCGATTGTATATGATATGCAAAAAGTAATACAATAAGATACATAGAATGGAGGATCCAAAGATAATTCCAATTCATTTCACAAGTCCAATGAAGTCCGTGATTGTATAAAAATGTAAAAAGGTGATACAAATGGATACATACAAGTCCGGACCCAGTCAGAATGAAGTCCTAGATTGTATAAATGACAAAGGAGGCTCTTGTTAATATGCACAATGGAGGCTCTTGATAATATTCATTAGGAAAAAAGAGCATGATGAGTCTGTGTCACCATTCACACTAGAAGATGAACTAGCAGTCATCGGCAGGAAATATGGATTGGAAAGAAAAATGAAGAGTCTTCGAAATTCTAGCATCTCACCGACTAGGGAAAAGTGCTTCGGCAAAGCTTACGCCGATAAAGGTGTAAGAACCATCAGTGAGAATAGGTGAATTAGAACAATGTTTATGAGTCTGGCTGATGCAAATCTCACGGTGATGTTAGTGACATATTATGAAGGTCTTTCCGATACAGGATAAAAAGGCTATCGGGGAGACGACTATGATCGGGTATCCATAAATCTTTTATCCTGATGACAAAGATTACCCTGATGACAATGGTAGTCACATTCATCGATGAGACTCTCGCTAATAGCCATATTGGTAACACTTAGAAGATCGGGGAAGAAGGTTATTCCCACAGTGATGAAGAAAGTCCCGCTGATAATAACCATGCCTGCTTCTACAAAAATACAAGTGCATGAAAATGCAATGATAGAATATGCAAGGACCAAAGATGAGTACAAGGGCCCCACCACTAACAGATATACATATACATTTGTATAAGACATACATGATATACAAAGCTATATGCATATCACGGAGCTGAGAAGTAAGAAAACTATGGATTAAAAGAATGATAAGTTCGAAGAGGTGATACAAATGGGTTTGTATGTATTCGGCTTTGTATCTAAAAGTTGGATACAAGTATTGTTGCATTTCAGAAGATACAATCAGAATAGTGATGTGGGCTGCACCATTTGCATATCGGTCTTTTATAAATAATATTCGATATACAAGCTGATATACCTGTTAAAAAGATGCAAATAGGAGATACACACCAGATGCGAAAAGATAGTTAAATATTGAAAGGTCTTTGTATTTTCGGGGTGCTTGTATGTTAATAATATACATACCCGATATACAAGGGAATAAAAGCATCACTGGGGGTGAAAGGTAAGAGAGGTTTTGTATAAGATGATTTGTATGAATGCTTATACAAGATAACATACAAATGGCAATATACAAAGAAAATATACATGAGAATAATATACAAGACCCAGCCTAATTGGAGATTTGGAGATTATACACAATGGATGGGGACCATAAGTGTATGTTGGAGATATATGTTTACGATAAGCATGAAAGTAATACAACAGGATATTTTGGCCTTGGGACAACTTTCCTCAATGTTTCAGTTTGATTTTAATAATACTCCATCAGTGTTAGCTTTAGTAGAAAGGCAGAAGCCATCAGCCCCTTTGTTGGCAAGGGAATCTGCTTTGCTATTACCCTCCCTATAGGTATGATTGAATGTGCATCTTCTAAAAGAAGCAATGATGTCAAGGGCATTAGCCACCAGGGAATTCAATCTCCAATTAGGCATATTCCCTTTCCACAGGCCATTAATGATGATCGCAGAGTCTCCTTCGACCTCTAATTTTTCAATTTTCAAGTCTTTGCAGATTCTCAAACCTTCAATCAAGACGGTTAATTCTATTGTGTTATTAGTTGCTTCACCTAGGGGCTTGGCTGAGGTTGCTATTTCTCTAGATTCAGAATCATGTATTACGCAGCCTATTCCTGCAACTCCCGAGTTGTCCCTAGATGCCTCATCAAAATTTAGCTTGAACCACCCTTCTTTAGGAGTTTGCCACTTACATTCCTGTCTCTTGTTGGTGGTGATGTGGTTGCCTAGTCCCACAAAGGAGGGCAATTTTAGTCCTGCCCATCTCCCCCATATCTTTTCATCCCAGTGTATCATTGTGGATTCTTTTTTGGACTTATTTAGAATCCTACTATTGACAATTTCTATAATAATGGCCTCAATTTTAATAATTAGCTGTCCAAAAGTCATTTTACTATCTTTAAAGACTCTTCTATTTCTTTCTTTCCACAGCGCCCAAACCATGATCGAAGGGGAAATTATCCATAGCATATGGTAGATTCTTTGTTTGTGAGTCTCAAGCCAACATTGGAAAAGGTTCAGAGTGTTATTAGGCATGGCAGTAATCCATCCCATCTTATTACTTAGCCAATTCCAACATTCATTAGAGAATTTACAGTTGAGGAGAATATGGTCTACTATGTCTAGGTCCTCTTCACAAAGGGAATATCTACTAGGCCCCTCATATCCCATCTTGGTGAACCTATCTGCAATTAGGATTTTTTTCTGCAGGGCCATCCAAGCAAACAACCCAGCCTTTGGGAGACAGTTTTTATCCCAATAGTCTCAATGGTAACTCTGATTTTGGTCGTAGTTGTTGTTTGATTAAAGTTTTGTAACCATCCTTGGTCTTATAATTTTCTGATTTAGCCCCATTTTAGACTAATCTATCTAAGTCTCCTTTGAGAGATACCCTCTTTTTGTTAAGGATATCCAATAGTATCCTTTTCTCATTATCTGAAATGTTCATATTATCTAGGGTTTTCCATTTCCACCCCTTATTCTCCTCATGATTGGGGAAATCAATATAGTCTTTTACATATTTCCCCCAATGGGACTCTAGGATCCTTTTGGCATTCTCTAAGTTATCCATGTTGCTTATCACCACATACCCCCCCAGGAGTCATCCCAAAAAAGTGTTCGGTTACCGACTCCTAAACTCCAGGTCAGTGTGTCCATTATGAGCTTCGTACAATCCATCATAAAATTCCAGAGGTGAGATCCTTTAGGTGGGTTAGCCATTCTAAAAAGGAATGCCAGTTCCTCCCCTCTAAGATATTTGTTTCTAAGGATTTTAACCCACTTTGAATCAGGTTACTGATACATTTTCCATACAAGTTTAGCACCTAAAGCCTTACTCTGTTCTCTAAATTTTTTTAATCCCAGGCCACCTTCCTCTTTTGGTCTACAAATCTTATCCCAAGCCACAAGTGCCATTTTCTTTTTATCCTCTGAACCTTGCCATAGGAAAGATCTTAGAATTTTATTGATTTCATCCCGTTTACCTACTGGAAGATTCATATAGGATAATTGGAAGATTGGGATAGCTGAGAGAAGCGATTGTAACAATGTCACTTTGCCTGCTGAGGAGAGTCACTTGCCTTTCCAAGATTCTACTCTATTCCTGATCTTGGAAGTGATATGGTCTCAGAGAGCATTAGTCGTGTTGCTTATACCTAAAGGTATACCTAAATATTTATAGGGCATCTCCCCTCTTTTAAAAGATAGAATTCTACAGATTTCCCTTTCAGTTTCTGGCTCTGTATTGAAAAAATAAATTTCTGATTTATTAGCACTAACCTCTTGTCCAGAGGCCATACAGTAAGAGTCCAAGATTTCTTTGAATGCCTTAGCTTCTTCGATGGATCCCATACCAAAGAGCATAGTATCATCAACAAACTATTGATGAGTTGTAGGATCTACACTTGAAGTGATTTTGATTCCTTGAATCTTACCTTCTACCCTTGCCTTTGTGATCATCCTCCCTAGAACTTCTGCCATTATGATAAAGAGAAAAGGGAAGATAGGGTCCCCTTGTCTCAATCCTCTTGATATACTAAAAAAGCCTTCAGGTGTCCCATTGACTAAAACTAAAAACTTGGGGTTAGAAATGCATGCATAAATGAGGTTTATCCATTGTTTAGAAAACCCAAAAGCTTGTAAAGTTCTGTAAAGGAAATGCAAGTCAACCTTGTCGTAGGATTTACTGATATCTAATTTAATTAGCATACTAGGCTTTTTGTTTTGCTGTAAGGTATGAATGGCTTCTTGGGCTATAATAATTCCATCAAATATGGATCTTCCTGGGACAAACCCTATTTTCTCTTCACTTATGATGTCTAGTAGAATTGTCTGAATCTTGTTAGCTAAGGTTTTAGTGAGGATCTTATATATAGTATTACAAAGAGAAATAGGCCGCAGATCCCCCAAATTTTTTGGCTTCTCTTTTTTTGGTATGAGAGAGAAATGTATTATTTACTTCTTTGTCCGGGAAGCCATCTGGTCCTAGAGCTTTGTCCGATTGCATAAGAGAGATTGCTAGTTCAATCTTAGTTTTGGTAAATTTGCCATTGAGGTCTTTGTTTTGATCCTCTGAGATAATCCTGGGAATATCTTTCAGTATGGCTTGTTGATATAGCCAATTAGATCCTTCCTGATTGTTAAGAATATCCTCAAAGTACCTAACCATTTCATATGTGATTTGTTGAGGATCTTCGATCCAAACATTATTCGCATCTTTGATTTTAAAGATTCTATTTATATTTCTATGTGCCCTCATGTTGTTATGGAAGAACTTAGTGTTCTTGTCACTTGCTTCTAGCCATGTCTCTCTAGACTTTTGTTGCCAAAAGACTTCTTCTTTGGCTAGGATATCTTCATATTCAATTTTTAGTTGTTTTTCCTTTGCATATGATTATGCGTCCATGCCTTTAGTTATCACACTTCTATTGAGGTTTTCAAGTTCCTCTTCTAGCTTAGATTTGACTTTGAAGATATTGCCAAAGTTGGTTTTATTCCAACTAAGAAGCTTATATTTGATAGTTTTTAATTTGGATACTACACAGAAAAGATTAGAACCAGAAACTCTAGTTTCTTTCCACCATTGCTTAATTAGGGTTAAAAGGTTATTATCTTTGACCCACATTTGTTCAAATTTGAAGGGGCAGTGTTTAGGTTGGCAATCTTCTGATTTACTTAGCTGGACTGGGTAGCGATCAAAGCCCAAGTATGGTAAGATCTCAGTCTTTAGAATAGAAGAGAGTTGAGCCCAATTGCCCCTGACCAGGAATCTATCCAATTTTTCTGCAATGTTGCTAAAGCCCTTCCTTCTGTTGTTCCACATAAAACCTTCCTGTGTAGTTTTGATTTCCCTTAAATTGTTTCGATGAACCCAGTCCTTAAAGTCAATTGTTGTTGTGGATAACCTGATAGATCCTCCTAACTTTTCATTGGGGTCTAAGATCGCATTGAAATCTCCATTCATTATACAAACCTAATCTTGTAAAGTTCCCAAGAATTGATCTATTTATGTCTAGACTAATCTCGTGTCCTGGTTCTGGGAAGCACCATAAATGTTAATAAGAAAGAAGTGTAGATTGCTTCAAATGCTTTTGACGATCCCCACCATCTAGTTCTTTTTACAACTTATTACTAAAAATGAAACCATTCTAAGATCCCAGATTACTCCAAGACCTCCTGAGGCACCTTCTGCTGGGACTCCTACTAGTTCACATATTCCTTGCTTCCTATTTAGAGTGTCTATCTCATCTTTGTTTAGTTTGGTTTCTTGGATCATTAGTATGTCTGGTTTTGTGTTGTTTATACAGCGTTTTATGATTCGCTATTTGTTAGGGCCATTGAGACCCCTAACATTCCAAGTATATACTCTCATGGTGCCGTGGGGAGGCCCTTCCCCTTCCCTGCATTAAATAGTGTGATGATCTTAGTCTGATCTATTGCCTTGCCTGCTTTCTCTCTTACTACCAGTAGTGATTTTCTACCCCTTTTTTTATTACTTTTGGCACAGTCTAGGGTTTCTTTACTGAAATCAGTTATGATGATTCCCAGCCATGGGTCTGCTTCCTCCACCCCTCTGTCTCCTTGCTCTTTTGGGACCTCTTTACCATTCTCCTATCTTGACTCCAGTTCTTCCAGTTCCATGATCTCGATGATAAGTATTTCCTTTTCTTTGTTCACCTCTTCAATTACTACTTCCTCTATTGCCTTGGCTAGGATCTCATTACAGTTCTCCTCTAGGTCCCTATGACTGACCTTATCTATGGGTTTCTTATGATTCTCATTCTCTTTATGTTTCTCCTCCATTTCATAAGTGTTTGGGACCCATTCTGGTGTTTCTGAAACCTTTGGATCTATACTTCCTCCCCCTACTTGGGGGTTATTATTATAAATCTCTTCTACGGGAACTTCCCCCTCCTCAAGCTCCCTCCTAACCTTGCCTATCTGGGGTTCATAACTTTTCTTTGTAGTCTCAGCCACTACCTATGTTCCTTTATCTGATATTCCTTGTGTGAGGTTTATATTCTATATAGTAAGTTCTTGACTCTGCCTCTGTGTATTCCTTTTGTAATTTTGAGAGGGTTTGGGGCATTTACTGGGCTGAGCTGTTACCATACTCAGGTTCTAATTTTGTCCGGTTAACTCTCTTCTACCACTACGGTACTATTTGAGGGAAGAAGGGCTAGTCCTTTGGTAATCCACTGTAAATCTACCTTTGTTTTTAATGAATCTGATGTTTACCTCTGCTGACTGAGGTTTGGGATTCTTATTAGTATGTGTTTTTGGTATCCTATTGATACAATTCCTGCGGGGAGGATCCTTATGAAATACTGGCTTAATACAGTAATTGGCCCAATTAGTTTTAATTTCAAGAGGTTCGAGGGTTTCCATACCTATATCCAATTTTACTAACAAGAGAACATCTGAATTGGATAAGAAATCCTCTTCTATTCCCATGAACTCTCCCAGGTGATTCCCTATCTCCCTTAAGATTTTACTATGGATAAGCTCGACTGGGAGATTTGGCAACTTGACCCACCTAGCTACTTTAAGTTTCAGTTTACTAGGGTCAAAATTAGGTATCCAGTCTAAGTACTCAAAATTATGCCCTTTGTAAAACAAGCTTCTTCTATTTAAAATTTATTTTTTTAGGTTTGCACTCTTGCAGACAATGAATATGAATTCTTCAAAAGTGATAGTGATTCTTACCTAGTCTTTGTAGAGGGTTTGGACCCATTCTGCAATTTCTTTCATAGGCTGCCCTATCCCACACCATCAAATATAAAAACTATGGGTTTTACAATGCATCCCCAGACCATCTGTGTAGATATTTTTGATATCGATTGATACTTTCTTTTCCATGGCCTCAGATTTTTGATGATGTATTGAACTTATTTTTGGTCTTGACCCAGGGGTTCTAGGGTTTGCCCATTCACAGAGTGTTGCCTGGTCTAAGCCCTTCCAAAGAGTGTTAGGAGTTGAGTTGCTGAATTTAGGGTTTTTAGAGATTTGCCAATGGTGGGGAGCGTTAAAATTTGATATGCTTCCTGTATGGGAATTTTCCTTTGCATGAATGAGCCTAGGGGCCAGTTTTGAAAAACCCTCCACGTATCCTTGTCTTGGATAGGAAGGATAGGAGACAACAAGGGGTTGTCGAGCACTTCAGCTTCTTTCCTGGCCTAGAGTGGTGCGGTTTGCTCCAGTTACAAATGCTGGGGTTACTAAGGTTATTGAGATAACCCACATTCCTACCTCCGTGGCTTGAGCTGTTACTCTTGCTACCCTAGCTCCCCTCTGCTGCCTTCTACTCTTCACTATTTTCCAGCCCTGTTCATCCTGAGGATGTGGAGGGGGAGTCTAGTCCCCATAGAAAACCTTCTTCTTCCCCTATATAATGTTGTAAGGGTACTCTGCCCTTGAATCATTTTTTTCATTCTTAAAAATATTGCTTTGTCTCTGACTGCCTGCTTTTTTTTGCATTTTGTCTTTTTTCAATATAAATTATATCAATGGATAGATTAGATGTTACTTTTAAATATTTTTTATCTTCTTTTTTACTATTAATGTATTATAAAACTTTTAATTTTACAAAACTATAATGCCCAAAAGAAAAAATGATTTCATTTGTATTTCATATATTTATATTTATATTTATTATTAAATATTAATACTTTGACATGTAAATATATCTAAAATTTAAGGTCAAAGGTAAGAGTTTTTTTAACACACTTGCACCATTACACTCCACCCTTGCTACCACTATAGGTTTGTAAGGTGGAATACACTCTCGATGAAAAATCTTCACAAAGTCTATGTCACCTTTGAGATATGTCCCACAAACAATATAAAATGCTTCATCACTACATGGTTCCTAAACTAGTCTCTCATTATCATTGGTATCCTGAACTATAATCATTGCTTGCTTTTACATAGTCTCAAGGGCTCCCAACCTTGCCTCAATAGATCTCTAAATGCTAGCCAGTTCACCATAATGCTACTCCCTTCAATCATCACTCTCATCTTGTTGTCATCTCTAATTTCTACCACCTATTCTTCTATTAACCATATTCTCCTATGGATAACCTCTAGATAAATACATGCAAAAGCTTCTATTATGGGTTACCTCCAACCCTTATGCTAACCTATCCATAAATGGGCTCTAATACCACTTGAGGTAGTCATAAATAAAGGTTGCAATTGAAAGACAATGTATTCATGTAGCTCAAACATAGAAACAAAATTACTTAACATAAGTACACAATAAAGGTAGATTTAGAAGATATATGAGATGGAGCCAATTAGTTTATTGTCAAATGCTTTGACACAATAGATGTTATATAAAACTCAACAATGAGTATATATGCCACCACACATGCTTTGACACAATATGTCATTAGAAATTTCATGAATAAGAATGCTTGATATAATATTACATGCATGTAGGCTATGTGGCCATTACCATAATTTAGAGCCTAAAACATACAATTTAGATCTATAACATTGATGTTTTACCCCCTCTAATGGAACTTAACCTTCTATTTATAGTAGATTCTTCAAGGATAAGATGTTGATGACAAAAGACCATGATTTGGGTAAATATAAGAAGTTGTGTCCACTTAAGGTGGAAGTTTCAGAGTTAGAAAAAAAATCCAAAATCAGGTAACTAAAAACGGGATCCCGTTTCTATAAAATAGGATCCCATTTTGGGTCACGATCCCGAGCCTAAAATCCAAAATGGGATCCCGTTCCTTAGCGGGATCTCGAACCTAGAACCACAAAATGGGATCTCGTTTCATAAAACGGGATCCTGTTTTGAAAAAGTATTAATTTTTTTTAAAAAGGGCAGAGACCCCATTTTTCCCAGTGACAGGCGATAGGTGACAGGCGATAGGGGACAGGCTACAGCTGAGAATGGGATCCCGAGTTGAGTCACCATCAAAACAACAGGTAAGTGGATTTTTCCACTTCTACAATTTAGCAATCAATCTTTTGAAGTTTCCCTTATTTTTTTAGGTGTAAAATACAATCAAAATTTAAATTGTAAACTGTTATTTAGGGTTTCTGTTTATGAAATGAATAGATGTTTTTTGACATTTTAGTTGTAAAATACAATTGAAATTTTGAAAGACTATATCATATAAAAGGATAGAATTTGAACAAACTGCCAAAATTTTGTTTAACTTTAAGAATTGAATAGTTGTATTTAGACATTTTAGCTATAAAATACAATTGAAATTTTGAAAAAAATCTGTATCATATGAAAGGAGAGATTTTGAACAAACTATCAAAATTTGATTTCAATTTGAGTGTTGAATAGCTGTATTTAGACATTTTAGCTATAAAATACAATTGAAATTTTGAAACGAATGTATCATATGAAAGGAGAGATTTTGAACAAATTGTCAAAAATTATATAGCATTGGGATGATATATATATATTTGGTTTTTATAAAATTTACTTATATCAATGTATACATCATTGTATTTTAAAGACATTATTGAATAGGTAACTATCATGTAAAACAATTACAACAAACCATAATAAAACCTTTATCACATCCTTCATAATCAAACCTTTAGAGACAACCAACTAATCAAGAATTGAGAAGATTTTACAGTTTTTGTGATAGCCAACTAATCAAGAATGAAATCAAGCCAATAAATGTAACTTTAGAGACAATTGTAGCTGTCGTCACTAGCTAGGTTATGCCCCTGGGATGAACATCATGATGTTAATTGTGATACGAGCCTAACCTCATTGGTAATGCCTCCCCTAATCTTAATGACATTGATGTAGGCCCCACTCATGATCCTTACGAAGATCTTGCCACCACTAACCTCTTTCATAGAGGTTACTATCCTCACCATCTCCTTAGACCTATAATACCTTGAGCTTATCGATTGGGACCAACATGACCCTTTATGATTTGATGTTTTCCAAAATGAAGAAGCCATCATGAAACTTATGAAGTGTCAAGACCACATTCCCATTGTCATAAGAAAGACTTTTCCACCATACTTAACATCTATGCTTATTTTGGAGAGAAAGAAGAACCCTTTGGTCCTAAGGCACCCTAGTAGGCAGAATAGCAACAAGATATAAGAAGAAACTTGTGATCAATTAAAATGATACAATAAAAATGGACACTTCCCAAGAGCTCCTCAATGACAAGATTCACCTTCCATTAGATACCACTCATATACAAGATGACTCCCCTCTCCTTGTTGAGGATGCTATAGACATCAACTTGTGAATAGAAGAGGACCCTAAACTCTCTAACATAGTAGCTCCACTAGACCTTGACATCAAAGAAGGCATAACCATCACCCTTAAAGATTACGGTGATTTCTTCATGTGGTCTTATGGTGATATGCCTTGAGGCTCCATCTTTAAAGTTATGCATAATCTTGTGGTTCACCTCAATGCCAAACCTATTCAATAAAAGCTACGCAAAATGTACCCCCAAGTAGCCCTCTTGGTCAAAGAAGAATTGTATAAACTCTTGGATGTGGGGTTCATTCAGACTGTTACTTATCCTAAATGGGTCTCTAATGTGGTCTTAATTAGAAAGAAAACTAAGGGAATTCATGTTTGCACTAACTTTTGAGACATCAAAAAAGGATACCCTAAAGATAACTTTTCTCTACCAAACATTGATATGATCGTGGATCTCATAGCCATATATATAAAATGTTGTCATTAATCTGGATATAATATCCCTTGAAACATTTGAGTTAGACATGGAGACACCTAGATTATGGAGAGGTCTATGTAAGAAAACACCTCCTGTAGACTATTGACACAAACTTATCCCTCAACCCTCTAAATTGTGACTTAAACATCATTTGATTACGCTGGAACACACTATAGACAACTCTATACAAATTTGGCAAAAGATATTTTCTCCTAACAGAAATTTGTGACTTAAACATTAGATTTGATATACTTCTTAAAAGGAAAGAGTTGGGACTAACAACTAAATAGAAAACAATAATTTTGCAAATAGGAAATAGGAAACAAAATCGAGCTAGAACCATCTTGACTAATTTATCTTTTTCTAGCTAGATTGAATCCCTACAATCACAAGTTAAAAACAAAGCATCAAATTCTTCATTAAATTTAAATCACAAATCATCAGAATATATTCATCTTCATACTCAGATTAGTCAGGTAGGCAACTAGTAACTTCAATCCTATCTCGATTATCAAAATTTGGTTGCCATAGGCAACTTCACCAAATTTAGGTTTTCAGATCATGTGGCATGCACAAGATATCCACCTCAAGGTAGTTAGACTCCAAGTCTAGTTATAGTCTTGCAGATGTTCATTATGATTCTACCTAGGTGGTATGATAGTCCATTGGTTTCTATGACATCAGTCAATAGCATAGATGCATCTATTCTAATTCATTTCTTTTGTCCAAAATGGTTGTGACAATAAAAAAAAGCAAGTATTGAACTCATAATCAATAGGAAACCCCTGGTCATAATAGGAGGTCTTGAATTTGGTACCAATGATTGTGAGTTCCTTATAGAATATGATGAACCTTTTGAACAAGAGAACCTTGTAGACCATGATGCATATCTTGATTTAAACTTGAACATTATCATCATTTGAATGCTTTTAGCCATCCTACAACCTCCTATCACCCTTCATCCTCTAATAGGGATATATGCCACACAACCTCTCCAAGTTGACCATGCCAAACCCAAAGTCACAATCCTAAGATGTTCCTAATTTCCTCCCAATGACCATGAGAACCTTGTAGATCATGATGCATATATTTTGAACAAGACTATCAAGTTCCTTCACAACAAGAACGTGCAAATCCAAGTTACCCTTTTCACCAAGATTGAAAGTGTCCTTAAATCCTTATGTTACCTTTGACAAGGGGAACACCACTCTAGATTATGCATCTTATATGGGTATCCTTCATCATCATCCAATCGAATGCCTATCCAAGAGCCTACAAGTCCTATCCCAACACCACCATGTAATCCCAATCCTAATTCATTGGTCCATCCACCTTCTAATCCATCAATCCCTTCATTATCCTCACCATCACCTAATCCTAGACATTCACCCTTCATTGATATATACGTCTCTTTGATTATCTAGATAATGCAATTGAATCTCTAGAGGAGTCTTACATCTTAACAACAATTTCATTGTCCCTTTATAGTTCATTGTCCCTCATGACAAGTCTGTTATTGGTTTAAGGCTATCTTAAAGGTCCATATAACAATCTAGAGGAATTTAATAACAATTAATGTTTAGTCCTTAATGGTCATGACAACATTATACAAGATACTAAAGTTCACATTCAATAATTTCCTCTTTCCTATAGAAAATTTAACAAAATTGGAAAATTGGACCTAACTCAATAGAAAAATTAACAAAATTGAAACCTTGGACCTAACATATGATAACAAACCTTGAGAAAAAATTTGAATTATGGTAGTCCTAATAGCCCTAGACTATTAAATTGATCTGTATATACTATTAAATTGATATTTCTTGTCTTCCTCACTATAAGAATCAAAATTTAGCTCTCAAATGAAAGTGTAATTTAAATTTATTTCTGAAAGTGTAATTTCTTGAAACATATGTATATAATTTATAATTTTTGAACATGTACATTATATGTTTATTTATAATATATATATATATATATATATATATATATATATATATATATATATATATATTCTTGATTTAATTTTAAATTTGTATGTTTATATGTATATATGCAGGTTCATATCTGTTTTTATATATATCATGAATCTAGATGATATTCACTTTGATGTTGATGACTTCTTGAATGCACAAGATGATCCGGCCCCACCCCCACCCCCAGCACTAGATGACCCACCTCTAGATGCCCTAGCACCAGATGCCACACCTCTAGATGCCCCAGCTCCAGATGCCCCACCTCCAACCCCACCTCCCTGCCCACCTCCACACCCACCTGGAACTGACCAGGCTCGCTTGCGAGCCATAATTAATGAAAATGTGCATTCCATAGAAGAAAAATTGAATTCCATTTGCAATGAACAATTCATGCCTCCTCACGTGGTATGTTTTGCATCTTTGATGCAAAACATTGTAGATTATGTGAGGTCTATTGACTCAGAATTTGATGGATTATGGAAATGGAGAGAGGAGAGGTGCCAATTTTATGCTGATGGCCTCCCCTATAAGACTATTTTGGATCTTAAAATCACAAAAGCTCAATTGGCACAATATTTTAGACATCCCATTACAAATGAACCTATTCATGCAAATAAGAAAAGAATATCAATCAGGTGGTGTAGGCATGAAGGAATGTCTACCAATTTTTGGGACAGATTGTGGATGGTGTTTGATTATCCACCTCATGCTAATTGTGAGGTTCCTTTATATTTTTTGAGAAAATTATATGCAGAGTTTGTTCTGAATAAAAAACCCAACTACTTTGATTTTAGATCATTCTAGGGTATTGGTGGTGGCATGCCACAACAAAGGTTGGGGGCACGGGTTGATCCCCAATGACCAGTGCCTGTTCAACCTCTTATTGACCCTCCTGTTGCTACCATTCCTTCGCTCTTCCAACATCATGCAGTGGTATCCACACTAGGCATATTGAGTGAACTCTCAGGTAGCCTACATGAGCAGACTTCTATGATGGTAGCTTGGGTTAGAGAACATGGAGGAGTTGATGATGGAAGTGGTCCTAGTGCCATTCCACATGTGCTGATGCCTCATACATGCACGAGTTGCAATCATTTGTGTTATGGACCTTATCAGCCAGTTGTACCCACTTCAGCTACACGTGCATCATCTGATAATGTGGGTGAATCATTTATTGATTATCTATTTACTGAGGATCATCCCACTGATCATTTGACACAGGTATATATAGGTTATGTACACATGTTGAATTTATAACAATTTTTTAAGCACATGTTTTTAATCAACATATAGATCAATTAAATTGTAATATTTTAACAATCGAATTGTTTGGTGTAGATGATGGCAATAGAGACCATTGATCGAATTAATTTTTCATTGACACCTGTTCATCTCAGGCACCCATTTGGGGTACATTTTGAATGATTTATATTTTAAATATTAATTTTATTTGTCTTGATATTAATTTGTAATTCAGTCTTGAATGTGTGTACATTAAATATTTATGAGCTGGTTTAGGCTTCTTCCACATTGAATCCTCCATCTCAGGGTGTCTTGAGCACTCCTCCATCATTGGGCATCTCACATGACACTTTTACAGTATGCATATTATTTTAAAAAACTATATATACTTAGATTTTTCTATTTTGATATATCACTGTATCTAAAAACGTGCATGTACTATTTAATATATATTAAAAATATGTCTATGCAGGTTGACACAACAATGAAGATGGGCATTGCAGTACACTTGGATAATCCAAGTTTATATCAGGAGTCGACTACATTTCAGGTTGTTCAAAAATGTATAACATGTACACAAGTCAATTATATATATGTTTTAAAACCTAATTTGTACACACATGTGCTAACTTAGAAATGACCTTGTACAGGAGCTTGTTAGTGACATGCTTCATCAACACACAACACATGCAGAGTAGGAGGACAGAGGAGGTGGGCAGCCTGATATAGTATAATTTAAAATTTAGATTATATTTAAATTCAATTAAATTAAATTTCTTGATAGATATATATGTTGACATGTGTTCAAAATCCTTTTTCATTTATAGCTTGAGACATGTCATGTAGCTAAGCCTGTAGAGACAGGTCCTAGAATAGAGGATGCACAACAAGTTCCTCTTACGGTATAATAATTTAAATATGATATATAAATTATAAATTAAATTGAATTAAATCATTTTAAAATTGTCTTCTACATTTAATTTCACCTTGAACTTTCTCTTGTATTAAATAGATTGATTCAAAGCATGTAGAGACAGGTCTAGGTGCACCAAAGCATGCCTCTCAGCCTCACATGGTAATTTAATTATAATATGATAAAAATTATAAATTTAAAAATTGTCATTAAATCATTTTTAATCATCTTACATCTGATTTCATCTAAATCTTTCTCTTCTACAGAGTGATTCAGGTCATCTGAGTAGTTCGCATGGTGTGAAGAGGACTCTTGATTATGGAGATAGTATGTGATAGGTTATTGAACATGGACTACATAATTTGACTATTTCATGGACTATGTTATATAGTATTTTTCATCCAGACTTTATATATATATTGTTGAACATGGACTTTATATTTTGAATGTATGGGACTTTGTATACTTTTTGAGTTCATGGACCTGGAGTTTATACAACCTGACCTTCCTCTATTTGTTCTTGTGTGGGTTATTTGGATAGACAATAAGTAGGCATTGTTTTCTTCATATGGATATTGTTGTTTTATTTAAATAGTTTATAATTATGGAAATCTTTTTTAAGGTTATATATTTGTTTAATCTTCCCCTTATGACTTTATATAAAGGAAGTTGTAAATGACTAAATATATATTTGTACTCTTTAGTTTGGTTGAAAAGTATTTCATTTTAACAAATTTATGAGTAGTTCTTTCCAAAACTTGTATATGCAAAAAAAACCAAGGGGCAAAAACATGTTTTTAACCTGTCTTATTTGATTTCAATCCTAGGAGGATTAAAGGATGTCCAAACTTGTAATTTAGTGTGTTATGTTATCGAATTTGCAGTTCATATCCATAAAAAAACTCTAGATTAGTATGCAAATACACATTCAAGATGACCATATAAGACTTTTGTAATATAATTGTATTCGATGAAAGAAGAATTGTATAGTGTTATACATGCCACAATTTAATGGTACGAACTTCCCTATCTATACAAATTATCCAAACATATAAACATATAAACCCTAACAAGATATCCAAACATGATAAACTAATTAGAAGAATAATGTTGATGATGTGCAAAATTGATTCAACACTTGTTGATGCATATTTTGAAAGGGAACTTCTTCCCCCAAGGAATTTTAACAATTTCAAACATGGTAAAAATTTAACATCTTAGACTAGATACTAATCTACAATACTTTAAGTTTTTAATCCGAATCTAGTAGATTTTATATGAAAATTGCAAAATAAAGGTGAGAAGGAGAAGCTACACTCTTCAATTGCTTTGTCTTGGTAAGATTTATTAGTGGAGATTTGGCTACCCTTGTGCCCCATTTCTTGATATCCTTCACTAGGGCTTCTAAGATTTGTCAGGTCTTTTCTTCACTCTAGAAAATATCAACAAATTAACACATCAATATTTCAAAATTTTCCAATACAAAAAATAAATAGTATCGACTTAACAATATCTTACTATTTTATGGAACTAACTAAATAGTATCGACCTAAGCCCACACTAATATATCACATCATCTAAATAGTAAAAGGTCATGGCTCATTTAAGAATTTGATACACAAAATAGAACTTGCTCATAACTTTAGTCATAGTGATCTATAAGTTATATTTGTTTAATTTAAAAAAAATCTATTTTTTTTTCTAGTCTAGGATTGTGTAGGAAAATAAACATAGGCTATAGTTATTTAGGTCTAATAGCATGCTTTTTAAATTTTATTAATTAGTTAAAATAAAATAAATGAGTTGAGACTCATAAATGCAAATATAAACAAGAGGTTTAGAATAGCTTATCTCTCTTTGTAGATTTTATATGGTTGATGCTAGAGATTATTTCTTCTAAAATTTGCTTGATAATCAAGATCTAGATTATGCTATTGGATTATAATTTATTTGACAATCATGGATTTTCTCATTACTTTTTGTTTACACTGGGAAGAGGACATATACATTTAGTGACATATGTTAATTTCATATCATTGCTAACATAGAGAGGACATATACATGCATGATTCACATCATGGACATATAATAGTTCATCTTCATTATTGAGCATGTCAAATATAAAGAAGAAATTTTAAGGATAGAATAAAGATGATCTAGTGTAATCTAGTTGGATTGAGAGATATATGGTTATTGAAACATAGAAGTAACATAACTGCACATAGGATACACTGTGGTCCATTAACAACTTCAAATTGGCCATGTTAATTAACCTACAAAGATGGTAACTTTTTGGATGTCTTAAGGGGACATCTTAAGTTCTCAAAATTTGGTGAAGTTGCCCAAAGAAACCCAATTTAACAATATAATAAAATCAAATTTAAAGTAAATTCAAAGTAGAAAAACATGCGCATAATTTAACAAATAAAATATATAGAATAATAATTTTTACAAAACTTGTAGGGGAATGTAGCAGGTCTTCATGCCAACTCAAAATAATGTTTACAAAACATGTGGGGAATGTAGCAGGTCTTCACGCCACCTGATATAAAAATAATACAAGCAATTTATCAATATATCATCAAAACATGTATTTAAAATAATTTATATAAAACTATTTAGATATACACAATTTGTACCTGTATTTACAAGTGCCTCTCAAGTTTTTGTTTCAAAGTATGTGATGAACTTATGATGATGACCTAAGGATATAAAATGATAATTTAAATCAATTTCAACTAATAACGCACAAGAAATATCAAAACATGTATTTAATATATTTAAAAGAACAATATAAATCTATTTAACTATATTTACTTGTATTTACTTATTCCATTGTACCATCTCCATCCTCTCTTTTTTCCAATGGATCGATGATTGTCTCATGGTCTTCCATAGAAATGTTCCATAACTCTTTATTTGTAGGTTTTCCACAATACCTCTCCAGTTTTATATTTGTTGCCAACACCAAATGTGAGTAGTGTATAATCTTCTTATGTGTTTCATAATCTTCGAATGTAGGCAAACCATTCTTCCTTATTAGGTATTTCCATAGCCAAGTGCCAATAACCACCACCAAACCTATTGGATAATGATATCCACCATCAAGGAAATTCTTAAAATTTGCTTAAGGGGATCAAAAAAGTTCTTAAAATTTGCTTAAGGGGATCAAAGACTTGTTATCAAAATTTGTTTAAGGGGATGTCTTAAGGGGATCACCAAACCTGTTGGATAAGGAAAGCCATCATCATCTTCTTGAGATGTTGTTAACTTATGTTTAGTCTCCACACAATGAGCCAACCAATATTCTATTTCCTCTTCATTCTTCTTTGGTGCAACAACAACATACACATGTCCTGCAAACAAATTTTGATTCAATAACTTGCACATGTCCATAAAATTTGACCAATCAACATACATGCATTCATATGTACACATATAAATATAAATAAAAGCACTCCAAATTAGTAATGAAGTGAAATAAAATGAAATATAATTTGAATTAAATTACCTTCTTGTACAAGGTCTGAAACATGATCATAATCATCTGATGCAAACAGTTGATCATTGTCTTCAATTGTTGTTTCATTTTGATTGTGTTCTTGTGCAAGTGTCAATGGTCTTTGCTTCCACTCTTCAACCCATTCTGTATTCTCACATGCTTCCCAATCTCCTGAAATACAAAACTAATGAAAACATGCAAGCTCCCTTGTCTAGATAGTCCATGTACTTGCATTCGAACTCCTAAATGAATGCCATTTAGTAGATCCACTGATTGTCTAACAATCAAGTCTAGGTAGAATGTTTTCTTCTTCAACCAACCAAAAGAATTGACGAACTGTAGAGTACTCGCTTGATCCAGGTGTACATAATCTTGTATTGCACCAATCTACAATTCCACGTGCATCATTAAATTTTATTGCATCCTCAAATTTCAATTGTTGTCTAGAAAGAATTCTTTTAACACATGCACCAGCTCCATCATGTTCTCCTTTACCATGTCCAACTTCAAAAAAATTCCACATATGTTGGACAGTATTCTCCTTGTGAACCCTACTTAACCAACAGAACATTCAAGCATTCTTGAACTGCCCCATACAATTATCTAACCATATAAGATGTTCAATCATCTGGATTCCACTTTCTCTTAAATTTGTATAAAATATATTGAAACAAAATTAAACAAAATCTGATGAGTGTAACCGGTTGTCACTCAAATAGAAATGATACTCCCTCAAAACTTTTCTATCATTCTTTGTACTATCATCTACATATCTATAAACAATATGAACAAACATAGCAACCTGCACTGAATTGTAATATTGTGATTGAATTTCCTTTTGCGGAGCTAAAGTATAGTTTTTCGCAAAATCAACCACTAATAATATAGTACCAACTAGAAATATGTTTCTACATTCACGAAATTTTTCATCAAGCCATCGAGCTTGTTGAGAGTGCTTGACATATTTTGGTACAATTTTACTCTTAAATTCTGATATGAATGCATGCACACTAACATTTTCTGTAATTAAATCACAACGCTTTCCAAATTTTCCATCTTTTAAAGAATATTAAACATTCTTAAATCTTTTAACATCTACTAATTGTTGTCTAAAATCATTTTCAACACTTTCATGCATATAAACTCTTAACAAGGAAAGATTGCCACAACTATTGCATTGTCCAGAAATACATGAACTTAAATAAAATGATTTTTCATTAGATCTTTCACAGAACAAACTTGATATAAACTTTTTTATTGCTTCAGTTGGCATATTAATATCACATTCCTATATAATCATGTTACTATGTAAAGTACAACGTATATATTGAAACACATCATAATAATAACAAAATTGAACATGTGTTTTACAACAACAAGATATTCATTGCTTATTAATCTTTACATACCATGGTTTGCATTTTTCAAAAGATCTTTGACTTATTTTAATATTACCAGGTAACACTAATTCATCACAAAATTTTCTATAAAATTCAGTTTGTGTTGTATCTAATAGGTGTTTTGGATGAGAATCACAAACTTTGGACCCCACTCTTAATTTTAAAACATCTCTAGCATTACATGATACCCTAGTATTATCATGCTAATTTTTTTCGATCAAAGATCTGATTTCAACATTTAGTTTCATGTCAGATCTCGGGAGTCGACCACTAAAAATCCAACATTGGTTAATTGGATCATTTTCTATACTTTCTCTTCTTTTTGTTGCTCTTACCAATGTTTTAGGATGTATTTTTAGAATTCCACTAATATTGCTTACCATTCTTCTATTCAAAGTTGTTTTATTCACTATAGCAGTTGTTATAGCTTGTCTTGTTGCATTCTTATCTTTGGATCAACTATTACTTCCAATAGACTCAATGGCACTAGCAACAGTAGACATAGCATGTTTTAGTGATTGATCTTTTCTTCTTGGTTTAACAAAAATGCCTAACATTTTCATTACTTTTCTCATTTTCCACATTCTCATTAATTGCATCATTAGTTGACATTGAAACGATAGTTTTTTACGATAAAAAAATTCCTTGTATAATCTATTGGCATGTGTTCTTATTTGTCTCCAAGAAATTTTACCAGGAAGATTATCCAAAACATCTCTTTCAATTTTTTTAAAAAAATTGTCATTTTCAACATCACATCCTAGATTTTCATTTTTATTTTCAACTTCAAAACAATTTTCATTTTCAACAACAAAATGGTTTTCATTTTCATTTTCAACAAAAGGATTTTCCTTTTCATTTTCAACAACAAAATGGTTTTCATTTTCATTTTCAACAAAAGGTTTTTCGTTTTCATTTTCAACAACAAAACGGTTTTCATTTTCATTTTCAACAACAAAATGGTTTTAGTTTTCATTTTCATTTTCAACAAAAGGATTTTCATTTTCATTTTCAACAACAATTTGTTTCAAATTTTGATCTCTACGAATATTATCAATCTCAGCATTGTTATATCCAACTTGTTTTAAATCTCCTATCAACACTATTTCTATTTCATTCAAAGATGGATTTGAAGAAGTACCTGGATTTGTACCTATTGAAACATTCTCCATAGCATTGATAGAGGGATTTGAAGACATACCAGGTGTATTTTGTATAATCGTATTAGTTTCCACATTCACCTCTTGCAAATTTGCATTGTCTACATCCATGGTCTCCTCAATGTTTTTATCTTCAATAGTTGTGGAATTGGATGTTTCAACATTATTCATTGGTTGAATCTTTATTCTTCTATCTCTTTGTCTTTTTGCCTCCTCTGTCTTTGCTTCAATTTCTTCAGGGGTTAATACCTTCCTATCTTTCTTCTTATTATGACTTTGTGATCCCATGATTAAAAAATTTATGAAACATGTACAAATGAATGTAAAAAACTTGAAAGCCTTTCTTCTATGTTCAAGTCCTTCGAACAAGTACCAATTCAACAAAATTTCACTCAAATAGTGTCTCAATGATGGCTTCTATCAAAATTCAAACAATATTCTAAGTTGATGGACCTGTAAAAGAAAAAAAGATGGTAGAGATTGCTGCAAATGTTGTTGTCGGCCATATTGTAGAGCAAGTTGCAGGGATGACAGTCATAGTATAGTCTTATTAAAAAAATAGACAAATAATAAACGAGATCCCATTCTGTTTTGCACCGGTGGATTAAGAAACGGGATCCCGTTATTTAAAATTTGAATTTTAAGCTCGGGTTTTGCTTTGTAACCCGGTTTGGAAAATGCTTTGGGGACCCGAACCTGACCTCTGAACTTGGTTTGACCTGCAGCTTGAATGTTCTTGAAGGCCCTCTCAATATCACAACAAATTATTGTCTTTGGGCATATATCTGAAGGTCTATTTTGCAGAATATTTTAACGAAATTAAAACCCATTATAGATCAGATAGTGTAGATTCCAAATATGAAATTTCTTTTACAATTGGATTAATTTTTCTATTTTTAATCAATTTCTGATGAAATAGGTCCATAAACTTTAATTATCAGAGTTTTTTAGTATTTTAATAACTTGTTATTAAAATATTTTTTTGTAAAAAAAATTGTAGGAAAACATACTTTAGACAATTCTTTTCAATTTTAAAAAACAAAAATTCTAAAAATGTTAAGTTTAGGTCATCTTATGTGTGACATACATGATGATTTTTTAAAAGACAAAAAATGGCCAATAAAAAATTAATAAAAAAAAATATTCAATAAAAAATTATAAAAAAATATGGAAAACGTGTTTCAGTGAGTTACAAATCTTTTCCCAAAAGGATTTTCAAAAATATGATTATTTAGGTCAAAATATGGATGACGTACACGTACATGGTATAGTAAAAAAAATGACTTTTAAACAGTGGTTTTTAGAAACACTTATTCAAAATTAATTTATATCATCTGGGTATTGAACAAAATTACATATTTGGAAACTAGACTCCGAGTACTACATTTCATATTTAGTGACTTTTTTCAAGATTCCACCTTTAAGTGCTTCAAATGTTTAGGTCAAATGTGACAAATTCTGAAAATTAGGGAAAACACTTCCACTTTTTGGCCAATAAGTGGACACAACTTCTTGCACACACCCATCCTTCACCTTCAAATCTTCTTGGGACTAACATGAAATATAAAACAATAGGTACATTATCCAAATTTGATTGTAAAAGCTTAAAATAGCTTCTTTTAGGCATATAACATAATGTTGCAACCTTCCATATGAAATATACCAACAAGACATCATTTTGGAATGTGTTTCAATATTTAACAATTACATTATCTAAATCTAGGAACAAAATGCCTAGTGTTGGTAACTTGTAGTGAATATTATTGACTATCAAACTAGGTTGTCCACCAAAACAAGCTTTATAATAAAAATATGCTTTTGGAGAAAGACTATTATGCATGAACTCAAAAAATGCTTCAAAGTAAATATTGACCCATACCACCCCATATAAGTCCCCTAAAACCCTAAGTCTCTAAGATCCTAAGTGAATACTAAGTATTCCTCCCTAAAACCCATCGAAAGGCTGAAGTGGCCCTTAAAAAGCCTCACCTTAGCCTTGTTTTGGCATTTTGGTGAAATTTTGAACCTCTAAACTAGTTTGGTAGTTCAATCTTTTGTTAAAACACCGAAATGGTGTAGAACTAAGAGAATGATAAGTAGGGAAAAGAAACAAGTGTTCAACATTTTCCAGTGAATGTCAAACTGACAAACTAGTTTGAAAGTTTGAGCTCTTGCTGAAATGTTGAAAAAGGAGAAGAAATTACACTCAAATGTTTGATTTCTAACCAAGTTGCCGAAATGGGAAGCAAAGAAAGATAAAATGATTTGGCTCTCTGCAAGTTTGCAAGTTTGTGAACTTGTTGAAACACCAAAAATGGTTTGTGGTCTCTTCATTTTAGTGAAAATTCAAAGGAAGTTGGCAAGAAAGGAGAAGAAAGCATAAGTTTCAATTAGTTCGCAAGTTCGTGAACTCGCTGAAACACCGAAGAGGTTCAATAGTTTTCTATTTCACTAATGAAGGAAAGGAAAAGACAAGGCAAAGAGACCAAGAAAGGAGAAAAAACAAATGGCTTTTGGCAAGTTCACAAGTTCACAAACTTGTTGAAAAGCTAAAAATCAAAGGATAGAAAACAAAGGGAAAAGAAGAGAAATCTAAGAATCTTCAGAGGTTTCACTAGTTTGTGAACCTCCAAGTTTGTTGAAAGTGTTTTACAATTGCATGTAATAGGTTCTAAAACATGTTTTTGTAGGATTTTCAAGTTTGATTTTTCATTTAGGACACTATTACATAGAATGAAGATGATGTGTAAGTAGGTGGGGTAGTTGGTGTGCTTTTAATGCAGTGGGTACTAGAAGTAAATTATAGGGTAGATGAATTCCCTGTGACCCAAGACTCTTACAAGTCCTTCTGTGATCAAATCAATGTACCCAGGTATGAGTGACACTCTAGATTTGTAGATCTTCTGACATGGCCCATATGGATATGATTTAGTAGGAATGGGTGGCTTGTAAATCTTGTTGACCTCCCCATGTCTATACTACAATAGTGGAATTTGTAAATCTATATATGCATGTTAAAAAGATTTATTGTTGTTGGTTTGTCTTTGGAGAACCAATCCCTATATCATTTGTAACTCTAGCCTTCATGATCAATAAAAATTATTGATTTTATGTGCCTTTCTCATATGCTTTTACACTATGTATTGCTGAAAGAGTTTAGATTTACCTTGTGAACCTTTGGTTCCTTGTAGTTTTAGTTCTTTCTTAACCTCTGTATAAGTTTCATGAGCATTGTGCATACATATGTTAGTTGTTCTAAGATCATATTATGCATGTAGAGTTGATGTCAAAGTTATTCAACTAATCTTGGTGCAACACCACAAGTAATTGAATCTTTCCCTCTTCCCCTTTTCTCTAGTGATTGTTAGAGTAGGATTAGTTGTAGTTTAGTTACCTGAGCTTTAGGATCAAAGAGGAACCATCCTTCTTTGGAGGTCTAATCTCAAACAACAAGGTCCCACACTTTGATATCATTCCAATTGTATCATTGGAATGTTGGATCACATGTTCAACAAAGAGTACAAATCCAAGTGATAACAGTTTTTGGCACGCCCGTTGAGACTAGTTTAATAATCTTTACAACATCCATTGAAGAATCTAGTGTGTTCTTTATTGTATCTTTCCATCTAGGGTAGTTTTCTTCAACACCATGGAGACTCCAAGCTCAGATCTATTGGTAAATAAGTAGTCCAAGTGCTTAATGATTATCAAAGATCAAGATTTAAGAACTCTCCCTCTCCACTTTGTCAAAATGTAGTATTTACACCTCCCTATCACCCATATCAAACTAAAATGCTCCTGGTTTAATCCCAAATAACCCTATTACAACAAGATACCAACATACTCATAGTGTTTGCTTGCCTCCCACCCTTATTCAACCTTCTTGGTAGCCTTCTCACACTTATAGTCTTTCTCAAGAAACCTATTTTCTCCAAATCAGCATATCTATCCTCCTAGTTGCCCCCAAAATATTGGCAACATGAGTCTCAAGGATATGATGTTAGACTTATAGATAAAGTTCAGCATCAATAATGTTGAAAGAGAACAAGAATACAACTGTAATGTGCCGTACCTGTTTGTATTTTTTTATGATCCTTTATGTGTGATTTTAATTAATTTTTGTGTGATCTTTCAGACTAGAGAGAAGAATGCAAAAGGGGTTTTTAGTTTTCCTATAGATGTGTTGCTGAAGCATACAATATATAACATATAACCCAAACCCAGAAAATTTATAACAGATATAAAGAAACTATCGACTACCCATATATTAAAATGACCAATAATGAATTACTATGACATATCCATGTTCAGATTTGCAACTTCATATTTCAGCTATTGCTGGACCAACAAATGGGCATAGCTAAAATCACTCCAAACTCCAAGGAATAGAAAATATCATGCCTATATTAATAGTAGCAATACAAGAGGCCCTAGATGCCTTATACAATGCAAAATAGAAGCTACCCGCAAAGAGAAATGATGCTCAAAACTCCCAACTTCATGCCTGGATGTGTACGGCCATGGCTGGAAGTGTATATCAGCAACAAGAATGACCAATAGCCTCTGAAATATTTTTTTAGGAACTGATTACAGTCTACAAGGCTAGGTGACAAAGTATGAAGAAGTTTGCTGCTCCCAAAAATCACTCAACTGTGGTACGGCCTTATGCAATTATGTACGGCCAGCAAGAATGTTTTACATAGCAACAATAACTCACCTCAACCACAACAAAATATGCCTTTAAAATAGTCCTTCCAATCTGCAAACATAAACCTCCATTAAACTACAAAGGATGTATCAAGAATTGCATCAAACCTTCAATCCATCAACTCCATTAAAGCACATATCTGAACACTGAATATATCCACCATAGAAGGCACCGTTGGGTGATCTTTCACACCTATGGGATACCGCTACTTAGGGAGGTTTCTATCTCCAAGAGCCTCCGGTTTGAATTCTCAAACCCTAGAGCCAAAGCTCCAAAACCCTAGCAAGGGAAATCTCAAAGAGAGAAGAAAATAATAAACCAAGCATATCCAAATGAGAGTACATTTCCTCCTTTTATACTTTTCCAACTGGGAGTCTCTAAAATCCTCTTGCATATGGGATAAAACATGAGAGAGAAAATACATTTGAAAATATTATAATTCTCTTTAATTCTTTTCTCAACATCACCCTTAAAGTCCCCTCTTTTAAAACAACATTAAGTTGTTGAGCCTAGGCACCAAGGTCCAATATTAAATAATAATGTTTAATTTATGGACTTTAAAACGGAGGCCAAGATGATGTCAGAAACCAATGATCTATAGCTCATTAGAAAGGTCTTGACAAGAAGAATCTAACCCCACTCTCAAAATCCCGTTCCGGTGCTAATCCTGAACTTACTAAAAATAGTAAGTAATGACCATAAGCAAACTGAGCCAACTCAGAGGGTGCCAACTGGATCCACAAACCATTTGATAACTCCGAGCTCAGTGCAATGTCTATGAGAGCCAATAGCTGACTACCAAGTCACCCAAATAGTGCCAAACTACCACTTACTAAAAATAGTAGTGACCACCAGGGACCAAAGAGAACAAACCCAGAAAAACCTAGAAAGATTAATGAAATGCAAGCACTTACTATAAATAGTAAGTACAAACAAGTTGTCCAAAATCCCTCTGGAAAGTGTCAACCATCTCCATTGGATCACCCAAACACCCTAGTGACATCGAAATATTCCTCTGATTATGTTGTCACCAACCTAGAAAGTTAGCTCTGATTGAACTGCAAGAGAACCCGAAAATAGGGACATTATAGTCCACCCTTCCCAAAGATTGCTTGTCCTCAAGCAATGCGAATACAACCTCCAAGCAACAGATTGAACCCAACTAAAACCAAAAATGATCCCAGGGTCCCAAGTTATTCTCAGCATAGAACCACCATGTCAATGCTGCGCTACTCTGATAAAACCTTCACCATGCAGAGAGTGGTGAAGCAACACCTCAGAATCCAACTGAACTGTCATGCCAAACCTATCACCACCTGGGTCCCAACACATTAGAACCTCACATCCATCAATCATGAAGAGGAAATTAAACCTCAAAGAGTTTGAACCACAACATTCCCCTCCATTCTCTGCAAAACTCCTATGGATGTACTGACTGCACAACATTGGTGTTGGAAGATATGAAACTACTCCTCTCAGAATGAGGGAATGAATAAACTCTCCTCCATCACCGCTGTAAAGACTAAACATGCCATCATGCTTATTGACACTGTAACCTCTCAAAAACCATGTCTCCAATGGAAATTTAGGAGACCAAGAAGCTACAAACTCTATCTGATACATATCACCATGATGGTAATCTGATCTCTAACTCTACAAATAATCCTGAATGTATCTAGTCAGCCACCTGCAATCTCTAGTTCCAAATCTTGAGCCAATCCACACTCACGCATCATCAGGTCATCTGTGTGTGGACTGAAGGAGAAATGATGAGCACTCCTCACTATGTAGTCAGAATAAAAAGCACCTGCCTATGTCAACGGTTGACCAACATAGTCATGGGGAACACACTCCTCATCACTCACATCACCTGGATCAGAATATGGCTCATGTCTCTGATCCTGAATAGCTAACTGAGTAGATACTCTGGCAGCCTTCTCTGCGTACCTAATAGCATACTCCCTATCATGATACAATTGGAGATATTCTAATTTTACCTCCTCCAAAGCACTCCTGATGAATTGCAAATCATGAATGTGAGTACCAGCCGAGATCTCCTACCATCTCTCCTCCAACTCTGCTATCTAAAGAAGGTTCTCAACATTCCTATGAGTGCAATCTAAATGAGATAAGGTTGAATCAACCTTCTCTCTAGTAACCTCCAGCTGATCTATCCATCTCTGTGGCTCAATAAGCTATCGATCAAAATTAGCTGCATAGGATGCAATCTTTGATTTTCTTCCAAGAGAGGGAAACAAATCAACATGAGAATCGATCTCCCTACTAGATGATGCACTACATATCTCTTGTGAAAATGATGAAGTAGTGTGATGATCTATCACACAACTCTTTGGAAAATTCACTACTACACCACAAGAGCCATCAATCATCTGCTCTACATCACCTAAAATGGGACTACCCTCAGGAGAACCAGGTGCATCATGTGGTTCTCTGCAGCTCTCAACCAATGCACTCATCCCATCTATAATAGTTGCACCTGTAACTGTGATGGATGTGTTGCAAGTATGAGGTTAACCAGTGTTGTCATTGATGTCAACATACTCATATTGCATTGACAAGAAGGATTGGATGAGCTATGTGCTGAGGTTATTGAGAAAATTAGTCTCAATCAAGAACAGTGAAGAACAGTGATATGATATGAGTCTTGAGATGCGGTTGAGTATCAGAGGATGCGGATTAAAGAGTTTGTAGATATGAGTCTTGAGATGTTCTAGTCAAGATTTCAGAGGTCCGCATGAAGATATGAAGAAGTTATGATCGATCAAGTAGAACCAGTTCTGGGAGATGCTTCAGAGTGACAGTGTTACAAAAAGGTCCAGTGAGATCCAGAAGTGCATTGTCCTATTCTGTAGATTGGATAGAGTGTTTGGGATGTCCTTGTGATGTGTCATCTCAATTGGTACTTAGTTTGGAGGTCCGGAAGCACCTTTTTCAGTATGACAGTGGCAATAGACTGTGTTCCTGAAGTTCTAGATGAAGAAGAAAAGAATTCTAGTAAGTGGAGGAAGTGCGGATGTACCTGGTCATTCAGGCAAGCCTGTGAAGGTTCTTGGATCATGTTGAGGTTGTGTTGTCAGTCTGCATTAGTGTTAGAGCCCAGAATTGGAGATATACTACTGGATGAAGATGTTCTTGTTCAGACTGGCTGACCAGATGAGTTATTTATCTTGCAAATGTTCTTATGGATGATTGCTGACTTAGATGATTGTTCCTAAGTCGATGCCTTGTATAAATAAAGGTTTGTGAATTCATTTTGAAGTGTGTTGGGGAGCGGATGAGTGTGGTATAGCGAAAGAGCAAAAAGTAGAGCAGGTGTGTCTCGGGCTTAAATGGAACTGATCTAGACATGGTAAAGATGTCATTCTCCAGTTCAAGTTTGTGATACTTATGATCTTGTAGATAGTGTGTCTCTTGTAGGCAGTGTGCCTCATTGTGAGCTGTGTGCTCAGGCAGTGAGCCCTAATTGGCATGTGCCATTCTTTTTTCTTATTCTTCTAACAGAGAATAATCCTTGGGTTAATCACCCCATGGTTTTTCCCTTAACCAGGTTTTCCACGTCAAAAATCTTGGTGTCTAATGTGTTGATGTTTGTCTGCTCCGGTATTTATGCTTTATGCTTTCATGAATGGATAATTGATATGCTGTTAACTAATAAAGAAGAATCAAGTGTTTGAAGTAGAAGCAAGTTTTTATACAACTGATTCACCCCCTATCTCAGTTGTGTTCCCTAGATCTAAAAATTGGTATCAAAGCGAAGTTCCTCTAAAAGGAGCTTAACTGCTTGAGGAGATCTAGGATGTCATCATACAAGAAGGATAGTCCGAAGTTCAATGGAACCAATTTCTTACTCTGGAAAGGTCACATGAAATGTCACTTGGAGTGTATGGGAAAAGCATACTTGTCCATAGTCACAAAAGCATATGTACCTCGACAGGGTGGTCCGACAACTTTGAATGAAATCACAGATGCTGAAAGCAATCTACGGACCAAAGAAGCTCTTCTAAGTGCATTGACTAACTCAGAACTCTCAAATGTTATTGCCCTACCAACTGCATATGAGATCTGGGTTAAACTGGAACTTCTGCATGAAGGAGATGAGTTTGTTAAGAGTGCAAGGTTGCAAAGTCTCAAAGGGAAATTTGAAAGATTGAAGATGAGAGATGATGAAAATATCACTACCTTTATGCCAAGAGTGAATGAGTTGGTGTGTGGAATCATGAATATTGGTGGAATTCTAGATGAAAATGAGATTGTTTGCAAAATTCTCAAATCCCTTCCTGCTGCCTACAAAATCAAAGTTGCTGCCATTGATGAATTCAGAGCCCATACAACTATCACAAGAGAGCAATTGGCTGGTAAACTGGCTGTATTTAAAATGACCGAGTTTGGAGATGATCACCCCAAGACTAAATCTGCATTCAAAGCCAGTGCATATGTGAAAGGCAAACAAAGATTTGATCCGGGAGAGAACTCTTCAAGGAAGCTATCATGGTATGATCAAGCAAGGAAAGACATGGAAGAGGAAGAAGCAGAAACAACTCAAATTGAAGCCTTCATTGCAAAGAGACTGCCAAGAGGATCCGGTAAGTATGAAAGAAAATTACCCTTTAAGTGCTTCAACTGCAATAAGATTGGTCATTTTGCTTCAAGATGTCCAGAAAGATCTGCAAGGTCCAATTCTAACAGACAAAGGTTCCAAAAGAACTGTTATTATGTTCATGAAGAAGATGATAATGAAAGTGTAACAGATGATGAATCAGAAATAGGAAACAGATCCGGAAATGAATGGATGTTTATTGCCATCAAGGAAGAAGATCCAATATCCTCTGAATCTGTCAATCATAAGGTTGTAGAAAGAGCTTTGGCTGCCCAAGTTGAAGAAAAGGATGATTGGGTTATTGATAGTGGATGCTCTCACCATATGACAGGTGACAAGAACAAGTTCTTAGATTTGGAAAGGTATGAAGGAGGAATGGTAAAGTTTGGTGTTAATTCTGCTAGTAGAATTAGAGGTAGGGGAACTATTTCTTTTGATGGAAAGAGCAAAACTGATAATGTACTGTATGTTGAAGGATTGAAGCACAATCTTCTTAGTGTTGGTCAGTTGGTAGACAAAGGTTATAATCTCCAGTTCAAGAATGGAAGATGCAGGATCATTGAAAGCTCTGAAACTGAAATTGCATCCGGTACTCAAACAAAAGGTAATATCTTCCATCTAGTTGGTTCTGACAAAAGTTGTTTGTTTGTTCAAGTTGATCAGAGTTCGTTATGGCATAGAAGGATGTGTCATTTAAATTTTGATAACATCATCAAGATAAGCAATACTCAAGCTGTAAGAGATCTTCCAAAATTGGTGAAACCTACAAATAGTTTGTGTAAAGAATGTCAGCTAGGTAAACAGAGCAAAGTCTCTTTCAAAAGCAAGGATTAGTCCTCTACCGAATTATTGGAATTAGTTCATACTGATCTCTGTGGTCTGACAAGAATCAAGAGTATGCAAGGTGATAGATATTTCATGTTACTGATTGATGACCATTCCTGGATGATGTGGGTTACCTTCCTAAAAGAGAAATCAGAAGCCCTTAAGAAGTTCAAAATCTTCAAGGCTATGGTAGAGAATCAAACCAGATTGAAACTGAAATGTCTGAGGTCTGATAGAGGTGGTGAATTCACATCCGGTGAATTCATAGACTTTTGTGAGAAACATGGTATAAAGAGACAGTTGTCTACTCCTAGGACTCCATAGCAGAATGGAGTAGTTGAGAGAAAGAACCATACCATCCAAGAAGCATCTAGGACAATGATGATGGAAGCAAATGTTCCTCAGATGTTTTGGAGAGAAGCTGTCAGCACTGCAATCTACACTCTCAATCGAGTTCAAATCAAAAGCAATACCGGTAAGACTCCTTATGAACTTTGGTTTGTTATAACTCCTACTATGAGATATTTCAGAGTATTTGGTATCAAGTGTTACATCAAAAGAGATGAAGATCTAGGAAAGTTTGATGCTAGAAGTGATGAAGGAATTTTCTTGGGTTACTCCACTCAAAGCAAAGCATACCGGTGTTATAATAAGAGATTGAGAAAGATGATAGAAAGTACAAATGTGAAGGTTGATGAAGGAATTGAGAAGCCCTCAAGGTTTTATGAATATGATGAAGATGATTAGAATGATTCTCTGGTGCAAGGAGCTCAATCCTCCTTTGAAATTCAAATTCAAACTGATCCAGTAAATCAAGAAGAAGAGGTTTGTCTGAATGAGCCTGATCAAGAAACAGTAGTGCAAGAAACTCCCAAAGTTTCAAGGTATGTAACTCTAAACCATTCTGAAGATCAGATCATAGGTGACAAAAGCAAAGGGGTACAAACAAAGAGGAGAATTGCTCAAAATTTAAATGAATACTATCTGATTTCAAAGATTGAACCTAAGACAGTTAATGAAGCTTGCAATGATGAAAACTGGACCAAAGCAATGGAGGAAGAGTTGATGCAAGTTGAGAAAAATCATACTTGGGATCTTGTTCCTAGACCTAGAAACAAGAATGTGATTAGAACCAAATGGGTCTTCCAAAACAAACTAAATGAAGTTGGTGAAGTAACTAGAAACAAAGCTAGATTGGTCTGCAAAGGCTACTCTCAAATAGAAGGAATTGATTTTGAAGAAACCTTTGCTCTGGTGGCAAGAATTGAAGCAGTCAGATTATTTCTTGCATTTGCTGCCTTCAAAGACTTCAAGGTATATCAGATGGATGTCAAGTCTGCCTTCCTAAATGGTGATTTGGAAGAAGAAGTATACATTAAACAACCGGATGGATTTCAACTATCTAATCATGATGATATGGTCTGCAAGTTGAAGAAAGCACTGCATGGATTGAAGCAAGCCCCAAGAGCATGGTATGAAAGGTTAGCTAAGCATCTTGTGTAGATTGGTTTCAACAAAGGTACTGCTGATAGTAATCTATATTTCCAAATAGATAATGAAAACATCTTGATTGTTGAAGTATTTGTTGATGATATCATCTTTGGAGGAAGAGACAATTTGTGTAAAACCTTTGCAAATCAAATGAAAAGTGAGTTTGAAATGTCAATGCTTGGTGAAATGAATTTCTTATTAGATCTGCAAATTACTCAGACAAAGAAAGGCATCTTTATCTCTCAGACCAAGTATGTGAAAGAATTGTTGAGGAAATTTGGAATGGAAGATTCAAATTCAATGAACACTCCTATGGCAACTAGATGTAAGTTGAGCAAAGATGATGACTCTCCTAAGATAGATCAGACCAAGTACAGATCAATGATTGGAGATTTATTGTATCTCACTCAGACTAGACCAGATATAATGCAGGTTATTGGTCTTGTGGCAAGATTCCAGGGTGATCCTAGAGAATCTTATGTTATGGCAATCAAGAGGATTTTTAGATATCTAAAGGGGATAGTTGAGTATGGTCTATGGTACCCTATAGATCATGATTTCTCTCTTCATGCATATATAGATGCAGACTGGGTAGAAGATGTGGATGACCGGAAGAGTACAAGTGGAGGAGCATTCTTTTTAGGAAAAAGGTTGGTTTCTTGGCTAAGCAAGAAACAAAAGGCAATATCTTTGTCTACAACTAAAGCAGAATACATTGCAGCAGCAGGTAGTTGCACTCAAATCTTATGGATGAAGCAGATATTAAGAGACATTAAAGTAGAATATGAGGAGCCTATCACAATTTTCTATGATAATTCAAGTGTAATAAATATTTCTAAGAATCCGGTGTTGCATTCTAAGACCAAGCACATATCTATCAAGTTTCACTTTCTGAGAGAGCAAGTGAACAAGGATGAAGTCAGATTGGAGTATGTACCCTCCAAGGATCAGATTGCAGATATTTTTACTAAACCTCTTCCCAAGCACTCTTTTGAGTATCTTCAAGAGAAGTTAGGGGTCATGGCCCCTCCAGTGATGAACTAGGATGCACTGATGTGCATCAGTCTGGTGGATATCACAGTCATATCTTGTGATCTAGATTGATGATGGGGAGTTGCTACTAAGGGGGAGTAGCTGGTATGATTCTGGTGTGTTAGAATTGCAAGTATGAGCCCTTTGCCATTGATGTCAAAGGGGGAGAGAAGACATGTGAAAAACAAGTGGTTAATGACCAAAGGGGGAGTAGTAAAGGAAGAGAAGACATGTGAAGAGTTGTTGCTGATAGGGGGAGCTGTGACGAAAAGGAGAAGTTCTTGTCTTGATGGTTTTTCACATCATATGTTGCCATCAATGACAAAGGGGGAGATTGTTGCAAGTATGAGGTTAACCAGTGTTGTCATTGATGTCAACATACTCATATTACATTGACAAGAAGGATTGGATGAGCTGTGTGCTGAGGTTATTGAGAAAATTAGTCTCAATAAGAAACAGTGAAGAACAGTGATGAGAAGAAGGCAAAAATACTCAATCGGTTGAGTATCAGAGGATGCGGATTAAAGGGTTTGTAGATATGAGCCTTGAGATGTTCCAGTCAATATTTCAGAGGTCCGCATGAAGATATGAAGTTCTGATTGATCAAGTAGAACTAGTTCCGGGAGATGCTCCGGAGTGACAGAGTGTTACAAAAAGGTCCGGTGAGATCCAGAAGTGCATTGTCGTATTCTATGGATTAGATAAAGTGTTTGGGATGTCCTTGTGATGTTTCATCTCGATTGGTACTTAGTTTGGAGGTCTGGAAGCACTTTTTTCAGTATGATAGTGGCGATAGACTCTATTCCTAAAGTTTCGGATGAAGAAGAAAAGAATTTTAGTAAGTGGAGGAAGTGCGGATGTACCTAGTCATTCAGGCAAGCCTATGAAGGTTCTTGGATCATGTTGAGGTTGTGTTGTCGGTCCGCATTAGTGTTAGAGCCCGGAATTGGAGATATACTTTTGGATGAAGATGTTCTTCTTCAGACTGGCCGACTGGATGAGTTATTTATCTTGCGAATGTTCTTATAGATGATTGCTGACTTAGATGATTGTTCCTAAGTCGATGCCTTGTATAAATAAAGGTTTGTGAATTCATTTCAAAGTGTGTTGGGGAGCGGATGAGTGTGGTATAGCGAAAGAGTGAAAGGCAGAGCAGGTGTGTCTCGGGCTTAAATGGAACTGATCCAGACATGGTAAAGATGTCATTCTCCAGTTCAAGTTTGTGATACTTATGATCTTGTCGACAGTGTGTCTCTTGTAGGTAGTGTGCCTCATTGTGAGCAGTGTGCTCAGGCAGTGAGCCCTAATTGGCATGTGCCATTCTTTTTTCTTATTCTTCTAATAGAGAATAATCCTTAGGTTAATCACCCCATGGTTTTTCCCTTAAGCAAGTTTTCCACATCAAAAATCTTGGTGTCTAATGTGTTGATGTTTATCTGCTCCGGTGTTTATGCTTTATGCTTTCATGAATGGATAATTGATATACTATTAACTAACAAAGAAGAATCAAGTGTTTGAAGTAGAAGCAAGTTTTTGTATAACTAATTCACCCCCCCTCTCAGTTGTGTCCCCTAGATCTAATAGGATGTAACCACATCCTCAATCTGCCCACAACCATAATCTGTGGATAAATGCTCCTCACCCACTGTTGCCAGAGAAACCTAAGCTGTATCTGTAGATGGTGAAGACTATGCCAAGCTCAACTCTATGGTAAGCTCATCTATCTGCATCTTAGACTCTTGAAGGGCTATTTGAGCATTCTTCAAAGAGTCCATGGTGACCTCAAGCTCATAGGTGAGCTCATCAACCTCCTCTTTCTTTCCCCTTAGAGCATCATGATAAATACCGCCAAGCCTGAGAAGATGATCTCTATCTGATAACAGTTGTAGGTAATTATTCTTCATGATCCCAACTGCATCTCTAAGTGCCTGAAATTCAGCAAGGGAAAGTCCTCCATCATCATGTTCCTCCATCTTAGGAGTACTCCAACCATAGGTTACCAACATCTGTTTGGCAACATCAAAATGTTCCAAAGCTGTAGCAATCATATTGTCATTAACTTTCAATTGCCCAGTCAAATGATGATGCCCCTGTGACGAACCATCTCTACACCAATCTTTCGATTTGCAATCTGCACTATGGAAAGAGGTTGAATCATCATCACTCACCGATTGGTAAGCATCCTCATGTGTGCTATCAGCCCTGTACACTTCCTCAACAAAGGTACTACTGTTATGTACCTCATGGGATGGCTCCAATGACATGATAGAAGCTGTAGATTAGACATAACCATCACACACTGCTACCTCCAATGTAGATGCATGCACAACCAAAGAGCTATCCTGGGACCTATCATCAAAAAGTAAATTTTTTGATTTGTTCTCCTCTTTTAAGGTTTGATTTGCAAAATCAGACTTGCTGCAGCTTGAATATGCATCACAACCAAGCTGAGTGTCATGCTCTGTCTCAAATTTTGAATCTTCTCCTAGATCCCATACCTGGTTATTTTTCCCAAGTGCAATGCTACAACCAGAAACAACTCTATCATCCAACTCCGAAGGTGGATTGTCATACGTCATGTCAACACCCATCTCAAGTAATGGGTTATCAGCAGTCACCACAAATTTATTCTTGCAATCAGATTCATGTAAAGGAAATGAACTGCTATTATGACGAATACTAAAATCAAAACCTTCATACCTATTGTCAATGACTCCAATGCTGTCCCAAATCACTTGTACCTCTTCCTTATCATCCCCAACTGTGAACTGTGAATCTAATTCAACAAAGCCACAAGGTCTCTGCTCAGGATCAGCTACATGCAATGTGAAATCAGATTTGTTTTCAAAATCAAGAACACCACCTATAACAACATTCCCTATTTGATAAGCATCCTCATGGGTGCTATCAACTAACTCTTCTGAAAGGTCAGTTCGTTCTTCCAGTTGCAAGGGGAATGAATCATTTTCTTCATTACTCTGGTCAAAGGCTGATTTAAAATCTTTACCCGCATACCTTTCACCTATGTCCTTTAAGGACTTAAAACTTCCAGCATCAATACTCTCAGGCTCGCTTGTAAAGTCACCTTCTAGCAATCTATCAATCATTTTTAATTCATTCTCAGAAGTAGTGACTTCAAGATCTTCATCAAAGCGAGGCCTAGCTTCACAACTTTCTGTTGTAATCTCCTCCAAATCAGCAAGCTCCTCTTTACATGTCTCTTGATTAGTGATCTTGTTTTCATCATACAAAGGCTTAGACTCATTTTTCCTAGCTATCAAGTCTTCAACTTCTTTGCTCTTATCAAGACTTGGCTGCAATAAACAGGTGGTAGGAGTTTCTATTTCATATTCCTTGTTGTTCCTATCTCCATGGTTTCTGTCACCATTATTGTTCCTTTGTCCGACATTGTTGTTGTTGTTGTCAATCCTACAAAGATAATGGGTCACCATCTATATTATTTTATTATCTCTCCTCTCCCAAATATTCAACATCTCTTCCTATTTCCTGCACCAATTATCCAAACTTTCCTGGAAACTATCCCAGTCTGTATCACCCATATCCTCTATCACTACTGTATCTATACCTACAAAGGGATCAATATGGAGAACCTGTATGTGTACTCATGCAAGTGCTGATCACTCACATACAAAGCTAAGTTGTATGTCTCAATTTCACTTCTACATGTCTAATTTAACCTCACAGGATGGCAAGATTTTTTGCTCTGATACCACTATAATGTACCATACATGTTTGTATTTTTTTATGATCCTTTATGTGTGATTTTAATTAATTTTTGTGTGATTTTTCAGACTAGAGAGAAGAATGCAGAAGGGGTTTTACGTTTTCCTGCAGATGTGTTGCCGGAGCATATAATATATAACATATAACCCAAACCTAGAAAATTTATAACAGATATAAAGAAACTATCGACTACCCAGATAGTAAAATGACCAATAATGAATTACTGTGACATACCCATGTTTAGATTTGTAACTTCATATTTCAGCTATTGCCGGACCAACAAATGGGCATAGCTAGAATCACTCCAAACACCAAGGAATAGAAAATATAATGCCTATATTAATAGAAACAATACAAGAGGCCCTAGATGCCTTATACAATGCAAAATAGAAGCTACCTACAAAGAGAAATGATGCTCAAAACTCCCAACTTCATGCCTAGATGTGTATGGCCATGGCTGGAAGTGTATATCAGCAACAAGAATGACCAATAGCCTCTAAAATATTTATTTTAGGAATTGATTGTAGTCTACAAGGCTAGGCGACAAAGTATGAAGAAGTTTTCTGCTCCCAAAAATCACTCAACTATGGTACGGCCTTATGCAAATATGTACGGCCAGCAAGAAGGTTTTACATAGTAGCAATAACTCACCTCAACCACAACAAAATTTGCCTTTAAAATAGTCCTTCCAATTTGCAAACATAAACCTCCATTAAACTACAAAGGATGTATCAAGAATTGTATCAAACCTTCAATCCATCAACTCCATTGAAGCACATATCTGAACATTGAGTATATCCACCATAGAAGGCACTGTTGGGTGATCTTTCACACCTGTGGGATACCGCTACTCAGGGAGGTTTCCATCTCCAAGAGCCTCTGGTTTGAATCCTCAAACCCTAGAGCCAAAGCTCCAAAACCCTAATAAAGGAAATCTCAAAGAGAGAAGAAAATAATAAACCAAGCATATCCAAATGAGAGCACTTTTCCTCCTTTTACACTTTTCCAACTAGGAGTCTCTAAAATCCTCTTGCATATGCGATAAAACATGAGAGGGAAAATACATTTGAAAATATTATAATTCTCTTTAATTCTTTTCTCAACATTACCCTTAAAGTCCCCTCTTTTAAAACAACATTAAGTTGTTGAGCCTAGACACCAAGGTCCAATATTAAATAATAATGTTTAATTTATAGACTTTAAAACGGAGGCCAAGATGATGTCAGAAACCAATGATCTATAGCTCGTTGGAAAGGTCTTGACAAGAGGAATCCAACCCCACTCTCAAAATCCTATTCTGGTGCCAATCCTAAACTTACTAAAAATAGTAAGTAATGACCATAAGCAAACTGAGCCAACTTAGAGGATGCCAACTGGATCCACAAACCATCTGATAACTCCGATCTCAGTGCAATGTCTTTGAGAACCAACATCTGATTGCCAAGTCACCCAAACAGCACCAAACTACCACTTACTAAAAATAGCAATGACCACTGGGGACCAAAGAGAACAAACCCAGAAAAACCTAGAAAGATTAATGACATGCAAGCACTTACTATAAATAGTAAGTACAGACAAGTTGTCCAAAATCCCTTCAGAAAGTGTCAACCATCTCCATTGGATCACCCAAACACCCTAGTGACATTGAAATATTCCTCTAATTATGCTGTCACTAACCCAAAAAGTTAGCTCTGACTAAACTGCAAGAGAACCCAAAAATGGGGACATTACAACAACTTGTAGTAAGAGGAGCTTGCTTATCAAGGCTATTTGAACCAACAAGAGATGGAGGTACAAGAAATGCATGGTCAATAATATATTTTTATGTAGGCTATATCTAAAGAGGATTAGATGAGGCAGTTCCTTGCCCAAATCTAGAGGATTGAATCCCAATCAGCCCCCTCCATTCTAATTTTCAAATAGCCTCCTCCTACAACTATGAACCAACTTGTGGTAGAGAAGGCTTCCAAATTCAAAATCCCAAGCTTCAAGAAAGGGAAGCTTTCTGAACCTCCAAAGTAGCCACCTTACTTCAAAATATCAAGGTTTAGAGATCTCGATCCTATGCAAAGGCTTGTTCTTGTGCAAAATCAGCCTATTACTCCTCAGGAGCACCCCCCTCAAAAGCTTATCTTTCTTCCTGAAACTCAACAAATCTTGCAAGTCCCTATATCACATCAACCTTCTAGTCCTAGCACCATTTCACTCTTCAAAGGAGGACTAGTAGTTTGGCAAGCTAATCGATTGGAGGAGTAGGAGGAGACATTTGAAGCAAAAGAGGAACTGTCTACTCTTTGTGAGCCTACAAAATCAAAAAAAATTAAGCCTCACGTACATGTGGAAAATGTTGATTCACATGCAAAGTTAAAGTCTCTGAATTATGTTTTGTTTGATACTCTTCTCATGGTTTTAATAAAATGAATGAGAGTAGAGCACAAAGATTACATGGAAAGAATTTGTGGCTACACAGGTAGTTTGTGCAACATTAAGATGAGATGTAATCAAAGGAAGAAGAAAATGAGGAGTGTCCTGATAACATTTGTTTAGTGCCTCTTGAGGCTAAAATGTTCTGGAAAGGGAAGGATGAGAGCTCTGTATCTCTTCTTGAGGAAGAAAGTGTAAATGAAAATATTATTGAAGCTTCATAAATTATTGGCACAAGCCTATTTGAGGAGCTCACACTTTTATGGTGGACAGTATTAAGAAGGAGGACTCAACATTATTAAATATTGATCTGTTACTTCACTACATTGACATAGAGGAGGAAAGTATACTAGTTCCCACATCATAAAATGGTTTGCAGTAGCATGAGGACATCCCTATTTTTGTGAGTGAAGATTTTGATGCACATGAAGTTTCTCATCAAGTTGGGTGAGATATCGACAAGAGCCTGTACTCCATACTAAAGATATTGACATCCCTTCAAGACATCAAAAGAGCCATTATTAAGTTGGGATTAGTCTTCTCATGAACAAGAGTCAAGAAAATCTTGAAGAAGACATCTTATGGGATGAGCTAGAGGACTTCTACTCAAATTGTGAATTCAATTCAGCACCTCTTGAGGAAACAAATCATGAGCAATATGTACATGAGGAGGAAGTGGCCATGTTTCTAAATAAGACACAAGAACTAGAGCTTTCCCATCAACAGAGAGATAATGAGGAATCAGAGCCTAATCATGAAGTCCACATTGATTGTTTGAGTATTGTTTCAAGACGATGTCCTATCAGGTGTCTCACCCAACTAGAGATCAATAAGAAGAAGTGACCACTTGTCATGCTTACTCTTGAGCATAAAGTTGAGCATCATGAAGGGATGAATCAACCTACTTATCCAATTCAAGATAGTTGCATTCACAATCAGCTCAAGTGGGGAGGTGAGTTTGTTTTCATCCTTATATTGACATTTCATCAATATGTTGTATGCTGACTCTTTTCCCACCTCTTGTTGGCTGCCCAATAAGCGTGAAAAGTATATTAAGTTGATTAGAAAGGGTATCTATTTTTAAAAAACCAATCAATGGATTTATGTAATTCTTCTTTTGGTTGGTTAGTTTAGTTAGGTTTGTGTAGTTTCCTTTTCCTCCAAGTGCTATTGCACATGCTGCTTTCTCATTAGGAGACTACATGCTTTGTTGTTTTGTGTTTATCTTGTGTTGTTTGCTATTTGAGGCATGTTTAGTTGTTTGGTTTGGTCCAAAATATATTTTCAGGTGGTTGGTATGGACTCCTCTCAACTCCAATGGATTGTTTAAGGCCACTAGATCCCTAGTGCTTAGCAGGAAAACACCCTTGTGAAGTCACCAAAATTTTGACCCATATGACACCGATATAAGTCCCCTAAACCTCTAAGTCTCTAAGATCCTAAGTGAATAATAAGTGTTCCTCCCTTAGGAATTTTTTGCCTTTTTTGTGGCTTTGTAAGTTTGCAAACCCATCAAAAGGCTAAAGTAGGCATTAAAGGCCTCACCTTCACCTTGTTTTGGTGTTTCAACGAAATACTAAACCTTCAAACTAGTTCGGTGGTTTGGTCTTTTGTCAAAATGCCAAAATGACGTAGATCTAAGAGAATGATAAATAGGGAAAATAAACAAGTGATCAACATTTTGGTGAAATGTCAAACCAATGAACTGGTTCGACAGTGTGACCTTTTACTGAAATGCCAAAAAAGGAGAAGAAAATACACACAAAGGTTCAAGATTTCACCAAGTTGCTAAAATGGGAAGCAAATAAAGAGAAAATGATTTGGATTTCGACAAGTTTGCAAGTTTGTGAACTTGTCGAAACATCAAAAATGGTTTGTGGTTTCTTCATTTCACCAAAAAGTCAAAGGAAGTTGGTGAGAAAGGAGAAGAAAGCATAATTTTTAAGTGAGTTCACAAGTTCCTGAACTCTCCAAAACACCAAAGAGGTTCAATAGTTTTCCATTTTGTTGATTGAGGAAGGGAAAATACAAGGCAAAGAGACCAAGAAAAGAGAAAAAATGAATAGCTTTCGGCATGTTCACAAGTTCATGAATTTGCTGAAATGTTAAAAAGAAAAGGATAGAAAACCAAGGGAAAAGAAGAGAAATCTAAGATTGTTCGACAGTTTCACTAGTTCGCAAACCTCCAAGTTTGCCAAAAGTGTTTTACAAGTGCATGTAACAAGTTCTAAAACATGTTTTCATAGGATTTTCAAGTTTCAGTTTTCACTTGCACAGGTAGGATGCCATTATGCAGAATGAAGATGATGTGCAAGTAGGTGGGGTAGTTGGTGTGGTTTTAATGCAATAGGTACTAGAAGTAAATAGGGTAGATGAATCTTTTGTGACCTAGGACTCTTATAGGTCCTTTTGTGATCAAATTGATGTACCCAAGTATGTGTGACACTCCATAGCTGTAGATCTTTTGACATGGCCATATGAATGTGATGTAGTAGGTATGGGTGGCCTGTAAAATCTTGTTGACCACTCTTACCCATGTTCATATTGCAATAGTGGAATTTTAAAGCTATATATGCATGTTAAAAGATGTATTGTTGTTGGTTGGTCTTTGGAGAATCAATCTCTATACCAGTTGTAACTTTAGCCTTCATGATCAATAAAAATTACTGATTTCATGCCTTTCTCATATGCTTGTACAATGTACGCATTACTAAAAGAGTTTAGATTTACCTTGTGAACCTTTGGTTCCTTGTAGTTTTAGTTCTTTCTTAATCTCTATATAAGTTTCATGCATTGTACATACATATGTCAGTTGTTCTAAGATCATCTTATGCATGTAGAGTTGATGCAGAAGTTATTTAACTAATCTTGGTGCATCACTAGAAGGGACGATCCTTAATCTTATGATCAGATAATTGACACTTGAAACAAGTGTTAGACATTTATTAAGGTAAAGGACATGCTAGGTATGTTGCATTAGACCAATTTGAATATCCACAATCTCTTTTAAATCTTTTGAGAGTTCAAGCTAGACACAGACTCATTTTGTGGGACAAGCCGAGAAGAATTGATCTGGCTTGACATGGACCACTTTACCAAGAAAACCAATGATGGTCATAAAAAAATACCAACATGATAACAAACCTGAGAATTTTACCCAGATAAGGACAACAAGAGGAATTTCATTAGAGACAAAAAAGTCTCACATCCAAGGTTGCAAGACCAAAAGGGAGACATGAACAAACCAAGGGTCATGTTTAAGAATGGACTTTGCATGACTAGATTCAATAAATCTAAACAAAAAATAGCATTTGGTGAGGTTTTGGATAGCATCAAGAAAGACTTGATGTAGGGACCAAGCCTTGTTGGCCCAATCTCTTAGCATGCTTTCAAGGGGAACCCTCCCAACAAAGTACCTTATTAAAGTAAAATATTGTAACCATTTATATAGGTACTATCAAACTTTGGGATTAACAACACCACATATAAAGGGGACTCAGAGTGCATACCTTATGGAACACATTGGAAACAAACTTTGTGGGTTGCTTGTTTGGTGGAGCCATCCTCGAGAGCCATTAAACCATCAACACCGACATAAATTGTTGGGTTGATAAAGTTTGAGGCCATTAAGAAGGCTAAGGGGAAGACCTCGTGTGTGGTAATCTAAAATTTCCCACAATAAATGCAAAAGAATAATGAAAATTCCTATGCAAATGCACAATATGACATCAAAAAACAAAATGACACAAGACTAAGACCAAAACCCTAGCAAAGCTCAAGCAACGCCAAATTTAAATTTTTAGGTATAATACTTTGATATTAATATATAATTCTACTAAAAAGGAGAAAAGGGAAAACTAAAGTTGTTCTTCAAAAGCTATGCAAAAAAATCTTTGGGACAATTATTAATATTTGTTGAAAAAAAACCTTTAGATTTTAATGATAAACTTAAAAATCTAGAATCATATAAGATTGCAGCACATATTAGTTACAAAGAAATTAGAGATAACAACATAATAAAAAATAAACAGAATAAGTGATCAAAGAACAACAAGAGGATTTAAGTGGTAAAATCCTAAAAATATGCTAGGAAGAAGTCCACGGTGCAAATTATCAGTATTCTTATTGTTTAGAGGAAAAATTACAATCTTCACACAGTTGCAATTACAATTCAATTTTCCTTTGAATACTACAAGTCCTATATAATAACTTCAACATAATTGCTACCATCAAACTTAGAAAAAAGTATATTTTTTTCCTCTTTAGGAAAAAAGTAGATTTAAAATAAGATAAGTTTTTAATCTTTCTTTGTAAGATAAGATTTCTTTCTTTCTTTCTTTGTTGTCACAAATCTAGAAATATCCACCTTGACAACAATTTACCTAATACTTTGTTCATGCCCATTCATCACCTCTTCTGCAAGCCAAGAGAAGCCAAATACCATGTCAGCATCTCTAACAATACTGGTTTTGTGAACATGTCTACACAATGTTCTTGCATATGGACTTTCTCAAGAGCTACTCCACCTTCATCAATAACTTGTCTTATAAAATGGTGTAGCTAGGGTAAAAATCTAGGGAAAAAAGCATAAACAACAAATAATTAAACCCTAACAAGAACAATAGAGCACAAGCTAGCATGCAAATAAAAACAACAAATGCAAATGCAAACCAATCTCCACGCTACACTTGATTTATCTCCATTGATCTTCTCAACCTCGCATAGGCATGCAAGATTTTGAAGATTGAATATGCGAGGAATGTTGGGTTCTCACTATTTCAGTAGCATAACAATGGCATAGGATGAATGATGCAAAGGCTCTAATGGCATTTTGATAGGATGAGGCTACCCAAAAACTAGATGTGTAAATGGCTTGGGTGAGGGTTGATTTATAGGAAAGGGCTGATTTGAATTGATGGTTGAGATCAAAAGTTGTTTTTAATGATGTGGACGGCTAGGATCAAATATGTTTTCCTACTCCATGAGGAGTTGTAGTCATGTGACAAGTGTGTGAAGGAGAATAGGGATGACCTATTAGTTGGACATGTGAAGGATATTAAATGAAAGTTGTACTACCACACATGATTGAATTGAGAGGTGGACAAATGTTGGAATGTGGTGAGAGGTGAGGATAAATTCAAATATTTTATTTGAATTAGTTGGAAAATGGGAGAGGGCTTATTTAAATAGATATTTTATTTATTTAAATTAGAGGAAAGGTGGGAAATTAATTAAATAAATAGGATTTATTTAATTAATTGGGTAGTGGGATAAATGGGAAATTAATCAAATAAATGAGATTTATTTAATTAATTGGCTAGTGAAATAAATGGGATTAAGATGGGAAATTAATTAAATAAATAGGATTTATTTAATTAATTGGAAAGTTTGATAAGTGGAATTAGGAGTGGGATTAGGACAAAATACTACATGATGTCTCTAATAATGTATTTGACTAGGTGTTGCAAGACATGGAGAAATTTGGGTGTCTACAAATGGTATTTAACTACAATATGCTTGGTTCTACTGTGATAAACTAGATTTTTAGCCAAATGAATAGCACTCGAACTCACATAATACATTCACCTTATCCTGCATTTTTCCAAACTCACCCAAAAGACCCTTTAACCAAATTACATCTTTACATGCATGTGAGATAGCCATATATTCTTCCTTAGTAGTACACAAAGAAACTATTTCTTGAATCTTTAGCATCCAACAAATAGGTCCTCCTACAAGAGTAAAGAAATAACCTGATGTAGATCTCCTTTTGTCCAAATTACCTACAAAATCTGAATCAACATATCCACAAACCAAATCACTACGACCATTATAGGTAATACAAAAATCACTTGTGTCTCTGAGATAGTGAAGCACCCATTTCACTACTGCCCAATGCTCTTTACTTGGATTTGCCATGTATCTATTGACAATACCAACTACATGTGAAATTTTTGGTCTTGTACGTACCATTGCATACATCAAACTTTCTACTATGCTAGCTTATGATACATGAGACATATAATCATATTCTTCTTTATTACCAAGACATAAACTTAAAGAAAGCTTGAAATGAGAAGCCAAAGTAATATTTACCAGTTTCACATTCTTCATACCGAATCTCATGAGGATCTTCTCCACATACTTTTGTTGTGATAACCAAATATTACCATTTTTCCTATCTCTGTGTATCTCCATCCCAAAATATGTTTTGTTGCTCCTAGATCCTTCATATCAAACATCCTAGCCAACTAAGCCTTTAACTTGCTAATATTTTCCATGATTTTGCTTTCTACAAGCATATCATCAACATATAACATCAAGATAATGAATACACCATTTTCTAAACTTTTGAAGTAAACATAATGGTCATATTCGCTTCTTGTAAAATTTTGGCTCACTATGAAGGAATCAAACTTCTTGTACCATTGCCTAGGTGATTTCTTTAGGCCATACAATGACTTCCTGAGTTTGCAAACAATTTTTATTTTGTGATCCTAAACAAACCCTTGTGGCTATTCCATATATAAATATATATATATTCTTCCAAATCTCCATGTAAAAATGTTGTTTTAACATCTTGCTACTCTAACTCTAGATCAAGTAAAGCAACTAGTGCTAATACTACCAGAATAGAAACAAGCTTAACAAATGATGAAAAAAATTCATGGAAATCAATACCTTCCTTTTGAGAATACCCATTTTCTACTAGTCATGTTTTGTGCCTTTCAACCTTATCATCAACACCTTTCTTTAGTTTGTAGACCCATTTGCAACCAACAATTTTCCCACCCTTTGGAAGATCTACCAAGTCCCATATTTTAGTCTTCTCTAAGACATCCATTTATTCTTTCATTGCTATTTGTCATTTAGTACTTTCAATATCATCCATCACTTTCTGATAACAACTAGGTTCCCCATCATTAGAAATCAAATAAATAGATAAATTATAATCATCATATCTCTTAGGAGAATTACTGACTCTTGTAGATCTCCTTAGAGTTGGTTGTGGCATTTCCACATTTTCTTGTATATTTTCTACATCTTCATCTTCATCTTCATCTTTAGAAGCTTCTTCATGCTTCTTTTCATCTATAGATGGTTGAGTTTCCAAATAAATTTCTTGATATTGTGGTACTTGTTCCTATTTCATTTCAACTTCTACTATGTCTGATTTTATGAGAGGAGATTCATCATGTACTACATCTCTACTAATGATGATTTTGTGGGAAGTGGGATACCACAGTCTATATCCCTTAACTCCATCACCATAACCAAGAAATATATACTTCTTTGATTTGGGTTCTAACTTAGAACACCGATCTTTAGAAATAAGAGCCTAAGCATCACAAAAAAAAATTAGATTTGAGTAATCACAAGAATTATTTGTCTATAGCTCTTAAAGAATCTTACAGATTATTGTAATTGATGGTGACCAATTTACCAGATAGCATGATGTATTAATTGATTCTTCCCACAAATTTTGCTCCAACTTGGCATTATTGAGCATGCTCCTTGCTTTCTCTAGAAGAGTCATGTTCGTGGATTCAACAACACCATTTTTCTGAGGAGTGTAAAATGTAGTTTTATGCATTTTGATCGCAGCTTCCATGGAATAATTTTCAAATTCCAATGATGTGAACTCACCTCCATTAGTTGTTCATAAAATTTTGATTGACCTACCAGCACTTTTTTCAACCAAAGCTCTAAACTTTTTAAAAACACTAAACACATCAACTTTCCTTTTAAGAATATAGGCCCACACCTATCTAGAGTAATCATTTATAAATGTCACAAAATATGACGATCATCCAAATTAAATTGTAGGAGATGGTCCCCAAACATCTAAATGAATATAATCTAGGATACCCTTACTTGTATGACTACCTTCTTTAAACTTCTATCTACATTTCTTCCTAAAGACACAATACTTGCAGAAATTCAAATTCAGAGATCTTAAATTTGGAAGTAACTTATTGTTTACCAGTACCTTTAGCCTTTTCTCACTCTTATGGCCTAGTCATTGATGCCATAAATGAGTAGATTTATTTATATTTTTAGATACCACCTCTACTTCACCTATTTTATTACTCCCAAGTAACTTGTAAAGGTTCCCAATCTTTGTATCCTTTATTACCACCATAATTGCCTTGGACACATTCAATCCTCTACCTTGACATGAAACTTTATAACCACCAGAGTCTAAAACTCCCAAGGAAATTAAATTCTTTTAGTTTTGGTACATGTCCTACTTTTGTCAACATCCTCACAATACCATCAAATATTTTAATCTTAATGCTTCCAATCCCAATAGTCTTACAAGAAACATTGTTTCCCATAAGAACAAAACCACCTTCAATAGTTTGGTAAGAAGAAAACTAACTCCTATGTGGACACATGTGATACGAAGCACGATAATCTAGTAACCATTCCTCAAGATATTGTGAGATATTACAAATAAATGGTACTTCATTAACCATACCTGAACTTGTTTCAAACAGACTTTCTTCCTTTTTGGAGTAATCATTGTATTCTTTCCTCTTCCAAAAATCTTTCCTGAGATGCCTAGATTTGTTGTAGTACCAACATTTTCCCTTACCCTTTTTTCCTTTTGACTTAGATCTTGATATACCTCTTGAATTCTCCTCCATTTTTGTGGGTCGACCCCTAGCCACCATTGCCTTTGGTGTGGAGGTTTTTATTTTGGATTTCCTTCACATCTCCTCAGACAATAAATCTCTCACAATAGAATCAAATTCAAGGGTGTTAGTTGATGCAAATAGAAGACCCCTCATGCTTACAAACCCATAGCTTAACAATCAATTTTGCAAAGATTCTCTACTCAACATAATCTCAAACCAAAAACCTTCAATATCTTTACTAAATTAAAACTAAATACAATATGGCTTCAAATACATTTTGCTTCAGGGTCAAATACAATCTACTTTCAAAATATACATGTTACATTCATGGCCATTCTTGGCCTCACATACCTACCATTATCTCGGACTCCTCAACCAGTCATCTATCTCCATCAACCATTGACTCAATACTCATCTTTCTTCAGGAGACTTCCTTTGTCCAATACCAGGTGGCCTCTCCAAAAAGAAACTTCCTTGGCCAACAGAGTACTCAACTTGCTTTATTCATATATCTTGTCTTCCAATTTCTAACAGTGCCTCTCTATGGCCTAATCCTCTATTTTCTTTTGTTCTCTACACACCTATTTAACTCTTTCCACGTCCCTCCTTGGTAGCAAATGCTCTTTTCTCCCTTCTGTGCTCTAGTTGCACCTTTGCTATCTCTGGCAATGTCTCTATCCTCTTTTCTTCCCTCCAAGGTGATGCCCAGCCAACATTAATTCACATTCATTCTTTTTCTTTTTGGCAACATATCTTTTTATTCTTACAATGACTTGTGTTTTTGTTAAGGGCCTCTCCACCTCCTACTCTTCACAAATTGAAGCCTCTTTTAGCTGCCCTACTTGTTTCTTTATGATTGGTTTTTAATTGAGGGATTCCTTCATTGTGGTTCATTGATCAGAAGGTGAAGAAATGTTTTATTTTCTTCCCAAACAAATTTGAAACTAATCGTTTCCTTTTATTAAAGTCAAAGCTTATATTCCCTGACACCTCCAACCTCTACAACAGCATTTGGCCAAAATGAACTTACATATATATATTTTTTACCATGACATCCTTTTGGTCTTGTGTGGAATAGGAAAGAATTACCAAATATGAATTTGATGCTAGGTCTGGCATGGATAAAGAATGCAAGAAAAAACATGAATAAAATTATTAGCCTAGGCCACATGATTCCTTGGTATACCAAAACTTAATAACATGTATCAACCTCTCAAATGCGGCTATGGCTGAGTATGAAGATATGGCGTGTGCATAAGTTCTTCAATGGTAGGTATATTGATTTATGTTGTATGCAGCCCTTTTCAAAACAATTCTCAATGATTTCATCAAGGAATCTAGATTCAACAAATCTATGATGCCAATGAAATCAAATCATCATCAACAAGACCACCATCAATGCAAAGGCATAACTAGTCATCAACTGATCACCAAAACTTAAGATCTTTTTCCAATGCCAGCACATACCCAAGACTAGATATTTTCTCATTGAATGTCTTTGCCACTTCCGCAATGACTACAACAAGACGTACATGAGCGAGTACCAAGGTTGAAAATAACTTTTAATATAACTTCTTACTAGGAGCTCAGAATCATTTGAAATCTTGCCAAGTCATTCTACCTCAACCCTCACAAATTTCAAAATTTTAAAGTTTTGCCAAATTGCCAGCAAATGTCATTAAATGATTAATTTTCTAAAACCGTAAGGCATATGACTATGAAATCTTTGGCATCAAATCTAGGATGGAGTCAAAAATCTGGTCATAAGTGGGTTTGTCTCGAAACTTCGTTGACCCATTTGAACAATGGTTTTCGTGAAGGTTGCTTTTTGTGTGTCGACACCCAAAATACGGCAAAACTAAAACATGCAAATTCTAACATGCCACACACTCCAATAGCTATGAGATGCCAAAAAAAACACACCGAAACTGAAAACCAAACCTTAAATCTATCTTTGGTTGATGTTGGATTGCCCAGTCACCCAGATGCTCCTACATCAAACACGCCGAGTAGAAAGTTTGTGAGAATAGGCTCACAAAGGTGGAGTTGAGTAGTCAAACTACCTTTTCAAGTTACAACCAACCTACAGTGAACTCCATCACTGTGAAATGTGCACAAGGTTATTTCTTCTTTCTCTTTTTCCAACGCTTTGTTGGCACAAGCATCATCCTCCTTCCACAACTCCATTCACCACTCTTCTCTCCTCTTGTAGATTCACATCCACCATGTATTGTCCTCCTCCGCCAAAGTCTCTCTCTTCTCCTCCAAACACCCACTCATCTTTTCTCCTCCTTCGTGGGATCCAACCCACTACAGACTGACCACCTCCACCAAAATCCTGCAGCATCCTTTACAATTTCTATGCACAAACTCACAACATCTAAACACCAATCTGCAACTACATAATCTCTTTTTTATCCACTAACTCCTTATTTACTTTAGCAAGAAGCAAATCCCTAACTTTCTCATCACAATTTACAGAAAAATTAAAACTTACCTCTTCATTCTTTTCCATTCCAACATCATCCTTTGTTGCAATGTTTATCTTCTCACCTTCATCTACTACAACAAGTTTCTCACCCTCAATCACTACAATCTTCTCTAACCATTCTTCCTCTATCACTAAAATTTGTGCCAAAAAATCATCATCTTTACCATTCATTGCAACCACATACTCATGCTCCATTGTTGCATCTTCAACCTCTTCCTTCTCGTTGCCCACCTCTTCATCTTAAACCACTTCTACACTTGTATCCTCTTGCTTATCCTCATCATACTTGACCAATTTATCACATTGCCTTGCTTCAATCCTATCCAATCTCTCATTTAACCTATCAAATCTTGCACTTACATCAGCCATCATCTCGAGAGTCTTTCACTCTTGATACTGCCTCCAACCTTCCCATATCACAAGCTTCCTCAAGTATATCCACATCTCATCTACTGCTCCAATCTTCCACATACACATTCAACTCTATACAATCTACAAAACACTTTCCTTCATGGCTTCAAGCTCTCTCGCTACTCAAGACTTCTACCTATAGCAACCCTTACACAAGATTCTCCTCGATCACTTCACTCTCCCATAGGTCTTGGTGCATACTCTGTACACTCAGAATCTTCTAGCTCTGATACCATTTGATACAGAAAGGAATCCCCTCATGCTTACAAACCCACAACTCAACAATCAATCTTGCAGAGACTCTCTACTCAACATAATCTCAAACCAAAAACCCTCAATACCTTTATTAGAATTTAGACTAAAGATAATATGGATTCAACTACGTTCTGCTTCAAGATCAAATACAATCTACTTTCAAAATATACATGTTACATTCATGGCCATTCTTGGCGTCACATACGTACCATTATCTTGGAATCCTTAGCCAGTCATCTATCTCCATCAACCATTAACTCAATACCCATCTTTCTACAAGAGACTTCCTTTGTCCAATACCACTCCAAAAAAAATTTCTTGACCAACAAAGTACTCAACTTGGTTTATTCATATATCTTGTCTTCTAATTTCTGATAGCATCTCTCTATGGCTTAATCCTCTATTTTCTTTTGTTCTCTGCACACCTATTTAACTCTTTCCACGTCCCTCCTTGGTAGCAACTGCTCTTTTCTCTCTTCTGCATTCTGGTTGCACCTTTGCTTTCTCTCTGGCAACATCTCTATCCTCCTTTCTTCCCTCCAAGGTAGCGCCCAACCAACATTAATTCATATTCATTCTTTTTATATTTGGTAGTGTATCATTTTATTCTTACAATGACTTCTATTTTTGTTATGGGATGCTCCACCTCTTACTTTTCACACATTGGAGCCTCTCTTCAGCCGCCCTATTTGTTTCTTTATGAATGGTTTTTAATTGAGGAATTCCTTCATTGTGATTCATTGATTAGAAGGTGAAGAGACATTTTATTTTCTTCCCAAATGAATTTGAAACCGCTCCTTTCCTTTTATTAAATTCAAAGCTTATACTCCCTTAGACATGTGGCCTTTACTACAACATTAAGCCAAAATGAACTTACATATATATATTACCATGACATTCTTTTGGTCTTGCATGAAATAGGAAAGCATTACCAAATATGAATTTTATGCTGGGTCTGGCGTGGATAAAGAATGCAAGACAGAACATGAATAAAATGCTTAGCCTAGACTGAATGATTCCTTGGTATACCAAAACTTAATAACATGTATCAACCTCTCAAATGTGACTATGGCTAAGTATGAAGATATGGCATGTGCATAAGTTCTTCAATGTAGGTATATTGATTTATGTTGTATGCAGCCCCTTTCAAAACAATCCTCAAAGAATTTGTCAAGGAATCTAGATTCGACAAATCTATGATGCCACAGAAATCAAATCATCATCAATATGACCACCATCAATGCAAAGGCATAACTAGTCATCAACTGATCACCAAAACTTAAGAGCTTTTTCCAGTGCTAGCACATACATAAGATTGGATATTTTCTCATTTAATGTCTTTGCCACTTCCAAAATGGCTGCGACAAGATGTACGAGAGCGAGTACCAAGGTTGAAAACAACTTTTGATATAACTTCTTACCTGGAGCTCAGAATCACCTAAAATCTTGTAAGGATGAAGATATTGACAGTCCCAAACTCTCCACCAAGCCATTCTTCCTCAACCCTCACAGATTTCAAAATTTTAAAGTTTCGTCAAATTACCAGTAGAATTTGTAAAATAGTTAATTCTTCAAAACTATAAGGCATATGACAATGAAATCTTTTGCATCAAATCTAGGACAGAGTCAACAATCTACTCATAAGAGGGTTTATTCCAAAACTTTGGTAATCCATCTAAACAATTATTTTCATGAAGGTTGTATGTTGTGCGTTGACACCCAAAATATGGTAAAATTAAAACTTGCAAATTCTGACAAGCCACACACTCCAATAGCCATGAGATGCCAAAAGAAACCCAAAACACACCAAAATTGAAAACCAAACCTCAAATCTATTTTTGGTTGATGCTGGATTACCCATTCTCTTGGATGCTCCTGCATCATTAGTTGTGCTAAAACTAATGGAAGTGACTAAGTGATTCCAAGATTCAGGCAATTAACACAATAATGTGTCTACCTTGTCTTCATCTTTGATTTTTACATCCATACTAGTTAATTGGCACATAAGAGTATTAAAAACATTTAAATGATCAGTAATTTTGGTACATTCCTTCATTTGCAAACTATACAACTGCCTCTTCAAGTGGATTCAGTTTGTCAAGGATTTTGTCATGTAAAGGCTCTCCATTCTATTCCTTAAGTTTTTTGTTGCTTCATCTCCAATAATATTGAAAAGAACATCATCTATCAAACACAACCAAATTGTGCTAAGAGCTCTTGTATCCAGATCTTCCTAGTCCTCATATCACAGGTTTCTTTGATTTGCCTACCAACACCTTGTGCAATCCTTGTTGCTCCAATAGATCGTGCATGTTGAGCTTCCACAGCTCAAGGTTATTCTTCCCATTGAATTTCTCCACCTCAAATCTTGCATTCCAAACCTTCGTCATTTGATGCTAAAGAACAAACACCAAATCCTAACACAATCGCTGCAAAATAAAAGTTATAATACCACTTATTGAAAAACTTTCAGATTTTAATGATAAACATAAAAATCCATAATCATATAATATTGTAGGATAAATTAGTTATGAAGAAATTAGAGATAAGTGTTAGAGTGGTGAAGATATTGAGAGTGGGGGGGGTGAACCAGTATCCTGGATTATTTTACTTTTAGTAGACACAATTGAATATTCTGACATGCAAGATATTTTCAACAGAATTGATTATATGCCCATAAGATAAAATAAACTGTATAATTGTATATAGAAAACTAAAATATTCAACAACAGATTGAAAGCATACCACAGAAATGAAAACACAGTGATTTGTCTTGAGTGGAAAGCCCTTGGCATAAAACCACTCAAAAAAAGTGCCTCACTATCTTAGAATAGAATCTCACTAATTACAAGTCTCACTAGCTAACAATATTGCCTCACTGGGTTACAATATTGCCTCACTAGCATCTTTAACAAGACTATCTTAAAAAAAATTACATACAGAGGGATACTCTGTTTCAATGAACTCCTTACTAATATAGTATCAACAATGCACGAACAACTCTTGTACACACTGCATTATTCATACTATATGAGTAATCTATTTATATATCATGTACAAGAAAAGAACATATTTTGTGTCTCTATTTTTCAGGTAAAACTGCTTTTGGAGGTTCCATAACTGTCGCACAGTTTTGCTGTGGAAAACCCATTTTGCCATCAGTTATGATCATTATAGAACATGATATGTAACCAAAGTTTGTAAATGTTTATTGAATAGAATAAACATGGAGTATCTTTATCAAAACCCTAACTAGGGTCGTAACCACAAAATACTGCAATTAAACCTCAAAACTCTGCCATTCATTTCAAAATAATTTTGTTCATTTTTGAAACCCTAACTAGAGTTGAAACTCTAATTCACTTTCCATAAACCACAAATTTCTAGTGGCAAAAGGAAACAGTATATATTCTTTACAAAAAAACATATCTCAAAACCACATTTCCTCTTTCATGATAGCTTATAACTATCAAAATAAAAACTATATGCAAGAGCAATCATAACTGCCACAGTTAAAGATAGCTGACCAAAAAACAAAGGGAAATCATAACAGTATCACCTGCTGCCTGAAGTCAACCTGATTGCCGTGGAATCCAAACCTTTTCTCCTCATCATTTCTGCGTAGGGTATTAAACCCTAAATATAAATGTATATCCGAAGCTCAATCCTTATCAAATGAAGAAATAACATCATAGAATGCCTTCTTCCCACTAGAGGTCATGTAACCGAAGCTGCAGGTAACCCTAGGAGAACCAGTGACTTTTAACTTACATTTTGCCATAAGAAAAACTTAACAAACCTATTTGGGAGGTCAACGTTTAAGTGTATGCTGCTGAAGACTATATGTAACATGTAATGCTACTAGGAAAATATTATAAATTACACCCAACCATGGTGAACAACATTGCAAACCATAAACCCTAGCTCATAGGTAGAAATAAAACTGTTACCATGTGTGCCAAATGACACAACATTAGAGATTCATCATAAAGAATGTGAATCAGATTAGAGAAGCCAACCGATATTCTGATCAAGACATTAGTGCACATAAAAATGTCTTATAAAAGAAGTCAACCTGAGCAATACGAAACATGAACCCAAGACCAAAGATTGTTGGTATGATAGCTCAATGCCGACTGAAACATAGTGCTAACCAAAAATACATCAATACCTGGTGTTGTAGAATGAAAAATCATAGAAGCCATATGGTCAAAACCTGTAACAATCATCCTGAGAAAAGGAAATGTTATGCAAACTATAATAAACCATCAACAAATGTGTTTCCTAAAAAGAAACTTGTGTGATCAATAGAGAAGCCAAGCTGTCACAAATGTGTTAAGATCCGCAAAGGCAAGATCATAAAACTCAACATCATAACACAACATCATAACATCAGAGGAGTCCACAAAACCAACAAAACCATTCCCATGTGTGTTTGAACATCAGGGACAACAACGAAGGAGAAGACCAACAATACTCCCCCTTTGGACATGATGAGAAAACATACAGCAACAACAGTGATGATCCTTCTCCCCCTTTTTGTCATTAGGACAAAGTGAAGGCATAAGAACAAATGGCTGCAAATTACAGAAAAATAGAGCAACCATACCAAGATTTTCATAGCACCAGAAATTATCCAGAAGATATGAAGCTGAAAACTGTCAGGGCACAAAAGTAGGCAAGAAGCTCCCCCTAAAACCAAGAATTGAGAGACATTAATGCAGAGAAGAAAAAGAGAGAACCCCAAGCTTATCTCAGAGACCTTCAAAAATAGCTCTAGGAAGTGTCTTAGTAAATACATCAGCCACTTGATCAGTAGAAGAAACATAGTCCAATATGACATCATTTAGGATAACCTTATCATGAAGAAAATGATATCTGATATCAATATTCTTGGTACGAGAATGCATCACAAGATTTTTAGAGATATTGATTGTACTGACATTGTCACATAGAATTCTGACCAGCTTATGAATAGTAACCTTGTAATCATTCAAAGTTTGAACCATCGAGAGAATCTGAGTGCAGCAAGATGTGGCTGCAATATATTCAGCCTCAGCTATAGACAGAGAAATAGAATCTTGCTTTTTGCTATGCCAAGCAACTAGCCTTCCACCGAGAAAGAAAGCACCACCTAAAGTGCTTTTTCTATCATCAAGACTGCTTGCCCAATTAGCATCTATGTATGTTGTCAGTGTGAAATTTGAATGCCTAGAATACCAAAGTCCATAATCAAGTGTTCCTTGTATATATCTAAAGATTCTTTTTACTATATTTAGATGAGATTACTTAGGAGTAGATTAAAATCTAGCTACTAAACCACATGCATTATGTTGGGTCTAGTGGCAGTTAAATACAATAAGCTACCTATCATAGATCTATACAAAGTATGATCAATATTAGGTTTGTCAACATCAGCACTTAGTTTGCAACAAGTTTCCATAGGTGTACTAATAGGATTACATTCATTCATCTGAAACCGTTTCAACATTTTTTTTGCATATTTTGTTTGAGAAAGAAATATACCTTCTATGAGTTGGGAAACCTATAAACCAAGAAAGAATGAAAGTTCACCCAGCATTGACATTTCAAACATTGCAGTCATAACCTATGGAAAATATAGACTGAGTTCATTATCATCACAGCCAAAAATAATGTCATCCACATAGACAACCACTATTAAGATGGAATCATTTTTGGTCATAAAGTACAAATTACTATCAGCACCACCTCTAGTGAACCCTTGTGATTGTAAAATGATTGTCTAGTTTAGCATACCAAGCTCTAGGAGCTTGTTTAAGGCCATAAAGAGCCTTTTTCAACCTATAAACATGATGGGGTTTGTCCTTGCTAACAAAACCTTTTAGCTGATCCATATATACCTCCTCTTCTAAATCTCCATTTAGAAAAGCAATTTTTACATCCGTTTGATAAACCTTAAAATTTTTATAAACAGAATATGCTAGAAATAGTCTGATTTCTTCTAGTCTAGCTACAGGAGCAAAGATTTCATCAAAATCAACACCTTCTATCTGAGAATAACCCTTACACACCAGTCTCGCTTTGTTTAAGATAACAACTCCATTTTCATCAAGTTTGTTTTTGAAAACCTATTTAGCCCCAATAACATTTTTATCTTTTGGTCTTGGGACAAGTTCCCAAGTGTTATTTTTGTCTATCTGGGTTAACTCATCTAACATAGCCTGAACCCACAAGTCATGTTGACTATCTTCAGCATAGGTTTTAGGTTCTAGTTGAGACACTAAACAAATATGAACCTACTAATTTGCTTGTGCAGTTTTTCTTCTAGTTTGTATGCCAGAATCTAAATCACCAATAACATGTTCACTTGGATGATTCTTTTGTAACAATCGTTTAGGAGTATAAATAGAAGTTTTAGGAGTATTAATTTGAGGACTTACTGACTATCCTTGAGGAACTTCAGGATCTAATTCTTCTTCAAATTTCTCTGACTCTTCTTTTGTACTTGGCTCTTCTTGAATGATTTCTTCAACTTGTTGAAACTGAGGTTGTTGTTCTTGCTGCAAATTCTCAACCACTTTAACATTAGAGCTTTCAACTATTCTCCTTAACCTCTTATTGTAACATTTGTAAGCCTTTCTATGAGTAGAGTATCCTAGAAAAATCCCTTCATCACATCTAGATTCAAAACTTCCTAGATGATATTCTCTCCTTATATAACATTTGCTGCCGAAGATTTTAAAATAAGATACATTAGCCATATTACCATACCAAAGTTCATAGGATGTGTACCTAGTTTTGACTCTTATTTGTACCTTGTTTAAGATATAAGCTGCTGTATGAACTGCTTCTTTTCATAAAGCATTTGATAGTCCAGCATCTTGAAGCATAGTTCTAGCCATCTCTTTTACTATCCTATTCTTTCTTTCAACCACCCCATTTTGTTGAGGTGTTCTAGGAGTTGCAAACTGTCTTTTTATACCATATTTTTCACAATATTTGAGAAAAGCAGTGGAAGTATATTCTCCTCTATTATTCGACCTTAAACATTTCAGTTTTAAATTTGTTTCTCTCTACCATGCTTTTAAAGATCTTAAATTTTTCTAAAGCCTCAGACTTATGCTTTAAAAAAGTAACCCAAGTCATTCTTGTGTAATCATCTATGAATAACATAAAATATCTTTTGCCATTCAAAGATTTTGTTCCGGTTGGACCACATAAGTCAGTGTGAACTAACTGGAGAGGTTCTGTAGCAAATTGTTGTTTAGATTTATGAACATTTCTTGTTTGTTTATCTTGCTGACATTCTTTACAAATCAGATTTTCACGCTTAGAAATAGTAGGCATATGTCTAACATTTTTGTTGTGACTAATTTTAACTAAGTTATCATAGTTTATAAGCCCCAACCTCCTATGCCAGAGTTTACTTTCTTCAATTTCACTCATAAACCATAAATTGTTTTTGCATTCATTTGCAGATCCATGTAGATTATAAATATTACCTTTAGTTCTCAAACCTAAAGCAATGACCCATTTTGAATTTTTGAGGATCTTGCAGCCTTGTGATGTGAAAACTACATCAAAACCACTGTCACAAATTTGACTTACACTCAACAGATTATGAGTTAGTCCTTCAACAAAATAAACATCTTCTAGAGATGTGTTATCTTCTAAAAGAACTGTACCTTTTCCTGTGATCTGTAAATAGTAATCATCACCAAATTTAACTGACCCACTTGAGCAATTTTTAAATGAAGTAAATTTACTTCTATCCCCAGTCATATGATGGGAAAATCCACTGTCTATAACCCAGATTTCATTTTTCTTTGCATGAAATGCAACTTCAACTATCATAGCCTTGCTATTTTTGGGCACCCATTTCATTTTGAGTTGCTTAGTAAGAGAGACAATATCAATTGAAACATCTTATCTTGTTTAGAAAATTAAAAGACCCACCTTTCAGAAAATTGGGCTGCCTTCTAAAAACAAACTTACATTTAGTTGCTCTATGTCCATACTGATAACAATAAAAACAATACCCAGTAAATCTAAAAGGCATTTTACTTTTGAACTGATTATCATTAGAGCATTGACCTTTTAAAAAGCCTAGACCAGTCATGTCATTATACTCTTTTTGTTTCCCTAGCATATCAGCAAGTTTATCACTATTGTTACACATTTCAAGTTCTCTTCGAAGTTTAACTATTTCAACCTCCTTGGATTTTAACTGTTCTTGAGTATCTGAAAGAATTTTTCTGTTTTCTTCAAGACTTACTTTTAAATCAGAAATTTGTTTTTCTTGATTAGATATTAACTTTGCATTCCATTTTCCTTTTTTATTCTTCTAATTTCACCAAAAGCACATTTTAATTCCCCTTCTAAGTCAACCTCATTTTCAGACATTTCTGCTTGTTCTTCTTCTGGAACACCAATAATTGCTGCCATGAAAAATGTTTCATCTATTTCATTAGAGGATTCCTCTGACGCACTATTAGTTATTCCAGCAATTAGACTTCTTTTCTTAAAAGTACTTTTCTTGTTAAAATTGAAAGACTTTTTCTTATACTGTTTCCTATTATCTTCTTGTTTACTATCAAGTTCTAGATTAGGACATTTTGCTGCATAATGTCCTATTTTTCCACAGTTGAAGCATTTAAAAGGTAATTTTCCTTTATATCTACCCGATCCTCTTCTGAGTTTACTAACAAAGATGGATTCATCTTCACTGATATTTTTAGTTTCATGACTAGTTTCAGTTTCCTTTTTCACAGTTTTAAAAGCTGCTTCCTTAACTTCTTTATTGGGATTTTCGTTTTTCATTTTCATTTCATATGCAGTAAAAACTCCTAGAATAGAATCAATAGTTATAGTTTTCAGATCTTTATCTTCAAACACAGAGGTTTTGGAGTCATCTTTGAGAGTTAGAGTCCGTAAGACTTTTTTAACTACAGTGATCTCTTCTAATTTTTCCCCTAAACCTCTAATACTGTTGACAGTTTCTTGGACTCTTTAAAGATATTCAACTATCTTTTCATCATCTTTCATTCTCATTCTTTCAAATCTTTCCCTAAGAGCTTGTAACTTAGCCTCTTTAATGCTTTCATCTCCTTCATAAATATTTGAAAGTTTATCCCAAATACTTTTAGCTGTTTGACATTCCATAACTTTATTTAGGACTTCATTGGTCAAACCACAACAAATAACACTAGCAGCTTTTGAATCACAATCAAGTACCTTTTTTTCATTAGCATTGGATGGTTTGCCTGTGATAGTATAATTAGTTTCAATGGCTTCCCAGACATCATATCCTAAAGCTTTGATATGATGAGTCATTCTATATTTCCAGAACATATAATCTGTACCAGCAAATAATGGTGCCATGGATGAGGACAGACCATCTTGAAAAGACATGGTTACCACTCAACCAGGAATCCCCTTAGACTAACTAGGCCTTAAAGACAAAGGGTTCGGCTCTGCTACCACTTGTTAGAGTGGTGAAGATACTGAGAGGGGGGATGAATCAGTATCCTCGATTATTTTACTTTTAATAGACACAATTGCAGATTCTGACTTGCAAGATATTTTCAATAGAATTGATTATATGCCAATAAGATAAAATAAACTGTATAATTATATATAGAAAACTAAAATATTCAACAACAGATTGAAAGCATACCACAGAAATGAAAACACAGTGATTTGTCATGAGTGGAAAGCCCCTGGCATAAAACCACTCAAAAAAAGTGCCTCACTGGCTTAGAATAGAATCTCACTAATTACAGGCCTCACTGGCTAACAATATTACCTCACTGGCTTACAATATTGCCTCACTAGCATCTTTAACAAGATTGTCTTAAAAAAAATTACATATAGAGGGATACTCTGTTTCACTGCACTCCTTACTAATATAGTATCAACAATGCATGAACAACTCTTGTACACACTGCATTATTCATACTATATGAGTAATCTATTTATATATCATGTACAAGAAAATAACATATTTTGTGTTTCTACTTTTAAGGTAAAACTACTTTTGGAGGTTCCATAACTGTCACATAGTTTTGTTGTGGAAAACCCATTTTGCCATCAGTTATCGATCATAACAGAACATGATATGTAACCAAAGTTTGTAAACATTTATTGAACAGAATAAACATGGAGTGTCTTTATCAAAACCCTAACCAGGGTCGTAACCACAAAATACTGCAATTAAACCTCAAAACTCTACCATTCATTTCAAAATATTTTTTTCATTTTTGAAACCCTAACCAAAGTTGAAACTCTTATTCACTTTTCATAAACCACAAATTTCTAGCGGCAAAAGGAATAGTATATATTCTTTACAAAAAACATGTCTCAAAACCACATTTCCTCTTTCATGACAACTTATAACTGTCAAAATAAAAACTATATGCCACAATTAAAGATAGTTGACAAAAAAAGAAAGGGAAATCATAATAGTATCACCTGCTGCTTGAAGTCAACCTGATTGCCATGGAATCCAAACCTTTTCTCCTCATCATTTCTACGTAGGGTATGAAACCCTAAATATAAATGTATATCCGAAGCTCAATCCTTATCAAATGAAGAAATAACATTATAGAATACCTTTTTCCCACTAGAGATCATGTAATTGGAGCTGTAGGTAACCCTAGGAGAATTGGTGACTTTTAACTTGCATTTTGCGATAAGAAAAATTTAACAAACCTGTTCTGGAGGTCAACATTTAAGTGTATGCCACTGAAGAGTATATGTAACATGTAGTGCTACTAGGAAAATATTATAAATTACACCCAACCATGGTGAACAATATTGCAAACCATAAACCACAGCTCATAGGTAGAAATAAAACTGTTGCCATGTGTGCCAAATGACACAACATTAGAGCTTCATCATAAAGAATGTGAATCGGATTAGAGAAGCCAACCGATATACTAATCAAGACATCAGTGCACATAAAAATGTCTTATAAAAGAAGTCAACCTAAGCAATACAAAACGTGAACCCAACACCAAAGATTTTTGGTATGATAGCGCAATGTCAACTGAAACATAGTGCTGACCAAAAATACATCAATACCTAGTGTTGTAGAATGAAAAATCATAGAAGCCATATGGTCAAAACCTGTAACAATCGTCCTGAGCAAAGGAAATGTTATGCAAACTATAACAAACTATCAACAAATGTGTTTCCTGAAAAGAAACTTGTGTGATCAATAGAGAAGCCAAGCTATCATAAATGTGTCAAGATCTGGAAAGGCAAGATCATAAAACTCAACATCATAACACAACATCATAACATCAGAGGAGTCCACAAAACCAACAAAACCATTCCCATGTGTGTTTGAACATAAGGGACAACAACGAAGGAGAAGACCAATAATAACAACAGAATAACAAACATACAATAAGTGATCAAAAAACAACAAGAGAATTTACGTGGTGAAATCCTACCAATATGCCAAGAAAACATCCACAACACAAAGTATCAGTATTCTTATTGTTAAGAGGAAAAATTACAATCTTCATACAGCAGGCTGCAAAGGTATATAATATCTTTAACATAACTACCACTGTCAAACTTTTAAAAAACACAATTTTTTTCCTTTTTAAGGAAAAAAAAAGCTTTAAAACAAAAATAAGTTTTTTTTTCCAAAGAAAAAGGTGGTAAACCACCCATACCAAGGAAAATATTAAATAAAACCGATTACAAGATAGAGGGGAGGCAAGGGCCTCAACCCCAAAGAACATACAACTTAGACCAACGAAACCTAACTACTGGCACCAGGTAAAGGAATGAAGGATGAATATTCTGTATTACTAAGACCATTTTTTATGCAGTAATATGCATATATCTTGACAGTGACAAAATCTTTGTGGCCAGCTGAAGACTTGCATCAAAGAGAATTGGGCCAGCAGATGCATCTATAGCTATTCGAACAGCAGAAACAAGTTGTGCCTGATACTGCTCCATCAAAAAGAACCCAGATAGTTCTGGATCTTCTGTTTTCTCAAACTTATCTACAATTGTACTGAGCAATGTTACCCTTAGTGGCCGCATCTTCTCAAAGGTGTTGGTACTGATATGGTAAGCAAGAGAAACCAGCTCTGGGTTGCCGTGGCACTCCTTCCATATCATATTTTAAGGTGTTCACTAGCTGACAAGGCAGATCACGTTGACCTAGAAAAAAGACCTCCGTGTCTGATAATTGATCAATAGCCAGATTTGCTAATGTGTCTGCCACCCGATTCCCCTCTCTGTATGTATGTGAAATAAGGTAGTTATCAAAAAATGGTAAGGAAGAGACAGCCTGCTGCAGAATGTAATTGACCTTCCAATTATCTGAACCTTTGGACTTCAAAGCATTGATAATAATAAGCGAGTCCCCCTCGATTTAGACATCTTTAACATCTAAAGCAATGGCCAGCTGAATACCATGAACAAGGGCCCAGACTTCAGCTTCATTTTTTAATCTTTCTTTATAAAATACAATTTTTGTTTTCTTTCTTTCTCGTTACAAATCCAACAATATTCATTATGAAAACCAAATTGTTGGTTTGGAAATTTATTTACGAGTGAGACCCGAAAGCAATCTTGCTGTCACGAAGTCCTACTTGACCTTCAACAGACGTATTTTCTATTATTGCTAGTCTGGATATTAAAACGGCTTCTTTAATAGTCCATAGCCTTAATGAAGTAGCAAACTTAATAAAAAGTGCCACCCACTGCAAGGAAAAGATTCCCGACCTGCAGCAGAAATAAATAACTCCTTATGGAATCAAACCATCACAAGTTTTTTCTGTTTGATTATTGAATAGTGATATTTAAGTAGAGTGTGATCATTGCTTCCTTATTTCATTCTACAAGTTTAGGTATATACATCAAATGAGGACTGCTTCATCCTGGCTGCAATCTCTGGAGGGCAAGCATGTCCTCATAACAGGTGGATCGAGTAGGATTGGGCTTGCAATTGCCAAAGAGGCTCTCTCTTAAGGAGCATTCATCACACTTGTAGCCAGAAGCTCCACTAAATTGGAGAAAGCAGCACAAAATCTTGCCAAAGATGGTGGTACAACAGATAAAATATCAACCAAGGTTTATCTAATTCCATCATTTTAAGCTTATTTAAAGTTTTTTTTTTTAATATGTCTAATCTGATTTTTACTTTTTAATAGGTTGCAGACGTGGGTGATTATGAAACTTTGACAAAGGCTCTAAAGGAATCATTTGAATGGAGGGCTGTTGACGTGCTGTTGTGCAATGCAGGCACAACAAAAACTGCACTTCTGGATGAGGGCAGGATTGAAGATCTGCATGCCATCATTCAGACTAACTTGACAGGGGTTGTCAATACTCTGCATATTGGGATTCCACTGATGAAGCAGAGGAGTACCCAAACACCGATGTCTATTGTTCTCATGAATTCCCTCTCAGGAATGGTATGTTATTGACCTAAAACTTTTTGTATGTTTATTACTCAAAAGTTTACAAATATTCACCCTGAAGTAATATGCACGCTTCATTCCATAAAATGTGATTGCCAATTCATAGGTAGTTAAAGCCAAAGATATATGAGGCCAGCCTATAGATTATTGTTGTTTATACGTAAGCCAAGAAGTTTTCAGAATGTTTAACCTTTTTATAATTGTGCTTTTTATCTATCTTTCTGTACTATCACATCCATAAAAAAGTTATCAACTTTTCACCTTTTTGTAGGTTGTTTATTCTTTGTTCAATTGAATAATTTTTTTTCGGGTTATATTCTGTTGGCAGTTCCCGTTGTATGGTAGCTCTGTGTATACTGCAATAAAAATCTTGTATTAGATATAAATAGAGAAGCTTTTCTGTATGAATGTTTATGAAAGGAATGTCTATCATGGCCGTATCATGATCTCTATTTGTTTAGGCTATTTTTAAATATCATTCAATTCAACAGTTAAAGGTTAATTTGAGCTGATAAAAATAGGATAACTATTTACCACTTTTTGATATGAATAGGGTGTAAAATTGCTATTGATTGTTTGACCATTGAACTGGATGATGTTTAAGTAGAGTTATTTTCTTATGTTTGATTTCGTGTGATATTGGTGTGTAAAGGAGTTTTAGGCCTCCATAGTTCATAATCAATGTAAAAAGCTTCTCGAACAAGGCCTTTAATACATTTTAGGGGTGTTTTGGATCATTTTTAGATTGCAGACAGGAGCTCCTTGATCTGCAGTGTAATCCTCATCTAGATGATAAAACATTTATGAAATTCCCAAATGAATCATAGATATTGTCTGAAATTCTTTTTGTAGTCATTATGTGCATTTGCTACTCTATGGATTTAGAAAAGTATCTTGGGCATGTTCATAGTCAAACAAATCATTAAGGAGTGTTTATGCTTTCTTTCTTTCTCATGGTTGTTATTATATTCTTCAAGTGAGCTTTATCTAATTTTGGTCTTACATTCCGAAATTGTATCTAGGTGGCATGGAAGATAACCAAGGTATCTTGGATATAAGTAAGATCATAAGTTTGTATGATCGAAGTCAAGCAAACACACCTGAGCATGTTGCAAAATATACATTAGAGGCAACAAAGAATGGAACTTTTCTTATCACAAGCCAACTCGGTGGTTTGCTATTATCCACAATCTCTTGTTAGAGTGGTAGTGATACTGGGTGGGGGGGGGGGGGGTTTGAATCAGTATCCCGACAAAATTTCGCACTTACAGATATGATTTGCAAACTGAAACAAATTACTGTGACAAACTTGTATTTAAACAATTAAACCAACTGCATTTAGATGTTTTGTATCACAAGAACTGTGCCAATAGAATAAGATACAACAATGAAAACTGAAACATCTGACAACAGATCAAGAAGCATACCACAAAAATAGAGACACGGAGATTTGTCCTAAGTGGAAAGCCCTTGGCATAAAACCACTCAAAAAATTGCCTCACTGGCTTAAGAATCTCACTGATTACTATGCCTTACTGGCTTACAATCACACTGAATACATTGCCTCACTAGCATATGAAATATTACACAGTTTTAAAAAACATTTTCGTACAGAGGAAAACTCTGTTTCTTTAAAGCATATACTACCAACAATGTGAGTGCATACCACACACTATTTTCATGCACAAACATTATTTACATTATACCCTTATAATCTTGCAGAAACCAACAACAGTTGGCAGTTTCGAACTGAAAAACCAATTGACAGTTTTGCAACTGTCACTTCAATAGAAATAAACAATATTGTTGCCTTTTGTCATTACAAGAAAAACTGTTTGAGGAGGATGTGCCATAAAACTTTATTTCGCAATGGAAATGCAAGAATCAACTTTCGGTTATTCACACGGAACCCCTTATGGTTACAAAAATTATTTCAACTGAAAAAATCCGAAACAGTTATAACTGCACAAGCCTTCATTTTCCTCATAAAGCCTTGAGAAACATGTTTATTCAAGTAAATTACTCTGCCGTGAACAAACAAAAACACCCCTGTTGAGAAAAACAAGACTTTACTACATATGGGTTAAACCCTAACCCATTAAAAAAAGTAAGAAGAGTATAAGGGTTTTTCAAGACACCTTCCAGCAGAAGATAGAAATCATCATAAATGTTAAGCCAAACAGAAACATATAAAAACAAAACCCACGACCAACTAGAGACAACATTCTATACTCTACCAAATACATGATGAGCTAAAAAATAAAGAGTGGAAAGAGTAGCACCTGTCATAATGACGCTGCAAAAGAAGAAAGTTACCAGACAATGGCGCACATCATGTCCATTCATCAATTTACTTCCATAAACTGTCATGATACTACCCAGAAATACAAGTCAAACAGCATACTGCAATGAACACAACCGGAATACCAAGAAATCATGATAGTGAACGTAGGAAAGGTCAAACCCAGCACAGAGCAGAGCAATGATCAAAAGAAGTGCTTGAACTCGGAAAGACAAACCCTTGTTTATGCCTTTAATTGGCTGTGCCTGTTTGCCCTAAAGAGGGCTTGAAAAAAAAAAGAGATAGATGACCGTTTAACCCAGTCAATAGCCTAGTGACCGGTGCCCAAAAGATGCCTTAGAAATGACACACAACATTCACCTTTTATTACTTATGCTGCATATGATAATTAAGCCAAACTTTATCCTTTCTAAACCATGCAAATATTACCAAGTCAATAGGTCAAAAGGCGGACTAGTCAAAGACCAACTGCCAAGTGGAACAAAAACATGTTATGTCATTGACATCACTGCCAACCACAAGAGCGCCAACGGGGTTTAACAAAACTCCCCCTTTGGCATTGATGTCAAACCTTACCATTTCAGCATAGATAAAAAAAACCTTAGATTTCAAATTCAAATACCAGATTTCAAATACAAATACAAGTACTCCATTCCTTTCAAATTCAGATACAAGAGTCTACAGATCATTCCTTAGATGTAAGAGTCTAAAAAAAAAAACTAGATAGCTTCAATACCACTGAAAACCACCAATACCACTGAGCCACTGAGCAATATGTAATATCAATATCAGCAATACCATCAGCACCACTGACCCACTGAGCAATATGCAATATATAGCACTGAGCAATACCCACTAAGCAACAACAACAACATATAGCAAATAAAATATAGCAACTACCAAGGAGGCCACTGAGTAGACCACTGAGTAGTAGCCGGCAACAACTGAGTAGACCACTGAGTAGTAACTGGAAACAACTGAGTAGACAACTAAGTAGACCACTGAGTAGAAATGAATGAAGATGCTTCTTACCAGAAATGAATAGAGATGCTTCTTACCAGAAATGAATAGCAAAAACCACCAAAAATGAACCAAAATAGATTGTGCTCTCCCCCTTTTGACAACAAGGCCAAAGGAAAAAAAAAACTGTTAGAGGCCATAGAGAGAATAGCCTGATGGCCAGAGCTGTCAACAATTGGAACACCACTGTCAAATAGTCCAAAAGGACAAGATATAAACAAAAAGAACAACTGTCTCAAGAAGAAGAGTGACCAAGAGAACATAGCAAGCAACTCCCCTTGAGTCCAGATGGGAAGGAAAAATTAATGCAAAGAAGAAAAAGAGAGAACTCCAAGCCTTTGCCGGAGACCCTCAAACACTACTCGGGAAAGTGGCTTTGTAAAAATGTCAGCCACTTGCTCAGCTGAAGCAACATAATCCAGAAGAACATCATTGAGAAGAACTTTGTCACGAAGAAAATGATACCGGATATCAATATGCTTGGTACGAGAATGCATAACAGGATTCTTTGATATATTGATTGCGCTAACATTGTCACACAAAATCTTGACAAGCTTAGATACAACAATCTGATAATCACATAGAGTTTGAACCATCCAGAGAATTTGAGTGCAACAAGCAGTGGCAGCAATATATTCAGCCTCAGCTATAGATAAAGAAATGGAATCCTGCTTTTTGCTATGCCATGAAACAAGCCGTCCACCAAGAAAGAATGCACCACCGGAAGTACTCTTCTTGTCATCGAGACTACCAGCTCAATCAACATCTGTATATGCTGTCAGAGTAAAATCAGAATGTCTCATATACTAGAGACCATAATCCAATGTTCCTTGTATATATCTAAGAATTCTTTTTACAACATTGAGATGAGTTTGTTTAGAAGCAAATTGAAAGCGAGCAACTAGACAAACAACATGCATAATGTCAGGCCTACTGGCAGTTAAATACAATAGGCTGCCAATGATAGACTGATAAAAAGCATGATCAATATCAGGTTTGTCAATTTCAGCACTTAATTTGCAACCAGTTTCCATAGGTGTACTAATAGGATTACATTCATCCATCTGAAACCTTTTCAACATTTCTTTTGCATATTTTGTTTGAGAAAGGAATATACCTTCTTGGAGCTGAGAAACCTATAAACCAAGAAAGAAAGAAAGTTCACCCAGCATGGACATTTCAAACTATGCTGTCATGACCTAAGGAAAATACAAACTAAGTTCATCATCATCACTGCCAAAGATTATGTCATCAACATATACAACTACTATAAAGATGTGATCATTTTTAGTCATAAAATATAGATTGCTATCAGCTCCCCCTCTAGTGAAGCCCCTGTGATTGTAAATGTTTATCAAGTTTGGCATACCAAGCTTGAGGAGCTTGTTTAAGCCCATAAAGAGCCTTCTTCAATCGGTAAACATGATGTGGTTTGTCCTTGTTGACAAAACCTTCCGGCTGATCCATATAAACCTCCTCTTCTAAGTCTCCATTTAAAAATGCAGTTTTAACATCCATTTGATAGACTTTGAAGTTTTTGTAAACAAAATATGCAAGGAACATTCTGATGGCTTCTAGTCTTGCTACAGGAGCAAAAGTTTCATCAAAATCAATACCTTCTATCTGTGAGTAACCCTTACAGACCAGTCTAGCCTTATTTCAGACAACAGTTCCATTTTCATCAAGTTTGTTTCGGAAAACCCATTTTGCCCCAATAACATTTTTATCTTTAGGTCGTGGAACAAATTCCCAAGTGTTATTTTTCTCTATTTGAGCTAACTCATCTAACATAGCCTGAACCCACAAATCATCTTGACTAGCTTCAGCATAAGTTTTAGGTTCTAATTGAGAAACTAGACAAATATGAACCTGTTGATTTGCTTGAGCAGTTTTTCATCTGGTCTGTATGCCAGAGTCTAAATCACCAATAACATGATCACTTGGATGATTCTTTTGCAACAATCTTATAGAAGGAGTATAAATGGAAGATTTAGAAGGAGTATCAGTGTTGGGACTTACAGTTTGTTCTTGAGGTACTACAGAATCTGATTTAGATTCTTCTTTAGATTTCTCTGATTCTTCTTTTGTGCTTGGTTCTCCTTGAATAATTTCTTCAACTGGTTGAGATTGGGATTGCGGTTCTTGCTGCAAATTCTCAACTACTTTCACATTAGAGCTTTCAACTACTCTTCGCAATCTTTATTATAATATTTGTAGGCCTTAGTATGAGTAGAGTCACCTAGAAAGATTCCTTCATCACATCGTGATTCAAAACTTCCTAAATGATCTTCTCTTCTTATGTAACATTTGCTGCCAAAGATTTTAAAATAAGATACATTAGTTGTGTGTCCATACCAGAGTTCATAGGAAGTATACCTAGTTTTGACTCTTATTTGAACCCTGTTTAAAATATAAACTAATGTATGAACTACTTCTTTCCAAAAAACATTAGAAAGTCCAGCATCATGAAGCATAGTTCTAGCCATCTCTTTTATAGTCCTATTCTTTCTTTCAACCACCCCATTCTGTTGAGGTGTTCTAGAAGCTGAAAACTGTCGCTTTATTCCATGTTTTTCACAGTATTCAAGAAATGCAGTAGAAGTGTATTCTCCACCATTATCCGACCTTAAACATTTTAGTTTTAGATATGATTCTCTTTCTACCATGCTTTTAAAAATCTTAACTTTTTCTAAAGCTTCAGATTTATGCTTTAAAAAGATGACCCAAGTCATTCTTGTATAGTCATCTATGAATAACATAAAATATCTTTCTCCATTCAAGGATTTTGTCCTGGTTGGACCACATAAATCAGTGCAAACTAATTGTAAAGGTTCCGCAGCAAATTGTTCTTTAGACTTATAAACATTTCTTGTTTGTTTGCCTTGTTGGCATTCTTTACAAACTAGATTTTCAGGCTTGGAAAGAGCAGGCATATGTCTAACATTTTTATTATGACTAATTTTGACCAAGTTATCATAGTTTATATGTCCCAACCTCCTATGCCAGCGTTTACTTTCTTCAATTTGACTCATAAAACATAAGTTGTTTTTGCTTTCATTAGCAGATCCATGCAAATTATAAATATTACCTTTAGTTCTCAAACCTGATGCAATGACCTGTTTGGCATTTTTGAGAATCTTGCAGCCTTGTGATGTAAAGACTACATCAAAGCCACTATCACAAATTTGACTAACAGTCAACAGATTATGAGTTAATCCTTCAACAAAATAAACATCTTCTAAAGGAGTATTATTTGGTAAGAGAACTGTACCCTTTCCAGTAATCTGTAAACAATAATCATCTCCAAATTTAACTGATCCACTGGTGCGACTTTCAAATGAAATAAATTTACCTCTATCGCTTATCATATGATGTGAACAACCGCTGTCTATAACCCAGATCTCATTTTTCTTTGCATGAAATGCAACTTCCACTATCATAGCCTTGTTGTTTTTGGGCACCCATTTCATTTTGAGTTGCTTAGTAAGAGAAGCAACCTCTGAATCACAAAACTTGGACATATATCCAAGTTTTTTGCAATTAAAACATCTTATTCTATTTAGAAAACTGAAAGTTCTATGTTGCATAAAATTTGACTGTCTTTTATAAACAAACCTGTAGTCAATTGCTCTATGTCCATATTGATAGCAATAAAAACAATACCCTGAAAATTTGAAGGGCATATTATTTGTGAACTGATAATTCTTAGAACATTGACCTTTTGAGAAATTGAGTCCAGTCATATCATTATAATCTTTTTGTTTCCCTAACATGTCAGCAAGTTTATCACTGCTATTACACATTTCAAGTTCTCTTTTCAGTTTGACTATTTCATCCTCCTTAGATTTTAATTGTTCTTGAGACTCTAAAAGTCTTTTTCTGCTTTCTTCAAGACTAACTCTTAAATAAAAAATTTGGTTTTCTTGATCAGATATTAATTTACTCTGTATGCTATTTTCCTTTTTAAACCTTCTGATTTCACTAAAAGCACATTTTAATTCCCCTTCTAAATCAACTTCATTTTTTGATATTTTGATTTGTTCTTCTTTTGAAACATCAATAATTGCTGCCATAAAAAGAGTTTCATATATTTCAGCAGAAGACTCTTCTAACGTACTATCAGTTATTCCAGCAATTAAACCTTTTTTTCTTGAAAGTATTTCTTTTGGTAAAATTGAAAGGCTTCTTCTTATATTGTTTCTTGTTATCTTCTTGTTCACTATCAAGCTCTAGATTAGGACATTTTGCTGCATAGTGACCTATTTTGCCACAATTGAAACATTTAAAAGGTAGTTTTCCTTTATATCTACCAGACGCTCTTCTGAGCTTACTAACAAAGACAGATTCATCTTCATTCTTAGTTTCATGACCAATTTTGGTTTCCTTTTTCACAGTTTTAAAAGCAGCTTCCTTAATCTCTTTATTAGGATTTTCATTTTCCATTCTCATTTCATATGCAGTAAAAACTCCTAGTATAGTATCAATAGTTATGGTTTTTGGATCTTTATCTTCAACCACAGAAGTTTTGGAGTCATATTTGGGGGTTAGAGTCCGTAGGACCTTTTTGACAACAATTATCTCTTCTAATTTTTCCCCTAATCCTCTAATGCTATTGACAGTTTCTTGGACTCTTTGAAGATATTCAACTATCTTTTCATCGTCTTTCATTCTCATTCTTCCAAATCTTTCCCTAAGGGCTTGTAATTTAGCTTCTTTAATGCTTTCATCTCCTTCATAAATATTTGAAAGTTTATCCCAAATGCTTTTAGCTGTTTGACATTCCATAACCTTATTTAGCACTTCATTTGTTAAACCACAACAAATAGCACTAGCAGCTTTTGAATCACAGTCAAGAATATTTTTTTCATCAGCATTAGATGGTTTGCCAGTAACAGTACGATTAGTTTCAATAGCTTCCCAGACATCATATCCCAAAGCTTTGATATGACGAGTCATTCTATAATTCCAGAATGTATAATCTATACCATCAAATAAAGGTGCCTTGCCTAAGGAAAGACCATCTTGGAAAGACATGGTTCCCACTCAACTAGGAATCCCTTAGGCTGATTAGGCCTAAACAATAGAGGGTTTGGCTCTAATACCACTTGTTAGAGTGGTAGTGATGCTGAGAGGGGGGTGAATCAGTATCCCGACAAAATTTTGCACTTACAGATATGATTTGCAAACTGAAACAAATTACTGTGACAAACTTGTATTTAAACAATTAAACCAACTGTATTTAGATGTTCTGTATCACAAGAATTGTGCCAATAGATTAAGATACAAGAATGAAAACTGAAGCATCTAACAACAGATCAAGAAGCATACCACAAAAATAGAGACACAGAGATTTGTCCTAAGTGGAAAGCCCCTGGCATAAAACCACTCGAAAAATTGCCTCACTGGCTTAAGAATCTCACTGATTACTATGCCTTACTGGCTTACAATCTCACTGAATACATTGCCTCACTGGCATATGAAATATTACACAGTTTTAAAAAACATTTTCGTACAGAGGAAAACTCTGTTTCTTTAAAGCATATAATACCAAGAATGTGAGTGCAGACCACACACTATTTTCATGCACAAACATTATTTACATTATACCCTTATAATCTTGCAGAAACCAACAACAGTTGACAGTTTCAAACTGAAAAACCAATCGACAGTTTTGCAACTGTCACTTCAACAGAAATAAACAATATTGTTGCCTTTTGTCATTACAAGAAAAACTATTTGAGGAGGATGTGCCAAAAAACTTTATTTTGCAATGGAAATGCAAGAATCAACTTTTGGTTATTCACATGGAACCCCTTAGGATTACAAAAATTATTTCAACTGAAAAAATCTGAAACAATTATAACTACACAAGCCTTCATTTTCCTCATAAAGCCTTGAGAAACATGTCTATTCAAGTAAATTGCTCTACCGTGAACAAACAAAAACACCCCTGTTGAGAAAAACAAGACTTTACTGCATATGGGTTAAACCCTAACCCATTAGAAAAAGTAAGAAGAGTATAAGGGTTTTTCAAGACACCTTCTGGCAGAAGATAGAAATCATCATATATGTTAAGCCAAATAGAAACATATAAAAACAAAACCCACGACCAACTGGAGACAATATTCTGTACTCTACCAAATACATGATGAGCTGAAAAATAAAGAGTGGAAAGAGTAGTACCTGTCATAATGACACTGCAAAAGAAGAAAGTTACCAGACAATGGCGCACATCACATCCATTCATCAATTTGCTTCCATAAACTGTCATGATACTACCCAGAAATACAAGTCAAACATGATACTGCAATGAACACAACTGGAATACCAAGAAATCATGATAGTGAACATAGGAAAGGTCAAATCCAGCACAGAGCAGAGCAATGATCAAAAGAAGTGCTTGAACTCGGAAAGACAAACCCTTGTTTATGCCTTTAACTGGCTGTGCTTGTTTGCCCTAAAGAGGGCTTGAAAAAAAATAAGAGATAGATGACTGTTTAACCCAGTCAACAGCCTAGTGACTGGTGTCGAAAAGATGCCTTAGAAATGATGCACAACATTCACCTTTTATTACTTATGCTGCATATGATAATTAAGCCAAACTTTATCCTTTTTAAACCATGCAAATATTACTAAGTCAATAGGTCGAAAGGCGGACTAGTCAAAGACCAACTGCCAAGTGGAACAAAAACATGTTATGTCGTTGACATCACTGCCAACCACAAGAGCGCCAATGGGGTTTAACATCTCTCGTGGGCCTATGCCTGCAGAATGATTTGGAAGGGCCTTGATTGAATTGATACTATATATTCCTATTAGAATCTTTAGCTTTTTTGCAGCTTGTTATGCCTATTATGTTATAGAGCATAGAAATCACAAGAAATGAAAGGCCCACTGTAAATAGTCTTGTGTGTCACTATTTTTCGCATTTTCTACTTGCAATTTTTTTGACTTGTTTTATAGACGATTTGAATCAATAATGAAAAATGTTTTCAACCTGGCTGTTTGTCCATAGGATTTGGACCTTCCTGTTTGTGAGCAGGATTTCCACTTCCGTATGTTGTTAGCCCTTCCAAAATGAAAGTTGGCATTAGAGATGTTTCTTGAGAAGAAAAACCAAATCTAAACTTTGTGTTTTATTATTGTGAAACAAATTAATGTCACTTTTTAAATTATTAAGAATGTAACTAGGCAAGTATGAGGGTGAAATAGGTAAGTGATAATAATGCAATTTATAAATTATTTTCATTATTATATTTGTCAATATTTGATTAGAGTGTTATTTTGAGAAGGAAAACAAAATTTAAAATTTATGTGTTTGATTATTGTAAAATAAAGTAATACTACTTTTAAATAGTAAAGTTTTAAGGTGATTGTGAGAATGAGATAGGGAAGTGATTACAATATAATTTATATATTATTAATTTATTTTGTATATTTATCAACATTTGATTAGAATGTTTAATTTTAATTTTAATTTTAAAATAGTAAATAATATTATTAAACTATGAGCAAATAGATTCATGACTTTATTTATGTATTATTTAAAATAAAAAGCATACACCAAGAATGGTGAAAATAGTTGTTACCAAATTGATATGTGCTCACTTTGGAGATAAAAAAAGTTTGATTGATGATGGCAATGTGGTTTCGTCAAGACTTAAATGAATAACCATAAGACATGAACACATTCAAATTCTTTGTTTAAAATATTAAAATTTAATACATTAAATATTTAGGAATATCACATAAACAAACCACTCTTCTACACTATACTTTTAAAGTGAAAACTCAAATTTATACTTTATATCTATCTTGACTTGTATACCTTATATAAATCTATTTTATGACAATACTACCTTGTTAGATGCTCAATACCTTATATAAATTTATTTTATGACAATACTACCTTGTTAGATGCTTAAGATGTTCAAACAATAAAACAAAATAGATGCTCAAACAATAAAACAAAATAGAAAATAGATTATGAAGCTATGATAGTAATATAAAGAAACAATCCTCCCTCATTCCTAAGTTTGCTTTAGGCTAAATTTGATGAAATTTTTTGAAAGATTAAAAGCTTTTCAACCTTAAGGTGAGACGTCTTCATAAGAAAGACAATGTTGCCAACATTGGAAAGATCTTTTAGCTTCTACTCTTAAGATTGAAAATATTACTCTAGATTATGCTTGGTATTCATGGGATTGGTATTCACGGGACTCCTTAATCCAAATACAAATATTTAAACCATTAGAGGGCATGCTTAATGTTATACCTGTGAAGAAAATCCTTTACTTTTTAACAATTTATATTGACAGAGAACTTGAGACACCTTTAATATGAAGAACTTCAAAGGGTAAGTAACTAGGTCATAGTAGCTAGTAAAAATAATAAATGACTTGCATCTCATAATAGACATGCATGGATATGAGACTCTCCTCTAGGAGGATAAGTATGTAGTTGGTTAGGTTTTAACTAAGGTCAATTTTTTAGTGGTAATTTGTTATCAATTGACTTCTTTTTTCTTTTTTTTTCCACAGTTGATTTATTTGTGCAAATTTGATAGAATTTTCTTATATGCAGAATTTATTTTACTTTGAAATACACATTTTAATTTATTATAATACACTCTAATCAACACAATGTTTATTCCAATTTAAGCCTAGTCACTTAGATATGATCGAACCAATTTTTAATCTAGGTCTAGTGACCTATCATTTGGCTTTTTATGTTTTAAATTTATAGTTCAATTGCCCCAATACAAACAGATTGTTAATTTTTTTCCATTGCAATCACCCTCGATTTTACATTAATTTATTCCTTGATTTGATGGCATTGCCCCCACAATGATCACTAACTTATGACAAAAGTGGTGCAATCACCATTGTAATTCTAGGTAATTTAGGGAAAACATGTGTCCCCATCACAATTATAGGTACTTTAGAGCAAACGTGTTCAATCACCCACACAATTATAACTAATTTAGGGAAAATGTGCACAATCACCCACACAATTATAATTAATTTAGGGAAAATGTGTGTAATTAGTCAAGCTTTTATAACTTAGAGAAAATGTGTACATTGTCTAGGAAATTGTAAGTATTTTAGGGTCAATGTGTGCAATAGCCAATGAAAAAATTATTACATTTTTGTGAACTATAAGACCAAAAATTGGTTATGGATTTGTATTTAATCTAACTTTTCTGTCCATTTACATACTACACATTCATTTCATTTGTTTCTCACATTATTAATTTGTAATTTCTAAATTTACACTTAATCAATTTACATTCCACTTTGGTATTGGAAAACTTCTAGTTCTAACTCTCTAGGAGCCATTGCATCAATATCATTTTTCTTTGGGAGAATTAGGAGTGAACTATAACTATCAGATAGGAGGACACTTTCTTAAAAGTTTGCAAATAGATTAGAGACAAAGGCGCAACTCAACTTTAGTCTCCATTCCTAGAATGAGTTTCATAGTAATATTATACTTTTATTTGTCAATTTGCATTATATTGTGTATTGTGTGATTAATATCTATAACCATATTAGAGTGCTTCTCCATTGGTCAATATTAATTTTATTTTTCTTTCTCTCCATTTGTCAATAAGTTAAAAAATGTAAGCATTGTGTTATAGTCATTAATAGTTTGCAACATTTTTTTATATATTATAACATTTCATATCACTATGTAAGATTTCTTAAGGCTGTGAGTTTTTGCACTTGTATAGCACTACATAATGCCTTCCCATTATTTTGTAGTACTGTCTTTTAATTTTGAAATATTATGTTCTATTTATTCACATTTATTATCATTGTGTAGTTTATATCATTGTTCTATAATTTCTAGCATTCCTTACTATTACATATTTGTTATCATTGTGTAGGCATATGTAATTTATGTAGTTGAAGTATTGTGTAACACTATTATAACAAGAGCTTAAGTTTTCATAGCATTAGATAAACATTTGAAAGAATGGCCAAATAAATGGTATTAGATGATCCTTGCTTGAAGATATATAGCCTAAGGACATTGGGATGTCTATAAACTACTTATTGAAAACTTAGATAATATATTGGATTAAATCCATAAATATTAGAGTGCATATGTACACCATTTCATACAATATTTTTGACATGAAAGTCATGCAACTTTAACCCATTTTGTTCATTTTACTTTAACCTATTTTGTTCTTTTACAAATATGACACGTGTCTTTGGAAAGTCATCTTTAGTACTTTGTATGAGTGGCTTAAAATCTAAAACTAATGAACTATTTTTGTTTAAACACTTTTAAATCAATGGTACCAATTTATCAATTGAACTCCAAAATAACAGTTACTTTACTCAACTGATAGCTTGGAACCATTGATTTAGTCCACATGGATCCTATTATTACGAAATTTTGTGCCGCTCTTTTTTCAATAATATCCTATAATTAGACCACCATAATCTTATTAGTAGGGGTTAGTTCTAGCTTCATTTTTTATTTTTAGTATTAGGGTTGGCATGTTTCCTTTTTATTAATCTCTTTCTTTATATAGTTGATTCATACCAAAGTTCATTTGATACTATTCTACATGCTTTGTCTCAAAAGAATCTCTTAAGTTGTTTTCAAATAGAAATGGAAATTAAATAGAAGTTGGTTAATCTAGATGTGGAATTTAAATTTAAAATTTAGGTTCACTAAAGAATAGCCAAAAGAAAATTGATTAAATATGTGTTCATTGTTAGTTCATAGATCTGTTATTATGTCATGATAAGATACTTTGTTTCAATTTTTCTGTTTGAATAGATTATCTACACAAATGTATAGCATTTATGGGCTCTTTAAGAGACTTACCTACCATCGTAGAGAGACCATATGTGTCAGACCCATAGACAGAGGTGAGTGTTGTCATGAAATTTCACTTTCAAATTCAGATTCAGATTCAGAAGAAATATACGTCTATTTTTGCTTATGCTTTACCATGGCTGAATGTTCAAGGGTGAATTCTAGAAGCTCATAAAATTGGAAGTGATCCAATTAGTCATAAGCATCTTGGGATTTCAAGATTTCCCAATCTTGATTTATATCATACCTTTGAAATAAAGCATAAACTTTTGTCCTTGGATTCAGTTTTCTGGGACTACTAGTTGCATAGTGTGGACTTTTGCATATGAAACATTTGAATCATCCCTTTCTCTTACCTTCCCTTTTCTTTAGGACATATGGAGGGGGTTGTTTTCTTTTGAATCTCTTTTTGTTGACAGGAGAAAATTTATACTTTCATTTATATCCATGCTTACTCCTTGTAAAAAGTTTCTCACTATCATAATATGTGTCTTTAGTTTTGCATTTCTTGCAGTGACAATATTTAGCACAAGATTTTCTTTTAAATTGTTTGACATTTGCAAAATCTTTTAGTTGATTGATTGGAGAGAGGTAACGATATTTGTAAAAAAATTTAAATTGTCTGAACTTGTAAAATCTACTAGCCTATGTTTATCCTTGAGCTATACTTGGTGTGCCTAGATTAGCTTTGTCTAAGTTAAGTGGTTGCTTTTCTTATTCTTGGAGCACCAATATTCTTAGTGAACTTTTCCTATTATTGGCTTAAATATTCTTAGTCGATTATGTCCTATATGTACTACATCTTGTAAGCTAATTCATCATCTCCTTTATTGCTTTCATTCTTCTTTGCATTATTGTTTGCTTTACTCTTGCAGAGATAGCAAAAAAAAATTGATTTTAAATATGTATTCATTGTTAGGTCATAGACCTATCATTATGCCACGGTAAGATATTTTGTTTCAATTATTCCATTTGAATAGATTAAAAATTGATACAATTCTAATGATCTATCACTCTTCATGTTTGTTGATATCATTGGACTCAATGTGATACAACCTTAGTTTTTATCATAGACATTTCAAAAATCATATTAATAAATGATATGTTTTGATTTAATATTCATTAAACATTGATACTGAATATGCAACAAGTAAATTGATCCCATAATTTTCATATTGATACATACTGTTTTTATTTTCAAAATCTTCATATTAAAAATCCTATGTTTGAGCCTAAAATAATAATATTCATTTAACTTTAATTTGAATATGAAAGGTATTTATATCAAAGGCATGTTTATAGGGTGGCATTGCTTTTAAGTTTCAATGGTTTAAATTTTTATAACCTATGGGTTTTGATAAATATAACCATGTGTTATGGGCTCAATATTATTTTTCTTGGCACATCATATACATATGTGTAAGCACATTGGCTTAGGGTTATGTAGACTTGGCAATTGATATGTAGACTTGACAATTGGTAACACCATGGTATATATCTTTGCATCATTGCATCAATCGTATCATTAGTGTTTTATGTGATTTTTTTTTATCATTAATGCATATTAGCATGGTGGGAAATTAATGTTAGCAGCTAAACATAAACTGTACTATTACAAATTAGTTCTTATGGGTATTTGTCAGCTTCCTCTCAAAGATACATTGGTAAAATCTATTTGCATTTTCATTTTTTATTTGTAGGTGGATAGATAGTGGAGCCATGGATTTTTTTTCTTAGGAAGTTCCTCTTCAAGAATTTTTAAGCATGAGTCAAGTTTTAAAAGATATATTTTAGGTGGTGATATATGTTGTCGAGGTGGTATTGATATTATTTTTATAAAAAGATCATTTCCATAGGTTCAAATGGTTTACCAAAGCATTGTTTAGCATTATTTTCAAAGGATTTACTGTTTTGTAATTTTTTATAATATGCACATTTTTCAAAGGGTTTGATCATTGTTACTTTTGTTGAAATCCATATTGTATACTATTTTTGTTTTGTTCTTATTTCATTTCTATTTCCCTCAAATATTGATTCAGTTCCTTTTCAAACAAAATTAGTTAATTACTTTTCCTTGGTTGAGTTAGCCTTAGTGGGTTGAAAGTCTTTTGTCTTCACCTCCAGGATCATTTACAATATTTTGTTTTTGGTCATACTCTTATTACTTCAAAATCTTTGAGTTTTCCTTTCACTATCAGAAACACTTAGCTTTCTCTAACTTATTCAATGGGTTCACTAGTTCATTAACCTCCCAAAAACCTAATTAGTTATTCTTGTTCTATTGATCTTTTGGAAGGATCAAAAGTTCTCAAACCTTCTAAGTGGCTGATAAAAGTTTTTATTTATTTATTTTGAGTTAGTTTTAAAATTCTTAAACCTTTTGAAAAGCCAAAAGATTTATGTGTCAAAAGTTTTATAGGTTTTGAAACCTAGAGAAGTGTTGAAAGAGTTGTTGGTTTCTCAAATGTTTAGACAAAGTGAAGATAAATGGTTCAAAAGTTCACAAGTTTTCCAATTTATCGAAAGGCTGAAATAGATTCAAAGATTGTTCAAAAATATTGGCCCTAGCTTAGTTTGAAAGTTCTTAAAATTTCCAAAATGTTGGCAAGGCTTAGAAAGTTTTCAAAATTGCGAAATTGTTGAAAATGTTCTCGAAGCCTTAAAAGCTTCAACATTTTAGAAGGTTATTAAACTTTCTAACTTTCTAAAAAGTTAGAACTTTTTTAAAATGGCCTATTTAAAGGAAATTAAAGAGATTCATAGGCCCCATTGTGCTATCATTTATATTTTTGAAGAAGAGCTCTATTGTGACATGTTGGTACCGACATCCTTCTACAAATTTCAAGGATTTATGCTCTACTCAGTAAGGTAGGTTACAGGTGTTCTGAATTGAAATCCTAGTACACAATAGAGATTGAATTGTTGAAATTCTCATTCCCTCATCTATATTTTAATGAACTATGTCCATTCTAGCTTTAGCCTCTTCCCAGATAAAATCATATTCCTTCTTGTGCATCGAAATCTTCTTGAAGTAATGAATACATGTTGATCTATACAATTGTCTCCAACCTGCAATGTAAGTAATGTATTTGAACAAAGAAATCAAGCATTGTGGAATTCTTCATTGCTCATTTGCAGTAATGAATTGTTTTCATTGTTAAGTTCTATTCAAGGAATGGTATAACATCTTTCAGGAAAACAATATGAATAGTTACATTGTGGATGGATTATTATGTAGAATTGTCTGGTTTGGCCATTAGGCTAGACTATCTTAAGGGAACACACCTTCAATTTTGTTTTCTATTCGATCATGTGAGATCCAACCCATTGATTAGTGAGCACTTTTAATAATGAACTTGATGCCACTGAATCCATCAGATACACAGTACCTACATTCATTCTTCACAAATGCAGAATACGCCTATTTTGCAAAATCCTTTAGAAATTCTCCGTCTTGATTCTTCTTCAATCAGTGGGACCTTCTACTTATTCAATTTCTACAATTGCATCAAAATAACATAAACGTGGTCTTCATTCCTATCCTTAGAAGAAATAGTAATGTGACTTTTCTCATGAGCTACATGTATAAGGAAATAGGGCCACATAATTGTAAATGGAAGATGTATTCTATAGCCACCTACTACTTAAATGAAAAGGAAATAGTGCCAGGTTCAAACGGAAGCTAAATATATACGAAAGCTTTAGTGGCTAACCCTTATATATAAGAAAATTAGAATTTAATATAATTGACTATTAGAAGCCTGATAAAATTGACGTGTCAAATACATAAAAAGGTTCTTACTTTTCCATGACGGGACTCTACTCGATATTGACAAAGGAAGACATGAGATCCTACAGTTGCTATGTGGGATTCATTGTATTCACAAACCACGTACCTTACATATGGTGACACATATAAACAATAGCATAATGATTCCAAAATGTATGATTTTGTCAACCAGTTGATTATTGTATTGTAACTATAGAGTATATTAATAGTGTATAGACAAATATCATTGACTTACGTATTTTTCAATTCAAATCAAATTTTATAAATTCAAAAATAATTATATTACATATTATACTCAAATAATCACAAGTTATTACATTACTATAGACATCTTCAACTCATATAAATAAATAATACAAATATAACATAAAAGAATATTTAACTTCCAACAACTAGGTTGTATCTAAAACAATATGCCATACCTCACCTACTATCCACAATACACATACTATTACTATAGAAGGATTATTATGCTGGTTATAATAGTGTTTAATGCCTACTATACACATACTCTACTTATTCTAACATTTCACAATATATAATGCAAGAGGACCCGTCTTGCCAACAACACACAAAACTCACAAACAAGATTGCAATATAACAATTACACCAAATTATATGATAGAGACTCTGTGCATGCTCACATACTCATCACAATACACACAAATTTTAGATTGCAATGAAGCTTTCTTTAGTTATTTACATAAAAATTTGCAACCTATTTACATCATTGGCCTTCAATTGCATTTCTTAGCTTAATCACTCTCACCTTCTTTGCCCTAGTAGCCTCTTCACTTTCTTCTCAGTCACACTACTTAGGCACTCACCTCTCACACATAGGCACCTTATTTTTCCTTCATTGGCGCTGCCCAAACCTGTAACAAAAACTTCAATAAATACCTTTGTAACCGGTGTCTCTTCTCCTTCCAGTTCATGCACAAACTCTCTTCCAAGTTTTTCTTCAAAACCCCCCAAAATATGCATTGAAAACCATCAATCATTGCCCAGGAATGGGCACCCAACTCTCCCCCAAGTATAGGTTTGTATATTCTATGTTTATGCATCTTTAAATGAGGTCTTTAAACTTACATCAACTCTGTTAACACAGTAAAAATTTCAAAATTTTACTATTTCCTTACTCCATCATATTTGAATAAACCCTGAGGAATATCCCAAGAAGACCATAATATAAAATTTTTTGTATCTCATAAAATGTCTAGGGATAAGCAGTGTCAAATTTCATCAAAATCAATCCATCGGCAAGAGGTCGTGTGGCTTACACCGATACACAAGGAATTGTTTGAAAACAACCATCGGCGTGAAAATAGAGATCGGAAGAAGAATTATGGAGGTCACTGATGGAGTAAGCAACACCAATGACTTTACATCGGCAAGAAAGGCAAGTGGTCATGCCGATCGGTGTGACAAATATCTATCGGATGATCTTTTAGAAGCTGCCCCGACGGTATATATCATACCGATGAAGCACTTTCGGCAAAAGTTTCACCGAACAGCATGCGAGGGTAACAAAGCAAATAGTCATCGGTGAGAAATGAACCATCGGAATAGAAAACAAGTAAGCCTTCGATGATCAAGAGTCTTGGCGATAAGAAAGCCATCGGCAAGACTCACAGCGATGCACCTCTATCGGGATAACTTGACATATCGGAACAAAAGAAACAAGTCTTGCCGATTCATAAGTCACGGCGATCAAAAGGTGTCGGTGACACTTTACTAAACTTTGCCCGATGAAGGATATGACAAAGGGCATCGGGGAGATGATTTGGATCGGGATATCTTGAGAAAGCTATCGCGATAGTGAATGTCATTCTGATAAAGATAAAAGTTCATACATGAAGAGACTATCGGTAAGATAATAAAGATCGGGAAAACATAATTTTAGTATCCCGATGGTCTCAATCTTCCCGATAAGCAAAGCATATCGGTGGGACTAGCCATATCGCAGAGAGATCTAAAACCCTTGGCGATGAAGGAAGTTATGCCGATGGTTGCACCCACTTGAAATATGATACTACATGGCGTCAGGAATACAATTGAGGGGTCACGCCGATTGACTGTCCGCGCCATAAAAAATGTTGAGGTCGCCCAGACATTTCAAAAATCATGCCGATAAGAAGAGTTATGGCGATGTGACACTTCACAGCGATGAACATTGAATTGATCAGATAATTAATACAAAACGGCTACGAAGTTCATACGATCATTATAATTGCAAAAAACCGTCCGAGAGCAGAATACAGAAGAATTCTCAGGGCAAAAGCAAAGGGTTCCAATTCCAGCCATCGAACGACAGGTACACATACACAAACCACTATATTGCCTGTATTTGAATTTCCTGCCAAATTTTTCAAAAAATGAAAACTCCGGGGAAAGGAAAAGGAAGAAAATCACAAGGGGAAACCAGTAAGCCAAAAAAGCAAAAAACTGATGAAACCCCTGAAGAAAAAGTGAAAGACAGAAAACTAAATCAGGACTTGATTGATCAGTTGCCTGGGTCAACTCCCAAGGCCAGGAGGTCTGCCCAACTCAGGGCAGAAGTAGAAAAATTGGAAGACAAACATAAGCGCCTGGGAGATATTTGGACCCCAATTAGGGGATATGAACTCTTCAGATTCCACTACAACAAAAGATTTAGAAATGCTCCTGTGTCAAACCCATGGCACATGAATTTAGGCAAACTGGTTGTACCTAATGTATTCTTGAATGTAGAACTCCTGCAACTGTTAGCCAGGCATTACAATTCAGGCCTGAAAGCTATCTGCAACCCTCAAGGAGAACCAATTGTACACCTATCAAAAAATGCTATTTGTGAGGTGTATGATTTGGATGATTTGTGCACTGTCCCTATTGTTTATGAAGATTTGGATAAAGAGTACTGGACAATGGATACAACCTACAATGGATGGAGGTTACCCATTCATAGACCTAGGATTGAAGGAGAAGTGATACCCTTGACTAAGAATGATGGCCCTCCCTTTCATGTATCCATTTTTGAACCATACATTCAATATACTTACTATTCTGTAGGCCAAGTCCTTGGCTCAGAGGTCCCTGAGTTCATGACTATTCCTCTAATGGTCATAACCTCTGATATTCAATGTCACAATGCCAGACAATTTGATTATGCCTCCTATGTTGCTACTAGAATAGACTCTGGTTTATCTGCAATAAAAAACAATGCTCTAGCATGCTCTTTTGAGCATTACTCGATGCTCATGCATATGGTCTTATACTATGGCCAGGAAGTAGGATTGTGGCCAAATGAGTTTCAAGTTGTTGCTGCGGATAAGAAAGGGGAAAAGATACCTGTACAAATGTGGACCAGAATTTGGGATAGCAGGTATGCTAACTCCAGTTATGCTCAATTTGAAGAGCATTGTGTTAAAGTGCTATATAGGTATTTCAACCACCCCTGTGAATATTCAATTTCAAATGAAATAAAAAGATTCCTCAGACCAAAAGATTTTGGTGGCCCCCCTACTGTCACTCATAATTGGGGAGATTGGTATTGTTTTGAGGATGCTACTATGATCAGAGTGTATGGTTTTGAGGATGCTCCATTTATATTGCCGAAAACTGTCCCTGACAGAATTGCATATTTGGAAATAATTAGGCAAATGCATTGTTCAAATGTCATGCATCTAAGTTCGCATGATAAACAATCATTCATGCCCAGTACTTTGTGTTTTGGAGATTTTACTGTGGTTTCAAAAGAAGGATACAATCTCATTTTGGATAAACTAATGCATTATAACATGGTGACTGCTGAGGTGAGGAAAGGGTTTGACCCTGAAGGTTTCATTGACTATGCAAGAAGAAAACAAAATCTCAGTGGATACATGCACATACATTATCCACATGATGATGTCATTAGAAATTTGGAAGAGGCTGAAGTCGACTTGGTGGTAGAGAAATATAACAGAGATTTAAATGAAAAAAAAAGCAGTTGGTAGAAGTTGAAGTGGTATCCTCTGAAGAGGAAGAATTGACTGAACAAGAACAGCCACAAGATAAGACAATAGAAATGTCTAAAAGAAAAATGCAACAATATCAGCCTCCAGTTGTGATACATGATGAGGAGGGGTCTGCTGATGAAGATCCACGCCAAAAGGCTTATGATTCTTTTGTGTCAGATGATACATTCATTCATTCGAAGGAATTTAAATCATTCCTGTATAAATACAAGGGAAAAGAAATTAGGGAGTCAGTAGATAATGTTTCTGCTGACAATGAAAAACAGTTATTAGATATGTTGAAGGAGACAGTGGATAAGGAAATGCAGGACATGACACCAAGCAGAGGCAGACAGCTGCTCAAAGATGCAGGGGTTATGATTTTTCCCGGTTTGGATTTAAATTCTGCTCTGGTTTTTGATAGCTTTTTGAATAATGCTGATGATAAGTATAAGCTTACTCCAGAAGGAGTTAATGAAGTCTATATGGGAACGAGATACAATAATGATGAAAATTCTTTAATGATATGGGCATTGTATCCTCCCCATAAGAAGACGGCCATCATAGACACTGAAAAAACTTTTGGCCATGTTATGACTTTCAGAGCAGGTGAAACTAACCCCATAATTACTGCAGACATTGGTATCAATGTTGCAAAGTTAAATAAAGCACAAGCTCAGATGTTAATCAAGGAAAGAGATGCTTATAAGCTGAATTGTGAAAGATTAACAAAAGAGAATGACTACTTGAAGGACGCTGTTAAGAGCACCTTTGGCCAATCTACGAAAAGAATAACTCAAGGTGAGAGCTCACAAAGTAGTCAAGTAATATCCCATGATCAGGCCAAACAAATTCAAATAGATGCATTTGTTACAATACTGCAGAGCAGGTATGCAAACATGGTACGGTGGTTAAACCAGTTTTGGGATAACTACTCGGAAAATCATAAAGCAGTTAAAGAACATGAAAGGCTTGATAAGAGGATACAGGAAAAGGTGATTGAGTTGCAAAACAGGAGTGCCACTGATGGCACAGATATCTCTGATGCAAGAGCATTGCTCAAACGGCACCAGAATTATTATGATAAACTCAAAGCTGATGCTAAGGAAGGGACTGATGCCTCAGACGCAGGAGTGCCCAGGATATTTAAAGATAACGGAGAGGTAAAGAGCAAAGAAGAGTGGACTGTTGATTGTCAAGTTATATTGCACAAAGCCACAGGAGCTCTAAAAGATAAAGCCTCTGTGTCTACAGAAGTTTGCAAACAATTGGAGGAAATGGTCACCCTTGATATAATCACCAGGAGTGCAGTTGAGCTTATTGATTCTCACCATGCGCAGGAGTATTTAGATCATCTGGCAAAAGTTTATTTATGGCTAAATAGAGCCTGATTAAGCTTATGTAATTATTGTTAAAATCCCAAGAGACTTATTGAAGAGTTGTATCTCTTCATGAAAATATCTATATAAGCTCAAATGATCTATGCTGAAAAATCATCAGCAGTAGAAGATATTCATATATACATATACATAATATTCCAAAATGACTGTGTTGCATGTTTTATTTGAAGAAGAAGTTTGAAGTTCTCTGATGCAGTTTTTCTACTTTGGTATCAGTTATTTGTTGAAATTATTCAATTGTGTGGCTGTCTCCATTTCTACATTTCCCTGTTATTCAGATTAAGATATCAAGTATATATTTAATCTGTCAATACACATTTGCTGTATCTGTGTGATTAATTCGGTTGGTGTCCATCATAAGGAATTAAACCCTTCTGATTTATTCACAGTAGCCTGGAAGGAGTAAGTCAGGATTACTAAGTAGAGCCATATAATTAGGATTGACACACTGTCTCCAGTAAAATATTATCTGTTAATCTTGTCTATTCATTTCATTTGGTTCCTTCAAGTAAGGATTAAAGTACCTTCTGGTGAATTATAAGATATCTGATTTTATTTGGTTGGATTATCAAGAAGAGTCTGTCAGTCATTTACTTGCACGTTTATACAAGCTATAAACCAGAACTGTGCCAAATATCTAGAATTATTACCATTTAGAAACTACTGTTCTTAGTCCTTCAAATTGACTCTGTTACCCAACAAGGCACTAGTCTCATTCAACTCATTAATTAAAACCTTTTTTGATATTGCTTATACAATTTCTGCCAATCACTTATTAAACATTATACATAGAATTAATTAGTCAGCTTTGTCATCTATCCTATATCCTATGCCATTGTAGATAGACCTAGTTAGTCCATTCATCCACACTCAGACTGCTTTAGTATTTCAAGGTTCACCCACCTAGGTGTAGCAGGACCTAAAGTGTAGGAAATCATCAAACCTTGAAGGTTGATTTCGTCAAGTTAGTTCAAAAACGTTGCAAATCCAAACATAGAGCCTGGCATCCTCTTAGGATTAGCAACTTGCATTTTTGAGACCTAACAAACTCCTCCAAGTGATGTATTTACTCAAAAGGGCATTTTTCTTTATTGTGGGCATTTAAAAAACTCTAAAATCTTAAATTTTTTGTCTCTTTTATATTCCAAACGCCCTCTAGATTATTCATGCAATAGATAAAAATTGAATGAAGGAAAAAAATTAATAAATTAATTTCCATAACCTCTATAATACCTTTCCAAAATAAAATTGATCAAATTGGTGCTTTGGAAGTTCAGAATCAGGTGTAGGTTGGCAGAAAAATTGAAAGTTCTCTGTTTTGCCTGAAAACTAACCAACATGTGTGTGATGACCTCCTTAGGTTTACCCAAAAGGATTTGGCTCCAATGTCTAAGAATCTTGAAATTTAATTATTTCCATAATCTCGTCGGTGTGCAAAATGTCAGCATTAAATTCTCTAAAAATCATATGGTCTTCACAGATTGGAAAAACTAATTGTTTTCACAAAAACTACAAGCCAGACCATAAAACTGCCTTCAATTGAAATCCTCATTTTTTTTGCAAATTTCCACAATCAAGAAGTTCTTTTATGTAATGAAATGCTAAAATGTATGCACAAATACACCAAAACTAAAAAGAAAAACCTGAAAATATTTCTAGATGATGTCGATTGCTAGTCCGCATGGATGCTCCTACATCAGACACGCTGGGTGGGAAAGTTTTGTGAGTAGGACTCATAAAATGGATTTGGGTAATAGAACTACCCTTTCAAATTGTAGACAACCTGCAATGAACTCCATCACTGATTTAGACAGTATGAATTTCTTCCTCTGCCTCTTCCAGCACTTAGCCAGGACACTTGTCATCCTCCTCCACAAAGTGTGCACCTTATTCCTCCTTCCTCTCATGGACTCACATCCACCATAGACCATTCTCCTCTGCTAATGGCTCTATCTTCTCCTTCTCCAATCTCACTTCTCTTCTCTCCTATTTTGTGGGATCAATCACATCATTGATTGACCACCTCCACCAAAATCTTGTTGTTATATGGAGCCTAATCAGACTTAGAGGTTAAATTTTCCCCACTTTTATCAGCGCGGTTTCCCTCCAAATTCCTACGGGGTTAAGGGGTAGCGCCCCTGGCGCGCTCCCTATCACGATACAAGGTGGGGTCGAGGGGTAGCACCCCTATGGGGGCTTAGGGGCAAAGCCCCCGAAACCTTACGATTTTTTCTTATTTTATAAAGGCACCAGGAGTTATTTTTCATTGGCCGACATAAGAAAACCCTAGTTTTGTAACTGACAAAAAGCTTGATAAAAGAAGCTAAGAGTTCGGGTTTCTATTGATTGTATTGTAGTATTTTGCAGTGGTATTGAGTTGCAGTGATTGTTGGTTGTAATCGGTTTGATTTACTAGATAATAATATTTGACTCTCTATTTGGTGGATGTAGTCTGAGTTTGGGTGAACCACGTTAAAACTTGTCTCTCGTTGTTATTATTTCTGTGTATTTCCATTCATCTATTTAATCTCTATTTGCATTAAATTGATATCTTCTGTTAGCTAACCCTAACAAATCCCTCATCAATACCTGTAGCATCCTCATACCAACCTACATCTACAACTCCATGGAAATTAAAGATTTCCATGTTTCTTCTCCATACTCTTCAACCTTTACCATCTCAACTGAAAAATAAAACAGCATCATCAGAGCATACAAATAAATTTACCTCTTCATTTGTTCTTGAAAATTTTCCTTCATCACCATTGGCTACATCATTTGTTTCTTTCTTTGTTGTGATGCTTGTCTTCTCACCTCCATTGGTTGCAACATATCTCTCATCTCCAACTACAATAATCTTCTCTAACCATTTGCCTTCTATCACCCAAATTTGTGACAACAAATCTTCTTCCCCCTTGCCATTTGTTGCAACATCTTCACATTCCATCACTACCACCTCAATTCCCACAGCTACATCTTCATTCTTTTCCTTCTTCACAACCTCTTCTACCATCTTCTCTTCATTGCTCATGTCTTTTACTTCTTCATCTTCAACCACTAATGCATTCATCTCCACTTCTTCACTCTTTTCTTTAATGCCTTCATCAGGGCATGCTTCCACTGCACATTCTTACTTCTCATTAGTCTTGACAAACTGTCCATGTTGCAGTACTTCCAATCTATCCATCCTTGCATTTATAACTATGATCATCAAGCAGATCTTCATCTTTTGATACTTGCTCCAACCTTCTTCCTCATGAGTATACCCATCTCATTTGTTGCTGTAATATGTCACTACCCACATCACATGTTCTGCAAAAAAAATAATTTCTTTGCAGCTTCTATCTCTCAATCACTCAGGACTTCACACATCTACAATGATTCTTTCAATCTCTTCACAACTACACTTCCTCTTCTCTACCGTAAGTCCTGGTACATACTCTACATACTTAGGGTCTTCTAGCTCTGATACCACTTAATGCAAGAGGACTCCTCTTTCCAAGAACAAACAAAACTCACAAACAAGATTGCAATATAAAAATTACACCAAATTCTACAATAGAGACTCTCTGCTCACATAGTCATCACAATACACATAGATTTCAGAGTGCAATGAAGCTTTCTTTAGTTATTTACATAAAAATCAGCAACCTATTTACATCATTAGCCTTCAATGGCATTTCTCAACTCAATCACTCTCAACTACCTTGCCCTGGCAGCCTCTTCACTTTCTTCTTAGCCACACTACTCAGGCACTCACCTCTCACACAAAAGTGCCTTGTTTTTCCTTCATTGGCGCTACCCAAACCCACAACAAAACTGCAATAAATACCTATGTAAGAGGCGTAACTTCCCCTTCGAATTCCTGCACAAACTCTCTTCCACATTTTTCTTCAAAAACCCCCAAAATATGCATTGAAAACCATCAAATGATATAGCATACTAACATCTATGAAATTCCCAACTAAATCTTTAAAAGCCTTTTGTACTTAAGTATGTACATATGTTTCTTTGAGGTTTTAGAAAAATATCTTGGGTATGCTAGCAATCAAACAAATCATTAATGTAGAAAGTATTGTTCAAGCTTTCTTTCTTTTTCGTGGTGGTTAATGTATTCTTCAAGTGAGCCTGATATAATTTTGTTCTTACATTCTCAAATTATATAGGTGGCTTGGAAGATGACAGAGATATCTTGGAGATAGTTGAGGCCACAACTCTTTATAACCGAAGTTGAGCAGAGATGCCTGAGCATGTTGCAAAATATACATTAGAAGCAATAAAGAATGGAACCTTTCTTGTCACGAGCAAATTCATTGGTCTTGCGTTATCCACATTCTCTCGTGGGCCTATGCCTATAGACTCATTTGGAAGGGCTTTGGCTGAATTGATATTATATATTCCTATCAGACTTTTTAGTTTATTGGCCGTTTGTTATGTCTATTATGTTATAGAACATAGAAAGAATAAGAAATGTTAGAATCTTCTCAGGGGAAGAAAAACTAAATTTATAATTTATAACAAAGTATTGTTAATTTTTAAATCATTAATAATTTTAATGGTGAAAATTGTATATTTTATATTTTTTCTCTTCAGTTTAGATTTATTTTGATTGGTCTGCCTTTAATGCAATGACTAATGTAGAAGAAGTGGTGTATTATAATGTGGAAGTTGGAAAATAATATGATCCTTACTTGATTTGATCTGCATACATCCCTAGGGATCAATCCAATTCTATAATTATCTTAGGTCATTTCCTCAATTGTAGAAATAATCCAGGTCAAATTTATAGGTGTAGAAGTGACCCTTGAACTTCCAAAATTGAAATATAAATTTGCTCCCTCCAAATAGCCATTATAAGCTGACTAAAGCACAAAAATAATTGACTTGTGTTCTAAGGTGTTATATTTAAGAACATACCTTATCTCATTTCATCATCTAAACAATCAAATAATCATCAAGAAAAACATCTAGCTATGAGCATTCAAGATACACCCATAGCATAATTAGAGCATCATCATTACATCATTGCTTACATCATCTTAGGTATCAATTAGATGGTTGCTTATTGTCTTCTATCCTTGTTCCAAAATTATTAAATTGGATTCTAGGTGTTTGACCAATGGAGAAGATCCTTGCATAGAAAACTCCCTAAAGGTGTTCCTAAACAGTAGGTCATAGACATTGAGTTAAGGAAATGATAGAAGTCAACTTTAATGCAATTCAAATATGTGGGTTTAGTTCAAATACATGCACCAAGTTTAAAGTTGAACTCATAAAGATTAGTTTTACAATTGTGGAATTGCACCATAGCTTCAAATATAGAGTTTGTAGATTCAAAAGTGTTTGTCTAGCATTACAAGAGGCTTTGATAAATTAACAAATCAATTCTTAACACTTGGCACAATCATAGGTGCAAGTTATGGCATCATCTTAGGTTTTCTAGAAGGGAATAAGATTTGAAGATAATTAGTTCAAGTGCATTATATTTCCCCCATATTCTCTCTAAATTTTTACATAAATAAGATGGTTAATTATCTCTTCGTTATTTTTAGTCTACATGGTGTTTTAGAACCATGATCTTTTTAAACATGTGCTAGTTGCAAAAGACTATGTTTTGCAATCTACATTTTTATTTGACTAATAATCATCAAGAGACATGAAATTTTGAATCAACTAAATAGGGAAAACAATACCTCACAAATTTAGACACCCTTCTATGATATATATGGTTGTGTTTAGGAATGGTAAATAGGGTAATGCTCAACTAATGAACTAAATGACCTAGAGTTTCATGCTTTAAGGAATCATAGATTTTGAACCAACTAAATAATGAAAACTTATGTTACACAATATAAATAATCCTCCATTTCCATCATATTTTGAAGTAAGTATATTTATTGATTTTCTTTATTTTTCAAGCATTTGTTTTAGTACATTTATCAATTTCAACTCCTTAAACTAGGGTTAATTTCTTAGTAGTGTTAAACCATTTCTTTGCTTTAGTTTATATGTACATCCAAGATTTTTTATCTTCTTATATATTTATTGATGAAACTAACTTACCTTATATCCCCTATGGTTTTGTCCTTGGTGTTTTTTAAATCTAAAATTTATATTTGTCTATCTTTCATTTTAGATTTGATTAGGGTTTACATACCCCATCTATTATATTATTCACTATATTTTGAGTAGGGTTTGATCTTTTATTATGTTACCTCTCTTTGATATTTACCCTACTTAGCCCTAGGTCTTGCCTTAAGAGTTTCATTATTGATTTCTAATTTTGTTTCCAAATTTGAAGGTTTCTATTTTTCTGAGTTCTATATTGGAACCTTACTCTTGATTTTTTCTAAGTTGTATCATTCAAGGTTTGTGTGTTGAGTATAGGCAAAGGTATCATTGTCATCCTAATCTTCATTTGAATAGAAGTCTTCATCTCAACCCCTATTTGACTTCTCATTTGGCTAACTATGAAATCCTCAATAGTTCTATGGATAATAATTATCATGTAGAGGATGAATTTGATCATGAGGCATCTATAGATAACATGATAGATTTCTACTGAATTGTACAAGTACATTTTTAAGAGCTTGATAATGCTACTTCTCCTACATAATTGGTTGATTCACTTTATAATTTATCTCTTGGTGCACCCTTTGGTACAATGATTCTTCAAGGCATAGGTAAGAGGATTGCCTCTTCAAGTTTTTGTGTGGTGCATCTTCCTGACTACCCACCCACCCAACCTTCATCATTCCCATTTTTATGTGGATCCTCTCATTGTGTCTTTTTCTCATGTTACCTCTTCTAGTGTGACCAAGACCCCTCATGTTTCTTACAGTGGTGTCATGACGATCTCTTCTTCCACTAGTGTCCCATGTTCCACTCATTCCACTAGTTCCATTCCTTCCTCTTTGCTTACTATCCACATACCTACATACCATGCTATGAGTACTACCCTTTCATCTCACCCTACTAGTATCACATCTTCCTCTTTTCCCTATATAGTTTTGTCCCCACTCCTAGTGTTGTATCTTTATCTCTCATCCATTGTTTCCTATGTGCTCACCACTACCATTCCTACTACCACCCTTGATGCATTATTATAAAACTTTGATAGAGAAGAGAGAAAAGTAGATGTCATGTCTCACAATCCAACACAACACAAGGTGAATGCATGATCCTCATGAGCCAAACAACATTCTTAATTAGCAGTGAACATGCTTGAAAATAGACAAGTAACTTCACATAATAAATCAAAGGACCTATCTACAAAATCTAAAAAAAGTAGTTACAAAATTTATAGGAAATTGAATCTAGTTTATGAACTACTTTCTCTTGAATAATTTTAAATTAATTTTGTGAAAATTAGATATTTCAAAGAGGCATTACTAAAATTATTTTTTAAAAAAGAAGTGGGTGTCATTTCAGCCAACCTAATTTGACACAAAAGATAATTATTTTCATAAAACCTTCTATACAAGTAATGAACATGTGGGAGGATGTGACAAATATTTTTTGCATTTTTTGTGATTTTGTAAATAAGTAATATTTATTAATCTTTAATGCCGCTTTACAAAAGCATTAAAATTAGTTTTATAGCCAAACCTAATTTGGTCAAAAAAATATGAAAAATTCAAAACTTTTTAAAAAATCTATAGCCAATAAATCATAGTGTGAAAACATCCTTCAAATTTGAAAAATGATATATAATTTGAAAATTATCAATTTTTTTTCAAAAAAACTTGTGTGTGTAAGAGAGATTAAGTATCACACACACACACACACACACACACACACACACACACACACACATGGAATTCATATAGTGTATGTAAAAAATAAATACTAAATAATTATTACAGTTGTAATGAGGAATACATTATAATTTTAGAATTGTAACAGCTTATGCTACAAACCCTTCTTGTTTTATGAAATTTGGTTTCCAAAAAAAAATTTAGTTCTTTGAGGGTTAAGTAATGGAAAATTTTAGGATAACACTAACTGCATAATTTTGCAAGGTTTTCGCATGTTTTGGGGCTCACACTTGCCTAGAGATAAGGTAATACCAGGTCTTTTTTTTTAGGGAATCCAAATTTGAGTTAGAAATGTTAGAAGTTTTTCCATCCAATTCTAAATCTGAATCCAAATGTTAACACTTTGCCATCCAATTATAGTTTTTTTGTCATTGCCCTTGTTTGGCCTATCATGATCTTTCCCTCACCCCACACTCCTCTTACTTTTGAGAGTGTTAATTATTCAATACTAGTTTGTTTTGTGGAACCTCATTTTGAGATGTATAATGACAAGGGTGACTCTCATACACATTTGTAGTCTTTCTAGGATGCAAGTTTGGATTTTGTGTATGAAGATAAGTTGTTGGCTAAGTTATTTACATGTACACTAAGGGAATATGCTATACAATGGTTTTATTCTTTACTTCATGGATCCATTCATTATTTTTTAAGATGGCCAAAACTCACAAAATAAAGTTTAATTACCTTAACCTAATTTATCTACACACCAAGAGGCAAGAAAACCAAAGATGACAAACAAGGGAAATACTAAAATGCATGGAAATATTGAAATCCAATATCAAACTACTTATTTTGAAACCAAAGTTTGAAAAATTGCGATTTCTCTAAAAATAAAAGATTTTAGAAAATTGACAAATAATTGAACCTATGAACACTTGAACATCACTTTTATTTCAATTGTGTGAAATATCATTCTGGTGAGCCATCATTTTGATGAACTATCGAATTGATGAACCATTCGATTGGTGAACTATCTGATCAGTGAACTTTGTCCTCGATGAACTTTGCTATCGATGAACTTTTCTATTAGTGAACTTTGCCATTGGAGAACTTTGTGAACTCTTTTTCCTTCTAAATTTTTATCAGCGATCTTATCTATTGGTGAACCAAGGAATTAGCGAACTGAGCTATCGGTGAATGAAAGGGTTTGTGAACTTGTGTTTCAGCTGACACTATAAGAATTCTTTTCCCCAGGAGGTAAAGTTTTCAAACTTCCAACATTTCCAAAAATAAGGAAGGAATTACACAAAGTTGTCAACAGAAGAAGTTGTTGGTGAACTGGGGAGTTCACTAACCTTGGAACTAGCTGATATATTCTAACTTCACCATTTGTGAACCAAATTGCACCAAATTTGAACTAGTGAAACCCATTAAGCTCTTCTTCATACTAAAACCCTTGGCCAAAATTCAAATTGAAAACCAACTAAAGAAAAAGAACCAAAAACAACTAAACATGACAAAAATGATAAAAAATGAAAGTGAAAACTTGAAATATTTTTGGACAATGTAGGATCTTGTGGACCCAGATGCTTGATGCAAGAGATACCCCCTCTCGCTATTAAAACACAAAAATAAACAAAATCAATCTTGTAGAGACTCTCTTCTCAACACAAATTCATAACACAACATAAAATGTAAACCAATAAACCTCCTTGATTTTATTCCACTCAACAAAATTGTTATTCAACAATTACAAATATGCAATTAAATAAAATTACATCAACTTTCATGGCCTTCAATGGCCTTTCTCACATATACATGTCAAATCGGTCTTGTCTCTAGTTTTGGACAGAATACCTTTGTTCACTCCTATGCCCCTCCCATGGGCATTCCCCTTCTAGATACTCTCTTCTTCTCACAACTATATCTTGCTACATTCTTCCTACCAATCTGCAACTTCCTCTCATTCATAGGTGCCTTCTTTTCTTTCCTCTGGTGCTGCCCCCTCTTTGAGAATCTCCTTCTAAGAAATCTGCTTCAAACTGCAACATCATTTATTTTTTAAATCTACCTCTTGACTACCTATAGGAAGGCATCTCTTCTCTATGTAGAATGTGAATACCAAAAGCCACTTTAAATCTGCATTTTCTTTTTCAAATTCATGTAACCTCAAATGAGGTGTATGTTTCTTCCTTAGGCACCTTCATTCTGACTTGGTTTAATTTCTTCTTAGTCACACAAAAGGCAGCCAAATAGAATGGTGTTTCAAATGCTAAGATGTGCGCTAGACCTCTCATGCTACCCCTCCATTATCCAATGCCTCTTTCAAATTATTAATCAGTTTCTAGAAGGTTTTTCTTTGCAATTAGGACAGCTCTATTTGTCTTGTAGAAATAGGAAATCATAATAAAATTTGCAGATCCAAATTTGGCTCTTATCAAACAAAGAAATTAAAATATGTTTCCTCTTTACCCAGAGCAACTACATGGAATATTATCCACCTATGCCCAATTCCATATTTAAAATGCATTAATGATAAAATATTAATCAATATTCTTTGAATAATACCTTTGTAATTTGAACAAACTAACTTTGAGAAGAAAATTATGTTTTGTCACTATGCCAGAGCGTAGAATCAAGTGCTGGAAAGGTGAAACTTTGAAAGTGCTTCATTTCACCTAAAAACTTGTTCAAAGGTGTGTTATGGCCCCCTCACATCCTCTATAGAAGGATTTCACTTCAACCTTAAATGATTTTGAAATTTTAAACTTTCTGTAAAACTATCGACACAAACTTCTGGCATTAAATTCTCCCAAATGGTTGAGAATTTGACCATGAAATATTTTGCACATTTGTTGAAATACATCCAAGAATATACTTGTAAGAGTATTAGTCGTCAAACCTCATGGATCCCCAAAACAATTATCTTTTGTGAAAACCATCTACTCAGTTAAATAAGCACGATCACATAAAATTTATATTTTTGCAAATCTGTACCAACTTGAAGTTTCCTAGTGTAATGAGATGTAAAATTGAACATAACAAACCCCAAAGCTAAAAAAAAATAACAAATGTTTTTGGTTGATGCTGATCGCATGTGCACTTAGATGCTCCTACATCAGACATGTTGGGTAAGAAGTTTGTGAGTATGGACTCACAAAATGGAGTTGAATAGTAGAACTATCCTTTTAGGTCAAATGCAACCTACAAAAAACTCCACTATTGAGTTAGGCTAAGAATTTTTTTCCTTTGCCTCTTCCAGCATCTCATCGGAACAAGTGTCATCCTCCTCCACTAAGTGTGTTCTTCCTTCCTCCATGTCCACCACAGCCAGACCTCCTCCTCCAAATTATACTCCACTCATCACTCCTCATCTCACCACTCACAATTCCACTTTCTTCTCTCATGGAATTCAACCCACCATGATCCGACCGCCTCCACCAAAATTCTGCCTCCCATTCATCTATACACAAGTTGATATGATCCACTTTATGGAAATTAAATATTTCCATATCCTCATTTGTTTTCACCTCATCATACTCCTCAATTCCAACTCTCACCATTGCAAATGAAGGTAAATTAACATCATCTTCATTATCACAAAATTTAGGAAAATAAAAAATTACCTCTTTTTCCTGTACTACGACAACACCTTCCTCATCACCATCTGCTGCAATATTTCCTTCTTTACTCTTTGCTGCAACATTTTCATCTTCATTATCCATTTCTATCACCATCCTTATGTCCTCCAAAAGACTCACAAATGCTGCAACATTATTTTCCACCTCAACCTTTGCTGTAACTTCTTTCACCACATCTACCATACCTTCCAAAAGGCATGTTTCTACTGTTACAACTCTTTCATTTTCTTTCACATCATATACGGCAACTTTTAACTCTTCATGCTCAACTATGCTCTCATTACTTCCTTCTTCTATCTTCTCATCCTCCAAAGGATACTTGATTGTTACTGCAACATCAATTTCAATCTCTTTGTCCATGTCTTCAAAAAGACATGCTTATGCTATAATCTCCTCTTTTTCTCCTTCCTTATTTGTTGTGATCCCTTCATTCTTCTCATTTGTCATACTCTCTATGTGCTCTTCTTTACATTATTGTCCCAAACTTTTTAGTTTTTCTATGTCTTTCAATTGACAAAACTCTGATGGAACTTCATGTTTTACTCTTCCCTACCTTCAAAATCACATGCTATCTAGCTGTAAACTCTTTCTTTTCTCCTTCCTTATCCTCTTGCATGAGGATTTCTTCTTCTTTAGTGCCATCTATATGACACTTCTCTACATCTTCTTTTCTTTTGCCTTCATATTCTTCAAAAATAATTTTATGGTACATAGAGACCATTTTCTCTTTCTTTTTCCATTCTTTTCTTTCCTTGCTTCTTTTCTTTTCTGGTTTTCTTTTTTTTGGGACTGTATGGTTTGTTCCCACATGTTTCTCCTTCCATGTCCCTTCTAACAAAGGTCTATAACACTTCTTCTCTTTACTTCTCTTTCCTACACACACAATATCACTTGCAAACATATCAAAAGAACAATGGGACTTAACCTCACCCATTTTATTTTCCTCTTTATGATTCTTATCTATTGTAACCTAATTATCTGCAACAACTGTATCCTTTTTCTCATCCTTTGCAACCTCTATTGCAATCTCTTCTCTTTCCTTTTGATCCTTTTGCAAAAGGATTTTCTCATCTTTTTTTTCATTCTTCTTATCTACTGGAACTTCTTTTACCACTTCCTCTTGTTTATCCTTCAATGGATTCAAAACATATTCCTTCCCATCCTTTATTATGCTATATGTGTTCTCTCTACCACTATGTACAGCTTCCCTATCCTAAAGCCAAGGTCGACCCAATAAAACATGACATATATCCATGGGTACTATGTCACACAATTTCATCCTTATATCTTCCAATGTGAAAATTAACAATACTTTTTTCACTTATGCAAACTTGATGAACTCCTCACAATAAAGACATGTAGTATGGGCTAGGATACTTCAACCTTGTCAAATTTAGCTTCTCAACCATTTCCAATGACAACAAATTATCTATACTACTATTGTCCACCGTCACCTTGCAGTATTTTCACCCTAACTTTCAAACTATTCGAAACAAATTACTCCTCTGGATGGGTTCTTTCTTTTCTTTCTATGGCTTCAACAATACCTTCTTCATCATCAAACATTCTCCTTGTCTCCAAGATATTTTGTCAAACAATTATCGCACACTCCCAATCTGCAACCTACACAAAACATATAATCAATTCTTTGCAGCTTTCGTTGCTTCACTCTTTAATGCAAGAGGTAATCCCTCTTGCCAAAACACATACACTTCCACACACAAAATCACATGGGAAATAGATTATGATAGCAGAGACTCTCTGCTCACAAATTGAACTCACAAACCATACAAGATTGCAACAAAACAATATTTCACTTTATTATACCAAATCCATACATCAATCAAATTCTACAAAAAATATTACAAATAGGGTCTTCAATAGATTCTCTCTCTTTCAAACCTACACACACAACCCCATGGCTTCCTTTGCATACATGCATTCACTCTCACCTCTACGCCCTTTCCATGGCAGAGATTTCCCTCTCTGAAATCTACCTCTGATCTACTGGACCATTTCTTTAAATAACACTTCATCTACAATGTTTGGCTTCTCATATTCCTCAAAATAGTTTAGTGCCTCTAGAACAACAACACCACATTTTTAAGAAGACAATCACATTTTTGAGAGCCTTTACTTACTTTCAGATGTTAAAAAAGTACAAAAAGTATTTTTTATTAACTTTTGATTGGGATCATACCTTTGTATGAAAACTGGCCAATTTGAGTATAAAGATATATTTAAGCTTCCCATAAAAGGATTTTGTTCCATCTTTTAAAAATCTCAAAAATTAATTATTTCTATAGTCTACTAGGAAATTTTTTTTGATTTTAAATTATCTCAAACTGTTGAAAATTTGGCTATGAAACCTTCACCACATGATGAAAAATACATCTAAAAATATCATTATAAAATTATTTTATCCCAACCTTCATAAATTTTTGGAAACAATTCTTTCCGTAAAACTACCCTACAGTAGCCTTAAAATAGTGATTCGACAAAAAATGAAATTTTACAAATCTGAGCCGAATTGAAGTTCCTAATGTGTAGAGATACCTAAAAACACCAAAGATAGCCAAAAAACACACCAAAACTGAAATTAAAGTAAAATATTTGTCGGGTGATGCAGGATCGCCTGTGGATCTAGATGCTCCTGCTACAAGATTATTTATTTTTCCTCCTCTTCCAGCATCTGGCTGGAACATTCACCATCATCCTCCAACAATTCTATTCACCATTTTTCTCTCATCTCATGGACTTGTATCCACCATGAGCCACCCTCCTCCTCCAAATACTCTCTCCACTCCTCCCCTCCTTTGATAGATTTGACCCACCACAAATTGGCCAGCTCCACCAAAATCCCTCATCAATATTTACAGCATCCTCTTACCAATCTGCATTTACAACTCCATGGAAGTTAAACATTTCCATGTGGTCTTCTCCGTACTCTTCAACCTTTACCATCTCAACTAAAACTAAAACATCATCATCACAACATGCAAATAAATTTACCTCTTCTTTCGTTGTTGCAAATTTTCCTTCATCACCATCGGATGCATCATTTTTTTCTTCTTTCTTTGCTATGATGCTTTTCTTCTCACTTCCATAAGTAATTTTCTCAAGCCACTCTTCTTCTACTACCAAATTTTGTGATAACAAATCTTCTTCACCTTCTCCATTTGCTGCAACATCCTTATATTATATTGCTACATCTCCCAATTTCATAACTACCTCTTCATTCTTCTCCTTAGTTGCAACCTCTTCAACTACTACAATATTGTTCTTCTCTTTTTTATCCTTTTCCTCCATGTCTTCATTGCAACCTCATGCTCAACAACCTCTTTGTGTTGCATAGCTTCCAATCTACTCAATCTTGCATTTATATCAATGATCATTGCTAAAATCTTCCTCTCTTGATATTGTGAAGTAGAGAGTACTCTCCTCTTTCACATAAACATTCACAAACACAAAACCAAATCTCACAAAACAAGATTACAATAGGACTACCCAATTCCTAATTTATTTTATTCAAATTTACTCACAACTAACTATAAATCTGCAATATAACATTTTGTATTCTCTTCCATTAATGGTTTCTCTCTCACATGAAAATATGCATACACGCTCTTCTATTACACAATTAAATATCAATCTTTATTTACAAAATCTTTATACTCCCTTGGGCAGCTACCTCTATTCTTCCTTTTGCTCTCTCTGGCTGCTAAAACTCTATCTCTTCAAACTTTCCTTTCCCTATTACACAAACCCCTTCACCACCCGCTCTTTATTCTTTTTTCTCTTTTTAAATGGTTTTTATTTTTCAAATGAGAAGCAAGGTAATGGAATTTGAAGCGTTTAGTTTTTTGAATGAATTTGCAGTCTAAACAATGCCCTTTCTATTTATTTGACATTGTAAATTGAAACCTGTACATAGGCATTCAAATACCTCCCTTTTTGCCACGCCAAATCCTCTTTTTTCTTTCCAAGTGCTGTCATGGTATGCTATCTCCAATGCTTAGGCCCTCTTCTTCCCTAGTAGCATTTCAATTCCCCCTTATCCTTCATAGCCGATCCATTCAAATGAAAAGAAAATCCTCTTTTTTGATCATGAGCTAACACCTCTTTTCTCATTCCAACCATATATTAGACTTTAAAAAATGAATGATGGAAACTACAACCTCCAACTGTGGCTCCCACATAGCAAGGTATGATTTCTCAATAAGAAGGAAATTTCCTTTGGATGTTTAATATTTTGCAAACATAATCAATTGCTCTAGCTAGCCATCAAGTGATATAGTTATAGCTTTTATAAAAATTAGCAATCTGGTGTAGTCTCCTTATGTTATGTATGTGAAAGCACTACACTAATCACTTCATTAAGATTTGATGTGATTTAAGATTTCCAAGTCATTTCAAAAATAGATGAAGACTTGTAACTCATAAACTTGATACCCAAGAAAGAGAATAAACATCAAATAAAACACATAGTCCTTCTATCTACTTGTTGGTAAACAGATTTGTCACTATGAAATAATCTTTGAAATTGACTCGTCACCCTTGGAGTGATGACTAAATAGTCCCAACAGTTGGAGAGATCATGATAGAACAATGATCTTCCTCTACGTTTGAGAGGGGCAACTCCCTCGTATGATAAGGTTATTTGTGGTTTTTATGTACTTTAATCTTGAAAGTACAAAAAGGAAGAAAAACAAAATAATAGGAGAAATGGGCATGTAGAAACCCTCATGGTAGACATATGAAAACCAACAGGAGTTTCACAATCTTATTGAAAAGTACGAGGGGGTTTCACTACAAATCTAGAAACCACTTTCCTAAACTCCATGATGAATTTCATGACACATGTGCAACAATGATGAAGAAAGATAGAAAATCTCAACATACGAAGAGATAATTTATCTTAACACTTTTAAATCAGGATACTAAGACATGATTGTGTTTCATCACCCCAATTGCATGCTTCAATGGATAACTTTGATTTACACAAATACATAGAAAGATTACCAATTTGACATACAAGAAACTAGTAATCATAACTCAGAAATACACCAAGAACATACGAACTGAAATACATTCTTCATTATCTTTTTGCCAAAGTAAACTATACAAAGTGTAAGCCAAAAATATTCCAAAAAGTCTCTTCCTAATTTCCCCCTTAAGAGTTCTCTCTAAAGAGTCCCCCCCTTTTACATTTGAAATAGCCTTGTATTTATAGGCTTGCTCCCAATAACTACCTCGTAACCACTTTGTAACTACCTCAACTACCTAATAACTACCTTCTTTGAAAAATGATAAACCTTATTTTAAGTTACATTTTACATCACTTTTAAATGGCAACAAGATAGGAATAGAATGAATAACTTTGCACATTTTCCCATTCTGATCATAGCCATAAATTTCCATTGCCATCAATTTCTCATTTCAATCCCAAAGCATTATGGATCTAGCTGAAGGAGATGAGCTAGTTGAAGAAGATACTTCATTTTCTTCTTAAATCATACCCTATTTCCATTTGATTAGATTGATGTTGGTGGGCAATCACCAACTCGTGTATTCTGTGTCTTAAAATTGCCACATTTGGAACTTTGATAACCTCTCAACTTAATGATATATCATTCCCAACTTGTATCAACATCATAATGTTGGGGATCAATTTGTGATGCACTTTGATGACAATTAATACCAATTTCAAATTCCTCCATAACAACATTCTCATGACCACAAATAGTATAGGCATACATAAAATAACAATCAATCTGAATGGCTCATTGAAATATGTTTTCAAGATAGTCTCAAGATCTTATTGTGAGAGATAGCAATTTCCCAATGCACACCAAGCATGAATCTAAAGGATCAATTGCGTTCAATTCTTGAGCTAAGTAACTCAACTTCATTTTTTTCTTCATATGTCTTGTTTTGAACCTCCCATGCAACAACTAAATTGATTTGCAAGTTCAACAAGTCTTATTCTTTTATCATGGCTATTAGTTATAATAGAATTGTAGTAGCTAGGCAATTCTTGATAAGTAGATTCATTGCCACTTGAATAAACATTAGTTATTGCATGCTACACCCTTGATTATCTTAGGTAATGAACTCTTCACATGGTGCAAGCATCAACAAGACATGCAGACCCTTCTCTTCGAGTGTAGTGCAAACAAGTCCACGTATATACATTACTCATGACCAAATGGCACACCAACTTTGTAATTGGACTTTCATATGATATGCTTCTTGAAGTACAATGTGAAGCACATTCAAATGATCTTCATATGAGGTGACAACACATCTCTACACAATCTTGGCATGACTTCCTTGAGAAGCTAATCCAACTATGATAATACAAGAATGATAACTTCATAAAATAATTTGAGATATTTGATGAACCTCCTGATTAACGCAACATAAATGATTATATTATCCTTCTTCTTCAATGTCTTTTCAACAAATTTGTTATGGGCATATCCCTTAATCATGATGGCCTAGTGTAGAAGGTTCTTGCAACCATAATGAAATACATTTTCAATCATGCCTTGATGGATACCTATCCTCGGTTCCAAAGCTTCTATTTTTGTCATAGGCAGCGAAGATACTGGCAATGGTTCTTGGTTTCAATATGTAAAAATTGCATTTGCTAGAAAGTTTCCACGGTCTTTTTAACAAATCTATTATGAAGTTTTCGTAGCTTTTTCACCAAATCCATGTTGCGTGAATCCTACACTCATTGCATTCTATTCGAGCACATTTTCCTAAGACATTCAGTCAAATGCTTACACATTATGTAGGCACATTTGCTAGGGTACTTGTAAATATAATATCTGTCTGTAATAACTGAAGATTTGTGTATGGTAGCTAGAATGTGCAGCACCTCACATGCCTACTTCTTAATGATAAAAATTATTGTGTCCTCAAGATGATATACTCATGCCATTGAAGTATTTACATCCATCATTTACTAAATCCTATTCCAAAACCCTCATTCTGGCAACAAAGGTTGTGGTGGCTAGTTTTACAAAGGCTTATTACATCTACCTAGAACGTTTCAAATTTATTTTGTGTACTTCTGTAGTCATTGCATCCCACAAAATAGATTTTTGTGAGACGTTTTTATCACTCAATCCACATTCTTTATCCATGCTTCTAATTTTGCATACATGTCTGCCAGAATAATTACAACTACAATCATTAACAAATACATTTTGTGCATATTTTATAGCAATAAAACTAGCACCTGCACCCATATGGAATTCAAGGAATATGTCGATAGGAACAACCAATGAGTTTAGAAATTTTTCTGACGTGAATATCTTTTTTCTGCAGTCGCGAAGTGTATCACTTTAATGAGACGTTCTGTCAAACAGTTTGTGATCGCTATCCATGCAAAGGCAGTGGGGGTTTGGATTTGAACCTGCATTCATTTGAAACTTTCTATAACCTTTTCAACAAATCTATTTGTGCATAACCTGCGGGCAATGCATTCCATTTGATGGATGTCGATACCCTGCTGGAAAGCAGTTGAAGGAAAAAGAACAGCAACAAGAGGCTAGGGTGATGAGGGTTGAGGAATAACGTGTTTCACACTTGCATCAACTTTGAATTTGTTAAAACCCTCCACAACAAATCCGTTTTGTATAAAACTGGCTGGAAATGGTGGACGTTGGCAAAGTTGTGAATTTTGGTTTTAAACTTGCAAATGCATTTGCTCAAAATTTTTTATAACCTCCTCAGCGAATCTTTATGCACATATCCTACAACCATTGTGGTACATATGACCACATTTCTCCATATGATTTCACACAAAATAGGTACAACTGCATAGAGAAGCTACTTCACATTCCCAAGTTGCATTTGCTCAAAAATTTCTAAAACCAACCAAATCCACTACATGCAACTCGATCTTGGGTAGTTATAATAACTACTTGTTTCCATTCATCAACTTTTTTTTTAGATTATTTCACAACCTTCCTCGGTAACTTACACAAGTTTCAAAACCTTTTAACTTCAGTTAATAGAAACTGGTGGCCAAATAAGTTAGTTTTACAACCGTCCACTTAATTATTGGAGATTTTAATGGATGTGAAGGAGCACCTTTGTTTTGCTTCGATGAAAGTGCAAGTGGAGTTTGTTTTTGTGAAACTTGAAAATCATGCCTTTTGTTTTGGTTTGTAAAAAGTAAAAGTGCACGCAAAGTTGACAGAAAGTGAAAGTTGCTACGAGGTTAGACAAAAGTGCAAGTTGATGCAAACCTTCACTTTTTCCTAAGTAGGCCAAAAATAACTTATTTTTGAAGGCAAACTCTCCACTTAGCCAAATTCACAGGTGATACCTTTGCAACTTAGGCAAATTTGCAACTCACGAACTGTGCAGGCACGAGAAATGGTGAAAAGTGCATAACTTTCAACTGGAATGTCAGATTGACATGAAATCTTGCAAAACTATCCGTATTATCATTATAAATCTCCATACCAAACAATTTTGCTCTAGCCCTTACAAAAATCACAATTTTATTGTTTCTGCCAACCGCCCACCGAAAAATTAAAAGTTTAAAATCTCTGAAACCATAAGACTTCTTGGTCTGCAAAGTTGACACATTAGGTGAAATGGAGTCATGAACATTGCCATAAAAATTATTTTGTACCATCTATCACAGATTTTCAATATTTAATTATTTTCATAAAATGCCACAAACTGGACAAGTGTGCCCGAAAAACTTAGTGGAATGATGAGTATCTCTGCTCTGAAATGATGTTGTTATGCAAAGTTCAATATGACATTTCAGAAATAAATTATCTCAATGACACATGCAGGAAAAACATGACACTGGTGTTTTGCAATTGAAATCAACTCTTGGAGAAGGGGTTCAAAGCATGGTTAGATTTGTCGTTTTGACACAAAAAGTTTAAATTTGGAGCTATTGAAAATGAGGCCGACAACTGGTTCTAACTAGGGACAAGGACTGTGAAGGACGTAGGATGAACCTAGAATCTCTGGTTATGAACAGTACCTTATCCATTGGGCAGATAGGGTCAGGAGACAACATGATGTTCAGGAAGAACAAGAAGACAAAGACACACAGAGACAAGGCAAACAACGGAAACAATAGAAACTAAAACCAGATAGACACAAACAAAACACCTATTTAACCTATTTACATGGTAGGCAAATCCTACCTCAAATTGCTTGGGAAAGATCACGTGAACCCATTGACAAGCTGAGAAAAGTATGCACCTTTGTGAGATAATCTATGATAATCAAGCAGTACCTATAAACCCAATTGCCACCTTGTGACTAATATGATGATGAATTTAAAAATAATGGCATTCAGAAACTCTTTGAGTAATATATGACACGCAAATAGCTATTCCTCGTTATAAACCTCTGAAGCATGTTGGATCACATAACCTTGCATGTCATCAACTATATCTTCTTGTATTGCATCAAATGCATGAATATTCAAACTTTGAGTGTACTCATGACCATTAGAATCAAAGAAGGACCAATTTTGGGCTCTGTGCGCTTCCTGCAAATCTTGATCAAAATCAACAACCTTTGAAATAAACTGATAATCCAAATCATAGACAACACCTTCAGTGAACATTGAATCATCCTCAAATAAAATAACTTCATCTTTATTTGTAATGATTGACTCAGGTATTCCACAATCGAGTGATGACAACTCTGTATCTTCTAGAGTATCTTCTTCTATAAATCGGAAAGGAGAAATGATGACTCCTTCTCCACACAAAAAGTCATCATCAGGCATTTCTAAGCACCAACTTGGGATGAAAACGTTATGGAACTAAGTATCATCATTAATTTGACTATTCTTAATCCCTTCATGACTGTCCATATTACTTCTAGTACAAAGCCCAAGATTGTCCTCTATCCTTTCCACTTGCTTGGAATTAGAACAATTACCAAATGTATATTCTTCTTCTTCAACATTAGTATTGGAAGGAAAAGAAAATGAACTTGTTATATCTGATACAGAGACATCTACATGACCATAAGATTCAAATAGAGGATTATTCCAAACCTTGAATGCTCCATAAAACTCAGATTGCACATGTGTTGGAATGAGGATGCTTATTGGTTCATCTTCGTACTTTCTATCCTCAAATTGTTCATTGATGCCTTTCTAGATTTTGATATGCTTTTGTTGCAGTGATTATTCTCTATCAGGTTCTCCAAGAAATTTGAATCTTTCAAAATTAGGTTGCATGCAAGTTTCAAAAATATTGCTTGGTGACGCATTTGTGTTTTCTCCATCTACAAGTCAGCCTTCAATCTCTGCATCCACCGAAATGTTTATTGAATCTTTTTCGGTGCCTTCAAAGGTAAATGCTTCAATCTCTGGAGAAGAAAAAGATACTAATGGGTGATCATTTTTGCTTTCTTTTTTATCACTTGATTTGGTGAGTAATGGTTCAATAGTTGTTGTCACCGAAGATGAACTAGTTACTGCATTTTCTGACTGAGTGTAATAATTACTAACATTACCCCAAGGGATAGAAAAACTATTAACTCTTTGATCTTCAAGAGAAATTTCTAAATCATCATCACTATCCTCAATAGATAAATGGTACACTCTAGCATTTTGTGTATCATAAGAGGGGATCAACTCATCTTCAAGCAAGTCTTTTTCAGCTGACACCGTAAGATTCATACAACCACCTAAAGGAGGCATTAACTTCACTCTTTTTGTATTGAGATTAAACTGTGTATAGGCATGCTCTTCAGGTTGATAATTATGGTTTTCCATGAAATACCTCTTTGTTGACTCATTTCTAGAAACCTCTGGAATACATCTTTTAATATCTTTTTCTTTCAATAATCTAGACAGAATCAAGTCATCTTCAATCTCAATAGCTTCTTTTTGTGCAATTTCTAGATTTCGTATCTTATCTCATTTCAAGATGAATTTGACTTCAAGGTGCAATGAACCAATGAAGATACACAACTGATTGTCTTCACTTGGTCGACTTGCTTGAGGGATTTTCTTTAAAGATTTGTTGAATTGTTCGACAAAATCCCTTATAGGTTCATCCTCTCTCTTCTGGATTTGGAAAAACTGAGATAAAAGCTCACTTACATCAACTGTAATTTTGAATCTTCCAAGAAACTTTTCGTTCAAGTTGTCCCAATTTTTAATGTATCCATCTTTCAAATGTTGAAACCATTCTGCGGCAGGTCCAACAATGTTTTCAACAAACAACCACACAAAGACATCTTCTTCATTAACTCCCAGAATTCCGCAAGCAACTATGAATGATAGAATGTGATCTTTACGATTCTATGAGTTCTCTCCTGTGAACCTTGGAAAGTACTTCCGTGATCCTGTAGGCAAAGGTGTGTACTGAGCCAAGGCTAATGGGCCAATGTGAGTTCCCCATGGCTGAGATGGATTTGACACCATGGTGCAATTTTGAAAATGATAGTAGTGGATATCTCACCTTCGTAGAGTCACCAACCTCCATTCCAGGGGAGGCATCCTTATATTTCTGAGGAACTAAGTGCATTGATACTTTAGCTCATCTCCCCAGCAGAGTCACCAAAAATCTGTTGGTAAACAGATTTGTCACCGCGAAATAATCTTTGAAATTGACTCGTCACCCTTGGAGCGGTGACTAAATAGTCCCAACAGTTGGAGAGATCATGATAGAACAACGATCTTCCTCTGCGTTTGAGAGGGGTAGCTCCCTCGTATGATAAGATTATTTGTGGTTTTTGTGTACTTTAAACCTGAAAGTACAAAAAGGTGAAAAAGAAAAACTAACAATAAAGATGATTAACAGAAACCCTAGTAGTAGACATACAAATACTGGTTCAGATTTCATAAAGTTGAAACAAGATATGAGGGGATTTCACCACAAAAGCTAAAAACCATGTTCCTAAACAAATATGGTGAACTTCACAGCTAATTTCTTAACATGCAACAATGATGAAAGAAGGATAACACATAGGTCTCAACATACGAAGAGATAGGTTACCTGAACACATACTTATCAAGATACCAATAAACGAGTGTGCTTCACTACATCAATTGCATAGTTAAAATGTTTCAATGAATGACCTATGATCAACATAATGACATAGAAGTATTACCAATCTAACATATGAAAAATTAGTAACAATAACTCAGAAGTAACATTGGAACACATGAACCAAATGCATTCTTAATTATTCTTTCATGAAATTATACAACTTCAGAAAGCCTTCATGTACAAAGTGTTACATCAAAGTCTGTGAAAAACATCTCCATAAGTTCCCCTCAAAACTTTTATTGAAAAAGTCCCCCCTGTGCATTTGAAATAGCCTCATATTTATAGGCTTTTTCCCATAACCACCTAGTAACCACTTTGTAACTACCTCACAACTACCTAATAACTACCTTTTTGAAATACAAAACTATAATGAACCTTATCTTTGGTTATATTTTACATCACTTTTCTGAGAATAAAGTTCATTTTCTAACTTGTGAATTACAATAAGTGACAAAAGTCATTTTTCCAAAAAGGTAACCTAACACTTGCAAATTGTGAGTTGTGAACTTTGTTAAGTCCTTTCTATCTTCATCTGCTCCTTTTTGACAATTAAACATTGCCAGATCTTGACAAACCCTCTGAATCTCAGAATACCTGAATCTTAGACTCATGTGTTCGCATCTTACAAGATATGGACCATGGAAATATATGTCCTTTACTAACAAAATCAGCATGATAGATGTAGATTTGGATAACGCTACACATTTTAAGAAATACCTTTTTGTTTTACATCCCATCATTTTCATCTGCCTGCTTAAAACATTATTGCCATCACTACTGACCTCAATGTTACAACATTCTGTATAGAGGGCTAGTTGAAGAAAACACTACACATTTTCCACTCTGATACAATCATGAACTGTGATTATCCCCCAAGGTATGTAGATAAATGATATGAATAATCCATCTCAATAGGGGAGAAGATGCCTTCCTCATCAGCCTTTCATTTGAACATGTAATTAATTGTTTCTGTAACCACCTCACCATTGAACCAGTTAAGAACACAAAGCTTATATTTCTTTGTTCTCTATTGAAATGAGTATATAATCCCAAGGTTCTTAATGAGGATGAAAAACCTCAAGTGTTACAATGTGCCAATACACTCGTAATTCAACCATGATGTATGACTTTCTTAAATGAATATCTCCAAGACATTATCATCCCAAGAATGTTTTCATCTTGAGAATGGACCATTTACCTTTAGTGAAGGGTTTGATCATCATATGGTCTCATTTCCATTTACTTATGTACCAATTTTAGTTGATACTGAAGGTGCTTCGAAATGTATATCAACATCCTTATAATCTACTAACCCTGATGCTCTCAAAACACTCGTAAGATTACAGTAGTCAAGAAAACCCTTGTGATCTTGCATTCTCGTGAGACAATAGTTTTTGAGGCATGTAGTCAAACAACTCACGTGCTGCAATAAAGAGTAAGCATGAACATGGATAATGCCACTAAAATACACGTGAACATCAGACTCTGACAGGCTCCCTACTCCAAGAAGAAATTTTCTTGTTTGAAATGTAATAACTGAGACCATAGCCTTCGAGTGGCAAGTTCAATTTGTGCTTGAGCACTTCTAATATTTATCTTTTCACCAACATCTCCTGTGAGGTTGACAACAACATTTCAAACAAAGTCATGAATGGACACCACACCACAAGATTGTATAATTCCTTATTCTAAAGCTCACATTTTTATAGAAGTCGGGATCACGATGGTTAAAGTTATGGAACTTGGTTGCACACTTGCCACCTGCATTTGCTTAAAGTCTTCTCAACAAAACTATTTTGTGCATATTGTGTAATCTTTTACTTTTGTGACAAAATCTCTCTATTGAGGTAATATGCTGAAATTTTTTTACATGCTTTCACCATGCTTCATCATTTCATTTCATAGCTAATGAGCATATGCTTGCATATAACATTTGTTGCAATGGCCTCTTTAGCAAATATATTTCAATACTCTTGTTGTAAGAACTCTTTTTTTTGACATGGGAATGGAGAGATGCTGATAGAGATTGTGGATGACTTTACGTCCACTAAATGTATTCGCTTGAAATCTTCTAAATAATATTCAAGAATAGTCGTTAAATTGTCTTGTTTGAAAGCTCCTATTCTTGTACTAGTTGTTGACTCTCCCTATGTTCATACTCCAGCTGCTGCTCATGAACCTTAGACTCCAGTTCTAGCTCTTGATGACCCTGTATATTCTTCTGTTTGACATAATTTATGCTCTCCATGGCTCTGATTCTCTGTTTTATAGTAAACAATTGGAGTTTCAGTATGATAAATGTTCCCTTCTGCAGAACTCTCTTGCACTAATGCCTGAGCAACATATTGACCAGTAGATGTAGCTGCAACAGCTGTTGTTTGCCGACTGATAGTTTGAAACTCAAGGATCTTGGTGAGGTACCCAAAGGATAAAATCTTGTTCAACTTCTCCCTCAAGTAAGATACTGAAACAAATGGATGAATGTGCTAATTCCTATTGTAGCAATCTCCCAAATGGCCCACACAATTTTTCTTGTTTCTACAATATGCATGCTTCCAGATTTTGCAAAGTGTCTATCATTGTAGTCATGATTACAACATCTAACAGAATTCTGCATTCAATAATTTTTGTGTGGATCTCTCTACCCTGTTCCAAAGCTCCAAGTTTGGCATAGGCTGAAACGATGCTGACAAAGGTTGATGAGTTTGGCTTTATGGAGGCACGAGTTGAAGACCCATATCCTGAGACCAACCTCAATAAGCTTAAGATAGGCTGGCAATACAGATGTTTTGGAATCTGCACATTCATTGAAGATATCCATGTTGCATATGCTCCAATTTATAAGGTGAGATCCATTGATGACATGAAAAGCTTTCTGAACATCATATCTATGTAATATACTTTGGCATAGTCATTAAGAGAAGAATCATATCCACCAAGTGTCCTCCATAGCATTTCAAACTGATATATACATCATGCAATATGACGGGGAGGTTCATTTACAACTGGTCTGCATTTTCCAATCCGCTATGTTTATTATCTCGTTTCTTGCATAGATGTCGTCGAAAATAACACATCATCTAAAAAATACTTCCTTTTGCATCTTGATGGAGGCTGTGGAAAAACTAACAACTTGTAAACTACCGAGTAACACCACATGCCGACATTCATTCTGGTTAACTCTTGTTTGGATTACGTGTATACCATGCGGCCTTTCTGTTGCAACGGAGTTGGTAAATGGTTAGCAATGTTTGCAAGATAAAGATTTTCTCTCCATTATGCTTTGATTGAATTTACCACTTTTGAAAATATTAATGTAGAAAATGCAGCTCTTTTTATAGGGTTTAGCATATAACTTTGTTGATCAGAAATAAGACATGAAACCCGCCAACTCATATTGAAAACAATGATAAAAACTAGTCATTTTTTCAAAAGTTGGCATTATGGCATGACTTTAGAGGAGTCTGGCCACCAGAATGCTTCCATTCTCACAAGACTTAATAGATATTTCCTTGATTTCAGGAGATGAACGTGAGCGAAGTTGAAGCTTTTGATGCCATTGTGAATTTATACCTTTTGATTCTTCTTGTACTTGTTCGAAGGAGAGGAATATGCCATTTGTTATTTTTAAACAATAAAAATCATTTTTTTTAACTCCCAGCTACTACATGCAAAAAGTGAACACGGATTTCTCCAAATTCGTAATATCACGCCATTGGTAAAAAGGCAAAATGTGTGAACTTAGCCAAACCCACAAGTCATGCGAACTTAGTGAAAAACAAAAATTGACGCAAGGTTTATGATGAATAAAAGCCAACGCATAGCAGAATTCATGAAAAACAAAAGTTAACATAGGCTTAATATAAAATGAAAATGGACGCAAGATAAAGTATTACTAAGCCGTGAATTTTTTTGCCTAGGTATAATATTTCTATTAAATCTTTAATGGAGAGAAATAAGACAAGGAATGATGTCATAATGACTAACACAAGAAACATGATGTCAAAAAAATTGTAACCAAAAAGATGACTTAGTACAGAGGTTTGATTTGCATGATCAAGTTTGATCTTTTGGACACAAGAAGTTTAAATTTTGAAGTATAGAAACAGGGTCAACACTACTTGACCTCCAAAAGCACACATTATATATTGTCTAGATTTAACTTAGTACATCCCATTTAGCCCACACCAACTAAAGAAATTATCACTCAAAATATTATCAATAGAAGACAACAACACATCTGTAATCAATCTACAAATGGAAGAAATGCCTTGTATAGCATCCTATCGCCTTCAAGATAGACACATGGTACTAAAACCAAATTTCATGATAACTCCTCATTAGGTGCTCAAGAATCTCACAAAAACTAATAGAGACATGTATTCCAAAATCCCTAAGGCCTCCACAAAGCCATTCTATTTTAGTCCTTACAGAATTCAAAATATTAAAGTTTCGCCAAGTCACCAACAGAAGTCACAAAACGATTATATCATGGAAATGAGGAAGGATCTAAGAATGAAACCATGACCATTAAATCTAGGAAGCTCCTATAAATCTTCCTATAAAAGGATTTTTCATGAAACCTCACTCATCCATTGAAACACTTGTTTCCATGAAGAGTGCTTGTTGTGCATTGAAACACAAACTGCAAAAAACTAAAAATATGCAATCCTGCTCAATCCACCTGTACTGCACAACTGAGAGATGCCATCAAAGCCACACACAAATTAAAACTAAAGTAAAAACACTAAAAAATAGTTTTAGGTGATGTTGATTGCACGTGCACCTAAGTGCTCCTGCATCATACACACTGGGTAAAAAAGTTTGTGCGCATAGGCTCACAAAAAGTGGAGTTGAGTAGTCAGACTACCTTTCAAGTTGATTTGAAGAAGAGGGTACTCTCCTATTTCATATAAACATTCCTCTTTTACATAAACATTTAAAAACATAAAATGAAATCTCACAAAACAAGATTGCAACAGGACTACTCAATTCCTGATTTATTTATTTTCAAATTTACTCACAACTAACTATAAATCTGCAATACAACATTTTGTATTCTCAACCATTAATGGCTTCTCTCTCACAGGAAAATCTCATACACACTCTTCTATTGTATAACTAAATATCAATCTCTATTTACAAAATCTTTTTACTCCCTTGGGCAGTGACCTGTATTCTTCCTCTTGCTATCTCTGGCTGCTAAAACTCTGTCTATTCAAACTTTCCTTTTTATGTTACACGGTCCCCTTCACCACCCGTTCTTCATTCTTTATTCTCTTTTAAAATGGTTTTCTCTTTTCAAATGAGAAGGATGCTAATGGTATTTCAAGTGTTTAGTTTTTCAAATGAATTTGCAGTTTAAACACTTCCCTTTCTATTTATTTGACATTGGGGTAAGTGCAAAAAGATGGGGGGTGGGGGGCCAAAAAGTGGCCAAATGGTTTTTAAAAAAAATAATACATAACGCAAGCACATTATGAACTACTATAAATAAAAGAAAAAAGGTTGTGATCTCATTCTATTTCTTTTTTCTCCACAATTCCTGCGATCTGCAAACCCTAGGAAGTGCGCTCGCATTTTGGATTCCTCAATTCAACACAAAAACCTTATCGATTCATCACCAAAATGTCGCCATGACGTTGAGCACACCAAAGGAGTGAGTTTATTTGTCTTTTTATTTGAATTTGCTTCTAAATAGCTAGGTTTGAGTTGTTTTTTGATGTATTTTTTTATCAATTGTCAGGAAATGTTAATGCACCTCCTCCTCCTCCTCCTCCTCCTCCTCCTCCTCAAAATCCATACAATCCTATGGAACAATAGCCTCCTCCATCCATTCCTTGACATGCCCCTAGAACACAAGAAAATATAATGGAGCAAATTGAAAATAACAAAAAAAAAATTGAAGATATAATTGCAAGGTTGAAAGATCCTTCCACTTCAACCTTGCATAGGTCCATGCTTGCTGAATCTCTTGAATCTATGTTATCAAATGTAGATTTAATTAGCAAGCAAATAACTAGTTGGATGGATAAGAGGAGAGTGTTTAGAGATTATTATGTAGACAAGCTATCATACCAAGATGTGAAAAAATTACAAATCACAAAATTAGACTTGTGTTTGCTTTTCACAAACCCACAAACAAATCAACCTCCACCCATTACATGCAAGAGGTTCCCTATCCATTGTGCAACAACCAAGCGATAAGGGACAATTTTGGGCAGAGGTGGTGGATGGTTTTTGACCATCCTCCATGCAATAATAATGAGGTCCCGCAATACTTTTTGAGGAAACTCTACTACGATTTTGTCCTCAATAAAGTGCCAAACTATTTTGATATGCGAGACTTCCAGGGTAGAGGTGGGGGTCAGCACAAGATAGACCAGGGCCATGTCTTGACCCACAGCAGGTAGTGAGACAAGTAATCAGCAGACCAGCCCACGAGCATGTTTCTATCCCTTCCATTGTGAAGGAGAGTGTTGAGGTTGATACACTTCAGTCCATTAGTGCGTTGACCCAGAGTATCATAGAGCATGCCGGTCCTGCAGCATAGAGTGGGTTGGGAGATAGTGCGAGGAGTAGGGTCCCACCCCATACTTGTCAGACTTGCGGGTCAGCCTGTGGTTATGACCCCATGGATAGTCAAGACGTAGGTGCATAGGCTACATCTACAGTTGAGCAGATGGTGATGATAGATACCCTCCTAAGTGAGACTTTTGGCCTTGATACTTAGGTAAATATTAGCAAGTTTATTGAATTGAATTTATTATATTTTATTTTTGAAATGCAAGATTAACTAATTTAAATTAATGATTTTAATGAAATTTTAGGGTCATAGCGTCAATGCAGTTTTTAGTGGTTAGCCACCTGCATTTTACACTAGATCATCTACTGTCGGGGTATGTAACTAGTAAACAATTATAAATATTACATGTGAATAACATCGTTATATGAATGGTATTCTAATATCTAATTTTGGATGTTGAATAGGTTAATATTGTAGATTTCACGGCAACACCTACTAGCGGTGGTGGAGTTCAAAGCTTTACGGAGGTAATAAAATAAATAGTTTAATGAATGAATTGTACTTACTAGATTTTTGTATGTGACTTGTGTGCTTTATTGTGTGTACTTCCATGCTTAGATGAATGTGTGCGTATGTTAGGAGCCATGATTTGCATCACTATTATAGTTTTCATAATTGAATAATGTTGTTTTATTTCCAGATGATGTAGGCTGTGGAGACACCTCTCCATGTTCAAAGGGCAATGGAGCATGGTGTGGCCTCTGTGATTCATAGCTCCATGGCATTGACAGGGGTATGAGGTAGATTAGTAAATTTCAATTTACATTCATTTTTATAGTTGTCTATTTTTGTAAAATTAAAAGATTATTGATTTGAAGTTTAATTTCTATCTGGATGGTTTCTATAAGACATGACATCACTAGGGCCTATTCCTGCTACTGAGGCAAGTGAGGAGATAGATTATATGTTACTGATAAGTGATTATTTTGTTAAATGTTTCATTTTTTATAACATGTAATTTCTATATATTAATGTCTATAATTTTTATTGTAATAGGTAAAGATGCAGGAAGAACTAAATAGTAGACCACCCACATGCACGTCTCCATCCCCTAGAAGATCAAAGGCTGCCCATGATCTATTCTCTTCACCAGCCAGAGGGGAATGACTTTTTATTGTGTTCCTTTGTTGTATACCTATATGACATTTGTGGATATATATTTTGTATTGTATATAGTTGACATTGTATGCCTATATGGCATTCTTGTAAGCCTATATGGCTATTTTGTATATATGTTATACTTATATCGACAGATATTGGTGTATGCCTATATGGATATTTGGTTAATACAAATCTTTCTTATTGATGGCATCCATACTTGCATTATAAATCCACATTTGAATGGATATTTGTAGATGGCTACTTCAAATATTTAAAGTCCAATTGTAGTACATAGGATGTTTGTTGATCCAATACACTAGTTATTGTTATTCAAGTATCACCTAAACCTCATTTTGGAACTAAAAGATAAAAGTTGTATTTAAAAAAAAATGAATCATCATGTTGAACAGAAAATATTAATATTCTTTATGAGTAGCATAGAATGTCAACTATATGCAATACAAAAAAATGAATCATCATGTTATTCTTTATGTTTGAGATCCTAAAAATGATAGTCTGGTAGCCTAATATCCTAAAACACTAGGATGAATATCCAAGTCATTAGGATGATTGCGCCTTGAGAAAAAGTCATTAAGATGAGTACCTAAATGAGACTTTCTTAAAAATTCAAACATTGACCAACAAGAATGAAGGGTTAAGGCGCAATTTGCAACTCATAAAGCCTCAAAAGGGCACCCAACTTAGAGAGAGCATTCATTTAAGACAAGGCACCCATTGACACCTGTTCCACCATAAATGTGCACCTAAGGTGGAAGGAGAACAAGCCTCTAGTAAGTGAAGCGCACCTATTTTCTAAACCACTTCATTATGGAACCCTAGCATGAGGAGGAGTATATAAGTCAATAGGAAATGACACCTAGAATGCAAATGAAGGACTAAGTGGCATTTTTAATAAGCATCAATTCACCTTGAGCTTTTAATAAATACATCAAATTGAGCCCCATAAGCCTAGGTGCCCTTCAAAAGAACCTTGTATCAATGTCAAGAGTTGGTCGTATCAGCATATCGGCAGACCTTGGTTAGGCTTCATCAATAGTGGTCTGTCTTGCCGATGAGTGTGGTTCGAAGTCGAAGACATCGGTGTATCAAAAGATAATCCCATTGGCACATTGGAAGAGCAGTTGAGAGCTTCGCCGATGAAGGGGGTCACACTGACATTCGAAATCCATCGATGTATCAGTCCAACAAGATTAGAGTTCACCAATGTTTGGAGTCTCACCGATGGGTGTGGTCCAAAGGTTGTCATTGGTGAGATCGGTGTGTCGGTAGAAGAGTTTTTGAGTGTGCCAATGGTATTAAGTCCTACCAATAGGTGAGGGACTTAGAGTCTTGTATCAGAGTGACAAAGACATCGGTGTGAAAGGATATAAAGTCACCGATAGCGATCTATCTGACCGATAAGAGTCAATGATGGGATGTTTGTCAGAAGTGAAATCAAATGGAGTCATGGTGGCATCGGCCTATCAGTGATGAAAGTGCATTAAGAATTGTTCAAGCCACAATTAGTAGTGGGTAAAGGGTTTACAGAATAAATGGATGGTTGATGACTTCCCAAGCTAGAGATAATAGTGAAAACAATCCTTCCACCATCCCGATATTGAAAAATAATCATAATATAATGATATATGGGATAACTGACATACCCCTTGTGAAAAGTGATGATCATAACAAGAATATTCACCTCAACTTAATGCCCAATAATTTTAATACTATCAAGCATCCACATAATAGTAGATAATCTTATCAAAAGTCACAGAGAAATTTCTAAGGACCATATTGTTATCCCTATGACTTGACACATACCACTTATTTCATAAAGCAATGGGACATGATATAAATATTGTTGTTATATGGAGCCTAATCAGACTCAGAGGTTAAATTTACCCAACTTTTATCAGTGTGGTTTCCCCCCAAATATTTTCCTACTAGTTTTTTCGCCTTGAAGTCTAAGTGCATGAAAATCATTCTGAGTTGGCAACCTAATCCAATGACTTGACACGGATCCCAAAACCACCTATTAGACCAATAGGATCCTAGGTGCTAGTTTGATGCTCCATCACAAGGAAAGTGCGCCCACACTTGCAAGTGTTTTTCTTTAGGATCTAGGTGCCAGTTGAAGGTTGTAGTTGCTAAGAAGAGTGCCTAGCAAGAGGAAGTCTTTTGGAGTCTCCAAAACACATCAAACACTTGACTAACAACAAGATAACTTTTTCCCAAGTTAGGCGCTCCAAGAGGGAAGTTAAAACATGAATAAGCACCAACTTGTCTAGGTGCAAACTCAAGCTTGTTGAGGATACACATGGCGCCCAACATTCCTTGGTGATTTCATGAAATTCAAATGCTCAGAATTGTTTAAGGAATGCCCAATGCCCCTTCTTGATGATAGGCACCAAAGTGAGGGTGGAATTGCACCTTGATGGCATTAGGCGCTATCTAGAGTATGCTACTCCATGGAAATGCACCTTCTTGCTTAGATTAATTCAAACACTCCAAGGTCTTCAGTGATCAATTCCCCAACTTATGAAATGTCCTCCTTCATTTTAAAACACACTGTAATGCTCCAGAGAGATGACTATACCTAGGCATCAATCTGGGTTAGAAATGCCTCCAAAGTACGCCTTCTCTTTCAAAATGTAAAACAAGGTCCAAAGGTGCTAATAAACTAAAGTGCTTCTTTGGAAAAGTCTTGGAGGTTAAGATGCGCCTTGTCTTAATGAGGTGCAACTCTTGGGTAAGAAAGATTGTAAAGTGAGCCTAACTTAGTGAAGAGGTTGATAACTTCTAAACCCTTCCTGGAACTTAGATTGCTTCAACTTAAGATCATCTTGCACCAATACATCACCAAACTTTCAATCACAAGATCAATTCAAACTTAGGCGCTCATTAAGAGTCTTTCCAATGTTGGCGCATCTGAGAGCTTGAACTAGCAAGAGATGGCGCCTAGCTTCCTAGACCTTGTTTCAATATGTTTGAGTTCCAAAGTTGACTCAATGGTATCAAGATGGCGCCATAGAGTCTTTGGACTAGTTCCTTAGAGTTTCAAAAACATTCTAGCTCCTTGAAAATTCCTCCTACATGCTTGAGCGCCCTTTCAAGGTCTTGGAACCATGATGTAGCGCCTTATTGCTCTAGGCGCCCATTCATGATTGTGCAACTTGAGATTGGTGCCTTATTTCTCTTCACATCTTGCACTTCCAAACCCTGATTGAAGACTCCACATCCTTGGGCGCTCATTTGGACATCACCTAATTGAGGGCCTAGGAGGTATAAAGCTTAACATTGACATGAGGACAAGCGCTTAGTAAAGGAGAGTTTCTCAAACATTTAAACATGTGAGTGAAGTCATAGAAATGCACTATGTCATCTAGGTGCCATTTTCCCCTTGTGTACCCTTACATTTGCACCTAAGAAGAAGTTGCAACTTTACACTGCCTCCTTTTGACAATTTTTGGGGCAGCAGAAAACCTTTCACCACGGGCAAATGCCTCAGAAATATAAAAAATTGAGAGACATTATTGTAGAGGCACTCTACTTGATTGCGTTTCCTTAGATGGAATGTTTCTAAGTGACATGGTTTTCAAGTAACATCTCGTCAAAGATTGCTGCCTTTTTGCACTTTGGACTCTTTAGGGATATTGTCGGTACAATGTAGCTCAGACTATTTTGACATGTTTGGGTGAAAAATAGGACCATGCCTAGCGTAAATGTACCCATCTGGATGCATTGGAATAGTCAGTTTGGTTGCATTAGGAGCAGGACACAAAAAATGCATAACATGATGATGTAAAAATGTGTATATGTGTATAAATGCAGCAAGAAATTAAAAAAAGACAAACCTTACAAATTAATGTGCATACTTACAACTCAATGTAACATGAATTTACAAATTCAATGTGAATAATTACAAATTAATCCAATGAACCATCCGGGTCTACTCTACTCTTTATTGTGTCAAGTATTGCTTCATGGTCAGACTCACGCACCTTCCACAAGATTTTGTTCAAAGGTCTACCCTGATACTTTTTCAAATGAACATTGGATGCCACGACAATGTTCAAGTAATGAAGAATCTTCTGATGCATGTCAAAGTCTTGAAATAGCCAAACATTAACACTCTTATGTGGGTACCTTCTAAGCCATGTTCCAATAATAACCACTGAGCCTGTAGGGTATTCGATGTTTTCTCCATCTGTAATAGGGGCCTACAATTTCTTTTTGGCCTCAACACAATGACATAAGTAATAATCTATTCCCTCTTCATTATCTTCATCTGCAATAACTGCATATACGTGCCCTACATTGATATGTGTAGCAAATTAGATGAAATTAGTCAACATTACAAAAACACTACAAAGTAAGATGACATTACTTGGTTGAACTAGATGAAATTAGATGCATATACATGCCCTATATTACCTGGTTGAACTAAATCTGATATGTGGTCAAAGTCAACTGATTATTCCATCTGTGTTAATTCTAGTGCTGTCGAGGGTTGATACGTGTCAAATGGGCTAAGATAACTTAACTGCCATTCGTCAACCCACTCCTTTGACTCACACTCATCCTAGACTTGAATTGTATAGGAAGAACAAAAGCATGACATCTTTCGCGTATGGATACTCCATGAACCTGCAATTGAGCTTCTGAAAGAGTGCATCTCATTTAATCTTGTCAGTGTACAACAGTCCTCATATGGTGCAATGTTAGTATCGTCTATCAACTAAAAAAATCTATGAACTAAAGACTTACCTTCATCACCTCAACCCATGGAAGCATTACACCACTCGACAATCGATTTTGCATCTGTCAACTTTGCATTGTCTTTATACTTTAACTCTTCTCGCGCTATGGCTCTTTTGATATATGCTCCTGCATCATCATGCTCCCCCTTTCCATGCCCGGCCTCACAAAAGTTCCACATATGCTGAATACCTATAAAATTATGCCTCCTACTTAGCTAATAGAAATTCTGTGAGTTCTTGAATTGTGGTGCACAGTTATCTGACCATATGATATGCTGACTGAATGATATACCCCTTCTAGCCAAATCATTGTAGAACACTTGAAAGCAACCTTGCACAAACTCTGTAGAATGCATGCGATCATCACTAATATAGAAATTGTACTCCCTTATGATCTTTCTGTCATCCTCTATACTATCATTCGCATGAATGAATGTGATGTGCACAAATATAGAAACATGTGTGGAGTTATAATATTGTGATTGCACCTCACGCTGTGGCTATAGATTGTAGTTCTCTACAAAGTTGATGACTGAAACAATGCTACCAACCAGAAATGTGTCCTTGCATAACTTAAATTGCAAGTCCAACCATCGAGCTCTATGGGCATGTCTTGCATACTCATACACTATGCTGTCATGAAATATAGGCATAAACTGATACATTGGAATCTTTTCAATAACCAATTCACACCTCTTTTCTTCTTTACCATCTTTTGTATTGTATGCCACTGTTTTATACTTGCCAAACTCTACCAGTTCATTTCCAATTGCATGTGTTCTTTCCATATGTTCACATATTGGCAAATGGTGCAAGCCACTGTAACAATGACATGTGCCATCTAAGCATAATTTCTTGTAGAATATTTGACCTTCCTCTCTTTCACATAAAATTCTTGATATGAAGTCTCTTGAAGATGTTGGTGGGGCACATATGGCACAACCCTACAAAACATTGTTAGTATGCATATCTAAACATATAGACCTATAAGCATCAAAATGGTTAGAAAATTCAATATGTAATCTACAACAACAAGTAGTGCATGTGTGATTTATATTGACATAGAAAGGTTTTAGCATTTCAAAATATATTTGACAAATTTTAATTTGAGGATACTTCTCTAGAAATTTACCATAAAACTGTGTTTGAGTCTCATCCAAAAAATGCTTTAGATGTGGCTCACAATTATGACTACCAATTCTCCTTCTTACCACATCCCTTTGATTCAGAGATACCCTTGTGTAATTCTTCCACAAGTCTTCAATTAGTGATCTCAATGCTTCAACAATTGGTTTATCTTTTTGTGGTAGTCTCCCCGAGAATGCCCATAATTCATTGGCATTAGTGTCCTCAATTCTTTGGCGTCTTCCAACAGCTCTTGATAAATTTTTCCTATTAATTCTCAATTCTTGACTCGTCTTTCTAATGAGACGAGCTTTCCTCGTTTGACTACTTATTTTAGTCGATGTAATCACACGCTGTGTTGCATTACTATCTTTTGTGCGTGAGGTGTTACCCACACTCTCATACGCACTCATTAGATTCTTGACAATAGATTTTTCACTTGAAGCCTCTGATGTTTTCAACCCAAGAATCTTTATGATGGACCTATACTTTATACTTCGCATCATTTCAATGAATAGTTGACATCTTGCAATCTCATTTAACTTTTCAAAGAACAATCTCCAAATCTTATGAGCATATCTTCTACAAGTGCGTTTTGGAATCTTACCTTCCATTGGCTACAAAATATTCTCATCAATTTCAATCAAATACTTTAGCTTTCTATGCAAAATTCTAGGTGGTGTTAAGTTAGGTAAATTCATCTCAACATTAAGAATTTCATCAATATTTAAATGAGATGGACTAGATGGCATACCTTCGATCGAAGATGGAATAGATGACATACCTTGAGGTTGAGGTGGGAATGATGGTGTACCTCCTTCATCACATGTGAATGATGATGTACTCTCAACTTGAGATGTGGTAGATGGTGTCCCTACATGTTGACTTGCGATAGAGGACGTGTCTCCAACTATGGTATTCAAATCTCTCATAGCATGAAGTTTTTACATTTGTTCTCTTTGTGCCACCAATACCATATCTCTTTGTGATGATTGTGGTTCCTCTTCAATTGGTATATCTTCATTTATCATGTCCAATTTCCTCTTCTCACGAAGTTCCCTCATAGCCACTGCTTTCTTTGCATTCTTAGCCTCTATCTCTTCCTGTGTTGGTTTAATTCTTGATTGTTTCCTCGACATGACAGAGAATTTGTCTATAGCATGATAAAGAGACCAATATTACTTCCTAAGAAATGAATACAAGATAATAGTGGGATTGTATTTTTATTATGTTGTAAGGATTTATTTTTGTATAGTTTGATATCATGGTATGTTAAGGTCTGTTTATTACACATAATTATTAAAGAGCCCAAGTGTAGAAAATATACATGGCATCATGTGAGATTGTAGGCTACTTTCTTGATTGGGAATGTGTCTATTTTAACCATGTATGATAAAGCATGATAAAGTAATTCAATCTGAATTAAGGAAAATGTAAAGAACATGCATGTAAAGACTTGACATACCTAAAAAATGAAGATTTGAATGGAGAGAGTAGCCAATTATGTAGTGTTTTTTTCTTCTTGCATCAAACTCCTCAACAATTTGAGTTTTTCACCACTTGCTTCCTTTTCAATGTTAAATTGAATAACACTCAAATATAATTACTAACAACAATACTATAAACCAATATATAATGTTAAATTCCTAAAATTGAATCACAATTAACATTGCAACACTACAAAAATTGAAACTTGAATAGATACATATCAAACTTGGTGTGAAAACTATGTTATTTCCTCCTTCTCAAGTTGGCAAAGTAGAAAAGGTGGTGGAAAGATCATGCAAAGGTGGTACAATGTGTCAAATGTACATGTGAACTTCCCAACAACATGAAAGCACTTCTTTTTTGTTAGAGCACGCGTAGAATCAGTATGAAAACAAAGCATGTGGGCCTGGATCACGGGCGTTAACACTTTTTTACAGTTTCTATAGAAAGACAAAATATGAGCGTGTTATAATGCGCTCGCGTTTTCTCATGCTATAGATTGATCACATCTTGTGTCAAACTTGAATGACCACAAGGTTTTTGAGGGAGAACTTTTCATGTTTCCTACAAGAGCTTGCCAGATGCTCCACCATATGATAGGCATAACAATGAAGGGGCAACCCCTCATAATCAAGTTCTTGATAGAAAATGCCCATCAAGGAAGAAAGACAGATCATCTTTGGAAGCAAAAGGTCTCGTTTGTGACAAATCCTTATCCAAGCATAAATAGCAGGGGTTCTATCAAGTGATAGCCAATGCACTTCCACAAAGTCTCCTAAAAACTTCTTGATTGATTCAAAAACATCCACACCCCAAAAACTGGAGAGGCAATCAATATAATCAAACCCATAAAACTACATTTGATGACAGAAACCCTCAACACTATACCTTAAACCCTAATCCCTAAACCCTCCAACCCTATCCCTAATCCTTATACCCTCCACACTCTACTTTAACCCCAATCCCTCGACCCTCAACCCTATCCCTAAACCCTTGACCCTCTAACCTTAACCCTCAACCCTCAACATCAAACCCTAATCCCTCAACCCTTAACTCTGGTCCCTCAACCCTCAACCCTATCCCTAAACCCTAAAGCCTAAAGCCTCAACCCTCAACGTCAAATCCTAATCCCTCAACCCTTCACTCTAATCCCTCAATCCTAAACCCTATCCATAAACCCTCAACACTATACCTTAAACCCTAATCCCTCAACCCTTCACTCTAATCCCTCAACCCTAAACCCTATCCCTAAACCATCAACACTATACCTTAAACCCTAATCCCTCAACTGTCAACCCTAAACCTTATCCCTAAACCCTAATCCCTCAACCCTCAGCCCTCAACCATAATCAATCATCCCTCAACTCTAATCCCTCATCCCTAAACCCTAAATGCCATCCCTATTCCTAAACCCTCAACTAACTCGATACTATACTTTAAACCCTAATCCCTTATCCCTAAACCCTCCAACCCTATCCCTAATCCTTATACCCTCCACACTCTACTTTAACCCTAATCCCTCGATCCTCAACCCTATCCGTAAACCCTTGACCCTCAAACCTCAACCCTCGAACCTCAATGTTAAACCCTAATCCCTCAACCCTTAACTCTGATCCCTTGACCCTCAACACTATCCCTAAACCCTAAACCCTAAAGCCTCAACCCTCAACGTCAAATCCTAATCCCTCAACCCTTCACTTTAATCCCTCAACCCTAAACCCTATCCGTAAACCCTCAACACTATACCTTAAACCCTAATCCCTCAACCCTTCACTCTAATCCCTCAACCCTAAACCCTTTCCCTAAACCCTCAACACTATACGTTAAACCCTAATCCCTCAACCCTCAACCCTAAACCTTATCCCTAAACCCTAATCCCTCAACCCTCAACCCTAATCTGTCATCCCTCAACTCTAATCCCTCATTCCTAAACCCTAAATGCTATCCCTATTCCTAAATCCTCAACTGACTCAATACTATACCTTAAACCCTAATCCCTTATCCCTAAACCCACCAACCCTATCCCTAATCCTTATACCCTCCACACTCTACATTAACCCTAATCCCTCGACCCTCAACCCTATCCCTAAACCCTTGACCCTCGAACCTCAACCCTCAACCCTCAACATCAAACCCTAATCCCTCAACCCTTAACTCTGATCCCTCGACCCTCAACCCTATCCCTAAAGCCTCAACCCTAAAGCCTCAACCCTCAACGTCATATCCTAATCCCTCAACCCTTTACTCTAATCCCTCAATCCTAAACCCTCAACACTATACCTTAAACACTAATCTGTCAACCCTCAACCCTAAACCTTATCCCTAAACCCTAATCCCTCAACCCTCGACCCTAATATGTCATCCCTCAACTCTAATCCCTCATCCCTAAACCCTAAATGCTATCCCTATTCCTAAACCCTCAACTGACTCAATACTATACCTTAAACCCTAATCCCTTATCCCTAAACCCTCCAACCCTATCCCTAATCCTTATACCCTCCACACTCTACTTTAAGCCTAATCCCTCGACCCTCAACCCTATCCCTAAACCTGTGACTCTCAAACCTCAACCCTCAACCCTCAACGTCAAACCCTAATCCCTCAACCCTTAACTCTAATCCCTCGACCCTCAACCCTATCCCTCAACCCTAAACCCTAAAGCCTCAAGCATCAACCCTCAACGTCAAATCCTAATCCCTCAACCCTTCACTCTAATCCCTCAACCCTAAACCCTATCCCTAAACCCTCAACAGTATACCTTAAACCTTAATCCCTCAACCCTCAACCCTAAACTGTATCCCTAAACCCTAATCCCTCAAACCTCAACCCTAATCCATCATCCCTCAACTCTAAGCCCTCATCCCTAAACCCTAAATGCTATCCCTATTCCTAAACCCTCAACCGACTCGATACTATACCTTAAACCCTAATCCCTTATCCCAAAACCCTCCAACCCTATCCCTAATCCTTATACCCTCCATAGTCTACTTTAACCCTAATCCCTTGACCCTCAACCCTATCCCTAAACCCTTGACCCTTGAACCTCAACCCTCAACATCAAACCCTAATCCCTCAACCCTTAACTCTGATCCCTCGACCCTCAACCCTATCCCTAAACCCTAAACCCTAAAGCCTCAACCATCAACCCTCAACGTCAAATCCTTATCCCTTAACCCTTCACTCTAATCCCTCAACCCTAAACCCTATCCCTAAACCCGCAACACTATACCTTAAACCCTAATCCCTCAACCCTCAACCCTAATCCATCATCCCTTAACTCTAATCCCTCATCCCTAAACCCTAAATGCTATCCCCATTTCTAAACCCTAAATGCTATCCCTATTCCTAGACCCTCAACGGGCTCAATACTATACCTTAAACCCTAATCCCTTATCCCTAAACCCTCCAACCCTATCCCTAAACCCTATTCCCTTGACCCTCAACCCTATCCCGAAACCCTTAACCCTCGAACCTCAATGTACTCAACCTCAACGTCAAACCCTAATCTGTCAACCCTTAACTCTGATCTCTTGACCCTTAACGCTTAAAACTTGAACCCTAAAACCTATCCCTACACACTTGACACTCGACACTATATCTTAAACCCTAATCCTTTAACCCTCATCCCTAAAGCCTCAACCCTAAATCATTAAACCTTCAACCCTAATCCCTTGACCATTAACCCTATCCCTAACCCTCAACCCTCAACCCTCAACTCTCAACATTAAACCCTAATTCATCAACCCTAAACCCTAATCCCTCAAACCTAAACCCTATCCCTAAACCATCAAACCTCAACACTATACCTTAAACCCTAATCCCTATCCCTCAAGCCTTAACCCTTAAAATTTAAACCCTATCCCTACACCCTCAACAGGTGACACTATATCTTAAGCCTTAAACCCTCATCCCTAAAGCCTCAACCCTCAATCCTTAAACCTTCAACCCTAAACCCTATACCTAATCCCTCTACCTTCGACACTCTATCCCTGACCTCAACATTAAATGCTAATCTGTCAACCCTAAACCCTATCCTAAACCCTCAACCCTCAACATTATACCTTAAACCCTAATCCATCAACCCTAAAACCTAATCCTTCAACCCTAAACACTATCAATAAACCATCAACCCTCAACACTATATCTTAAACCCTATGAGAAAAGCTTTGCATATGGTACATCCACAGTGAGTAATTAATAGTTGAAATCAAAAGGATGATCATTATGAGAAAATATTTGCATTGGGGTACATCTATGTTTCTTGTTGTCTACCCTACACTTAGGGAAGGTATATTGTTATGAAATAGGTAAATAATCTCCCATTATTTATTGGCTCTATCCACAAGAACTACTAAACTATAAATTAAACCCTAATCCCTCAACCCTAAACTTTCAACCCTAAACCCTATCCCTAATCCCTCTACCCTCAACACTCTATCTTAAACCTAATCCCTCGACCCTTAACCTTAAATGTTATCCCTAAAGCCTCAACCCTAAACCCTAATCCCTCAAGGTCCTAAACTCTAATCACTTATCATGAAACTCTAAATCCTATCCCTAAACACTCAACCCTCAACCTTAAACCTTAGTCACTCAATCCTTATCCACCCCTCTCCTCCCGTATCTGGCTCACTCCCATCTCTACCCTCCTCTTCCCTCGACACTATACATACATAAATATAGGCATACATAGATACATAGATATATACATACATACATATAAGCATACATAGATACATACATACATACATACATACATGATTAATAGACTTGAACATAAAAAAATTTAAGGGGAACATAACGCTAGCATGTTATAATGCGCTCACCTTATGTCAAACATGACAAACAACAAACTTGCAGAAAAGGAAAAATGCAAAGCAAAACATAATGCGAGCGCGTTATAACACGCTCGCGTTATGTCTTGCTTTGGAAATCCCAAGCCTTGGGCTTGAGATTTGCTTTGGATTTCCAACCCAAAGGCTTGGAGTGCCTTTTGAACAGTCACAGATGTGTTTTTCCATATTCTTCAAGATTTCACATAATTTCATTCGTGCTAACCCTCAGATTTGCAGGTGTTTCAAGGTCAAACAAATTGAACACCTGGGTAATGTTAGGCTTTCTCTTAGCTATTTGACGATGTGATTTTTTTCACATTTTAACAATGTTAAGCCTTTCATCTTTAATTTCTTTTGTTTGTGTGTCCATTTTTGGGCAAAAACTACTATTTGGTCTTTTTTTCATTGTAAAATAACTATTCATTAAAATTTTAAAAAAATTACATATTTAGAAACTAGACTCCATTCTACAAATATTAAAAAAAGAAAAAAATGATTTTCAATTAGTTTTCAAAATTTATAGGGGTAGCATGGCCAAAATTTTGTTTTTTAGGATGTGTCCACTTTGAAAATTAGTAAAAAATTAAATATTCATAAAAAAATTATCAAAAAAATCAGGCATAAACTACATGCTATCAGCTAATTTCTCACTGAAGTGATTTTAAAAATACCAAAAAAAAGTTGACCTTTTGAGGGAGCCACAAAACATGCTATGTTATGTTTTTTTGACAGAAACAACAGCAATTTCTGTGGCTCCCTCTTTTGAACCCCTTAATCTATGCCATTTTCAAAAAGAAATAGTAGTTTAGAAAGTATACTTGGAGCACTACGAACATTGTTTTGGTTGCATCTCCAAATTTTGAGTGTAACTATGCTCAATTTCTCATCCAAGGCCAGTATTTCCTAATTTCAAAAAAAAGTGGCCACTTAAGACCCCTTTTTGGCCCCCATCTTCTTGTACTTACCCATTGTAGATTGAAACATGTACATAGGTGTTCAAATACATCCCTTTTTGCCATGCCAAATCCTATTTTTCTTTCCAAGTGTTGTAATGGTACGCTATCTCTAGTGGTTAGGCTTTCCTCTTCCTTGGTAGCATTTCAACTCCCCCTTATCCTTCATAGCCGATCTATTCAAGTGAAAAGAAAAACCTCTTTTTTATCATGAGGTGATGCCTCTTTTCTCATTGCAAACATATATTAGACTTCAGAAAAAACAATGATGGAAACTACAACCTCCAACCGTGGCCCCCATGCATCAAGGTATGATCACTTAGTAAGAAGGAAATTTCATTTGGATGTTTAATATTTTGCAAACATAATCAATCACTCCAACCAACCATCAAGTGATATAGTTATAGATTTTATAAAGATTAGCAATCTGGTGTAGTCTCCTTGTGTTATGTATGTGAAAGCACTATACTAATCACCTCATTAAGCTTTGATGTGATTTAAGATTTCCAAGTCATTTCAAAACTAGATGAAGACTTGTAACTCATAAACATGATACCCAAGAAAGAGAATAAACATCAAATGAGACACATAGTCCTATCTAGTCGGCCTCCAAAAGCAAACACTATATATTGTCTAGATTTAACTTAGTATATCCCATTTAGCCCACACCAACTAAAGAGATTATCACTGAAAAAATTATCAATAGAAGACAGCAACACATCTTTAATCAATCTACAAATGGAAGTTCAATGCCTTGTATAATATCATGTCACCTTCAAGATAGACACATGGAATTAAAAACTAAATTTTCATGATAACTCCTCATCGGGTGCTTGGAATCTCACAAAAATAGATGGAGACATGTATTCCAACATCCCTAAGGCCTCCACCAAGCCATTCTATTTTAATCCTTACATAATTCAAAATTTTAAAGTTTCTCCAAATTGCTAGTAGAAGTCGTGAAAAGATTAAATCTTGGAAACTAGGAAAGTTCTGAGCACAAAACCTTCACCATTAAATCTAGGATGCTTCTAGAAATCTTCTTGTGCAAGGATTCGCTATGAAACTTCACCCATCCATTGGAACAACTGCATCCATGAAGACTTCTTGTAGTGTGTCAAAACCCAAACTGCTGAAAACTAAAAATTGTTGGAGCAACCAAGATCAACAAGCACAAATTGAATAACCTTCCACAAGTGAAAAATGGAGCACAATAACATATCTATCATATACAATTTAAAGTGTGTAAAATACAATGAGAAGCCTTGCATAAATAGGCAAGGAGAAGGAGGTAGGACTAAACTACTAACTACTCCTATAAGCACGAAACACTTGTCTAACACACATGATGTAATGAAACAACTTGCACAATATCTAAATATAATAGTAAATATTCTGCAAATACTTGATAATAATATGCCACTTCGAGGGGGCAACCTCCTAATCCTCTTCAAGGGGGATACCTCCAATAGTCTTCAGTAAGAACACAATACTCAATATGATATGAAATGAGACTCACTACCTCCTATATATACCTATTTATGCCTAGGATATCACCCAGGCTGACTTAGATAGCCCTATAGAATCCTTAGGCTGACCTAAACAACTAAATAACAATATAATAATGATAATATGACTTAATTAGGAGTTAAGATAGCCACAAGCCAACTATTCATAACCATATACACTATACAAGTAAGGGCATAACATGCCCCCCACCTTTACAAAAATGTTGTCCTCAACGTTGATCAATTGTGGTAGTTTCTTCATATAATCTACATCATCCCATGTGGTAACTTCAACTAGAAGATATTTCCTTATAACGAGGTAATTTGGAACTGTTGATGTCCTCAGCTTATTCATGTGTGTCTGGAAAATTAACTTCAGCTCCAAGATGTGTCTTCCCTTTGCATCTAGCTCTTGATGGTGCTGAATGTGTTCTTCCTTTACTTGAACCTTTTGATGTGCCATAGAGGAAGAGGTGAGGAATAGTACATGGTACCCTTGCATTGGTTGAATAACTTGACTAGGAATTTCTTCTTCTTCTTTCACTTCTTCTTCTTCATTGCCTTCTTTTTCTTCTTCTTCTTCTTCTTCTTCTTCTTCTTCTTCTTCTTCTTCTTCTTCTTCTTTGTCTACTTCTTCTTCTTCTTCTTCTTCTTCTATTTCTTCTTCTTCTTCTTCTTCTTCTTCTTCTTATTCTTCTTCTGCTTCTTCTTCTTCTATTGCTGGTTCTTCTTCTTCTTCTTTTGCTTCTTCTTCTTCTTCTTCTTCTTCTTCATCATCATCTACTTCTTCTTCTTCTTCTTCTTCTTCTTGGTTGCTTGAGACCACCTTTCTTGGTTCATTCATAAAGGCGCTTAACATGTTTCATAAATCTGATATATCTCCTCTTAGGTCACACATATCCCTCTTAATCTCTTCGTTGAACTTACTTATTTCCTCATTGGGATTACTATCCTCTATTATTTCCTCATCCTTATCAGAGGATTTCCTCGGTGTGGCAGCATTCTTTTTGCCTATTGTTGGCCCCGTCATGATGGAAACCAATATTTTTGAAATAAATCACACAAATGAAATTTAAATTCTCTAAAATTTTTACTATAACTTACTAGGCCAAGATACCACTTACCCAGAAACAAATCCAAACAATTAGCCAATTTACTGCCTTGAGAGCGAATTTGTTGGAAACCCTAATTTTGCAATAACTCACTTTTTTTTGCTTCAATTCCTCTGAAATCTAGATTGTATCTTCATTAATATGTTCTTCAAAAACCCTTTAAAAATATTTAAGAAATTCACTAAAATATGAAAGTTATGCTCTTCCCAAAATTGCCTCCAATGTTGAGAAAAAATCTTGCCTCTACGGTGCCAAGATCATGCTCTGATACCACTTGTGATGAAACAACTTGCACAATATCTAAATATAATATTAAATATGCTGCAAATACTTGATAATAATATGCCACTTCGAGGGGGCAACCTCCAAAACCACTTCGAGGGGGATACCTCCAATAGTCTTCAATGAGAACACAATACACAATATGATATGAAATGAGACTCACTACCTCCTATATATACCTATTTATGCCTAGGATATCACCCAGGCCAACTTAGATAGCCCTATAGAAGCCTTAGGCTGACCTAAACAACTAAATAACAATATAATAATGATAATATGACTTAATTAGGAGTTAAGATAGCCACACGCCGACTATTCATAACCATATACACTATAGATGTAAGGGCATAACACATGACATGTGTAAGGTCAAGTGGCAAGTCAAAAGGAAGTAGGTGTCTCACATATGTGAGTACACATGTTGAAATGAGACAAACTCCTAAAAGACTAAGTAAACTTAATCCTATGTGTGAATAAGTCAAACCTTTAAAGAGGTGATATCTAAACTAGTTATATAATAACACTATTTACACTAACACCCCCCTTAAGTACAACTTAGGGAGAATACAAAGATAGGTCCCAGCTACTAGGCCATGTTAGGTACCCATGTACAAATGAATTTCTCATAAAGTGGAGAAAGAAAGAAAACCTAGTGGATAAAAACTTTCTTCCAAAAGAGAAATGATACAAATAGAATTGTACAAGTGTAGAAGAAAGATAGAAGGAGGACTATACATGGCCCCCCAAGGACTACTTCTAACACTAATGTACAATAGATGTTCTCCCCATAGGAGAGAAAAGATGAGAAGGTCTATGTGACCTCCCCAGAAAATGTGAACTAAAGAACTCCATGAGAAGAGATGGATCCTCCCAAACATGAGATGAGAAGACTAACCATGCAGCCTGCCTTCAAAATACCTCTTGTAGTGCTGGTAGATGCTCGAGACTAGATGCTAAAGACGATCCACAAACCCTGAACAATATTTCTCCCCTTAGGAAGAAATTGAACAACAGAAGTGTGCAAAGAATCTTCCTATTCTGAAAAGGAACATACAAGAAGAAGTATGAATGTCTCTGAATTCTGTGCATAGGATTCAAAGACATAGATGATGCCCATGATGTCTTGGGAGGATGCTCAAGGATCTCCAAGCCAATGCTACATGTGACAAATGTTGAGATTTAAGTACAGGGACCATAAATGTATGGTGATAGTTAAACCCAGAAGAATCTGATAGTACTATAGATGATGTCAAAAAACATGATGACGGAGTCGAATATGCCGACTCATAAATATCTGTAGAATATGTCACTATAGAAGGTGATGTAGGAAAGGTAAGAGAAATCATATCTGAAGAGGACAAGGCTGATGTAACTTCATCAAAGCTGACATCGAATAGAAGATGAATATCCACAATGATGTCTCCCAAGTCTACAATGTGGGACTCTACAAAAAGACATGAAGTTCTCGGTAAATATGCATCCCAATGTGGCACATCTAGAAAGACAAGAACCATATCCTAGTGCAGAGAATAGCTGGAATCCATGGAGATATCATCTCTGAATTCAGATGCAACAACAAGCAATTGTGTAAATGGGATCTCAATGAAAGTCATCTGACTACAATAACTACACATACCCAACTGATGGTGTCTCACAAGATGGCTTAGTGAGACGAGGTTTTTTTGCAAATGATTTATTAAGATCACTACAAAGTTGACATGCATGGAGAATTTATTATCGTAGTTCATCAATTTTTCAATGATGACATTCTTCTGTTGTATGTCATTTTACCCCACAATATCCACATTTAATCTTCCATTTCTTATGAGGTTTATTGAGAATACTTGAATGCAAGGGGTTTGGGTGAGAGACAAGATCAAATTTTAAGCACTTATAAAAGTAGAAATGAAATTCATCCCCCCCCCCAAAAAAAAAAAAAGGATTATGACTAAGTTAGAAGCCCCCTAGAAAGATATGCAGGAGAAATTACAACTTGTACAAGTTTAGAAGCTACATCATCCATTTATAATAGATGGAGATTTTTACAAATGTTTGAAAAATGGCTATATAAAACTAAACATTACCTACACTAATGAATTCCTTGCAAAATTCTAAACAATTTCAAAAGAAATTTCATGAAATTTTGATATCGTGGGTGAAAGTTACACCCTATCAAAATTTGTGATTACAATGAGCTTCAGGGATTAAAAATTCATCAAAAAAGGCATTTTTTTTTAGTTTGACTTTGCCAAAGTAAAGTACATGGAAGCACCTTTCCGTTGACTACAAAATTGTGAAAAACTAATAAATGGTTTGAAAGTTGTAGCAATTTGAAAAAAAATAGCCTCCTTTGGCTAGTAATGAGCCCCTGGCAATCTCCAATATAAGATATATAACTCTAACAGTTTGGTTAAAGTGTGATAACAAACCCATGTCAATAGGCTACAAAGAATGTGAACTACATAGACGGTAGAGGTTAAATTTTAAGGTTACAAACAAACTATTAGAAATAAAGTCTAACAAAAAATGCTAGCATGACAAAACTAACATGTGTAACCAAAAAAATATGTGACCTCTCTGCAGGGTTAGGAAATTGAGATAGTTAACATTAACTACAAATATCACCAATATAGTGACTAAAGTCAATTGTAATAAATGTCATCCTTCAATGAATAAAACCATGATGAACAACCAATAGTAAAAGAGAAACTAACTGATTAAGGACCAACCCAATAAAAGAAAACAACAACCATGAATAACTCCGAGCTATCATGGAGTCTTGGTCGGCTAGAATGGACAGAGAGTCCTAAAAATTGGGTGACTGAGTAAAGAGTCCAAAAAATTAGACTTGGAGTCGGATCTCATGAGGAGTGCTCTAATACCATGTTGGAGCAGCCAAGATTAGCAAGCACAAATTGAATAACCTTCCACAAGTGAAAAATAGAGCACAATAACATATCTATCATATACAATTCAAAGTGTGTAAGATATAATGAGAAGCCTTGCATAAATAGGCAAGCAGAAGGAGGTAGTAAGGTAGGACTAAACTACTGACTACCCTTACAAGCATGCAACACTTGTCTAACTCACATGACATCATGTGTGAGGGCAAGTGGAAAGTCAAAAGGAAGTTGGTTTCTCACATGTGTGTGTACACATGTCAAAATGAGATAAACTCCTAAAAGGCCAAGTAAACTTAAGCCTATGTGTGAATAGGTCAAACCTTCAAAGAGGTGATATCTCAACTAGTTAGATAATGACACTATTTACACTAATAAAAATATGCAATCATGCTCAATCCACCTGTACTACACGACTGAGAGATGTCATCAAAGTGACACATAAACTAAAATTGAAGGAAAAAACTGAAAAATCTTTTTGGGTGATGTCGATTGCATGTGTGTGGGGCAGGTGCTCCTACATCATATTGTCTCTAGCTCTCCCATATCATGGGCTTCCTCACAAACACCCTCATATTTCTTACTGCTGCAATCTTTCACAACTCACATCACATGTTCTGCAATCTGCAAAGACAAATTTCTTCATGGCTCCTTAGCTCTCAACTGCTCAGGGCTTATCTCTCATACATGCAATAATTCTTTTGAACTTTTCACAACTGCTTCCTCTTCTCTACCATAGGTCTTGGTGCATGCTCTGCACACTTAGGGTCTTCTAGCTTTGATACCAATTAATGCAAGAGGTACTCCCTCTTGGCCAAACACATACACTTCCACACAAAAAATCGCATAGGCAATATATTATGACAACAAAGACTCTCTATTCACAAATTGAACTCACAAACCATACAAGATTGCAACAAAACAATATTTCACTTTATTATGCCAAATCCATACATCAATCAAATTGTACAAAAACATTACAAATAGGGTCTTCAATAGTTGCTCTCTCTTTCAAACCTGCACACACAACCCCCATGGCTTCCTCTGTATACAGGTATTCACTCTCACCTCTACGCCCATCCTATGGCAGAGATTTCCCTCTCTGAAATCTACCTCTAAGATACTGGAACATTTCTTTAAATAATGCTTCAGCTACAATTTTTGGCTTTTCATATTCCTCAAAATTTTTTAGTGCCTGTAGAAAAACAACACCACATTTTTAAGAAGAGAATCACTCTTTTGAGAGCCTTTACTTACTTTCGGATGCCGAAAAAGCAAAAAAAGTGTTTTTTTAACTTTTGACTAGGCTCATATCTTTGCATGAAAACTGGCCAATTTGAGAATAAAATCCTATTGAAGCTTCCCATAAAAGTATTTCACTCTATGTTTTAAAAATCTTAAAAATTAATTATTTTCATAGCCTACTAGACAAAATTTTCTGATTTTAAATTTTCCCAAACAATTAAGAATTTGGCCATGAAACCTACACCACATGATGCAAAAAACATCTAAGAATATCCTTATAAAATTATTTTATCCCAGCATTCATAGATTTTCATAAACAATTGTTTCCATAAAACTACCCCGCGGAGCCTTAAAACAACGATTCGACAAAAAATGAAATTTTGCAAATCTGAGCCAACTTGAAGTTTCCCATTGTTGAGAGATGCTTGAAAACACCAAAGAAATCCAAAACACACACCAAAATTGAAATTAAAATAAAATGTTTTTTTGGGCAATGCAGGATCGCCTATGGACCTAGATGCTCCTGCATCACTCTTCACCACTCTTCACTCGTAGATCTTGGTGTAGACTCTACACCTCAAAACCTCTAGCTTTGATACCATTTGATGCAAGAGATACTCCCTCTAGCTGTTAAAACACAAAATACAACAAAATAAATCTTGCAGAGACTCTGCTCAACACAAATTCATAACACAACATAAAATGTAAACCAATAAACCACCTTGATTTTATTCCACTCAACAAAATTGTTCTTCCACAATTACATATCTGCAATTAAACAATATTACATCAAATTTCATGGCCTTCAATGGCCTTTCTCACATGTCAAATTTTCCCTCTCTTTGTTGTTGGACAGCAAACCTCTATTCACTCATATGCCCTTCTGATGGGCATTCCCCTGCCAGACACTCTCTTCTTCTCACAAGTTGGCTCTCACTTCATTCTTCCTACCAATCTACAACTTCCTCTCATTCACAAGTGCCTTCTCTTCTTTACTCTAGTGCTGCCCCCTCTCTGAGAATCTCCTTTTGCAAAATTTTCTTCAAACTGTAGCATCATTTCTTTTTTAAGTATACATCTTGACTACCCACAATAAAGCATCTCTTCTCTATGCAGAATGTGAATCCCAAAAGTCACTTTAAATTTACATTTTCTTTTTCAAAATCTTGTAGCCTCAAGCGAGGTGTATGTGTCTTCCTTAGGCACCTCCATTTTGACTTGGTTTAATTTCTTCTTAGTCACACAAAAGGCAACCAAATAGAACAGTGTTTCAAATGCTAAGATGGGTGCTAGACCTCTCTTGTCGTCCCTCCATTATCCAATGCCTCTTTCAAAATATTAATTAATTTTTTAGAATTTTTGTCTTTGGAATTAGGGTGCCTCTATTTGTCTTGTAGAAATAGGATATCATAATAATATTTGCAGATCCAAATTTGGCTCTTAACAGTAAAAGAAATTAAAACATGTTTCCTTTTTAGCCAGAGCGACTACATGGAAGATTCTCCACCTTTGCCCAATTCCATGTTTAAAATGAATTAAAGATTAAATATTAATCAATATTCCTTGAATAATGCCTTGGTAATTCTCACAAACTGACTTTGACAAGAAAATTATGTTTTGTCACTATGCTGAAGTGCAAAATCAAGTGGAGGAAAGCTGAAATTTTGAAAGTGCTTCATTTCACCTAAAAACTTGTTCAAAGGTGTTTTATGACCCCCTCAGATCCTGTACAAAAGGATTTCACTCCAGCCTTAAATAATTTTTAAATTTTAAATTTTTTGTAAAACCAACAACACAAACTTTTGGCATTAAAATCTCCCAAATGGTTGAGAAATTAACCACAAAATATTTTGCACATTTGGAGAAATGCATCCAAGATATACCTGTAAGAGGATTGGTCACCAAACCTCATGGATATCCCAAAACAACTGTTTTCATGAAAATTATCTACTGGGCTGAATAACTACAATCATATAAAATTCATTATTTTTCAAATATGTGCCAACTTGAAGTTCCCCGATGTAACGAGATGCAAAATTGACCATAACAAACCCTAAAACTAAAAAGAAAACCAACAAATATTTTTGGTTGATGCCGATCACACATGCACTCAGATGCTCTTACATCAATTCCTTTAACTTCTTTTGTAAGAATTCTATTGAGAAGATATATTGTTGTATATACTACTTCTACCCCAAAAATCTTATGTAAATTCTTCATTTTCATCATACTCGTTGTCATTTCAACAATGGTTCTATTCTTTCTTTCAGCAACTCCATTTTATTGTGGAGTGTAGGAAGTAGTGAACTCTCTCTTGATTCCATGATTTTTGCAAAAGTTTAGAAATTGATTTGATTTGTACTCACCTCCATTATCTAACCTTATCACTTTGATGTACTTACCACTTTGTTTTTGAACCAACCTCTTGAATTCTACGAATTTATTAAACACTTCTAGTTTTGCAGCCAAACAATATACCCAAGTTTTTCTTGAGTAGTCATCAATGAAGAGACCTTTGCAAATAGATACTCCCCTATCCCTTCAAATGGGACCCACAAAAAAGTGGTCTTTATATTATTTTTTCTTGGTGAATAATTGTTGGCATCAACCAATAATCCACTTAATTACGAATAATTCCCTTATCACTTTTACAAGAAAGACTACAAAAGGTTCAAAGTTAAAACCCCTCTAAAGCAAATTTCATTCCCATATTACATATCATTTCTTTAAAAAAAAACATTTTATGCACCTTTTTTTCTTATAATCAAGAATAAAAAGGCAACATAAAATTAAAAAACTTTTGAAATTATTTCCCTTCAATAAAATACTTTTACTCTATTATTTTTTAAAGGAAGACTTTCACATGAATTTTTAAAGAAAAAAGTTTTGTTTATATTTTATGAGGCCTGGCCTTTCAGATGGCTTCTAAAAAACTTAAAGAAAAGTGTAATACTTTTTTTATGGAGTTCATGCAGAAATTTTTTTTGCTACATGATTCAAGAGGACGAGCCTTAGGATTAACCCCTTTGGTTGAGAGTTAAGGTTTAAGGGGTATCCATTCCACCAAATTCACTTGGGGCATGATCCTGACCTCATCCCTTATGGTGTCAGGGGCCTTGCACTGAGCAAGACTTGATCCCTGGTGGGCTCATTCAAAACCTTTCAAATTCACCAATAAACCAAGGGCCTTTTGACAAGTGTAATACTCTGGGAATTCCCCCTTTTCTAAAAAAGAGAGTTGACTTCTCTTTTACATATTCATGACCAATAAAAAATAAAAAAAATTCAATGAAGAGAACTTTCACATGGCCTAGAAATCCTTGTTTATACTTTGAAACACTGCTTCTCTTTCCATGACTTGCACACCTCTTCACACGTATAACATCCCAATAGGGAGGCCATGGTATGTAAATGGAGAGGAGTTGTTGCCAACACACCCACAACTTAGCGAATCATAGAACACGCTTCTAGTCTTGGATGCCAATTATAGAAAATTTTCATCTTTAATGACAAATTTCTACTCTTTTGTTTCCTCTTGAATGCATTCACCTTTTGGATGCCTCTATTAGACTCCTCCAAGCCAACACAGACCTCACAGCCTTAACAATAGTTACAATGACTCAAGATCTCTCATTCAGACAAATGGCTTTGATACCAGATGAAGGACAATGAAAAACAACGATGGTGATCTGCTAATCAGAAAACAAGAAATTACACAAAACCCCCAAATTGCCTTAATATAATAAGAGGCAGGGCAACTATATATAGAGTTTCTAAGATATAGGTGAAATTATGGCACACAACCATATTCACTAATAACCCAACTACAATACTAAATACATATAACAAAGTCAAGAAATGTAGCTACAATATTAATGAGCCCAATGGGCATTACTCTAATTAGTTAAGAAACTATTGTCAAAGTTGTGAAAAAAAGGGGGCTAAAATTATGCAACAACTCCATTTTTTTTATATAGTGAAAAACTACAATTTAATATAACTGTCAGAAAAATAAAATACTCATGGGATCACTAGCTCTACAAGTATCTCCTTAAAAAACTGAGCATTAGCTGCTAGCCAAAATGGAATTTATTTTTGTTCAAGAAATCTGCTACATTTCAGGCAAAATTAATTTTCATATTAATTTATTCCATCAACTCACAATATATGACAAATATAATAGTGTTTAATGTCATTCAACAAAAAATATTAATAGAGTTGAAATTTGAACCTTACTTTAATATAAGATAAGGTTGAAATTTGAGCCTTGCATTAATATTTGAATAAGAATTACATTATTAATTTAGTTGAAATTTATCACAAGAATTTAATGTATTGAAAATCTAGTAAAATTTCAATGTTAATTTTATTCATACATTGAGTGTTCACAACATGAACCAATAAGAAAATGGATAAATGATATTTTTCAAATTATTAGATAAGAAAATTAATTATAGACTATAGTATTGTTGACTATATTTTTAAATTTTATATGATAATTACATCAAATAGATGCATTTAAATATTCTTGCCTACTGCACTCAAAATAAAGATCTTAAAAGAAATTTAAGGGGAAAAATGTTGCACTTGTAAGCCGGTGAGGGAAGAGAAGGTGAAAGACAAATTATGTCAGGGATACCACCTTTCGCTAATCGGGAAAATGCAATCCCACTGGGAACTAGGAGGAATGGTAAACATAGAGGAGTCCAAGATCGAACCAGGACAAATAGTATGTTAGACTTGGATCCACAATGGTGGAAAGGGAGATTGAGGTATCAAAATACTGATGTCAAGTTGGGAGTAGATAGGAGAGACATTGGAAGGATCTTGAAAAGCAAGGCAATATTGATCGTTCTAGAAATCCTAACCCCAAAAATGGATCAGCTTATAGAGTGCACCCTAAATATCATGTGGACCAAGAGGAATTGCTTGAAACAGCTAATTCGAGATTGGTGGAGCTAGACTATTGCAACCATGTAAGAATCAAAACCCTAGCAAACAATTTCTTTTTAGTAGAATGCAAAATCAAAAATGTGAAATATGAAATTATGCATAGTCCTCCTCTTTTCTTCGAAGACTTGAGTTTTTATAAACTGGATTGGGAACCAAATTTTAATTCATAAAAAAATCATATAAAAAAAGGTAGTTTGGATCAAATTGGATATAACCTCCCCCCAGAATACTAGGAAAAGGAATCTTTGAGACAAATTAGTGGAGCCTTGGGGACTTTCCTAGGGATCGATGAAAACTCTTTCAATGAGGATCATAACGAAGCATTGAGGATTTGTGTTAATATTGACCTAGAAGATGGGGTTTAGGAAGAACTGGAGATCATTTTGGAGAATGGATGACGGTTGTAGAAAATAAAAATTGATGATGGGTGGGGTGGAAAATTACTATTCTAGGAAGACAACCAAAAGAATAATGAGAAGCCAGATTCCCCAAAACCTAAAGGGAGGGATGAGGAATATACCAAGAATTCTTCCAAGGCATCCTCTGAAACAAAGGAAATGAAGGATGTCGAAACCCTAACTTATCCTCATAGGGAAATTGAAAACCTGGATGCTCCTATGGAGTCTTCTAGGGAACCTAAGGAGCAAAATTCACAGGTTGGAGGGAAAAATGACTTCCTTGTGATGGGGGATTATACTTGTTATATGTGAAAAGTAGATAGGTTGAAATGTAGTTAAGATAGGTTCAATCAAACCCTCCCTTCACATTAACATTCAAGGACATAAACTAAGCTAAATCACTATTGATGTAAGAGGACTCGCCTACAGGTTTGATGTCACTATTGAATTATAAGGAAAGATAGAATAGATTGATGAATTTGTTAAACCTTAGCTGAATTTAGCCTCAAACCCTAATTATATGAAATCATATATAGATGAATGAAATATGACAAATGATCACATAGGAAGGCACTAAATATAGATTAGAAACATACCAGGATTCATATTTTCATAGGTGGAAGCTTCAGGGAAAATGGAACGGGGGCCCAAGTTTGATAGGGCAACTTTTCTATAGATCTGGAATAGTGATATGTGTCAGATTGCAACCTACTTCAAAGTTTCCATAAATGCCATTCAGGAGGACTATGGGGCAGACACCCTAGTCCAGTAGGGTCGATTCTCTGCACTTTTTCTTCAGATCCCAAATCTCTATCCTCTGCCAAGTTACTTCTCTGTAACTCCACTTTGCCAAATCTCGCACCTGTAACCTACAATCACAAAGAGAGGGGTTTGGGGGTTGTGGTGTTTAGGAACTTTCCTCAGTCAAGTCCTGGAATGACATTCAATCCTTCCAACACCGTTGTTAGATAGAGTGAGTTCCCTTGTAGGGAAGAGGCCAAATCTAATGAGAAGATAAATTGATTGAAGCACAAATAGATGTCATCTTAGAGGTGAAACCCTCATGGAGACTAAGAGCCTTCAAATGATGAGGAGATGAGTTGATGAAGCCAGATATACAACAAACACATACAAACACAACACAATTTTACTCTGCAACACAATGAATGCCTTGAATGCTCTTTGCTTGATAATCATAAGTTTACCTTGATCAACTAGGAGTCATATAGGAGTAAAATGAATTCATAAACCTATTTAAATATGCATTTCTGCTAAACTTTCATAATTCAAATTGAAAAGGCTGAAAAGGAAAACTTTTTTAAAGGTCCTACACCAACATCTAAAATTTAGGTCCTGACAAATCAGCCTAGACTTGGGAATAGGTACCCAAGTCCAAAGACACTTTTTGAGTCTTGGTTAAGCTTTAAAATAAACCCCTAGGCCCCATTTAACATGGGTTTTAGGGAAAATTGCTCTGGGATAAGTTTTAAACATGCATAATGAAATTAAGGGGACCTCGGAGCTAAACTAGGAGGTTAAAAGTCATAGGGAAAATTTTTACGACATAACATTTAGCCCCCACTTTAATGTATGCATGATCTTATGATTGCATTAAAGTATGTTCAAAAACACATCAAACACACTAGGCACATAGAGCTAAGGCATACACAAAGATTGAGGAACTATTTCTAGCCCCTAATCTCAAGTAAGCACTAGAAGACACATTGAATACATGCAAGACATAGAGAATACAATAGGAAGCAAACAAAACACGGTGAATATAGTGGAAGCATGCAATACACAACGAAAACATGAGATCAATCATGCAATACATGATGAATACATTGATATAACATTTTATATATGAAATAAAATCCTAACTAAGGGGTGGGGGAAACTCATCACTACGTGCCTTGAAACCACCAAAAACACATAATACAAAACCTAAATTTTAGGGGGAGCTCATCACTACGTGCCTTAATACTACACCATGGGGAAGACACACCAAACAAAACCCAAGTGTGGGGGGAGCTCATCACTAAAAGGCTTGATACCACACAAGGGGAAGACACAAAAAACACATAAAGAAGACACATGGAATACATGAGCACCATTTAGCATGTCATAGACATACTATGTGTCTTATACATGGAAAACATGAGTGATGGAAGGACCTTATTGCTAAGTCCCACTGTCTAAAACATGCCAAACACACCTGATGGTTGAGTTGTGCTACTACAACTCCCAAAGACATGCTTAACGGAGGATTGCTCAAGATCCAACCCTGCCTTACGATGATGACTTTGTATAAAAGGATGTGCACTAGCTCAAGAGATACACCATCTCATTTTCCATAGAAGGTCTTTGTATAAAAGGATATGCACTAGTTCAAGAGATGCGTTATCCCGCCTCACAAATAGGGCTTTTTATTACAATTTAAATAAGGATGTACACTAGCTCAAGAGATACACCATCCCACCTCGTGGTGAGGGCTTTCAAACATTCTTTGTCAGTGTAAAATCAAATAGATACCATTATATATGGCCCCACCTTAAGGTGGTTGATTTCGCTTACCGATATCAAGCACATTAAGGTAGAGAGAAAACACACAAGGGAACAAGAGCTCTCGCAAAGCCCATGCCCCCAAGGTGACATGAGCTTACGATCGTTGAATGTTCCCACAAACATATTGATATGATTTACCAAAATAAAAACAAGATGGTTAGAAATCTTATTCTAAGATAATAACCATATGAAATCATGAAATTTATGCATAAAAATAGTCACATTAAGGACCAAGGCTATACTCACAGGTTTGGAGCTGCGTATCACTACCACTCAAATTGTACAAGAGTAGATTAAGTGGATTGTAAAATGTTAGCCACAATAAATGTCATAAGATGCTACATCATATGATGTGATTCTACTAGTCAAGCATCAGATATATAGATCAACCCCATCTTCATATATGGACTAGGTCCATTTTTCTTTCTTGCTGAAGGGACGCACGATCCTTATCAGTATTTATTTGTTTTTGTCGTCCACCATCTAGGTAGAATCACTGAAGAAGGTAAACAATAAAAATGAGAGAGGAGAGAAAGTGCCTTAGGAACACCACATAGGAGGATGCCCCCAAGGCACCCTCCACAATTCTATGCACTCAAGGCATAACACACAATAAAAAAATAGAGGAGAAGTGATTTAGAATAATGATAAAACAAATAGAAGAATGGTCACAAAAGAAGTGGGCTCCCAGTATCCTTGACCTTAAAAGAGTATCAAGGGTCATCCTAGGAGACCTAAACAACACATAAGAAGAGACCACATAAGCGAGCAAAGATATGCTATGTCAAAGGTGCCTAAAAGGGTTAGAAATACTTATCTGTGTACACAATCAAACTAGCAGTTGTTGTTGAGAAAGTTATCTTCATCCCAATCTCGAATGCAAGAGGAAAGAGGTACATAAGGTACAATTGCCTGATTTATATCATCATCCTTTAACTCTTCATCCTTAATCTCTTCTTTGTTTGATTCAGTGTCAGATGGTGAAATGTTCTCTTATTGAGGTGGTGTCCTTCGAGCCAAGGCTTGTCTTCTCTTTCTAATTTCTCTTGCTAGTCTATTACTTCATGTTTTATTAGTGTTATTGTCAAGAGAAATCTCATGGTTTTCCATAGTTTTTGACATCTTAGAAGAAGAAGTAGATATGGGATTAACTCTTAATGTTGCATTGCTTTGTTTTCTATGGGTACCTGCTGATCCTTGTAGGGATGACAGAGGAGGAACCTTAGCAAATATCCCCTTACCTTGTAGTTTAGGGGGTTCTTGTAATGCAGGTTGTTCCTTATTTGTTGTTTGTTGAATAGGGGGTCCAACCAGTTTTGATAGTAAGTGTGCTTTGTACCGTCAATATCCCAAAGAAGGTTTGATCTCATCATGGTTCAGGTTCCTCAGTAGGTTCTAGGCAAAAGTAATCAAGAATGAAGTTTTTCCATGTAACCATAGGTTTCCATCTACTATTAAAGAAAGAAGTAGAATTGGGGAAGGTGGAAGGGATAGAAGTGACAAGTGGGCTCCCTTTGATTACTCACCAACAATTTGCAAATGATACAATGTTATTTGAGGCTAAGAAAAGGTAGGAGGCCTTCCAATTGATGGATAATCTAAGAATGTATACAAAGGCTTCGAGGTAGGAAGTTAGCCAAGAGAAATTTGAAATCTTCTTTTTCAACATACCCCCGAGAAGGAGCAGGAAATTCTAAGGATCCTAACATTTAAATAGGGACAATTGCCATGCTCTTATCTAGGACTACCTCTAGCCAAGGGGTTGAGAACTAGAAAACTGTGGGATCCTCTAAACCAAAAGGTAAGTACAAGATTGGCATCATGGAAGAGAAAGTGGTTGTCTTGGGCTGGAAGAATTACAATGTTGAAGGCAGTAATTTCTATTATTCCAATTTACCTAATGTCTTGCCTATCTTTACCTCCAGGAGTAAGTAAGGATTTGGATAGAAAAATGAGGAAATTTTTCTGGCAAGGCAACAATGAAAAATAAAAGTTAGCTCTCATCTCTTAGGAGAAGATATGCAAGTCTAAAGAGGAAGGAGGGGTTGGAATCAAGAGCCACTTGCTACAGAATAGAGCTCTTGGAGCAAAATTGGTCTGGCAGATGTATAAGGATCCTGAAAGGAAATGGGCAAAGATTTTGAGGTATAAATACTTGGATGAAGACCGTCCTTCAAGCATATTAATGACCTCTAATCCTCCTGATGGCTCAAGGTTTTGGAACTTCATACAAAACTACAAGTCAAGTGTCACAAACTACCTTTCTTGGGACATCCATGATGGAAGGAAACCCTTATTTTGGGAAGATTCTTGAGCAGGATGTCCCAGTTTGGATAACATGTTAAATATGGAACAAGTCCAGAGCTTTCTAATTGAACCTAGGCAAGTTTGGTGGAGAATTATGTTGTCTTCAACTCTGAAAATAGAGCTTTGGGGTGGAAGTGGATAGAAATTTTAGATTTGGGCCTACCTCCAGATGACATATAGCTTCTATCTTCTACCTTGAAGAATAGAGTTATGGTTTTTAGACAAGGAGAAGATGAGCTAATTTGGTGTGGATCTAAGACTAGTCAGTATAAGGTAAGAGATGAGTATCTGAGATTGGCTAAGGAGTTGGAGCAGCCAGAGGTCAACATCCCCCTTCACCTCTATTGGAGTAATCTATGTCTCCCTAAGGGAGGAACCTTTACCTGTGTAGCTCTCCAAAAGAGGATCCTCATGATGGAGAGATTCAAGAGAATGGTATTTCTAGGCCCTTCGATATGTGAGCTCTACAAAGCTTGGGAAGAAAAAATTGACCACCTTCTACTGGGATGCCCTTTCTCATAGGAGTGCTGGAGATGGTTGTGTGCCAAATTAAGCTGTCCTAGTGCTTTGCCAGAAGATATAGTTAGTCTACTCAAATACTAGCTATGCATCTGAATGTCATCCACCATTGGAATACTCTAGATAGTTAGCCCTTCAATCATGCTCTAGGAAATTTAGAAGGAGAGGAACATAAGACTATTTCAAGGCAATGAAATAAATCTACCTTCCTTTCAAAATAAGCTAGAAGCTGCAATAACAGAAGTCACAAATAGTAGGTTCATGCATGGTACTTCCTGGAAGTGTTCCTTTTCAAATTGGGATGCAGAGATGAGGAAGAATTGGGGGGTATGTAGATTCCACCTTGGTTTGAGCCTGGAGGATCAACCTCGAAGAATTCTAGAGAGAAGGTGGTGTGGGAGCCTCCCTTAGTAAGGTGGGTGAAATTGAACTTTGACAAGTCTTCCAGGGGTAACCCAAGTCCCTCAGGTGTAGGGTGCATCATGTTGGAAAAAAGGATAGAGAACAAGGAAAAGTTGCAACTATGTAGCTTTAAATGTTTTCAAATCTAAAATTAATAGCATGTGTAAATCAGAAAATTACTTTCAATTTAGATGTTAGAGTATTTCTCCAATTTAATCAATGTAGTAGAAGAAAATAGCTTGCAAGAAGAAGACAAGTATTTACGTGGAGAAACCCCTAAGGGAAAGAAAACTCCACACCAAAGGTGTTTATGCTTGTATTAAATCTCTTGTGAAAGATTACATTCAATACTGAAATCCTTTGATTCCTTGATGCACTTTAAAAGCTTCTTCAATCTTCAAACTTATAAAAACTTCAATAAAAAAGCTTCTTGCTTTTTTCTTCTAAGTCTTTTGAAAAACTTCATGCTCTTCTCTTCTAAGTCTTTTTCACAATTCAACTCTCTGGAAAATGTATGGGGCTCTTAATTAATTGATATGAAGCTTTATAATTCAAGAACTTCTTAATTCAAAATCTTGAAACTAAAATAACAATAAATTGTAATTGATAACATAGCTTCCAATGCTCATGCAAAAACCAAGCACTCTAAATTGAGAAGACTAAACTCAAACAATGTCCAAGCTTTCAGTTAACTGCCTCTTCATGATGTGGGCACCCAAGTATACTAAAATTAGCTTTGCCAACATCAAACATATTTATAAATAAAAGCAACAACAAAAAGTCTTCCAATTGGGTGTGCATATTTGCCCAATTACTTTCTATTGATTGAAGTGATCAATACACATCAATTTCATGCAAACAACATACAAGATTGATGTCCCCAAGGTTATTCTGAATTACTTTGTTCTATACATGCAAGTGACATGCAAACACTGGATCCAATGCATGCAACTGATACCCATTACCTGAAACACTGAGATGTACCATCCTGCAACTTTCTAGAGTTGGAGTGTTCTGCAAGTAATATCTTAAAACTAACATGCAACTAACATGCAAGCATTTGCAACAACATGCAACTGATACCCATTACCTAAAACACTGAGATGTACCATCCTACAAGTTTCTGGAGTTGGAGTGTTTTGTATGTAATCTCACAAAATTGGCATGCAACAACATGGAAGGTCATATAATTGACATGCAACAACATGCAAGGTCATACAAGTCCATAGGAGTGACATGCAACAACATGCAAGCACATGCAAGTGACATGCAACAACATGCAAGCACATGCAAGTCCATAGGAGCAACATACAACAACATGCAAGTACATGCAAGTCCATAGAAGCAACATGCAACAACATGCAAGTACATGCAAGCAACATTCAACAACATGCAAGTACATGCAACAACATGCAAGTCCATGCAAGCTTTTATAAACTCATGCAAGCAATACCCAATTCATTTATCTCTAACACTTTAGTTAACTCCAACATTATATCCATGCAAGGTGTCTCAACATTATCCAATATCCACTGATGTACATAAAAAAGTACAACTCCAAGTCTAAATATAAGTCCCCATCAAAAGGGAACACCCAAGTTTAACACTCACTCACTAAGAGTTATCAAACTCTCGAAATAGACTTAGGAAAAGTCAACAAAGTCTTCATGGCCCCCACTCTAAAAATGGATGCCCAAGTTTGAACTTATCAATTAGGAGTTGATTGTGTTGGAACTAAAAAATTTCACATTTTACATCTGCTAAGAATTCACTAAGTCTCCACATAATGTGACTAATGTCCCTCATTTTTTCAAAACCAACCAATAAAAATTTGTGTGACAAGATCCATTTCAGAATCTACACATAGACAATCCCATGAATATACCTAGCTCTCTAACCACAGCCTAATTCTGATACCAAGTCATCTATATCGGCAAGACCTCAAGTAATTCATCCCAAATAGCAAAATACATTTTTTGAAGTATAATGTGATAATCGGTGAAAGATGATCGATGTCTGAATGATCAAAATTATATATGTCAAAAGATCAAGGAGACATTCTGTATGTATCACTGACGCATACTCATCAGTGTGAGTAGAACAATCAGAGTGAAATCCTAAAGTTACACCAACCCTTCAAGTCACACTGACCAATGGCTCATCACCAAGAAGCAAACAATCTCTCCCCAATGCATAATATTAAGACTATCGATGTGACATATACAATCAGAATGAAATCCTTAAGTTTTATCGACCATAAAAGTCACCCCGACATAAGAGACAAAAAGCTTTCAGAAGGACTCTCGCTGATATGTTCTAATAAGAATGAGCGATGGAGATAAGATCATCAGGAAGACCTAACTCATCCGGAGACTATCATATTCTCTTGATGATGGAGATTGTCATGCCAATAAAGATACGATAATCCTTGCTTGTCGGAGAAACACTCACCGATGCCAAGAAGAACATTCACCACACCTGATCAAAATGACATCAGGATGAAAATATTAATATCTCCCTGAAATAACAATAAAGGGTTCATAACTCTATGAAAAGAGTATTTCATGGAGACACCAACGCACCCTTGGCAACCAACCAGAAACATATGTAAGAAAATGGTGCCAAAACAATATGAAGATTCGGCATCTAAGGAAGCTTGCTTGCATCTGGAGAAGATGGTTTCAATAGAGGTGGACATTAGGGATGCCATTGAGTACACTGAGACACACCTAAACTAGGAATATTTGGATCATCTTGCTCAAATTTACTTATTGCTCAGCAAGGCTTAGTATTAAATCTATTTGTTTATTTCCATAATTTTGTTAGTCCTCAAAAGACATTATGAAGAGACATGTTTTCTTCACTAATTTTGATATAAAACTTAGAACATATGATGGTCATAAGATCATCAATTACAAGGCATCTCTCTTGACTTGAAATCGACTTTATATATTACATATAAAAGGAAGATATATTATCAGTTCTGTTTTAACCAAAGAACTTCTATTAAACATGTATACTTTCTAAAAAGCATAATGGAACAAAATATTTCTACATGGTGATTTATTTTCAGTGTTCAACAGTTGTGTAAATTTTTATGATTATATGTTATTGTCTTGTCTCCAAAGTGGTTCTGTTGAATTGTTTAGATTTACATTTGACAGGGCACATTTGTTGTCATTGTGTGAAGTTCTTTGATTGGTTTCAAGTTGATGTGAATTAAAAATCCTTTTCTGATAATTGACTTTAATTGGTTCTTGTCAAAGATTAAATCCTTTTGAAGAAGTTATTGTGATTGGTTTCCATCAACTCAAGAATTAAATTCCTTTCATAATTTCACAGTAATTCAAGGGAATATCATTTGGATTATATAAGAAGAGCACTATCACATACAAACATGCACATTTGTACAAGGTGTAAATATCCAAAGTGCCCAACTATTCGAGTTAAGCTAGGAGATAAGCTCACCAATCACATACATCTGTTTCCATTTATTAACTCAAATAACCTAATAGATTTAGACACTAGTCTTACTCATTTCATTAATTGATCATATTCATTAGTTGTGCCTTGATATTGCTTATACAATTTATACCAAATTAGAACCATACCATTTTCAATCACTGTTCGGACATTAGAAGTAAAAGTAGGCAGCAACTAATCATCTCTTCCACACCATTTGCCACTATGGGTAGATCCACCACTCAGCCACGATCACACATCCATTTAATCTGCTTCATTAGTAAGGTACACCCACCTAGATCTAGTAGAACCTAAAGTGCAGGGAGTCATTAACCCTATAGGTTAACTCCATTTCGTGAGTTCAAAAACATTGCAAATCTAAGCATATAGCTTGGCATCCTCTTAGGATTTGTAACTTGCATTTTTGAGACCTAACAGAATTGGCAACTCTTCTAGGGAGTAAGCCCACTGTGAATCTTAACCTTCCATCATAGAGCTATCTCAAAGCATCATAACATATTTAAGACTCTATTGGGAAAAACTGCAATCATTTTCCTACAAAGAGGTAGGTGGCGACTCTAATATTTTGTGATTAATGAAATAAATATCATTTTAGAAAAAATAGATGATAGACATTAGAGATATACTATACCATCAAACATGAACGGAAGGAGGTCTATACATCAAGAAATCCCCAAGAAAAACAAGGTTAGATTCGCAGATAAGCAAGGACCTCCTTGAGGAAAGAACAATGCAAATAAGGGTGAAGCAGTACCCAAATAACTTGAAGACAACACATCAGAACAACATTTTATAGTATTCAACTCCCCAATATACAATGATGATAGGAATCCATCAACACCTCCTCAAAAGATCAATACAAATGATATTATCGTCAGTTACAGGATAGATTCTCAAGAAGTAACTAAATTTAAAGAAAGGTTGAATGAAGAAGGGGGCAGAAACATGCAAAGCCTAAAAGGGGATTTTTATCGCAATAGGGAGAGGAAAACCGAGAAGGGTCTATAGACCATATTGTTGATTTTGGTGCTGAGTAATCAAGAAATTGAAATACATCTGGAGTGGCAAAGGCAGTAGATTAGGAGGAGACAACAGTTGATACAAGAAAGTTAAGAACTGGGTAGACAATTGGCACAATTGGACATCCAAGCATCAAAACCTCTAAAGTATGTCCCTCCACACAAACAAAGTAATAACACCAGTTCACATGGGATATCTCATAATACAGCTGCTCCAAGAGTGCTTCCTAATATAAGAGGAAATTCAAGACAACACAACATGCCATTATAGAGACCCCAAATGACAAATACTAGAGCTATTTCCCAATATCACCCACCTCCAGGTCATCATGGCATTCCACAACATCACCAGCATATACCACCTCAGAATATGCAACCCTAACAACCCATACAGCAACATGCTTATCATCAGCCTCCATATGGATATCATTATTACCCCAATCCACCACCAATGAATATGCCTCCACAAAATCTCATGAATATATGTAGACAATTTGATCTAACAGGCTATCAGTTATATCCCTACCCTATCGACAATAGTTGGATAAATATGGTCCCCAAATTCACTGGAAATATTGCAATATCAGCTGAAGATCATATTAGAAATTTCAATGCCTTTGTACAAGACATTGGTATGGAACATGAGGACGTAAAAATGAGATTGTTCATGATGTCTCTAATTGAAGACACAACGGATTGGCTCAATAATTTACTAAATTCCTTAATTTATTCTATAGTAGATTTCCATGACCAATTCAAAGAACAATATGGAAATTAGTATGCCCTTGAATTTGCCCTGCATGAATTGATAAGCATCCTAAAAAATTAGAATGAGTCAGTATATGACTTCAATCAAAGATTTTCCAAATTGCATAATAAGATACCACATGGATCCAAATTGACTAATTTAGTAGCTCTGAGTATTTATCTAAAACCTTTTGAGACAAAGACTAGGTATGAACTCAGAAATAGGGCTCCCATGACCTTGATAGATGCACAAAAAGTAGCTATCAATATTGAAAATAACAGGAAGGCTGCAGGCATGATTAGCAAAAGAGATAACCTCAGAATTCCTCAAAACTCAAATAATCACCGAAATAAACAAGAGAGTCAACACAAAAATGAAAGATCTCGGTTGCATGACATGCCCTATAATACAAATTGGAAGGATGGAAGACCTGTTGAAAATAGCAGAAGGCAAAATTATGGCAAGGATACTCCTGACCCTCTAAAAGGAAATAAGGCACACATGGTTGAAGATAATTCATGGTGCTTGGTATGTAATTTGCCCCATTCACCCGAATATTACATAGTGGCCAAATCAGTACACTAAGAAGAAATATCTTCTGGCTATGAAAGAGACAACCATACCATAAAGATGCTGGAAATATCACCTTACCATATAAATGAAGAATATTCCTTTGTGGAAGAAGATGGATATGAGTATGATGTATGGAATCAAAAATACAATGTTAATATGGGAAGACAAGAAGTCTTCTCAAATCAAGAGGACACCTATAGGGAAAGTACTTATAATCCTGACAAGCCACCACATCGTCAGTGGAGAAAACCTACCGAAGAAGAAAGGAGAGCTCTTACAATGGCTACAGTAGCACACACTAAGAATAGCTATAATCTAAGAAATAGGACAGTCAACACGGATCAAGGAACACCTAGGAGTGTATTCATAAAAGATCAAAATTATTATAAAAATAATATGAAAAACGCATCAAAAGAGCCAGAAAAAAATGAGCAAGGCAAGATGAAAGATAAAATACCAGTTGGAAAAAAAGGGCATAACAAAACAGAAAAAGATGATCAAACAATGACTCCCTCATTTGACATAGCTCAAGCAATATCTCAGGTGAAAATATCAGTACCACTTCTTGAAATGATGAAGATAGATCAATACAAGAGGTTAAGATGATTTCAAATATACCAAAAAAGAAACAAGAAAAGCCTGAAATCACAATAAATAATGTCCAAATTGAAGATGCTAAAATTCTAGAAGTATATTTACGAGATACGTTGACAAAAAATCCATTTCAAGTAGATCCTTTCTACACTACCCTGTTGATAAAAAAACAAGTTGGTGAGGAACTGTATGATTGATTCAGGGGCTGCCACGAACATCATGCCTATAGCGGTCATGAAGGAATTAGGAATGTGGGTTGACACTACATATGGTAGATGTTACGCTATGGACAACAGATCCATCCCAGTTGTGGGTATTATCAGGGATGTAGAGATAAAATTAGTTGCCTATCCTGAAGTAGTTTATAAGATTGACATCACCGTAGTGGATATCCCACCTTACTATGGGATGATGTTATCAAGACAATGGGCTACAATGGCAGGGGGAATGTTCAGTTAGATCTATCCTATGCTACTATCCCCATGGGAGAAAAGGAAATTAAGTTATGCAGAGAACCAAGATATGACAACATAGAACGTATTGACCAAAATCAAGTAAATTTCTTCTGTGACATAGACCTTGGTACATTTAGAACTGAAAAAGGTTAGCCAGAATTACAAAACATTGATCCAATGCATCTAGAATCTCAAAAAGATGAATGTGATGTATGGAAAATGTATTTTGATAGTGCATGCAGCAAAATGGGAAATGGGGCAGGAGTACTATTTATCTCACCAATGGGTAAAACCTTCAAATACTCGTTCTTGTTGATGTTTGAATGCACCAACAATGTGGCAGAATATGAGGCCCTACTCATTGGCCTGAACATTGCAATAAAGCACAAGATAACAAACCTGGTTGTATATGGGGACTCTGAATTAGTTACTTCTCAGGTTAGAGGGAAGTATGCATCTAAAAATAAAAGCTTGAAGCAATACAGAAATGCTGTCTGGGATGATGTTGAGTTATTTGATGCTTTCTCAATTAACTAGATAGATAGGTCAAAAATATAATGGCAAACTTCCTGGCAAACATCGCATTGAAAAGGGATTATATCACATTGGTAGGCATCACTAAAGTAGAATTCAAAACCAGACCTACTATTCCAGATAACATCTATAATTAACAAGTTTTTAGCGATGACACTGATCTAATCAAATTCTTACATTGTGTTGATTATTATGAAAATCAAGAAATTGATTTCAACGCGTTTGTGGAGGAACATAATGGAAAAGAAACCCTTTTTAGTCAGGAGATAGTTTAGCTAAGAACAAATAAAATACCTAAGGGACTCATAGCGTTGGAGAAATTATTTGATGGACATGACCGATTTAAAACAAAAAACATACCCATAATACAAAATGATCTTGAAGAAATAAATCTAGGAACACAAACGGCCTCAAAGAATGTATACATTGGGAAAAAGCTGAATCCAAAAATCAGGAGCATGTTCGTCAACTTGCTCAGAAAATATAGACATGTATTTGCATGGTCCTATGATGAATTGAAAGCATATCAGGAAGATCCTTTTCAACATGAGATACCATTGAAGCTAGATGCCAAACCATTCAGGCAAAAGCAGAGGCCTATCAATCCCACGCTAGCCCCTAAAATGATTGAGGAACTAACAAAACTAAGGAATGGAGCTATTATCAAACCCATTAGGCACTCTTCTTGGGTTTCTAACTTGGTGCCTGTTAGAAAGAAGAATGGTGATATTAGACTATGTGTGGATTTCAGAAATTTAAATAAATCCTCACTTAAAGATAATTACCCCCTTCCTAACATGGAAGCAGTACTATAAAAGGTCATAGGCTGTGAACTATTGTTCATGATGGATGGTTTCTCAAGATATAATCAGGTGAAGGTCAAGGAATCAGAACAATATAAGACTTCCTTCACCACACCGTGGGGAACATATGTTTATGTAAGAATGCCATTTGGGCTCACAAACACTGGAGCAACATTCTAGAGGGCTATGGATGTGGCTTTTGCAGGACTAATTTATGAAATCATGGTGGTCTATCAGGACGACTTGACTGCGTATTCTAAAAAGGTTGAGGATCATTGTACACACTTGGAAAGAATTTGTATTTAAGCCTTGGAGTATGGAATCTCATTGAATCCTAAGAAGTGCCAGTTCGCAGTCACAGAGGGCAAGTTGCTTGGCCACATAGTTTCAAAGGATGGAGTGAGAATGGATCCTGAAAGAGTAAAAGCCATTGACCAAATCCCAAGTCCTAAAACTGTGAAGGCTATACAATCCTTCTTTGGCCAGATCAACTTTTTTAGGAGATTCATACCAAATTTTGTAGAGATAGTTAATCCTACATCTAAAATGTTGAAAAAGAATGCAAAAATAAATTGGACAACTTAAGCCTTAGAAGCATTTGCCACTATCAAGAAATCAATCAAAGAGGCTCCAGTTCTAAAGTCTCCTAATTTTGGTAAACCATTCTAGATCTTCTCATTTTCATCCTTTCACACAGTTACAATGATCATGCTACAGAAAAATGATGAGGGGTATGAGCAGCCCATTTCATTTTTCAGTAAATCCCTACAATGTGTAGAATTAAACTATGACATCATAGAGAAACAAGCCTATGCATTGGTGAAAGTTGTCAAAGCATTTAGAACCTACTTGGTTGGGGCAAAAATAATAGCCTATGTACCAAATGCCCCAGTAAAGGATGTATTTGTGCAACATGAGGTGACGAGAAAAAGGTGCAGATGGATTAACCGGATCTAGGGATTTGACATAGAAATTCCAATTACAAAACTTGTGAGAGGACAAGGACTGGAAAAATTGATGGCAGAAATGAATTTGGAAGCTACCCAAGTATGCAGTATGAATGATGAAAAGGATATGGTCTCAAATATTGAAAAAACTCCATGGTATACTGATATTGTATACTATCTTAAAAATTTAAAATGCCCTGAAGGACTTAATGACAATAGAAAAAGGACACTTAAGATCCACGCCTCAAAATATGTGCTCATAGAGGGTGACCTTTATTGGAAAATAAAGGATGGCACTCTACTATTATGCCTAGATGAAGACCAAGCAAGACATGCTTTGAAAGAGATGCATGAAGGAGTGTGTGGGGGACATTTCTTAGCAAAAACCACTACACATAAAATATTGAGGGTAGGCTATTATTGGCCTAAGGTGTTCAATGATGCTTATGGCTATACTGAGAAATGTGAGGCATGTAAAAGGTTCTTTGGAAAAGGGAAATATCAAGGAGCATTACCCTTAAGACCTATGCAGGTTGATGCCCCATTCTACCAGTGGGGAATTGATTTTATAGGAGAAATTGTAGAAAAATCTAGTGGAGCGCATAAGTGGATATTGGTGGCCACAGACTACTTTACAAAATGGGTAGAGGTTGTACCTACAAAACAAGCAACCAATAGGGTTGTGACAAATTTTCTTATTGAAAATGTCATCACTAGATTTGGGGTACCAGTAAGAATCATAACTGACAATGAAATGTGCTTTAGATTAGATGAATTTAAGGCATTTTGTGAATCTTATGGTATAACAATTTCGTATTACTCACCATATCATCCACAGGCTAATGGGCAGGCCGAATCTAGCCATAAAAGTATTTTGAAAATCATAAAAAGGATGCTAGACAATAATAAAAGGGCTTGGGATTCAAAGTTGAAACTGGCATTGTGGGCAGATCAAATCATAGTGAAAAAAGCTACTGGAAAATCACCATTTGAACTTGTGTATGGGACTCAAGCTAGGCTCCCTATGCACAATCTATTGCTAGTGTATAAATTCACCCTACAAGAAAATGGGGAAGTCCTTGAGCCAATCAAAGAAAGAATGGAGCAATTGATGGAGTTGGATGAAATCAAAGATCAGGTACAGCAGAAAAATAGAAAACTATAGCTACATGCAAAATACCTTTTTGATAAAAAATCCAAACAAAGAAAATTGAAGGAAAATGACATGGTCCTCATGTGGAATGCCAGAAAATAAGAAAAGGGTAAACATGGCAAGTTTGAAGCATTGTGGGTAGGACCATTTGTTATCACTGGCAAAGGAGGAGAAGATTCAAATTATTTACAAAATATGTCAGGAGAAAATTAGGAATTGCCAGTGCATGAACAATTCCTAAAACATTTCTTTTCTTAAAATTTCCATGCACAGTAGTTTAGGAAAAGGTAAAAGAATTCCCAGTGCATGGACAATTCTCAAAAAATGCCTTTTAAAAACATATTTTCTATGCACAGTAGTATATGGTTTCAATCCATTTACATCCATTCACATCTACCTCCAAAATTCCATTAAATTATCCCCTCCAACAAATAAAACACTTGGTCTGCTCCCCTAGAATTCTAAATTCTTGTCATACTCACAAGAGAATATGCATCCCCAAAAAGAGCCGCTGTTGGAACTGAAAAATTTCACATTTTCATCTTCTAAGAATTCACTAAGCCTCCACATAATGTGAGTAATGTCCCTCATTTTTCAAAACCAACCAATAAAAATTTGTGTGACAAGATCCATTTCAGAATCTGCACATAGACAATCTCATGAATAATACCTAGCTCTCTTACCACAACCTAATTCTGATACTAAGTCATCTATATCGGTAAGACCTCAAGTAATTCACCCCAAATAGCAAAATACATTTTTTGAAGTATAATGTCATAATCAGTGAGAGATGATCGATGTCTGAACGATCAAAATTATATATGTCAAAAGATCAGGGAGATATTCTGTATGTATCACAGACGCATACTCATCAGTGTAAGTAGAACAATCAGAGTGAAATACTAAAGTTACATTGAGGCTTCAAATCACACCGACCAATGGGTCATCGTAAGGAAGCAAACAATCTCTCCCTGATGCATAATATTAAGACTATCGGGGTGACATATACAATCAGAATGAAATCCTTAAGCTTCACCGACCATAAAAGTCACCCCGACATAAGAGACAAAAGGCTTTCAACAGGACTCTTGCTGATATGTTCTAATAAGAATGAGTGATGGAGATAAGATCATTGGGAAGACCTAACTCCTCGGGAGACTATCATATTCTCTTGACGATGGAGATTGTCATGCCGATAAAGATAAGATAATCCTTGCCTATCGGAGAAACACTCACCGATGCCAAGAAGAATGTTCACCACACCTGATCAAAATGACATCAGGATGAAAATATTAATATCTCCCCAAAATAACAATAAAGGGTTCATAACTCTATGAAAAGAGTATATCGTGGAGACACCAACGCACCCTTGGCGAGCAACCAAAAACATATGTAAGAAAATGGTCCCAAAACAATATGAAGATTCAGCATCCAAGGAATCTTGCTTGCATTTGGAGAAGATGGTTTCAATAGAGGTGGATGTTAGGGATGCCATTGAGTATATTGAGACACACCTAAACTAGGAATATTTGGATCATCTTGTTCAAATTTACTTAGGGCTCAGCAGGGCTTAGTATTAAATGTATTTGTTTATTTCCATAATTCTATTAGTCCTCAAAAGACATTATGAAGAGACATGTTCTCTTCACTAATATTGATATAAAAGTTAGAACATATGATGGTCATAAGATCATCGATTACGAGGCATCTCTCTTGACTTGAAAAGGACTTTATATATTCTATATAAAAGGAAGATATATTATCAATTCTATTTCCTGAAAAACCCCTAAAAAAGTTTTAAAGACAGGTTTGAGGCACTAAAAGGCCCTGTAAGACCTTGAAAATGGGTGGAATTGATAGAGAAAATTATTACCGCATAGAGAACTCTATGAGATTTTCAATGCTTCAAACGGTTTGTCAATCGGACACCCGGATCAAAAGTTATGGCTCCCAAAAGTTGACCTATTTTTGGAGGGAGTTGCAAATTTTGAAATTTTGGTTGGAGGCTGTCAAAAAAAGCTTTATATGACCATTTTGGGAACCCTTGGAGTAGTAGAGATAAGGGGGAAAGTGTAGAGTCAACAAAAGGTGGGAAAATAGAAACCGTAGCAGATTTGGGGCTACATAATGTAGAAGGTTCTAGAGCTTGGAGATAGGAAGCTGTAATGTGTTGCAGCCTCTGGAGGATTCATCCTCTGATTGTATTTGAGCTTTTGTAATGTAATGTGTTGTCCAAATCAATAAAAAAACATTCCTATTTTCTATGTTCAATTTATATTGTTGTGTGTTTTATGAATTTACCCCTTCATCAAGTGGTATCAGTGTTCAGATAAGGTGCCATTAACCTTGTAAATCCCATTATTGTATTATTCTATTTATTATTTGTAATTACCCATAAAGGATGTACAAGTTTCACTGGTAAAAGTAAGAAATTATTTACTGTCCATGGTAATTACGGAGTTACTGCACGATAAGTCCCAAAGTTATCGGCGATAGTTACGGAATGTCATTTACTATGGTAAATGGTAATTGGTCAAAGTGGGGTGCACATGTGGAGGAATAATCTATTTTTAGTGTTATGATACACATCATAGATGTTGTAAGAAGGTGTAAGAGATTCTATGACAATTGTAATTTGTCATAATAATCTATGACACTTATAATAGCATATGACATGTCATAAGATGTTGTAAGTGGCTATATAGGCATTCAATCTTGCATGGACACATTTTTCCAAGTGTAGGATGCGTGTATGACAGCATTTATGACCCCGTAAGAGCCTATTCTTGGACATGGAAGCCCAAGGTTGTATTGTAGACTCTTGACCATTGTTATGGGCTTGTAAGAAGTCATTTAATGTCTTGAGGTTGTGTAAATTCTATATAAACCATAGCATAGTAGATGAGATGCAAAAAATAACAGTTTATAGGTACCTAGGTTTTGTCAGAGTGAAGGTTGGAGGACAGAGGAAGTGAATGTATTTGTGATCTCCTTTTGTGAAGATAATACAACTCAACCTCTTTTCTTGGTGGAGTTTTTTACCCAAAAGGGTTTTCTCCATGTTAAACACTTGTGTTATGTGCTTCATTCTACTTTTGGTATATTTCTGTATTATGGGTTTATGTTTTGTTACAATCTCCATTGTTAATAACACACAATTAAAGATTGCTGAAATTTATCTTGAATCAAATTTCCATTGAAGTAGTGTTGCTTTCATTTCTAACATTTGGTATCAAAGCCTATCCAACGTTGACTCTTGGGTGGTAGTGTGGAAGCTGTAGTTGTAGTGGGAGATTTGGTTGTGTTTGTTTTGTAGATCCTGTGTTGATATTATGGGTGCATCCACCATTGCATCGACCTCTCGATTGGAGATTATGAAGTTCAATGGAACAAGGTATGAGTTATGGAAGCTGAAAATGGAAGATTTGTTGGAAGAAAGAAACCAATGGTTGGTTGTTCAAAAAGAGAAGAAACCTGATGATGTCTCTCAAGATGAGTGGGATAGACTAGATAAGAAGGCACAGGGAACCATCCAGCTATGTCTTTCAGACTCTATCCTATTGAATGTTGCAAAGGAAGAGACTGCATACAATTTGTGGAAATGGTTGGTTGAGATCTCTCAAGCCAAGAGTATGGTCAATAAACTTTATTTAAAAAGAAAATTGCTTTCCATAAAAATGCGAGAAGGTGAATCAATTGTAGAGCATTTAAACTCTTTTAATTTGTTAGTGAGTCAGCTTGATCCAGTAGATGTTGAGGTTAGTGAGGAAGATAAATGTATCTTACTTCTTTGTTCTTTACCTGAGTCTTGGGAGAATGTTATCCTTGCTATTAATACTAACTTTGCGGATCCAAAGTTGGATGCTCTTGTTTCAATTCTACTATCACAGGAATTGAGGAAGAAGAGTTAGGATAGTTTAGGGGATGCTCTCATTGTCAGGGGAAGGTCTAAGGAAAGGGGACCTAAAGGAGATCAAAAAGGGGCTAAGGACAAGTCTAAGGGCCGGTCTAAGACTCCTAGTAAAAAGAATAGAGTTAAGTGTTGGAATTGCGGTAAAAGGAGACATTGAAGAAGGAGTGCAAAAATCCCAAGAAACAATGGGAGAGTGCTTCAAATAAGTCCTTGAATGCAGGTGAAGAAGTTTTACTTTTTGCATGTAATCTTGTTTCTCATGATCACTGGTTGGTTGACTCAGGATGCTCATTTCATATGACTCTGCATAAAGAATGGTTCTCCTCATATGAAGAATATGATGGAGGTAATATCTACCTTGGTGACAACTCTTCATATCCGATTGTTGGGAAAGGAAAGGTATTGTTGTGTTTCAGTGATGGGAGGATTAAAACCCTCCCTGGTGTTTTGCATGTTCTTGGATTAGCTAGAAATCTGATTTCAGTTTTGAAGTTGAATGATTTGGGAACGCATGTGACATTTGACAAGCATGGTTGCAGATTAGTGAGAGGGAACTTGGTGGTAGCAAAGGGGAAGAGATTCGGAAGCCTATTCAAGCTTGAAGCCACTATGGTTTATAATGCCTCCTATGTATATGAGGCTAATACTAAAAAAACATGTATGTCGTGGCACCATAGATTGGACCACACATGCAATAATGTATTAAAAACTATTAAGAATAAAAATTTGTTGGATGGTTTCTCCTATTCTGATGAGCACTTTGAGTTCTGTGAGCATTGTGGGTTTGGTAAAAAAAATAGAAAATCATTTCCTTGAGGAAGCAATAGAGCAAAAGAGAAGTTAGAAATTATTCATATGGATGTGTTTGGACCTGTGGATAATGAATCTATCAGAAAATCTCATTATTTTGTAACCTTCATTGATGATGTATCCAAATTTACATGGATTTATTTTATGAAGCATAAATCTAAAGTTTTCACTAAGTTTATCGAATTCAAAATCTTAGTAGAGAACCAATCAGGTTTAAAGATAAAAATATTAAGATCTGACAATGGAGGGGAATATTGCTCTAAGGAATTTGATGTGTTTTGCAAGCATGTAGGTATAATCAGACAAAAGACAACTCTGTATACACCATAGCAGAATGTTGTTGTAGAAAGGATGAACCGAACAATTATGGAAAGGGCCAGAAGTATGCTTGGTGATGTACAGTTGGATAAATGCTTTTGGACAGAGGCCGTGTATACTCTTTTCTACTTGATAAATAGATCTCATTTTAAGGCTCTTGATTTGACACCTTATGAAGTGTGGACAGGTAAGAAACCTTCTGTTTCACATTAAGGGTTTTTGATTGTGAGTCTTTTATTCATGTGTCTAACGAAGAGCAATCTAAGTTGGATCCAAAAGATGAAAAGTGTACATTCATTGGATATGGTGATAATATAAAGGTTATAAGCTTTAGAATCCACTAACCTGCAAGATTATCTTTTCTAGAGATGTTATTTTCAGGGAACTTAGAGCTATTTCTGAAACTGAGCAGCCAAAAGAAAAAGATGAAAAGGTAAAGAAGGTGCACTTTGATTTAGAGCAGTAAGATGCACCTTAGGAAGAAAAGAATGATGGATTGGGGGGTGAAGAAGAAGAAGAAGATTCAAGTAGTTCTGATAAAGATGAATCTATTGTTACAGAAGAAGTTCGTGCAGATGATCATGCAAAAGAATGAGTAGAGTCTCTTACTCCACCATTGAGGAGATCCACAAGACAACATAATTTTGAAGAAGAAATTTATATGCAACAACCTATAGGTTTTGAGGTAAAAGGAAAAGAACATTGGGTTTTCAGGTTGAAGAGGTTTCTTTATGGTCTAAAACAGTCCTCCAGAATATGGTATCAAAGGTTTGACTCATTTGTTTTGAAATTGGGTTTTGTTATAAGTGAGGAGGATCACTGTGTTTACATTTATTGTGTTGATAATTCTATACTAGTTATTTCTTTGTATGTTGACGACATGTTGGTTTTTTGCAATACTAAGGGTATGATCAGTGAGCTTAAAGCCTAACTTTTAGGTGCATTTGAGATGAAGGATCTTGGTGCTGCAACGTATATTTTGAGAATGGAGATTAGGAGGGATAGAGTTAACATAAAGCTTTGGTTGTCACAAAGTATGTGAATACTATTTTGCAGTGATTTAGTATGCAGGACTATAACCCAGTTAGAGTTCCTTTAGCCATTGGTACTAAGCTTTCATTAGATATGTGTCCAAAGACAGAGGATGATCTTGAGGATATGTCTAATGTACCATATGCTAGTGTTGTAGGGAGTTTGATGTATGCAATGGTTTGCACTAGACAAGATATTTCCGAAGCAGTGGAAGTTTTGAGCAGATTTATGTCTAACCCTAGTAGACAACATTGGAACTATGCGAAGAGGGTGTTTAAATATCTTCTAGGTACTCCTGATCATTGTTTGGTTTATTTTGGTAATGATAGTGCTTGATAAATCTTTGGATATATAGGGTTTTGTTGATGCAGATTAGGCAGGTGACTTGGATAGTCGAAGGTCCACTAGTGGCTATGTGTTTACTCTATTTGGAGGTGCAGTGAGTTGGATGAGTAAGAGGCAACCCACAGTTGCTTTGTCCACCATAGAAGCATAGTATATGGCTGCAACTCATGTCTCAAGGAGGCAGTTTGGTTGAGGAGACTGTGTACAAGTATTGGTTTTAATTGCAAGATCATTCAGATTGGTTGTGATAGCCAGAGTGCTATATGTTTGTCCAAGAATCCCATGTATCATACTCAGACTAAGCATGCTAATGTTTAGTATCACTTTGTTTGAGAGTTGGTTGTAAATGGAGAAATTAAGCTGAAGAAGATAAACACTTAGGAGAATGTTGCAAATTCATTGACTAAGCCTCTGAGCATAGAGAAGTTTGTATGGTGAAGAGAGGTCATGGGCCTTGTTTCTAGTACCTGATTATTTTCATTTGATTTCCTATGGGTTGATTTACAATGTATAATGTCATGTGGGAGAATGTTGGGATAAGATGTCATTAACCTTGTAAATCCCATTATTGTATTATTCCATTTATTATTTGTAATTACCCATAAGAGATGTACAAGTTTCACCGACACAAGTAAAAAATCATTTACTATCCATGGTAATTACAGAGTTACTGCACAGTAAGTGCCAAAGTTATGAGTGGTAGTTATGGGATGTCATTTACTATGGTAGATGGTAATTGGTCAAAGTGGGATGCACATGTGGAGGAATAATCTATTTTTAGTGTTATGATGCACGTTATAGATGTTGTAAGAAGGTGTAAGAGATTCTATGACAACTGTAAGTTGTCATAAGAATCTATGACACTTATAATAGCATATGACATGTCATAAGATGTTGTAAGTGGCTATTTTTGGCCCCAAGGCATTTAAGCTTGCATGGACACATTTTTCCAAGTGTAGGATGCATGTATGACAGTATTTATGACCCCGTAAGAGCCTATTCTTGGCCATGGACACCCAAGGTTGTATTGTTGACTCTTGACAAGTGTTATGGGCTTGTAAGAAGTCATTTAATGTCTTGAAGTTTTGTAAATTATATAAAAACCATAGCATAGTACATGAGATGCAAAAAATAATAGTTTACAGGTACCCAGGTTCTGCTGGAGTGAAGGTTGGAGGACAGAGTAAGTGAATGTATTTGTAATCTCCTTTTGTGAAGATAATACAACTTGACCTCTTTTCTTGGTGGAGATTTTTACCCAAAAGGGTTTTCTCCATGTTAAACACTTGTATTATGTGCTTCATTCTACTTCTAGTATATATTTGTATTATGGGTTTATGTTTTGTTACAATCTCCATTGTTAATAGCAGACAGTTAAAGATTGCTGAAATTTAACTCAAATCAAATTTCCATTGAAGTAGTGTTGCTTTCATTTCTAAAAATCAGAGCAAGGGTTCCTAAGTGTGTAGACAGATCGTCGACTGTAAGGCAGTTTGTACCAGGACCTAAGGTTGTGGGTTTGCTGTAGAGATCAAAATTCCTCCATGAAGAAACCATGGTGGGATAAATGCTTTGATGGAAGAGGGTTTTAGAGCCCTACAAATGCAAATCAATGCATTGCAAGAGGAGCTATGAAGAGGGTCTAAGCTGAGAATAAGAGAAGAAAGAAAAGATGAAGCTAAAGAAGAGCTATCTAAGGAAGAACAAGAAGCTACAAGAGATCCTGTAAAAGTTAGGTTGTTGAGGGCCATTTCAAAGATTGGAAAGAGAGCAAGGATTGAAGTCTCTACCTATTTTGGGAATCTGAACCCAGAAGAGCTCATTGATTAGATCAATGATATATTTTGAGTATGAAGATGTGGAAGATCCAAAATAGGTCAAGGTTGCAAAAATAAAGTTTAAGGGCCATGCCAGTATTTGGTGGAAGGAGGTCGAATTAGAGAGAAATAGAAGAGGAAAAGGAAAGATTACCATATGGGCTCGAATGGTGGACAAACTAAAGATGTAGTTCCTTCTTATGGACTATGAGTTAGAGTTGTTAAAGAAGCTACAAGGATTGAGGCAAGGTAACAAGTCTGTTAAGGAGTATACAGAAGATTTCTATAAGATTACTATTAGGACAGGCCATGTAGAGGCCAAGAAGGAGAAGGTAGAAGATCCTATAGAGGCAGAAATGAAGATCCAAAGAAAAGTGATAAGCTGGCCAACACTAGTCGAGATTAGAGAGGAGATAATGCTTACTACCCTCGTGACCAAAATAATGGTGAGTAAAGAGGAAGAGGAAGAGGCTAACCTAGGCAAGGACCTGGAAGAGGAGGTTTTAGAGGAACCTATTTTCAATGTGGAGAAGGACATTAAGCATACGAGTACCCACAACATCAAGGAAGGACAAACAAGAGACCTGAAGGCAATGCATGAGTTGCACATGTAGATGAAGATGCACAATCTGATCATTCTGAAGATGTTGAAAGGGGTTAGAAGAACCTTATCGAATGAGGAGAAAGAACCAAATTAAAGGAAGAGTTTATTCTGCATAAGGTGCAAATGTGAAGGTAAGTGTCATGATATTATTATTGGAAGTGGAAGCACTGACAATCTTGTTTCAGAGGAGATGGTTAACAAGTTTAAGTTGACAAGAAGAAGTCATCCACATCCATATCGAATTGCATAGTTGCATAAGGACCATAGGGATTTGGTTAATGAGCAGTGTTTAGTCAAGTTCAAGATTGGGGATTACCATGATGAGGTGATGTGTGACATCATACTGATGGATGGATGTCATATGCTATTGGTAAGGCCATGGTAGTATGATAGGTGTGCTATCCATGATGGCAATGCAAATACCTATTCTCTGACAAAGGATGGAGTTCGTCATAACTTGAAACCCTTGAAGGAGGTGGAAGAAAAGGTATGTAGTACTACCAAAATTTGTTTGGTATATGGTAGGAAATTTTTTGAAGGTAGGAAGAAACATGAGCATCATTCCTTTGTGTTGATTCCTAAGATCAGCTAGGAGAAATGTGAAGATGTACCAACAGAACTCTCAAATTTGTTGGAATAATTTTAGGATATTGTCTCTGATAATGTACCAAAAGGTTTACCACCGATGAGGAAGATAAGTCACCAAATAGATTTGATACCAGGAGCTAGTTTGCTGAATAAGGCAGCCCATAAAATGACTCCTGCAAAGAGTGAAGAGCTGAACAGACAAGTTCACGAGTTGTTAAGGAAGGGACTAATAAGGGAGAGCCTAAGTCCATGTGAGGTACCTATAGCAGTAGCACTAAAGAAATACGAAGAGTGGAGAATGTGTACAAATTCCCAAGCCATCAACAAGATCACAATCAAGTATAGATTTACATTAACCAAAATGGATGACATAATGGATTGTTTGAGTGGAGCCAAGCACTTTACGAAGATTGATCTAAAGAGTGGGTATCACCAAATCTAAATTAGAGAAGGAGATGAATGGAAGACAACCTTCAAGACAAAGGAAAGTTTGTATGAGTGGTTAGTCATGCCATTTGGGCTAACCAATGCATAGACCACATTCATGTGGCTCATGAACGAGTTATTTAAAGAGTTTTTAGGAAATTTTGTTATTATTTATTTAGATGACATTTGTATCTTTAGTAAGACTTGGGATGAAGATCTGATGCATATCAGAAGAGTTTTAGAGAATTTGAGGGAGGATAAGTTGTTGATTAATCTGAAGAAATGTAGTTTTGCAAAGGAGTTGGTATACTAGGGATTTGTTGTCTTAGAGGAAGGTCTTAAGATGGACATAGAAAAAGTAACGGCTATCATCAAATGGCCCATACCAAGGAGTGCTATAGAGGTATGATATTTTCATGGTTTGGCAAGTTTTATAGAAAATTTATCAGGAATTTTTGTAGCATTCGTGCACCCCTAATTGAGACAATGTGAGCGGATAGAAAGGATTTTAAATGGACTATAGGAGCAGCCAAGAGTTTTGATACATTGAAGCACAAAGTCACCAAGGAGTGCTACAAAGGTAAGATCTTTTCATGGTTTGGCAAGTTTTTACAGAAAGTTTATCAAGAATTTTAATAGAATTTGTGCACCCCTAACTGAGACAATGAGAGAGGATAGAAAAGAGTTTAGATGGACTAAAGGAGTAGACAAAATCTTTGATACATTGAAGTAGAAAGTCACAGAGAAACCTATTTTGGCACTTCCATATTTCAATAAGGTATTTCAGGTAGATTGTGATGCTAGTGGTAGTGCTATAGGAGCTTTTTTGTGTCAAGAAGGTAAGCCCATTGCCTATTTCAGTGAGAAGCTTAATGATGCCAAGAAAAAGTATTATGTTTATGATCAAGAGTTTTATGCTATAGTTCAGGATTTGAAGAAATGGAGAAATTATTTATTGCCAAAAGAGTTTGTTTTATATATTGATCATCAGGCTTTGTAGTATCTTAGTCAAGGAAAGTAAAATCAAAGGCACTTAAAATGGGTTGAGTTTTTGCAGAGTTATACTTTTGTTTTGAAGCACAGGAGTGGAAAGTCCAACAAAGTTACAGATGCCTTAAGCAAAAGGCAAAAAATTGTTGACAAAAATGAAGATATAGGTTGTTGGGTTTGATGAGATCAAAATTTTATATCCCAAAGATCTGGATTTTGTAGATGCTTGGATTTTATATCCCAAAGATTTGGATTTTGTACTAAGCCAATTGTGCATTCCAAGGAGTTAGATGAGAGAGAACCTAATTAAGGAGAAGCATGGTGGGGGATTAGCTAGACACTTTGGTCAAGATAAGACCATTGTTAGTGTTAATGATCAGTATTATTGGCCACAGTTGTAGCAAGATGTGAGGAAATTTGTGCAGAGTTGCTGAGTGTGTTAGATGGAAAAAGGAACAAGTTAGAATATAGGGCTATATCAGCCATTATCTATACCAGAGAGGCCATGGGATGATATTAGTATGGATTTTATTCTTGGTTTACCAAGGACACAAAGAGGACATGATTCCATTTTGTGGTGGTGGACAGATTCTCAAAGATGGCACATTTTATTCCTTGTAAAAAGACAAATGATGCTATTCATATTGCAGAGTTATTTTTTCAGAGAGGTGGTGAGATTACATGGTCTGCCTAAGAGCATAGTTTCATATCGAGATACCAAGTTTGTTGGTTATTTATGCAGGACATTATGGAAGAAGTTGACGAGAAATTTAAAGTTCAGTTCTGTACACCATCCATAGACTGATGGATAGATGGAAGTGGTGAATAGGAGTTTAGTTAACCTGCTATGATGCTTAATAGGAGATAACCCCAAGGGATGGGATTTGTTTTTACCATGGGTAGAATTTTCTTACAACAATTCTATCAATAGAAATACAGGTAAATCACCATTCTAGATTGTTTATGGGAGTAGTCCAAGAAATGCTTTAGAGTAAAGGAAGATGGACAAGGGAGAAAAGACAAGTGCCGAAGCCGAAGACTTTGTAGAACAACTGAAGAATTTGCATTGAAGAGGTGAGAAAGAACATTAATAAGATGAATATCTAGTACAAGGCTAAGGCAAATTAGAAGAAGAGATATAAGGAATTTTAGTTAGGAGATGAAGTCATGATTCACTTGAGAAAAGAGAGGTTTCTAGTTGGAACATATAATAAGTTGAAAATGAAGAAATTTGGACCATGCAGGATTCTAAAGAAGCATGATTCAAGAAATACATATGAGGTAGATATGCCAAATAGGATCAACATATCCCCTATGTTCAATATTGCTAATTTAACAAAATATCATGAAGGTGGAATAGAGGATGGACCAATAGAAGAACAGTGGAGTATTCTGGCATCTACTTCAAAGGAGGAGATAGAAGAGATCTTGGATAGCCATGTGGGAAGAAGTACTCAGAATAGGCAATATGAAGAATATTTAGTGAAATGGAAAGGAAGGCCTGTTGAAGATTCTTCCTAGTTGTCTAAGGTAGAGGTTGACTATTTGGGGTTTTCCTCAAACACCTAAGATTAGACAAGGTCACTTCTCAAAATTACCTTGGGTGTCTGATGTAGGAGCATCCAGATGTGTAACAACAATCTTGCTTCACCCAAAAACAATGAAGATTCAAAATTGATGACCTTATTTTCATTTCTTTTCAAAATTTATATTTCTGGTTCCATAATCACTTGAATAATGATATAGAACTTTCAGTTTTTCCAAACTACTATATTTGTAAAGTTTGCATTTGGGCATGTATGGAAGTGAAAATTTGCAGGAAGCTTTGTAATTGAAAAATAAGACCTTTGGCAAATGAATCAAGCAAAGATCATTTGTGAGCTGAAAGATATTAAAGTTTTCATTTCCTGAAAAACCCCTAAAAAAGTTTCAAAGTCAAGTTTGAGGTGCTAAAAGGCCTCGTACGGCCCCAAAAATGGGTAAAATTGACAGAGCTAATTCTTAGCACATAGAGCACTCCATCAGAATTCTAGCATTTCAAAAAGTTTGTCAATCAGACACTCGGATCAAGAGTTATGGCTCCCGGAAGTTTAACTATTTTTGGAGGGAGTTGCAAAATTCAAAATTTTGGCTAGAGGCCACCAAAAAGGGCTTTATATGACCATTTTTGGGAACCCTTGGACTAGTAGAGATAAGGGAGAAAGTGTAGAGTCAAGAAAAGGTGGGAAAATAGAAACCCTAGCAGATTTAGGGCTACAGAAGGTAGAAGGTTCCAGAGCCTGGAGATAGGAAGTTGTAATGTCTTGCAGCCTATGGAGGATTCATCCTCTAATTGTATTTGAGCTTTTGTAATGTAATGTGTTGTCCAAATCAATAGAACATTCCTTTTTTCTATGTCCAATTTATGTTGCTGTGTGTTTTATGATTTTACCCCTTCATCACAAATCAATCAATCCAGTTAACAAATCAGTCAATTCAGTCAACTCATCAATCAAATCTATTAGCTCCCTTGATTCATGAGAGGACAAGGACACTTGTCACTCTCTCATTTGTTCAAATCCTCTCATCCAATTCCATCTATTGATCTCTCTAATCATTCTCCACCATCGATCTTCACTTCTAAAAATCTATGAATAAAACATCTTCTCAACCTCTCATCCATCTCTTTCATTTTTGGTAAACTTATGTGGTTGCAATTCACTCATTCGCTTTGGGAGATCACTTGGTTATTCTATTTTGAGTAAGTAACCAACTTATCCACATATCAAAGGAGTGAATCCATTGGAGTTGGGTGCACTTCAATACGCTTAATCAGTGAAGTTGAATTTGCTTGCAAAGGAAGGTAAATTTGTGTTTAATTTGGGTTCTTTCATTTATCTTTGCAATGCAGATTTTATCTCTCACGGTGTGATTAATATCTATAACCATATTACAGTGTTTCTTCATTGGTCAATATTATTTTTCTTTTTGTTTTTCTCCATTTGTCAATAAAGTAAAAAAATTGTAAGCACTATGTTAAATAGTCATTAATAGATTGCAACAATTTTATATATTATAACATTTCATATCACTATGTAAGATTTCTTAAGGTTGTGATATTTTGCACTTGTGTAGTACTACATAATGCATTCCCATTATTTTGTAGCATTTTTATATATTTTGTAACATTTCTTCCCATTTTGTAGGACTATCATTTAGTTTTGAAATATTAGGTTCTATTTATTCACACTTATGATCACTATGTAGTTTATACCATTGTTCTATAATTTCTAACATTCCTTACCATTACATATTTTTTAACATTGTGTAGGCATATATAGTTTATGTAGTTGAAGCATTGTGTAACACTATTATAACCAGAGTTTAATTTTTCATAGCATTAGATAAACATTTGAAAGAATGGCCAAATAAATGGTATTAGATGATCCTTGCTTGAAGATAAATAGCCTAAGGACATTGGGATGTCTATAAACTACTTATTGAAAACTTAGCTAATGTATTGGATTAAATCCATAAAGCTTAGAGTGCATATGTACACCATTTTGTATAGTCTTTTGACATGAAATTCATGCAACTTTAACCTATTTTGTTCATTTTACTTTAACCTATGTTGTTCTTTTAAAATGATGGCATGTGTCTTTGGAAAGTCATCCTTAGTACTTTGTATGAGTGGCTTAAAATCTAAAACTAATGAACTATTTTTATTTAAACACTTTTAAAATAATGGTACAAAATTATCAATTGAACTCCAAAATAATAGTTACTTTACTCAATTGATATCCTGCAACCACTGATTTAGTCTACATGGATCCTATTATTACAAAATTTTGCACCCCTCTTTTTTTAATGATATCCTATAATTAGACCACCATAATCTCATTAGCAATGGTTAGTTCTAGCTTCACTTTTTATTTTTAGTATTAGGGTTGGCATGTTTCCTTTTTCTTAATTTCTTTCTTTATATAGTTGATTTATACCAAAGTTCATTTGATACTATTCTACATGCTTCGTCTCAAAAAAATCTCTTAAGTTATTTTCAAATAGAAATTGAAATTAAATAGAAATTGGTTCCAGATGTGGAATTTAAATTTAAAATTTAGGTTCACTAAGGAATACAAAAAAGAAAATTGATTAAAGATGTGTTCATTGTTAATTCATAGACCTATCATTATGCCATAGTAAGATACTTTTTTTCAATTATTCTGTTTGAATAGATTAAGAATTGATACAATTCTTGTGATCTATCACTCTTCATGTTTGTTGATATCCATTGGACTCAATGTAATAAAACCTTGGTTTTTATCATACGTATTTCAAAAATCATGTTATTAAGTGATATGTTTTGATTTGATATTCATTAAACATTGATATTGAATATGCAACAAGTAAATTCCCATAATTCGCATACTGATACATAGTGGTTTTATTTTCAAAATCTTCATATTAAAAACCCTATGTTTGATCCTAAAATAACTATATTCATTTACCTTTAATTTGAATATCAAAGGTATTTTTATAGGGTGGCATTTCTTTTCAGTTTCAATGGTTTAAATTTTTATAATCTATGGGTTTTGATAAATACAATCATGTTCTATGGGCTCAATATTATTTTTTGGGTGCATCATATACATATGTGTAAGCACATTGGCTTAGGTTATGTAGACTTGACAATTGGTAACACCATGGTATATGTCTTGGCATCATGGCATTAGTCGTATCATCATAGAGTTTTATGTGAATTTTTTTATCATCCACATGCATTACATATTAGCATCATGGGAAATTAATGTTAGTAGCTAAACATAAAAACTGCTATTACAAATTAGTACTTTTGGGTAGTTGTCAACTTCCTCTCAAAGATACATTGGTAAAATATATTTGCATTTTCATTTTTCACATGTAGGTGGATAGATAGTGGAGCCATGGAAATTTTTTTCCTAGGAAATTCCTCTTCAAGCATTTTTTAGTATGAGTTAAGTTTTAAAAGATACATTTTAGGTGGTGATATATGTTTTTGAGGGGCTATTGATATTATTTTTATACAAAGATCATTCCCATAGCTTCAAATGGTTTACCGAAACATTGTTTAGCATTATTTTCAAAGGATTTACTGCTTTGTAGGTTTTTTTAATATGCACATTTTGCAAGGGTTTGATCATTTTTACTTTTGTTGAAATCCATCCTGTATGCTATTTTTGAGTTGTTCTTATTTCATTTCTATTTCCCTCAAATTTTTATTAAGTTCCTTTTCAAAAAAAATAGCTAATTACTTTTCCTGTCTTGAGTTAGCCTTAGTGGGTTAAAAGTTTGTCTTCACCTTCAGGATAATTTACAATAATTTTGTTTTTGTTCATACTCTTGTTGCTTCAAAATCTTTGAGTTTCCCTTTCACTATCTGAAAAAAAATTGTTTTCTCTAACTTTTTCAATGGGTTCACAAGTTCATGAACCTCCCAAAAACCTAATTAGTTATTCTTGTTTTGTTGATCTTTTGGAAGGTTCAAAAGTTCTCAAACCTTCTAAGTGGTCGATATTTTTTCTTTTTTTTTAGTTAGTTTGAAACTTCTTAAACATTTCAAAAAGCCAAAAGATTTATGTGTCAAAAGTTTTAAAGGTTTTGAAACCTAGATAAGTGTTGAAAGAGTTGTTGGTTTCTCAAATGTTTAGACAAAGTGAAGATAAATATTTCCAATTTTGGTTAGTTCACAAGTTCGTGAACTTGATGAAAAGTTAAAATGGTTCAGAAGTTCACAAGTTTGCTGATTTGTCGAAAGGCTGAAAAAGATTCAAGATTGTTAAAAAATAATGAGCCAAGCTTAGTTTGAAAGTTCTTAAACTTTCAAAACTACTGACAAGGCTTATAAATTTTCCAAAATCTTGAAATTCTTGAAAATGTTCTCGAAACCTTAAAAGCTTCAACATTTTAGAGGGTTGTAAAACTTTGCAATTTTTTTAAAAGTTAGAAGTTTTTAAAATGGACCTATTTAAAGAAAGTTAAAGAGATTCATAGGCCCAATTGTGCTATCATTTACATTTTTTAACAAGAGATCTATTGTGACATGTTGGTGTCGGCAACCTTCTACAAATTTCAAGTATTTCTACTCTACTCAGTAAAGTAGGTTATGGGTGTTCTAAATTGAAATCCTAGTATAAATTCAGCCACATGATCATAATAGAGATTGAACTATTGAAATTCCTTATTACCTCTTATGTATTTTAATGAACTATGTGCATTCTATCTTTGGCCTCCTCCCAAATAAAATCATAGTCCTTATTGTGCATCAAAATCTTCTTGAAGTAATGAATACATGTTTATCTATACAATTGTCTCCAACCTGTAATGTAAGTATCTATTTGTACAAAGAAATCAAGGGTTGTGGAATTCTTCATTGCTCATTTGTAGTAATGAATTATTTTCTTTGTTAAGTTCTATTCAAGGAATTGTATAACATCTTTCAGGAAAATAGTAGGAATAGTTACATCGTGGATGGATTATTACGTAGAATTGTCTGGTTTGGCCATTAGCCTAGACTACCTTAAGGAAACACACCTTAAATTCTATTTTCTATTCGATGTGAGATCCAACCCATCGATCAATGAGACCTTTCAGTAATGAACTTGATGCCACTGAATCTGTCAGATGCACAGTACCTACAATCATTCTTCACAAATGCAGAATACCCCTATTTTGCAGAATCCACTAGAAACTCTCCATCTTGATTCTTCTTCAGTCAGTGAGACCTTCTACTAATTCAATTTCTACAACTCCATCAAAATACCTAAAACGTGGTCTTCATTCTTATCCTTAGAATAAATAGTGATGTGGCTTTTCTCATGAGCTAGACGTATAAGGAAATAGGGCCACATAATTGTATTGAAGATGTATTATATAACCACCTACTAGTTTTCTGACAAGAAAATAGTGCCACATTCAAAGGAAAGCTAAATATATATGAAATCTTAAGTAGCTAACCCTTATATAAGAAAATTAGAATTTAATATAATTGACTATTAGAAGCCTAACAAAATTAAAATGCCATATAAATAAAAGGTTCTTACTTTTCCACAATGGGACTCTACTTGATAATGGAAAAGGAAGACATGAGATCCTACGGGTGCTACGTGGGTTTCATTGTATTCACAAAGCACCTACAATTTATAGAATGACACATATAAACAATAGCATAATGATTTCAAAATGTATCAACCAGTCGATTACTATATTGTATCTATATAGTATATTAATAATGTATAGACAATATCATTGATTTACATATTTTTCTATTCAAATCAAATTTTATAAATTCAAAAGTAATTATATTATAGACTATTATAGTAAAATAATCACAAGTTATTACATTACTACAAACATCTTCAACTCATCTAAATAAATAATACAAATAGAACATAACCGAATATTTAACTTCCAACAACTAGTTTGTATCTAAAATAATATGCCATACCTCATCTACCAACCACAATACACATACTATTACTATATGTCATACCTCATCTACCTGTAAGGAAATTAGAGCATCTTAGAACGTATTTCTAAGAACAGTGGTGTTTTTGACAGATTTAAATTTCATTAGATTGCCTCAAAAACATGCACAACTATGCCACAAAGTGGAAATAGACATAGAACATTTCTAACATTGACCCTTAGAGGAAATACAAGCCACAAGATCTAATTTCAACAACATAATTATTAAACATGAAAGATAGAACAAAAACATAGATTTACGTGGGGAAAACCCTTACGAGTAAAAAACCCCACACTCCAAAAGCCCAGATCGCCATTGTATTATTCAGCAATAGAAAATATAGTTACAATACAAATCTAGCACTAAGCCTTTCATGGAGATTAGCATCCTATTCCATCTAGAGACAATTCAACAGTCTCTCCTCTCATATCTTTCTATCTTGGTCGGTTCCAAGTATCACACTCATCCAGCATTCAGAACTACATGTCCATGCATGAGTGGTGAGACTACCAACCGAACAGAATAGACCGAACTCTCTCACTCTACCTCTCTTCGCACAAAATGAATTCTACCAAAAAATTCAATTTATTTAGAATGATCTTTTTTGTCTACTTTATGTACAAACAAACTACACATAACTGGTCAACTTCATCCATTCAGTTCAACCATCAAAATTGTCGTTTCTAACTATTTGCATTCGTGAGAACTCATTAGTCCCACATGCATTAGTCGTCGGTCAATTTTCCAGTTTATATACATGACCACATGTATGATAATTGTCAGCACTTTTGCTGACAAGACCAATCAATCTACCGTTCATCGAACATCAGGAAGACCTTGGCTGACGTCTCATCGAAGTGACCAAGACTACCAGAGTGACTTGTCTCGCCGATGTCAAACCTTCGTCGGTGTAACATGAATTACTAGAAAGACATCTTCCAGCCACGCGGATGTCACTTGTCACATTGATGCTAGACCTCCATCAGAGTAACACAGCACATTAGAGAGAGAATTCCAATACCATGCCGATAGTGAAAGTTAGCTCGATAGAGTCTACCACTAGTCCTTCATCAGTAAGACCCTGCACATTGGACGTAGTCTCCTAAGCTACTCCGATAATGATAAGTCCCACCAATTCGATAGAACCTTGAACCCTTGAAACAAACTTGCAGAGTTCAAGCCCATCCAATAGACCTTGCTACCATCGGTGTAACACAAGTGATCAGAGTAAGAACTTCAGCCAAGCCTGATAGTGATAGTCAAGCTGATGGTCAAAACACCATCGGTAAAACATACTCCATCGCTGGAACACAAACAAGCTATGCTGATAGAGCCTATCAGGCCGATAACAAAGGGTAATCAACCAAGAACAAGAGATCATTGAGACAAAGGTCAACTCTTACCGATGCCTGTAAATCTGAGACACATGTACTCAACATTCTCCCAATTGTTGAAGGATTTACAGGAACCCATCAACGCTCCAAGTCTTAGAACCAAATCTGATACTACCTCCAATCCACTGTGCTCACAAGCTACATAGAAGCTCCAACATTATCAACTTCAAAGCTTCATCCTGAACACAACCATGAAGACATCCTCCATAAACAAGATAGAACATCAGCTAGAACAACAATCAGAAAATTGACTACACCCATCCAACTGAAAAAAAAAACCCACTTGACTGAAAAATAGCACACACAGCAAGTGCTAATCCATCCAATCATCCATACCTTGAAGGTATTCATATCAGCAGACTCATGCCACCTACATATACACCCATCAACTTCAAATACAAGATCCATTGGTCAATCAGTCGAAAAAGACCAAACACATCCAAGAACTCCCACTACACGGGTAATGCAGATCTGAAAAAGATTATGGCATACAAAGTCCACCAATAGCATCACATAGAAAGTGTAAACATCATGCAGTACCAAGGAAACACCCACAATGATACACAACACCTGTAATCAAATAACAACTCCTCACCACAAATCCAAAACTCTCCCAAGTTCTCCACACCCAACAAAGGGAAAGAGATAATAGAACTTCCATGTCATCACTCAAGAACATAAGTGAAAACACATGACCACAAAGTAGTGATCACCTCAGCTCCAATCAAACCTCAAACCAATGTAGTGTGAAACAAACCATTTAGGAAGATAACCAGGACCATAGAGAGTAACTCTGCACATCATATACCTGTAGACAATCCTTCTACATACACCTCTGAATACCAACTGTGTCAAGTATGATCTTCTTCACAACACCCCCAAAGAGAACAACATAACAACACCCAAACACACATTCAATCTCAAGAGATCAAATTCAACATATGTAATCATGCAACTAACATGGATGTAAGCCTCTCAAACCAAAGAAGATCAAACTAATCCATTTCCCATTTCAGGAAATTAGCCCATAAAAACATCTCCTAACAATCCACATCAATAAATGATATCTTTAAACTCAAATGCAAAAGGATATAATCATGCTATCCATCTCTCACAATGAATCCTCCATAACCATCTATGAGTAGTTCAAGATCCATGTCTATGAAAGAAAGCATAAAACACCTGAGAGAAACAATGGGCAATACCTCTCAAGTAATAAACTATCAAGTAGACCAAGAGTGGGGAATGAGAATGTGCTTCCAAGATATACAAGCCATCATGACTCCTACAAGAGCAATCTCCTCATAGGTCTCTATTGAACTCACATCCAACCAAGGTGTAGGCTCCTCGAACTTTCTACTAAAATCTTCATCAAGAGTAACCATCAACAACACTTCTCTTATCTTAAGAGAATTACAGCCTCACCTTATTCTCCATGTACCCATGAGCATCTGCAAATAATCATTTCATGCTAAACTCCAAACGCATCACTGCACCAACATGAAGTAATCAAGAAAAAGATCAATGCACCCAACACATAGAGAATCACCAGACCATTGTCAAAGCTCCAATCATCTGAATCAGGAACTTATCATGACATCATGATCTTACCATCCCCCTTAGGAGATTCCATGCTCCAAGTGAACATAACTATGGTCTCAAGAGCAATGTATCATGCCAAAACTCAAATACATAAATCAAGAAAATACCATGACATGAAACAAACCAAGCTCTAAACCAACATCACTACACCTCAGGCAAGGATTTCATGAATCCTCCATGGCTCCAAGATGTTACACATTTTCAAATAGTGCCCCTACAAATGCTCCAAGATGTTACACATTTTAACTCAGTGTCCCTAATTAACACAAACTTTTCCCCAGCAATGGTGCCAAAAATGACAAGGTGTCACTATACCTCATCATTTAATCTATTTTCAAATGTCAAAGAACCAGGGCTGTGTCCACAGCTGTCTGCAACTAGGGATTCTATTGTTACTAGTTTATAGCTAATCCTAATTTTTAAAAGAAAGATTAATCTATCTGCTTGTTGAATAAATGTAATGAGTGCTAGAAAATAGAATAAAATAGGAAATTTACTTAAAGAAAAGAATCAATAACATGCATCTATCTATTAAAAAAGGAAACACCTTTATAAGAGAAAACTAAAACAATAAAACAATGATACTAGCCACCTGCCTAAGTGGTGAGAGTGGGCCCTTGTTCAACACCCTTGAGGTTGAATGCTATAGCAGGAAATTAGCACAAAAGATGATCAAAACTACATTCAGTCCAATTCATTTATTTGTGCATTCATGAAAATATGGCTATAATAGAACTGAGATCTCCGAGAGTTAGAATAATTTTATCATTGTTGTCCTCCTTTTCTACTATTTTTGAGAGTATATATAAAAATGAGTGATGATATATCACTGAACTTATCTACTAGTCTTTCTATGAGATGACACTATCTCTTTATTGTACTTAACTGTCTAACTTATGAAAAATCACCATGTGAGAAAGGTAGACTTAAGTGGAACATAAGTCCACTCAGAGGTCTAAGTTTAAGTCTTAATACACTTGGGCATCAAAGCCCTGAAAATAAGGATATTGGATTAGTTTAATTCTTAACTCATGCAAAATCTTTGAAATGATAAAACTTTAGCAGTTTAAATAATAGTTGACCCTTCACCACTCAGGTGATGATTTGAGTGAAGTGAGGGGTGTTAAGATCATTGCTAAAAGTGTCTAGTCAGCAGCTCTGCTTGGAAACATGCCCTGTTCTTAGGAGGCACCGAAGATAGCTGTACCTGTTTGTAGCTACGGAGATACTCCAGACTCTCGTAGAGCTCTGGAGAGGCATTCTCCATATCTTCAAAACTTGAGGTGTCATGGTTCTTTGGTATTGTCTCCGGAGATCATTGAAGATGATCTCTGGAGATGCACAAAATCGTTGTTCCTGGCATCTACACCTGTTGATTCAAGAAAGAGAGAAGTTCTACATTTTTTTCATCAATCCCACGCACATTAGTTACTTAATCAGAAATTCTAATCTTAAGTAATCTATCCCAATTAATCACAAAATAGAACGATCTTGCTAACTTATTTGGGTGCAGACACTAGGAAGATGAATTGAGAGAGAGGAAAAAGAGAGGCAAAAAAAAATGTATTTCATGAGTGCAATTTGGTACTCACCACATCTCTCACAATAAATCCTCTAGAACCATCTATGAGTAGTTCAAGATCCATGTCTATGCAAGAAAGCATAAAACACCTGAGAGAAACAATGGGCAATACCTCTCAAGTAATAAACTGTTGAGTAGACCAAGATTGGGGAATGAGAATGTTCTTCCAAGATATACAAGCCATCATGACTCCAGCAAGAGCAATCTCCTCATAGGTCTTTGTTGAACTCACGTCCAACCAAGGTGTAGGCTCCTCGGACTTTCTACTAAAATCTTCATCAAGAGTAACCATCAACAACACTTCTCTTATCTTAAGAGAATTACAGCCTCACCTTATTCTCCATGTACCCATGAGCATCTGCAAATAATCATTTCATGCTAAACTCCAAACGCATCACTGCACCAACATGAAGTAATCAAGCAAAAGATCAATGCACCCAACACATAGAGAATCGCCAGACCATTATCAAAGCTCTAATCATCTGAATAAGGAACTTATCATGACATCATGATCTTACCATCCCCCTTAGGAGACTCCATGCTCCAAGTGAACATAACTATGGTCTCAAGAGCAATGTATCATGCCAAAACTCAAATACATAAATCAAGAAAATACCATGACATGAAACAAACCAAGCTCTAAACCAACATCACCTATAAAGCACCACCAACACCTCAGGAAAGGATTTCATGAATCCTCCATGGCTCCAAGATGTTACACATTCTCAAATAGTGCCCCTGCAAATGCAAAAGAACCCTTCTATAGCAATAGGATCTAAGAGCTCCTCCTAGTAACATCTGCAACACTAAAGAAGATCATTCACCACTAAGTGATGAACACATAGTCAATCCCAAATCTCCCACTGAACTGTGACAACCAAACTTACCAAGCATCATGACCAGATTTCTCCTAATCTAAAAATCCTCTAGGTCCACACATTAACATGTCCATGTGACAATAAAACCAAGTGGCACTAAGATCTCCAAAATAAGGAAAAACACTATCACTGTCAATAGCTTACACAAACTTGTGAATACAAGCTATTCACGACATCATGATACACATGCTACAAGTACCCTTAACTAACTATTCAAGTACTCTACAACATCCATCCTCTCATTCTGAAGCAGTCTCACTAATGCACAAGTGACCACAGACAAGGCTAGCTAACAAATCTACATAAACACTGAAATAATCTTGTGGATAAAGACAGTCCACATCTGAGTCATCTCATTGTAGCTTAATAGGTGATCATCCCACAAACTAAATAACTCGTAGATGCAACCAATGTACCATGCAAACTCACTATCACACTAGAAACTGCAAAACTAAGATCTCAAGGAATAAAAAATATCATGTAGACAACATGACTCAAGCACTAGATTACTTACAAATCTGATTCGCCAAACATGTCCAAACCTGAGCACCATAGTATAGAAAACCAGAAGCATTACTATAGAAATGTTGAGTGACATATCACATACCAGTAATCCCATGCAGAGAAAGCATTTCACCTCCTCACACCATGCACGAAGCATGCTTTGCAAAATTGCAACTATTTCATCCAGTAACAACCCAAAAGCTAGGGTCTAGAAAAATAGATTGATTGCAACTTCAGAGAACCACAAGTTTTTCTTGACTGTGTAAAACCTACAAAACCACTGTGTTTGATAACACCTATTGGCGTTCATATCCACTTCACATCTGGAAGACCAAGAATATAAATCAAGAAACACCATAATGGTTAAACCAAAAAATGGATTAACATAGATGAGCATCATAGATTTTAAGGAAAAACTATAAAACCCCTCAAATCCACTAAACATGAATTTGAGTCATGCAAGTACAAAATATCCATTTAAGGAAATAGTAGTTCAAGGACTTCAGGCCCACTTGTAGACCAATTCCTCAACCACCAACATGCACATGCATCCTAGAGAATCAGGCTATTAGAGAAGCTCCTAGATCTTCCAATGATCAACTCCATAGCCTTTATGCAACTGGGGCAACAGAAACAATGCTTTCCAATACTGGGAACAAATATCCAGCATAAGCACACTTCTCCATGGCTGAGCAGCAACACAATCTTCTTCATATCACAAGGAAGCCTCTCACATAGACACCCAATATGAAAGTTATTGCAGAGACACAACTACAATAAGAATTCCACCCCATGCAATAGGATTATACATTGTCAACTAAGAGCCTCAAGCCACATCATAACTAGCTCCAGTCTCTTCATCTTCACCATCCTTCAAGCACTGCTGAAATGGGAAAACAAGATCAACTACCAGACTTCACTCAAAACAAGGATCAACCATCAGACGATTCCTTTAGATTTCCTCAAGCCTGTCACACTAAGAAATCATCACAAAATGAATACCTAGACCTTATACACTAGGAACTCTTACATGCAAACACATACAACACACAAACGTATATATGTGAGCAACAAAGTAGATCTTAGAAGAAGGCTCTGAGACAACTTGTAAGGAAATGAGAGCATCTCAGAACATATTTCTAAGAATAGTGGTGTCTTTGATAGATTTAAATTTCATTAGATTGCCTCAAAAACACTCACAACTATGCCACAAAGCGGAAACAAACATAGAACATTTCCAACATTGACCCTTAGAGGAAATACAAGCAACAAGATCTAATTTCAACAACAGAATTATTAAACATGAAAGACAGAACAAAAACACAGATTTATGTGGGGAAAACCCTTACGGGTAAAAAAACCCCACACTCCAAAAGCCCAGATCACCATTGTATTATTCAGCAACAAAAAATATAGTTACAATACAAATCTAGCACTAAGCCTTTCATGGAGATTAGCATCATGTTCCATCTAGAGACAATTCGACAGTCTCTCCTCTCATATCTTTTTGTCTTGCTCAGTTCCAGGTATCGCACTCATCTAGCATTCAGAACTACATGTCCATGCATAAGTGGTGAGACTGCCAACTAAAGAGAATAGACCAAACTCTCTCACTCTACCTCTCTTCGCACAGAATGAATTTTTCCAAAAAAAAATTGATTTATTTAGAATGATCTTTGTTGTCTACTTTATGTGCAAAGAAACTGCCCATAACTGTTCAACTTCATCTATTCAGTTCAACCGTCAAAACTGTCATTTCTAATTGTTCGCATTTGTGAGAACTCATTAGTCCCACATGCATCAGTTGTCAGTTGATTTTCTAGTTTATATACATGACCGCATGTATGATAACCATCGGTAGTTTTGCTGACAAGACCAATCAGTCTACTGTTCACTGAACATCGGGAAGACCTTGGCCGATGTCTCATCAGAGTGACTTGTCTCGCCGATGTCAAACCTTCGTCGGTGTAAAATGAATTATCAGAGAGACATCTTCCAGCCATGCCGATGTCACTTGTAACACTGATACCAGACCTCCATCAGAGTAACATAGCACATCAAAGAGAGAATTCCAATACCATGTTGATAGTGAAAGTTAGCTCGATAGAGTATACCACTAGTCCTTCATTAGTAAGACCCTGCACATCAGATGTAGTCTCCTAAGCTGCTCCAATAATGATAAGTCCCGCTGATCCAATAGAACATTGAACCCTTGAACCAAACCTGCAGAGTTCAAGCCCGCTAATAGACATTGCTACCATCAGTGTAACACAAGTGATCAGAGTAAGAACTTCAGCCAAGCCTGATAGTGATAGTCAAGCAGATGGTCAAAACACCATCGGTGAAACATACTCCATCACTAGAACATAAACAAGTTACACCGATAGAGCATCTCAGGCCAATAACAAAGGGCAATCAACCAAGAACAAGAGATCGCTGAGACAAAGGTCAACTCTTGTCGATGCCTGTAAATCTGAGACACATGTACTCAACACTACCAACCACAATACACATACTATTACTATAGAAGGATGGGTTATAATAGTGTTTAATGCCATACTATACACATAGTCTACTTATTCTGCCATCTCACAATATAGAAGGATTCTTATGACCATTATAATAGTGTTTAATGTCATTCAACAACAAAATATTAATAGAGTTGAAATTTGAGTCTTTTTTTAATATAAGGTTGATTTGAGCCTTGTATTAGTATTTGAATAGTTAAAATTTTATCACAAGAATTTAATGTATTGAAAATCCAATAAAATTTAAATGATACTTTTATTTATACACTGATTCACAACATGAACTGATAAAAAAATAGATAAATGATATTTTCCAAATTATTGGGTAAGAAAATTAATTATAGATTATAGCATTGTTGACCATATTTTTTTATTCTATATGATGATTGATTAAATAAATTAAAAAAATCAATGAATGCATAAGTATTCTGCCTAAGATCATTGAAGACAATCTCCAGAGATGCACAAAATCGCTATTCCTGGCATCTACACCTGTTGATTCAAAAAGATAGAGAAGTTCTGCATTTTTTTCATCAATCCCACGCACATTAGTCACTTAATTAGAAATTCTAATCTTAAGTAATCTATCCCAATTAATCACAAAATAGAATGATCTTGTTAACTTATTTGGGTGCAGACACTAGGAAGATGAACTAAGAGAGAGGAAAAAGAGAGGCAAAAAAAATGTATTTCATGAGTGCAATTTGGCACTCATCACATCTCTCACAATGAATCCTCCAGAACCATCTATGAGTAGTTCAAGATCCATGTCTATGCAAGAAAGCATAAAACACCTGAGAGAAACAATGGGCAATACCTCTCAAGTAATAAACTGTCAAGTAGACCAAGAGTGGGGAATGAGAAAGTTCTTCCAAGATATACAAGCCATCATGACTCCTGCAAGAGCAATCTCCTCATAGGTCTCTGTTGAACTCACGTCCAACCAAGGTGTAGGCTCCTCGGACTTTCTGCTAAAATCTTCATCAAGAGTAACCATCAACAACACTTCTCTTATCTTAAGAGAATTACAACCTCACCTTATTCTCCATGTACCCATGAGCATCTACAAATAATCATTTCATGCTAAACTCCAAATGCATCACTACACCAACATGAAGTAATCAAGCAAAAGATCAATGCACCCAACACACAGAGAATCGCCAGACCATTGTCAAAGCTCCAATCATCTAAATTAGGAACTTATCATGACATCATGATCTTACCATCCCCCTTAGGAGATTCCATGCTCCAAGTGAACATAACTATGCTCTCAAGAGCAATGTATCATGCCAAAACTCAAATACATAAATTAAGAAAATACCATGACATGAAACAAACCAAGCTCTAAACCAACATCACTTGTCAAGTACCACCAACACCTCAGGCAAGGATTTCATGAATCCTCCATGGCTCCAAGATGTTACACATTCTCAAATAGTACCCCTACAAATGGAAAAGAACCCTTCTGTAGCAACAGGATCTAAGAGCTCCTCCTAGTAACATCTGCAACACTAAAGAAGATCATTCACCACTAAGTGATGAACACACAGTCAATGCCAAGTCTCCCACTGAACTGTGACAACCGAGCTTTCCAAGCATCATGACCAAATTTCTCCTAATCTAAAAATCCTCCAGGTCCACACATTAACATGTCCATGTGACAATAAAACCAAGTGGCACCAAGATCTCCAAAATAAGGAAAAACACTATCACTTTCAATAGCTTACACAAACTTGTGAATACAAGCTATTCACGACATCATGATACACATGCTACAAGTACCCTTAACTAACTATTCAGGTACTCTACAACATCCATCCTCTCATTCTGAAGCAGTCTCACTAATGCACAAGTGACCATAGACAAGGCCAGCTAACAAATCTACATAAACACTGAAATAATCTTGTGGATAAAGACAGTACACATCTAAGTCATCTCATTGTAGCTTAATAGGTGATCATCCCACAAAACTACATAACTCATAGATGCAACCAATGTACCATGCAAACTCACTATCACACTAGAAACTGCAAAACTAAGATCTCAAGGAATAAAAAATATCATGTAGACAACATGACTCAAGCACTAGATTACTTACAAATCCGATTCACCAAACATGTCCAAACTTGAGCACCATTGTATAGAAAACCAGAAGCATTACTATAGAAATGCTGAGTGACATATCACATACAAGTAATCTCATGCAGAGAAAGCATTTCACCTCCTCACACCATGCATGAAGGATGCTTTGCAAAATTACAACTATTTCATCCAGTAACAACCCAAAACCCAGGGTCTAGAAAAATAGATTGACTGCAGCTTTAGAGAACCACAAGTTTTTCTTGACTATGTAAAACCTGCAAAACTACTATGTTTAATAACACCTATTGGCGTTCATATCCACTTCACATCTGGAAGACCAAGAATATAAATCAAGAAACACCATAACGGTTAAACCAAAAAATGGATTAACATAGATGAGCATCATAGATTTTAAGGAAAAACTATAAAACTCCTCAAATCCAATAAACATGAATTTGAGTCATGCAAGTACAAAATATCCATTTAAGGAAATAGCAGTTCAAGGACTTCAGGTCCACTTGTAGACCAATTCCTCAATCACCAACATGCACATGCATCCTAGAGAATCAGGCTATTAGAGAAGCTCCCAGATCTTCCAATGATCAACTCCATAGCCTTTATGCAACTGGGGCAACATAAACAATGCTTTCCAATACTGGGAACAAATATCCAACATAAGTACACTTCTCCATGGCTGAGCAGCAACACAATCTTCTTCATATCACAAGGAAGCCTCTCACACAGACACACAATATGAAAGTTATTGCAGAGACACAACTACAATAAGAATTCCACCCCATGCAATAGGATTATATACTGTCAACTAAGAGCCTCAAGCCACATCATAACTAGCTCCAGTCTCTTCATCTTCACCATCCTTCAAGCACTGCTGAAACAGGAAAACAAGATCAACTGCCAGACTTCACTCAAAACAAGGATCAAATATCAGACGATTCCTTCAGATTTCCTCAAGCCTCTCACCCTAAGAAATCATCACAAAAGGAATACCCAGACTTTATACACCAGGAACTCTTACATGCAAACACATGCAACACACAAATGTACATATGTGAGCAACAAAGCAGATCTTAGAAGAAGGCTCTGATACAACTTGTAAGGAAATAAGAGCATCTCAGAACATATTTCTAAGAACAGTGGTGTCTTAGATAGATTTAAATTTCATTAGATTGCCTCAAAAACACTCACAACTATGCCACAAAGCGGAAACAGACATAGAACATTTCCAACATTGACCCTTAGAGGAAATACAAGCAACAAGATCTAATTTCAACAACAGAATTATTAAACATGAAAGACAGAACAAAAACACAGATTTATGTGGGGAAAACCCTTACGGGTAAAAAAACCACACTCCAAAAGCCCAGATCGCCATTGTATTATTTAGCAACAAAAAATATAGTTACAATACAAATCTAGCACTAAGCCTTTCATGGAGATTAGCATCTTGTTCCATTTGGAGACAATTCGATAGTCTCTCCTCTCATATCTTTTTGTCTTGCTCAGTTCCAAGTATCACACTCATCCAGCATTTAGAACTACATGTCCATGCATGAGTGGTGAGACTACCAACTGAATAGAACAGACCAAACTCTCTCACTCTACCTCTCTTCATACAAAATGAATTTTGCCAAAAAAATTTGATTTATTTAGAATGATCTTTGTTGTCTACTTTATGTGTGAACAAACTGCCCATAACTGTTCAACTTCATCTGTTTAGTTCAACCGTCAAAACTGTCATTTCTAACTGTTCGCATTTGTGAGAACTCACTAGTCCCACATGCATCAGTTGTTGGTTGATCTTCAGTTTATATACATGACCACATGTATGATAACCATCGGTACTTTTGCCGACAAGACCAATAAGTCTACCATTCACTAAACATCGGGAAGACCTTGGCCGATGTCTCATCAGAGTGACTTGTCTCGCCGATGTCAAACCTTCGTCGGTGTAACATGAATTACTGGAGAGACATCTTCCAGCCATGCCGATGTCACTTGTCACACTGATACTAGACCTCCATCGGAGTAACATAGCACATCGGAGAGAGAATTCCAATAACATGTCAATAGTGAAAGTCAACCCGATAGAGTATACCATTAGTCCTTCATCGGTAAGACCTTGCACATTGGAAGAGTCTCCTAAGCTGCTCCAATAATGATAAGTCCCACTGATCCGATAGAACATTGAACCCTTGAACCAAACTTGCAGAGTTCAAGCCCGCCAATAGACGTTGCTACCATTGGTGTAACACAAGTGATCGGAGTAAGAACTTCATCCAAGCCCGATAGCGATAGTCAAGCCGATGGTCAAAACACCATTGGTGAAACATACTCCATCACTGGAACACAAGCAAGTTACGCCGATAGAGCCTATCCGGCTAATAACAAAGGGCAATCAACCAAGAACAAGAGATCGTTGAGACAAAGGTCAACTCTTGTCGATGCCTGTAAATCTGAGACACATGTACTCAACACTACCAACCACAATACACATACTATTACTATAGAAGGACGGGTTATAATAGTGTTTAATGCCATACTATACACATAGTCTACTTATTCTGCCATCTCACAATATAGAAGGATTCTTATGACCGTTATAATAGTGTTTAATGTCATTCAACAACAAAATATTAATAGAGTTGAAATTTGAGTCTTTCTTTAATATAAGGTTGATTTGAGCCTTGTATTAATATTTGAATAGTTGAAATTTTATCACAAGAATTTAATGCATTGAAAATCCAATAAAATTTAAATGATACTTTTATTTATACACTGATTCACAACATGAACTGATAAAAAAAATAGATAAATGATATTTTCTAAATTATTGGGTAAGAAAATTAATTATAGACTATAGCATTGTTGACCATATTTTTTAATTCTATATGATGATTGATTAAATAAATTAAAAAAATCAATCAATGCATAAGTATTCTGCCTACAACCTTAAAAAAAATTGAACATTTATTTTGGAAGTTAAAATTGTTCTTTCACAAGCAATGATTTTGGAAGGTGAAGTTGTTCTTGAGTGAGATACTTGTGGCAAGAACTAACATTCATTATGGGTAATGAATATGTTCTATCTGCTTCCTATACGAAGTAGTTTCTCTAATAGATCATAGCTTTAATGAAGGTACCTACCTAAATAAAGGTGACGCCCAGTGCAAAGAGGAGAGTCACCAGCTGCAGCAGAAATAAATAACGCTGCAGGGAACTAAACCATCACAAGTTCCTCTTTGTTTCTTTCCTTCACTCCGTTAGTTAGGTATTCGCATCAGTTTTCTAATGAAGATCAATTTCATGACTCCATCATCAAGGCTGGAATCTCTGGAGGGCAAGCATGTCCTGATAACAGGTGGATCAAGTGGAATTGGGCTTGCCATTGCCAAAGAGGCTCTCTCTCAAGGAGCATTCATTACACTTGTAGCCAGAAGCTCCTCTAAATTGAAGGAAGCAGCCGAAAATCTTGCCAAAGATGGTGGTACCAAACATAAAATATCAACCAAGGTATGACTTATTCCTTCATTTTAAGCTTATCTAAAGACTTAGAAATTTTGACATGTTTAATCTGATTTTTATTTTTTAACAGGTTGCAGATGTGGGAGTGTACGAAACATTGGCAAAGGCAATAAAGGAATCTTTTGAATGGAGGGCAGTTGATGTGCTGGTGTGCAATGCAGGTACGGCAAAAATTGGACTTCTGGATGAGGCCAGGATTGAAGATCTGCATGACATCATTCAGACTAACTTGACAGGGGTTGTCAATACTCTGCATGTTGGGATTCCATTGATGAAGCAGAGGACTGCCCAAACACCCATGTCCATTGTTCTCATGAGTTCCCTGTCAGGACTGGTATGTTATTGGTAAACCTTTTTGTAGGCTTATTACTCATAAGTTTTTAAGTCTTCATCATGGACTTATATGCACGCTTCATTCCATAAATTGTGATTGTCAGTTGAAAGTCCTAGTTAAGGCCAAAGCATTATGAAGCCAGCCTATAGATTATGGCTATTTAATAGTATTTATAAGCCAGCCAGGAAAGCGTGTGTTTTGAGGATGTTTAACCTTTTAATCATTGTATTTTTAATCTTTCTTCCTTTATTATCAGGATCCAAACAAGTTATCAACTTTTCACCCATGATTAGTTTTTCGATCGTTTGTTTAAGAATTTTTTTTTTTTTTTTTTGGGGGGTTTGTGTGTTATTCTTCTGGCAGCACATGGTCTATGGTAGCTCAGTGTATGCTGCAACCAAACATGCTCTAAAAGGACTCGGAGAAACTCTCAAGCTTGAATTGATGCCTTATAACATCCGAATTAGCGTAGTCTTTCCAGGGTTTGTGGAAACCCCCATGCTTGATTACTGTAAGTAGCTCCAATTTCGTCTCCCATGCTTGATTATATAATATGATTTAAAAGGTTGATGTTAAAAAAACCTCAGAGAGTTATATTTAGAAGCAAACATTACATTCAATTCATAATTAGTAAAAAAGATTTTTCTGATAAAACTTTTAATACATTTTTCAAATGCTATTTTTGTTTTGGACCATATTATTTATCCATCATCAAGATAAGGATGTTTTTTAGATTGCAGGATAAGAGCTCCTTGACCTGCACGTAATCCTTATTCAAATAATATAGCGCACTAGTTTAACATCTATGAAATTCCCAACTGAATCTTTAAAAGCCTTTTGTACTCATGTATGTGCATATGTTTCTTTGAGGTTTTAGAAAAATATCTTGGGTATGCTAGCAATCAAACAAATCATTAATGTAGAAAGTAGTGTTCAAGCTAGCTTTCTTTCTTTCTTTCCTCAAGTGAGCCTGATATAATTTTGTTCTTACATTCTCAAATTATATAGGTGGCATGGAAGATGACAGAGATATCTTGCAGATGATTAAGGCCACAACTCTCTATAACCGAAGTCAAGCAGAGACGCCTGAACAAGTTGCAAAATTTACATTAGAAGCAACAAAGAATGGAACCTTTCTTGTCACGAGCCAATTCATTGGTCTTGCGTTATCCACATACTCTCGTGGACCTATGCCTGCAGACTCATTTGGAAGGGCTTTGGCTGAATTGATATTATATATTCCCATTAGACTCTTTAGCTTCTTGGCATTTTGTTATGTCTATTATGTTATAGAACATAGAAAGAATAAGAAATGTTAGAATCTTCTCATGAGAAGAAAGACCAAATTTATAATCTATAGTTTATTATTGTAAAATAAAGTATTGTTATATTTTTAAATTATTAATAATTTTAATGGCGAAAATTGTATATTTTATATTTTTTCCTCTTCAATTTAGATTTATTTTGATTGGTGTACCTTTAATGCAATGACTAGTGTAGGAGAAGTGGTGTATTTTAATGTGGAAGTTGGAAAATAATATGATCCTTACTTGATTTGATCTGCATACATACCTAGGGATCAATCCAATTCTTTAATTATCTTAGGTCATTTCCACAATTGTGAAAATAATCTAGGTCAAATCTATAGGTGTAGAAGTGGCCCTTGAACTTCCAAAATTGAAATTATAAATTTGAGCGCTTACCACACCCTCCAACTAGCCATTATAAGCTAAGTAAAGCACAAAAATCATTGACTTGTGTGCTAAGGTGTTGTATTTAAGAACATACCTTATCTCATTTCATCATCTAAACAATCAATGAATCATCAAGGAGAACATCTAGCTATGAGCATTCAAGATACATTCATAGCATAATTAGAGCATCATCATTGCATCATCTGCTTAAACATCATCTTAGGTATCAATTGGATGGTTTCTTGTTGTCTTCTATCCTTTTTCCAAAATTGTTAAATTGAATTCTAGGAGTTTTACCAAGGGAGAAGATCCTTGCATAGCAAATTCCCTAAAGGTGTTTGTAAACAATAGGTCATAGACATTGAGTTAAGGAAATCAAAGAAGTAAAATTTAATGCAATTCAAATATGTGGGTTTAGTTTAAAGCCATGCACCAAGTTTAAATCTACACTCTTAAAGATTAGTTTTGTAGTTGTGGAAGTGAACCATAGCTTCAAATAAAGAGTTTGTAGATTTAGAAGTGTTTGTCTAGTATTACAAGAGGCTTTGATAAATAACGAATCAATTCTTAACACTTGGCACAATAGTATCTCCATCATATTTAAAGTATGTTTATTGATTTTCTTTATTTTTCAAGCATTTCTTTTAGTACATTTACCAGTTTCAACTCCTTAAACTAGGGTTAATTCCTTAGTAGTGTTAAACCATTTCTTTTCTTTAGTTTATTTCTATCCAAGATTTTTATTTTCTTATATATTTATTGATGAAACTAACTTACCTTACATCCCCTATGGTTTTGTCCTTGGGGTTTTTTATCTAAAATTTCTAATTGCCTATATTTCATTTTAGATTTGATTGGGGTTTACATACCCCATCTATTATGTTATTCACCATATATTGAGTAAGATTCGATCTTTTATCATGTTATCTCTCTTTGATTATTACCGTACTTATCCCTAGGTCTTTCCTGAAGAGTTTCAGTATTGATTTCTAATTTTGTTTTCAAATTTGAAGCTTTCTATTTTTCTGAGTTCTATATTAAAACCATAATATTGATTTGTTCTAAGTTCTATCATTTAGGGTTTGTGTGCTGAGTGTATGCAAAATTCTTGTTGTCATCCTAATCTCCCTTTGAGAAGAAGTCTTCATCTCAACCCTCATTTGACTTCTCATTCAACTAACTATAAAATCCTCAATAGCTCTATGGATAATAATTATCATGTTGAAGATATTTTGATCATGAGGCACATACAAATAAGAATGATCTTTCTATTAAATTGCACAAGTACATTTTTAAGAGTTTGCTATTGTAAACTTCTCCTACACAGTTGGTTGATTCACTTTATAATTTATCTCTTGGTGCACCCTTTGGTACAGTGATTCTTCATGGCATAGGTACTAGAATTTCCTCTTCAAGTTCTTTGAGTGGTGCATCTTCCTGACAACCCATCCACCCAACCTTCATCATTCCTATTTTGATGTGGATCCTCTCATTGTGCCTTCTTCTCATGTTACCTCTTCTAGTGTGACCCCCACCCCTCATGTTTCTGACTTTGGTGTCATGACAACCTCTTCTTCCACTAGTATCCCATGTTCCACTCATCCTACTAGTTCCATTCCTTCCTCTTTTCTTACTAGTCTCATACCTACATACCATGCTATGAGTACTACCCCTTCATCTCACCCTACTAGTGTTGCATCTTCCTCTTTTCCCTATATAGTTTTGTCACCACTCTTTGTGTTGTATCTTTATCTCTAATCCATTGTTTCCTATGTTCTCACCACTACCATTCCTACTACCACCCTTGATGCATTATTATAAAAACTTGATAGAGCAAAGAGAAAAGTAGATGTCATGTCTCACAATCCAACACAACACAAGGTGAATGCAAGATCATCATGAGCCAAAAAAAACTCTTAATCAGTAGTGAACATGCTTAAAAATAGACAAGTCACTTTACATAATAAATCAAAGGACCTATCTACAAAATCTAAAAAAAGTAGTTACAAAATTTATAGGAAATTGAATCTTTTTTATGAACTACCTTCTCTTGAATAATTTTAATTTAATTTTATGAAAATTAGATATTTCAAAGAGGCACTACTAAAATTATAAAAAAAAAGGAAATTGGTGTCGTTTCAGCAAACCTAATTTGAAGCAAAGATAATTATATTTCATAAAACCTTATATACAAGTAATGAACATGTGAGAGAATGTGACAAATATTTTTGTAAATAAGTAATATTTATTAATCTTTAATGCCACTTTACAAAAGCATTAAAAATAATTTTATAGCCAACCTAATTTGGTAAAAAAAATGAAAAATTCAAAACTTGTTTTCAACCTATAGCCAATAAATCCTAGAGTGTGGCACATCCTTCAAATTTGAAAAATGATATATAATTTGAAAATTATGATTTTTTCCAAAAACAAAATTATGTGTGTGTGAGAGAGTAAGTATCACACACACACACACATGGAATTCATACATAGTGTATGTAAAATTAAATAATAATTAATTATTAAAGTTGTAATGAGGAATAAATTATACTTTTAGAATTGTGAGAGCTTATGCTACAAACCCTTCTTTTCTTATTAAATTTGGTTTTTAAAAAAATTGTTAGTTCTTTGATGGTGAAGTCATGGAAAATTTTAGGATAACACTAAGTGCATCATTTTGCATGATTTTGGCATGTTTTAGGGCTCACACTTTCCTAAAGATAAGGTAATACCCTTTGAGTTAGAAATGTTAGAAATTTTCCCATCTAATTCTAAATCTAAATCCAATTGTTAACACTTTTCCGTCCAATTCTAGTTTTTTTTTTTGTCATTTCCCTTGTTTGGCCTATCATGATCTTTCTCTCACCCCACACTCCTCTTACTTTTGAGAGTTAATTATTCATTACTAGTTTTTTTTGTGGAACCTCATTTTGAGATGTATAATGACAAGGGTGACTCTCATACACATTTGTAATATTTTTAAGATGCATGTTTGGCTTTTGTGTATGAAGATAAGTTATTGGCTAAGTTATTTACATGTACACTAAGGGAATATGCTATCCAATGGTTTTATTCTTTACTTCATGGATCCATTCATTATTTTTAAAGATGGACAAGACTCACAAAATAAAGTTTAATAACCTTAACCTAATAAACTTTACACACCAAGAGGCAAGAAAAACAAAGACAACAAACTAGGGAAATACTAGAATGAATATAAATACTAAAATCCAATATCAAACTACTTATTTTGAAACTAAAGTTTGGAAACCTAAGATTTTTCTAAAAGCACAAGCTTTTGAAAAATTGAAAAGTATTTGAACTTATGAATTGTTGAACTCCACTTTTATTTCAATTTAGTAAAATATCATTCTGACGAGTGATCATTTTATAAACTATCTGATCGGTGAACCACTCGATTGGTGAAGTATCCAATCACTGAACTTTGCTATCGGCAAACTTTTCCATCGATGAACTTTGCCATCAGTGAACTTTCTGAACTATTTTTCCTTCCAAGTCTTTATCGATGATCTTATCTATTGACAAAGCAAGGAATTGGTGAACTAAGCTATCAACAAATGAAAGGGTTTGTGAACTTGTGTTTCAGTTGACACTATAAAAATGCTTTTCGTCAAGAGGCAAAGTTTTCAAACTTCCAACATTGTCAAAATCAAGGAAGTAATTACACAAGGCTATCGATAGAAGAAGTTATCAGTGAACTAGAGATTTCACTAACCTCAAAATTGGTCGATATATGCTAACTTCACCATTTCTTAACCAAATTACACCAAATTTGAACTAATGAAACCCATTAAGCTCTTCTTCATACTAAAACCCTTACTTGGCCGAAATTCAACCTGAAAACCTCCTAAAGTAAAAAAACAAAAAACAACTAAACATGACAAAACTGACCAATGACAAAAACATTTAGATTTACAACAACAGGCAGAATAATCTCATTTTAGGACCAAGATTTGTGTGATAAATCACGAGGTTGGTAGTGTTCTTGGACATATCTAACTAGTTAGGAATGAGAGTATGCAGGGGTCCTATTTCTACTCCTACAAACTAACAGGTTGGAAATATGAAATGATTTGTTTTAATGTTTTGGATGCAAGATAGGGGTTTTGGAAAAATAACACAACACAAGAAGTAGATTGGTGCCTATCTCAGGGAAAGGAGTCAACTAGACGTATACAAGTGAATGATTTACACTGGCATTCAAGTTTCAAGGGGCTGGATAGGTATTTGCCTTACAAACACCACCTAAGAATGAGTATTTAGATATCTCTACTTACAAACATCCCTGCTACCATACAATCTTCTTCATACTTAACCTAAAATAGTTTAATCCACTCCTTGAATGGAGGTCAAAAGTTAAGCATGCAATATAGAAATCTATATCCTAGAATCTAAGTAACCCTTAGCAACTGGATTCAAAAGAAGGGATGCATACAACAAATGGAGACAAATAGCTAAACACATGCAAAGAAGCATTTTTCATTTAAACACAACATGAAACTAAACATGTGCAATGTGCATTCAGATGTAACTCATAAACTCCAAAAGAGACAAAACAACCAAAAAGCTCTGTTTTTCATTATTTCTCCAAAAATTTTGCCCAAGTCTTCCACCCCCTGAAAAAATGAATGACACAGTTCACTTATAGCAAGAATGTGTACTCAGCAATCAAGTACAATGTAATTTCAAAATTCTGCCAGATACAGTGCACCATCAGAATGGCACCTAAAACATTCAAAGCTCTCAGTAGAAAAGGAAGGAAAAATAGGTGAACTTAGGAAACACGCAGCCAAATGGAGACTTTCCCATTAAAAATGGTAGGTGGCCCGTCCATTCGACCCATACCTCTGTAAATTTGCCATTAATGGCCAACCTACCAGTGGCTTGTGGAAATATGATGGTTGTGTGCTCTGGAACTCTTTCGATTTGGAATGCGGTTGCAAACACACAGAAATCCCATCCTGTTTTGAAAATTTGAAATAGGCCGTTGATTCATTCTTCCCACCAAGATCTACGGCTTCAATTTGATCGAGCAATCCAATCACTAGCTTTGAAAAGTCATCAGCTAATGAAAACGTGCCACACAGGTGTTTTTTTGCTCCTTCAACTTTTTGTAGCGCAAACATACCTTTTACCTTTTTCACCCATGCATATTCAAATTTTTGTATATGCAACTGCATATACATACAACTTCTCTTAGACACGTGGCAGCATCTCATTGGATCACTATCGCAAAGCACTTACACCTTCATCACCAATCCATTGTATCTTCTTTTGCATCTGTGGTTGTATATGAGATTGTATGCACATACAATTGCATAACATACAAGCGCAGACCCCAAATCATTGTGAAACAAATTTGAAAGCACCATCGGGTCTAGCCTTGTATCTAACTCCTTTTGTATATCGCCATGTATATTGCACATACAATGTGCAATAAACATACAACTATGCACTCCAGCCACTTATTTGCCACAACAAACTTTCCTTCGTGTCCGGGATTGTATGTGCACTTTTTATTTTGCATTATATATAGCACATACATACAATCCGGGACATACAACTGTGCGGGCCTACCATGCTTTTGAAGACCATTGACTTTGATGCTTTCACCTTGCATATTTCTTTGCATCTTCTTGTTGTATGTCCAATTGTACATTCAATACATACAATCCCAATATACAACTGCGGATTTCACCTGCTTCACAAATGTTGTTAATTCACTGGTCATGTCCACTTTTGCACTTATCTGCTTGTATATTACATTGTATGTGCAGTTGTATGTATGAAATATACAATGCATGGTACAAAAGAACACATTGAATTTTCAACTCCGCCATTTATACCAACACGCGCTAGGCCCGATTTGATAAACTTTGGAGTCCAAGATTGTACATGTTGCTTTGTATGTCATATTGTATATCGAACATACATACAATCCCCCTACTATGGGCCTGACAACTATTCAACCTTATTTGAATCTTTTTGACATCCGGTTGTTGTATATCAACCATTGTATATCGAATATACAACAAAATATACATACAATCTCCTTCGATACAACTGTAGAATATACCAAGAATCTGTCATGTACAACCACATTTCCACGCCTGGAAATGTATCTAAATGTCACATACAAACCTTATATGCATACAACCATTTTTCACCCTTTCTAAAGCCGATTGAACTTCTTTTCGGGTCTACCAATGTACAAATGCATCTGCATGTTAGATACAATGGCCATATACAAAGATACATACATACAACTTAATTGTACACGAGGCTGAGGGACTTAGAATTTTTTGGATTTTTCATGAAAGGCCTGCAAATTCAACTACTCAAAACCCAAACTTGTAGCAGATGCCAACAGGTTCTATTCTTTCTTTCAGCAACTCCATTTTGTTGTGGAGTGTAGGACTTGTATTGAACCCTCTCTTGATTCAATGATTTCTACATAAGTCTAGAAACTGATTTGCTTTGTACTCACCTCCATTATATAACCTTATCACTTTGATGTACTTACCAAATTATTTTTCAACCAACCTCTTGAATTCTAAAAATTTATCAAACATGTCTAGTTTTGCATCCAAACAATAAACCCAAGTTTTTCTTGAGTAAACATCAATGAAGGTTCAAAAATACTTGGATTTATTTAAACAAGGTGTTTCCCCACACAAATCTGTATGGATTATCTCAAGATGTTGCTTAGCTCTACTGGATTTACCAATCAGAAAACTAATTTTGTGTTGTTTGCCAATGATACATTATTCACACACTTCTTTTGTATTTTCAATGAAAGGTAGAACTTCAACCATTTTTAATCTCTTGAGTAAAATTAACCCACTAAAACTAAGATGGCTATATCTTTGATGCCAAATTCTATTTTCATTTATTTCACTAGACCTTAATGCTTGGTTTTCATAAATGAAATACAAAGGAAGCAACCTATCACCTATCATCTTTGATCTTGCAACAATTGCATTCTTTTTTAACTTGTCTCTTATTATGTACTCTTTCTCATGAAAATCACTTGAAATTTTTTCTCTAACATTTGTCCAAATAACAATAAATTATTTTTAAGTGTTGGAACCAATAAAATTTCATTGATATATTTTACCTGACCATATTGTGTTACACCTGTAATAGTACCCTTGCCTTTGTTTCCATGAGATTGATTATTTGATGCAGATCAAGGTTCAGGGGCTTTAACAAGCTATTGAACCTGTACACTCAAAATTGTGATGTCAATGGCCTAGGGTTGTCGAGTTAGAATTTGGCATGCACATGGACCCTTCCCTCCTTGCCACGGGGAGAACCACCATGTCACTCTCACTCTCATGGAAGTAGCCATTCCAGAGGAGGAAAGACATAAGGGTGGTTTGGCTCATTGGAGAGCTAGACTTCATGGAGAGGGGTCGACATGTCCTAGGGCCTATGTTGATGTGTGCTAGTGTAGATGTGTTGTTCAATGATCGTGGTTCTAAAGATAACCGTATGACCCGAAGGGTCACTGGTCACTATTCTCATGTTAGGGTTTCTAATATTCCACCCCTATGTGGGTAACCTATTATTCTCATTGATTGTCTATTCACGTTGGCATTCTCTTTCAAACTATTTTATGGATTCTTGTTGTATTAAGAGTTGTCTAAACACTTCATGTTTTTGGATGAATAGTGGGTCTTGTTGTGGTCTTGGATGGATTTCCTCTATCTCGTTGAGGATTTCCCTCACCCACTCACCTCTTAATCCTGGACTCATTCATGAGCTGAGATAAGAGGTGTTTGTGAGCTAATGTTAACTTGAATTAGGGTTTGACTTAGGATTTGACTTAACCTAAGGTTTGATTGTGCATTTACTTTGTGTGACCTTGTGATGGAATCAAGGGTTTTGACCAATATTTAACTATGTTTGACCTTGTGATTGAATCAAGGGTTTGCAAATTTTCTAAGTCTCTAATATTTTTGTTCTTTTTTGGGTTTTTATGAATGCAAGCCTAAAAGAAATGCAAAACTTATTTTTGTGCTTTTTTAATGTTTCTCGAATTGAAGATGCTTTTTTCTAATCTAGGAATTGAAAGATGTATGCAAGCTATAATGGATTTACCTATTTCAATGTAAACTATGTTTTTGGGGTTTTCTGAATATTTGGAACAAATTAATCTAAGAAAAGGGAAAATGAATTAATCTACAAACTTTGAAAGCAAATTAATCTAAGAATACAAGATCTAACTATCCTATCAAGGAAAAAGCAACAAGATTGTTGATCCCAAGAGCAATTTTAGTTATCTAATTACTATGAATTGAAAGAAAGCATAAAGGAACATAGAGACATGTGAGCCTCCACTAACGTCAAAAATCCTTGTGATGGAAACCTTGTATCCTCTTGTAGTAGCAGGGAATCCTCTTGGTGACAAAATGACAACAGAAGCGAAAGAAGCTTTTGAAGCTTTTAAAAAGGAGCTCAACGAGAGCTTTGTTGAGCACTATGGCTTGATATGAGCAGTGGCGTCAAAGCAAGAAGTTGAGTATACATTTTACGAAATTTTTTCACAGATGAAAAATGCTACTTGGAACGGGTAGCCATTTTGGAAAAAATGGGTACTCGAACTTAGGAACAGGAGCCCGAGCCAAAATGGGTGCCCATTACGAAATACGTTCCTATTTATGATTGGGAACCTGAAGTTAAAACAGGCACCCATTATGGAATAGGTATCCATTTTTGAAAAGTATATTTTTTTTAGAAAATAGGCTTGTAGCTTTATTTTAATAGCTACAAGCTGCGGAAGACAAGGGAGAACGACGCCAGGAATGGGTACCCACATTGGATGACCCCATTTTCCACTTCCAAAACATCCCTGCCTCCTCAAATTGATTCACAAATGCCCTAGGTTGGTTTCCCATCCATTTCTACCAATTTTAATTTTTTTTTGCTTTCTATTTTGTTGTTTTTGAAATGTTAAACTGTATATATTCAACCTCAAATCGAAGACAAGTAAACCCTATGTCATAAACTGTAATCCTTTAATTTAGAAATGGTAAACCCTATTTAATAAAGACTAAACTGTAAAACCCTAATTCATTAACCTAAAACCCTAATTCATAAACTAGGGTTTCATAAATAGTATAATATAAAACCCTAATTTATAGACACTAAACCCTAATTCATAAACTAGGATTTCATTAATTTTAAATTTAGACTTAAGAATGTATCCCTAATGTCCTATTAAGCCTTTAGTTTTGAACCATTATTTGATACTAACTGTATCACCCCAATTAGGCTATTATCCATATCATCTATAGTATAACAATGTGATCTTACAAAAACTATTGTTTCCTTTTGGTAAGTCACTTTGAGCTTCTCATAGAGTTATAATTATGGGTTTTGTAGAGTGATCAATGAGACTGTAATAGGTTTATGATGGTTTAAGAACTCAAATAATACTAAGCACATTGATCCCCTAGTTGAATACAAAATCAAAAGGGACATGGGGAGGTGTGAGGTTTGTTCATCTCATCAAGATGAATGATCAACGTGTAGTCTTATTCTAACACAATGAGATCTCACCCATTAAACATGCAGAGGCCCTTTGATCATCCAACTCAACAAAAGATCTTATTTCCCACAATGCCACTAAAATGTTTTAACAATATGAACACAAATTATGTAGACCATATACAATCAATGAACTAGAGGACATGCAACCATGCTAACTTGGTAGTAGCTAATCAATCAAACAACAAACAATCAAACATATTACAAATGATTTCATGAGAGTATACAATCCATAGGATTCTCCAACACATGTCTTTTATCATGTGGTTGGTACAATCCCAAAACAACTAAGAGCTTTAAAACCTCAACAAGTTATACAAGCCAGATGATCTTCCAACATAGTTGAAGATTTAATGGTTCTACCATTTTTTAACATCTTCATTACATATAGAAATCCCATGATCACCATGTCACTCTAGATCAATGTAGTGAAGGGTTAAATGCTTGGCCAATGCTTTCAATGGGAGAGATTGGTCTGAAGGATCTAATGTTGAGAGTCATTTTAAAGGCTAGGTCCTTGACTTCATGATTAATTAGAACCAACATCAAGTGCTTAGAGGAAAACCAATTTTAAGATATAATTAGCTAGGTTACTCCCTTATGAAGGGGATATTAGAATCACTTATAGGTAAACAATCCAATCAATTCCTAGACATGAACACCTTGGCAAGACATTCAAGTGTAAACATGGTTCCAACTTTGGTCCCTAAAAACAAGGTTACAAATCTTAGGGAAATTCCCAATCTTATGTAGCCTTAACAATTAAGATCTTAATTTACCCTTCAAGCAAGGGGAATAATTCATATGCTCTAAATTAACTTTTAATCATGTAACATTATCCACTTGGTACTTCATAAATATTATGTTGGGGATATCAAACATTAGGGATAAGGATTGGATCTACCAATATCTAGTATATATCCAAAAGTCATAGATAAAACCTTTATTCATAACTATTACTCAAAGTCATTTAATGCACATTAGGAATAAGAATACATTTCATGCCTAGAGGCTTATTCTTCCGTCTTCATGGCTTTTAATGTTCCTGATGAGTCTCATAGTCCTAATTTAACCATTTGTAAAACTCTTTTCATGAAGCTAAAAACCTATAAATTAGATAGGATAGGACCCTAATATCTTTCTGTAGACCTAACCTAAATGACTTATTAAACCTAAACCTAAATCTTAGAAGTCATTTTATTATGTTTAAATCTTTAATTTAAACATATCCATATATCTATGACAACTTGACGCTTAACAAAGGGTAAAGGGGACAACAACAATGGAAAAAATTTAAAATTATGTTGATTGTACATAGGATGGGTTCAAAGATTGAATAAAATGAGACACTTAGGAAGGATAAACATGGATTAGGAACAAAATAGGATTTATCGTAACATGGCTATATGGAATAACATTTAGGCTATATACAATAAAAACATTACATTTAGGGTCTTTTAGACTTGTAGTTGTAGCCAATAGGTCTACATGAACTTAGTGACATGTTTAGGATTTTGAATGTAATACATGAGTGTGGTTGTAAACAACCTAGTTGTTATTGAATTTTTCTCTTTAATTGTCTTATTTTCAAAACCTCAAGGAAACATTTCTAACTAAATTGTCCACTCATTAATCATAACCTCTAGGATTAGGACTTCTATTGATATTCAGGGTTTGTGGACATGTAATATATTAAGTAACAATAGCCTGGCTAGTTAATTATTTTTAGGATTTTGATTTCTATGAACATTGCACAAATTTATAGGAAACAAAATCAACTTAAATTTTACCAAAATCTAGGTAATGGTACCATGGCCCTGGATGGATTGACTTTAGGCTATAAATTAAACTTTTAGGAATGATATATTAACTAAGATCATTTGAAATTGTGTAGACATACATACATACATGTATAGTAAAATAAGATTATAGGACTTGAAAGAAAAAATAATGTTGACTAGACACTTGGACATAAATTTTTATTCATGTCATTATTCTTAAATGTATAAATTTTGATTTTAAACATTTTCTAACATGTTTAAATTTTGAATGCATGTATATGTTAAATTAAATGTTTTAATGTATTTCTTAAACCACTCAAATTTATATATTTCCAATTTTTTAATTTATATGTATATGTATATTTAAACATATGTTGTGCATGAAATTTAATATATATTTTCAATTCCTAAATTTATTTTAATTATTTTTTGTAATTGCAGCTCTACTTGTAGACCTTATTTGTACACATGGCCGATCTAGCCCATGACACCCCCCCAAAAAAGACCCTCCCCCCCATGACCCCCCACCACCACCACTGCATGATGAATCTCATTTATGAGCAACAATTGATGAAAATATACAAACATTGCAAGAAAAATTCAATTTCTTGCAAATCCAAATGTAAACCCCTCCACCCATTTTATAGTTTGCATCTATGATGCAAACTATTGTTGATTTAGTGAGAGCTATCCACATGGATCTAGACACATTCCGCTCATGGCAGGAAGAGATGAGGCAGTTCTATGCAAATGGTCTCTCGTATAAAGAGATCAATGATTTACATATTACCAAAAATACAATTTCCCCATATTTCATTGATCCCTCCATAGGTGAACAAATACCACCAACTAAAAAGAGAATTTCAATCAAATGGTGCACACATTAACAGACAGATGATAATTTTTGGGATCGAGGGTGGATGGTCTTTGACCATCCACCTCATGCTAATTTTGAGGTTCCCTTTTATTTTCTAAAAAAATTATGGGTGGAGTTTGAGATGGGCAAAAAGTCCAATTATTTTGATATGAGATCTCATTTTAGGGTGTGGGTGGTGGAATGCCACAATATAGACCAGGGGTACGTGTCGATCCAAATCAACGTTTTCCCCCTGCACCTATTGTCCCTTCTCCACCCTTTGTTCCTATACCCTTTCACTAGCAGACGGTCATCTCAGCACTCAGAGTGTTATCATTGCTCTCAGGAAACTTAACTGACCGAGCTACTCACTTGCCAGATGAAGTTAATCCTGGAGAGCCTACACAGCCTAGAGGAGCATCTGATGCTGGTCTTGATGCATCACCTAGATTGATGCCATTGTGGTCCACACCACATTATTGTCAAAATTGCCATCATTCATGTTTTGGTCCTACATCCTCTTCGGAGGAGGATTCCTTTTTGGCTACATTATTTGCTCCTATGGACTTGGTATGTATGACACATTTAATAAAATTAAAATTAATACAAATTAATATAGAAAAATTAAATATATATATTAATAAATATATGTTCATGTTGATTGGTACAGATGACTCCATCAGCTGTTGCCACTTCATCATGGCTAGACCATTTAGTGTCAATGGCAGTAGAGTTGGGTAGACCTTATACGGTCGAGGTATAAAAATTAGGACCTCTAAAGATTATTTAATTGGATATATCTAATTTAATAATATATAATTTAATATAGAAATGTGACATTTTAATTTAAAGCATATGGGAGGTCTTGACACTTTTGTGTCAAACTAACCTAGTCATCCAGGACCAGTGGCAACATCATCTATAGAGGAACCTACTTTATATGCCATGGTTTGTATCTTAAAATTGTACATTTTTAGTAATTTCACGATTTTAAATTCATGTTTTTTAAGTTGAATTTATATATACATGTACACATACATATGCAGGATGAGATTAGTTTACGTGCGGGCTCAATTAATCCTATCATTGATGAGCCTGCACAGGTGCACGAGTCATCTCTCATATTTCAGGTCCTATAGTTAAATCCTATGTGATTTCAAAGTCTTTTGTATCATTCAACCTTGCATTTTGTATCTATACTCTAGAGACTAGAATTTATGTGTTTTATTGAAATACAGGAATTGGCAACATAGACATTTAATCTATCATCTAAATCGACACCATCTATTGCACAGGAGCATGGCATGAGAGATGATGAGCCTGTTATGGTATGCTTAGACATTTTTAAGTTTAGATTTAAAAATTTAATTTGATTCTTTGGTTTTAAATATTTGATTTAACATTTAATTAAGATGTAGTTTTGACATTAAAATTGACTTGAAGCTTCCTTTTCTTGTACACAGCATGAGTTGCCCTCTTAGTCACATGGGACCAAAAGGCGGCTTGAAATGGATGATGATCAAATTTAGTGTGCACACATGTTTTAGATTGATGTCCATGGATGGTGGATGGCCATGATGATCATGTATTAGATTGTTTATTTCATGAAGATTTTATAACCATTTCAGTATTGACTAGACATATATGTTTTGTGAGTATTTCACTATTTTTACATGGACTATTATTATGTCAGTATTTATATCTCATAGACTATTTTATCTAGACTAGATTTTGCTATTTATTGAATTTCCACTATATGCATCTATATTCAAACTTTAATTTCATATATCTCATATTTAACACTTCAAATTAAATCATGTGTTTAATTACATAAAATTGTAAAATACTAATTCTAATTAGATAAGAGAAAAATTTCAATTGATTTGATTTATTAAACATTTATTAGATACAATCTCTAGGTTGGATAGTTATATAGACTAAATGTACCTACCTTAAAAAATTTAAAAAATAAAATGAAAATTAACTTTCTTGAACTAGAATAAATATGTTTGGATTTACATGAGTCAAATGTTGGGTCACTTGTGTTAAATTTTTATTGAGTTAAATATTTAGGAAAAAATTATTGATTAGATTTGTCAATCTAGTAACCATGTTTAATCAATTTATTTTTAAATCTAGATTAAACATTTCATAGATCAATACCTTCCCTATAAATTTACGAAAAGAATTTAAAGAAAATTAGAGACTGTACCCTTTAAATTTACAATTTGAGAAATTTAGAAAATTAGAGAAATTTAAGTCTACCCTAAATTATATCAAAAGAAAAATAGAGAAATTTACATGTAACCTAAATATCAAAAGAAAAATAAACAAATACCTGTAACTCTAAATTGTTATATATATATATATATATATATATATAAACAATACTTGGTTCTATCTACTAAAACTTTTGAGATTTGCTTCTAGAATTTTGTAAAAAATTAAAATTATAATTTCTAAAATATATAATAAAATTAGCATTTTGTATGTAATTTCATCAAGAGCACTAAATAACAACTTAATCAATGCATTAGTTGGTTTAAATTCACAACTTCTATGTACAAGAAAAAGAGTTTCCCTTAGCTTCAAGAAATATAAATATTCTATACTGACAAGGCCAACCACGTGAAGGTGGAAGCTCATGTGGCCTCACCTAAGACCTAAGACACATGTATTCTAGTTCTATGTAGGACACCTAAGACACATATTGTATAGTATGTATCTAGATAAATTATATATAAACATATATAGTCTTTATAAATTATATATAGACATATATAGTATCTACCTAAGACACCTAGATTAGTTAGATTAAATGCCTTTTTTCTAGTCTCTATCTACCTAGTTGACATATAGAATACCTAAGACACAAGTAGAGACACCTAGACACATTTAATATAGTTCTACCTAAGACACGGGCTCTAGACACCCTATTACATGGTAGACCTAGTTGACATATCTAGTATCTACCTAATCCACCTAGATTAAATTATACCTTATTCTACTCTCTAAACAAGTAGTTGATATATAGTATCTACCTAAGACGTGCCTAGATTCCATATTATATCTCTAGGTAGGTAGTTGATATATAGTATCTACCTAAGACACCTAGATTAATTAGATTAAATGTCCTTTTTCTAGTCTCTATCTGCCTAGTTGACATATAGAATACCTAAGATACAGGTAGAGACACCTATTATATAGTTAAAACCCAAGACACCTAGAGACACCTAGATTTTATACAATGTTATTCTCTAAGTCTAGATCATCTAAGATTTTATACTTGACACCTAGAAGTTGAAGACTCTAGATATAAAACATGTGTAGAGATCATGACTGTGCAATAAGAAACAATAGATTTGAATCCTTTCAACACTACATGTGAAATTGCAAAAACAAATCTAGAGGTCAGGCCACAATGAAACGTATATAAAAATTTAGGTCTCTAGAGATCATTTTATTTAAAGATAGAATTTGTTAAGAAGTTCCATTGAAATTATAATGAAAGGAAAGAAATATTGAAGCATAAATTAAAATAATTAATATTATAGGTCTAGTGAATACCTGAAATAAAGTGTAAGTGAAATTTAACACCTTCTATGTTTCCAACCTCTATTATGACTGCAAAAAACATCTCCTACACCATGTAATGAAATGTTAAAAAGTTAGAATGTGTCATGATATTTAAGAGAATTAGGAATATTAATATGAAGGCTAAGGGGATTTAAGAGGATGGATTAAGGGGAGATGCAATCAATTAGAGGAGATGACAATTTACCTAACATATAGAACATAGCAAGGGGATTGCTTAAGGGGAGTTAAGAGGAAGGCTTAAAAGAGGAGTTAAGAGGATGGATTAAGGGGAGATGGAATCAATTGTAGTATTTAAATGGTAAGGGTACATGCACTAACTTATATGATTTAGCTAGGGGGACGGCTTAAGGGGAGTTAAGAGGATGTCTTAAGGGGAGATGGTCCAATCAACTAACTTATATCATTTAGCTAGGGGATGGATTGAGGGGAGTTAAGAGAATGTCTTAGGGGAGATGGTCCAATCAACTATAGTATTTTTGGTAAGGGTACATGCACTAACTTATATCATTTAGCTAGGGGATGGGTTAAGGGGAGTTAAGAGAATGTTTTCAGGGGAGATGGAATCAACTCTAGTATTTTGGTAAGGGTGTGCTAAGCTATATCAATTAACTATATTGATGTTATTAAACTAAATCCTAAATTTACCTAAGTTATTGAACATAGCTAAGGGATGGCTTAAGGGGAGATGCAATCAATTAGGGGAGATGACTTACCTAACTTATGGAATATAGCTAATGGATGGCTTATGGGGACTTAAGAGGATGCCTAAGGGGAGATGCAATCAATTAGTTAAGTTATCAATCATATTAATCCTAAACTCACATCCTAGACAAAGGTTAAAAGTTGAAAAATTTATACATACATGTTAATCATTTAAAACATTTACTCCATTCTACCATCTGCATCCTCTCTTTTTGGTATTGCCTCTATGATTGCCTCATGCTCTTCCATAGAAATTGTCCATAATTCTTTTGTGACAGGTCTCCCTTTATATCTCACTAATTGTGTATTTGTTTCCACAATCATATGCGAATAGTGCAAAATTTTCTTATGTCTTTTATAATCTTCAAATGTAGGTATACCATTCCTCCTTATCAAATTTTTACGTAGCCAATTGTCAATAACAACCACAACCTATTGGATACTCAAAGTTATCATCATCTACTCTAGGTTGTAACAACTTCTATTTTGCCTCAACACACCAAGCCAACCAATACTCAGTTTCCTCTTCATTACCCTTGGGTGAAACAATAGCATACACATGTCCTGCAAAAAAAAATTCAAATTCAATAAGCCACAAAAATATTCATACATACATATGTACAATTAAATATATATTTCCAAAAAAATGTATTGAAAAGAAATATTAAATGAATGTACCTTCTTGTACAAGGTCTAAAATATGCTCATAGTCATCTGATTCTTGCAAATGATTATCCTCCTCAAATGTTATCTCATTTTGATCATGTGTTTGTAGAGGTGTTAAGGACTTTTGTTGCCATTCTTCAACCCAATCTATATTTTCAGATGTTTCCCACTCACCTACGATACAAAACTAACAAAAATATGCAAGCTCCCTAGTCCATAGAGTCCATGTGCTTGCATTTGAACTCTTAAATGAATGTCATTTTGTTGATCCACTAATTGTATCACAATCAAATCGGGGAGGAATGTTTTCTTCTTCAACCAACCAAAGAAACCATTGAACTTTAGAGTTCTCACTTGATCTTGTAATCAATTTTGCATTACACCAATCCACAATTGCACGTGCATCTTAATAATTTGTTGCATCATGAAATTTTAGTTGCTCCCTAGAAAGAGCCCTTTTCACACATGCTCTAGCTCCATCATGTTCTCCTTTGACATGTCCAGCTTCAAAGAAACTCCAAATATGTTGGACATTGTTTTCTTTATGGACCCTACTTAACCACAAAAATATTCAAGAATTTTTGAATTGTCCTATACAATTGTCTCACCATATGAAATGTTTATTCATTTGGATTTTTCTTTCTTTTAAGTTGTCGTTAAATACTTTGAGACAATACTACACAAACTCTGATGAATGTAACTGGTTATCACTCACATAGAAATGGTACTCTTTCAAAATTTTCTTGTCATCTTCTATACTGTCAACTGCATGTCTGTACATACAATATGAAAAAATATGGCCACCTATACTGAGTTATAATATTGTGAGTGAATCTCCTCTTGTGGAGCAAGTGTATAGTTTTCTGCAAAGTCAACCACTGAAAGTATAGTTCCAATAGGAAATGTGTTCTTATATCTTTAGAATTGTTCATCAAGCCATTGAGCATATTGAGAATGTTTCACATATTTATACACAATCTTATTCTTGAACTCTATGATGAATGCATGTACACTACTTTGTTCTATGACTAACTCACAACGTTTTTTAGTTTTTCCATCCTTTAATGGATATTGAACATTGGTGAACCTCTTCACATCCACTAATTGTTGTCCAAAATCATGTGAACTACTTTCATGCATACATTCTCCTAAAAACAAAAGGTTACCACATCTATTGCATTGTCCAGAAACACATGGTTTTGAAAAATATAATTGCCCATCAGTTGTTTCACAAAGAATACTTGTTATAAAATCCTTAACTATTGTCTAGGTGGCATATTAATACCACATTCTTGCATAATTTGGTTAGCATGTAAAGTACAATGTATGTATAAAAAAACATCATAAAAATAATGAAATTCCACATGAGTTTTACAACAAGAGATTCATTTCTTATTAATCTTGACATACCAAGGTTTGCATTTCTCAAATGATCTTTAACTTCTACTAAAATTTTCTATAACTGAATCATCTATAAATTTTCTATATAATTCTATTTGAATCATGTCTAAAAGATGTTTTGGATGAGGATCACGACTTTTTGACCTCACCCTTAATTTCAAAACATCCCTAGCATTTGATGAAACCCTTGTATTATTATGCCAATATTTTTCAATCAAAGACCTAATTTCATTGTTTAATTTCATATTAGACCTTGGGAGTCTACCACTAAAAGTCCAACATTGGATGATTGGATCCTCTTCAATACTTACTCTTCTCTTTGCTTCTCTTCTTAAGGCTATAGCATGCACATTTAAATATCCACTTGTTTTACATATCATTTTTCTGCTCACAACTAATTTATTAACTAAAGCAGTTGTTTTTGCTTGATGTGCTGCATTCTTATTCTTAGATCGACTATTTTTTCCTATAGAACCAATGGCATTAGCAACACTAGACATAACTTGTTCCATTGATTCATCCACCTTTTCAGATTTTACAAAAATGCCTATTTTTTTCATTACTTTTCTCAGTTTTGACATTCTCATCAATTGTAATACAAGTTGGCATTGAAATCCAACAGTTTTTCTATAAAAAAATTGTTTGTACAATCTATTTGCATGTGCTCAAATTTGTCTCCAAGATATCTTACCACAAAAATCCTTCAAAACATTACTTTCAATTTTAAAAAAAAAAACATTTTCATTTTCATGCATACAAGGGTTTTCATTTTCATTTTTTATTCTCTTGTTTGTAGTAAAAGCATTTATCTCATCAATATTATATACAGCTTGCTTTAAATCTTTAATCTCATTATTATTCAATGAATTCAAAGACATGCCTGGATTCATTCTTATAGTTACATTTTCTATGTTCTTAACCTCTTCCACATTTGCATACTCTACATTCACTTCATCCAAATTGGTCTCTCTAATATTATCCTCTCCAATATTCTCCTCTTCAATGTTCTCCTCTTCAATAGTCATCAAACTGGATACTACATCATTCTTTGTTTTTTTAATCCTCTCTCTCCTATCTCTTTGTCATTTTTCCTCTTTCTCTTGATGTGCTTCAATTTCTTCAACTATCATAACCTTCCTCTTCTTTTTTTGTTGACGTTTATTTGATCCCATGATTACCAAAATCTGTTGGATCCATTCTTTAAAAATGTATGAAATACAAGTAGAAATAGATCCTTTGTTCAATATGATAGTTGTTTGATATTTGTTTGATCTCTCCAAGAAATTAAATCCTTCTAAAAATAGATTTCCTAATTCATTCAATCTTAAATTTTTTCTTATGATTGAATCCCTATAAAAATTGCATAAAATATGTTCTCTTGAGAGCTCGAATTAACACTTTGCATATAAAAAAGTCGCGGAATTCTTCACTGTCAGTGTATTGGTAAAAATGAATGTCTCTCAAGGAAATTAAATTCTTGTTAAAAATAGATTTTCTACTTCATTCCATCTAAAAATTCTCCTTATAATTGAATCCATGTAAAAATTCCATAAGATATGCCCCGTTGAGAGCTCAAATCAACACTTTCTACCTAAAAAAATAGTAGAATCTGTCACTATCGGCCATACTGGTAAAAGGGAATTTTGCAGGGTTTCAGTTGTACTATCAATTTATTAAAAAATAATGGCTAAAATAGAAATGGGTGCCCATTTTAAAATGGGTACCCATTCTATAGAAAATAAAAATAAATGGGTAACCATTTCTTATTTTTTTAAATATCACACCCACAAATTTGCATTGGTTTTAGGCTTGGTAAAGGCTTAGAAACCCGATCCTAAGCCTTGGACCTACAACTAAGAAGCCATGAAAACAATGGCAGAAAAAACCAGTTTCACCACTATGGCTGATGACTTTTTTTTCAAAATATTTTAACAAAATTAAAACCCATTGTAGATCTGAAATTCTAGTTTTCAACTATGTAATTTTTTTACTATTGAACATAATTTTTTATTTATTAATTATTTTCTAAACAAACTAACTCATAAAATTGAAATAACATAGGTTACTATTTTTTAATAACTTTTGATTTTGAAAGTTTCTTGAAAAAAAATTATGTCTAGCCAAACTAGACATCATTCTCTACATGATGAAAAAAAAAAATTTCACTGAATTGATTAGTTTAGCTTAAATTATGTTGTCCGTACACGAGGGGTTTTAAAAAACACTAATTAGAGACATTAAAAAATTAATAAAAAAAAATTTATCAAAAAATTACAAAAAAATATACTGACCAAAATTCAACATCTTGAGAATCTTTCCACAAAAGGAATTAGAAAAATATATTAATTTAGGTCAAATTATGTTGGCCATACACATGCATGCTTTTGCAAAAAATAGGGGACTTTTGAAAAGACACTTTCTGTACAAGAGCTTCAAATTGTCACTCCAAGTATGACAAAATTTGAAAAATAAGAAAAACACTTCCAATTTTTGGCCAAAAAATGAACTCATCTTCTTGCACTTAACTAGTGTATGCACATGTGATGAGCTTTATGTGAAAGTTAGATGAAGCAATGAATGAAAACAACAGGATCCAAGAGTGACCTGGGTTGAAATTGGAGTGATCTAAACAGTAAAAGCTTATCACTCAAGAAGAAGTGAAGAAGAAGGAGTGCATGGGAATGCATGAGAATGCATGAGCTATTAATTTAAGATAAACTAGAGCTAATTATGCATGTATGGGTGCATAAAATAGTTAACTCCATATTTGGCATGAAAATTCATGCAAACAAGAAGAAAAATAGACAAAAATGGAGCTTTTTCGAGTTAGAAACTCAAGTTTTTCTACGGCTAAAAACATGGTAGGGTCTCTCCTTTCACCAGTCTAGTCACCTGGGGGGAGACCCTGGGTCACCCCTGGGGCGACCCATGGGAAACCCACTAAGGAGAGCACCTGGGTTGGTTTGCTGGGATATGGAAGAGAAGGAGAAAAGAAAGTGATCTACCTCCTAAAACAGGTTAGTCATCTCTGAAAATCTAAATCTCCACTTACAAAGTAGGATAGATCCCAATGGGAGATCTAGAAATAATAGGGGGAGATTTAGATTGGTTGAGTGAAACTAATAACTAAATGTGGGAGATGGCTAGGGGGGCCTCTAAAAGGCTTCTAGTGGGTGGAGAAGATGAAAAACATTGGGGAGAGGTGAAAACTCTCCTACAAGATGCATACAAGGCTTAGGAATAGGGTTGCAAGCATAGAAAACACAAATCGACAAGTGTCAAAAAGTGTCGACAATAAAGAGAGAGAAAACAATAAAGGGGAAATAACACAAGACAAAAGAAATGACATGTCATCAAGAGGATTGCTGCTGAGAGGATGTTATTTCACACTTACATGTACATGACAAGGATTAAAAATCATCATAGGGGTCATCATGGAGGTTGTGCATGATTTTTGTGCTTACATATTTGCTCCCTCGGGGATGGTAGTCTACATGAAAGGTAGGTATCATTCCCAAACTAGGCCTTACCTGTGGTTGATTTTCCTGCAATTCTACCTGCAATAACTCGTTTTAGTCAGGCATTTGGATATATCAAAACAAATAATGAAAATTGAAATGATGAACTTACCATAGATCCTGAGTGTTCGACTAGTTATTTTCCTTTGTTAGTGAGACCTTTAGGAATGAATGCACGAGGGATGCATAAAAGAAATTAAGCTAAGGAAGAGGAAATAGCAAGCAAATTAGTGAAATTCAAGTGAATTGGTGACGAAATTGATCATATAAGCATTTGTTGGGTAGATATCACCTAGGAGATTGCGAAGATGGTCAGGCCACTTCTTCTGCCACTGAGAATAAGGTACATAAATAGTGAAATACTCTTCTCCAAACCCTAGGTTAAATTTTGTGAAAAAAACTATTAAAGTTGTCTGTTGCATTGTCGTTGTTTCATCATTTAGAGCAAGATTGGTATTTCATTTTCTAAAATTAGCCAAGAAATAGAGTTTTCAGAGAATTTTAGATTGGGGGATCTCCACACAAAGTCACCTCTTTTTCTAGGCAGGTCACCTGAGGGGAGATCTACTGAGCAATAGGGTCACCCAGGGGTAGATCTGGCTGACAACAGGGTCACCTGGAGTGAGATCCTGTTGACATCTGGGTCTCCCAGGAGAAGATCTAGACTAATGAAAGGGGCGACCCTGACTGATCACTTTTGATTAAAATTTGATGCCTTTTGACATTTACTTCACTCTATTTTAATCTAAATTGACTACTGTATTCGTCTGTTTATTGTATTTTTATGGTTTATACACTTTTTTTGGATGATTTTCTTTAAGTTTTATGATATTTAGGATTTTTGCGAGTTGAAGAGTTCTAATCGAAGGTTCTTTTCTGATTTGTAGGATATGTGAATTTGATGGAATGCCTGTAGAGAGCAGTTGTGGTTCTCACAGATATTTGCAACACTGAGTACTAATGAGCTAGCCATTCTAAGGATAGCGAGCTTAGCTAGAGTTTGTCACGTGCCAATTGTTCATCCTATAGCACATATTTGTTGTGATACCCAGACATATTGGGATGCAGATAGGAACACCTTCAAGTTCCCGTAGGTTTTAGGAGAGTGGACCATAACTTTGATGTTTACTACATTCTAGGGGTTCTTGTGAGAGGACACCCTCTTGTCCTACTAGCTAGCAAGTCCTTCAAGGACAAGGCTTCTTGGGCATAGTTCATGGGAGTGAGTCATCCCGAGGATTAGATAGGTGTTTATCTTACCTCTATGCCATGATTTCGCATTCCTCATCTGAGGAAGTTTCTGATTGGTTTGATTGCATCAAGGCTGTCTGGAGACAAGGCCTTAGCTCACTTGAGATGGTGTTGGGCACCAATTATACATTGTCTTGAGCAAGGTAGAGTCTACGCTTGGGGGCCAGACATTTTGTCCATGGTATATAGGGATTTCTATCATATTGCATGACACGGGATTATTTCTTTTAGCCATTCCTCCTTGATTGACTTGGATTTTTTAGCACATTAGGCTTTATTAGAAACTTGTTCTAATTCCTGATAGATGATTATTGAGAGTAGCTAGATGGGTTTAGGTGGGCCACTTTGATACTTCTTTATGTGTTGTGGTCACTCTTACTGATGCAAATTTGATTTTCGATCCTTACCTAGATATGTAGAGAGCATGGTTACATGATGATGAGATCAGGGAGCATTATCGTGGTGTATCAGAGATTTCAGACTGTAATGGTCTAGTTAAGGCTCACCATGTTGAGCATGTCCCACAACAGTTTGGCTAGGACTTCCCTGAGGAGTTACCCACAGTGCCCACTTACTACAAATCTATCTAAGAGATGGGTGAGGTCAATCAAAGGACGGTTACTTGGACCCCCTTGACTCCTAGAGTCTTCATTACCAGAGTTTCCAGGACTTTGAGAGGAGGATAGAGGGGAGGGAAAGGGACTCCTTCCTGAGCATTGATTGTGGTTGAGGATTTAGACTCCACTGACGAGGACTATGTTCTTAATGGGGAGGATTCGTCAGACAAGGGGTCGATAGAGGGTGTACATGATAATGGTTCAAATGATGTTGATGATGCTCTTGAGGGTCCATTCGAAGTTGCTAGACCTCCTCACCCTAATGAGGTGATGCAGCAAATCGACCTTGCCTAGCAGCCTAGTAACCCACGTAAGTCTAGATTTGCTTTACTATTTTTGCATTTTGTCCTTTCTTTTCTCTTTCCTTTTCGTCAAGAACTAGCACATTTTTCATCTTTTGGTTCACTTTGTAGGCAATGTTGAGGAGTGGAGGGCTTTTGTTCATGAGGTCAATATTAGCTTGGTTGCCCCCTTCACTAGGATGACTCAGGAGACACTCTTGACTAATCCTAGTGTGCCACCTACTACTACATGACACACTGACATTTTGGCTCCTCCTTATCATGGATGCCAGGCGAGTGCTGATTTGAAGGCCGATAATCTCATCCTTAAGGGTGAGAATCAAGTGCTTCACGAGATGGCTCGCCCTAGGTTTGTACGGTGAGATATTAATGATGTACTCATAGCAGGGTACCTCACTCCCATAGATCTCATGGAGCTACTAGTGGCACACATAGGCAGAGGAGTAGGAGTCCTAAGGGTTCTGTTAGAGTGAATCACCCTTGAGTTCACCTTGTCTTTCTTTGAAACCGTGCCCCCTTGCATGAAGAGCCTTTACTTTCCTCAAGAGCACTTTTGTCTTAGCTCTTGGTCCTTGTATACATGTAAACTTCAGATATATCAATGATTTTGTCTTTTTATGGTTTTCGCTATCATATGGGTACTCATCTCTTGTGCATTTTGGAGGTTTAAGAACTCTTTGATTATGTTTTTGACCTTCAAATCTAACAATGCAAGTACGATAACAATGGCATGTTTTTTGTAATTTTTTTGACATATAGATGAAATGCAGATGCAAGAACACAAGGGATGCTTTAAATGAAACTTTTACTTTTATGGAATGTCAAGAGTCGTGACATTGACCTTATTGCTTTAGGACTCTTTTTCTATTTTTGTTATGAATGCAATGTGAAACAAACAATATGACTACTTTTTAATATGATTTTCAATTCAGGGGATTACAAGTTGTCCTGATATAAGAGACCTATTCAAGGCTATGAGATAAAAATTTAGAACTTGAGAGGGGAACGAGAATGAAATGGAGTGTTTCTAAATTTAGGCTTTGTTAAAAGGCTAAACATTGATCCTTATCTAGATAAGACAATCTGACAAGCTTTCAACTCAGACAAGTAACAAATTTTATTGATGTTCGCTAGACTTAGATCATAGATAACAAGCAAGATAGACCCAGGATAAAAGATAAATGGGAAAGAACTAGGGTCCCTAGATAAAAGATGATCCTAAAGACTACTAGACTCTTGGCTTTGCTCAGCTAGTGCATGTGTGTGCTTTGTACCTTTCTCTTTTATTTCCTCTATTAGAATGTCACCCTTGAAGCTTCGAGCTTAGGCTGATCTCCACCAAAGAGTACAGACATTCAACAATCTTCTCTCTTTCACTCTTTTTTTTCAAATCTCTTTTTTTTGGTATTTTCTAGAATGCCTGACTTGATTTTCTCAGTTTTTTGGATTTTGACTTTTTACGAAATGAATGCTTTCAGAACATTGGATATGTAGTAGTTTGATCTCTCAATAATCACTTTTCTTAATACTCTTATTTTGATCACCCATTTTCTTTATTCACTCAGATTTTAGATTGCTTCCTTCAAAGTTTTGATCCTCCTAATGTTTTTGACTAGGAAAGTTAAGGGGCTGAGCACCACCTAAAGTTTTTGTAATCCAGTCGAACTTCTCTTCTACTAGGGAAGAATTGGGAAGGTCTACTTGCAAGCTTCCATTGAACACTATAGGTTTGAATACCAGCTTTTCTTAGACTTAACATCTTGGCTCATTAAGACTGGGATCAGTGTAAATCTAAGAGCTAGGCTTTGATTAGAATCACTGGGAATGAAAAGGGATAAGGTGATTGTGAAAATGGGGAATCTCTAGGAACTGAAAGGATCATGTATACCTAGGAAACCTTAGACTCCTTACTAAAATGAAAATAATATAAGAGCAAGTCATTCACTGTAATGCAAGATGAACAAAATGATACTGAAATGCAAGAAACAAAATTCTTTTTGACATTTTTTATTTTTATAATTTTTTTTTGTATTTGTGGAATATTTGATTTTTTGGTATTTTTATGTTTTATGAATTTTATTATTTTTAGACATAGTATTTCTTGAGGTGAAAGGCATTGATTGTTTTGCCAAATTCCTATTGTGCACAAGAGATAGGTATAGTTTTTGACATCTTTTTTAACTATGTAAGGACCTTTCTAGTCCTCTATGAATGTTCTCTTTCATCTTCTCTTTTTGTTTTTCATGTTACCTCTTCTTAGGACTAGTTCTCCTACTCTATAGGGTTTATTGTTTGATTCTATTGTTTCTAGCTTAGTGGTTTCTCTTGGTAATGTGAGAGGAAGTATGTCTTGGAAAGCTTGTTCATGGGAGGAGTCCAATATAGGACTCCATCACACCTTAACAATTCCATCAGCATGTCAAATTGTTCTTTCATGTAAATTTTCATGTCTTGTCTACCTTTAATGTTTAGTAAAAACTAAAATAATTCCAAGGGAGTTTGAGGTTCCCTTTGCTCATTAGGAAGAACAAAGCTTATACTCGTCCTCCCATTAGGCTTAGGCCTCAAATCCATAGAGTATCCAATATAACTTCCTAGCAACTCAAAGATGATAGGATCATCAGTGCCAACTGACACACCCATTTTCCATTCTTTATGAAACATACCCTCACTCTCTTCATCTTCATCTAGGAGTCTCTCAACCATTTCAATTTACATTAAGGGTGCTTCCCATTCACCAAGCTCATTTGATTGCATTGAGGCAAAAGTGGTGGGTTGCACTTGTGGTTGAGATACCATGAACATTCTTGGGAGAACTCCTATTGCATTGGTTGATTCGTTATCAATAGAATGTACGTCCTCCATTGCTGTCAATGGTCTATATGACTCTTCTGTTGGTGGGAGAGGTTCATATGACTCACTTTCTTCTGGTGTCTCAGGGATATGTGATTCATTCAAGGGTGATAGAGGAGTGTAACTCTCTGTCATGTCATCTTCAAGATCTAAGAAAGTGTGAGAGTCCACATCTCTCAAATCTAATGTAGTTGTTTCAAACACTGGACCTTTAGTTCTATGAGGTTTCTCCCCTATGCAAGGGAAGAGTTTGTAGGTAGATTGGCTACTGATCATTAGGATTTCCAGAGGGAATTGGAGAGGTCCATCTTTCTCCATCCACTCCATGATATTTACTGCTTTCTCTTTGGGAATAACCTCTTTTTACTTTGTTAATGCCTCATTTTCAAGAGCTTTCATCTCTGTATTGTTTATTGTCTTTTCTAGAGTTTCCATTCATTTGATGCATATTGATTGAGGCGTAGAACTAGGAATAGATAATTTGTTTGTAGGAAGTTCATAATCTATGGGGATGCCTATATTCTTTCTTAATGTATTCAATTTTAGCATACTGAAAGGTTTCGGATCCCCTTTCGTGACGTATACCTTCCCCAAATGTAGGAATCAAACCTCTTGAAATAAGGTAGATAGCACGGATTTCATCTTATGTATCCATGGTCTTCCAAGGAGAAAATTATATCCTGTGTCCTTGTCGATGACATAAAATGTGGTTGGGACAGTCTTAGGCCCTAGAGTTACAGGAAGTGTGATCTTTCCTATCATAGCAACCTTTAGATTATCCTACCCACTGAAAGTGTCTCATGAAGCAGTGATAGTAATGTGCCTATAACCCATTCTCTCTAGGAGAGAGAATAGATCTATGTTTACTACCACTCTATCATGTATTAGTTTCATTTTGATGCAGGTATCATAGATCCATACTTGCAAGTACAATGCAGGGTCTCCTTTCTTGGTTAATTTTGCCTCAGAAGGCATTTGCTTTAGGTTCAAGAAGAAACTTGGGTCTTTGAGTTCAGAGTTTGATGGGCTTATGTCAAAATCCACATGGTTGATTTGCTTGCTAGGTGGAGGAGTAATTTGGTCAAGATACTTCAACCCTATTGCTTTCAATAGTGTTGAACGATGTGAGGGGAATTCCTAAGAAGATCAATGAATGATATGTGTGCGTAGGTTTTCTTTAAGTATTCAATGAGCTCATAGCGACCAATAGGCATTGGTATTGGTTCAACCACCAAGACAATGGTTCTGTGCATTTCCTCTTGTTCATTCTCAAGATCTCCTTCCTCTTCTTTGCTATGTAGTATTTCAACTAATACCTTCATCCTAGCTTCCCCTTTCTTCCCTAACTATGGTGGGATGTCAGTGTTGCTACCTTGGGCTACTTCATTTTGATTTGATGCCTCTATATCTTTATCCGTGGGAAATGGGTCTTGATAGATTCTCATGTTAGCATTCTATGGAGCTATTAGGGCTTGGGTTTGTTCTATGCCCTTGTTATCTAGCATGACTTCCTACGGGTTCAAGAACATTTCTATGAACAACCATTGTTGGTCTTCCGATAATCTCTCTATGATTCTATTATACTCTCTACTGGATTCTATGCCATGATCCCTTGTTCTATGAAAAGAACAAAATTGGTTGTACTCATATGGAGGCCTTTTGTACCTTCCATCATTTCCATTTCCATTATGATTCCAACTCTAATAGTTGTCCCTAGGGTAGTATCCATTATTTTTGGGGTGATCAATCACATTAACATTAGAAGGGTAATAGTCTCTTCCATTATAATCGTCTCTTACTTTCTTAATACGGGGTTGATCTGTCACCCCATATGTTGTTGTATTTTTGTTATTTTTAAGAATCTTGATGACAAGAGCATTGTTTTTTGTGTCTTCCCTTGTTAACATTCCATTTGTCCCATAGACCTTTCTGCCACTATCAATGGCAGCTTGATCTATCCTCAAAGTACTTTCCAATGCTTCTTCATAGGATTTGTATGGTAATTTCTAAATGTATTCTCTTGTGTCTTTGTTCAAGGCATGTAAGAAAAGATTGCATAACTCGCGATGGTCCATGTTTGGGGAACTAGTTGAGGAATAGAGGACTTGTCTCCATTTGGTAACAAAGTGGGCTACAAATTGTTTGGCTCTTATTTCATGGTCAGGAATTCTCTGATCCATATTTTGACAAGTTTGTTCATATCAAATGCCATGACAAACTCTCTGATTAGTTGTCTGAATGAGTGGATTTAAGCTTTTGGCAAATGATAGTACCAATCTAGAGCTATTCATTCGAGGTTCTTTGGAAAGATTTTAGCGAAAACCACATTCCAAGGGAAGAGTTCTCTTATTGCAGTGGTATATAAGCTTTGATATGGGAATTTGGATCACCCTCTCCCTTGAACTTTGCGAGATCAGGTAGTGGTCGAGACAACTGAACACTTCTTACATTTGAATTGAGTGATTCTTTTAAGTACTCTAGTTATGTCCCATGAAAGGAACTTTGCGATTAAGGGGGTGATAGCAACAACCCCGTAGGAGGGTTTTGGTAACCCACCATCTGATTTGTTTGATTTCCCAACATTGTTGGATTGTTCTGAGTAGGAGGATTCCCATTCAGACACGTATAATTACTTGCATTTCTCAACTAATAGTTGAGATAGAGGGATTCTAAGATGCCCCCTGGTCTTGTTCATTTCAAATGTTGTCATAGGACTTTTGTCTTCTTTCAGGAGCAGCTTGTTCTACTTCCAAGGTTCTAATCCTCTACACTAGAGTTGTGATCAAGACTACAGGAGTGTTAGCTCTAGTTGCTTCCTCATTTCTAGGGTTTTCTCTTCGAGTACTGTCATGGTGGTGTGCTTTTTCTTGCATAGAATTATCTCTTTGTTATTCTCGCATAGAAAATTTTAATGCCTCTTGCAAGTGTCTTTCTAACCTTTTTACTTCCTCATCAAGATGAGTACTAGAGGTACTTGTGGAAGGTTGATTGGGTCAATGTTGTTCTGGTCTTAGTTGAACTCTCCTAGCCTTATGAGGTGCATTTGGTATGGCAGGATTGTGTTCCCATGTAGTGTTGTTAAAAGACAAAGAACACTTGGGTTCTCTTTGGTATTATTCATAGTCAAAATTTTCGTAATCATAGCAGTTTGTGATCGGTGCATCTGGGTGAGGCGACACATACCTATCAAAGGAAGGATTTCTGGTTCTCTAGAGGGAATATTCCCTAAATTTAGTTCAAGCTCTGTCATATTTGAGGGTGCCCTAAACACCACAGAATAAATGGAATGAATGATGGCAAAGGTGATAGAGTTTAAAGCAACGGAAGCGGCTATGAAGAATAAAGTGAAAATTATTGAAGATTATTGTTTTGAAGTGTTGAATGTTTTTTTTTTTTATGTGATCTATGCATTTGGAACATGAAAAGCATAAACAAAAGTTTTTGTTCTTCGTGTTAGGTTCACCAAAATATCTACGCACAAAATCATGACATCAATGGCCTAGGGCTGTCGAGTTAGATTTTGGCGCACACATGGACCCTTCCCTCCTTGCCATGGGGCAAATCACCACATGACTCTCTCTCTCGTGGAAGTAGCCAATCAAGAGGAGGTAAGACACAAGGGTGGTCTAGCTTGTTGGTGAGTTAGACTTCATGGAGAGGGCTTGACATGTCCTGGGGCTTATCTTGTTGTATGCTAGTGTAGATGTGTTGTTCAATGATCATGGTTGTAAAGATAACTGTACGACCCAAAGGGTCACTAGTCACTATTCTCCTATTAGGATTTCTGATATTCCACCTTTGTGTAGCTAAGCTATTGTTCTCATTGATTGTCTATTCACGTTGGTGTTCTCTTTCAGACTGTTGTATGGATTCTTGTTGTATTAAGAGTTTTCTAAATGCTTATTGTTGTTGGATGACTAGTGGGTCCTGTTGTGGTCTCAGATGGATTTCCTCTATCTCATCGAGGATCACCCTCACCCACTCACCTCTTAACCCTTAGCACATTAATGAGCCAAGATAAGAGATAGGTGTTTGTGAGCTAACCTTAACTTGACTTTGGGTTTGACTTGATCTAAGGTTTGATTGTGTGTTTACTTTGTTTGACTTTGTGATGGAATAAAGGGTTTTGACCAATGTTTGACTATGGTTGACCTTGTGATGGAATCAAGGGTTTGTGAATTTTTTGAGTCTCTAATGTTTTTGTTCTTTTTTGGGTTTTTATGAATGCAAGAATAAATGAAATGCAAAACTTTTTTGTGCTTTTTTAATGTTTTTGGAATTGAAGATTCTTTTTTTCTAATCTAGGAATTGAAAGATGTATGCAAGCTATAATGAATTTACCTAATGCAAAGTAAACTATATTTTGGGGGTTTTCTAAATATTTGGAACAAATTAATCTAAGAAAAGGGAAAATGAATTAATCTACAAACTTTAAAAGAAAATCACTCTAATAATGCAAGATCTAACTATTCTATCAAGGACAAAGCAACAAGATTATCGATCCCAAGAGCAATTTTAGTTACCTAATTACTATGAATTGAAAGAAAGCATAAAGGTACCTGGAGACACATGAGCCTCCACTACCCCCAGAAATCCTTGTGATGGCAACCTCGTATCCTCTTGTAGCAGTGGGGAATCCTCTTGGCAACAAGATGAAAATGGAAGCAAAAGAAGCTTTTGAAGCTTTGCAAAAAGAGCTTGATGAGATCTTTGTTGAGCATTATGGCTTGATATGAGTAGCGCACGGATGCATGATGAGCTTTATGTGAAAGCTAGATGAAGTAACAAATGAAAACAAAAGGATCCTATGTCTTGTATGAACATGAGAATGTCGAAGGTGGAGAGCAATAACTTGCAAGAGTTGTGTGCACAAATGAAATTACCTACCTTTGTGCTTAACGGAGGGTAGTATTTATAGGTTAGAGGGATAATAGGTTAAGAAGAAGAATATTTAACTCAATTTAATTATAGAATTAACACACATGATGCAAGAGTGATCTGGGCTAAAATTGGAGTGATCTACCAAGTAAAATCTTATTACTCAAGAAGAAGTGAAGAAGAAGGAGTGCATGGGAATGCATGAGAATGCACGAGCTATTAATTTAAGATAAATTAGAGCTAATTATACATGTGTGGGTGCATGAAATAGTTAACTCCATATTTGGCATGAAAATCCATGCAAACAGGGAGAAAAATAGGTAAAAATGGAGATTTTTCAAGTTAGAAAAGAGTTTTCATGGTTAGAAACATGACAAGGTCACCCAAGGGTTACCCCCTTCACCAATTTGGTCACCCGGGGGCGACCTTGGGTCGGCCAAGCCCATGAGCGACCCACTAAGGAGAGTACCTGGGGTAGTTTACAGGATGGGAGATGGAAGAGGAGGAGAAAAGAATGAGATCTACCTCTGGAAACAAGTTAGTCACATGTAAAAATCTAAATCTTCACTTACAAGGTAGGATCTCCCAATGGGAGATCTGGAAATAATAGGGGGAGAGTTGGATTGGTTGAGTGAAACTAAAAATCAAAAGTGGGATATGGCTAGGGGGACCTCTAGAAGGACTCTAGGGGTTGGAGAAGATGAAAATACTGAGGAGAGGTGAAAACTCTCCTACAAGATGCATACAAGGCTTAGGAACATGGTTGCAAGCACAAAAATTGCAAATCAATAAGTGTCAAAAAGTGTCAAAATGCGTCGACAATAAAGAGAGAGAAAACAACAAAGGGAAACAACACAAGACAAAAGAAATGATACATCACCAAGAGGATTGCTTCTGAGAGGATGTTATTTCACTCTTACATGTACGTGACAAGTATTAAAAATTATCATTGGGGTCCTTGTGGAGCCTATGTGTGATTTTTGTGCTTGCAGAACCAAGCAACCAAAACAAAACAACACACAACAACAAATAGAAATGTCTTTTATTCACTTGCAATTAATACATTATAGCAAGAGTACAATGGTATTCATACATGCACTAGTCTAAGCCTTACAATCATTCTAATGGTTAGATCAAACTATCCTAGCCTTCTTGTGAAAACTTAAAACAATCTGCCATAAAATATGAAATCTACAAAAGAAGCTACAATAAAATCCAAAAACTCACTATGGAGAAGATTGCCTCAAAAAGAAAGAAATTTCAATTTTAAATGTAAAAGAGGCATCCACCACACATCCTCATATGAAGTGATACATGTCATCCTCTTACTAGCTCTCTAGATTGGTCATACAGGTGGTTAAAACCATTTTTATCACTTTCTGGGTACTTTCAGGTAGTGCAGCAGAAAAACATGACCCATTGGGATATTGTTGGATTTTATGGGTCATTGTCATATTGCGAGATTTTAGGGATCATTGGCATATTGTAGGATTTTACAGGTCATCGGCGTATTGTGGGTTTTCATGGGTCATCAGAATATTACAGGATTTCAAGGGTCATCTGCATATTGCGAGATTTCAGGGATCATCTACATATGCAGGATTTCAAGGGTCATCTACATATGTGGGATTTTAGTGGTCATTTGCATATGTGGGATTTCAAGGGTCATCTACATATGCAAGATTTTAGGGGTCATCTCCATATTCAGGATTTCAAAGGTCATCTACATATGTGGAATTTCAACGGTCGTCTGCATATATCTTGATGGCAAGGAAAGTTCTACATATCCTGTTGACACTCAAAGTTCTGCCTAGTCATAACTTGCTTAATTTTTCTCAGAATCTCAAAATTAAAATTTTGGACACCCATTTGGCTCCTTAACAAGTTGAAGTCATCATTTGTACATGAGCCAATTGGAATTTCTTAGAAAACTTGATCATCAACTCCTACAACACAACAAGAAGGAAACAAACAAGCAAGAAAACAAAGAAACATTTTTTTTCTCGATGAGGATTGCTTATGCATCTAGATGCTCCTTCATTAGACACATCAAGTAATTGAAATGTTCCATGATTTGGAAACTCATGAACATTTTGGCAAGTCTGGAACCAGAATTCCATACTTGTCTAGCTTTGCAACACTCAGCTAAGAAGCTTCATCTACAGTTTTATTCTTCCATCGAACTAGGTATTCCATGTAGTCCTTTCCTCTAGTCTTCTTAGTAACTCGAGAGTTAATAAATATGTCTACTTCTTCCATCTTATTTATAGGTAACTGATCTAACCATCCTTGTGCATTAGACAAACATAAGTGTGTACCCCCTTCTAAGCTTGTCTCTCCTTCATGGAACTTGTATAGATCAAAAACATTGAAAATAGGAGATATGCCTATCTCTACTGGTAGCTCAATCTCATAGACATTGGATGAGAACTTCCTCAACACCTTGCATGGGCCTATTTTCTTGAATTTCAACTTATTATATGTTCCTTGTCGATACCTTTCTTTCCATAAATGTGCCAAAACTAAGTCACCTACTTGGAATTTGTGTTCCCTCCAATGCATATTAGCATGTTCATTGTATTTGCTGGCAATTTTCTCCAAATTTTCCTTCACCTCCTTATGAACTTCATGAATGTATTCTACAAAATCTTCTGCTATAGCACTCTTCTTGTTCAAATCTGCACTATCTCTTAGCTCATCAACACTACTTAGGTTGCACCCATAAACTATTTGAAACGGGCTCTTTCCTACACTTATGCTCACTAAATTGTTATAAGCAAATTCTGCTTGTGCCAAGATAAGATTCCACCAAACATCTCAACAAGTTTCCCAAACTTCTAGAACAAATCACAACCTCGATATGTCCATTGGTCTAGGGATGATAGGTTGAATTGAATCCTAATTCACTACCCATCTTCTTCCATAATGTATGCTAGAAATGGCCAACAAACTTGGTGTCCCTATCTAAAACTATGCTCTTAGGTAGTCCATGCATCCTAACTACCTATTTGAAAAAAAATGTAGCTATGTTGGATTCATCACTAGTCTTCTGACATGTCATGAAATGAAGCATCTTTGAAAATCTATCCACTACAACAAAAATTGAGTCATTACCTCTCTGTTTTCTAGGTAATCCCAAAACAAAACCCATATTTAGGTGCTCCTATGGTCTCTTGAGTATAGGAAATGGCTATTATAGTCCTGTGTTTTGTCTTGCTTCTTTAGCATGTTGGAAAATTCTGTAGCCTTGTACCAGTCTCTTCACATCTGCACTTATTCTAGGCCAAAAATAACTTTCACTCAGTTGTGCTAATGTCTTATCTACTCCAAAATGTCTACTCAAGCCTCCACTATGTTTTTCTCTTATTAGATTCTCTCTCATTGAACCTCTGGGTATACACAATTTTAGTCCCTTGAACAACAAGCCATCTTGGATGAAATACTCCAACCATGGCATCCTATCTCCCTCCACTGGACTTCTACTAGCTATCCATGCTTCATTAAAATCAAGATCATTAGGATACAACTCCTTCATTGTATCAAAGCCAACAACACTGATCCTTAACTCATTCACCAATAAACATAAGTAAAATCATGCATGGGAATTATATACATGTATTGTTCAAAACTAATTTTAGTTAGCTAAGGATAATCAATTGTATGTGTAATTTCCAAATGAAAACAAAATGAAAAGGAAATTAGAATATGTTGTGGCATATTCTCTTATGCCAAAATAATTTGTAGAATTAAAGACGTAATTGGGCTTGCCACTGTTAAAGAGGCTCTCTCTCAAGGAGCATTCATTACACTTGTAGCCAGAAGCTCCTCTATATTGGTGAAAGTAGCCGAAAATCTTGCCAAAGATGGTGGTACCAGACATAAAATATCAACCAAGGTATGACTTATTCATTCATTTTAATCTGATCTAAAGACTTAGAAATCTTGATGTTCAATCTGATTTTTATTTTTTTAACAGGTTGTAGATGTGGGTGTGTATGAAACTTTGGCAAAGGCAATAAAGGAATCTTTTGAATGGACGACAGTTGATGTGTTGGTGTGCAATGTAGGTATGGAAAAAATTGGACTTCTGGATGAGGCCAGGATTGAAGACCTACATGACACCATTCAGACTAACTTGATAGGGGTTGTCAATATTCTGCATATTGGGATTCCATTGATGAAGTAGAGGAGTGCACAAACACCCATGTCTATTATTCTCTTGAGTTCCCTATCAGGATAGGTATGTTATTCTTAAAACTTTTTGTAGGCTTATTACTCATAAGTTTTTAAGCCTTCATCATGGACTTATATGCATGCTTTATTCCATAAATTGTGATTGTCAGTTGAAAGTCCTAGTTAAGGCCAAAGCATTATGAAGCCAGCGTATAGATTATGGCTATTTAATAGGATTTATAAGCCAGCCAAGAAAGCATGTGTTTTGAGGATGTTTAACCTTTTAATCATTGTATTTTTTATCTTTCTTCCTTAATTATCAGGATCCAAACAAGTTATCAACTTTTCACCCTTTATTAGTTTTTCAATTGTTTGTTTAAGAATAATTTTTTTTTTTGGGTTTGTGTGTTGTTCTTTTGGCAACACATGGTGTATGGTAGCTTAGTGTATACTGCAATCTAACATGCTCTAAAAGGACTCAAAGAAACTCTCAAGTTGAATTGATGCCTTATAACATCTAAATTAGCATAGTCTTTCCAAGGTCTGTGGAAACTCCCATGCTTGATTACTATAAGTAGCTCCAATTTTGTCTCTCATGCTTGATTATATAATATGATTTAAAAGGTTGATGTTTTTTTTTTTTTTTTGGGTGCCTAGTAAACTTTTTTTCATGTGACCGGTGATGATGGCACGACATGCCCTCGAGTACCATGGGGGTGGGGGGAGACTAGACCTCGTGACCATCTTTACCACAACGGAATTACTTAGCCAATCGAACCAGGGCCCCCGCCCTAATTTAAAATGTTGATGTTAAAAAAACCTCAGAGAGTTATATTTAGAAGCAAACATTACATTCAATTCATTATTAGTAGAAAATATTTTTCTAATAAAACTTTTAATACATATTTCAAATGTTATTTTTGTTTTGGACCATATTAGTTATCCATCATCAAGATAAGGATTTTTTTAGATTATGGGATAAGAGCTCCTTGATCTACATGTAATCCTTATTTAAATGATATAGCACAATAACATCTATGAAATTCCCAATTGAATCTTTAAAAGCCTTTATAAGCCAAATCAAACAAAACAAAAAACAACTTCAATCCTTAGTTGAAATATTGAAAAATCTGAATACAAGCAACAATCACAGGATAACCCTCGCCACTTCACTAGAGTTGATTATTTCTCATATCGACTCAGTTACAAAGAAAATCACCAATTGGAAGGACTATACGGAGTGTCAACAATTCTACATTGATAAATTATCATACAAACAAGTCAAAGATAAGAAAATTTCCAAAGGTGATCTATGTGCACTTTTCATCAATCCTAGAACACAACAACCATTACGTGGGAGTTGCAAATGATTCCCAATTGATTGGTGTGTGAATGAATAAATATCCCAAAACTTTTGGGATAGATGGTACATGGTTTTTGATGACCTCCCTTGTAATAATAATGAGGTCCCCCAATATTTTTTGAGGAAACTCTATTGTGAGTTTATCCACAAGGACATCCCAAACTACTTTGACATCTGGGAGTTCTAGGATAGAGGGTAGAGAGCATGCACATCGTGCCCAGAACCATCCATTGAGACCCATTATGAGGCCACAACATGTCTCACTACTTCAATTTTGAAGGAGAGTGTTGAGATAGAGATGTTGCAATCCCTGAGTTCCTTCACCTAGACTTTAACATTGCATGGCAGTGAGCTTTTGCAGGCTAGAGAGGGTGAGAGAGGTATGTGTCATTAGTCCCCCCATCTATATGGGTTATGTGGGATATTGTGTGATTTTGGGACCTAGAACACTACGCAGGATGCAGACATTCCAGAGCATCAGAATGATGCAACACAGGGACAAAAGCAAGTGATGGACACATCCATATTGGATAATATTGTTCTCACAAATGACCTCTTGCAACATACATTTGGTATTTACTCTCGAGTAATTTTTTACATGGTATTGCTATTTAATATATTTGTATTTGAAATATCTAATTAATTATATGAGTAGATATTATAAGTCTAAATTAATCTATGTAATTGTCTGCACTATGAAATTCTAGGGTCAAAGTAGTCATCCTATGTCTGTAAGCCATCTAGAGTTAGGTTATGAGAGGAGGTCCAATCAACAGGTATGTAATTTATCATAAGATTGTAAATATAGTACATGTAAACTTTTTTTCATATATTAATGGTAATCTTATTTAGTTACAATGTGATGATGAATAGGTGAATGTTGGAGCATCACCATCAAGATGATTTCCTTGGTCCATAAGTAGAGCCACTTTCACTGAGTAAATTTTATCATTTCTAATCATTATGCATTTAAATAATGTTATGTATCTATTTTACTGAACTAACCTTGAACTCTATTTTCATCTTGAATATGCAGACACCTCCTCATCTTTGTCAGTCAGCAAAGGTGTGCATTGCTACAGCTATTTTATCTACAAATTATTTGACCAAGGTATGAGCCAGTAACATGTAAATGTCATTTTGTATTTATTGTTTTATCTCACATCATTTAACGTACATAAATGATATTTAGGTTTACTTAAATTTGTTTCTTCATGCTTCTCACAGGATGTCACAACTCCTACTTGTCCATCTATAGAAGAACAGAGGCAGCAAATGATCAAGATGGATAACCAGTTAGCGGTAAATGATTGATTACTTATTTCATGTTATATATTTTGAATATTTTCTATATTAATGTGGATATTGTTTGATTGTATTAACATGTGAAACTTCAAAAATATCTATCGAGGAAGTCTATTTGATGGATAATAGAGGATGAGTCATTAACTGGTTCACCATCTTCACGTCCTAGCAATATTCGTTGATTATTTGATAGTAGTCCATAGAAGATTTGATTTTGGGACATTTTGTTACATATGTCTATTTGGCTTTGTAAACATACTTTTGTACATGTTATCGATGTATATTGTTGTATATGCCCCTATGGATTTATTTGTACATGCCTATATGGCTTGATATATACACTCTATGTTATTTTCATGACATTATGTATATTTTCATGACATTATATTTTTATGACATTATTTATATATTTTCATGACATTATATATATGTTGACAGCATCCTTTCAAAATACATTTTGTGCATATCTTTCAATCATTGAATTCCATGAGACTGCATTTCTTTGAGGTGTCATGTCAAATAGTTCACACATCTTGTCTATGCCTCCACACTTTGCATACATGTCTACAAGGGCAGCTACAAATACAACATCTGACAAACTTCCTATATCCTTTATACTTTGATGGCTATCCACACCTTGTTCTAAAGATCCTATTTTGGCATAGGCTGAGGAGGATGTTGGATAAGGTTGTGAAATTTGGCTTGATACCCATCAATTGCATTTGCTTAAAAGATTCTTTAAAGCCTTATCAAAAAATTCATTTTGTGCATATCTTGCAATCATTGCATTCCATGAGACAACATTTCTTTGAGGTATCATGTGAAATAGTTCACGTGCATTGTCTATGCTTCCACACAAGTTGCATACATGTCTACAAGGGCAATTGCAAATACAACATCTAACAAAATTCCTATATCCTTTATTCTTTCATGGCTATCCACACCCTGTTCCAAAGATCCTAATTTGGCACAGGTAGGGAGGATGGTTGCAAAGGTTATGGAATTTGGTTTTACACATTCTAATTGCATTTGCTTGAAAGTTTCTAAAGCCTTTTCAAAAAATCCATTTTGTACATATCTTGCAAGCTTGAAATGAGAAGACAAAGTGATATTTACCAATTTCACATTCTTCATACTGAATCTCATGAGGTTCTTCTCCACATACTTTTGTTTTGATAACCAAATCTTACCATTTTTCCTAGATCTCTGTGTATCTCCATCCCAAAATTTGTTTTGTTGGTCCTAGATCCTTCATATCAAACATCCTAGCCAACTAAGCCTTTAACCTGCTAATATATGCCATGATTTTTCTTGCTACAAGCATAACATCAACATATAACATCAAGATAATGAATAAACTGTTTTATAAACTTTTGAAGTAAACATAATGGTCATACTCACTTCTTGTAAAATTCTGGCCCACCATAAAGGAATCAAACTTCTTGTACCATTTCTCGGGTGATTGCTTTAGGCCATACAATGACTTCATGAGTTTGCAAACAAATTTTCTTTTGTGATCCTAAACAAACCCTTGTGGTTCTTCCATATATATCTTCTTCCAAATCTCCATGTAAAAATGTTATTTTAACATCTAGCTTCTCTAACTCTAGATCAAGTAAAGCAACTAGTGCTAATACTACTGGAATAGAAACAAGCTTAAGAACGGGTGAAAGCATTTCATGGAAATCAATACCTTTCTTTTGAGAATACCCTTTTTCTACTAGTCTTGTTTCGTACCTTTCAATCTTATCATCAACACCTTTCTTTAGTTTGTAGACCCATTTGCAACCAACAATTTTCCTACCCTTTGGAAGTTCTACGAAGTCCCATGTTCTATTCTTCTCTAAGGCATCCATTTCTTCTTTCATTAATGTTTTCCATTTAGCACATTCAATATCATCCATCACTTCCTGATAACAACTAGGTTCCCCATCATTAGAAATCAAAGCAATAGATAAATTATAATCATCATACCTCTTAGGAGAATTTATGACTCATGTAGATCTCCTTAGAGTTGGTTGTGGCATTTACACATTTTCTTGTATATTTTCTACATCTTCATCTTTATCTTTAGAAGCTTCTTCTTGCTCCTTTTCATCTGTAGATGGTTGAGTTTCTAAATAAATTTGTTGCTATTGTGGTACTTGTTCCAGTTTCATTTCAACTTCTTCTAATGATGATTTTTTGGGTAGTAGGATCCCACAGTCTATATCCCTTAACTCCATCACCATAACCACGAAATATATACTTCTTTGATTTGGGGTCCAACTTAGAATGTTGATCTTTAGAAATAAGAGCATAAGCATCAGAACGAAAAAAAATTCAAATTTGAGTAATCACAAGAATTATTTGTCCATACCTCTTCAGGAATCTTACAGTCTCTTGCAATTAGTGGTGACCAATTTACCAAATAGCATGATGTATTAATTGCTTTTGCCCACAACTCTTGCTCTAACTTAGCATTATTGAGCATGCTCCTTGCTCTCTCTAGAAGAGTCATGTTCATGTGTTCAGCAACATGATTTTTGAGTGTAAAATGTGTTTTCCTGCATTTTGATCCCAACTTCCTTGCAATAATTTTCAAATTCCAAAGATGTGAACTCACCTCCATTATCTATTCTTAAAATTTTGATTGACCTGCCAGTACTCTTTCCAACCAAAGCTCTAAATTGATTAAAAACACTAAACATGTCATCTTTCCTTTTACAAATATAACCCACACCTATCTAGATTAAGCATTTATAAATGTCACAAAATATGATGATCCTCCAAATTAAATTGTAGGGGATGGTCCCCAAACATTTGAATGAATATAATCTAGGATACCCTTACCTGTATGACTACTTGTTTTAAACTTCTATTTACATTGCTTCCCAAAGACACAATACTTGTAGAAATTTAGATTCAGAGATTTTAAATTTGGAAGTAACTTACTTTTTACAATACCTTTAGCCCTTTCTCACTCTTATGGCCTAGTCGTGGATACCATAAATGAGTAGATTTATTTACATTTTTAGATACCAGCACTACTTCACTTATTTCTGTACTCCCAAGTAACTTGTAAAGGTCTCCAATCTTTGTAGCCTTTATTACCACCATAATTCCCATGGACACTTTCAATGCTCCACCTTGACATGAAACTTTAAAACCACTAGAATCTAAAACTCCCAAGGAAATTAATTTTTTTTTTAGTTTTGGTATATGTCTTACTTTTGCCAATGTCCTCACAATACCATCAAACATTTTAATCTTAATGCTCCCAGTCCTAATAGTCTTACAAGAAAAATTGTTTCCCATAAGAACAACACCACCATCAATAGTTTGGTAAGAAGAAAACTAACTCCTATGTGGACACATGTGATGAGAAGCACTATAATCTAATAACCATTCCTCAAGATATTGAGAGATATTACAAACGGATAGTATTTCATCAACCATACCTAAACTTGTTTCAACCACATTTTCTTCCTTTTTGGAGTCATCATTGTCTTCTTTCCTCTTCCAACAATCTTTCCTGAGATGCCTAGATTTGTTGCAGTACCAACATTTTCCCTTACCTTTTTTTCTTTTTGACTTAGATCTTGATGTACCTCTCAAATTCTCCCCCTTTTTTGTGGGTTAACCCCTAGCCACGATTGCTTCTGGTGTGGAGGTTTTTGTATTAGATTTCCTCCACACCTCCTTAGACAACAATGCTTTCACACATAATCAAATTCAAGGGTGTTAGTTGTGCTAAAGCTAATGGAAGTGACTAAGTGATTCTAGGATTCATGCAATGAAAACAATAATGTGACTACCTTGTCTTCATCTTTGATTTTTACATCCATACTAGTTAATTGGCACATAAGAGTAATGAAAACATTTAAATGATTAGTAATTTTGGTACCTTCCTTCATTTGCAAACTGTACAACTACCTCTTCAAGTGGATTCAATTTGTCAAGGATTTTGTCATATAAAGGCTCTCCATTCTATTCCATAAGCCTGTTGTTGTTTCCTCTCCAACAATATTGAAAAGAACATCATCTGTCAAACACAACCAAATTGTGGTAAGAGCTCTTGTATCTAGATCTTCCCAGTCCTCATCAGTCATATTCGCAAGTTTATTTGACTTGCCTACCAATGCCTTGTGTAATCCTTGTTGCACCAACAGATCGTGCACCTTGAGCTTCCATAGCTCAAAGTTGTTCTTCCCATTGAATTTTTCCACCTCGAACCTTGCATTCGAAACCTTCACTATTTGATGCTATAGAACAAACACCAAATCCTAACACAATCACTGCAAAATAAAAGCTTTCATACCACTTGTTGATAAACTTTAAGATTTTAATGATAAACATAAAACACTAGAATCATATAATATTGTAGCACGAAGTAGTTACAAAGAAATTAGAGATAACAACAGAATAACAAACATATAGAATAAGCAATCAAAAAACAACAAGAGAATTTACATGGTAAAATCCTAGCAATATGCCAAGAAAACATTCACAGGGCAAAGTATCGGTATTCTTATTGTTCAGAGGAAAAATTGCAATCTTCATGCAGGTGCAATTATAATTCAATTTGTCTCTGAAGACTGCAAAGATATGTAATATCTTCAACATAACTACCACTGTCAAACGTACAAGGAAAAAAGCATTTGTTTTTTTTTTTTGGAAAAAAATTGATTTAAAACAAAAGATAAGTTTTTTAATCTTTCTTTGTAAAATGAGATTTTTACTTTATTTTCTTTTCCGTGTTATCATAAATCCAACAATATTCATTTTGGAAACCAAGTTGTTTATTCCAAATTTATGAGTGAGACCAAAAACAATCTTTCACGAAGTCCTGCTTGACCTTGAACAGACGTATTTTCTATTATTGCTACTCTGGATATTAAAACGACTTCTTTAATTGTCCATAGCCTTGATGAAAGTAGCTACCTTAATAAAAGGTGCCACCCACTGCAACGAAAAGAATCCCGACCTGCAACAGAAATAAATAACTTTTTGTGCAATCAACCCATCACAAGCTTTTTGTGATTAATTTTATTTATTGTTTCATTACTGAATAGAGATATTTAAGTAGAGTGTGATCAGTGCTTCCTTATTTCATTCTACAAGTTTAGGTATATACATCAAATGTGGACTGCTTCATCCTGGCTGCAATCTCTGGAGGGCAAGCATGTCTTGATAACAGGTGGATCGAGTGGGATTGGGCTTGCCATTGCCAAAGAGGCTCTCGCTCAAGGAGCATTCATCACACTTGTAGCCAGAAGCTCCACCAAATTGGAGAAAGCAGCACAAAATCTTGCCAAAATGGTGGTACAGCAGATAAAATATCAACCAAGGTTTATCTATTTCCATCATTTAAGCTTATTTAAAGTTTTTTAAAAAAATATGTCTAATCTGATTTTTACTTTTTAATAGGTTGCAGACGTGGGTGATTATAAAACTTTGACAAAGGCTCTAAAGGAATCATTTGAATGGAGGGCTGTTGACGTGCTATTGTGCAATGCAGGCACAACAAAAACTGCACTTCTGGATGAGGGCAGGATTGAAGATCTGCATGCCATCATTCAGACTAACTTGACAGGGGTTGTCAATACTCTGCATATTGGGATTCCATTGATGAAGCAGAGGAGTGCCAAAACACCCATGTCTATTGTTCTCATGAATTCCCTGTCAGGAATGGTATGTTATTGACCTAAAACTTTTTGTATGTTTATTACTCAGAAGTTTACAAATATTAATCCTCAATTAATATTCATTCCATATGAAGGCAAATAAGAACAAACTAGTAATCTACTGATCACAAAACAAACCAAAATGCAAAAGCCTAAATTGCCTTAGAGATGAAGAGGCAGGGCATCAATATATAGAGTTTGAGAAACACAAAGGACACAACCACTATGCCAACCACTCAACCTGAAAGTCAAAGAAGGCAACTACCAACTCAATGGGCCCAATGGGCATTACAAAGATGTCAAAGATTGCTGCTGCACATGCTGTTGACTGTTGCATATGCCAAAGATGGCTGCTATATTTTATAATTGCGATTGCCAATTCATAGGTAGTTAAAGCCAAAGATATATGAGGCCAGCCCATAGATTATTTGTGTTTTCAGAACCTTTTTATAATTGTACTTTTTATCTATCTCTCTGTACTATCACACCCAAAAAAAGTACTATTCAACTTTTGTAGGTTTTTTATTCTTTGTTGAATTGAATAATTTTTTGGGGGGTTATATTCTATTGGCAGTACCCGTTGTTTGGTAGCTCAGTGTATACTGCAACCAGACATGCTTAAAAGGACTTGGAGACACTGTCAAGCTTGAATTAATGGCTTATAACATCCGAATTAGCATAGTCTTTCCAGGATATGTGGAAACCCCCATGCTTGATTACTGTAAGTAGCTCCAACTTCGTCTTAATGAGAATAACCTTAATTTTTATTGCCATCTAAATCTTGTATTAGATATAAATAGAGATCTAAATCTTATATGAGATATAAATAGAGAATCTTTTCTGTATGAATGTTTATGAAAGGAATGTTTGTATCATGGTGGTATTATGATGGTATTTTGACTTCTATTTGTTTAGGTTATTCTTAAATATCATCCAATTCAACAGTCAAAAGTTAATTTGGGACAAGAAAAAATAGGACAACTATTTACCACTTTTTGATAAGGACGAGGTGCAAAATCATTATTGATTGTTTGACCATTGAACTGGATGATGTTTAAATAGAGTAATTTGCTTACCTTTAATTTCTTTTTATATTGGTGTGTAAAAGAGTTTTAGACTTCCATAGTCCATAATCAGTGTAAAAGGCTTCTCGAACAAGACTTTTAATACATTTTTGAACTTCATAGATAACAGTGTTTTGGATCATTTTTAAATTGCAGATAGGAGCTCCTTGATCGGCAGTGTAATCCTCATCCAGATGATATAACATCTATGAAATTCCCAAATGAATCACAGATATTGTCTAAAATTCTTTTGGTAGTCATTATGTGCATATGCTACTCTACGGATTTAGAAAAATATCTTGGGCATGTTCATAGTCAAACAAATCAGTAAGGAGTGTTTATGCTTTCTTTCTTTCTCATGGTGGTTATTATATTCTTCAAGTGAGCTTTACCTAATTTTGTTCTTACATTCTGAAATTGTATCTAGGTGGCGTGGAAGATAACCTAGGTATCTTGGAGATAAGTAAGATCATAAGTTTGTATGATCGAAGTCAAGCAGACACACCTGAGCATGTTGCAAAATATACATTAGAGGCCACAAAGAATGGAACTTTTCTTGTCACAAGCCAACTCGGTGGTTTTCTGTTATCCACAATCTCTCGTGGGCCTATGCCTGCAGAATCATTTGGAAGGCCCTTGATTGAATTGATACTATATATTCCTATTAGAATGTTCAACTTTTTTGCAGTTTGTTATGCTTATTATGTTATAGAACATAGAAATTACAAGAAATGAAACGTCCACTGTAAACAGTCTTCTGTGTCACTGTTTTTCACATTTTCGACCTGCAATTTTTTCAGACTTTTTTTACAAACTATTTGAATCAATAATGAAGAATGTTTTTGAGCTGTCTGTTTGTCCACAGGATTTCGACCTTCCTGTTTGTGAGTAGGATTTCCACTGCCCATACTTGTAAGCCCTTCCAAAATGAAAGGTGCAATTAGAGATGTTTCTTGAGAAGAAAAACCAAATCTAAACTTTGTGTTTTATTACTGTGAAACAAATTAATGTCACTTTTTAAATTATTAAGAATGTAACTAGGCAAGTATGAGGGTGAAATAGGTAAGTGATAATAACACAAGTTATAAATTATTCTCATTATTATATTTGTCAATATTTGATTAAAGTGTTATTTTGAGAAGGAAAACCAAATTTAAAATTTATGTGTTTTATTATTGTAAAAGAAAGTAATATTGCTTTTAAATAATAATGTTTTAAGGTAATTGTGAGAATGAGATAGGCAAGTGATTACAATATAATTTATATATTATTAATTTATTTTTTATATTTATTGGCATTTGATCAGAATGTTTAATTTTAATTTTAATTTTAAAATAGGAAATAATATTATTAAACTATGAGCAATTAGATTCATGACTTTATTTATGTATTATTAAAAATAAAAAGCATATACCAAGAATGGTGAAAATAGTTGTTACCAAATTGATATGTGCTCACTTTGGAGATAAAAAAAAGTTTAATTGATGATAGCAATGTGGTTTCGTCAAGACTTAAATGAATAACCATAAGACATAAACACATTCAAATTCTTTGTTTAAAATAATTTAATACATTAAATATTTAGGAAAATCACATAAACAAACAGCTCTTCTACACTATACTTTTAAAGTGAAAACTCAAATTTATACTTTATATCTATCTTGACTTTTATACCTTATGTAAATCTATTTTATGACAATTAGATGCTCAAGTTGTTCAAACAATAAAACAAAATAGATGCTCAAACAATAAAACAAAATAGAAAATAGATTATGAAGCAACAATCTATGATAGTAATATAAGGAAACAATCCTCCCTCATTCCTAAGTTTGCAATTTAAGCTAAATTTGATGAAATTTTTTGAAAGATTAAAAACTTTTCAACCTTAAGGTGAGACGTCTTCATAAGAAAGACAATGTCATGCAACATTGGAAAGATCTTTTAGCTTCTACTCTTAAAATTGAAAACATTACTCTAGATTATGCTTGGTATTCACGGGACTCCTTAGTCCAAATACAAATATTTAAACCATTAGAGGGCATGCTTAATGTTATACCTGTGAAGAAAATCCTTTACTTTTTAACAATTTATATTGACGAGAACTTGAGACACCTCTAACATGAAGAACTTCAAAGGGTAACTAGGTCATAGTAGCTAGTAAAAATAATAAATGACTTGCATCTCATAATAGACGCGCATGGATATGATACTCTCCTCTAGGAGGATAAGTATGTAGATGGTTAGGTTTTAACTAAGGCCATTTGTTATCAACTGACTTTTTTTTTTGGCGCACAGTTGATCTATTTGTGCAAATTTGATAGAATTTGCTTATATGCAGAATTCATTTTACCTTGAAATACACATTTTGATTTATTATAATACACTCTAATCAACACAATGTTTATTCCAATTTAAGCTCAGTCACTTAGATATGATCGGACCAATTTTTAATCTACGTCTAGTGACCTAGCATTTGGCTTTTTATTTTTTAAAATTATAGTTCAATTGCCCCAATACAAATAGATTGTTAATCTTTTTCCATTGCAATCACCCTCCATTTTACATTAATTTATTTCTTAATTTGATGGCATTGCCCCCACAATGATCACTAATTTATGACAAAAGTGGTGTAATCACCATTGTAATTCTAGGTAATTTAGGGAAAACATGTGTCACCATCACAATTATAGGTAATTTAGAGCAAACATGTTCAATCACCCACACAATTATAACTAATTTAGGGAAAATGTGCACAATCACCCACACAATTATAACTAATTTAGGGAAAATGTGTAATTAGTCACACTTTTATAACTTAGAGAAAATGTGTGCATTGTCTAGGAAATTGTACATATTTTAGGGTCAATGTGTGCAATAGCCAATGAAAAAATTATTACATTTATGTGAACTATAAGACCAAAATGTCACAACTCATTTTTTTGAATTTTGAATTTTAAAACTAAATGAGAGAAATATAGTTTCATTTAAAAACAAAATAATAAACAAGGTCTAAGGATACTTCTAGAAAAGGGTATTAAATAAAGAACCTTCCCTCTCATCCTCAAGTCAAGACCCCAATTTATGAGATGAATCCATTTTCTCCTAAAATTTATTACCATTGGAAAATTTGAGGATACATTGAAGATTTGCAAGTCCTTTCTCCACAAGCATTGAATGGCAACTTAGAAAATGGAGAGGAAGCATTTAAGATGAAGACTTGACTGAAGACTTGGAACTTCCTCCCTAAAAGTTGTAATTTTCTATAAATTGCCTAGATTTTTGAGGAAGAAGACACTTAGCTTTGGGAAGGCTGGAGTATTTTGTAAGAGCAATCCTTCCTTGTTTTTTTTGGTTTCTCTATTTTTTTTTAGTTTTGCAATGGTTTTAATTCCTATTTCATTTATTGGTTCATTTTAATTAAGTAGAGTAGCTTAACACGTAAGTGGTTTGTCATGTTAAATCTTCATTTCACCATGTTAGAACATTGCCAAGGGTTGTGGGATGTAGACTTACAGCTGACAATGGCTTTCTCTAAGTCTGTTTTGTGTAGCATTCTATCATATAGCTTACCTACGTGTCTAGGATTCTACACTCTGCATACATGTCCATCATAGTATTTCCAACTATATTCTATGACAAAATCCCCTTCCTTTATGCCTATTCGAAATCCCTACCCTGTTCCAAGCTCCCATTTTCTCACAGACTAGGAGAATTCTGGCAAATGATGTCGAGTCTGATTTTTTTTGTGTGCACTTACCGATTTCTTTCGCTTAAAATATTTTCAACAAGTCAATTTTCTGTCCAATAGTTCACGTGCCCTCTTCGGGCGTCTAGGATTTTCATACATGTCTATCTGAGTATTTCCAATCATTATATCTAACATGGAACCCCCCCCCTTCTATTATGTTTGACCAATGTTCCATAGCCCGCGCTAAAGCTCCCATTTTGGCATAGGATCTGACAAAAACCCCCCTTCTATTATGTTTGATGGATGTCCATAGCCTATACAAAAGCTCCCACATAGGCACAAACAGAGGAGATGCTAGAAAGGGTCGTGTATATCTATTGCCCTATTCTAAAGCTCCCACGTAGGCACAGACAGAGGGGATGCTAGCAAGGGTCGTGGATTTTGTCTGCCAATTCCCTTTGTTTGAAAATTTCTAACTCCTTTTCGTGCATATCCTGCCATCACGACCTTCCATGAGATGACATCTCATTGAGGAATTCTGTCAAACAGTTGGTGTGTATTTCCTGTGCATGTATGTCTGCTCGAGTATCTCCAACTATAATATCTTACCCAATTTAGCCTTGATAGATAATCATACTTAGTTCAAAGTTCTCATTTTGGTGCAGAATATGATCTTTGGCTCTATGTCTGCCAATTCCTTTTGCTAGAAAGTTACTAACCTCATTTCAACAAATCCATTTTGTAAAGTCCTGCAATCATTGCGTTCCACTTGATGACGTTTCTTTGAGGCATTCTATCAAACAGTTCACATGCCTAGTTTGTGTTTCCACATTTCTTTTGCATGTCTACTAGGTAGCTTGCAATTACATCTGGTAAAAAATTCCCCTCCCATTATGCATGAGGGATGTCCATACCCTGTTCCCAAGCTTTCATTTGTGCACAGGTAGTGAGGATGCTGACAAAGGTTCAAGAGTTGGTCATTACACCTACTTGTTGCATTTGCTTAAATTTTCTAAGGCCTTTTAAACCAAAATAGACCAGCACTCGGAATAGAGTTTGGATGAATTCAGGTTCAACTAATGCACCTAAAGAATATGGATAGGTCACTGATGTTAGAATTTTATATGATTGTGCAAAAGAATATTAAATGGTAAATATGTCCATTTTAGTTTAATCTAATAAATACGATTCTAAGCCAATTTTGATTTATATTAGATGTTGAATCTTTTAAAATATAGTCTCAATAGGAATAAAAGTGATATGACATATTTAGTTTTCTTTGGTTGTAATCTCCATAATATAAGACTATAACTATTGTTCGAACCACTGTAATTCTACAAATTAAATCTTTAGTAATTCTTTTGAGCACATGTAACATAGATACATAGCCCTATAATGGAATTACCTTGTAAAAATAATTTTTTTTAGACTATTAAGTGGGAAAATAAATCACCTTATTTGACACACAAGTCTTAGTAGGATGACTAAATAGGTTCCATTACTTATAGAAATATGAATTTGTAGTCAAAATAAATATAGGCATAATTAATTATGTGATATTAAAACATTAAGCTTTAATAATTATAAACGGACTTAGTTAATAGATTAACTTTACAATTCTATCCCCTCATTTCTTGAACAAACAACCATATGCTTAAGTATTGTTATAGATCAAAATTGTTATCTTAATGCGTATGCTCCCTTAGATAAGAACACACTAAATTTACTTAAATCAACATTAAGGTTTACTAGGGAAAAACGAATAATAAGTAGAGTGAATAAACTAACTTGTTCCATAAGCATAATATTTCAAAACAAAGGTCTTCCCAATGGATGAATGCAATAAACAAACATGAAATTTGTGTATGGTTACCTTATAGATTTGAAAATTGATCAATGATAACCTATTGCTCATTACTATTGATAAAATCAATAATAGTGTTACACACTTCAATCCTAACTATTTAGGTAGATATTGGAATTTGATTATGTATTACGACAAAGTGGAGGATAGAGCCCCCTTATATGAGTTTACATTTCCTTGGATAACAATGGAAGAAGTATAATGTTTAATAAGAATATCTTAATGAACAATATTGAACTAATGATATCATTGAGGAAATACATAAACTTTTGTTCCTTGAGGAATAGATTTCAACGTAAACGGTTGGGTCAAATATTTAGTAGAAAGCCTATAGTGAGAATCAAAGATGGATTGCAATAATTCTTTAAACAATCATTAATCTTAAATGCTTTAGAAAGAACAAAACGAAAAAACTAGTGTTTTGAAACAATTTCCCTAATCTCAAAATGGGATCGAAGAATCCTCATTTGACCTAGAAGTCAACATTATTTACCATGGTTAGGAATTGTTAAATTCTCAACTAAAGAAGTTGAGTTATATTCGTGTTGGATAACTTATCTTGTTATGATTACAAGCCTTAATTTGGTTCTAATTGTACATATAAATTTGAAATAATTATGCAAGGAAATGATCTAGTATCCTACTCTTGGAACAAAAATTAATTTGATATGTGACTATACAACATTGTTTTACCTTGAATAAAGATCACTTTATGTATGGAAAACTGAATGATTAAGTATATTTTCTAATTTATGTTTGTGATTAACGTAATTGGTATCTTCTGAAATTATATTTACAATTGTTTGAATGTCTTTACTTGACTCTTCCTTATGTATTTATGAATGGATTAAAACATCTAGCCTTATTCCTAACATGCAAGCAAAGAAGTTTAATTCTTCTCATTTCCTTATAAGCTATCATATAAGTTTTCTTTTCATCTAGATAGGTAAACCTTGTAAATAAACGTCCAAACTCAAACATTCACAGTGTTCAGTATTTACGGTACCTCTGGGTCACATTTATGGGTAATGTCGTCGCATTGAACCAAGTACCTCATGCCTAACATAGCTGCAATAACGACGTCTTGGCAACATCCCTCTAAATCGTCGAGGAGTAATAAGGAACATGTCAAGTTAAATCCACAGGAAGGGAAAATCTCCTTGGATACCTCACTAAAAAGATTAACTAAAAAAATAGAAAAGGTGAGACTATCAAAAATTGTTGTAGGACAATCAATGGGAAGACCTCGTCAGGGAAATATGTGTGTTAGGTAAACTATTCACACTTGAAAACCTAAACCTCAAACACTCCCAGGAGGTGTGTTTGCAAAATAGTTCCTTAGGAATTCTGCCCATTGTATCACTCGAGTGGGTGGCAATCAGCGAAGAGCTGTGTACCCACTCACAGCTACATCAAACATGGGGCAAGACAGAACTACATGCTCACATTTGTCATGTAGATCGCATCCAAAGAGGGCCTTGATCCCATGGATACAGGGTATGTAGGCAGTCTGGATGGTGAAGGATGCCCCCAGTACTCAGGTCCCTCAGATATAGTATACTCCTTTATAATCAACTTCATAATCTCGATCCCTAGTTTAAAGGTTATCTAGGTAACTTAAGAACTCTCCTGGTACTCAGAAGAATCCCTGGGGTGGATTACTTGTACCTGGCTTTGCCATAAATTGAGGTGAGTACAAGTTGATGTTATGTGTTCCCTGGTTGACATCCTCAGTACAGTGTCTGGCCAGACTGTGGTCCCCAGGAAGTGACTCATGAACCTATATTGGTCCCAAGGGAGTCAGAAGTCTCTGACCAGAGCATAATGATTCCTGTCCTCTTTACCCTGTTAGGCTGTCATGTTTATTTATCCTAGATTGGATAGAGTATTGGTCTTTTTGACCCACTAGGCCTTTTGGCCACTATTTGTTCTACCTGAATCAGGTAGCGATAAGGTCTGTTTTTCCTGATTCTGTATAAACCTATTTGCCCAAAGGATAGAAGAGCCCAGGTGGCTTAAGAATGTTCCATTTTGAACATATGGCCCATTTTGGCTGAAGTTTTTCCTAAGTACTCAATCAAAGTCTTGATATATCTCATAAGAACTTGTTAATAAAGTAAAAATTTTGAAAATTTGAGTTTGGACCAAGCAGGTCCTTACACAAAAATTGGTTATGGATTTGTATTTAATCTAATTTTTCTCTCCATTTACATACTACACATTCATTTCATTTGTTTCTCACATTATTAATTTGTAATTTCTAAATTTACACTTAATCAATCTACATTCCACTTTGGTATTGGCAAACTTCTAGTTCTAACTCTCTAGGAGCCACTGCATCAATATCATTTTTCTTTGGGAGAATTAGGAGCAAACTATAACTATCAGATAGGAGAACACTTTCTTAAAAGTTTGTAAATAGATTAGAGACAAAGGCTACAACTCAACTTTAGTCTCCATTCCTAGAATGAGTTTCATAGTAATATTATACTTATATTTGTCAATTTGCATTATATTTTGTATTGTGTATTGTGTGATTAATATCTATAACCATATTAGAGTGCTTCTCCATTGGTCAATATTAATTTTATTTTTCTTTGTCTCCATTTGTCAATAAGTTAAAAAATGTAAGCATTGTGTTATAGTCATTCATAGTTTGCAACATTTTTTTATATATTATAACATTTCATATCACTATGTAAGATTTCTTAAGGCTATGAGTTTTTGCACTTGTATAGCACTACATAATGCCTTCCCTTTATTTTGTAGCACTTTTCTATATTTTGTATCATTTTTTCTTATTTTGTAGTACTGTGTTTTAATTTTGAAATATTATGTTCTATTTATTCACATTTATTATCATTGTGTAGTTTATACCATTATTCTATAATTTCTAGCATTCCTTACTATTACATATTTGTTATCATTATGTAGGCATATGTAGTTTATGTAGTTGAAGCATTGTGTAACACTATTATAACGAGAGCTTAATTTTTCATAGCATTAGATAAACAGTTGAAAGAATGGCCAAATAAATGATATTAGATGATCCTTGCTTGAAAATATATAGCCTAAGGACATTGGGATGTCTATAAACTACTTATTGAAAACTTAGTTGGATTAAATCCATAAAGCTTAGAGTGCATATGTACACCATTTCGTACAATATTTTTGACATGAAATTCATGCAACATTAACCTATTTTGTTCATTTTACTTTAACCTATTTTGTTCTTTTACAAATATAACATGTGTCTTTGGAAAGTCATCCTTAGTACTTTGTATGAGTGGCTTAAAATCTAAAACTAATGGACTATTTTTGTTTAAACACTTTTAAATCAATGGTACCAATTTATCAATTGAACTCCAAAATAATAGTTACTTTACTCAATTGATAGCCTGCAACCATTGATTTAGTCCACATGGATCCTATTATTACGAAATTTTGTGCCACTCTTTTTTCAATGATATCCTATAATTAGACCGCCATAATCTCATTAGCAGGGGTTAGTTCTAGCTTCACTTTTTATTTTTGGTATTAGGGTTGGCATGTTTCCTTTTTATTAATCTCTTTCTTTATATAGTTGATTCATACCAAAGTTCATTTGATACTATTCTACATGCTTTGTCTCAAAAGAATCTCTTAAGTTGTTTTCAAATAGAAATAGAAATTAAATAGAAGTTGGTTAATCTAGATATGGAATTTAAATTTAAAATTTAGGTTTACTAAGGAATAGCCAAAAGAAAATTGATTAAATATGTGTTCATTGTTAGTTCATAGATCTGTCATTATGTCATGGTAAGATACTTTGTTTCAATTATTCTATTTGAATAGATTATCTACACAAATGTCACATTAAGGAAAGAAACTAAGTATAATAACACACAAATGTTTAGCATTTATGGGCTCTTTAAGAGGCTTACCTACCATCGTAGAGAGATCATACGTGTCAGACCCATAGACAGAGGTGAGTGTTGTCATGAAATCATAGTTATCATTTGAAACTTCACTTTCAAATTCAGATTCAGATTCTGAAGAAATATACATCTATTTTTGCTTATGCTTTACCATGGCTGAATGTTCAGGGGTGAATTCTAAAAGTTGATAAAATTGGAAGTGATCCAATTAATCATAAGCACCTTGGGATTTTTAGATTTCCCAATCTTGATTTATATCATACCTTTGAAATAAAGCATAAACTTTTGTCCTTGGATTTAGTTTTTTGAGACTACTAGTTGCATAGTGTGGACCTTTGTATATGAAACATTTGAATCATCCCTTTCTCTTACCTTCCCTTTTCTTTAGGACATATGGAGGGGGTTGTTTTCTTTTGAAGCTCTTTTTTGTTGATAGGAGAAAATTTATACTTTCGTTTATATCCATGCTTACTTCTTCTAAAAAGTTTCTCACTGGCATAATATGTGTCTTTAGTTTTGCATTTCTTGTAGTGACAATATTTAGCACAAGATTTTCTTTTAAACTGTTTGACACTTGCAAAATCTTTTAGTTGATTGATTGGAGGGAGGTAATGAGACTGGCAAAATCTTTTAAATTGTCTGAACTTGTAAAATCTACTAGCCTATGTTTATCCTTGAGCTATACTTGGTGTGCCTAGAATAACTTTGTCTAAGTTAAGTGGTTGCTTTTCTTATTCTTGGAGCACCAGTATTCTTAGTGAACTTTTCCTATTATTGGCTTAACTATTCTTAGTCGATTATGCCTTATATGTACTACATCTTGTAAGCTAATTCATCATCTCCTTTATTGCTTTCATTCTTGTTTGCATTATTGTTTGATTTACTCTTGCAGAAATAGCCAAAAAAAAATGATTTTAAATATGTATTCATTGTTAGTTCATAGACCTGTCATTATGCCATGGTAAGATATTTTGTTTCAATTATTCCGCTTGAATAGATTAAGAATTGATACAATTCTAATGATCTATCACTCTTCATGTTTGTTGATATCATTGGACTCAATGTGATAAAACCTTGGCTTTTATCATACACATTTCAAAAATCATGTTAATAAGTGATATGTTTTGATTTAATATTTATTACACATTGATATTGAATATGCAACAAGTAAATTGATCCCATAATTTTCATATTGATACATAGTGGTTTTATTTTCAAAATCTTCATATTAAAAGTCCTATGTTTGAGCCTAAATTAACTATATTAATTTAACTTTAATTTGACTATCAAAGGTATTTATATCAAAGGTATGTTTATAGGCTGGCATTGCTTTTAAGTTTCAATGGTTTAAATTTTTATAACCTATGGGCTTTGATAAATCTAATCATGTGTTATGGGCTCAATTTTATATTTTTGGCACATCATATACATATGTGTAAGCACATTGGCTTAGGGTTATGTAGACTTGGCAGTTGATATGTAGACTTGACAATTGGAAACACCATGGTATATGTCTTTGTATCATGGCATCAATGGTATCATCATAGAGTTTTATGTGATTTTTTTATCATCAATGCATATTAGCATGGTGGGAAATTAATGTTAGCAACTAAACATAAACCCTACTATTACAAATTAGTTCTTATGGGTATTTGTCAGCTTCCTCTCAAAGACACATTGGTAAAATCTATTTGTATTTTCATTTTTCATTTGTAGGTGGATAGATAGTGGAGCCATGGAATTTTTTTATTAGGAAGTTCCTTTTCAATAATTTTTAAGTATGAGTTAAGTTTTAAAAGATATATTTTAGGTGGTGATATATGTTGTCGAGGTGATATTGATATTATTTTTATACAAAGATCATTCCCATAGATTCAAAGGGTTTACCAAAGCATTGTTTAGCATTATTTTCAAAGGATTTACTTTTGTTGTAGTTTTTTTAATATGCACATTTTTCAAAGGGTTTGATCATTGTTACTTTTGTTGAAATCCATCTTGTATACTATTTTTGTTTTGTTATTATTTCATTTCTATTTCCCTCAAATATTGATTCAGTTCCTTTTCAAACAAAATTAGTTAATTAATTTTCCTTGGTTGAGTTAGCCTTAGTGGGTTGAAATTTTTTGTCTTCACCTTCAGGATCAATTTTGTTTTTGGTCATACTCTTTCTACTTCAAAATCTTTGAGTTTTCCTTTCACTATCAAAAACACTTAGCTTTCTCTAACTTATTCAATGGGTTCACTAGTTCATGAACCTCCCAAAAACCTAATTAGTTATTCTTGTTTTGTTGATCTTTTGGAAGGATCAAAAGTTCTCAAACCTTCTAAGTGGCTGATAAAAGTTTTTTTTTTTAAATTTTGAGTTAGTTTTAAAGTTCTTAAACCTTTTGAAAAGCCAAAAGATTTATGTGTCAAAAGTTTTATAGGTTTTGAAACCTAGAGAAGTGTTGAAAGAGTTGTTGGTTTCTCAAATGCTTAGACAAAGTGAAGATAAATGGTTCAAAAGTTCACAAGTTTTCTGATTTGTTGAAAGGCTGAAAAAGATTCAAGATTGTTCAAAAATATTGGGCCTAGCTTATTTTTAAAGTTCTTAAACTTTCCAAAATGTTGGCAAGGCCTAGAAATTTTCCAAAATTGCGAAATTGTTGAAAATGTTCTCAAAGCCTTAAAAGCTTCGATATTTTAGAAGGTTATTAAACTTGCCAACTTTCTAAAAAGTTAGAACTTTTTAAAAATGGTTTATTTAAAGGAAATTAAAGAGATTCATAGGCCCCATTGTGCTATCATTTACATTTTTTAAGAAGAGCTCTATTGTAACATGTTGGTGCCGACATCCTTCTACAAATTTCAAGGATTTATGCTCCACTCAGTAAGGTAGGTTACAGGTGTTTGAATTGAAATCCTAGTACACAATAGAGATTGAATTGTTGAAATTCTCATTCCCTCATCTGTCTTTTAATGAACTATGTCCATTCTAGCTTTAGCCTCCTCCTAGATAAAATCATATTCCTTGTCGTGCATCAAAATCTTCTTGAAGTAATGAATACATGTTGATCTATACAATTGTCTCCAACCTGCAATGTAAGTAATGTATTTGAACAAAGCAATCAAGCATGTGGAATTCTTCATTGTTCATTTGCAGTAATGAATTGTTTTATTTGTTAAGTTCTATTCAAGGAATGGTATAACATATTTCAGGAAAACAATAGGAATAGTTACATTGTGGATGGATTATTATGTAGAATTGTCTAGTTTGGCCATTAGCCTGGACTGCCTTAAGGGAACACACATTCAATTTTGTTTTCTATTCGATCATGTGAGATCCAACCCATCAATCAGTGAGCACTTTCAATAATGAACTTGATGCCACTGCATCCATTAGATACACAGTACCTACATTCATTCTTAGCAAATGTAGAATACCCCTATTTTGTAGAATCCATTAGAAATTCTCTATCTTGATTCTTCTTCAATGGGTGAGACCTTCTACTTATTCAATTTCTACAATTGCATCAAAATACCTGAAACGTGGTCTTCATTCCTATCCTTAGAAGAAATAGTAATGCAACTTTTCTCATGAGCTACACGTATAAGGAAATAGGGACACATAATTGTAAATTGAAGATGTATTCTATAGCCACCTACTAGTTAAATGAAAAGGAAATAGTGCCAGGTTCAAACAAAAGCTAAATATATACAAAAGCTTTAGTGGCTAACCCTTATATATACGAAAATTAGAATTTAATATAATTGACTATTAGAAGCCTGATAAAATTGACGTGTCAAATACATAAAAAGGTTCTTACTTTTCCATTATACGACTCTACTTGATATTAACAAAGGAAGACATGAGATCATACAGGTGCTACGTGGGCTTCATCGTATTCACAAAGCATGTACAATACATAGGATGACACATATAAACAATAGCATAATGATTCCAAAATGTATGATTTTGTCAACCAGTTGATTATTGTATTATAACTATATAGTATATAATATTGTATAGACAAATATCATTGATTTACGTATTTTTCAATTCAAATCAAATTTTATAAATTCAAAAATAATTATATTATATATTATAGTCAAATAATCACAAGTTATTACATTACTATAGACATCTTCAACTCATATAAATAAATAATACAAATATAACATAAAAGAACATTTAACTTCCACCAACGAGTTTGCATCTAAAACAATATGCCATACCTCACCTACCATCCACAATACACATACTATTACTATAGAAGGATTATTATGCTAGTTATAATAGTGTTTAATGCCTACTATACACATACTCTACTTATTGTAACATCTCACAATATATAATGCAAGAGGACCCCTCTCACCAGCAACACACAAAACTCAAAAACAAGATTGCTATATAACAATTACACCAAATTATATGATAGAGACTCTATGCAGGCTCACATACTCATCACAATACACACAAATTTCAGATTGCAATGAAGCTTTCTTTAGTTATTTACATAAAAATTTGCAACCTATTTACATCATTGGCCTTGAATTGCATTTCTTAGCTCAATCACTCTCTACTTCCTTGCCCTGGCAGCCTCTTCACTTTCTTCTCAGCCACACTACTCAGGGACTCACCTCTCACACACATGCACCTTATTTTTCCTTCATTGGCACTACCCAAACCTACAACAAAAACCTCAATAAATACCTCTATAATAGGTATCTCTTCCCCTTCCAATTCATGCACAAACTCTCTTCCATGTTTTTCTTCAAAACCCCCCAAAATATGCATTGAAAACCATCAATTATTGCCCAAGAATGGGCACCCAACTCTCCCCCAAGTATAGCTTTGAATATTCTATATTTACACATCTTTAAATGAGGTCTTTAAACTTCCATCAACTCCTCCAAGTGTTTTATTTACTCAAAGGGGCATTTTTCTTTATTGTGGGCATTTTAAAAACTCTAAAATCTTTATTTTTTATCTCTTTTATATTCCAAACACCCTCCATATTATTCATGCAATGGATAAAAATTGAATGAAGGAACAATAAACTAATAAATTAATTTCCATAACCTCTACAATACCTTTCCAAAATAAAAGTGATCAAATTGGTGCTTTGGAAGTTCAAAATCAGGTGTCGGTAGGCCAAAAAATTGAAAGTTCTCTGTTTTGCTTGAAAACCAACCAACATGTGTGTGATGACCTCCTTAGGCTTACCCAAAAGGATTTCGGTCCAATGTCTAAGAATCTTGAAATGTAAATATTTCCATAATCTCGTCAGCGTACAAAATGTTGGCATTAAATTCTCTGGAAACCGTAAAGAATTTAATCATGAAATCTTCGCCATATTTGCTGGAATACTTTCAAAAATATCCCTTTAAAATGGTTTCAGTATGGTCTTCATGGATTGGAAAAAATAATTGTTTTCACAAAAACTGCCAACCGGACCATAAAACTATCTCCAATTGAAATCCTCATTTTTTTGCAAATTTCCACAATCAAGAAGTTCTTTGATGTAATGAAATGCCAAAATGTATGTAGAAACACACCAAAACTAAAAAGAAAAACCTAAAAATATTTTTGGGTGATGCCAATCACTAGTCCACACAGATGTTCCTACATCAGACATGCTGGGTGGGAAAGTTTTGTGAGTTAGAACTCACAAAATGGATTTGGGTAATAGAAATACCCTTTCAAGTTGTAGACAACCTACAACAAACTCCATCACTGATTTAGACAGTACGAATTTCTTTCTCCACCTCTTCCAGCACTTAGACAGGACACTTGTCATCCTCCTCCACCAAGTGTGCACCTTATTCCTCCTTCCTCTCATGGACTCACATCCACCATAGACCGTTCTCCTCTTCTAATGACTCTATCTTCTCCTCCTCCAATCTCACTTTTCTTCTCTCCTCTTTTGTGGGATCAATCCCATCATTGACTGACCACCTCCACCAAAATCCCTCATCAATACCTGCAGCATCCTCATACCAATCTACATCTACAACTCCATGGAAATTAAAGATTTCCATGTTTCTTCTCCATACTCTTCAAGCTTTACCATCTCAACTAAAAATAAAATACCATCATCAGAACATACAAATAAATTCTCTTCATTTGCTGTTGCAAATTTTCCTTTATCACCATTGGGTACATAATTTGTTTCTTTCTTTGTTGTGATGCTTGTCTTCTCACCTCCATTGGCTACAACATATCACTCACCTCCAACTGTAGTAATCTTCTCTAACGATTTGTGTTCTATTACAGAAAATTGTGACAAAAAATCTTCTTCCCCCTTGCCATCTGCTGCAACATCTTCACATTCCATCACTACCACCTCAATTCCCATAGCTACATCTTCATTCCTTTCCTTCTCAGCAACCTGTTCTACCATCTTCTCTTCACTGCTCATGTCTTTTACTTCTTCATCTTCAACCACTACTACATTCATCTCTACTTCTTCACTCTTTTCTTTGATGCCTTCATTAGGGCATGCTTCCACTGCACATTATTGCTTCTCATTTCTCTTGACAAACTCTCCATGTTGCAATACTTCCAATCTATCCATCCTTACATTTACATCTATGATCATCAAGGAGATCTTCCTCTTTTAATACTTGCTCCAGCCTTCTTCCTCATGATTATACCCATCTCATTCGTTGATGTAATATATCACTACCCACATGACATGTTCTACAAAAAAACAATTTCTTCACAAATTCTATCTCTCAATCACTCAGGACTTCGTACATCTGCAATGATTATTTCGAGCTCTTCACAACTGCACTTCCTCTTCTCTACCGCAAGTCCTTGTGCATACTTTGCATACTCAGTGTCTTCTAGCTCTAATACCACTTAATGCAAGAGGACCCCTCTTTCCAACAACACACAAAACTCACAAACAAGATTGCAATATAACAAGTACACCAAATTCTACAACAAAGACTCTCTGCTCACATACTCATCACAATACACATAGATTTCAGATTGCAACGAAGCTTTCTCTAGTTATTTACATAAAAATCTGCAACCTATTTACATCATTGGCCTTCAATGGCATTTCTCAACTCAATCACTCTCAGCTACCTTACCCTGGCAGCCTCTTCACTTTCTTCTTAGCCACACTATTCAGGCACTCACCTCTCACACACAAGTGCCTTTTTTTTCCTTCATTGGCGTTGCCCAAACCTACAACAAAACCACAATAAATACCTATGTAAGAGGCTTCACTTCCCCTTCGAATTCCTGCACAAACTCTCTTCCACATTTTTCTTCAAAAAGCCCCAAAATATGCATTGAAAACCATCAATTATTGCCCAAGAATGGGTGTCCAACTCTCCCCTAGAATAGCTCTACATATTCTATGTTTATGCAACTTTAAATGCCTACATCAACTTCTCCAAGTGTTGTCTTTACTCAAAGGGTCATTTTTCTCTATTTTGGGCATTTTAAAAACTCTAAAATCTTGATTTTCTGCCTCTTTTATATTCCAAAGGCCCTCCAAATTATTTATACAATAGATAAACAATGAATGATAGAATAAAAACCAATAAATTAAGTTCTGTGACCTCTATAATACCTTTTCAAAATAAAACTGATTAAAATAGTGCTTTGGAAGTGCAACATTTTTTTGCAGATGTGGGTGTGTATTAAACATTGGAAAAGGCAATAATGGAATCTTTTGAATGGAGGGCAGTTGATGTACTAGTGTACAATGCAGGTACAGGAAAAATTGGACTTCTCGATGAGGCCAAGATTGAAGATCTGCATGACATCATTCAGACTACCTTGATAGGGGTTGTCAATACTCTGCATATTGGGATTCCATTGATGAAGTAGAGGAGTGCCCAAACACCCATGTCTATTGTTCTCATGAGTTCCCTGTCAGGAATGGTATGTTATTCGTAAAACTTTTTGTATGCTTATTACTCATAAGTTTTTAAGTCATCATCATGCACTTATATGCACACTTCATCATGGACTTATATGCTTATTAGTCATAATTTTTTAAGTTTTTTTGGGTTTGTGTGTTATTCTTTTGGCAGCACATGGTGTATGGTAGCTCTGTGTATACTGCAACCAAACATGGTCTAAAAGGACTCGGAGAAACTCTCAAGCTTGAATTGATGCCTTATAACATCCGAATTAGCATAGTCTTTCCAGGGTTTGTGGAAACACCCATGCTTGATTACGGTAAGTTATTTAAAAGATTGATGTTAAAAAAACCTCACAGAGTTATATTTAGAAGCAAACATTACATTCAATTCATAATTAGTAAAAAAGGGTTTTTCTAATAAAACTTACATTTTCCAACTGCTATTTTTGTTTTGGACCATATTATTTATCCATCATCAAGATAAAGATGCTTTTTAAATTGCAAGATAAGAGCTCCTTGATCTACACGTAATCCTTTTTCAAATGATATAGCACACTACCATTTATGAAATTCCAAACTGAATCTTTAAAAGCCTTTTGTACTCACGTATGTGCATATGTTTCTTTGAGGTTTTAGAAAAATATCTTGGGTATGCTAGCAATCAAAAAAATCATTAATGTAGAAAGTAGTGTTCAACTTTTCTTTTTTTTTCATACTGGTTAATGTATTCTTCAAGTGAGCCTGATAAAATTTTGTTCTTACATTCTCAAATTATATAGGTGGTTTGGAAGATGACAAAGATATCTTGCAGATAATTAAGGCCACAACTCTCTATAACCGAAGTCGAGCAGAGACAGCTGAGCATGTTGCAAAATATACATTAGAAGCAACAAAGAATGGAACCTTTCTTGTCACGAGCCAATTCATTGGTCTTGTGTTATCCACATTCTCTCGTGGGCCTATGCCTGCAGACTCATTTGGAAGGGCTTTGGCTGAATTGATATTATATATTCCCATTAGACTCTTTAGTTTCTTGGCCACTTGTTAAATGTCTATTATGTTATAGAACATAGAAAGAATAAGAAATGTTAGAATCTTACCAGGAGAAGAAAACCCAGATTTATAATTTATAACAAAGTATTGTTATTTTTGAAATCATTAATAATTTTAATGGTGAAAATTGTATATTTTATATTTTTTCTTCTTCAGTTTAGATTTATTTTGATTGGTCTGCCTTTAATGCAATGACTAGTGTAGAAGAAGTGGTGTATTATAATGTGGAAGTTGGAGAATAATATGATCCTTACTTGATTTGATCTGCATACATCCCTAGGGATCAATCCAATTATATAATTATCTTAGGTCATTTCCTCAATTGTGGAAATAATCCAAGTCAAATTTATAGGTGTAGAAGTGACCCTTGAACTTCCAAAATTGAAATATAAATTTGCTCCTTCCAAATAACCATTTTAAGTTGACTAAAGGACAAAAATCATTTACTTGTGTTCTAAGGTGTTGTATTTAAGAACCTACCTTATCTCATTTCATCATCTAAACAATCAAATAATCATCAAGGAGAACATCTAGCTATGAGCATTCAAGATACACCCATAGCATAATTAGAGCATCATCATTACATCATCTTCTTACATCATCTTCAGTATCAATTAGATGATTGCTTATTGTCTTCTATCCTTGTTCCAAATTATTAAATTGGATTCTAGGTGTTTGACCAATGGAGAAGATCCTTGCATAGAAAACTCCCTAAAGGTGTTCCTAAATAGTAGGTCATAGACATTGAGTTAAGGAAATGATAGAAGTCAACTTTCATGCAATTCAAATATGTGGGTTTAGTTCAAATCCATGAACCAAGTTTAAAGTTGAACTCATAAAGATCAGTTTTACAATTGTGGAAGTGAACCATAGCTTCAAATACAGAGTTTGTAGATTCAAAAGTGTTTTTCTAGCATTACAAGAGGCTTTGATAAATTAACAAATAAATTCTTAACAATTGGTGCAAGTTAGGGCATCATCTTAGGTTTTCTAGAAGGGAATAAGATTTCAAGATAATTAGTTCAAGTGCATTATATTTCTCCCATATTCTCTCTAAATTTTTACATAAATAAGATGGTTAATTATTTCTTTGTTATTTTTAGTCTACATGGTGTTTTAGAACCGTCATCTTTTTAAACATGTGCTAGTTGCAAAAGACTATGTGTTTTGCAATCTACATTTTTATTTGACTAATAATCATCAAGAGACATGAAATTTTGAATCAACTAAATAGGGAAAATAATACCTCACAAATTTAGACACCCTTCTATGATATATATGATTGTGTTTAGGAATGGTAAATAGGGTAATGCTCAACTAATGAACTAAATTACCTAGAGTTTCATATTTTAAGGAATCATAGATTTTGAACCAACTAAATAATGAAAACTTATGTTACACAATATAAATAGTCCTCCATTTCCATCATATTTTGAAGTAAGTATATTTATTGATTTTCTTTATTTTTCAAGCATTTGTTTTAGTACATTTATCAATTTCAACTCCTTAAACTAGGGTTAATTTCTTAGTAGTGTTAAACCATTTCTTTGCTTTAGTTTATATGTACATCCAAGATTTTTTATCTTCTTATATATTTATTGATGAAACTAACTTACCTGATATCCCCTATGGTTTTGTCCTTGGTGTTTTTAAATCTAAAATTTCTATTTGCCTATCTTTCATTTTAGATTTGATTAGGGTTTACATACCCCATCTATTATATTATTTGCCATATTTTGAGTAGGGATTGATCTTTTATTATGTTACCTCTCTTTGATATTTACCCTACTTAGCCCTAGGTCTTGCCTTAAGAGATTCATTATTGATTTCTAATTTTGTTTCCAAATTTGAAGATTTCTATTTTTCTGAGTTCTATATTGGAACCTTACTCTTGATTTGTTCTATGTTCTATCATTCAAGGTTTGTGTGTTGAGTATATGCAAAAGTCTCATTGTCATCCTAATCTCCATTTGAATAGAAGTCTTCAAATTAACCCTCATTTGACTTCTCATTTGGCTAACTATGAAATCCTCAATAGTTCTATGAATAATAATTATCATGTAGAGGATAGTTTTGATCATGAGGCATCTACAAATAAAATGATAGATTTCTATTGAATTGCACAAGTACATTATTAAGAGCTTGATAATGCTACTTCTCCTACACAATTGGTTGATTCACTTTATAATTTATCTCTTGGTGCACCCTTTGGTACAATGATTCTTCATGGCATAGGTAATAGGATTGTCTCTTCAAGTTCTTTGCGTGGTGCATCTTCCTGACTACCCACCCACCCAACCTTCATCATTCCAATTTTGATGTGGATCTTCTCATTGTGTCTTTTTCTCATGTTACCTCTTCTAGTGTGACCAACACCCCTCATGTTTATTACTTTGGTGTCATGACGATTTCTTCTTCCATTAGTGTCCCATGTTCCACTCATTCCACTAGTTCCATTCCTTCCTCTTTGCTTACTATCCACATAACTACATACCATGCTATGAGTACTACCCTTTCATCTCACCCTACTAGTATCACATCTTCCTCTTTTACCTATATAGTTTTGTCTCCACTCCTAGTATTGTATCTTTATCTCTCATCCATTGTTTCCTATGTGCTCACCACTACCATTCCTACTACCACCCTTGATGCATTATTATAAAAACTTGATAGAGAAGAGAGAAAACTAGATGTCATGTCTCACAATCCAACACAACACAAGGTGAATGCATGATCATCATGAGCCAAACAACATTCTTAATTAGTAGTGAACATGCCTGAAAAATAGACAAGTAACTTCAGATAATAAATCAAAGGACCTATCTACAAAATCTAAAAAAAGTAGTTACAAAAGTTATAGGAAATTGAATCTAGTTTATGAACTACCTTCTCTTGAATAATTTTAAATTAATTTTGTGAAAATTAGATATTTCAAAGAGGCATTACTAAAATTATTTAAAAAAAAAGAAGTGGGTGTCATTTCAGCCAACCTAATTTGACACAAAAGATAATTATTTTCATAAAACCTTATATACAAGTAATGAACATGTGAGAGGATATGACAAATATTTTTGCAATTTTTGTGATTTTGTAAATAAGTAATTATTATTAATCTTTAATGCCACTTTACAAAAGCATTAAAAATAGTTTTATAGCCAAACCTAATTTGGTCAAAAAAATATGAAAAATTCAAAACTTTTTTTAATCTATAGCCAATAAATCCTAGAGTGTGACAACATCCTTCAAATTTGAAAAATGATATATAATTTGAAAATTATCAGTTTTTTCAAAAAAACTTGTGTGTGTGAGAGAGATTAAGTATCACACACACACACACACACACAGAGAGAGAGAGAGAGAGAGAGAGAGAGAGAGAGAGAGAGAGAGAGAGAGAGAGAGAGAGAGAGAGAGAAAGAGAGAGAGAGAGAGAGAGAGAGAGAGAGAGAGAGAGAGAGAGAGAGAGAGAGAATTCATACATAGTGTATGTAAAAAATAAATAATAATTAATTATTAAAGTTGTAATGAGGAATACATTACAATTTTAGAATTGTGAGAGCTTATGCTACAAACCCTTCTTGTTTTATGAAATTTGGTTTCCAAAACAATTCTTAGTTCTTTGAGGGTTAAGTCATGGAAAATTTTAGGATAACACTAATTGCATGATTTTGCAGGGTTTTGGCCTGTTTTGGGGCTCAGACTTGCCTAGAGATAAGGTAATACCAAGGCTTTTTTTAAGGGAATCCAAATTTGAGTTAGAAATGTTAGAAGTTTTTCCATCCAATTCTAGTTTTTTTGTCATTGCCGTTGTTTGGCCTATGATGATCTTGCTCTCACCCCACACTCCTCTTACTTTTGAGAGTGTTAATTATTCATTACTAGTTTGTTTTGTGGAACCTCATTTTGAGATGTATAATGACAAGGGTGACTCTCATACACATTTGTAGTCTTTCTAGGATGCATGTTTGGATTTTGTGTATGGAGATAAGTTGTTGGCTAAGTTATTTACATGTACACTAAGGGAATATGCTATCCAATGGTTTTATTCTTTACTTAATGGATCCATTCATTATTTTTTAAGATGGCAAAAACTCACAAAATTAAGTTTAATCACCTTAACCTAATTTATCTACACACCAAGAGGCAAGAAAAACAAAGATGACAAACAAGGGAAATACTAGAATGCATAGAAATATTGAAATCCAATATCAAACTACTTATTTTGAAACCAAAGTTTGAAAAATTAAGATTTCTCTAAAAACAAAAGATTTTAGAAAATTGACAAATATTTGAACCTATGAACACTTGGACATCACTTTTATTTCAATTCAGTGAAATATCATTCTGGTGAGCCATCATTTTGACGAACTATCCAATTGGTGAACCATTCGATTGGTGAACTATCTGATCAGTGAACTTTGCCCTCGATGAACTTTGCTATCAATGAACTTTTCTATTAGTGAACTTTGCCATCAGAGAACTTTGTGAACTCTTTTTCCTTCCAAATTTTTATCGGTGATCTTATCTATTGGTGAACCAAGGAATTGGCGAACTGACATATTAGTGAATGAAAGGGTTTGTGAACTTGTGTTTCAGCTGACACTATAAGATTCTTTTCCCCAGGAGGTAAAGTTTTCAAACTTCCAACATTTCCAAAAATAAGGAAGGAATTACACAAAGTTGTTGACAGAAGAAGTTGTTGGTGAACTGGGGAGTTCACTAACCTCGGAACTAGCTGATATATGCTAACTTCACCATTTGTGAACCAAATTGTACCAAATTTGAACTAGTGAAACCCATTAAGCTCTTCTTCATACTAAAACCCTTACTTGGCCAAAATTTAACTTGAAAACCTCCTGAAGCAAAAGAACAAAAAATAATTGAATGGGACAAAAATGACCAAAAATGAAAGTGAAAACTTGAAATATTTTTGGACAATGCAGGATCTTGTGGACCCAGATGGTTGATGCAAGAGGTACTCCCTCTCGCTATTAAAACATATAAATAAACAAAATCAATCTTGTAGAGACTCTCTTCTCAACACAAATTCATAACACAACATAAAATGTAAACCAATAAACCTCCTTGATTTTATTCCACTCAGCAAAATTGTTATTCAGCAATTACAAATATGCAATTAAATAAATTTACATCAACTTTCATGGCCTTCAATGGCCTCTCTCATATACATGTCAAATCTGTCCTGTCTCTGGTTTTGGACAGAATACCTTTGTTCACTCCTATGCCCCTCCCATGGGCATTCCCCTTCTAGATACTCTCCTCTTCTCACAACCTAGATCGCACTACATTCTTCCTTCCAATCTGTAACTTCCTCTCATTCACAGGTGCCTTCTTTTCTTTCCTCTGGTGCTGCCCCCTCTCTAAGAATCTCTTTCTAATAAATCTGCTTCAAACTGCAACATCATTTATTTTTTAATCTACCTCTTGACTACCCACAGGAAGGCATCTCTTCTCTATGCAGAATGTGAATCCCAAAAGCTACTTTAAATCTGCATTTTCTTTTTCAAATTCACGTAGCCTCAAATGAGGTGTATGTGTCTTCCTTAGGCACCTTCATTCTGACTTAGTTTAATTTCTTCTTGGTCACACAAAAGGCAGCCAAATAGAATGGTGTTTCAAATGCTAAGATGGGCACTAGACCTCTCTTACTGCCCCTCCATTATCCAATGCCTCTTTCAAATTATTAATCAATTTCTAGAAGGTTTTTCTTTTCAATTAGGACACCTCTATTTGTCTCATAGAAATAGGAAATCATAATAAAATTTACAAATCCAAATTTGGCTCTTATCAGACAAAGAAATTAAAATATGTTTCCTCTTTACCCAGAGCAACTACATGGAAGATTCTCCACCTATGCCCAATTCCATATTTAAAATGCATTAATGATAAAATATTAATCAATATTCCTTGAATAATACCTTTGTAATTTGTACAAACTAACTTTGAGAAGAAAATTATGTTTTGTCATTGTGCCGGAGTGCAGAATCGAGTGCTGGAAAGGTGAAATTTTGAAAGTGCTTCATTTCACCTAAAAACTTGTTCAAAGGGGTGTTACAACACCCTCACATCCTCTGTACAAGGATTTCACTCCAACCTTAAATGATTTTGAAATTTTAAACTTTCTGTAAAACTGTCGACACAAACTTCTGGCATTAAATTCTCTCAAATGGTTGAGAATTTGGCCATGAAATATTTTGCACATTTTTTGAAATGTATCCAAGAATATACTTGTAAGAGTATTAGTTGTCAAACCTCATGGATCCCCCAAAACAATTATTTTTGTGAAAACCATCTACTTAGTTAAAAACTACAATCACATAAAATTTCTATTTTTGCAAATTTGTACCAACTTGAAGTTCCCAAATGTAATGAGATGCAAAATTGAACATAACAAACCCCAAAACTAAAAAAAAAAAAACAACAAATGTTTTTGGTTGATGCCAATCACATGTGCACTCAGATGCTCTTGCATTAGACACACTGGGTAAGAAGTTTGTGAGCATGGACTCACAAAATGGAGTTAAATAGTAGAACTATCCTTTTAGGTTGAATATAACCTGCAACAAACTCCACTGTTGAGTTAGGGTAAGAATTTTTTTTCTTTGCCTCTTCCACAATCTCATCAGAACAAGTGTCATCCTTCTCCACTAAGTGTGTTCTTCCTTCCTCCATGTCCACCATAGCCAGACCTCCTCCTCCAAATTATACTCCACTCATCACTCTTCATCTCACCATGCACAATTTCACTTCCTCCTCTTATGTGATTCAACCCACAATGATCTAACTGCCTCCACCAAAATTTTGCCTCCCATTCATCTGTACACAAGTTGATATGATCGACTTTATGGAAATTAAATATTTCCATATCCTCATTTCTTTTCACCTCATCATACTCCTCAATTCCAACTCTCACCATTGCAAATGAAGGTAAATTAACGTCATCTTTATTATCACAAAATTTAGGAAAATAAAAAATTACCTCTTTTTCCCCTGCTACGACAACATCTTCCTCATCACCATCTACTACAATGTTTCCATCTTTACTCTTTGCTGCAACATTTTCATCTTCATTATCCATTTCCATCACCATCCTTATGTCCTCCAAAAGACTCACAAATTCTACAACATTATTTTTCACCTCAACCTCTATTGTAACTTCTTTCACCACCTCTGTCATACCTTCCAAAAGGCATGTTTCTACTGTTGTAACTCTTTCATTTTCTTTCACATCATATATGGCAACTTTTCACTCTTCATTCTCAACTGTGATCTCACTACTTCCTTCTTCTATCTTCTCATCCTCCAAACGATACTTAATTGTTGTTGCAACATCAATTTCAATCTCTTTGTCCATGTCTTCAAAAAGACATGCTTATGCTATAATCTCCTCTTTTTCTCCTTCCTTATTTGTTGTGATCCCTTCATTCTTCTCATTTGTCATACTCTCTATGTGCTCTTCTTTACATTGTTGCCCCAAACTTTTCAGTTTTTCCATGTCTTTCAATGGATAAAACTCTGTTGCAACTTCATGTTTTACCTCTTCCCTACCTTCAAAATGACATGCTGTCTAGCTATAAACTCTTTCTTTTCTCCTTCCTTATCCTCTTGCACGAGGATTTCTTCTTCTTCAGTGCCATGTATATGACACTTCTCTACATCTTCTTTTATTTTTCCTTCATATTTTTCAAAAATAATTTTATGGTACATAGGGACCATTTTCTCTTTCTTTTCCATTCTTTTCTTTCCTTGCTTCTTTTCTTTTTTGGTTTTCTTTTTTTTTTGGGACTGTATGGGTTGTTCCCACATGTTTCTCCTTCCACACCCCTTCTAACAAAGGTCTGCAACACTTCTTCTCTTTACTTCTCTTTCCTACACACACAATATCACTTGCAAACATATCAAAAGAACAATGGGACTTAACCTCACCCATTTTATTTTCCTCTTTATCATTCTTATCTACCGTAACCTCATCATCTGTAACAACTGTATCCTTCTTCTCATCCTTTGCAACCTCTGTTGCAATCTCTTCTCTTTCATTTTGATCCTTTTACACAAGGATTTCCTCATCTTCTTTTTCATTCTTCTTATCTACTGCAACTTCTTTTGCCACTTCCTCTTGTTTATCCTTCAATAGATTCAAAACATATTCCTTCCCATCCTTTATTATGCTATATGTGTTCTCTCTACCACTATGTACAACTTCCCTATCCCAAAGCCAAGGTCGACCCAATAAAACATGACATATATCCATGGGTACTATGTCACACACAATTTCATCCTTATATCTTCCAATGTGAAAATTAACAATACTTTGTTCACTTACGCAAACTTGATGATCTCCTCACAATAAACACATGTAGTATAGGCTAGGATGCTTCACCATCATCAAATTTATCTTCTCAACAATTTCCAATGACAACAAATTATCTATACTACTATTGTCCACTGTCACCTTGCATCATTTTCTCCCTGACTTGCAAACTATTCGAAACAAATTACTCCTCTGGATGGGTTCTTTCTTTTCTTTCTATGGATTCAACAATACCTTCTTCATCATCAAACATTCTCCTTTTTTCCAAGACATTTTGTCAAACAATTATCGCACACTCGCAATCTGCAACCTACACAAAATATATAATCAATTCTTTACAGCTTTCATCACTTCACTCTCTAATGCAAGAGGTACTCCCTCTTGCCAAAACACATACACTTCCACACACAAAATCACATGGGAAATAGATTGTGATAGCAGAGACTCTCTGCTCACAAAGTAAACTCACAAACCATACAAGATTGCAACAAAACAATATTTCACTTTATTATGCCAAATCCATACATCAATCAAATTCTACAAAAAATATTACAAATAGGGTCTTCAATAGATTCTCTCTCTTTCAAACCTGCACACACAACCCCATGGCTTCCTCTGCATACAGGCATTCACTCTCACCTCTACGCCCTTTCCATGGGACAGATTTCCCTCTTTGAAATCTACCTCTAAGAAATCTACCTTTGATCTACTGGACCATTTCTTTAAATAACACTACATCTACAATGTTTGGCTTCTCATATTCCTCAAAATAGCTTAGTGCCTCTAGAACAACAACACCACATTTTTAAGAAGACAATCACATTTTTGAGAGCCTTTACTTACTTTTTGAAGCTTCCCATAAAAGGATTTTGTTCCATCTTTTAAAAATCTCAAAAATTAATTATTTATGTAGTCTACTGGGAAAAATGTTTTGATTTTAAATTATCCAAAACTGTTGAGAATTTGGATATGAAACCTTCACCACATGATGAAAAATACATCTAAGAATATCATTATAAAATTATTTTATCCCAGCCTTCATAAATTTTTGGAAACAATTCTTTCCGTAAACCTACCCTGCGGTAGCCTTAAAATAGTGATTTGACAAAAAATGAAATTTTGCAAATCTAAGCTGAATTGAAGTTTCCTGATGTTCAGAGATGCCTAAAAACACCAAAGAATGCAAAAACACACACCAAAATTGAAATTAAACTAAAATATTTGTTGGGTGATGTAGGATCGCCTGTGGATTTGGATGCTCCTGCTTCAGACACACCGATTAAGAAGTTTGTGAGCATGGGCTCACGAAGGTGGAGTGGAATGGTAGAACCATTCTTCTAGATTGTGAATAATCTATAACAAACTCCATCATTGTAATAGGTGCATACAAGGTTATTTATTTTTCCTCCTCTTCCAGCATCTGGCTGGAACATTCGCCATCCTCCTCCAACAATTCTACTCACCATTTTTATCTCCTCTCATGGAATTGTATCCACCATGAGCCACCCTCCTCCTCCAAAGACTCTCTCCACTCCTCCCCTCCTTTGATAGATTTGACCCACCACAAACTGACCAGCTCCACCAAAATCCCTCATCAATATTTACAACATCCTCATACCACTTTGCATCTACAACTCCACGGAAGTTAAACATTTCCATGTGCTCTTGTCCATACTCTTCAACCTTTACGATCTCAACTGAAAATAAAACATCATCATCACAACATGCAAATAAATTTACCTCTTCTTTCGTTGTTGCAAATTTTCCTTCATCACCATTGGATGCATCATTTTTTTCTTCTTTCTTTGCTATGATGCTTTTCTTCTCACTTCCATAAGTAATCTTCTCAAGCCACTCTTCTTCTATGACCAAATTTTATGATAACAAATCTTATTCACCTTCTCCATTTGCTACAACATCCTTATATTATATTGTTACATCTCCCAATTTCACAACTGCATCTTCATTCTTCTCCTTAGCTGCAACCTCTTCAACTACTACAATATTGTTCTTCTCCTTTTTATCCTCTTCCTCCATGTCTTCATTGCAACCTCATGCTCAACAACCTCTTTGTGTTGCATAGCTTCCAATCTACTCAATCTTGCATTTATATTAACCATCATTGCTAAAATATTCCTCTCTTGATATTGTGAAGTAGAGGGTACTCTCCTCTTTCACATAAACATTCACAAACACAAAACCAAATCTCACAAAACAAGATTGCAATAGGACTACCCAATTCCTGATTTATTTTATTCAAATTTACTCACAACTAACTATAAATCTGCAATACAACATTTTGTATTCTCTACCATTAATGGTTTCTCTTCACATGAAAATATGCATACATACTCTTCTATTACATAATTAAATATCAATCTCTATTTACAAAATCATTATACTCCCTTGGGCAGTGACCACTATTCTTCCTATTGCTCTCTCTGGCCACTAAAACTCTGTCTCTTCAAACTTTCCTTTCCCTATTACACAAACCCCTTCACCACCCTCTCTTTATTCTTTTTTCTCTTTTTAAATGGTTTTTATTTTTCAAATGAGAAGGAAGCTAATGGAATTTCAAGCGTTTAGTTTTTTGAATGAATTTGTAGTCTAAATGATGCCCTTTCTATTTATTTGACATTGTGAATTGAAACATGTACATAGGCATTCAAATACAACCCTTTTTGCGATGCCAAATACTATTTTTTCTTTCCATGTGTTGTCACAGTATGCTATCTCCAATGCTTAGGCTCTCCTCTTCCTTGGGAATATTTCAATTCCCCCTTATCCTTCATAGCTAATCCATTCAAATCAAAAGACAATCCTCTTTTTTGATCATGAGACAACACCTCTTTTCTCATTCCAAGCATATATTAGACTTTAAAAAATGAATGATGGAAACTACAACCTCCAAATGTGGCTGCCACATAGCAAGGTATGATTTCTCAGTAAGGAAATTTCCTTTGGATGTTTAATATTTTGCAAACATAATAAATCACTCTAGCCAACCATCAAGTGATAGAGTTATAGCTTTTATAAAGATTAGCAGTCTAGTGTAGTCTCCTTGTGTTACGTATGTGAAAGCACTAGACTAATCACTTCATTAAGATTTGATGTGATTTAATATTTCCAAGTCATTTCAAAAATAGATGAAGACTTGTAACTCATAAACCTGATGCCCAAGAAAGAGAATAAACATCAAATAAGACACATAGTCCTTCTATCTAGTCAACCTCCAAAAGCACACACTATATACTGTTTGGATTTAACTCAGTACATCCCATTTAGCCTGCATCAACTAAAGGAATTATCACTGAAAACATTATCGATAGAAGACAACAACACATCTTTAATTAATCTACAAATGGAAGAAATGCCTTGTATAACATCATGTCACCTTCAAGATAGACACATGGAATTGAAAACTGAATTTCATGATAACTCCTCATCAGGTGCTTAGAATCTGACAAAAACAGATGGAGACATGTATCCCAACATTCCTACGGCCTCCACCAAGCCGTTCTATTTTAATCCTTACATAATTCAAAATTTTAAAGTTTCTCCAAATTGCTAGTAGAAGTGAAACGATTATATCTTGGAAACTAGGAAAGCTCTGAGCACAAAACCTTCACCATTAAATATAGGATGCTTCTAGAAATATTCTTGTGCAAGGATTCGCTATGAAACCTGACCCATCCACTAGAACAACTATTTCCGTGAAGACTTATTGTTGTGCATCAAAACCCAAACTGCTAAAAACTAAAAATTGTTGGAGCAGCCAAGATCAACAAGCACAAATTGAATAACCTTTCACAAGTGAAAAATGGAGCACAATAACATATCTATCATATACAATTTAAAGTGTGTAAAATACAATGAGAAGCCTTACATAAATAGGCAAGGAGAAGGAGGTAGGAAGGTAGGACTGAATTACTAACTACCCCTATAAGCATGAAACACTTGTCTAACTCACATGACATGTGTAAGGGCAAGTGGCAATTCAAAAGGAAGTAGGTGTCTCACATGTGTGAGTACACATGTCAAAATGAGACAAACTCCTAAAAGACTAAGTAAACTTAATCCTCTGTGTGAATAAGTCAAACCTTTAAAGAGGTGATATCTAAACTAGTTATATTATAACACTATTTACACTAACACCCCCCTTAAGTGCAACTTAGGGAGAATACAAAGATAGGTCCCAACTACTAGGCCATGTTAGGTACCCATGTACAAATGAATTTCTCATAAAGTGGAGAAAGAAAGAAAGCCCAATGGATAAAAACTTTCCTCCAAAAGAGAAATGATACAAATAGAATTGTACAAGTGAAGAAGAAAGATAAAAGGAGGACTATAGATGCCCCCCCAAGGACTACTTCTAACACTAATGTACAATAGATGTTCTCCCCACAGGAGAGAAAAGATGAGAAGGTCTATGTGACCTCCCTAGAAAATGTGAACTAAAGAACTCCATGAGAAGAGATGGATCCTCCTAAACCTAAGATGAGAAGACTAACCATGCAACCTGCCTTCAAAATACCTCTTGTAATGCTGGTAGATGCTCAAGACTGGATGCTAAAGATGATCCACAAACCTTGAACAATATTTCTCCCCTTAGAAAGAAATCAAACCATAGAAGTGTGCAAAGAATCTTCCTATTCCGAAAAGGAACATACAAGAAGAAGTATGAATGTCTCTGAATTTTGTGAATAGGATTGAAAGACATAGATGATGCCCATGATGTCTTCGAAGGATGCTTAATGATCTCCAAGCCAATGCTACACGTGACAAATGTTGAGATTTAAGTATAGGGACCATAAATGTATGGTGATAGCTAAACCCAGAAGAATCTGATAGTACTGCAGAGGATGTAAAAAAAATGATGACGGAGTCGAATATGCAGACTCATAAATATATGTAGAATATGTCACTATAGAAGGTGATGTAGGTAAGGTAAGAGAAATCATATCTGAAGAAGACAAGGCTGATGCAACTTCATCGAAGCTGACATTGAATAGAAAATGAATGTCCTCAATGATGTCTCCCAAGTCTGCAATGTGGGACTCTACAAAAAGACATGAAGTGTCGTGTAAATATGCATCCCAATGTGGCAGATCAGACAAGAACCATATCCTAGTGCAGAGAATAGCTGGAATCCATGGAGATATCATCTCTAAATTCAAATGCAACAACAAGCAATGGTGTAAATGGGATCTCAATGAAAGTCATCTAACTACAATAACTACACATACCCAACTGATGCTTTCTCACAAGATGGCTTAGTGAGACGAGGTTTTTCTACAAGTGCTTTATTAAGATCACTAGAAAGTTGACATGCATGAAGAATTTATTGTCGTAGTTCATCGATTTTGCAATGATGACATTCTTCTGTTGTATGTCATTTTAGCCCACAATATCCACATTTGATCTTCCATTTGTTATGAGGTTTATTGAGAATAGTTGAATGGAAGGGGTTGTGGGTGAGAGACATGATCAAATTTTAAGCACTTATAAAAGTAGAAATGAAATCCCCCCCCCCCACCTGGAAAAAAAAAAAAAAAGGATTATGACTAAGTTAGAAGCCCCCCAGAAAGATATGTAGGAGAAATTACAACTTGTACAAGTTTAGAAGCTAAATCATCCATTTATAACATAGGGATATTTTTACAAAAGTTTGAAAAATGGCTATCTAAAACTAAACATTACCTGCACTAATGAATTCCTTGCAAAATTCGGAACAATTTTAAAAGAAATTTCATGAAATTTCGATATCGTGGGTGAAAGTTACGCCCTATCAAAATCTGTGATTACAATGAGCTTTGAGGATTAAAAATTCATCAAAAAAGGCAATTTTTTTAGTTTGACTTTGCCAAAGCAAAGTACATGGAAGCACCTTTCTGTTGACTACAAAATTGTGAAAAACTGATAAACGGTTTGAAAGTTGTAGCAATTTGAAAAAAAATAGCCTCCTTCGGCTAGTAATGAGCCCCTAGCAATCTCCAATATAAGATATTAATTCTGACAGTTTGGTTGAAGTGTGATAACAAACCCATGTTAATAGGCTACAAAGAATGTGAACTACATAGCCGGTAGAGGTTAAATTTTAAGGTTACAAACAAAATGTTAGAAATAAAGTGTAACAAAAAATGCTAGCATGACAAAACTAACATGTGTAACCAAAAAAATATGTGACCTCCCCGCAGGGTTAGGAAATTGAGATAGTTAACATTAACTACAAATGTCACCAATATAGTGACTAAAGTCAATTGTCATAAATGTCATCCTTCAATGAATAAAACCATGACCGACAACCAGCAATAAAAGAGAAACTAACTTCTTAAGGACCGACCCAATAAAAGAAAACAACCACCATGAATAACTGCGAGCTATCATGGAGTCTTGGTCGGCCAGAATGGACAGAGAGTCCTAATAATTGGGCGACTGAGTAAAGAGTCCAAAAAATTGGACTTGGAGTCGGAGCTCGTGAGGAGTCCTGAGCAGTACTCTTCAAATGCCAAAGTTGTTCCATGATCTACAAACTGTGAAGACCTCTGTGGAGGCGTTAGGAATAGAAGACGTTGCTCAAGTTGCATGTAGCTTCTTTGCAGGCGAAGCAGAGCTAGAAAGAGCTGTTAAAGGCCACTGTGAAAGTGAGCCTCTAGAACTTCAGAAACATGACAGGCTGGGTCGTAAAGCTCTCCAGAAGAGTTGTTGATCAGTGTCCACCCTAAAGACTAAGACTAGTGAAATGAAGACTTTGATCTGCAATGGTGTAAAACTAGTGACCAGAAGTGGAAATGAATTTAGTGGTGGCGCATTAGCCACTGAGAATAGTGCAACTGGTGGAGACAAATGGTGGAGCTACTACTACTAAGGAAAATAATGACCACCATCTTGAATGGAAGCCCGTGAGCTGCAGAGATAATAATGACGGCTTTGTGTAAACTTGGTGACCTCTGTGACTTCAACGACGTTGGATCTGGTGGTCAAAAAAATCAAAATTGTGGTTGAAGCCGACCTACAACCAAAAAACCATTGATGTAGAACTTGTATTCAATGATTGTGGGCAGGGAACGGTTTGAAACAACAACCACCGGATAGCAACCTCGAACTGTGAACAAAGTGTGCAATGGAAGTTTGTTGAAAGTGTTGAAGCACAAAACAAGAGCTCAAATTTGATTTGATGCCGAGGTCTATGCACAGAGAAATGTCTCAAACAGATAAATAGTAGAATACGGCCAGGAACCATGAACCAGAGGATCACAGATCCATAGAATGTTGAGCTCCCACATCAAACAGGAGAATGAAGATGCGAAGCAGAGAACTCTTGAAAGGATAATGATAAACATCCAAATCATCTAAAAAAATAGGCCTTTGAAGAGTGCAGAGGCCCAAAGGCCACAAATACTGCACAAAAAACACAAAATCGACCAATAACAAAAAATTGCATGGGCCAAAGTGCCCTCTACAAAAAAAAATCATTTTTTTTTACAATATTTTGAGAAAAATAAATTTTGATCAGTGGAAGGGGGTAAAATTTTGCCTCTGATAATTTTTTTTGCGTTTTTGGCAAAAAAAATCTGATTTGGAGGCCATACGAACCCTAGGGGGTAATAAAATTGACTTTTACCAAAAAAGTCATTCAAAGGGTCACCTTGACTATCTCAGGCCTTCTAAACTCAACAATGCACTTTTTTTGGCTCCACGACGCTCCGATGATAGAGCTAAGTGTTGGAGTCACTGATTTGGGAAGGAACATGGAACCATGGCTCTAATACCATGTTGGAGCAGCCAAGATCAGCAAGCACAAATTGAAAAACCTTCCACAAGTGAAAAATGGAGCACAATAACATTTCTATCATATACAATTCAGAGTATGTAAAATACAATGAGAAGCCTTGCATAAATAGGCAAGGAAAAGGAGGTAGGAAGGTAGGACTGAACTACTGACTACCCTTACAAGCATGCAACACTTATCTAACTCACATAACATCATGTGTGAGGGCAAGTGGAAAGTCAAAAGGAAGTTGGTTTCTCACATGTGTGAGTACACATGTCAAAATGAGATAAACTCCTAAAAGGCCAAGTAAACTTAAGCCTATGTGTGAATAGGTCAAACCTTCAAAGAGGTGATATCTCAACTAGTTAGATAATGACATTATTTACACTAACAAAAATATGCAATCCTACTCAATCCACCTATACTGCACCATTGAGAGATGTCGTCAAAGTGACACATAAACTAAAATTGAAGGAAAACACTGAAAAATATTTTTGGGTGATGTCGATTGCATGTGTGTCGAGTGGGTGCTCCTACATCATATTGTCTCTAGCTCTCCCATATCATGGGCTTCCTCACAAACACCCTCATCTTTCTTACTATTGAAATCTTTCACAACTCACATCACACATTCTATATTCTGCAAAGACAAATTTCTTCGTGGCTCCTTAGCTTTCAACTGCTCAGGGCTTCTCTCTCATACATGCAGTAATTCTTTTGAGATTTTCACAACTGCTTCCTCTTCTCTACCACAGGTCTTGGTACATACTCTGCACACTTAGGGTCTTCTAGCTCTAATACCAATTAATGCAAGACTTACTCCCTCTTGGCCAAACACATACACTTCCACACACAAAATCGCATAGGTAATATATTATGACAGCAAAGACTCTCTGTTCACAAATTGAACTCACAAACCATACAAGATTGCAACAAAACAATATTTCACTTTATTATGCCAAATCCATACATCAATCAAATTCTACAAAAACATTACAAATAGGGTCTTCAATAGTTGCTCTCTCTTTCAACCTGCACACACAACCCCCATGGCTTCCTCTGTATACAGGTATTCACTCTCACCTCTACGCCCATCCCATGGCAGAGATTTCCCTCTCTGAAATCTACCTCTAAGCTACTAGAACATTTCTTTAAATAATGTTTCAGCTGCAATTTTTGGCTTTTCATATTCCTCAAAAAAATTTAGTGCCTCTAGAACAGCAACACCACATTTTTAAGAAGAGAATCACTCTTTTGAGAGCCTTTACTTAATTTAGGATGCCGAAAAAGCACAAAAAGTGTTTTTTTATAGCTTTTGACTAGGCTCATATCTTTGTTTGAAAACTAGCCAATTTGAGAATAAAAGCCTATTGAAGCTTCCCATAAAAGTATTTCACTCCATCTTTTAAAAATCTTAAAAATTAATTGTTTCCATAGCCTACTAGACAATTTTTTTTTATTTTAAATCCTCCCAAAGATTAAGAATTTGGCTATGAAACCTTCAGCAGATGATGTGAAATACATCTAAGAATATCCTTATTAAATTATTTGATCCCAGTCTTCATAGATTTTCATAAACAATTGTTTCCATAAAACTATCCTACGGAGCCTTAAAACAACGATTCGACAAAAAATGAAATGTTGCAAATATGAGCCAACTTGAAGTTTCCTAATGTTGAGAGATGCTTGAAAACACCAAATAAATCCAAAACACACACCAAAACTGAAATTAAAATAAAATATTTTTTGGGCAATGCAAGATCGCCTATGGACTCGGATGCTCCTGCATCACTCTTCACCACTCTTCACTCGTAGATCCTGGTGTAGACTCTGCACCTCAAAACCTCTAGCTTTGATACCATTTGATGCAAGAGATACTCCCTCTAGCTATTAAAACACACAAGTCAACAAAATAAATCTTGTAGAGACTCTCTGCTCAACACAAATTCATAACACAACATAAAATGTAAAACAATAAACCTCCTTGATTTTATTCCACTTAACAAAATTGTTCTTCCACAATTACAAATCTGCAATTAAACAAAATTACATCAAATTTCATGGCCTTCAATGGCCTTTCTAAAATATACATGTCAAATTTTCTCTCTCTTTGTTTTTGGACAGCAAACCTCTATTCACTTATATGCCCTTCTCGTGGGCATTCCCCTGCTAGACACTCTCTTCTTCTCACAAGCTCGCTCTCACTGCATTCTTCCTACCAATCTACAACTTCCTCTCATTCACAAGTGCCTTCACTTCTTTACTCTAGTGCTGTCCCCTCCCTGAGAATCTCCTTCAGAGAAATTTTCTTCAAACTGCAGCATCATTTCGTTTTTAAATATACCTCTTGAATGCCCACAACAAAGCATCTCTTCTCTATGCAGAATGTGAATCCCAAAAGTCACTTTAAATTTTCATTTTCTTTTTCAAAATCTTGTAGCCTCAAGCGAGGTGTATGTGTCTTCCTTAGGCACCTCCATTTTGACTTGGTTTAATTTCTCCTTGGTCACACAAAAGGAAACCAAATAGAATAGTGTTTCAAATGCTAAGATGGGTGCTAGACCTCTCTTGTTGCCCCTTCATTATCCAAAGCCTCTTTCAAATTATTAATTAATTTTTTAGAATTTTTGTCTTTGGAATTAGGGTGCCTCTATTTGTCTTGTAGAAATAGGATATCATAATAAAATTTATAGATCCAAATTTGGCTCTTATCAGACATAAATTAAAACATGTTTCCTTTTTACCTAGAGCGACTACATGGAAGATTCTCTACATTTGCCCAATTCCATGTTTAAAATGCATTAAAGATAAAATATTAATCAATATTCCTTAAGTAATACCTTGGTAATTCTCACAAAATGACTTTGAGAAGAAAATTATGTTTTGTCACTACAACGAAGTGCAAAATTAGGTGCAGGAAAGATGAAATTTTGAAAGTGCTTCATTTCACCTAAAAACTTGGTCAAAGGTGTTTTATGACCCCCTTAGATCCTCGACAAAAGGATTTCACTCGAGCCTTAAATAATTTTTTAATTTTAAACTTTTCATAAAACCACCAACACAAACTTTTGGCATTAAAATCTCCCAAATGGTTGAGAATTTAACCACAAAATATTTTGCACATTTGGAGAAATGCATCGAAGATATACCTATAAGAGGATTGGTCACCAAACCTCATGGATCTCCTAAAACAATTTTTTTCATGAAAATTGTCTACTGGGATGAATAACTGTGATCACATAAAATTCATATTTTTGTAAATCTATGCCAACTTGAAGTTCCCCGATGTAATGAGATGCAAAATTAACCATTACAAACCCTAAAACTGAAAAGAAAACCAACAAATATTTTTGGTTGATGTCGATCGTGCATGCACTCAGATGCTCTTGCATCAATTCTTTTAACTTCTTTTGTAGGACTTCTATTGAGAAGATATATTGTTGTTCATACTGCTTCTGCCCCAAAAATCTTATCTAAATTGTTCATTTTCATCATACTCCTTGTCATTTCATCAATGGTTCTATTCTTTCTTTTAGCAACTCCATTTTATTGTGGAGTGTAGGAAGTAGTGAACTCTCTCTTGATTCCATGATTTCTGCAAAAGTTTAGAAATTGATTTGATTTGTACTCACCTCCATTATCTAACCTTATCACTTTGATGTACTTACCACTTTGTTTTTCAACCAACCTCTTGAATTCTAAAAATTTATTAAACACTTCTAGTTTTGCAATCAAACAATATACCCATGTTTTTCTTGAGTAGTCATCAATGATGAGACCCTTGCAAATGGATACTCCCCTATCCCTTCAAAAGGGACCCACAAAAAAGTGGTCTTTATATTATTTTTTCTTGGTGAATAAGTGTTGCCTTCAATCGATAATGCACTTAATTACAAATAATTCCCTTATCACTTTTACAAGAAAGACTACAAAAGGTTCAAAGTTAAAACCCCTCTAAATCAAATTTAATTCCCATATTACATATCATTTCTTAAAAAAAACTTTTTATGCACCTTTTTTTTTCTTATAATCAAGAATAAAAAGGCAACATAAAATTTAAAAACTTTTGAAACTATTTCCCTTCAATAAAATACTTTTACTCTCTTATTTTTTAAAGGAAGACTTTCACATGAATTTTTAAAGAAAAAAGTTTTGTTTATATTTTATGAGGCCTGGCCTTTCACATGGCTTTTAAAAAACTTAAAGCAAAGTCTAATACTTTTTTTATGCAGTTCATTCACAAACTCTTTTTGCTACCTGATTCAGAAGCACGAGCCTTAGGATGAACCCCTTTGGCTGAGAGTCAAGGTTTAAGGGGTATCCATTCCACCAAATTCACTTGGGGCATGATCCTAGCCTCATCCCTTATGGTATCGGGGGCCTTGCACCCAGTAAGACTTGATCCCTGGTGGGCTCATTCAAAACCTTTCAAATTCACCAAGAGACCAAGGGCCTTTTGACAAGTGTATTAATTTGGGAATTCCCCCTTTTCTAAAAATAAGAGTTGACTTCTCTTTTACATATTCATGACCAATAAAAAATAAAAAAAATTCAATGAAGAAAACTTTCACATGGCCTAGAAATCCTTGTTTATACTTTGAAACACTACTTCTCTTTCCATGAGTTGCACACCTCTTCACACGCATAACATCCCAACAGGGAGGGCCATGATATGTAAATGGAGAGGGGTTGATGCCAACTATAGAAATTTTTCATCTTTAATGACAAATTTCTACTCCTTTGTTTCCTCTTGAATGCATTCGCCTTTTGGATGCCTCTATTGGATTCCTCCAAGCCAACACAGACCTCACAACCTTAACAATAGTTACAAGGACTCAAGATCTATCATTCAAACAAATGGCTTTGATACCAGATGAAGGACAATGAAAAACAACAATGGTGATCTGCTGATCACAAAACAAGAAATTACATAAAACCCCCAACTTGCCTTAATATAATAAGAGGTAGGGAAACTATATATAGAGTTTCTAAGATATAGGTGAGATTATGGCACACAACCATATTCACTAATAACCCAACTACAATACTAAATGCATACAACAAAGTCAAGAAATGTAGCTACAATATTAATGAGCCCAATGGGTATTATTGCAATTAGTCAAGAAACTATTGTTAAAGTTGTGAAATAAAGGGGGCTAAAATTATGCAGCAACTCCATTTTTTATATAGAGTAAAAAACTACAATTTAATATAACTGTTAGAAAATAAAAATATTCATGGGATCACTAGCTCTACAAATATCTCCTTAAAAAAATGAGCATTGGCTACTAGCCAAAATAGAATTTATTTTTGTCCAAGAAATCTACTACATTGAAGGCAGAATTAATTTTCATATTAATTTATTCTATCAACTCACAATACATGACAAATATAATAGTGTTTAATGTCATTCAACAAAAAATATTAATAGAGTTGAAATTTGAACCTTACTTTAATATAAGATAAGGTTGAAATTTGAGCCTTGCGTTAATATTTGAATAAGAATTACATTATTAATATAGTTGAAATTTATCACAAGAATTTAATGTATTGAAAATCTAATAAAATTTCAACGTTAATTTTATTCATACATTGACTGTTCACAACATGAACCAATAAGAAAATGGATAAATGATAATTTTCAAATTATTAGATACGAAAATTAATTATAGACTATAGTATTGTTGACTATATTTTTAAATTTTCTATGATAATTGCATCAAATATATGAATTTAATTATTCTTGCCTACTGCACTCAAAATAAAGATCTTAAAAGAAACTTAAGGGGAAAAATGTCACACTTGCAAGCTAGTGAGGGAAGAGCACGTGAAGACAAATTACGTCAGGGATACCACCTTTCACCACTCGGACAAATGCAATCCCACTAGGAACCAAGAGGAATGGTAAACATGGAGGAGTCCAAGACTGAACCAGGACAAATAGTATGCTAGACTTGGATCCCCAATGGTGGAATGGGAGATTGAGGTATCAAAATATCGATGTCAGGATGGGAGTAGATAGGAGAGACATTGGAAGGATCTTGAAAAGCAAGGAAATATCGATCGTTCTAGAAATCCTAACCACAAAAATGGATCAGATTATAGAGTGCACCCTAATTATCATGTGGACCAAGAGGAATTGCCTAAAACAACTAATTCAAGATTGGTGGAACTAGACTATTGCAAACCAGGTAAGAATCAAAACCCTAGCAAACGATTTCTTTTTAGTAGAATGTGAAATCAAAAATGTGAAATATGAAATTATGCATAGTCCTCTTTTCTTCAAAGACTTGAGGTTTTATAAACTAGATTGGGAACCAAATTTTGGTTCATCAAAACATCATGTCAAAAAGAAGGCAGTTTGGATCAAATTGGATATAACCTCCCCCCAGAATACTGGGAAAAGGAATCTTTGAGACAAATCAGGGGAGCCCTGTGGACTTTCTTAGGGATTTATGAAAACTTTTTCAATGAGGATCGTAATGAAGCATTGAGGATTTGTGTTAATATCGACCTAGAAGATGGGGTTTAGGAAGAACTAGAGATCATTTTGGAGAATGGACGGTGGCTGTAGAAAATAAAAATTGATGATGGGTGGGGTGGAAAATTACTGTTCTGGGATTACAACCAAAAGAATAATGAGAAGCCAAATTCCCCAGAACCTAAAGGGAGGGATGAGGAATATACCAAGAATTCTTCCAAGGCATCCTCTAAAACAAAGGAAACAAAGGATGTCGAAACCCTAACTTAGCCTCATAGGGAAATTGAAAACCTGGATGCTCCTAGGGAGTCTTCTAAGGAAACTAAGGAGCAAAATTCACAAGTTGGAGGGGAAAATGACTTCCTTGTGATGGGGGATTATACTTGTTATATGTGAAAAGTAGATAGGTTGAAATGTAGTTAAGATAAGTTCAATCAAACCCTCCCTTCACATTAACATTCAAGGACATAAACTAAGCTAAATCACTACTGATGTAAGAGGACTCACCTATAGGTTTGATGTCACTATTGAATTATAAGGAAAGATAGAATAGATTGATGAATTTGTTAAACCTTAGCTAAATTTAGCCTCAAACCCTAATTATATGAAATCATATATAGACGAATGAAATATGACAAATGATCACACAGGAAGGCACTAAATATAGATTAGAAACATACCAGGATTTAGATTTTCATAGGTGGAAGCTTCGGGGAAAATGGAGCAGGCACCCAAGTTTGATAGGCAACTTTTCTATAGATCTAGAATAGTGATCTGTGTCAGATTGCAACCTGCTTCAAAGTTTCCATAAATGCCATTTAGGAGGACTATGGGGCGGGCACCCTAGTCCAGTAGGGTCAATTCTCTGCACTTTTTCTTCAGATCCCAAATCTCTATCCTCTGCCAAGTTACTTCTCTGTAACTCCAATTTTCCAAATCTCACACCTATAACCTACAATCACAAAGAGAGGGGTTTGGGGGTTGTGGTTTTTAAGATCTTTCCTCAGTCAAGTCCTAGAATGGCATTCAAGCCTTCCAACACTATTGTTAGATAGAGTGCGTGCCCTTGTAGGGAAGAGGCCAAATCTAATGAGAAGATAAATTGATTGAAGCATAAATAGATGTCACCTTAGACGTGAAACCCTCACAGAGACTAAGAACCTTCAAATTATGAGGAGATGAGTTGATGAAGCCAAATATGCAACAAACACATACAAACACAACATAATTTTACTCTGCAACACAATGAATGCCTTGAATGCTCTTTGCTTGATAATCATAAGTTTGCCTTAATCAACTAGGAGTCATCTAGGAGTAAAATGAAGTCATAAACCTATTTAAATATGCATTTATACTAAACTTTCATAATTCAAATTGAAAAGGCTGACAAGGAAAACCTTTTTAAAGGTCCTACACCAAAATCTAAAATTTAGGACCTGACAAATCAGCCTGGACTTGGGAGCAGGTGCCCAAGTCCCAAGGCACTTTTTGAGTCTTGATTGAGCTTTAAAATAAACCCCTAGGCCCCATTTAACATGGGTTTCAGGGAAAATTTCTCTAGGATAAATTTTAAACATGCATAATGAAATTAAGGGGACCTAGGAGCTAAACTAGGAGGTAAAAAGTCATAGGGAAAATTTTTACGACATAACATTTAGCCCCCACTTTAATGTACGTATGATCTTATGATTGTATTAAAGTATGGTCGAAAACACATCAAACACACTAGGCACATGGAGCTAAGACATACACAGATTGAGGAACTATTTCTAGCCCCTAATCTCAGGTAAGCACTAGAAGACACATTGAATACATGCAAGACATAGAGAATACAATAGGAAGCACACAAAACATGGTGAATACAGTGGAAGCATGCAATACATGATGAAAACATGAGATCATTCATGCAATACATGATGAATACATTGATATAACATTTTATATATGAAATAAAATCCTAACTAAGGGGTGGGGGGAACTCATCACTACGCGCCTTGAAACCACAAAAAACACACAATACAAAACCCAAATTTTAGGGGGTGCTCATCACTATGTGCCTTGATACTACACCATGGGGAAGACACACCAAACAAAACCTGAGTGTGGGGGGAGCTCATCACTACATGCCTTGATACCACACAAGGGGAAGACACAACAAACACATAAAAAAGATACATGGAATACACAAGCAGCATATAGCATGTCATAGACATACTATGTGTCTTATACATGGAAAACATGAGTGATGGAAGGATCTTATTGCTAAGTCCTACCGTCTAAAACATGCCAAACACACCTAATGGTTGAGTTGTGCTACTACAACTCCCAAAGACACGCTTAATAGAGGATGGCTCAAGATCCAACCCCGCCTTACGATGAGGACTTTGTATAAAAGGATGTGCACTAGCTCAAGAGATACACCATCTCGTCTTCCGCAGAAGGTCTTTTTATTGCACTAGTTCAAGAGATGCATTATCCCACCTCGCGAAGAGGGCTTTTTATTGCAATTTAAATAAGGATGTGCACTAGCTCAAGAGATACACCATCCCACCTCGTGGTGAGGGCTTTCAAACATGCTTTTTCAATGTCAAATAAAACATATACCATAATATATTCCCCCACCTTAAGGTGGTTGATTTCACTTACCGATATCAAGCACATTAAGGTAGAGAGAAAACACACAAGGGAACAAGAGCTCTCACAAAGCCCATGCCCCCAAGGTGACATGAGCTTACAATCACTGAATGTTCCCACAAACATATTGATATGATTTGCTAAAATAAACAACAAGATGGTTAGAAATCTTATTCTAAGATAATAACCAAATGAAATCATGAAAGCTATGCATACAAATAGTCACATCAAGGACCAAGGCTATACTCATGGGTTTGGAGCTGAGTATCACCATTGGGTTATACTACAGGTACCTCAGAACTAAGTGTAGCAACAAGGTGAGATACCAATCAAATTGTACAAGAGCAAATTGAGTGGATTGTAAATGTTAGTCACAATAAATGTCATAAGATGATACATCATACGAGTGATTCTTCTAGTCAAGTGTCAGATATATAGATCAACCCCATCTTCATAAATGGACTAGGTCCATTTTTTCTTTCTTGCTGAAGGGATGCATGATCCTTATCAGTATTTATTTGTTTTTGTCATCCACCATCTAGGTAGAATCACTGAAGAAGGTAAACAATAAAAATGAGAGAGGAGAGAAAGTGCCTTTGGAACACCACATAGGAGGATGCCCCCAAAGCACCCTCCACAATGCTATGCCCCCAAAGCATAACATAAAATAAAAAAATAGAGGAGAAGTGATTTAGAATAATGATAAAACAAATAGAAGAATGATCACAATAGAAGTGGGCTCCTGGTATCTTTGACCTTACAAGAGTATCAAGGGTCATCCTAGGAGACCTAAACAACACATAAGGAGAGACCACATAAGCGAGCAAAGATATGCTATGTCAAAGGTGCCTAAAAGGGTTAGAAATACTTATCTGTGTACACAATCGAACTAGCATTTGTTGTTGAACAAGTCATCTTCATCCCAATCTCGAATGCAAGAGGAAAGAGGTACATAAGGTACAATTGCCTGATTTAAATCATCATCCTTTAAATCTTCATTCTTAATCTCTTCTTTGTTTGGTTCAATGTCAGATGGTGAAATGTTCTTTTATTGAGGTGGTGTCCTTTGAGCCAAGGCTTGTCTTCTCTTTCTAATTTCTCTTCCTAGTCTATTACTTCATGTTTTATTAGTGATATTGTCAAGAGAAATATCATGGTTTTCCATAGTTTTTGACATCTCAAAAGAAGAAGTAGATATGGAATTAACTCTTAATGTTGCATTGCTTTGTTTTCTATGGATATCTCCTGATCCTTGTAGGGATGACAGAGGAGGAACCTTAGCAAATATCCCCTTACCTTGTAGTTTAGGGGGTTCTTGTAATGCAAGTTTTTCTTTATTTGTTGTTTGTTGAATAGGGGGTCCAACCAATTTTGATAGTAAGTGTGCTTTGTACCATTGATATCCCAAGAAAGTTTGATCCTATTGTGGTTCAGGTTCCTCAGTAGGTTCTAGCCAAAAGTAATCAAGGATGAAGTTTTTCCAAGTAACCATAGGTTTCCATCAACTATTGAAGAAAGAAGTAGAATTGGTGAAGGTGGAAGGGATAGAAGTGACAAGTGGGCTCCCTCTGATTACTCACCAACAATTTGCAAATGATACAATGTTATTTGAGGCTACGAAAAGATAGGAGGCCTTCCAATTGATGGAGAATCTAAGAAAGTATATGAAGGCTTCGAGGCAGGAAGTAAGACAAGAGAAATCTGAAATCTTCTTTTCTAACACACCCTCGAGAAGGAGCAGGAAATTCTAAGGATCCTAACATTTAAATAGGGACAATTGCCATGCTCTTATCTGGGACTACCTCTAGGAAAGGGGTTGAGAACTAGAAAACTGTGGGATCCTCTGAACCAAAAGGTAAGTGCAATACTAGCATCATGGAAGAGAAAGTGGTTGTCTTGGGCTAGGAGAATTAGAATGTTGAAGGCAGTAATTTATGTTATTCCAATTTACCTAATGTCTTGCCTAGCCTTACCTTCAGGAGTAAGTAAGGAGTAGGATAGAAAAATGAGAAATTTTTTTTGGCAAGGCAACAATGAAAAATAAGAGTTAGCTCTCATCTCTTGGGAGAAAATATGCAAATCTAAAGAGGAAGGAGGGGTTATAATCAAGAGCCACTTGCTACAGAATAGAGCTCTTGGAGCAAAATTGGTCTGGTAGATGTATAAGGAGCCTAAAAGGAAATGGGCAAAGATTCTGAGGTATAAATACTTGGATGAAGACAGTCCTTCAAGCATATTAATAACCTCTAATCCTCCCCATGGCTCAAGGCTATGGAACTTCATACAAAACTACAAGTCAATTCTCACAAACTACCTCTCCTAGGATATCCATGATGGAAGGAAACCCTTATTTTGGGAAGATACTTGAGTAGGATGTCCCAGTTTGGATAACATGTTAAATATGGAACAAGTCCAAAGCTTTCTTAAGTGAACTTGGGGAAGTTTGGTGGAGAATTATGTTGTTTTCAACTCTAAAAATAGAGCTTTGGGGTGGAAGTGGATAGAACTTTCAGATTTGGGCCTACCTCTAGATGACATATAGCTTCTATCCTCTACCTTGAAGAATAGAGTTATGGTTTTTAGACAAAGAGAAGATGAGCTAATTTGGTGTGGATCTAAGACTAGTCAATATAAGGTAAGAGATGGGTCTCTGAGATTGGCTAAGGAGTTGGAGTAGCTAGAGGCCAACATCCCCCTTCACCTCTATTGGAGTAATCTTTGTCTCCCTAAAGTAGGAACCTTTACCTGCGTAGCTCTCCAAAAGAGGATCCTCACGGTGGAGAGATTCAAGAGAATGGGATTTCTAGGCCCTTTAATATGTGAACTCTACAAATCTTGGGAAGAAATAATTGACCACCTTCTACTAGGATGCCCTTTCTCTTAGGAGTGCTGGAGATGGTTCTGTGCCAAGTTAAGCTGGGCTAGTGCTCTGCCAGAAGATATACTTAGTCTGTTCAAATAGTAGCCATGCATCTGAATGTCATCCACCTTTGGAATACTCTAGATAGTTAGCCCTTCAATGAGGCTCTAGGAAATTTAGAAGGAGAGGAACATAAGATTGTTTCAAGGCAAAGAAATGAATCTACCTTCCTTTCAAAATAAGGTAGAAGTCACGATAACAGAAGTCACAAACAGTAGGTTCATGCATGGTACTTCCTGGAAGTATTCCTTTTTAGATTGGAATGTAGATATGGGGAATAATTGGGGGGTATGTAGATTCCACCTTGGTTTGGGCCTAGAGGATCAACCTCAAAGAATTCTAGAGAGAAGGTGGTGTGGGAGCCTTCCTTAGTAAGGTGGGTGAAATTGAACTTTGACGAGTCTTCTAGGGGTAACCCAGGTCCCTCAGGTGCAGGATGCATCATGTTGGAAAAAAGGAAAGAGAACAAGGAAAAGTTGCAACTATGTAGCTTTAAATGTTTTCAAATCTAAAATTAATAGCATGTGTAAATCTAAAAATTACTTTCAATTTAGATGTTAGAGTATTTCTCCAATTTAATCAATGTAGTAGAAGAAAATAGCTTGCAAAAAGAAGACAAGTATTTACGTGGAGAAACCCCTAAGGGAAAAAAAACTCCACACCAAAGGTGTTTATTCTTGTATTAAATCTCTTGTGAAAAATTACATTCAATACTGAAATCCTTTGATTCCTTGATGCACTTCAAAAGCTTCTTCAATCTTCAAACCTATAAAAACTTCAACAAAAAAGCTTCTTGGTTTTTTCTTCTAAATCTTTTGAAAAAACTTCTTGCTTTTCTCTTCTAAGTCTTTTTCACAATTCAACTCTCTGGAAAATGTATGGGGCTCTTAATTAATTGATATGAAGCTTCTTAATTCAAAAGCTTGAAACTAAAATTACAATAAATTGTAATTGATAACATAGCTTCCAATGCTAATGCAAAAACCAAGCACTCTAAATTGAGAAGACTAAACTCAAACAATGTCCAAGCTTTTAGTTAATTGCCTCTTCATGATGTGGGCACCCAAGTATGCTAAAATTAGCTTTGCTAACATCAAACATATTTATAAATAAAAGCAACAACAAAAAGCCTTCCAATTGGGTGTGCATATTTGCCCAATTACTTTTTGTTGACTGAAGTGATCAATACACATCAATTTCATGCAAACAACATGCAAGATTGATGTCCCCAAGGTTATTCTGAATTACTTTGTTCTATACATTTAAGTGACATGCAAACACTGGATCCAATGCATGCAATTGATACCCATTACCTGAAACACTGAGATGTACCATCCTACAACTTTTTAGAGTTGGAGTGTTCTACAAATAATAACTTAAAACTGACATGGAACTAACATGCAAGCATTTGCAACAACATGCAACCGATACCCATTACCTGAAACATTGAGATGTACCATCCTACAAGTTTCTAGAGTTAGAGTGTTCTATAAGCAATCTCACAAAACTGACATGCAACAACATGGAAGTTCATATAATTGACATGCAACAACATGCAAGGTCATACAAGTCCATAGGAGTGACATGCAACAACATGTAAGCATATGCAAGTGACATACAACAACATGCAAGCACATGTAAGTGACATGCAACAACATGCAAGCACATGCAAGTCCATAGGAGCAACATACAACAACATGCAAATCCATAGAAGAAACATGCAACAACATGCAAGTACATGCAACAACATGCAAGCTTTTATAAACTCATGCAAGTAATACCCAATTCATGTATCTCTAACACTTTAGTTAACTCCAACATTATATCCATGCAAGGTGTCTCAACATTATCCAATATCCACTCATGTACATAAAAAAGTACAACTCCAAGTCTAAGTATAAGTTTCCATCAAAAGGGAACACCCAAGTTTAACTCTCACTCACTAAGAGTTATCAAACTCTCAAAATAGACTTAGGAGAAGTTAACAACGTCTTCATGGCGCCCACTCTAAAAATGGATGCCCAAGTTTGAACTTATCAATTAGGAGTTGATTGTGTTGGAACTAAAAAATTTTACATTTTACATCTGCTAAGAATTCACTAAGTCTCAACATAACATGAGTAATGTCCCTCATTTTTCAAAGACAACCAATAAAAATTTGTGTGACCAGATCCATTTTAGAATCTACACATAGACAATCTCATGAATATACCTAGCTCTCTAACCATAGCCTAATTCTGATACTAAGTCATCTATATCGGCAAGACCTCAAGTAATTCACCCCGAACTGCAAAATACATTTTTTGAAGTATAATGTGATAATCAATGAGAGATGATCAATGTCTGAATGATCAAAATTATATATGTCAAAAGATCAAGGAGACATTCTGTATGTATCACCGATGCATACTCATCGGTGTGAGTAGAAAAATCAAAGTGAAATCCTAAAGTTACACTGAGCCTTCGAGTCAAACTGACCAATGGCTCATCACCAAGAAGCAAACAATCTCTCCCCGACGCATAATATTAAGACTATTGGCATGACATATACAATCAGAATGAAATCCTTAAGTTTCATCGACCATAAAAGTCACCCCGACATAAGAGACAAAAAGCTTTTGGTAGGACTCTCACCGATATGTTCTAATAAGAATGACCAATGTAGATAAGATCATCGAGAAGACCTAACTCATCAGGAGACTATCTTATTCTCTTGATGCTGGAGATTGTCATGCCAATAAAGACAAGATAATCCATGCCTATCAGAGAAACACTCACCGATGCCAAGAAGAACGTTCACCACACCTAATCAAAATGACATCGGGATGAAAATATTAATATCTCCCTGAAATAACAATAAAGGGTTCATAACTCTATGAAAAGAGTATTTTGTGGAGACAACAATGCACCCTTGGCAACCAACCAGAAACATATGTAAGAAAATGGTGCCAAAACAATATGAAGATTCGACATCCAAGGAAGCTCGCTTGCATCTGGAGAAGATGGTTTCAATAGAGGTGGACATTAGGGATGCCATTGAGTATACTGAGACACACCTAAACCAAGAATTTTTTGATCATCTTGCTCAAATTTACTTATGGCTTAGCAAGGCTTAGTATTAAATATATTTGTTTACTTCCATAATTTTGTTAGTCCTCCAAAGACATTATGAAGAGATGTGTTTTCTTCACTAATATTGATATAAAAGTTAGAACATGTGATGGCCATAAGATCATCGATTACGAGGCATCTCTCTTGACTTGAAAAGGACTTTATATATTACATATAAAAGGAAGATATATTATCAGTTATGTTTTAATTAAAGAACTTCTATTACACATGTATACTTTCTAAAAAGCATAATGGAACAAAATATTTCTACATGGTGATTTATTTTCAGTGTTCAATAGTTGTGTAAATTTTCATGATTATATCTTATTGTGTTGTCTCCGAAGTGGTTTTGTTGAATTGTTCAAATTTATATTTGTCAGGGCACATTTGTTTGCACTGTGTGAAGTTCTTTGATTGGTTTTGAGTTGATGTGAATTAAAAATCCTTTTCTAATAATTGACTTTAATTGGTTCTTCTCAAAGATTAAATCCCTTTGAAGAAGTTATTGTGATTGGTTTCCATAAACTCAAGAATTAACTTCTTTTCATAATTTCACAGTAATTCAAGGGAATATCATTGGGATTATATAAGAAGAGCACTGTCACATACAAACCTGCACATTTGTACAAGGTGTAAATATCCAAAGTGCCCAACTATTAGAGTTAAGCTAGGAGATAAGCTCACCAATCACATACATCTGTTTCCATTCATTAACTCAAATAACCTAATAGATTTAGGCACTAGTCTTACTCATTTCATTAATTGAACATATTCATTAGTTTTGCATTGATATTGCTTATACAATTTATACCAAATTAGAACCATACCATTTTCAATCACTGTTTGGACATTAGAAGTAAAAGTAGGTAGCAACTAATCATCTATTCCACACCATTTGCCACTGTGGGTAGATCCACCACTCAACCACAATCACACATCCTAATCTGCTTCATTAGTAAGGTACACTCACCTAGCTCTGGCAAAACCTAAAGTGCAAGAAGTCATTAACCCTATAGGTTAACTCCATTTTGTTAGATCAAAAACATTGCAAATCTAAGCATATAGCCTGGCATCCTCTTAGGATTTGTAACCTGCATTTTTGAGACCTAACAAAATTGGCAACTCTTCTAGGGAGTAAGCCCACTTTGAACCTCAACCTTCCATCATAGAGCTATCTCAAAGCATCATAACATATTTAAGACTCTGTTGGAAAGAATTGCAATTATTTTCCTACAAAGAGATAGTGTTGATAACTGAGAGGGGGCGGGGGTGAATCAGTTATCCTAATTATTTCTTCTTTTGAACCTTCTTCTTAATCAAAGCAGTATTGAATCAAACAGACAAATATCATCATGAAATAAGAAACACATGACACAGTATTTTGACGTGGAAACCCGGTTAAGGGGGAAAACCACAGGGTGATTAACCCAAAGATTATTCTCTATTAGAAGAATAAGGAATTACAAAATGGCACATGCCAATTAGGGCTCACTGCCCGAGCACACTGCTCACAAAGAGGCCCACTGCCTACAAGGAGACACACTGTCTACAAAGTGATAAGAATCACAGTCTTGAACTGGAGAATGACATCTTTACCATGTCTGGATCAGTTCCATTAAGCCCAGAAACATCTGTTCTTCCTTCTGCACTTCTCTTCGCTACTTCACCTCTTTCCACATGAGCCACACTTCAAAATGAACTCACAAATCTTTATTTATACAAGACATCAACTTAGGAACAATCATCTAAGTCGGCAATCAATCATAAGAATATCCGCAAGATGAATGACACATCCGGTCGGCCACCATAAGAACATTCGCAGGATGAACAACTCATCCGGTCGGCTAAATAGAGCAAAAACTTCATCCGGAAGAATATCTTCAATTCCGGGCTCTACTGTCAATGCGGACCAACAACACAACCTCAACATGATCCAGGAACCTTCACAAGCCAGCCTGAATGACCAGGTACATCCACATTTCCTTTACTTACTGAAATCTCTTATCCTCCTTATCCGGAACTTCAAGAATACTGTCTGTCGCCACTGTCATAATGCAAGAGGTACTTCTGGACCTCCAAATCATACACAACTTGAGATGGCACATCACAAGGACATCCCAAAGACTCCTTCCAATCCACAGATTAGGATTATACAGTTCCAGACCTCACCGGACCTTTTGTGATCCTCTGTCACCTCTGAATACTTGCCGGAACCGGTTCTACACCGACAGCCACAACTCCTTCAGATCTTCATGCGGATCTCTGAAATCTTGACTGAAGCATCTCAAGACCCATATCTACAAACCCTTGAATCCGTATCCTCCGATTCGCATCCTATACAGTACATTTGCCTTCTTCTCATCACTGTTCTTTACTGTTCCTGACTGAGGCTAATTTTCTCAATAGCCTCAGCACACTGCTCATTGAATCCTTCTTGTCAAAGCAATATGAGTATGTTGACATCAATGAGAACACTGGTTTACCTTATACTTGCAACAATCTCCCCCTTTGTCATTGATGGCAACATATGATGTGAAAAACCATCAAGACAAGAAACTTCTCCTTTCTGTCACTTCTCCCCCTATCAGCAACATGTCTTCTCCTCATTTTACTGCTTCTCTTTTGATCATCAGCTACTTTTTTTTCACATGTCTTCTCTCCCCCTTTGACATCAATGGCAAAGGGCTCATACTTGCAATTTTAACATATCAGAATCATACCAGCTGCTCCCCCTTAGTAGCAGCTCCCCATCATCAATCCGGATCACAAGATATGACTGTGATATCCACCAGACTGATGCACATCAGTGCATCCTAGTGTATCACCGGAGGGGCCATGACCCCTAACTTTTCCCGGAGATATTCAAAAGAGTCCTTGGGAAGAGGTTTAGTAAAGATATCTGCAATCTGATCCTTGGAGGGAACATACTCCAACCTGACTTCTTCCTTGTTCACTTGTTCTCTCAAGAAATGAAACTTGATAGATATGTGCTTAGTCTTAGAGTGTAATATCGGATTCTTGGAAATATTAATTGCACTTGAATTATCACAGAAAATTGTGATAGGCTCCACATATTCAATTTTAATATCTCTTAGCATCTGCTTCATCCATAGGATTTGAGTGCAACTACTTGCTGCTGCAATGTATTCTGCTTCAGTTGTAGACAGAGATATTGCATCTTGTTTCTTGCTTAGCCAAGAAACCAATCTCTTCCCCAAAAAGAATGCTCCACCACTGGTGCTCTTTTGATCATCTACATCTCCTGCCCAATCTGCATCTGTGTAAGCATGAAGAGAGAACTCTGGATCTCTAGGGTACCATAGACCATACTCAACTGTTCCTTTCAAGTACCTAAAAATTCTTTTGATTGCCATAACATGAGATTTTCTAGGATCAGCCTGGAATCTTGCCACAAGACCAACAGCCTGCATTATATCTAGTCTGGTCTGAGTGAGATACAACAATCCACCAATCATTGATCTATACATTGTCTGATCTGCCTTTGGAGAGTCATCATCTTTGCTCAACTTACATCTGGTTGCCATGGGAGTGTTCATTGGTTTTGAATCTTCCATACCAAATTTCCTTAACAATTCTTTCACATATTTGGTTTGAGAAATGAAGATTCCTTTCTTTGTTTGAGTAATTTGTAGACCCAAGAAGAAATTCATTTCACCAAGCATAGACATTTCAAACTCACATTTCATCTGATTTGTAAAAGTTTTGCACATACTATCTCTTCCTCCAAAAATGATATCATCTACAAACACTTCAACAATCAAAATATTTTCATGATCAATTTTGAAATATAAGTTACTGTCAGCAGTACCTTTGCTGAATCCAATCTACACAAGATGCTTATCCAACCTTCCATACCATGCTCTTGGAGCTTGTTTTAATCCATACAATGCTTTCTTTAACTTACAGACCATATCATCATTGTCAGATAATTGAAATCCATCCGGTTGTTCAATGTAAACTTCTTCTTCCAGATCACCATTTAGGAAGGTAGACTTGACATCCATCTGATATACCTTGAAGTCTTTGAAGGCAGCAAATGAAAGAAATAATCTGACTGCTTCAATTCTTGCCACGGGAGCAAAGGTCTCTTCATAATCAATTCCTTCTATTTGGGAGTAGCCTTTGCAGACCAATCTAGATTTGTTTCTGATTACTTTACCAGCTTCATTTAATTTGTTCTGGAAGACCCATTTGGTTCCAATCACATTCCTATCTCTAGGTCTGGGAACAAGATCCCAAGTATGATTTTTCTCAATTTGCATTAATTCATCTTTCATTGCTTTAGTCCAGTTTTCATCATTGCAGGCTTCATTTACTGTTTTAGGTTCAATCTTTGAAATCAGACAACATTCATCCTGATTTTGAGCAACATTCCTTCTAGTTTGCACACCTTTGCTTCTGTCCCCTATGATCTGATCTTCAGAGTGGTTTAGTGTCACATACCTTGGAATTTTGGGAGTATCCTGCACTGTTGCTTTTTGATCAGGCTCATTCAAACCTATCTCTTCTTCCTGATTTACCGGATCAGGCTGACTCTGTCTTACCGGAGAGGATTGAGTTCCTTGAACACTGTCTTGGTCATCTTCATCAGATTCATAAAATCTTGAGGGCTTCTCAATTCCTTCATCAACTTTCACATTAGTGCTTTCTATCATCTTCCGCAGTCTCTTATTGTAACACCGGTATGCTTTGCTTTGAGTGGAGTAGCCCAAGAGAATTCCTTCATCACTTCTAGCATCAAACTTTCCTAGATCTTCATCTCTTTTGATATAACACTTGCTACCAAATACTCTGAAATATTTCACAGTGGGAGTGATGCCAAACCAGAGTTCGTAGGGGGTCTTACCGGTATTGTTTCTGATTTGAACTCGATTTAGAGTGTAGACTGCAGTGCTGATAGCTTCTTTCCAGAACATCTGAGGAACATTTGCTTCCAACATCATTGTCCTGGCAGCTTCTTGGATGGTCCGGTTCTTTCTTTCAACTACTCCATTCTGCTGTGGAGTCCTAGGAGCAGACAATTGTCTCCTTATACCCTGCTTCTCACAATAGTCAATGAACTCTCCAGATGTAAATTCACCACCTCTATCAGACCTTAGACACTTTAGTTTTAATCTGGTTTGATTCTCTACCAAAGCTTTGAAGATTTTGAACTTCTCAAATGCTTCAGATTTTTCTTTTAGAAAGGTAACCCACATCATCCGAGAATGATCATCAATTAACAACATGAAATATCTATCACCTTGCAGACTCTTGATTCTTGTCGGACCACAGAGATCAGTATGTACTAATTCCAACAATCTGGTAGAAGACTGATCTTTGCTTTTGAAAGAGACTCTGCTTTGTTTACCTAGCTAACATTCTTTGCACAAACTATTTGTAGGTTTCATCAATTTTGGAAGATCTCTTACAGCCTAAGTATTGCTTATCTTAATGATGTTATCAAAATTTACATGACACATTCTTCTATGCCATAACCAACTCTGATCAATTTAAACAAACAAACAACTTTCATTTGAACGAACTAGATGAAAGATATTACCTTTTGTCTGAGTACCGGATGCAATTTCAGTTCCGGAGCTTGTAAAGATTCTACATTTTCCATTCTTAAACCGAAGATCATAGCCTTTGTCTACTAACTGACCAACACTGAGAAGATTGTGCTTCAATCCTTCAACATATAGTACATTACCTGTTTTGCTCTTTCCATCAAAGGAAATAGTTCCCCTGCCTCTCATTCTGCAAGCAGAATTGTCACCAAACTTTACCATTCCTCCTTCATACCTTTCCAAATTCAAGAACTTATTCTTGTCACCAGTCATATGGTGAGAACATCCACTGTCAATAACCCAATCATCCTTTTCTTCCACTTGAGCAGCCAAAGCTTTTTCAACAACTTTGTGATTGATAGATTCAGAGAGTATTGAATCTTCTTCCTTGATGGCAATAAACACCCACTCATTTCTGGATTTGCTTCCTAGTTCTGATTCATCATCTGTTACTCCTTCATTGTCATCTTCTTCATGAACATAATAGCAATTCTTTTGAAACCTTTGTCTGTTAGTATTAGACCTTGCAGATCTTTCTGGACATCTTGAAGCAAAATGACCAATCTTATTGCAGTTGAAGCACTTAAAGGGTAGTTTTCCTTCATACTTATTGGATCCTCTTGGTAGTCTTTTTGCAATGAGGGCTTCAAGTTGAGTTGTTTCTGCTTCTTCTTCTTCCATGTCTCTTCTTGCTTGATCATACCATGTCATCTTCCTTGAAGAGTTTTCTCCCGGATCAATTCTCTGTTTGCCTTTCACATAGGCACTGGCTTTGAAAGCAGATTCAGTCTTGGGAAGATCATCTCCAAACTCGGTCATTTCAAATGCAGCTAGCTTGCCAGCCAATTGTTCTCTTGTGACAGTTGTGTGGGCTCTGAATTCATCAATTGCAGCAACCTTGATTTTGTAGGCAGCGGGAAGGGATCTAAGGATTTTGCAAACGATCTCATTTTCATCCAGAGTTCCACCAGCATTTCTAATTCCACACACTAGTTCATTCACTCTTGGCATAAAAGTAGTGATGTTTTCATCATCTCTCATCTTTAATCTTTCGAATTTCCCTTTCAGACTTTGCAACCTTGCACTTTTGACAAACTCATCTCCTTCATACAGAAGTTCCAGTTTAGTCAGGATCTCATATGCAGTTGGTAGGTCAATAACATTTGAGAGATCTGAGTCATTCAATGCGCTTAGAAGAGCTTCCTTGGTCCGCAGATTGTTTTCAGCTTCTGTGATTTCATTCAGAGTTGTCGGACCACCTTGTGGAGGTACATATGGTTTTGAAACCATGGCCAAGTATGCTTTTCCCATACATTCCAGGTGACATTTCATGCGACCCTTCCAAAGAGTAAAATTGGTTCCATCGAACTTCGGACTATCATTTTTGTATGACGACATCCTAGATCTCCTCAAGCGGTTAAGCTTCTTTTAAAGGAACCTCGCTCTGATACCAATTGTTGATAACTGAGAGGGAGGGGGTGAATCAGTTATCCTAATTATTTCTTCTTTTGAACCTTCTTCTTAATCAAAGCAGTATTGAATCAAACAGACAAATATCATCATGAAATAAGAAACACATGACACAGTATTTTGACGTGGAAACCCGGTTAAGGGAGAAAACCACGGGGTGATTAACCCAAAGATTATTCTCTATTAGAAGAATAAGGAATTACAAAATGGCACATGCCAATTAGGGCTCACTGCCCGAGCACACTGCTCACAAAGAGGCCCACTGCCTACAAGGAGACATACTGTCTACAAAGTGGTAAGAATCACAGTCTTGAACTGGAGAATGACATCTTTACCATGTCCGGATCAGTTCCATTAAGCCCAGAAACATCTGCTCTTCCTCTTGCACTTCTCTTCGCTACTTCACCTCTTTCCACATGAGCCACACTTCAAAATGAACTCACAAATCTTTATTTATACAAGACATCAACTTAGGAACAATCATCTAAGTCGGCAATCAATCATAAGAATATCCGCAAGATGAATGACACATCCAGTCGGCCACCATAAGAACATTCGCAGGATGAACAACTCATCCGGTCGGCTAAACAGAGCAAAAACTTCATCCGGAAGAATATCTTCAATTCTGGGCTCTACTGTCAATGCGGACCAATAACACGACCTCAACATGATCCAGGAACCTTCACAAGCCAGCCTGAATGACCAGGTACGTCCGCATTTCCTTTACTTACTGAAATCTCTTATCCTCCTTATCTGGAACTTCAAGAATACTGTCTGTTTCCACTGTCATAATGCAAGAGGTACTTCCGGACCTCCAAATCATACACAACTTGAGATGGAACATCACAAGGACATCCCAAAGACTCCTTCCAATCCGCAGATTAGGATTATACAGTTCCAGACCTCACCGGACCTTTTGTGATCCTCTGTCACCTCTGAATACTTGCCGGAACCAGTTCTACACCGACAGCCACAACTCCTTCAGATCTTCATGCGGACCTCTGAAATCTTGACTGAAGCATCTCAAGACCCATATCTACAAACCCTTTAATCCGCATCCTCCGGTTCGCATCCTATACAGTACATTTGCCTTCTTCTCATCACTGTTCTTTACTGTTCCTGACTGAGGCTAATTTTCTCAATATCCTCAGCACACTGCTCATTGAATCCTTCTTGTCAAAGCAATATGAGTATGTTGACATCAATGACAACACTGGTTTACCTTATACTTGCAACAGATAGGTGGCGACTCTAAAATTTTGTGACTAATGAAATAAATATCATTTCAGAAAAAATAGATGATAGACATCAGAGATATACTATACCATCAAACATGAACAGAAGGAGGTCTATACATCAAGAAAGCCCCAAGAAAAACAATGTTAGATTCACAGATAAGCGAGGACCTTCTTGAGGAAAGAACAATGCAAATAAGGGTGAAGTAGTACCCAAGTAACCTGAAGACAACACATCAAAACAATATTTTACAGTATTCAACTCCCCAATATACAATGATGATAGGAATCCATCAACACCTCCTGAAAAGATCAATACAAATGATAATATCCTCAGTTATAGGACAGATTCTCAAGAAGTAACTAAATTTGAGGAAAAATTGAATGAAGAAGGGGGCAGAAACATGCCAAGCCTGAAAGGGGATTTTTATCACAATAGGGAGAGGAAAACTGAGAAGGGTCTATAGACCATATTGTTGATTTTGGTGCTATGAGTAATCCAGAAATTGAAATACATTTGGAGTGGCAAAGGTAGTAGATTAGGAGGAGACAACAGTTGATACTAGAAAGTTAAGAACTGGGTAGACAATTGGCATAATTAGACATCTAGGCATCAAAACCTCCAAAATATGTCCCTCCATACAAACAAAGTAATAATGCCAGTTCACATGGGATATCTCATAATACAACTGCTCCAAGAGTGCTTCCTAATACATGAGGAAATTCAAGACAACACAGCATGCCATCATAGAGACCCCAAATGCCAAATACTAGAGCTATTCCCCAATATCACTCACCTCCAGGTCATCATGGAATTCCACAACATCACCAACATATACCACCTTAGAATATGCAACCCCAGCAACTTGTACAACAACATGCTTATCATTAGTCTCCATATGGATATCAGTATTCCCCCAATCCACCACCAATGAATATGCCTCCACAAAATCTCATGAATATATGTAGACAATTTGATCTAACAGGATATCAGTTATATCCCTACCCTATCGACAATAGTTGGAGAAATATGGTCCCCAAATTCACTAGAAATAATGCAATATCAGTGGAAGATCATATTATAAATTTCAATGCCTTTGTACAAGACATTGGTATGGAACATGAGGACGTAAAAATGAGATTGTTCATGATGTCTCTAACTGAAGATGCAAGGGATTGGTTCAATAATTTACTGAATTCCTTAATTTATTCTATAGTAGATTTCCATGACCAATTCAAAGAAAAATATGGAAATTAGTATACCCCTAAATTTGTCATGCATGAACTGATAAGCATCCAGAAAAATTAGAATGAGTCAGTATATGACTTCAATCAAAGATTTTCCAAATTGCATAATAAGATACCACATGGATCCAAATTGACTGATTCAGCAGCTCTGATTATTTATCTAAAACCTTTTGATCCAAAGACTAGGTATGAACTCAGAAATAGGGCTCCCATGACCTTTAAAGAGGCACAAAAAGTAGCTATCAATACTGAAAATAATAGGAAGGCTATGGGCATGATTAGCAAAAGAGATAACCTTAGACTTTCTCAAAACTCAAATAATCACCAGAATAAACAAGAGAGTCAATACAAAAATGAAAGACCTTGGTTGCATGACATGCCCTATAATACAAATTGGAAGGATGGAAGACCTGTTGAAAATAGTAGAAGGCAAAATTATGGCAATGATACTCCTGACCCTCTAAAAGGAAATAAGGCACACATGGTTGAAGATAATCCATGGTGCTTGGTATGTAATTTGCCCCATTCACCTGAATATTGCATAGTGGCCAAATCAGTACACCAAGAAGAAATATCTTCTGGCTATGAAAGAGACAGACATACCATAAATATGCTGGAAATATCACCTTACCAGATAAATGAAGAATATTCCTCTGTGGAAGAAGATGGATATGAGTATGATGTAGGCAATCAAAAATACAATGTTAATATGGGAAGACAAGAAGTCTTCTCGAATCAGGAGGACACCTACAAGGAAAGTACTTATAATCCTGACAAGCCACCACATTGTTAGTGGAGAAAACCTACTGAAGAAGAAAAGAGAGCTCTTACAATGGCTACAGTAGAATAGTCTAAGAACGGCTATAATCTAAGAAATAGGACAGTCAACATGAATCAAGGAACACCTGGGAGTGTATTCATAAAAGATCACAATTATAATAAAAATAATATAAAAAATACATCAAAAGAGCTAGAAAAAATTGAGCAAGGCATCATACTTGACCAATTTATCATATTGTCTTCCTTCAATCCTATCCAATCTCTCATTCAACCTATCAAAACTTGCACTTAATCAGCCATCATCTCAAGAGTCTTTCACTCTTGATACTGCCTCCAACCTTCCCATATCACAAGCTTCCTCAAGTATATCCACATCTCATCTACTGCTCCAATCTTCTACATACACATTCAACTCTCTACAATCTACAAAACACTTTCCTTCATGGCTTCAAGCTCTCTTGCTACTCAGGACTTCTTCTACATGTTGATGTGTTTTTTATGCACATGCAAACTCAGAATAAAATACCGAGGTAGTCTATCCTCTCTTGAAGAAAGTCTCTCAAAGGCTAAACAATGTGATCCAATGAGACAACTCCAAGGTTCCAGATGTTAGGTCTTGACTTGCAATGGATAGACTCAGTAGTTGATGTGATTTGCTGAAAACTCACAAAGGGACTTACGTTGAATATACTCCTTATTCCAATCAAATATGTTATTCTCCATCTTGTGAAGTGGAACTTACTCTAACCAGCTATGAAAGAAAATACAAAAGGACAAGGGTTTAGGAAATCTACTCTAAGGACAAAGAGATAATGAAACATGTTGAGATAGACAAACTCCCAATGAAACCAAACTCCATTTCGCCATGAGAACCAACAACTACATGAAGCAGGTGCAATCTTCTAAGGAAACTCAAGGATTTTCATATTGTAAACCTCCATCCAAACACCCATAGCTGGCGTAGCTTGAACAAGCATTCACAACCGAACTAAAGAAAATGAAGGTTCAGTCAATCTTTGCAAAGTGGCTTGCCTTCGACAATCCATGAAAAGTATGAACTAGAAGAATTAATCAAATATCTTTACATATATTCATTACATCAATGCACTTTTAATCTATTTCTAAGCTACTTAGAAACATTTCTCCATCATATTCGAGAATTTGAAACCATGCTAACATTCCATCACCACACAAATCACCATGAAGCATTCAACAATGAGTTTGTATTGATTTTGGAAATGTATTTTTTACAACAATTTCATATCTCCTCTCAATGATTTCGAAGAGTATCCTCTACTCTACTCCTACTCTAATAGCATCTACTCCTACTCTTGATTCTTGCTCTCTCCTCTAATAATGCCCCCTTACAAATGAGAGAAATGGGCCCTTTTATAGAACTCAAAATTACATGAATGGCCAAGATTGATTTAAGAATCGATGGCCCAGATTTTGACAACAAGGCAGTTTGTTAGAAAAGTTACTATTTTTAGAATCATTGAATGTAAACGGATGATGTCGCAGACTATGATTGGATCAATGTTGTGTATGTGCCACCTCAGCATCGAACAAACTGGTTTGATTTTTGTTGTGTTCATATTGCTCAGAATGTTTTCCCAGATTTTGTCATCTTTTGGAGTAGTATTCAAATTTGGATTTTCAGCTCTGGAACTTGGCTGCTTCGAATCTTGAAACTTGGGAAAATTTGTCGAATGTCTTGTTGTCGATCATGTAATTGCACCTTTGAATGTAATTTGTGGATTTGCAATGATTACTTGGTGTTCATTTCTCCTGTCATCTTCATGTATTGTCGCAGGATGTTTTGTTCTAGCTCTAGATGGTGCATGATGCTTCACACATGAATTCTAATGTAGATTTGCATATGATGGGTGTCCTCTATCCTTGCCTATCACATCAAATGAGTGACCTCTGAATTCTCGATCATAAACTTGAACCTCTAAAAATGAACTTCTTCATGTGCATGGCAAAGTGTGCTTCTCCTTGTGGCGATGATGTCTCCCTAACATGAAGTCTTCTTCATGAACTCAAACAACTTCCCTTCATCTTTGAACCTCTCATGTGCAAGCTCTCCCCATTCTCCCTCTTGAATTACTCATCACCTGCAAAGAGAAACAACTATCAATTGCAAAGATGATGATTATTAATAACACTTCACTACGAATCTTTCTAACATTTATTAAAACAACCAGCAAGATTTTAGGTATTGATATTGAGTGTCTACGAATACTGTGTTGAACCCTATTGACTTTTGTTGCTTTTGTTTATATGATCCGAGTGACTATGCAACTTTGTTTATCCATGGTGGGCACGTGACTTTCATGCTTTATTTCCTCTGCCTTGGCAAATTTGGAATGTCCCTAATATTGAATATGCTCATGTACATCAAATCGAGAGGGGTGTCAGACTCTAAATAGATGCAAATGACTCTAAAGCCTATGCAGACTATGAGCTCTGATTGCAAATTTAGAAACCTCAGCTCCAATGCGTTGAGTGAATCTCATGTAGACTAGACTCCTTATATATACAATGCGATGGTCCTTGAATTGAATAAATGAGACTGAAATTAAAAACCATGACTTCATAACATCACTCGCTACATGCGCTCGAGTTTAATGGAAAGATATGTGCATATTTTGAACCTTTAATTCTTTTTTGCAAATTATTCATAGACAACTATCTGAATTGATCCATTTAGCGTTAATGCCTTTCTAGACTCAGCAGACCAAATATAATTTGCATCTAAGTGATCTTGAGTAATAATTGTACATATTTGAAATCTTACCGCTTTTACCACTCGACAACTCACCTTTCTCTACGCATAATATTTGAAATTCCAATTTTATCCTTTGAAATACATTTAAACCACTCTTATGCATTGCATCGCACAATTCTAATTCTAGAAAATACAAAATGGTCCCCAACGTACATCTAGGCAACTTAATGAACGTTCCCTGCAGAATATTAATGATGCCAGAAGGTGATGAACATATACTTCAGCATGCTCAAGGGAGACTTTAGACATTCTATGCAATCCTCAAAATTCAAATTACAAAGTCATACAAATGGCACGCTTAAGTAGGGATTTTGGAATGCCATGTATGATTTGGAGTTTAAAATAATTAGCAAGGTAACTAAGAAAATGCACCAGAGCGGACATCTAAGGTTGTCATGCATTGAGATGGAGAAAAAGATATGCAAAGGGACCATGAAAGTCCACTTGAGGCAGACATTTTGGGATGCCACGCATAATACTGAGTAACATGGACATGATATGATAAGCACCCGCTCAGTACATAGATGGAATTTTAGACCCCGCCAAAGTTTGTGCCTAAAATCATTTTGCCAATGATAGTTGTGAATAGGGATGTGAGACTGCATATGTGTTTTGCTGAGGGTAATTTAAATTGAAGCCTAAGGGATTTATCATGCAGATGCTTGCTCTTACCTTGATGATTCCATGAAGATCTTAGACTCAAATCTATGTATATGATTACAATGGGGAAGCTAGACTCCAAGTGTATGGAGTAATTCACAAGCTTATGTAAACAACGATTTCTATTGCAAACCCATAAATCTTTACTTGAGTCCATTAAACGATCTTTATGCAAGTCTCTATTTCATAGATGCCATACGATATGTCTCAAATTTACAACCTGAGACCAAGATTAAAACTAATGATTCCAAGATATGACTTCACTCTCAAATACCACAACCAATGCATGCCCGAGTCTGATTTTCATACCCACTACATGATGAGTATTGTCAAATATGCAGTTTGGAGGATATACAAAAATCTCAGCATGTTGTGCATGAGAAAACTTCCTTCTTGAACTTCACAAATTAGTGGTTTTCAATTAATGAAAGAATATGAATTGCACAACCATCACAGATATGTGTCCAGACAAATTTATTAATCTTCAATGTGGAACTGCATTTTGGCAGAGATTCAGGTCCTCAATATATCGCTTGAAATATCTCACAAATTAATTCTCGACTAGTGCTTGAGGGATTTTTTTATCTTCCATGTGTAAGCAACGTAGTCAAATTCGCAAGATACCACCGAAGTGAATAATTGAATTATCATGAAATACCAAAACGCTACGCGTTGGAAATGTATTTGCACAGTCTCCATAATGAAGGACATCTACATGGGCCTAGGCGGACACTTATGTATTCTATGCATCCTGAAGTTTGATTCTCTGCAATTTAATCCCACAAAAGTGTTTGGAGCAGATACTGCAGATGGCCATGCATAGTGAAAACAAATCCTTAGTGTGCACTTGGAAACTCATGTCAAAATTGAATTGGAAAGCCACCAGGAAAATTCTCCTTGGCAGACAATACATACACTCCACCTATGAAGAAAGCAATGCAAATAGCCATCAAATGTCCACTCGGCACGAGGATTCTAGGAGGTCATGGACCTGTCAAAGCTCCACACTAAAATGATCGGACACACGTCTAAAGAGACCCGCGCAAAGGAGAATTGTGACAACTTGAACAGTCGTCCAAGCAAACATTTAAAATGATTAGCAAACTTGGACCTTTACTTGCCTCAGCAGACCTTTGAGACCAAGGCCGATGATAATTAGAAAATGTGAAATGCTGAAGGGATAAGAAAGTCCGCCAGAGCAGGAATTTCGAGGCTCGATGTACATATGGAAAATGCAATTTGCATTGGTACCACAAAAGTCCACCTGGGTGGGAACTATGCATATCAGGGAATTTATATTTGTAAAAGTGGTCATAGTGAAGACGTGAAAGGTGGACCCATTGGTCTCCTTGCACATAGCTTGAGCCTTCTTGTTTTACAAAGCACTTAATAACTTCAACGAATCGTAGAGTTTTAAAAGCATCAATATCATTTGCAAACTCCTAACTTAGGTGGGGATGCCTAGACGGGGATATTGCCAACACTAGACAGACCAAAACCAAAAGCCAAAAAGAGAGGGGTCCCCATCCTATGGGGCGATGTTGCGATGACATCACAACATCTAGCGCCAATTTGAATAAATGTTCATGAACATTTCAAAAATAAAGACCCAATGCAAACCTAGAAACTTCAAACAACTCCTTTAAAGTCATCAATCGGCTAGGAAATGCACTTAAAAGGGAAGAAAAATCATAGATTGGATCAAGACACTTCATAGTTAAACATGTTCAAAACAATGATTAGTATAAAATCTCAAGTGTTCCAAAGATAAACAAGAATCACAACTTCAAAATTCCTGTGTACACCCACTCGTTAGGCCAAATAAACATGCATACTTGATCAAAGAGTCAAAATCAAAATCTTAGCACAACCATTCATATCCTGAAGATCCAAGTGTGTACAATTGAGGTCATTCCCATCCATCAGCAACTAAGATCACCTCAGTTCCTCTACATTAAGCTATGTGATTAGTACACACCTCATGAACTACATGGACATGGCCCTGCTACCAGAAAGCATCTATGGCCCTGATGGGTTTGTCGCGTAATTCCACTCAAGCAGAGCCCTACTGCCAGTCAGGTGTCCATAGCCCTAGTAAAGATTACTCGATTGTCCATCTAACTGAGTTATAGTATGTGATTTGTGATTTTCTTTTCATTTCTTTTTCTTTTCTCTTCTTTTGATTTTCAACATGCTTTTGCTTGGTAGAGTACAATGCAGTACCGCTACATGATAACTCAGCTAGTTGGGTGTGGACTTATGATGGCAGCAAAGGTGGACCTTTAGATTTCTCACTTAATGTGAGATCACAAAGATTCACTTAGGTACCTCTAGTTTTTAAAAGTGTGAAAAGATATAAGATCCCAGAACACTTCAAGTCATTCTAAACAATCAATGTATCTTCCAAGAGAAAGCAACATGCTAGTCAAACACTAACAATGGAGTCCACAATGAATCCATCCATCTGATACAAGTTTCTCAAAGGAAAATGATGCAGAGGCATCCACACTATAACCTTACAATACAGCATGGATGTCTACAGCCCATCATCATCATCATCATCATCACCATATTTTGCTTAACACTGTCAGCATCATCATCATATTTCACCTACCGACCGATATCCTCCTGATGACAAGCCTTCGCACTTTCACCTGTCAACAGCATCACCTTATTCGATAGTCGACAGCATCATCATGTTTGACCAGCGCGAACATCCTCCTGACGTCCACTATTCACTCCAGCGACAACTTCCGCCTTCACTATCTTCAGCATCATGATATTCAACATCATGATAATCAACAGGATAAAGAACATCCGGTTCCTCCCATTTATCCTGATGATGACCAACCTTCACTTCTCGCACCGTCCCTTTGATGCTGACGTCACCCGATATCCTGATGACGTATATCTTGATGACGATGACGTCACCCGCAGCTCCTCAATATCCTGCTGCTCTGAAATATCCTGATGACGTATATCCTGATGATGATGACGTCATATCCTGCTGTTGGCCAAACTTAGCTTTTTCGGCCCGCGATCAACCCGATCTTCTTCCTTAAGCCGATACGCTCCTCTTCGGCACCTCCTGATGATGATCACCCCGACGCACATTCACTTCATGCACTCAACTGCATCATGCCGATCTCCTCCACTTATCCGGATGACGATGCCCAAAGCGACTGCAGGATATTCACCAAATTATCCTGATGATGCCGTTTTGACGACTTTTCAACTTTAGCGGATTTTCACTTCGCCGATCCTCCCGGGACGACCCGATCCACTCTCAGGGTGATCTTCCACACTTTATCAGCTCGACCTAGCACATGCCCATGCTAGGGTCTTCAACACCTTTCAGCCGCGATCCTGCACACCTGCATGCGAACAAACAAACTAACACCTACCCTACTGTACATAACCATTCCACCGATCAGACGAATCAACTGGTGGAATGGATCAGTGAATCCATGAAACCACCCAAACCAGCAAATCGATTACACAAAGGAGATCAGACAGAAAATGAAAATAGGATCTTTATTGATTTCAAGGATGCAATACAATATACTGTTTCTCACACATCACACTCTAACTCCTCTACTCAATGCAATTCTATACTATCGATCGATGATCTACAGTCAACCGATCCTCATGCTTAAATAGATTTTCCTACGAGTACTACTGACCCGACTCCAAGCGGCTGGGAACTCTCCAGGCGGCTGGGAGATCCAACCGAACATACATCATGACAACTGTCCTAACAAACTGGCTAAGAATAGCAAAGCGTGGTCAGCATGATCTTATCATGATCAGCATGACCTTATTACATGCATTGGTCTTATCAGACCTTCTTGGAAACATAAACAAGACCTAAAACTACTAACTGCCTCATGAAGGCCAGCTGTCAGGTAGGTGCTCCTGCACCATACTCCCCAACAGAAAAGAACTCATGTCCCATGAGTTTAGTATGTGGAAGTCCTCCACCTCTACACCTTGCCTTTGCAATATTCTGACTTGTTCCAACTTTGTCCTCTGCTGTCTCTTTGCTGCTCCAAGTCTTCTGAACTGTAACTTGCTTTCTGGCAAGTAAATCCTCATGCCTATCAATGTAGGCCTTTCTCAGGTTGTCTTTGTGTTTGTCAGAATGTCTGACCAGAACCTCTGTCTGAACTGCCTCTTGAACTTCTGCAATGTTCAATCCTATCTTCCTTTCAACTTTTATAGGACAAACAATAGTCCCAACTATGACAACATCCTTGTCATTCCTCTCAACTGGTTGCTGTTTGCAAACCTGTTTCTGCACCTGCTGCTGACCTCTGTCAGTCAAAACTAAAACTTTCTTCAACCTATTGTCCTGAACAACTTCTTTTCCTGCAGTATCCTTATCTGCCTTTCTGCCTGCTCTTCTAGGCATCTGCACAAATTCCTTCTTTCCCATTAAAATGATTTGGGCTGCCTTCTGTATTGCAGCATTTGCCTGCAATGGCATCAACTTAATAGTCTTCCCATCTTTCTTGATGGTGTAGGTATTAGCATACCCATCATACAGTACCCTTCTGTCAAATTGCCATGGTCTACCCAACAGTAGGTGACAACATTCCATAGGCAAAATATCACACAAAATTCTATCCTGATATGCTCCAATCTGAAAATCCACATATGCCTGTGCAGAGACAAAAAGTTATTGACTATCACTCACCCAAGATGCCTTGTAAGGGTGCTGATGTGGAATCCTTTCCAAATTCAGTATATCCACCATCTCCTGAGATACCATGTTGTCTGTTGAACCAGTATCAATGACAACCTTACATACTTTACCTTTACTCTTGCATATGGTCTTGAAAAGAGCTCTTCTGTGTGGGGATTCTTTGTCAGGTACCTTCATGGTAGTCACTGTTCTTCTCATCATCAGAGACTCTCCACTCTCTGGGTATGCATAATTATCAGGCTCCTTATCCTTGTGATAAGTGTTTGAACTCTGCACACTTTGCTCTACTGTCTCTTCTTGTACAAGTTGTACTCTCTTGTCAGGTGTTCTATCATTTCTGGATGATGAACCTTTGTTTTCTGGACATTTGAAGGATGGATGACCAAACTCACCACAGGTGTAACATTTTCCTGAAAATGTAGTAGAACCTCTACCACCTCCAAATCTTCCTCTATTACCTTTCCATCCACCTCTGAAATCAGACTGTCCCTGTCCTTTACCAGTGTCTTCTTGACCCTCATTGGTTTGCTTTTGTGTAGGGGCTGCTCCTCTTCCCCTCATATTGTTTCCTCTTCCTCTCATGGACTTATCATGTCCTCTATTCATCTTTTCTTCAATCCTGATTGCCATTTGATAACAATCCTCCACATTCTTAGGGTTAGCTAAAACTAACTCATCCTATATGTTAAATCTCAAACCAGCCAAGTACCTAGCCACCTTTTCTACCTCATTCTCATGATGACCAGATCTCATACTCAACTTATAAAACTCTTCTGTATAGGCCTTCACATCCCTTTCCTTCTGCTTTAAAAATTGTAGTTTCTTAAACATCTGGATTTCATAATCCCTTGGCAAGAATTTACCTTTGATCCGTGCTACCATCTTATCCCATGAAGTGATCTTTGACTTCCCTTATTTCCTTCTTTCAGATTGTACATAATCCCACCATACCAAAGCATGACCTCCTAACTTGGTCTTTGCAATCTTTACCTTCTGATCCTCAGCAACATCTTCACATTCAAAGTGATTATCAAGTGCAGCAATCCAATCCAGTAACTCATCTTCATTCAAACTTCCAGTATACTTGGAAACATCAACCTTTACCTTAGGTTTATCACTCTGCACTGCCTTTAACAATTTTGCAAGTCTCTGGTCTTCAGCATCCAGATCTTCAGCTACCTCTTCATACTCTTCTACAGCATCTTCATCTTCTTCAGACTCACTGTCTGCCACTTCCCTCTTTTTGTTCTTTTCCAGGGCTACAAGCCTGGCTTGAAGTGCTTCAGCAAGCTCCTTCATCTTCCTCATCTCTCTGGCATGTTTTTACTTCATTTCCTGCAATTCCCTTGCAGTACCACTACCTTTAGGAGGCATTTTTGTCAACCTCTCAATCAACACACAACACACAATCAACTCTACCTCTGCCCTTTCGGTGACAGAATCAACACACAACAGCCCAGACCTTTTGCTGAGCTCTGATACCACTATGATGCAGAGGCATCCACACTATAACCTTACAATACAGCATGGATGTCTGCAGCCCATCATCATCATCATCATCATCATCACCATATTTTGCTTAACACTGTCAACATCATCATCATATTTCACCTGCCGACCGATATCCTCTTGATGACAAGCCTTCGCACTTTCGCCTGTCAACAGCATCACCTTATTCGATAGTCGACAGCATCATCATGTTCGACCAGCGCGAACATCCTCCTGACGTCCACTATTCACTCCAGCGACAACTTCCGCCTTCACTATCTTCAGCATCATGATATTCAACATCATGATAATCAACAGGATAAAGAACATCCGGTTCCTCCCATTTATCCTGATGATGACCAACCTTCACTTCTCGCACCGTCCCTTTGATGCTGACGTCACCTGATATCCTGATGACGTATATCCTGATGACGATGACGTCACCCGCAGCTCCTCAATATCCTGCTGCTCCGAAATATCCTGATGATGTATATCCTGATGATGATGATGTCATATCCTGCTGTTGGCCAAACTTAGCTTTTTCGGCCCGCGATCAACCCGATCTTCTTCCTTAAGCTGATACGCTCCTCTTCAGCACCTCCTGATGATGATCACCCCGACGCACATTCACTTCATGCACTCAACTGCATCATGCTGATCTCCTCCACTTATCTGGATGACGATGCCCAAAGCGACTGCAGGATATTCACCAAATTATCCTGATGATGCCGTTTTGACGACTTTTCAACTTTAGCGGATTTTCACTTCGCCGATCCTCCCGGGACGACCCGATCCACTCTCAGGGTGATCTTCCACACTTTATCAGCTCGACCTAGCACATGCCCATGCTAGGGTCTTCAACACCTTTCAGCCGCGATCCTGCACACCTGCATGCGAACAAACAAACTAACACCTACCCTACTGTACATAACCATTCCACCGATCAGATGAATCAACCGGTGGAATGGATCAGTGAATCCATGAAACCACCCAAACCAGCAAATCGATTACACAAAGGAGATCAGACAGAAAATGAAAATAGGATCTTTATTGATTTCAAGGATGCAATACAATATACTGTTTCTCACACAGCACACTCTAACTCCTCTGCTCAATGCAATTCTATACTATCGATCGATGATCTATAGTCAACCGATCCTCATGCTTAAATAGATTTTCCTACGAGTACTACTGACCCGACTCCAAGCAGCTGGGAACTCTCCAGGCGGCTGGGAGATCCAACTGAACATACATCATGACAACTGTCCTAACAAACTGGCTAAAAATAGCAAAGCGTGGTCAGCATGATCTTATCATGATCAGCATGACCTTATTACATGCATTGGTCTTATCAGACCTTCTTGGAAACATAAACAAGACCTAAAACTACTAACTGCCTCATGAAGGCCAGCTGTCAGGTAGGTGCTCCTGCACCAGAAAACTAAGAGGTTAATAAATAGATTAAGATTTGGCATTTTAAATATGATAATCACAAGATGTCAGTGTGTAGACACAATATATGATTCCCTTCTAAGTCAAGTATAAATCCTAACTAGTTGATAAAGCTAAAGAAAATCATCTTTAGATTCCAAAGAATTTCATGATCATTTATCAAAGAAATGAACTAACACTTGATATGAATCAAGCTAAATGTGCTTTAAAAGATAACAACGCCCATTTCACCAACAAGAAACCCACGAAAGAAAACCTAAATGAAAGAAGCAACCTAAGCTATAGAAAGAAAACTAAACTAAAGACTAACAAAACATGACAAACTACTCGAAAGAAATAGAAAGGAAAACCTACTCTAAGAAAGCTATGTACAAAGAGCGGACATGACTCAAAAGACCTGAATATATACAAGACCTCAAATGGTTTCTCAACATGAAAAGCAACAATAAGGCACATGTGATAGTTTGGATTTTGACAAATTTGTCCTTGAATTCAGAGAAAAATTCTCTAACACAATCATCAAATTCACAAAAAAATTTGCACAAAATTAGCAGTTGTGGAAACACATATGGACGATGATTTATCCATATGCAAGTTGTTTTTCCAAAATTTCCATAATCAAATTCATACTCTTCAAATTCACAATTTGGAAATTCATGATCCTCAAATTCATAATCTTCATCACTAGGAGCAAGGAAAGATACAACTTGGTGGTCTTCATCCTCAAGTAGCAATTCTTGTTCATCGCTTATCAACGCGTCAGGAGGTCGAAGTTGGTGATGAATCATCCCACTTGCATCCGCAACATGCAAATCAACATTATAATCAATAGTGGGCATATCGAAATGAAAAGGTGAAAATAATGGAAATTCAGAAGCATGGAACGTTTCGCCTGTAAGTTCATCTTGGATTTTCAACAATGGGCCTAGCATCAATTCAAATTGCCTTGTATATTTGGCCTCCATTTCTTCAACTTGTTCATTTTGGCATATCTTTGACTGTACTTCATCTATGAGAGCGTCGAGCGCCCCTTCGAATTGCAATTGATTCTCTATCTTGCAGGTGATGGCTTGCAGTATATCTTCACGATTACCATCTATTTCAAGGACTCTTGAAACCTCTTGCAATTCATCTTGAATAATCTCTTCTAGAAACACAAATGAGTATGTAACAAGGAATTCTTCTTCTTGCAATGAACTTAAATCATCTTCTCCTTTGATGGAGGAATCAACATCTTGTTCTTCAATTACCTTTGTTTGGATGTCTTTTATTACTTTTTCAACTTTCTTTGCAGGAGGTTCATTCTTACTTGGAAGAGGGTATGCAAGTTGACCTTCCACTTGATTATCTAGTTCACTTGTGCTATCTTCACTATTGAATAACATGGGAACATCTTCTCCTTTGGGTGGTGAATTAATTTCTTAGAGGCATTTGTTCCACAAATCGTCTAATCTCAATTATACTTTGGATTCTTCTTCCAATCTCAATTCTTCCTTCACTTGATGAACAGCTTCCTGAGAATATGAACACATGAGTTCTGAATGAGTGGTGTTGTGAATCCTGCACCAACCACCTAGAATCAACATTTATTCTGCGGGCATGTCCTTCTCAATACTTAGTCTTTTCTTGATTGTTTCCTTAAAACTTATGAAGAACACTCTTTCATCAAACAATGCGTTGAGAACCACCTTTGTAGAAACAATTGGCTCATGTACCTGTGAGAAAGAAATTTTTTCTTGTAATGCTAATTCCATCCTTGATAAGAAAGTTAGGCAATATAGCTCCTCGTGTCCATTGGTTTCGTGAATTCTACATCCATTCCTTGATGCAAAGTCATCCAAACTCTTAGGATAGAGTTGTGCGTTCAAAGTCCACCAAAGCTGAAGAATATCACCTAGATGATGAACATATTGCTGCTCACAACCATGAACCTGCTTCGTGTATGCTAAGAAATCCATCCTGGTTTTTGGTATTTTTCAATTTTTTACTTTTTTGGGTTTTTGAAGTTTTATACTTTTTTGGATTTTTTGGCATAAAAGAGATCTAACAAATCTCAAATTTGGCTTTGAAATCTCACTTGGTTCCAATTCCACAATTTGGAGTTTGTTCATGTGCTTGGAGTGAAAGAAGCAATGCAATTCCTTGTTCATGCCCTTTTTATCCTGAGTTGAGATGTATGTACTTCGTTCTGGCCTCCTCCTTGCTGAATTCTGTTGAGCAGTATGATAGAGCAATGAACGATAAAACACCAGAATATCTTTTGTATGCTTGGAACAAATGGAGCAATCCGTTGTTCTCGTCCTCCTTCTAGCGCCAATTCTATTGATGTGTTTTTTATGCACATGCAAGCTTAGAATAAAATACTGAGCTATTCTATCCTCTCTTGAACAAAGTCTCTCAAAGGCTAAACAATGTGATACAATGAGACAACTCCAAGGTTCCAAATGTTAGGTCTTGACTTGCAATGGATAGACTCAGTAGTTGATGTGATTTGCTGAAAACTCACAAAGGGACTTACGTTGAATATGCTCCTTATTCCAATCAAATATGTTATTCTCCATCTTGTGAAGTGGAACTTACTCTAACCGGCTATGAAAGAAAATACAAAAGGAAAAGGGTTTAGGAGATCTACTCTAAGGACAAAGAGATAATGAAACATGTTGAGATAGACAAACTCCCAATGAAACCAAACTCCGTTTTGCCATGAGAACCAACAACTACACGAAGTAGGTGTAATCTTCTAAGGAAACTCAAGGATTTTCATGTTGTAAATCTCCATCCAAACACCCACTGCTAACGCAACTTGAACAAGCATTCACAACTGAACTAAAGCAAATGAAGGTTCAGTCTAACTTTGCAAAGTGGGTTCCCTTCGACAATCCATGAAAAGTATGAACCAGAAGAATTCATCAAATATCTTTACATATATTCATTACATCAATGCACTTTTAATCTATTTCTAAGCTACTTGGAAACATTTATCCATCATATTCAAGAATTTGAAACCATGCTAACATTCCATCACCACACAAATCACCATGAAGCATTCAATAATGAGCTTGTATTGATTTTGGAAATGTATTTTTTACAACAATTTCATATCTCCTCTCAATAATTTCGAAGAGTATCCTCTACTCTACTCCTACTCTAATAACATCTACTCCTACTCTTGATTCCTACTCTCTCCTATGATAACCCCCCCCTTACAAATGAGAGAAATGGGCCCTTTTATAGACCTCAAAATTACATGAATGGCTAGGATTGATTTGAGAATCTATGGCCCAGATTTTGACAACAAGGCAGTTTGTTACAAAAATTACTATTTTTAGAATCATTGAATGTAGATGGATGATGTGGCAGACTGTGATTGGATCAATGTTGTGCACGTGCCACCTCAGCATTGTTAGGAATAGTTAAGATTGTCTAGAGAATGATAAGATGTTTCTAGAAGTTTTCCATAAAGCTGTTTTAGAAAAGAACATTCTAGGATTTTAGAGACATCTAGAATGCCAGAAGCTTCCAAGCTTCCAAGCTTCTATAGCTATATATATGTGATTAGAGAGAGCTATTGGACATGGCATTTGGATGTAATGCAAGTTAGATGAATATATATTTCTGAGTTTATTCAACTCTGTTTGCCCTGTGTCTTCTCTGTTTTACTGTTGCTGTTCAATTTTTATTATCTTGGGACTATTTTTACATGGTATCAGAGCCTGGTTTAGCTAGATTTTTTTTCTAGGTTCAGCTAGAGATTCAGTTAGAGGCTCAGTTGGAAGTATAATGCTGAAGTGATTTGTTTACAGGGCTAATATATTGTTAGAGTGATATTTGTTTGCAGAGTGATACTTGTTTGAAGACTGATTTTTTGGCTAACATGGGCTCTACAAATGAAGTGTTGCCAATATTTGATGGAAGTGGTTTTGCAGATTAGAAGATTGTAGTCAAGAATGCTCTGAGAGAAAAGGCTCTATGGAGGATAGTGAACAAGAAAATTGGAGAACCCCAAAGTGAAAAAGAAAAGGAGGTATGGAAATGCAAGCTGGAACAAGCTAGAGGTATTATTGGTAAAGCTTTAAGCCCCAATCTCAATAGAAGATTTGTTGATACTGATAATCCAATAGAGCTATGGGAGAGTTTAGAAAAATATTATAAAGATGTAGATATTGCTAGCATGTTTAGCATAGAAGGAAATTTGGTGAATTTAGATCCTTCTGATTTTGAAAAAATGTCTGATTACTTTAATGAAGTTACATTTTTAAATGCTCAGCTGAAGAAAATAGGTGTTGAATATGCAAAAAAAGATTTTCAATTGATTGCAATGGTTGAAAGTAAGCTTCCCCAGCCATACAAGGTATTTAAGGAATCAAGGAAAAGGGTTCTCCAACTAACTCCCAATGCCTCCCAGCAAACTTTTGATCAATTTTGTAAGTCTGTACTAGATGAAGAGGTTTAGCTTATTAAAGAAGGGCATATTAAGAAGAATCATGCATATGCAGCCAAGAGTAAATTTTCTAGATATGATGGAAAGAAGAATTGGAAAGGAAATTGTAATTTTTGAAATGATGGTTCTAACCATTTTTCTAGAAATGATTGTGCAGGAAAGCAAGTTGGAAGCAAATTGATTATGTGCAGGTATTGTGGAGGTGAAATCACGTGGAGAAATTTTGTTTGAAGAAGAGGGACAATGAAAGGCAGCAGTACAAGCCCAAGCAAGAAAGGTTCAAGGATGGCAAGAAGGATAGGCATAGCTTCGTAGCCATCTCTCTAAAAAGGCAAGAGAAATCAAATAAGGAGGTAATTGCTAGACCTGAAAGTAGTGTTAAGGGGGGATACTTTGCTTTAGATTCTAATAAAGAATGGATTTTAGATTTAGGGGCATCATATCACATGACTGGGGATAGATCTTTGTTTATTAATTTTTATGAAAGGAAGAATTTAGATCAAGAAATTACTATTGGCAATAAAATGAGACTTCCAGTTTTAGGAACAAGCACTGTTAATGTAACGAATGGGTCTTTGAAAAATATTTTTCTGGTTGAAGGATTAGGGGTGAATCTTATTTTAGTATATAAAATTGTTCAAGCTGGACATGAGTTTGTTGTCACCACTGATCAAGTTATTGTTAGAGATAGAAAAGACCCAAGCAATATAATTGCTATTGGTAGAGTTGATCATAAAGAGTCTCTATTTAAATTTGTGGGGTTTGTTGATGGTGAATACACACTCTCTCATGCTTTTATTGCTCAGGCTAATTATATGTCAAAACTTTGGCATGCTAGACTTGGACATATAAATTATAGAAAATTACAAGATATGGTTAGAATGGATATGGTTAGTGGATTGACAAAAATTTCAGCTTCTGAAGGTGTGTGTGAAGGATGTGTGTTAGGAAAACATCATCGAGATCCTTTTGATTCAGGGAAAGCATGGTGAGCTAATTATCTATTGTAGCTCATTCAAAGTGATCTATGTGAACTAGGATATCCTTCACTTTCAGGTGCCAGGTACCTTCTGACTTTTATTGATGATTACAGTAGGAGAGTATGGGTTTATTTTCTTGAAAGGAAAAATGAAGTATTTGAAATTTTTCAAAAGTTTAAGGCATTAGTTGAAAATCAAAGTGGAAAAAGAATTAAGTGTTTAAGGACGGATAATGGGGGTGAATATTGCAATTATGTCTTTGAGTCATTTTGTGAAAATTATGGTATCAAGGTGCAAAGAACAGTTCCTTATACTCCTCAACAAAATGGGGTGGCTGAACGAATGAATAGAACTCTTTTAGAAATGGCTCATTGTATGTTGCATTTTAAAAGTTTGCATAATCAATTTTTGGGTTTAGCTGTTTCTTGTGCTGCATATATTGTGAATAGAATTCCCACTAAAGTCCTCCCAAATATTACCCCTGAAGAAGCATGGAGTGGTAGAAAGCCTCACATTGGGTATGTTAAAGTATTTGGGTGTATTGCTTGGACACACATTCCTGATGAAAAGAGGAAAAAGTTAGAACCAAAGAATCATAAGTGTTTGTTTGTGGGTTATAGTGAAGAATCAAAGGCTTACAGGTTATATGATTTGACAACAAGAAAGGTCTTTGTTAGTAGAGATGTAAAATTTGATGAGCTTTCACAACTTACAGCCACTTCCTCTCACTCTACAACAACAAATGTTTCTGATTTTTCAGATATTTTAGAAAGAAATGAAGCCTATATTGATGAGGATGAGGTGAACACTACTGATGACAATGATACTATTGAAAATGAAACTACTAATGCTTGTACTTAGCCATTTTTTGCAGGTAGTGATGATGAAGAAGGTGACATTTCAGCTAGACAAAAGACGAGTGTTGAAGAAATATATAGACAAGGCTCAAAGATCCAAGGAAGGAATGGTAGTGCTCTCATGGCCAAAGTCCTACGAGTAAATGACCCAATCTCATATGAGTAAGCTAGAGGAAAGAAAAAGTGGGAGAAAGCCATGAAAGAGGAATATGATGCATTGTTAGAGAATAAAACTTGGGAACTTGTGCCCCAGCCCAAAGGTAAGAATGTTATTGGTTGCAAATGGGTTTACAAAACTAAATTTAAATCAGATGGTGCTATAGAAAAATTCAAGGCTAGATTGGTTGCTAAGGTGTTCAATCAAAAAGAGGGTGTTCATTATGAAGAAACATTTGCTCCTGTCATTAAAATGAACACAGTTAGAATTATTCTTTCTTTGGCTGCAAGTCTTGGGTGGCATATTCATTAAATGGATGTGAAAAATGCTTTCTTAAATGGATATTTATATGAAGAAATATATATGGATCAACCACCAGGTTTTGTAGATCAGCAACATCCTAATCTTGTTTACAGATTAAAGAAGTCACTTTATGGTCTTAAACAAGCGCCACGAGCATGGAATGAGAAGATTGATAGGTATTTTCAGCTTAATAGATTTAAGAGATGTAAGTCAGATCCCAATCTTTATGTGAAGAAAGTTCAAGATGATATTCTTCTTATTGCACTTTATGTAGATGATTTACTCATTGCTAGACCGCAATGATTTAAAATCAGATCTTAAGAGGACATTTCATATGAGTGATTTGGGTGAACTAAACTATTTTCTTGGCTTACAAGTTTGTCGATTACATGATGGATTGTTCATCTCACAATCAAAATATGCTTTAGACCTTTTAGAAAAGTTTAACATGCTTGAATGCAAGCCAGCATCTACCTCGTTTCAATCTAGAGTCAAGCCTACTAAAGAATGTACTTCCAAGAGTGTAGATGCCACTTTATATAGACAGCTTGTTGGTAGCTTAATTTATCTAACTCATACTAGACCAGATATTTGTTTTGCAGTCAATCTTGTATCTAGATTTATGCAGGCACCTAAACGAAGTCATTAGCTAGCTGCTAAGAGAATTTTATGATACATCCATGGCACCATACACTTTGGAATCTACTATGGCTATAAGTCTTCAATTTCTTTGGTTGGATTTACTGATTTAGATTGGGGTGGTGATATAGATGATCAAAAATCTACTGGTGCTTATGTTTTCAATCTTGGATCAGGCCCTATTACATGGAGTAGCAAGAAACAAACAACTACATCATTATCTTCATGTGAAGCAGAATATAGAGCAGCAAAAGAAGCAAGCAAGGAAGCAGTTTGGATTCAGAATCTTCTATTTGAAATTGGTTTTCTACAAAGTTCAGCCAGCACTGTGTATTGTGACAATCAAAGTACCATACAGGTTGCCAACAATCTAGTCTTTCATACTAAAACAAAGCATATTGAGATTGATGTTCACTACATTCGGGATCTTGTTCAAGCATCTATTGTCAATCTTTAATTTTGTCCAAGTGAAGAACAAGTAGCTGATATATTCACTAAGAGTATGACTGAAGCCAAATTCTTAAAATTAAGAGGAATGCTTGGTATGTTAGAGGTGAACATTAAGGGGGGATAGTAGTATAATGTTCCCCTCTCCTTTGTATTTCACCTCTCCTTTGTATTTTCTTTTTATTATTCTAGTCAATCTTAAGGGGGGTGTTAGGAATAGTTAAGATTGTCTAGAGAATGATAAGATGTTTCTAGAAGTTTTCCATAAAGCTGTTTTAGAAAAGAACATTCTAGGTTATCTAGAAGGGTAGAAACTTCCAGCTATTCTAGAAAAGAACATTCTAGGATTTTAGAGACATCTAGAATGCCAGAAGCTTCCAGGCTTCAAATCTTCTATAGCTATATATATGTGATTAGAGAGAGTTGTTGGACATGGCATTTGGATGTAATACAAGTTAGATGAATATATATTTCTAAGTTTATTCAACTCTGTTTGCCCTATGTCTTCTCTATTTTGCTGTTGCTGTTCCATTTTTATTATCTTGGGACTGTTTTTACAAGCATCGAACAAACTGGTTTGATTTTCTTTGTGTTCATATTGCTCAAAATGTTTTCCTAGATTTTGTCATCTTTTGGAGTAGTATTCAAATTTGGATTCTACTTTTAAATTATACATGTTACATTCATGGCCATTCTTGGCCTCACATACCTACCATTATCTTGGACTCCTCAGCCAGTCATCTATCTCCATCAACCATTAACTCAATACTCATCTTTCTACAAAAGACTTCCTTTGTCCAATACTAGGTGGCCTCTCCAAAAAAAACTTCCTCGACCAACAAAGTACTCAACTTGGTTTATTCATATATCTTGTCTTCTAATTTCTGACAGCGTCTCTCTATGGCTTAGTCCTCTATTTTCTTTTGTTCTCTGCACACCTATTTAACTCTTTCCACATCCCTCCTTGGTAGCAACTGCTCTTTTATCTCTTCTGCATTCTGGCTGCACCTTTGTTGTGTCTCTGGCAACATCTCTATCCTCTTTTCTTCCCTCCAAGGCAGCGCCCAACCAACATTAATTCATATTCATTCTTTTTTATATTTGGTAGCATATCATTTTATTCTTACAATGACTTCTATTTTTGTTAAGGGCCACTCCACCTCTTACTCTTCACATGTTGGAGCCTCTCTTCAACCACCCAATTTGTTTCTTTATGACTAGTTTTTAATCGAGGAATTCCTTCATTGTGATTCATTGATCAGAAGGTGAAGAGACATTTTATTTTCTTCCCAAATGAATTTGAAACTGCTCTTTTCCTTTTATTAAATTCAAAGCTTATACTCCCTTAGACATGTGGCCTTTACTACAACATTAAGCCAAAATGAACTTACATATATATATTTTTTACCATGACATCCTTTTGGTCTTGCATGAAATAGGAAAGCATTACCAAATATGAATTTTATGCTGGGTCTGGTGTGGATAAATAATGCAAGACAGAACATGAATAAAATGCTTAGCCTAGACAGCATGATTCCTTGGTATACCAAAACTTAATAACATGTATCAACCTCTCAAATGTGACTATGGCTGAGTATGAAGATATGGCATGTGCATAAGTTCTTCAATGTACGTATATTGATTTATGTTCTATGCAGCCCCTTTCAAAACAATTCTCAAAGAATTCTTCAAGGAATCTAGATTTGACAAATCTATGATGCCACAAAAATCAAATCATCATCAATAAGACCACCATCAATGCAAAGGCATTACTAGTCATCAACTGATCACCAAAACTTAAGAGCTTTTTCCAATGCTAGCACATACATAAGACTGGATATTTTCTCAATTAATGTCTTTGCCACTTCCAAAATGACTGCGACAAGATGTACGAGAGTGAGTACCAAGGTTGAAAACAACTTTTGATATAACTTCTTACCAGGAGCTCAGAATAACCTAAAATCTTGTAAGGATGAAGATATTGACAATCCCAAACTCTCCACCAAGCCATTCTTCCTCAACCCTCACACATTTCAAAATTTTAAAGTTTTTTCAAATTGCCTGCAGAATTTTCAAAATAGTTAATTCTCCAAAACTGTAAGGCATATGACTATGAAATATTTTGCATCAAATCTAGGACAGAGTCAACAATCTACTCATAAGAAGGTTTATTCTGAAACTTTGGCAATCCATCTGAATAATTATTTTTGTGAAGGTTGTATGTTGTGCGTTGACACCAAAAATATGGCAAAATTGAAACTTGCAAATTCTGACATGCCACACACTTCAATAGCCATGAGATGCCAAAAGAAACCCAAAACACACCGAAACTGAAAACCAAACCTCAAATCTATTTTTGGTTGATGCTGGATTGCCCATTCTCTCGGATGCTCCTACATCATTAGTTGTGCTAAAACTAATGGAAGTGACTAAGTGATTCCAAGATTTGAGCAATTAACACAATAATGTGTCTGCCTTGTCTTCATCTTTGATTTTTACATCCATACTAGTTAATTGGCACATAAGAGTATTAAAAACATTTAAATGATCAGTAATTTTGGTACCTTCCTTCATTTGTAAACTGTACAACTGCCTCTTCAAGTGGATTTGGTTTGTCAAGTATTTTCTCATGTAAAGGCTCTCCATTCTATTCCATAAGCTTGTTGTTGCTTCATCTCCAATAATATTGAAAAGAACATCATCTATCAAACACAACCAAATTGTTCTAAGAGCTCTTGTATCTAGATCTTCGTAGTCCTCATATCACAGGTTTCTTTGATTTGCCTACCAACACCTTGTGCAATCCTTGTTGCACCAATAGATCGTGCATCTTGAGCTTCCACAGCTCAAAGTTATTCTTCCCATTGAATTTCTCCACCTCAAACCTTGCATTCCAAACCTTCGCCATTTGATGCTACAAAATAAACACCAAATCCTAACACAATCGCTGCAAAATAAAAGCTATAATACCACTTATTGAAAAACTTTCAGATTTTAATGATAAACATAAAAATCCATAATCATATAATATTGTAGGATAAATTAGTTATGAAGAAATTAGAGATAACAACAGAATAACAAACATACAATAAGTGATCAAGAAACAACAAGAGAATTTACATGGTGAAATCCTACCAATATGCCAAGAAAACATCCACAACGCAAAGTATCAATATTCTTATTGTTAAGAGGAAAAATTACAATCTTCATACAGTAGACTGCAAAGGTATATAATATCTATAACATAACTACCACCGTCAAACTTTAAAAAAACACATTTTTTTTTCCTTTTTAAGAAAAAAATATAGCTTTAAAACAAAAATAAATTTTTTAATCTTTCTTTATAAAATACAATTTTTGTTTTCTTTCTTTCTTGTTACAAATCCAACAATATTCATTTTGAAAGCCAAATTGTTGGTTTGGAAATTTATTTACGAATGAGACCCAAAAGCAATCTTGCTGTCATGAAGTCCTGCTTGACCTTGAACATACATATTTTCTATTATTGCTAGTCTGTATATTAAAACGGCTTCTTTAATAGTCCATAGCCTTAATGAAGTAGCAAACTTAATAAAAAGTGCCACCCACTGCAAGGAAAAGAATCCCGACCTGCAGCAGAAATAAATAACTCCTTATGGAATCAAACTGTTGATGTGTTTTCCTTGCACATACAACGTAGAATAAAATACTGGTGTACTCTATCCTCTCTTCAACAAAATCCCTCAAATGCTAAGCTAAGTGATCAGATGAGTAGACTCCAAGGTTCTTGATTAGTTACTTTTTGTGTTGCGACTTGGGATAACTTAGCAGTAGGATGCGAATTACTGTTTGACACAATGGGACTTACGTAAATGCTCAATAATAGGAAACTTGTTTCTCTTGGATAACATGTAACACAGCTTCTTTGAAGGTCGACCAATTCGATAACTTGAGATATGACAATGGAAGCTCTTGAATCTAAATCTAACAAGATTTTTAAAGAAAATGCAAAAGGAAATGAGTTTAGAAGGCTCTAATCTAAATGTAAGCAATCACCACTGATTCACCAGAATCTCAACCACACTTTGCTTCGCCATAAGGTAACAACTACACAAAAGTGGTGCTATCTTCTAAGGGGAAAGTAAGATTTTCAGATTACTTCCATGCACAAAGTAATTGAAGTTAAGCTTAGATGACGTTCAGACTAACCATGCACTGCAATCTGCCATCAACAAATTATAAATGGTATGAACTATGGAGACGCCAAACATGAATCAGCAACAACAACTCCCATAAAACATAAAACTAAATTGCTGAAAACAAACTAAATGGATCTTATTCTATAAGTGAACACTTAGAAACCATGCATTCATTTGAAACAACACAAATCACCATGAAAATTTCAGCAATGAATTTGTATTTATTTCAGTAGAGTCTTGAGCAACAATTTCTCAGAGCATTCCCCCCTTTACGAATGAGAGCAAAATGGGTTTATATAGGCCCCAAAACTCAATGGATGGCCAAGATTAAAACTTTAAATCGAGGGCTCGTATTATGCCACACAGGCAAGTGGTTACAAAATTCACTAAAATTGGACCCTACATTAATGATGCACCAACTAAGTGGAATACCCTCATTTATGACCTTTCCTTTTTGCGGTAAACTCAACAAATCTAGCGATGACACGTGTAATCTCCTCCATAGGGACACTTGGTAGAGTCTGAATGGTGCCCTCTATGATTTGCAGCTCCTCTGTACATTTGAGAACTGTCATTTCCCAACTAGCCATGGATGTCTGAAACGTGCCCATGAAAGTGGAAAGTGTGCAAATTTCATCCAATAACTCCCCCTAAACAGCCTGTGTATGCTGAAAATACTTTGCATGCATCTTGTCTTTCAGAAAGTATTCATCAATCTCTCCATTGGAATCAACTACCCTGTTAACGAAAACAAGTATTTTGTTTTGCATTTCTTGAAGTACCTCTCTTGTTTGAGTGTAGTCACTCTCAACCTTTCCCAAAATTTGCTCCTTTATGCTGAGTGCACAATACCAAGAATGGAAATTATATGTTGGACCCCGCTCAATCACCCCCTCATCCAACAATGTGGCACTTGGAGTATAAATCAGCCTTTTCAACTGAGGCATAACTTCTTCCCTTACATTTCTGAATTGTGCACAAGTAATTAGAATATTCTGAACTCTATCACTCGATGAAGTAGCCTCCTTGTACAACTTCACAATCTCATCCACGAACCCATCAGCCTTGATCTTGAAATTTGCTGCCCAGTCCTGCAATACTTGAGAAGAGGACCTCATTTCTTCCAAATGAACCACAGACTCCTGCGAGAGCAATGCCGGTGGTGCAACCATCTCTTCATCTTGGCTTAGTGGCCTCATTAACTACTGAATATAATGCCGAAATGCCAAGTTATCCTTCTCTAACTGAATCCTCTGTTCTTGTTCCTTCCGTAGCCTTTCTTTGATGACAGCAACTGAATCGTCCAACTCTTCTATCTCCTGCTCTGCTGTGGCTGGTCCCAAATCAAAAGTATTAATGTCATATGCACTCGGAATGCCACCATCTGCCTCTTTGCTAATTTTTGGGACAGCAATATGCACTTGCCTTGACCCCGAGCTGCCTCTTGTGATTTTCAAGAATTTAGTAATTTTCTGCTTTCCATTGTTAGTTTTGGCTCTACTCAGCAAGTCTTCCAAACTTAGTATGGGTTCCCTTTCAATAACAGACTTTTCCTTGACCCGATCTCTTAACGACTCAAGCAGATTGGATAGGTCTTCCAGACTTTCTTCTTGAAATCCCTTATGCTGAACAGTGGGAAGAGCCTCCTCATCAAACTCATACAACTCTTTGTCATCTTGATTTTCAGCTTCTGTTTCTATCATGACCACTTCTTGTTCCTTAGCTGATTTTGACACTACTTCACCAATTTGATTACCTTGTTTGTTTCCCTGATCATCTTGGATTTTCAAGGCTGTCTACTCATCAGGTCTCACTTCATCTTCATCAATATTTATTATATTATTACCCTCCTGTCTTGAAAATGCACTAACTGCCTGCTGATCATTAGTCTTTACCTTCTTACTTGGCTGAATACCCTCATGCAGATCATCACCTTCTTCCTCGGAACCATTGGAATTATTGGATGACCCACTTCCTGAAGTATCCTTGGACTGATGTACACTAACTCCTTCCATCAAGTTGTAAGTCAATTGGACATTCTTCTCCTGAAGCCTACGAATCTAGAAGTCTACATACTTTCTTGTATGCGATATACTTGGCATCATCAAATCATCATTGCATGTGGCCTTCTGCTCAGACCAATTGATGGTGAAGGGCGTATCTCTTTTCTCTTCATACGAACTTTGTGAAAGTCTTTTGTGATTCTCCTCAAGCTGATCTAGAATGTTGATCACTCTTGTTGATCTGACCAGATCCAAAGACAATCGGTAGAAACTTTTCTTTCTTATTTCTATGTCATCATATGTATCTATCCAGTGATCCCCGAGCTGCGGTTTGTGCTCGTATTTTCTCCCAAATTTCTGTCTGACTGGGCCAAATGGATCAAAGTTACTATGTGCATCATTGTGGCATACCAAGTTGTAAGCCTGCAACTCTATCTCTGAATTTTCAGTAGCTTGTAATGACATGCAAGCCTCAAGCCTCCCGATGCTGATTGGAAACTTTGTTGTGGTCTTTTTCCTCTTTCTCTGGACTGTCGAATGCAACCAGCTGTTGTGTTACTTCCAACAACACCATTCTGTCAGTGGGGTATCTAGGCAATCTATAAGGCAATGATGAGAAGCCCTCCACACGAATGTATGTGAATCTTGGAAACTGAATAAACCACTTTCCGTATTTTGCGATGAAGTTCATGGCCTCCTTCGACAATCTCCTGCATGTGCTACCTTGTAACAATCTAGAAATATACATGGAAAAGGCATCATTAAACCTTCTGTAATGGGATATAGCCTGTAAGTGCAACTGAGGATAGCAATCATAAACCTTGAACTGTCCTTCTCCGTTTCCAACTCTCCCCTTACAGTTCAATCCTAGATATCTCTCGCTTCTGGCAAGCATATATATAATATATGAGCTCATGTAAAATGTTTTCATTTCCTGTAAACCCTTTAATTGATCATCAATGTTGCTGCTGATCATTTCAGCCCAATCTATCATTCTTTTTCCACTTATAATTTCTTCAATGAAGAAGAACATCCAAGGCTCGAAATTTGCCGATTGTGGGCAGCCCATGATGCGGTTCAAAAACACAACCATATAGTTGATTTCTTGATGAAAGTTAGACTTGTGAAGCTTTTTAGGTACCTTACTGACATGTGGCCTTGGTTGCACCAACCAGCTATTGTTTATTGCCTCCATACATTTCTCAGGTCCAGCCAAATAAAGTTGCAAAGCAGACTCCTTGTCACAGAATGTAGTAGTTTTGTATGAGGGAATGTCAAAAGCTTCCGCAATCACCTCCTTTCTTAGATAAGCAAGTAATTTGCCCTCTCTAGTCATAATACATCTCTTTTCATGATTATAATGCTTGGCGCATTCTAACATCAATTCTGGACACAACATTGTTGGCGAGAAACAAGCAGCTTGCACAATCCCGTTCTTCAACATTCGTCTGACTAGATCCGATGGATTGGGTTTGTGCAAATTTTACCGAATCTCTTGCATATTGGTCTTCCCCAGATTGGTGTCACAGAGGTTTCACCACTTCGAAGTGATCTTTGTTTCTGGCCACGTTCCCTTCATGTCACTGCTCATCAATGCTTGTCTATCCTTCGCACTCATCTTTCACCTGCACAATCGCCTTATGTCAAAATCTTGAAAATGACATTTAGTAACAACATAATAGTAACAAAACCTACACTTAATACATGCGGGATTATTTGAATGCAAGATTTCAATTTATCTCACCCCTCTGCTAAAGAAAAAATAATAATGCGATTCCCGTGAGAACAAAATGTCCAAATGTCTCACTAACACACTTAGTTCCTATTTGCCCCTGTCAAATCTGATCTCCTAATGGACCTACAATAATCATGTGTTGTAATCCCTTATGTGCTTTAATGGAGGGGAGGTCAATTTCCAAGAAATAGAAGGTGATATTTCTTAAACTTTTGAAGACTTCAACCAAGGAAGACACTCTTAAACCTGCACCCAAGAAGCTTTGAGAACACCGGGCAAATTATGTAATATTAACTAGTTTAACATCCAAGCACCCATTCAGACAGGCGTCATAAGGATCCCCTCTTGTAGAAAAAACTCATGAACATAGTCAGGTTTCCAAATACTGATACAGGAGGAGAAGCTCACTGTTAGAACAAATGATAAAACACCCTCGAATCCCTATCATCTCACACAGTGAAATCACCTTTTTTGGAGGACAGCGCGTACCACATATGCTCAGAAAATTGGCCCTTTACTCACAATAATGTTCCAAGATTTGGCTAGCATAAATAGTGTGCTCCACCTCCTCTACCGCATAAATGACATTACTGAATTAAATCGTGGGGCTAAAAATAGGACGAACCAATACTCAAAAGATACGCGCCTCAATACTCCTCATCAATGCTAACTAACTCACTATCCATGCGTTTTTCAGAGTGCAGTGCCGATTTAATTGTATGCTAAGAATAGAATAGATTCGTTCTACAAAAAAAAAATGTTCAATGATTCCTTCAACGGGTCTTCATGATTGCCAAAGAGGTGACGGTGTTACAGCAGGTCAGCACAAACATTTGAGATCTTTACCACACCTGGCCAAAAAGCAAATTGCAAACCTAAGACCTATCTCCGTCCTGGCGGTCTTTTTGCTTCAACGTGCACAATGCAGGATTTGCAGTGGACTCTTAAAAGTCTGCCCCTCCATGCATTTACGAGGGTGTCTTGTATGATTTGAGAAATGCTCACCAAGCATTTAACCGCTGCCAAGAGTCCAAACAATCAACCTGGAGCAGACGTTATGCTTCATACCAGACTTCATGCTGAGAGTAGAACGTTTACGTGATGTTTTGCATAACTGCCAAAGGTCCATTAATAATTACGTCGTCCAAAGATACCTTGCCAAACGGTCATTCAAGCCCACCGAAGATTAACCCAATCATGGAGAGTTCCTGACGAGTCATGAAGATCCACTCAAGCGGTCCTTTAGCTTGCTAAGGGAATAGGAAATCCACAGCAATGCCAGAAGGTAAATCAAGTCCTCTTAGGCGGGGATCTAGGAGGGAGTGGACATGCTATGCAATAAAAGAACATCTCAATGCAGTGCAAGGTGATTGAAAATGTCCACCAGTGTGAGCATGCTTCATGCAAAGTCAGGGCATCCTATGCATTTCAAGTCTTCTACCAACCAAAAAAAATGGATTACAACATACCCCAATGACACCTGTAAACCTTGCCCAGATAAGAAACTTCAACCAAGACCACAGACAAAAACACCAAGCAGGGGTCCCCACGGCTGATGGGGTGATGTTGGACCACGTCACAACATCTAGCAACTCCACAAGAGAAATGTTCTTGAACATTTAAGGAATAAAGACTCATTGAAAACCCTAAATCATCAAATAACCTCATCAAGTCCATCTAATAGTTAAGAGATGCACTCAAAAGGAGAAAAGAGTCAAAAATTGTATCACGACATTTCATCTCTACTATTTCTTAGGGTAAAAATTTCATTTAAAACTTCCTCAAGTGTTCTAGAGATAAGCAAGAATCAAAACTTCAAAATCCCTGCGTGCACCCACATATTAGGTCAGATAAACATGAAAACTTAATCAAGGCATCAAAATCAAAAGCTTAGGACAACCATTTTCATCCTGAAAGATCCAAGTGTGTGTAACTGGGTTCATTTCCATCCATTAGCACTTAAGATCACCTTAGTTTCTCTGCATTAAGCTATGTGATTAGTGCACACCTCATGAACTACCTAGACATGGCCCCGCTGCCAGCAAGCGTCTATAGCCCCAACGGGTTTGTCTCATAATTCCACTCGAGCAGAGCCCTACTGCCGGTCAGGCATCCATAGCCCCGGTAAAGATTACTTGATCATCCATCTAACTGAGTTATGGTGTGTGATTTGTGATTTTCTTTCATTTCTTTTCTTTTCTTTTGATTTTCAACATGCTTTTGCTTGGTAGAGTACAATGCAGTACCGCTACGTGATAACTCAGCTAGCTGGGTGTGGACTTATGATGGCGGCAAAGGTGGACCTTTAGATTTTTCACTTAATGCAAGATCACAAAGATTTACTTAGGTACTTCTAGATTTTAAAAGTGAAAGGATATAAGATCTCAAAACAACTCAAGTCACCCTAAACAGTCAATTTATCCTCCTAGAGTAAGAAACATGCTATCGAACACCAACAATGGAGTCCGCAATGAATCTATCCATCTGACGCAAGCTTATCAAAAGAAAACAAAAAGTATTCATTTAAAGATTAAACATTTTAAACATATAATCAAAGACCTTCATGTCAAAATACAAAGCATGATTCCCTTCTCGAGTCAAGTACAGATCTTAACAAAAAGATAGACTAAAGAGAATTACCTTCTGACTCAAAGAATCTCATGAATATTTATTCTCAAAATATACTTAGCATTACCTCATGAAGTCAACCAGAAGTGCTCTTATTGAAAAACCCACCCAAAAATGGGACCCCAGGGAAAACCAAAAACTGCAGCAAAAGCAGACAAGCCCAAAATAAAGCAACCCTACCCTAGAACCAGCCAACAAAAGCAAGAAACAACTATCCTAACTATGTACAAATAGGTCCCTGAAGGAACTTAGGGTTGGAAATAATGCTTTAAGAATTGTCCATTGATGGGCAATGGAATAGATTCTCCAGTGAGTGTTTTCAGTTTGAAAGCATTTTCTCCCAAAATTTCAGCAATCTGGTAAGGGCCCTTCCAAAGATTATCAAATTTATCATGTCCACCCTTTCTCTCTTTAGCTTTGTCCTAGTATAGAACCAAATCAGAAATATGAAAAGACTTGATCTTTGCTTGTCTATCAAAACACCTCTTCACAACTCCTTGATGTTTTGCAAAATTTTCAAGTGCCATGTCTCGTTTTTCTTCTAAGTGGAGCAGTTGTGACAACCTAGTTTGGACTCTGTCATTTTCTTCCATGTAATCTTGCATAAATTGTAATGTAGGAATTCTTAGTTGGATTGGGAATACAGGATCTTGGCCATAAACTAGATGATAGGGGGATGTACCCAAGGAACTTTTTATTCTCGTCCTGTCTGCCCAAAGAGCAAACTTAAGTTGCGTATGCCAATCTCTCGGGTTTTTGTCCAATAGTTTCTTAATTGCACCTAGCAAGTTTTTGTTGGTGGATTCGGCTAGGCCATTTCCCTGCGGGTAATAGTTTGATGAAAATTTCAGTGTAATGCCATATTCGAAAGCCCAGTTAGAAAATTTTAGTGAAGTAAAAGCAGGACCATTATCACAAACAAGTGCATGTGGACATCCAAACCTAGTGATAATATTTTCTTCAAGAAATTTAATCACAACATCAGAAGTACAAACTTTTAAAGCATGAGCCTCAGACTACCTGGTACAGTAATCAGTAGCAGTCAGAATATACCTGTGTTGTGCCGAGGAAGGTGGGTTAATCATACCAATAAAGTCCAAACCCCATTGAGCAAAAGGTCTTACTTCGATCACCGATTGAAGTGGCATGGCTGGATTTCTTTCCCTTGAAGCAGCTACCTAGCACATATGACATCTCTTGACATGGTCATATGCATCATGAAACAAAGTGGGCCAATAATAGCCTGCCCTTAGAATTTGGTGTGCTGTAGCTAAATCACCCCCATGACATGTTCCAAATTTGCTGTGGAAGTGTTCCATTATCTGACCTGCTTCATCCTTTCCTAGGCATCTCAAATATATCCCTTCATGATTCTTTCAGAACAGGACTGATCCTTGGAGCATAAAATGCTGACTTTTTATTCTCAAAGCTTTCTTCTGGGTTGAATTCATATGTGCCAGACACTTTTGATTTAACAGACAATATATAATGTCATTGTACCACTCATCAGGTGATACATCCTCAAGAGTATAAACTCGTTGCACCAACCCTAGCCCATCAGTTGCAATCGTTTGAGTCAATCCTTGTCCTCGAACAAGCCTCATTGGTTGTATTTCAATATCATATTCTTAATGGTGGCGACCCACTTGCCTCTTCTTTCTCCCAACTCATTCTGCATAAGTAGGGTCTTGACTACCACATCTGGAACAATAGCATATATTCTACTTCTCAAAATGTAATGTCTAAATTTCTTAATCGCTTTGACCAGTGCATAAGCTTGCTTTTCCACATTGGGATATCTCAGTTCAGCATCTTTCAATGGTGTGCTCATGAAAGCTATTGGGTGTTCGTCTTTTTCTTCATTTCTTTGGGTGAGAGTTGTTGCACAAGTATGCTCTGAAGCAAACTAATATAGATAAAATGGCCTTGTGTAGTCTGGGCTTATCAAAACAGGAGCATCAGCAATAGCTTGTTTGATTTCTTCAAATGCCTTTCTTGGGGAAATTGTCCACTCTATCTTCGCATCTTTCTTCATCATGTCATTCAATGGCTTAATGATCTCTGCAAATCCTGTAATGAACTTCCTAACGAAGTTTATCTTCCCAAAGAATGACTTCAGCTCCTTCTTACTTGCAGGCATGTCAATCTTGGAAATAGCCTCTATTCTGCTTGGATCTATTGAAATTCCCTTCTCTGAAATCACATGTCCCAATAATTTGCCTTCTGTTACTCCAAACATACACTTTTTTGGATTCAGTGAGATTCCGTGTTTTCTACATCTTTGAAATACTTTCCTCAAATCCTCTATGTGATCTTCCCTTCTGCGAGAGAAAACTGTGAGATCATCCATGTATATGATGATACATTTTCCAATCAAATCATGAAAAGCAATGTCCATAGCTCTTTGAAATATTGCTCCAGTGTTAATCAATCCAAATGGCATTCACCTATATGCATAATTTCCCCATTTGCAAGTGAAAGTAGTCTTCAATCTATCTTCTGGTTCCACCATCACTTGGTTGTACCCTGAATATCTGTCTAGGAAAGACATCATCTGGGAACCAATCACAATTTGCAAAACTTCATCCAATGAAGGCAGTGGATAATTGTCCTTTTCAGATGCTCTATTCAGATTCCTGAAATCCACACACAACCTTATCTCCCCATTTTTATTACGAACAGGAACAAGATTGGCGACCCACGTTGAGTGCCTTACCAGAAATATTATCCTTGTGTTCAATAGCTTCTTTACCTCTTTATATATCAATGGTTCTAAAAGTGGATTGACAGGTCTCTGCCTTTGTCTGAACGGCTTGCTATTGGGTTTCAGAGAAATGGTGTGTGTAATGATTGAGGTATCATAAGTCTTTAAATCATCATAACTCCATGCTATAATGTCTAAGAATTCTTTCATGCATTTGAGTATACCTTCCTTTTCTTCAGGTCTACACACCTTTCCTATTAACACATTCTTCTCTTCATTACTTGTTCCCATATTGATAGGTTCACATTTATCTCCTTGAATCTTATGATCTCTCAATGCACTCAATTGATCTAAATCAAAGAGTCTTTCTAACTCAACCATCCCTCATGGTATTGTGTTATTTTTTAGGTTCAAGATACCCTCTGCATCAAATTCTGCTTGTTCCAAATCTTCTTCATCTATGATTTGAGCCTCAAAAACCCCAAAATTTGTGATGAAATCCAATATGTGTTTATCATCATTGAACACCTAAAAATTTGTAACATTATCAGGGACTGATGGTACTGAGACTAACTCTACAGTGAACTTTTTTAACCCATTCATGGCAAGTGGTGTAAGTGAACTTACAGCCTGTGCTAGGGAATTAGCAACTTGATTCTTTGATCTGTAAACTGATTTGATGTTGAATGCATCAAAACTTTCAATCAAATCCCAAACACGATTTCTATACCTCTTCAATCTCTTATCATGACAAACATACTTCTTTCTTATTTGCTTGACAATTACCTCGGAATCTCTGTAAACATGTAGAATCTTAGCTCCTTTCTTAATAGCCATCAATAACCCATGAACTAATGATTCATACTCTGCCACATTATTTGTACATGGAAATTGTAGTCTATGCACAGCCAAGAATGATTCGCCTGATGGGTTGATTAACTCGAACGCAGCACCAACTCCTTGTTTTGACTGACCCATCAAAACGCAAAGTCCATACTTGATTTCCTTCTTGATCAATTGAAATTTTGTTTGGATTTTCTCTTTCCTTACCCTTCTTGGGAGTCCTTGGTGAAATTAGATTCTTCTTCAGTTGATCGTCACTTTTTTCAGACTTTACAATTATTTCAGTTTTGGTGGGTAATTTGATAGGGTTATCTTCCTTCTTTACTTCCAGAATTTCTAGTTTTACAGCCTGAGGGACTCTCCTGTATACTTGTTCTAAGGCAACTTTACACATAGCACAGGAAAACTTAGAATGAAAAGAACTGTGTATCCGGCACCAGTTAGGTAATAATAGATCTTTGACATTTGCTTGCTGACCCAACTCCGTTGCTTGCTAAACATTCTTGAGTACGAAATTTCAAAAATTTTCAAATGTACCATCTCCTTCATCAGAAGCAGACTCATAATTGTGATCAAGCAAAATTTTAGTTTCATCGAAAGATTTTTGACCTTCATCTTCTTTCATTCTTGAACCTTGTAGCATGAGGACTTCTTCCGTATTTGGCTTGTAATTTCAAAGATCAGTTTCTAGGAATAGGACCTCATTGTCTTCACCATATTCTATGATCATCAGTTTCAATCTTGGAGTACTATCAATTCTGATTTGATTTGGAATTCCTTTCCATGGTAGCCACATGTGTGAGAAATCGGTAGCTACATACCCATTCAATCTTCTTGACCAATCTCTGCTCAGGAGCATGCCATAGCTGCCTGAGATATCAACAACTGATATATCAATGTAGCTTTAGATTCTTGGATTAGATGACAACTGTATGTGTATATTATTCAATTCTCCAACCATAGGTACTTCTGTCTTATCCAGTTGTGTAACTTTCTTTGTGGTCGGGGTAGGAATCAAACCCAATCTTTTACATATGGTGAGTGGCATTACGTTGCTTGATGCTCCTAAATCCATCAAACAATTATGTAACATTTTCCCGAAAATATGGACTGATAATAGGAATGGGGCAGGTTCATCTCTTCCTTGATAGAAAACTACAGACTTTTCATTTGATAACTTGGAATGTGCATTCCTTTCCACATCATTTGACCATGTGATTTGATCTTTTGCAATCCTTTCATTTTTGATGATCTTTTCACTTTTAACAATACTTCCTTCTTTTATATCCTTCATACTTCCTTCTTTTATATCCTTTGTAGGGTCTTGGGCTATACATACTGAGTTCATATATGGAGAAACACCGTCTGGCACACTTTCCACAACATGTGCATTCTAAACATGGGATGAGTTAGAAGGGCCTGCCGTAGCATTCCTTGGAATAGATGTATCATTTAAGCTATTTAAAACTGTGTTTCTAATCTCAGGGATTCTCATCATTTCAACCAAAGGCATGCTCACTTTCACTTTCTTGAATTCTTCAGTAACAATTAAACTTAGACGTTTCAATCCATCATTTGTCATAGGGCCATCTCGTGAAAGATTGGCTCCTTGTGGATTGTCTTGTGGCTTAACTTCTCACGTTGGAGTGGTTCTTTGAGCAACATCCCTTTGTCTATACTCTGGTGAATCCTTTGGAAAATTTGGATTATTACTAGCATTTGGATTTGGTGGAGTTTGAAAATTGTTTGGAGGAACTGAAGATGTTGATGGATCCTGTACTCAATGATTTCTTTGATAGACTTTTAGGGGTGGATTCCTAGCTGATTATTGAAATGCTTGTACTTCCCCTGCTGCTTCAGCTTGAAAGTCATTACTGAATGGAGAGTAATAATCTAAATTTTCAATTGGTCCATTTGCAGATGCTGGAGGGAACCTTCCATTATATTCCATTGCATCATAATCCATCACAGGAGGAAATGTGAAGTCTTCAATGATCAAGGCTTGATCATACCTTGTTGTAGGAACAATCTCATATCATGTCGTTGCTTGAGGAGCATCTTGAGCTTGCGTGTTTTGCATCTCCTTTTGAAATATATCAGCAGCTATTCTAAACTCTGTACACTGCAACTCAGAATGTTGATTTGTGTTATGCAATCGACACCAACTTGATAAAGCTGCCTCAGCTAAGAACACCTTGTCTGCTGGTCTAGAATCTAAATTTGAATTATTTTCCAACGGAGAGGGAACATTTCCATTGTTTGGAGATGTATTCCACATTTTGTTTTGTCTTTGGAATCCTTGATTTGTCCCTCGGAATCCTTGATTATAACCTTGATAATGTCCTTGGTCTCTCTGATTTCCTTGATATCCATTGTGATTTCCCTGATCCCTCTGATTTCCTTGAAAACTCCTTTGCATATTTTGTAAATGATTATTTTGATTTCTCATATGGGTAACTTCAGTGGATAATCTCTTCACTTGATCGATGAACTCTTTCATTTCATCCTTCTCTTCTTGACTCCTTGTAGAGGATGAAGACCCTTGTAAGTACACAGGTTGCGCTGGTGAAGTTTGTGAAATGGGTGCTCCTGGATGCAACACCATCTGATTGCTAGGTGTCAGAATTGGATTCATTACAGGAGTATGCTGTGTCAAAGCTTGGTTGATTCCTTGAATCTAATTTGGCATAGCTGGATGTCCTATATGATTAAGTGGTCCTTGAGTATTCATGCCCAAGTCAGTATTCACTTTGACGGCCTCAGCATAGGCCTCTGTTAAAGTAGTTGGAGCTGCAGTTGCTCTCTTCACAAACATGGAAGTAAGGTGGTCTAGTGCTGCATAATATACTTCCCTTGCCATTGCATCATCAACATTATACGAAGCTTGCAAGCTTGTATAAGCCTTATGAAAGCGATTATTGAAAGAACTGATAGGTTCATGTTCTTGCCTCTTGACATCAACAAACTATTTGTAGAGCTCTGACGGAGTGATGGGAATCCTAAACTTTTCTAGAAAGGTGTTTTCCAGTATTTGCCAACTATTAATGGAACTTGCAGGTAGATGAATGTACCAAAAGTATGCATCTTCACCCAGTGAATAAGGAAACAATCTACATGCTACATCCTCATGCTCAATTCTTCTGTTTCAAAGAGTATCCTCGAAAATCTTAATATGTTCCTCTGCTGTCCTGTTCACATCACTGACCTAAAATTTAGAGCAGAATTGTTCAGGACTCTTGGGCATTTCATGGTAATTCGCGAAAGCAGCCAGAGGAGAAGCATTTGCTAGAAGCCAAGCCATTGGAATGTTTGCTTGTTGCACTAGAACTGTTTGAGCAACTCCTTGTGTATTGCTTGGTTGAGCAATTCTTGTATTTGGTGGTGGAGTTTGAAACAAATCTACGATGACCCTTATGCTAGGTGATCCTTCACTTGATGGATTTGTCTTCATATTGCGCTTGGCTTTGGAATTGAAGTCCAACTCAATCAACTCCTTTGAAGTTTGCAGTGTAGACCTTAGAATCCTCTGGTGTTTTTCAGGTGAAAAAGAAACAATGTGCTCCAGTGTGTCTAACTTTGTATTCCAAGAGAGGCCCTCCTTCTAGCGCCAATTTTATTGATGTGTTTTCCTTGCACATACAACATAGAATAAAATACTGGTGTACTCTATCCTCTCTTGAACAAAATCCCCCAAATGCTAAGCTAAGTGATCAGATGAGTAGACTCCAAGGTTCTTGATTAGTTACTTTTTGTGTTGTGACTTAGGATAACTTAGCAGTTGGATACAAATTACTATTTGACACAATGGGACTTACGTAAATTCTCAACAATAGGAAACTTGTTTCTCTTGGATAACATGTAACACAGCTTCTTTGAAGGTCTACCAATTCGATAACTTGAGATATGACAATGGAAGCTCTTGAATCTAAATCTAACAAGATTTTTAAAGAAAATGCAAAAGGAAATGAGTTTAGAAGGCTCTAATCTAAATGCAAGCAATCATCACTGATTCACCGGAATCTCAACCACACTTTGCTTCACCATAAGGTAACAACTACACAAAAGTGGTGCTATCTTCTAAGGGGAAAGCAAGATTTTCAGATTACTTCCATGGACAAAGTAATTGAAGTTAAGCTTAGATGACGTTCAGACTAACCATGCACTACAATCTACCATCGACAAATTATAAATGGTATGAACTATGGAGACGCCAAACATGAATCAGCAACAACAACTCCCATAAAATATAAAACTAAATTGCTGAAAACAAACTAAACGGATCTTATTCTATGAGTGAACACTTAGAAACCATGCATTCATTTGAAACAACACAAATCACCATGAAAATTTCAGCAATGAATTTGTATTTATTTCAGCAGAGTCTTGAGCAACAATTTCTCAGAGCATTCCCCCCTTTACAAATGAGAGCAAAATGTGTTTATATAGGCCCCAAATCTTAATGGATGGCCAAGATTAAAACTTTAAATCTAGGGCCCGTATTATGCCACACAGGCAAGTGGTTACAAAATTCACTAAAATTGGACCCTGCATTAATGATGCACCAACTAAGTGGAATACCCTCATTTATGACCTTTCCTTTTTGCGGTAAACTCCACAAATCTAGCGATGACACGTGTAATCTCCTCCATAGGGACACTTGGCAGAGTCTGAATGGTGCCCTCTATGATTTGCAGCTCCTCTGTACATTTGACAACTGTCATTTCCCAACTAGCCATGGATGTCTGAAACGTGCCCATGAAAGTGGAAAGTGTGCAAATTTCATCCAATAACTCCCTTGAAACAGCCTATGTATGCCGAAAATACTTTGCATGCATCTTGTCTTTCAGCTAGTATTCATCAATCTCTCCATTGGAATCAACTACCCTGTTAACGAAAACAAGTATTTTGTTTTGCATTTCCCAAAGTACCTCTCTTGTTTGAGTGTAGTCACTCTCAACCTTTCCTAGAACTTGCTCCTTTATGCTTAGTGCACAATACCAAGAATGGAAATTATATGTTGGACCCCGCTCAATCACCCCTTCATCCAACAATGTGGCACTTGGAGTATAAATCAGCCTTTTCAACTGAGGCATAACTTCTTCCCTTACATTTCTGAATTGTGCACAAGTAATTAGAATATTCTGAACTCTATCACCCATTGAAGCAGCCTCCTTGTACAACTTCACAATCTCATCTACGAACCCATCAGCCTTGATCTTGAAATTTGCTGCCCAGTCCTGCAATACTTGAGAAGAGGACCTCATTTCTTCCAAATGAACCACAGACTCCTGCGAGAGCAATGCCGGTGGTGCAACCATCTCTTCAGCTTGGCTTAGTGGCCTCATTAACTACTGAATATAATGCCGAAATGCCAAGTTATCATTCTCTAACTGAATCCTCTGTTCTTGTTCCTTCCGTAGCCTTTCTTTGATGATAGCAACTGAATCTTCCAACTCTTCTATCTCCTGCTCTGCTGTGGCTGGTCCCAAATCAAAAGTATTGATGTCATATGCACTCGGAACACCACCATCTGCCTCTTTGCTGATTTTTGGGACAGCAATATGCACTTGCCTTGACCCTGAGCTGCCTCTTGTGATTTTCGAGAATTTAGTAATTTTCTGCTTTCCATTGTCAATTTTGGCTCTGCTCAGCAAGTCTTCCAAACTTAGTATGGGTTCCCTTTCAATAACAAATTTTTCCTTGACTTGATCACTTAACCACTCAGGCAGATTGGATAGGTCTTCCAGACTTTCTTCTTGAACTCCCTTATGCTGAACAGTGGGAAGAGCCTCCTCATCAAACTCATACAACTCTTTGTCATCTTGATTTTCAGCTTCTGTTTCTATCATGACCACTTCTTGTTCCTTAGCTGATTTTGACACTACTTCACCAATTTGATTATCTTGTCTGTTTCCCTGATCATCTTGGATTTTGAAGGTTGTCTGCTCATCAGGTCTCACTTCATCTTCATCAATATTTATTATATTATTACCCTCCTATCTTGAAAATGCACTAACTGCCTGCTGATCATTAGTCTTTACCTTCTTACTTGGCTGAATACCCTCATGCGGATCATCACCTTCTCCCTCAAAACCATTGGAATTATTGGATGACCCACTTCCTGAAGTATCATTGGACTGATGTACACTAACTCCTTCCATCAAGTTGTAAGTCAATTGGACATTCTTCTCCTGAAGCCTACGAATCTAGAAGTCTACATACTTTCTTGTATGTGATATAATTGGCATCATCAAATCATCATTGCATGTGGCCTCCTACTTAGACCAATTGATCGTGAAGGGCCTATCTCTTTTCTCTTCATATGAACTTTGTGAAAGTCTTTTGTGATTCTCCTCAAGCTGATCCAGAATGTTGATCACTCTTGTTGATCTGACCAGATCCAAAGACAATCGGTAGCAACTTTTCTTTCTTATTTCTATGTCATCATATGTATCTATCTAGTGATCCTTGAGCTATGGTTTGTGCTCGTATTTGCTCCCAAATTTCTGTTTGACTGTGCCAAATGGATCAAAGTTAGTACGTGCATCATTGTGGCATACCAAGTTGTAAGCCTGCAACTCTATCTCTGAATTTTCAGTAGCTTGTAATGACATGCAAGCCTCAAGCCTCCTGATGCTGATTGGAAACTTTGTTGTGGTCTTTTTCCTCTTTCTCTAGACTCTGTTGAATGCAACCAGCTGTCGTGTTACTTTCAACAACACCATTCTGTCAGTGGGGTATCTAGGCAATCTGTAAGGCAATGATGAGAAGCCCTCCACACAGATGTATGTGAATCTTGGAAACTGAATAAACCACTTTCCATATTTTGCGATGAAGTTCATGGCCTCCTTCGACAATCTCCTGCATGTGTTACCTTGTAACAATCTAATAATATGCATGGAAAAGGCATCATTAAACCTTCTGTAATGGGATATAGCTTGTAAGTGCAACTGAGGATAGCAATCATAAACCTTGAACTGTCCTTCTCCGTTTCCAACTCTCCCCTTACAGTTCAATCCTAGATATTTCTTGCTTCTGGCAAGCATATATATAATATATGAGCTCATGTAAAATGTTTTCGTTTCCTATAAACCCTTCAATTGATCATCGATGTTGCTACTGATCATTTCAGCCCAATCTATCATTCTTTTTCCACTTATAATTTCTTCAATGAAGAAGAACATCCAAGGCTCGAAATTTGCTGATTGTGGGCAACCCATGATGCGGTTCAAAAACACAACCATATAGTTGATTTCTTGATGAAAGTCAGACTTGTGAAGCTTTTTAGGTACCTTACTCACATGTGGCCTTGGTTGCACCAACCAGCTGTTGTTTATTACCTCCATACATTTCTCAGGTCTAGCCAAATAAAGTTGCAAAGCAGACTCCTTGTTGCAGAATGCAGTAGTTTTGTATGAGGGGATGTCAAAAGCTTCCGCGATCGCCTCCTTTCTTAGATAAGCAAGTACTTTGCCCTCTCTAGTCATAATACATCTCTTTTCATGATTATAATGCTTGGCACATTCTAACATCAGTTCTAGACACAGCATTATTAGCGGGAAACAAGCAGCTTGCACAATCCCATTCTTCAACATTCGTCTGACTAGATCTGATGGATTGGGTTTGTGCAAATTTTGCCGAATCTCTTGCATATTGGTCTTCCCCAGATTGGTGTCACAGAGGTTTCGCCACTTCGAAGTGATCTTTGTTTCTGGCCACGTTCCCTTCATGTCACTCCTCATCAATGCTTTTCTGTCCTTCGCACTCATCTTTCACCTGCACAACTGCCTTATGTCAAAATCTCAAAAATGACATTTAGTAACAACATAATAGTAACAAAACCTACACTTAATACATGCGGGATTATTTGAATGCAAGATTTCAATTTATCTCACCCCTCCGCTAAAGAAAAAACAATAATGCGATTCCCGTGAGAACAAAATGTCCAAATGTCTCACTAACACACTTAGTTCCTATTTGCCCCTATCAAATCTGATCTCCTAATGGACCTGCAATAATCGTGTGTTGTAATCCCTTATGTGCTTTAATGGAGGGGAGGTTGATTTCCAAGAAATAGAAGGTGATCTTTCTTAAACTTTCAAAGACTTCAACCAAGGAAGACACTCTTAAACCTGCACCCAAGAAGCTTTGAGAACACCAGGCAGATTATGTAATATTAACTAGTTTAACGTCCAAGCACCCATTCAGACAGGCCTCATAAGGATCCCCTCTTGCAGGCAAAACTCATGAACATAGTCGGGTTTCCAACTACTGATACAGGAGGCGAAGCTCACTGTTAGAACAAATGATAAAATACACTTGAATCCCTATCATCTCACATAGTGAAATCACCTTTTCTGGAGGATAGCGCATACCACATATGCTCAGAAAATTGGCCCTTTACTCACAATAATGTTCAAAGATTTGGCTAGCATAAATAGTGCACTCCACCTCCTCTACCGCATAAATGACATTACTGAATTAAATCGTGGGGCTAAAAATAGGACGAACCAATACTCAAAAGATACGCGCCTCAATACTCCTCATCAATGCTAACTAACTCACTATCCATGCGTTTTTCAGAGTGCAGTGCCTATTTAATTACAGGCTAAGAATAGAATAGATTTGTTCTACAAAAAAAAAACGTTCAATGATTCCTTCAATGGGTCTTCATGATTGCCAAAGAGGTGACGGTGTTACAGCGGATCAGCGCAAATGTTTGAGATCTTTACCACCCCTGGCCAAAAAGCAAATTGCAAACCTAAGACCTATCTCTGTCCTGGCGGTCTTTTTGCTTCAACGTGCACAATGCAGGATTTGCAGTGGACTCTTAAAAGTCCGCCCCTCCATGCATTTATGAGGGTGTCTTGTATGATTTGAGAAATGCTCACCAAGGATTTAACCACTGCTAAGAGTCCAAACAATCAACCTGGAGTAGACGTTATGCTTCATACCAGACTTGATGCTGAGAGTAGAATGTTTATGTGATGTTTTGCATAACTGCCAAAGGTCCATTAATAATTACGTCGTCCAAAGATACCCTGCCCAAACGGTCATTCAAGCCCACTGAAAATTAACCCAATCATGGAGGGTTCCTGATGAGTCATGAAGATCCGCTCAAGCGGTCCTTTAGCTTGCTAAGGAAATAGGAAATCCACAGCAACGCCAGAAGGTAAATCAAGTCCACTTAGGCGAGGATCTAGGAGGGAGCGGACATGCTATGCAATAAAAGAACATCTCAATGCAGTGCAAGGTGATTGAAAATGTCCGCCAGTGTGAGCATGCTTCATGCCAAGTCAGGGCATCCTATGCGTTTCAAGTCTTCTACTAACAAAAAAAAATGGATTAAAACATACCCCAATGACACCTGCAAACCTTGCCCAGATAAGAAACTTCAACCAAGACCACAGACAAAAACACCAAGCAGGGGTCCCCACGGCTGATGGGTTGATGTTGGACCACGTCACACCACAAACCATCACAAGTTTTTTTCTGAATTTTATTGATTGTTTGATTATTGAATAGTGATATTTAAGTAGAGTGTGATCATTGCTTCCTTATTTCATTCTACAAGTTTAGGTATATACATCAAATGAGGACTGCTTGATCCTGGCTGCAATCTTTGGAGGGCAAGCATGCCCTCATAACAGGTGGATCGAGTGGGATTGGGCTTGCAATTGCCAAAGAGGCTCTCTCTCAGGGAGCATTCATCACACTTGTAGCCAGAAGCTCCACTAAATTGGAGAAAGCAGCACAAAATCTTGCCAAAGATGGTGGTACAACAGATAAAATATCAACCAAAGTTTATCTAATTCCATCATTTTAAGCTTATTTGTAGTTTTTTTAAAAAATATGTCTAATCTGATTTTTACTTTTTAATAGGTTGCAGACGTGGGTGATTATGAAACTTTGACAAAGGCTCTAAAGGAATCATTTGAATGGAGGGCTGTTGACGTGCTGTTGTGCAATGCAGGCACAACAAAAACTGCACTTCTGGATGAGGGCAGGATTGAAGATCTGCATGCCATCATTCAGACTAGCTTGACAGGGGTTGTCAATACTCTGCATATTGGGATTCCATTGATGAAGCAGAGGAGTGCCCAAACACCCATCTCTATTGTTCTCATGAATTCCCTCTCAGGAATGGTATGTTACTGACCTAAAACTTTTTGTATGTTTATTACTCAGAAGTTTACAAATATTAATCCTGAATTAATATTCATTCCATAAAATGTGATTGCCAATTCATAGGTAGTTAAAGGCAAAGATATATGAGGCCAGCCTATAGATTATTGTTGTTTATCCGTAAGCCAAGAAGTTTTCAGAATGTTTAACCTTTTTATAATTGTGCTGTTTATCTATCTTTCTGTACTATCACATCCATAAAAAAGTTATCAACTTTTCACCTTTTTGTAGGTTGTTTATTCTTTGTTCAATTGAATAATTTTTTTTCGGGTTATATTCTGTTGGCAGTTCCCGTTGTATGGTAGCTCTGTGTGTACTGCAACCAAACATGCTCTAAAAGGACTTGGAGAGACTCTCAAGCTTGAATTAATGCCTTATAACATTCGAATTAGCATAGTCTTTCCAGGATATGTGGAAACCCCCATGCTTGATTACTGTAAGTAGCTCCACTTTCGTCTTAATGAGATGCAATAAAAATCTTGTATTAGACATAAATAGGGAAGCTTTTCTGTATGAATGTTTATGAAGGGAATGTCTATCATGGCGGTATCATGATCTCAATTTGTTTAGGCTATTTTTAAATATCATCCAATTCAATAGTCAAAGGTTAATTTGGGCCGATAAAAATAGGATAACTATTTACCACTTTTTGATATGAATAGGGTGTAAAATTGCTATTGATTGTTTGACCATTGAACTGGATGATGTTTAAGTAGAGTGATTTGCTTATGTTTGATTTCGTGTGATATTGGTGTGTAAAGGAGTTTTAGGCCTCCATAGTTCATAATCAGTGTAAAAAGCTTCTCGAACAAGGCCTTTAATACATTTTAGGGGTGTTTTGGATCATTTTTAGATTGCAGACAGGAGGTCCTTGATCTGCAGTGTAATCCTCATCCAGATAATAAAACTTATATGAAATTCCCAAATGAATCACAGATATTGTCTAAAATTCTTTTTGTAGTCATTATGTGCATTTGCTACTCTACGGATTTAGAAAAATATCTTGGGCATGTTCATAGTCAAACAAATCATTAAAGAGTGTTTATGCTTTCTTTCTTTCTCATGGTTGTTATTATATTCTTCAAGTGAGCTTTATCTAATTTTGGTCTTACATTCCGAAATTGTATCTAGGTGGCGTGGAAGATAACCAAGGTATCTTGGATATAAGTAAGATCATAAGTTTGTATGATCGAAGTCAAGCAGATACACCTGAGCATGTTGCAAAATATACATTAGAGGCAACAAAGAATGGAACTTTTCTTGTCACAAGCCAACTCGGTGGTTTGCTGTTATCCACAATCTCTCGTGGGCCTATGCCTGCAGAATCATTTGGAAGGGCCTTGATTGAATTGATACTATATATTCCTATTAGAATCTTCAGCTTTTTTGCAGCTTGTTATGCCTATTATGTTGTAGAGCATAGAAATCACAAGAAATGAAAGGCCCACTGTGAACAGTCTTGTGTGTCACTGTTTTCATTTTCCACCTGCAATTTATTCGACTTGTTTTACAGATGATTTGAATCAATAATGAAAAATGTTTTCAACCTAACTGTTTGTCCACAGAATTTAGACCTTCCTGTTTGTGAGCAGGATTTCCACTCCCGTACGTTGTAAGCCCTTCCAAAATGAAAGGTGGCATTAGAGATGTTTCTTGAGAAGAAAAACCAAATCTAAACTTTATGTGTTTTATTACTGTGAAACAAATTAATGTCACTTTTTAAATTATTAAGAATGTAACTAGGCAAGTATGAGGGTGAAATAGGTAAGTGATAATAATGCAATTTATAAATTATTTTTATTATTATATTTGTCAATATTTGATTAGAGTGTTATTTTGAGAAGGAAAACCAAATTTAAAATTTATGTGTTTTATTATTGTAAAAGAAAGTAATATTACTTTTAAATATTAAAGTTTTAAGGTAATTGTGAGAATGAGATAGGGAAGTGATTACAATATAATTTATATATTATTAATTTATTTTGTATATTTATTAACATTTGATCAGAATGTTTAATTTTAATTTTAATTTTAAAATAGTAAATAATATTATTAAACTATGAGCAATTAGATTCATGACTTTATTTATGTATTATTAAAAATAAAAGCATACACTAAGAATGATGAAAATAGTTGTTACCAAATTGATATGTGCTCACTTTGGAGATAAAAAAAGTTTAATTGATGATGGCAATGTGGTTTCGTCAAGACTTAAATGAATAACCATAAGACATAAACACATTCAAATTCTTTGTTTAAAATATTAAAATTTAATACATTAAATATTTAGGAAAATCACATAAACAAACCACTCTTCTACACTATACTTTTAAAGTGAAAACTCAAATTTATACTTTATATCTATCTTCACTTGTATACCTTATATAAATCTATTTTATGACAATACTATCTTGTTAGATGCTCAATACCTTATATAAATTTATTTTATGACAATACTACCTTGTTAGATACTCAAGATGTTCAAACAATAAAACAAAATAGATACTCAAGATGCTCAAACAATAAAATAAAATAGAAAATAGATTATGAAGCAACAATCTATGATAGTAATATAAGGAAACAATCCTCCCTCATTCCTAAGTTTGCTTTAGGCTAAATTTGATGAAATGTTTTGAAAGATTAAAAGCTTTTCAACCTTAAGGTGAGACATCTTCATAAGAAAGACAATGTTTTTGATAATATAAGGCGGCTAAACAAGGGGCTGAACCCTTACAAAAAATAGAGATGCCCGAAGGAAGCAAGCATCAACAGTGCCTTAAACCAGAAACAGCATATACAACAACACAGAAACCAGCAAAACCAGCAAAACTAGTCGCTAAAACTAAAGTCATAAAAACAGAGTAACAGAGTATTAGCAGTATAACAACAAAGACTAAGGAGACAACAGCTCTCCTTTCTAGACCATAGATTTAATAATATCATCCACTTTTTTAGCCAGATCATCACTGTCAGTATTGACAGTAACCCCCAAACTCTTCAACACAGAGAGGTTGAGGAGAATAGAGGTCCTGAGCACAATAGAGAAATTCTGTTCTAGCTTCGCAATGTAATCGCACAAACCTGCAAGATCAGCCCCCAGACCATCATCAGTCTCCATAGCATCCTCAGCCTCTTCCATAAACATTGCACCTATTTTGTCAGCATTTCCAGCAGAATCAGCAACATCCTCTGTGGTAGCCCCTGTATCATGCGTCTCCTGCTTGTCTTCATCATCACCAGATATGTCCTGAATCTCCACATCCCTGTCGTCCTCCCCCCGGGTGGATTCATCTGAACCACTCTCAGAATAGTCAATGAGCTTTGCTGAAGGAGCCGGTTTGCCAACAATATGCCCTAAGCGTCGAACGCCAAAGGAAAGCTCCTCCCTACAAATCTTTACCGAAGAATCCCTTCTCTGTCCCACCGGAGTCCTACCAAGAGTTTTAGGGGACCCAACCACTGCCTTCCCAGTGCTCATTTCACTAGCAACCTTCCGCTTTTTACCCTTCTTAGAGGCAATAGGGCCCGGAGTATCAACAGGATTATCTGCAGGAGTGCAAAAGGAAACTTCATTAGTTTTGTTAGGAACAGGGGAGGGCCCGGGTTCATCAACATTAGGAATATTCTTAGGGTTAAAGGAGGGCTCCCCGTCCCCACTATTAGCTGGAATGGATTTAGAGGGTTCGAGGGCAAGATGATGATTATACAAACAGAGAATGAGGCCCTGGTGAAGAGGGATAGGCTTCATAGCAGTGTTTTTAGCTAGTTTTGCCCAAACCCAAAGGACGGAATGCTCTAGGGAAGAAAGAAAATAAAATAGAAAACTAATTTTAGCATTGCAACAGAAATGATTTAACAGGGGGAGATGGTAGTTATAAAACCTGGTGAAGCACCCCTCGAGGGTGAAATACTTCATGAGGATAAAACACATAGCATCCCATGGCTCCGGCAACTTGGCTTTGTCAAAACCGCCCTAGTAAGGGACTAATTTTTTGCCAACCCTGAGGAAGAGCAGCTGACTAGAGAGGTCCGCAATTTTAGTTTTCCGTTGCAGCTTTAGGCCCTAAGTAGACATACCAGTGGCCATAGTGATCACACATTCAGAAACTTCAAATCTGATTCCACCCACCGAAACCCATCTGTTCTGCCAAGACCGCGCAAATTGTTTAGAAATAGCTTCATTGTACCTATTAAGCCTCTCCAAATAGGGGCTAATCCCACCCTCTTTGCAATAATGCCAAGCTACCAAATTGTCCTTAAATTCACAGCACGAGACGGGTTCAGTTCTAATTCTATCTCCTCCCATAGCGGAATTACCTCACATGCCACATAAACCCTCAGTCTTCTCAGTCGTCTTTATAAGAGAATTACTAACATTAACAAGGCTAATAATGTAGGTAATAACATTGCACACAAACTCATAATAATGGGAAGCCTTACAAACACCAATCCCATGCTTAACTATAATAACCCGGCACAGGCCATGATGATCCAGCCATTCGCTCACCTTATGAGAAAATGGAGCGGATTTGACAGTAGAGAAAGTACGAGAGGAATCGTACTTCAAAAGACACATCAGCCCCCTCCCAAGGAGCTGATAGTATGAGCTGTCTTGCAAACACATCTGACTCATCAAGACCCGGCCATGTCTTTAAGAATGAGATTCTTAAGATTTAAAGGAAGATGATCAAATTGGCACCAAACCCTCCAATTTGAATATCGTTGTCCGAGTTCAGCACAGGCATCTACAACTCCATTGCCCTCACGGTAAATATGTGAGATATGCACATTAGTAACCCTCTGCAAGAGAAACTGTATATCCCTAATAATGTCTTTCAACTGAATGCCAACATTCGACACATTAGTAATGGCATCAATGACCATTTTAGAATCTCCCTGAATATCCAAATTCCTAATACCAAGTGATATGGCCAATTTAAGCCCCCAAAGAAGAGGCATAGCCTCAACATAGTTATTGCTATGATAGCCCAGACCTCCAGCATAGACAGCAAACATCCACCCTTTATCATCTCGGATGATCCCTCCCCCACTATCTGTACCATCAAGCTTAGAAGCCCCATCAAAATTGAGCTTCATCTAGTTAGAAATCGGAGGCTTCCATCTAGTGTTAAGCCTCTGCAATAATTTTGTATTGTTATAAGCAGGAATATGATTGAGAATCTTCCAGTTTACCGCAATTTGTTCTTCCTCCTGGGTCAGAGGTTTCGCTGTGGTACGGATATGGGCCATAGTGACACTCTCCAAGAGAGTCTTCATGAAAGTATGAGAGACCTGGGAGGCATCTCTAGCAGTATCCCTAAAAATCCAATGGTTGCACTCTTTCCACAAAGTCTAGCTCAAGCATGACAGAGTTTGATTCCATAACTCAACAAGCCAGGGATGGGAGAAGGGAGGATACCAATTGTTAATAACTTCCTGGATATCAGAATTGTAAGCCCACTAAATACCAAAATTGCTGAGGATGAGGCTCCAAATGTCCCTAGCAAAGTCACAGTGGAAGAATAAATGAGAAACCGTTTCCTCCTTTTCATAGCATAGACAGCATCTATTGGCCAGAGTGAAACCTCTCTTCTGCAAATTATCTTGGGTCAGAATTTTGTTATGAACAGAGGCCCACCAGAACATGTTAATTTTCGAGAATAAGAAAGACAATGTTGCCAACATTGGAAAGATCTTTTAGCTTCTACTCTTAAGATTGAAAATATTACTCTAGATTATGCTTGGTATTCACAGGACTTCTTAATCCAAATACAAATATTTAAACCATTAGAGGGCATGCTTAATGTTATACCTGTGAAGAAAATCCTTTACTTTTTAACAATTTATATTGATGAGAACTTGAGACACCTTTAACATGAAGAACTTCAAAGGGTAAGTAACTAGGTCATAGTAGCTAGTAAAAATAATAAATGACTTGCATCTCATAATAGACGTGCATGGATATGAGACTCTCCTCTACGAGGATAAGTATGTAGTTGGTTAGGTTTTAACTAAGGCCAATTTTTTTAGTGGTAATTTGTTATCAATTGATTTTTTTTTTTTTGCCACAATTGATCTATTTGTGCAAATTTGATAGGATTTTCTTATATGCAGAATTCATTTTACTTTGAAATACACATTTTAATTTATTATTATACACTCTAATCAACACAATGTTTATTCTAATTTAAGCCCAGTCACTTAGATATGATTGAACCAATTTTTAATCTAGGTCTAGTGACCTAGCATTTGGCTTTTTATGTTTTAAAATTATAGTTCAATTGCCCCAATACAAACAGACTATTAATCTTTTTCCATTGCAATCACCCTCCATTTTACATTAATTTATTCCTTAATTTGATGGCATTGCCCCCACAATGATCACTAATTTATGACAAAAGTGGTGCAATCACCATTGTAATTCTAGGTAATTTAGGGAAAACATGTGTCACCATCACAATTATATGTCATTTAGAGCAAATGTGTTCAATCACCCACACAATTATAACTAATTTAGGGAAAATGTGCACAATCACCCACACAATTATAACTAATTTAGGGAAAATGTGTGTAATTAGTCACACTTTTATAACTTAGAGAAAATGTGTGCATTGTCTAGGAAATTGTAAGTATTTTAGGGTCAATGTGTGCAATAGCCAATGAAAAAATTATTACATTTTTGTGAACTATAAGACCAAAAATTGGTTATGGAATTGTATTTAATCTCATTTTTCTGTCCACTTACATACTACACATTCATTTCATTTGTTTCTCACATTATTAATTTGTAATTTCTAAATTTACACTTAATCAATCTACATTCCACTTTGGTATTAGCAAATTTCTAGTTCTAACTCTCTAGGAGCCATTGCATCAATATCATTTTTCTTTGGGAGAATTAGGATCGAACTATAACTATCAGATAGGAGGACACTTTCTTAAAAGTTTGCAAATAGATTAGAGACAAAGGCTGCAACTAAACTTTAGTCTCCATTCCTAGAATGAGTTTCATAGTAATATTATACTTTTATTTGTCAATTTACATTATATTGTGTATTGTGTGATTAATATCTATAACCATATTAGAGTGCTTCTCCGTTGGTCAATCTTAATTTTATTTTTCTTTGTCTCCATTTGTCAATAAGTTAAAAAATGTAAGCATTGTGTTATAGTCATTAATAGTTTGCAACATTTTTTTATATATTATAACATTTCATATCACTATGTAAGATTTCTTAAGGCTATGAGTTTTTGCACTTGTATAGCACTACATAATGCCTTCCCATTATTTTGTAGTACTTTTCTATATTTTGTATCATTTTTCTTATTTTGTAGTACTATCTTTTAATTTTGAAATATTATGTTCTATTTATTCACATTTATTATCATTGTGTAGTTTATACCATTGTTCTATAATTTCTATCATTCCTTACTATTACATATTTTTTATCATTGTGTAGGCATATGTAATTTATGTAGTTGAAGTATTGTGTAACACTATTATAACAAGAGCTTAAGTTTTCATAGCATTAGATAAACATTTGAAAGAATGGCCAAATAAATGGCATTAGATGATCCTTGCTTGAAGATATATAGCCTAAGGACATTGGGATATCTATAAAATACTTATTGAAAACTTAGCTAATGTATTGGATTAAATCGATAAATATTAGAGTGCATATGTACAGCATTTCGTACAATATTTTTGACATGAAATTCATGCAACTTTAACCCATTTTGTTCATTTTACTTTAACCTATTTTGTTCTTTTACAAAATATGAAACGTGTCTTTGGAAAGTCATCCTTAGTACTTTGTATGAGTGGCTTAAAATCTAAAACTAATGAACTATTTTTGTTTAAACACTTTTAAATCAATGGTACCAATTTATCAATTGAACTCCAAAATAACAGTTACTTTACTCAACTGATACCCTGGAACCATTGATTTAGTCCACATGGATCCTATTATTATGAAATTTTGTGCCGCTCTTTTTTCAATGATATCCTATAATTAGACCACCATAATCTCATTAGCAGGGGTTAGTTCTAGCTTCACTTTTTATTTTTAGTATTAGGGTTGCCATGTTTCCTTTTTATTAATCTCTTTCTTTATATAGTTGATTCATACCAAAGTTCATTTGATACTATTCTACATGCTTTGTCTCAAAAGAATCCTTTAAGTTGTTTTCAAATAGAGATAGAAAGTAAATAGAAGTTGGTTAATCTAGATGTGGAATTTAAATTTAAAATTTAGGTTCACTAAGGAATAGCCAAAAGAAAATTGATTAAATATGTGTTCATTGTTAGTTCATAGATCTGTTATTATGTCATGATAAGATACTTTGTTTCAATTTTTCTATTTGAATAGATTATCTACACAAATGTCACATTAAGGAAAGAAACTAAGTATAATAACACACAAATGTATAGCATTTATGGGCTCTTTAAGAGACTTACCTACCATAGTAGAGAGACCATATGTGTCAGACCCATAGACAGAGGTGAGTGTTGTCATGAAATCATAGTTATCATTTGAAATTTCACTTTCAAATTCAGATTCAGAAGAAATATACGTCTATTTTTACTTATGTTTTACCATGGCTGAATGTTCAGGGGTAAATTCTAGAAGCTCATAAAATTAGAAGTGATCCAATTAGTCATAAACATCTTGGGATTTCAAGATTTCCCAATCTTGATTTATATCATACCTTTGAAATAAAGCATAAACTTTTGCCCTTGGATTCAGTTTTCTGGGACTACTAGTTGCATAGTGTCGACCTTTGCATATGAAACATTTGAATCATCCCTTTCTCTTGCCTTCCCTTTTCTTTAGGACATATGGAGAGGGTTGTTTTCTTTTGAAGCTCTTTTTGTTGACTTGAGAAAATTTATACTTTCGTTTATATCCATGCTTACTTCTTGTAAAAAGTTTCTCACTGTCATACTATGTGTCTTTAGTTTTGCATTTCTTGCAGTGACAATATTTAGCACAAGATTTTCTTTTAATGCAAAATCTTTTAGCTGATTGATTGGAGAGAGGTAATGAGATTTGCAAAAAAAATTAAATTCTCTGAACTTGTAAAATCTACCAGCCTATGTTTATCCTTGAGCTATACTTGGTGTGCCTAAATTAGCTTTGTCTAAGTTAAGTGGTTGCTTTTCTTATTCTTGGAGCACCAGTATTCTTAGTGAACTTTTTCTATTATTGGCTTAACTATTCTTAGTGGATTATGTCCTATATCTACTACATCTTGTAAGCTAATTCATCATCTCCTTTATTGCTTTCATTCTTGTTTGCATTATTGTTTGCTTTACTCTTGCAGAAATAGCAAAAAAAATTGATTTTAAATATGTATTCATTGTTAGTTCATAGACCTATCATTATGCCATGGTAAGATATTTTGTTTCAATTATTCTGTTTGAATAGATTAAAAATTGATACAATTCTAATGATCTATCACTCTTCATGTTTGTTCATATCATTGGACTCAATGTGATAAAACCTTGGTTTTTATCATACACATTTCAAACATCATGTTAATAAGTGATATGTTTTGATTTAATATTCATTAAACATTGATACTGAATGTGCAACAAGTAAATTGATCCCATAATTTTCATATTGATATGTACTATTTTTATTTTCAAAATCTTCATATTAAAAATCCTATGTTTGAGCCTAAAATAACAATATTCATTTAACTTCAATTTGAATATCAAAGGTATTTATATCAAAGGCATGTTTATAGGGTGGCATTGCTTTTAAGTTTCAATGGTTTAAATTTTTATGACCTATGGGTTTTGATAATTATAACCATGTGTTATGGGCTCAATATTTTTTTTTTGGCATATCATATACATATGTGTAAGCACATTGGCTTAGGGTTATGTAGACTTAGCAGTTGATATGTAGACTTGACAATTGGTAACACCATGGTATATGTCTTTGCATCATTGCATCAATCATATCATCAGTGTTTTATGTGATTTTTTTTTTTATCATTAATGCATATTAGCATGGTGGGAAATTAATGTTAGCAGCCTAAACATAAACCCTACTATTACAAATTAGTTCTCATGGGTATTTGTCAGCTTCCTCTCAAAGATACATTGGTAGAATCTATTTGCATTTTCATTTTTGATTTGTAGGTGGATAGAGAGTGGAGTGTGATGTCCCGATATTAAAACATTGTTTAAATTAAAGATTTAAACATCATCATAAAAGGTGATAAAGATAATTGCAAATATAATATAATATATTTATAACAAAATATATTATATAAAAATAATAAAATAAATATAAATAACAAAGAAGAATATAAATATGCATGTTATCAATTTAAATATTATTATAATGATCATATACTAATAGGAATAAGTATATTGACAATTACAAAGGGAATAAAAACAAGTCAATGATCAAATGTTAAGGATGCTGACTTGTCAAATAAGACAAAATAGCATGTTAACTAAGAAGGTACGATTTGATAAAGAAGTGGCATGGTGCATACAAAGGAAGTAATACGCAAGTACTATATCAATCGTTTAAAATGTAGCAATGGTCATAGTCTTAAAGATAGCAATTAGTTTGTGAAAACAACAATAAAAGACAGGCAGCGATTAACTAATAAAGTGTATGCAGCGATTTATCCAAAGTGTACATTTATGAAGGGCAGTGACGGTTGTGTATGCCTCTTTTCATATAGAATCTAAGGTATAAAATCATAATTGATAAAAGGAAATATGGGGGAATAATAAGGCAGATCTACATAATCATGGGAGATATATAAAAAAAAGATATTTCAGGGAGTTAAGAGAGGAATAAATATAGAGAATATTCTGAGTTTTAAGGATACTTATATATTCAAGAAGAAATATATATATTTATGATTACTGAAGAAGATAAGCAAGATGCAATACAGATTTATACGCAGATTTATGCAGACTTGAAGAAGGATAAGAAGAAGATCTGATATAGAATAGAAAAGATAGATAATATACTGCAGCAGATTTGAAATATAAAGATACAACAATATCTTGGTTGCAAAGAAGAGATCCTTAAGAGCTCTCAAGGGTACAAAGGCAAGAATCTATTCCCCTGGTATGATGTATCTAACCCTACATTTCTTGTGATAAATGTCATATGATAAATAATGAGAAATGTATTAATAATTGAAAGACTATCATTAGTGTCATAAGCATTGTGAAATTTGCTATGAAATATAGAATATATCCACAACACACTTATGATTGCTTGCAACTATGAAGTTTGATTAGTTTATTATGCATCAATGTGAATCCTTGTATGAATGTTATGATGAGGGAATTGAGGGCCTACAAAGAAGGGAAACAGCGTTGGGATCATCCTCTAAGTACACCACCCCTTGTTGGATGGCTAAGGCTTGCCACATGTGGGCCAAGGGGGCATGAGAGGCTGCCCTTGGGCTTAAAATGAATGATTTCTGGGACACCTTGCTGTAGTTGCACCCCTAACCTTCCATCATAGAAATTAATTGAATCATAAGAGGAAGCAAAATGGATTTTGATAAGGGGAACGGTGATAGGATGCCTCACTAGGTCCCCCACCCCATATGGATGGCAAGAGGCCACATGGGGCCAAGAGGGGTGAAGCATCCGCTCTTGGGCCTAGGGTAGAGGGTTTCTTGGTCACCCTATCAAACCATTTTGTTCCAGGAATTAGAAACCCTAACCCTAAACTTGTGGGATTTAAATTTTTATGGTAAAATTAGTATTGTTCCAATCGGGGACATTACATGGAGCCATGGATTTTTTTTCTTAGGAAGTTCCTCTTCAAGAATTTTTAAGTATGAGTTAAGTTTTAAAAGATATATTTTAGGTGGTGATATATGTTGTCGAGGTGGTATTGATATTATTTTTATACAAAGATCATTCCCATAGATTCAAAGGGTTTACCAAAGCATTGTTTAGCATTATTTTCAAAGGATTTACTACTTTGTAATTTTTTTAATATGCACAATTTTCAAAGGGTTTGATCATTGTTACTTTTGTTGAAATCCATCTTGTATACTATTTTTGTTTTGTTCTTATTTCATTTCTATTTCCCTCAAATATTGATTTAGTTCCTTTTCAAACAAAATTAGTTAATTACTTTTCCTTGGTTGAGTTAGCTTTAGCAGGTTGAAAGTCTCTTGTCTTCACCTCCAAGATCATTTACAATATTTTGTTTTTGGTTATACTCTTACTATTTTAAAATCTTGGAGTTTTCCTTTCACTATCAGAAACACTTAGCTTTCTCTAACTTATTCAACAGGTTCACTAGTTCATGAACCTCCCAAAAACCTAATTAGTTATTCTTGTTTTGTTGATCTTTTGGAAGGATCAAAAGTTCTCAAACCTTCTAAGTGGCTGATAAATTTTTTTTATTTATCTATTTTGAGTTAGTTTTAAAATTCTTAAACCTTTTGAAAAGCCAAAAGATTTATGTGTCAAAAGTTTTATAGGTTTTGAAACCTAGAGAAGTGTTGAAAGAGTTGTTGGTTTCTCAAATGTTTAGACAAAGTGAAGATAAATGGTTCAAAAGTTCACAAGTTTTTTGATCTGTCGAAAGGCTGAAATAGATTCAAAGATTGTTCAAAGATATTGGCCCTAGCTTAGTTTGAAAGTTCTTAAACTTTCCAAAATGTTGGCAAGGCTTAGAAATTTTTGAAAATTGTGAAATTGTTGAAAATGTTCTCGAAGCCTTAAAAGCTTTGACATTTTAGAAGGTTATAGTAGGCATGAGTTTTCAATAGTCCATGATAATGTGTGAGTGCTTCTGGATTTAACTGTGTCTATTTTTTAATCTTAAATGTTTTGGATCATACTCAATGATCCATCATCAGGATGAGGAGAGTTGCAGATTGGAGAGCAGACTTGATCTATTTAAAGGACAAAGAGGGATGAAGAGGAAGGAATGCAAACCAAGGGGAGGTAGGAGGAAGACTATAGACACAAAACAACAAAGAAACTAGTCTAAAAGTCAATGCACAAGATAAAAAATAAAAGAAAAAGAAAAAGAAAAAGAAACATAGAAGGTTATTAAACTTTCTAACTTTCTAAAAAGTTAGAACTTTTTAAAAATGGCCTATTTAAAGGAATTTAAAGAGATTCATAGGCCCCGTTGTGCTATCATTTACATTTTTGAAGAAGAGCTCTATTGTGACATGTTGGTGTCGACATCCTTCTACAAATTTCAAGGATTTATGCACTACTCAGTAAGGTAGGTTACATGTGTTCTGAATTGAAATCCTAGTACACAATAGAGATTGAATTGTTGAAATTATCATTCCCTCATCTATATTTTAATGAACTGTGTCCATTCTAGCTTTAGCCTCCTCCCAGATAAAATCATATTCCTTCTCGTGCATCAAAATCTTCTTGAAGTAATGAATACATGTTGATCTGTACAATTGTCTCCAACCTGCAATGTAAGTATTGTATTTGAACAAAGAAATCAAGCATTGTGGAATTCTTCATTGCTCATTTATAGTAATGAATTGTTTTCTTTGTTAAGTTCTATTCAAGGAATGGTATAACATCTTTCAGGACAACAATATGAATAGTTACATTATGGATGGATTATTATGTAGAATTGTCTGGTTTGGCCATTAGGCTAGACTATCTTAAGGGAACACACCTTCAATTTTGTTTTCTATTCGATCATGTGAGATCCAACCCATTGATCAGTGAGCACTTTCAATATTGAACTTGATGCCACTGAATCTGTCAGATACACAGTACCTACATTCATTCTTTGCAAATGCAGAATATGCCTATTTTGCAAAAGCCTTTAGAAATTCTCCATCTTGATTCTTCTTCAATCAGTGTGACCTTCTACTTATTCAATTTCTACAATTTCATCAAAATACCATAAACGTCATCTTCATTCCTATCCTTAGAAGAAATAGTAATGCGACTTTTCTCATGAGCTATACGTATAAGGAAATAGGGCCACATAATTGTAAATTGAAGATGTATTCTATAGCCACCTACTAGTTAAATGACAAGGAAATAGTGCCAGGTTCAAATAGAAGCTAAATATATATGAACGTTTTAGTGGCTAACCCTTATATATAAGGAAATTAGAATTTAATATAATTGACTATTAGAAGCCTGATAAAATTGGCATGTCAAATACATAAAAAGGTTCTTACTTTTCCATGATGGGACTCTACTTGATACTGACAAAGGAAAACATGAGATCCTATAGTTGCTACGTGGGCTTCATCGTATTCACAAACCACGTACCATACATACAGTGACACATATAAACAATAGCATAATGATTCCAAAATGTATGATTTTGTCAACCAGTTGATTATTGTATTATAACTATAGAGTATATTAATATAACTAGTATATTAATATTGTATAGACAAATATCATTGACTTACGTATTTTTCAATTCAAATCAAATTTTTTAAATTCAAAAATAATTATATTATATATTATAATCAAATAATCACAAGTTATTACATTATTATAGACATCTTCAACTCATATAAATAAATAATACAAATATAACATAAAAGACTATTTAACTTCCAACAACTAGTTTGTATCTAAAACAATATGCCATACCTCACCTACTATCCACAATACACATACTATTACTATAGAAGGATTATTATGCTGGTTATAATAGTGTTTAATGCCTACTATACACATACTCTACTTATTCTAACATTTCACAATATATAATGCAAGAGGACCCCTCTCGCCAAAAACACATAAAACTCACAAACAAGATTGCAATATAACAATTACAACAAATTATATGATAGAGACTCTGTGCAGGCTCACATACTCATCACAATACACACAAATTTTAGATTGCAATGAAGCTTTCTTTAGTTATTTACATAAAAATTTGCAACCTATTTACATCATTGGCCTTCAATTGCATTTCTTAGCTTAATCACTCTCAGTTTCTTTGCCCTGGTAGCCTCTTCACTTTCTTCTCAGCCACACTACTCAAGCACTCACCTCTCACACACAGGCACCTTATTTTTCCTTTACTGGTGCTGTGAAAACCTGTAACAAAAACCTCAATAAATACCTTTGTAAGAGGTGTCTCTTCCCCTCCCAATTCATGCACAAACTCTCTTCCAAGTTTTTCTACAAAACCCACCAAAATATGCATTAAAAACCATCAATTATTGCCCAGGAATGGGCACCCAACTCTCCCCCAAGTATAGCTTTGCATATTCTATGTTTACGCATCTTTAAATGAGGTCTTTAAACTTACATCAACTCCTCAAGTGATGTATTTACTCAAAAGGGAATTTTTCTTTATTGTGGGCATTTTAAAAACTCTAAAATCTTAATTTTTTGTCTCTTTTATATTCCAAATGCCCTCCAGATTATTCATGCAATAGATAAAAATTGAATGAAGGAAAAAAATTAATAAATTAATTTCCATGACCTCTATAATACCTTTCCAAAATAAAATTGATCAAATTGGTGCTTTGGAAGTTCAGAATCGGGTGCAGGTAGGCAGAAAAATTGAAAGTTCTCTGTTTTGCTTGAAAACTGACCAACATGTGTGTGATGACTTCCTTTGGCTTACCCAAAAGGATTTGGCTCCAATGTCTAAGAATCTTGAAATTTAATTATTTCCATAATCTCGTCGGCGTGCAAAATGTTGGCATTAAATTCTCTAAAAATCGTATGGTCTTCACGGATTGGAAAAAATAATTGTTTTCACAAAAACTGCAAGCCAGAGCATAAAACTGCCTTCAATTGAAATCCTCTTTTTTTTGCAAATTTCCATAATCAAGAAGTTCTTTGATGTAATGAAATGCTAAAATGTATGCAGAAACACACCAAAACTAAAAAGAAAAACTTGAAAATATTTCTAGATGATGTCAATTGCTAGTCCGCATGGATGCTCCTACATCAGACATGCTGGGTAGGAAAGTTTTGTGAGTAGGACTCATAAAATGGATTTGGGTAATAGAACTACCCTTTCAAGTTGTAGACAACCTGCAACAAACTCCATCACTGATTTAGATAGTACGAATTTCTTCCTCTGGCTCTTCCAGCACTTAGCCAGGACACTTGTCATCCTCCTCCACAAAGTATGTACCTTATTCCTCCTTCCTCTCATGGACTCACATCCATCATAGACCATTCTCCTCTGCAAATGGCTCTATCTTCTCCTTCTCCAATCTCACTTCTCTTCTCTCCTATTTTGTGGGATCAATCCCATCATCGACTGACCACCTCCACCAAAATCTTGTTGTTCTATGGAGCCTAATCAGACTCGAAGGTTAAATTTTCCCCACTTTTATCAGTGGGTTTCCCTCTAAATTCCTACGGGGTTAAGATGCAGCACCCCTGGCGTGCTCCCTATCACGATACAGGGTGGGGTCAAGGGGCAGTGCCCCTATGGGGGCTCGAGGGCAAAGCCCTTGAAACCTCACACGGTTTTTTCTTATTTTATAAAGGCACTGGGAGTTATTTTTCATTGGCCGACATAAGAAAACCCTAGTTTTGTAACCGACAAAAAGCTTGAAAAAAGAAGCTAAGGGTTAGGGTTTCTATTGATTGTATTGTAGCATTTTGCAGTGGTATTCAGTTGTAGGGATTGCTGGTTGTAATCGGTTTGATTTACTAGATAATAATATTGGACTCTCTATTTGGTGGATGTAGTCTGAGTTTGGGTGAACCACATTAAAACTTGTCTCTCGTTGTTATTATTTCTCTGTATTTCCATTCCTCTGTTTAATCTTTATTTGCATTTAATTGATATCTTTTGCCAGCTAACCCTAACAAATCCCTCATCAATACTTGTAGCATCCTCATACCAATCTACATCTACAACTCCATGGAAATTAAAGATTTCCATGTTTCTTCTCCATACTCTTCAACCTTTACCATCTCAACTGAAAAATAAAACAGCATCATCAGAGTATAGAAATAAATTTACCTCTTCATTTGTTCTTAAAATTTTCCTTCATCACCATTGGCTACATCATTTGTTTCTTTCTTTGTTGTGATGCTTGTCTTCTCACCTCCATTAGTTGCAACATATCTCTCACCTCCAACTGCAGTAATCTTCTCTAATCATTTGCCTTCTATCACCCAAATTTGTGACAACAAATCTTCTTCCCCCTTGCCATTTGTTGCAACATCTTCACATTCCATCACTACCACCTCAATTCCCATAGCTACATCTTCATTCTTTTCCTTCTTCTCAACCTCTTCTACCATCTTCTCTTCGTTGCTCATGTCTTTTACTTCTTCATCTTCAACCACTAATGCAGTCATCTCCACTTCTTCACTCTTTTCTTTAATGCCTTCATTAGGGCATGCTTCCACTGCACATTCTTACTTCTCATTGCTATTGACAAACTGTCCATGTTGCAGTACTTCCAATCTATCCATCCTTGCATTTATAATTATGATCATCAAGGAGATCTTACTCTTTTGATACTTTCTCCAGCCTTCTTCCTCATGAGTATACCCATTTCATTCATTGCTATAATATGTCACTACCCACATCACATGTTCTGCAAAAAAATAATTTCTTCACGGCTTCTATCTCTCAATCGCTCAGGACTTCACACATCTGCAATGATTCTTTCGATCTCTTCACAACTGCACTTCCTCAATCTCTACCGCAAGTTCTGGTGCATACTCTACATTCTCAGGGTCTTCTAGCTCTGATACCACTTAATGCAAGAGGACTTCTCTTTCCAAGAACAAACAAAACTCACAAACAAGATTGCAATATAAAAATTACACCAAATTCTACAATAGAGACTCTCTGCTCACATACTCATCACAATACACATAGATTTTAGATTGTAATGAAGCTTTCTTTAGTTATTTACATAAAAATCAGCAACCTATTTACATCATTGGCCTTCAATGGCATTTCTCAACTCAATCACTCTCAACTACCTTGCCCTGCTAACCTCTTCACTTTCTTCTTAGCCACACTACTCAGGCACTCACCTCTCACACACAAGTGCCTTGTTTTTTCTTCATTGGCGCTGCCCAAACCCACAACAAAACAGCAATAAATACCTATGTAAGAGGCGTAACTTCCCCTTCGAATTCCTGCACAAACTCTCTTCCACATTTTTCTTCAAAAACCCCCAAAATATGCATTGAAAACCATCAATTGTTGCCCAAGAATGGGTGCCCAACTCTCCCCCAGAATAGCTCTACATATTCTAATGCAACTTTAAATGAGGTGTTTAAACTTCCATCAACTTCTCCAAGTGTTGTCTTTACTCAAAGGGTCATTTTTCTCTATTCTGGGCATTTTGAAAACTCTAAAATCTTGATTTTCTACCTCTTTTATATTCCAAAGGCCCTCCAAATTATATATACAATAGATAAACAATGAATGATAGAATAAAAACCAATAAATTAATTTCCATGACCTCTATAATACATTTCCAAAATAAAATTGATTAAATTGGTGCTTTAGAAGTGCAACATTGGGGTGTCGAGAGACTGGAAAACTGAAATTTCTCTGTTTTGCTTGAAAACTAACCCACATGTGTGTGATGACTTCCTTAGGCTTACCGCAAAAGGATTTGCCTCCAATGTCTAATAATCTTGAAATTTAATTGTTTCCATGGTCAGCACAAAATGTTGGCATTTAATTCTCTTAAACCATAAAGAATTTAATCATAAAATCTTTGCCATATTTGTCAAAATACTTTCAAAAAAATCATTGTAAAACAGTTTCACTCTAGTCTTCACAGATTGGCAAAAATAATTGTTTTCACAAAAACTGCCAGTTGGACCATAAAACTACCTCCAATTGAAATCCTCATTTTTTTTTTCAAATTTTCACAATCAAGAAGTTATTTGATGTAATGATGAAGGAAAAATAAACAAAACAAGTGATCTGCTGATCACAAACCAAACAATTACAAAAGCCCAGATTGCCTTAGAGATGAAGATGCAAGGCATCAATATATAGAGTTTGAGAAACACAAAGGACACAACCACTATGCCAACCACTCAACCTGAAAGTTAAGGAAGGCAACTACCTAACTCAATGGGCCCAATGGGCATTACAAAGATGTCAAAGATTGCTACTGCACATGCTATTGACTGTTGCATATGTCAAGGATGGCTGCTATATTTTATAATTGTTGTCATTCTCCCCCATAATGACCATTGGGAAGAACTTGGAGTAGATCTCTAAGTGTCTCAAACCTTTCACAAGCTAGAGCCTTCGTGAAGATATCTGCGATCTGATCATCTTTACTGTAGTACATAATCTCAATCAATCCCTGTTGAACCAACTCTCGGATGAAGTGATGTTCAATCTCAATATGTTTGGTCCTGCTATGAAACACTGGATTCTTAATCATTTGTATAGTACTCTTATTGTCACAATACAACAAAGTAGGTCCATTTTGTATCTAGTGCAAATCCTCCAATAGTCGTCTCAACCACACTGTTTGGCATGCTGCAAATGTTGCAGCTTTATACTCTGCCTCTGCTATAGAAAGTGATACAGTCAGCTGTTTCTTGGACTTCCAAGAAAATATTGCAGAACCAAGACTAAAAGTATAACCAGATGTAGACTTTCGATCATCTATGGAACCTACCCAATTTGAATCTGTATAGCCAATCAACTTACTATCCTTAGAATGCTGAAATCTAAGACCACAACTCAATGTCCCTCTGACATATCTAAGAATCCTCTTAGATGCACTCCAATGTGTTTGCTTAGGTTCTGACATGAACCTAGATACCAAGCTCACTGCATATGTGATATCTAGTCGAGTAGTAGTTAAGTAGATCAAACTACCAATAACTGTCTGTATATAGTAGGGTCCACTCGATCTGACACATCCAAGTTAGACAATTTAAGTCCAACTTCAATGGGTGTTGCAACTGGTTTGCAACTATTCATCTAAAATTTTTGTAGGATGTCTAAAGCATATTTCTTTTGAGACATGAATATTTCACCTTTGTTTTGCCATACTTCTATACCAAGAAAATAGTGCATCTGTCCCAAATCTGTCATCTCAAATTCAGCAACCATACCTACTCTAAACTCTGCAAACAAATTTGAATTGTTCCCAGTGTAGATAAGATCATCAACATAGAGAACTAAGAAAAAAATATCCTTAGCCGAGATCCTAATATAAAGATTTGGATCTGACTGACTTCTTAAGAAACCTTTCTGCTATAGGTATGAGTCTATCCTTGAATACCATGTTCTTGATGCCTATTTAAGACCATACAAGGCCTTCTTTAATCTGTAAACATAATGTTCTTTAGAAGGTATTTCAAAACCTCTAGGTTGAGAAACATACACTTCCTCATCAATATATCCATTCAAAAAAGCACTCTTTACATCGATTTGATAAACTACCCAACTCTGCTGAACTGCCAAAGCCAAAACCAATCTGATAGTATCCATTCGTGCTACAGGTGCAAATATTTTAGTGTAATCAATATCTTCCTATTGAGTGTATCCCTTGGCTACCAATCTATCCTTATGTTTATCAATCCTTCCATCAGATTTATACTTAGTTTTATACACCCATCTTGTACCAACAATTTCCTTACCAGGAGGTAGCTGAACCATATCCCATGTGTCATTCCTTTCAATTGTTTCTATCTCACTATTCATTGCTTCAACCCACTCTTCTTTTTCTTGAGCTTGTTCAAATGTTTGTGGCTCAATGCTTTCCATGATTTGAGTCATCAAAGCATAATTCACTTTTGCTTGTGATCTTGTTGTCATTTTCTCAAAGTTTGAATCCAACATAAGAGTTGATGGATGATTCTTTTCTGTCCTCCTTTGATATTTTTGACACTTTCTTGTTCCTGTACTAGAAGACTCAGGTTCGTTTTCTTCTTCTTCTTCAACTTCATCAATCATTATCTCTTTTCCCTTTGTTTCATTTTCCTTGGTATATTCTACTACTTCATTGAAAACCACATCTCTACTTATAACAAGTTTATTTCCTATTGGGTCATACAATCTATATGCTTTATTTTCTAATCCATACCCAATAAAAATACATTTTAGGCCTTTATCATCTAGCTTAGACCTTTTTTCCTTTGGTATGTGTGCATAAGAAACACACCCAAATACTCTCAAATGTTCAACACTTGGCTTTACCCCAGACCATGTTTGTTCAGGAGTCATCCCCTTAACTGCTTTTGTAGGACTCCTATTGAGAAGATATACAGTCGTGCAAACTGCTTCTGCCTAAAACATCTTATCTAAATTCTTCTCTTTCATCATACTCCTTGCCATTTCAACAATGGTTCTATTCTTTCTTTCAGCAACTCCATTTTGTTGTGGAGTGTAAGAAGTAGTGAACTCTCTCTTGATTCCATGATTTCTACAGAAATCTAGAAAATAATTTGATTTATACTCACCCCCATTATCTGACCTTATCATTTTGATGTACTTACCACTTTATTTTTCAACCAACCTCTTGAATTCTACAAACTTATCAAACACTTCTGATTTTGAAACCAAACAATATACCCAATTTTTTCTTGAGTAATCATTAATGAAGGTTAGAAAATACTTTGATTTATTCAAAGAAGGTGTTTCCATAGAACCACACAAATCCGTATGGATTATCTCAAGATACTACTTAGCTCTACTAGATTTACCAACTGGAAAGCTAGCTCTATGTTGTTTGCCAACAACACATTCTTCACACACTTCTCTTGTATTTTCAATGAATGGTAGACCCTCAACCATTTTAAATCTCTTGAGTAAAACTAACCCACTAAAGTTGAGGTGGCCATATCTTTGATGCCAAATTCTACTTTCATTCATTTCACTAGACCTTAATGCTTGGTTTCCTTGGGTGAAATGGAGAGGAAACATCCTATCACCTGTCATCTTTGCTCTTGCAACAACTGCATTTCTTTTTAACTTGTCTCTTATTATGCACTCTTTTTCATCAAAGGTTACCTGATAATTTTTCTCTAACATTTGTCCAAAGGACAACAAATTCTTCTTGAGGGCTGGAACCAATAATGTTTCATTGATATGCTTTAGCTCATCATATTCTATTGTAACTGCAATAGTACCCTTACCTTTGGTTCCATGAGATTGATTATCCCCTAATACCACTGAACTATGATGGTTTTCATCTAATTTGATAAACAAATTTTCATTAGATGTCATATGTGATGAACATCCAGAATCAATGTACCATACATCATTCTCATTAACATTTGCATTGAAAGAAGAAATAAACAAATTTTGTCTATCTTCAACAGTATTGTGAGCATTTCTCTTTTCTGCTTCTCCTTGTTTACTCCAACATTCTGATGCATAATGTCCAAACTTGTTGCAATGAAAGCATTGGACATTCTTTTTATCTCCCCCATTATTTCTACCTCTTCCTCTTCCTGTTCCTCTGAAGTTGCTACTTCTTCCTCTAAAACTATTACCTCTTCCTCTAGAATTGCTAGATTCACCTTTGTATTCATTTTTATTTTGATTCTTGAAAAACATGTTTCTTTTACCTCATATGCTTGCTTTAGAGGCAAATGCTTGTTCTAGACCTTCCTCATTACTTTTTGTTCTTTCTTTAGCAGTTAACAATATTCCACTAAGTTCATCTATTTGCATAGTTGAGACATCTTTGGAGATCTCAATTGTAGAAACTACACCATCAAATTTAGGAACCAAACTCCTTAAAATTTTCTCAATGACATGCTTACCATCCATAGTTTCTCCTAGAACTTTCATTTGACTAACTAGGCCTTCTACCTTTGTTAGAAATTCATTTACACTTTCACTATTGATCATTTTTACATTTAAAATTTTTTTCCTCATAGTTTGCAATTTTACAGTTTGTGCTCCTTGATAGGCATTATTGAGAATTTGCTATGCTTTCTTAGAATTACTAGCACCACTTATCCTAGGAAAGATAGCTTGATTGATTGCGCCTTGAATCAGAAATAAGGCTTCATTATCCTTCTTTACATTGGCTTTGTGTTCTCTTTTCTGTTGATCATTTAATGCAATAAATGCAGTTGCATCTAGTTCTACATACCCTATTTGTACAATTTGCCACAAATCTTTAGATTTGAGTAGGGTTTGCATTCTAGTACACCAATATGTGAAATTGTCCCCTTCAAACATAGGAATTAACATGTTAGACATAACATTTCCTGCCATATTTGCTATACGAGGAATATGCAAAGTAACCCAAAGGCTCAACACAAAAAAACTAGAGAGATCTCTGCAAATGGATACTCTCCCTGTCTTTTCAAATAGGACCCACACCAAAAAGATTTTTATATTATTTTTGTTTTTGGTCTATAAGTGTCGGTTTCAACCGATAGTGCACTTAGTTACAAATAATTTCCTTGTCAATTTGCAAGAAAACAAAAATTACACTTTAAAAAGTTTGAACTTTTAAGCCCTTAAAAATTAGAACTTTTAACCCCTTAAAAGTTAATTACAATGTCTAAGCACATTACTAGCCACCAACCTTTCTATATCCTTTACCTTGTACTCAAGAATGAAAAAGGGGCAATATAAAACTTATAAAAAAAAAAGAATATCTCACTTTAATAAAAGGTTTTTGACTTAAGAGTAAAGGAGATATTCACGTGCCTTAAAAAGAGGAATACTTTTAAGTCTCAAGCTTTTAAGCTTTTAAGACTTTAAAAAAAAAACTTTCACGTGAGACTTTGGGACTTCTATGCGGCTCTAAAAATGAGAGATTTAATAAAGAAAGCTTTAAAACGAAGCATTTGTAAGAAACATTTCACCGGCGGGTTCTCTTTCCACGAGCACAGAAATATCTTGAAGACATTCACACGCATCGTCTTCACCCAACACACCTCCTCCTACGCTCCACTTTAGACAAAGTAAATAGCCACAGAGTAGCCTTGATTTCTCTACCCAGTTCACAATAAGAGCAACTTGGATGTCTTCTACATAGTTTGTAGTGCGAACAACTGCATCCTCTCCTCTTGGATGCCTCTACTGAAGTTTGGAAACCTTTGTTGCAAATAACAAAACTCTCAACTAGAGCACACAGCCAACATAGACCTCACAACCTTAACTATAGCTACAAAGACTCAAGATCTCTCATTCAAATAAACTAGCTCTGATACCAAATGAAGGAAAAATAAACAAAACAAGTGATCTGCTGATTACAAACCAAACAATTACAAAAGCCCAAATTGCCTTAAAGATGAAGAGGCAGGGCATCAATATATAGAGTTTGAGAAACACAAAGAACACAACCACTATGCCAACCACTCAACCTGAAAGTCAAGAAAGGCAACTACCTAACTCAATGGGCCCAATGGGCATTACAAAGATGTCAAAGATTGCTGCTGCACATGCTGTTGACTGTTGCATATGTCAAGGATGGCTGCTGTATTTTATAATTGTTGTCAAATGAAATGCCAAAATGTATGCTGACACACAATAAAACTGAAAAGAAAAACATAAAAATAATTTTTAGGTGAGTCCAACGGGATGCTCTTGCATCAATATAGAAGGATTATTATGATTGTTATAATAGTGTTTAATGTCATTCTGAGTCAAAGTTGAACCTTGCATTAATATTTGAATAGTTGAAATTTTATCACAAGGATTTAATGCATTGAAAATCCAATAAAATTTAAATGATAATTTTATTTATACACTCACAACATAAACCAAAAAATAGATAAATGATATTTTCCAAATTATTGGGTAAGAAAATTAATTATAGACTATAGCATTGTTGACCATATTTTTTAATACTATATGATAATTGATTAAATAAATGAAAAAATTGCATTCAATAAATACGTAATGCATTCTGCCTACAATCTTACAAAATTGAACAGTTATTTTGGAAGTTAAAATTTTTGTTTCAAAAGCGATGATTTTGGAAGGCGAAGTTGTTCTTTCAGAAGGAATGTATGAGTAAGATACTTGTGGCAACAACTAACATTCATTATGAGTACTAAATATGTTCTAACTGCTCCCTATACGGAGTAGTTTCTCTAATAGATCATAGCCTTAATAAAGGTATCGACCTAAATAAAGGTGGCGCCCAGTGCAAAGAGAGGAGTCACCACCTGCAGCAGAAATAAATAACGCTGCAGGGAACTAAACCCTTAGAAGCTCCTCTTTGCTTCTTAACTCAACTCCGTTAGTTAGGTATTCGCATCAGGTTTCTAATGAGGATCAATTTCAAGACTCCATCACCATGGCTGAAATCTCTGGAGGGCAAGCATGTCCTGATAACAGGTGGATCAAGTGGAATTGGGCTTGGGATTGCCAAAGAGGCTCTCTCTCAAGGAGCATTCATTACACTTGTAGCCAGAAGCTCCTCTAAATTGGAGAAAGCAGCCGAAAATCTTGCAAAAGATGGTGGTACCAAACATAAAATATCAACCAAGGTATGACTTATTCCTTCATTTTAAGCTTATCTAAAGACTTAGAAATCTTGACATGCTTAATCTGATTTTTATTTTTGAACAGGTTGCAGATGTGGGTGTGTACGAAACATTGGCAAAGGCAATAAATGAATCTTTTGAATGGAGGGCAGTTGATGTGCTGGTGTGCAATGCAGGTACGGGAAAAATTGGACTTCTGGACGAGGCCAGGATTGAAGACCTGCATGATATCATTCAGACTAACTTGACAGGTGTTGTCAATACTCTGCATATTGGTATTCCATTGATGAAGCAGAGGAGTGCCCAAACACCCATGTCTATTGTTCTCATGAGTTCCCTGTCAGGAATGGTATGTTATTCGTAAAACTTTTTGTATGCTTATTACTCAAGTTTTTTAGTCGTCATCATGCACTTATATGCACGCTTCATCATGGACTTATATGCTTATTTCTCATAAGTTTTTAAAATTTTTTTGTTTGTGTGTTATTCTTTTGGCAGCACATGGTGTATGGTAGCTCTGTGTATACTGCAACCAAACATGCTCTAAAAGGACTCGGAGAAACTCTAAAGCTTGAATTGATGCCTTATAACATCCGAATTAGCATAGTCTTTCCAGGGTTTGTGGAAACCCCCATGCTTGATTACGGTAAGTGATTTAAAAGATTGATGTTAAAAAAACCTCGGAGTTATATTTAGAAGCAAACATTACATTCAATTCATAATTCGTAAAAAAAGTTTTTCTAATAAAACTTACATATGGATGATTTTTTAGATTGCAAGATAAGAGCTCCTTGATCTGCAATGTAATCCTTATTCAAATGATATAGCATACTAACATCTATGAAATTCCCAACTAAATCTTTAAAAGCCTTTTGTACTCAAGTATGTACATATGTTTCATTGAGGTTTTAGAAAAATATCTTGGGTATGCTAGCAATCAAACAAGTCATTAATGTAGAAAGTAGTGTTCAAGCTTTCTTTCTTTTTTGTGGTGGTTAATGTATTCTTCAAGTGAGCCTGATATAATTTTGTTCTTACATTCTCAAATTATATAGGTGGCTTGGAAGATGACAGAGATATCATGGAGATAGTTGAGGCCACAACTCTTTATAACCGAAGTTGAGCAGAGACGCCTGAGCATGTTGCAAAATATACATTAGAAGCAACAAAGAATGGAACCTTTCTTGTCACGAGCAAATTCATTGGTCTTGCGTTATCCACATCTCTCGTGGGCCTATGCCTGCATTCTCTCGTGGGCCTATCCCTGCAGACTCATTTGGAAGGGCTTTGGCTGAATTGATATTATATATTCCTATTAGACTCTTTAGTTTCTTGGCCGTTTGTTATGTCTATTATGTTATAGAACATAGAAAGAATAAGAAATGTTAGAATCTTCTCAAGGGAAGAAAAAGTAAATTTATAATTTATAACAAAGTATTGTTATTTTTTAAATCATTGATAATTTTAATGGTGAAAATTGTATATTTTATATTTTTTCTCTTCAGTTTAGATTTATTTTGATTGGTCTGCCTTTAATGCAATGACTAATGTAGAAGAAGTGGTGTATTATAATGTGGAAGTTGGAAAATAATATGATCCTTACTTGATTTGATCTGCATACATCCCTAGGGATCAATCCAATTCTATAATTATCTTAGGTCATTTCCTCAATTATGGAAATAATCGAGGTCAAATTTATAGGTGTAGAAGTGACCCTTGAACTTCCAAAATTGAAATATAAATTTGCTCCCTCCAAATAGCCATTATAAGCTGACTAAAGCACAAAAATCACTGACTTGTGTTCTAAGGTGTTGTATTTAAGAACATACCTTATCTCATTTCATCATCTAAACAATCAAATAATCATCAAGGAGAACATCTAGCTATGAGCATTCAAGATACACCCATAGCATAATTAAAGCATCATCATTACATCATTGCTTACATCATCTTAGGTATCAATTAGATGGTTGTTTATTGTCTCCTATCCTTGTTCCAAAATTATTAAATTGGATTCTAGGTGTTTGACCAATGGAGAAGATCCTTTCATAGAAAACTCCCTAAAGGTGTTCCTAAACAGTAGGTCATAGACATTGAGTTAAGGAAATGATAGAAGTCAACTTGAATGCAATTCAAATATGTGGCTTTAGTTCAAATCCATGCACCAAGTTTAAAGTTGAACTCATAAAGATTAGTTTTACAATTGTGGAAGTGCACCATAGCTTCAAATATAGAGTTTGTAGATTCAAAAGTGTTTGTCTAGCATTACAAGAGGCTTTGATAAATTAACAAATCAATTCTTAACACTTGGCACAATCATAGGTGCAAGTTATGACATCATCTTAGGTTTTCTAGAAGGGAATAATATTTGAAGATAATTAGTTCAAGTGCATTATATTTCCCCCATATTCTCTCTAAATTTTTACATAAATAAGATGGTTAATTATCTCTTCATTATTTTTAGTCTACATGGTGTTTTAGAACCGTGATCTTTTTAAACATGTGCTAGTTGCAAAACACTATGTGTTTTGCAATCTACATTTTTATTTGATTAATAATCATCAAGAAACATGAAATTTTGAATCAACTAAATAGGGAAAACAATACCTCACAAATTTAGACACCCTTCTATGATATATATGATTGTGTTTAGGAATGGTAAATAGGGTAATGCTCAACTAATGAACTAAATGACCTAGAGTTTCATGCTTTAAGGAATCATAGATTTTGAACCAACTAAATAATGAAAACTTATGTTACACAATATAAATTTTCCTCCATTTCCATCATATTTTGAAGTAAGTATATTTATTGATTTTCTTCATTTTTCAGGCATTTGTTTTAGTACATTTATCAATTTCAACTCCTTAAACTAGGGTTAATTTCTTAGCAGTGTTAAACCATTTCTTTGCTTTAGTTTATATGTACATCCAAGATTTTTTATCTTCTTATATATTTATTGATGAAACTAACTTACCTTATATCCCCTATGGTTTTGTCCTTGGTGTTTTTTAAATCTAAAATTTATATTTGTCTATCTTTCATTTTAGATTTGATTAGAGTTTACATACCCCATCTATTATATTATTCGCTATATTTTGAGTAGGGTTTGATCTTTTATTATGTTACCGCTCTTTGATATTTACCCTACTTAGCCTTAGGTCTTGCCTTAAGAGTTTCATTATTGATTTTTAATTTTGTTTCCAAATTTGAAGGTTTCTATTTTTCTGAGTTCTATATTGGAACCTTACTCTTGATTTGTTCTAAGTTGTATCATTCAAGGTTTGTGTGTTGAGTATATGCAAAGGTATCATTGTCATCCTAATCTCCGTTTGAATAGAAGTCTTCATCTCAACCCCCATTTGACTTCTCATTTGGCTAACTAGTAAATCCTCAATAGTTCTATGGATAATAATTATCATGTAGAGGATGATTTTGATCATGAGGCATCTATAGATAACATGATAGATTTCTATTGAATTGCACAAGTACATTTTTAAGAGCTTGATAATGCTACTTCTCCTACATAATTGGTTGATTCACTTTATAATTTATCTCTTGGTGCACCCTTTGGTACAATGATTCTTCATGGCATAGGTACTAGAATTGCCTCCTCAAGTTCTTTGTGTGGTGCATCTTCCTGACTACCCACCCACCCAACCTTCATCATTCCCATTTTGATGTGGATCCTCTCACTATGTCTTTTTCTCATGTTACCTCTTCTAGTGTGACCAAGACCCCTCATGTTTCTTACGTTGGTGTCATGATGATCTCTTCTTCCACTAGTGTCCCATGTTCCACTCATTCCACTAGTTCCATTCCTTCCTCTTTGCTTACTATCCACATACCTACATACCATGCTATGAGTACTACCCTTTCATCTCACCCTACTAGTATCACATCTTCCTCTTTTCCCTATATAGTTTTGTCCCCACTCCTAGTGTTGTATCTTTATCTCTCATCCATTGTTTCCTATGTGCTCACCACTACCATTCCTACTACCACCCTTGATGCATTATTATAAAACTTTGATAGAGAAGAGAGAAAAGTAGATGTCATGTCTCACAATCCAACACAACACAAGGTGAATGCATGATCATCATGAGCCAAACAACATTCTTAATTAGCAGTGAACATGCTTGAAAATAGACAAGTAACTTCACATAATAAATCAAAGGACCTATCTACAAAATCTAAAAAAGGTAGTTATAAAAGTTATAGGAAATTGAATCTAGTTTATGAACTACCTTCTCTTGAATAATTTTAAATTAATTTTGTGAAAATTAGATATTTCAAAGAGGCATTCCTAAAATTATTTTTAAAAAAAGAAGTGGGTGTCATTTCAGCCAACCTAATTTGACACAAAAGATAATTATTTTCATAAAACCTTCTATACAAGTAATGAACATGTCGGAGGATGTGACAAATATTTTTGCAATTTTTGTGATTTTGTAGATAAGTAATATTTATTAATCTTTAATGCCACTTTACAAAAGCATTAAAAATAGTTTTACAGCCAAACCTAATTTGGTCAAAAAAATATGAAAAATTCAAAACTTTTTTAAAAATCTATAGCCAATAAATCATAGTGTGAAACATCCTTCAAATTTGAAAAATGATATATAATTTGAAAATTATCAGTTTTTTTTCAAAAAATCTTGTGTGTAAGAGAGATTAAGTATCACACACACACACACACACACACACACACACACACACACACACACACACACACACACACACACACATGGAATTCATACATAGTGTATGTAAAAAATAAATAATAATTAATTATTATAGTTGTAATGAGGAATACATTATAATTTTAGAATTGTGAGAGCTTATGCTACAAACCCTTCTTGTTTTATGAAATTTGGTTTGCAAAAAAATTCTTAGTTCTTTGAGGGTTAAGTAATGGAAAATTTTAGGATAATACTAATTGCATAATTTTGCAAGGTTTTGGCATGTTTTGGGGCTCACACTTGCCTAGAGATAAGGTAATACCAAGTCTTTTTTTGAGGGAATCCAAATTTGAGTTAGAAATGTTAGAAGTTATTCCATCCAATTCTAAATCTAAATCCAAATGTTAACACTTTGCCATCCAATTCTAGTTTTTTTGTCATTGCCCTTGTTTGGCCTATCATGATCTTTCTCTCACCCCACACTCCTCTTACTTTTGAGAGTGTTAATTATTCATTACTAGTTTGTTTTGTGGAACCTCATTTTGAGATGTATAATGACAAGGGTGACTCTCATACACATTTGTAGTCTTTCTAGGATGCATGTTTGGATTTTGTGTATGAAGATAAGTTGTTGGCTAAGTTATTTACATGTACACTAAGGGAATATGCTATCCAATGGCTTTATTCTTTACTTCATGGATCCATTCATTATTTTTTAAGATGGCCAAAACTCACAAAATAAAGTTTAATTACCTTAACCTAATTTATCTACACACCAAGAGGCAAGAAAAACAAAGATGACAAACAAGGGAAATACTAAAATGCATGGAAATATTGAAATCCAATATCGAACTACTTATTTTGAAACCAAAGTTGGAAAAATTAAGATTTCTCTAAAAACAAAAGATTTCAGAAAATTGACAAATATTTGAACCTATGAACACTTGAACATCACTTTTATTTCAATTTTGTGAAATATCATTCCGGTGAGCCATCATTTTGACAAACTATCAAATTGGTGAACCATTCGATTGGTGAACTATCCGATCAGCGAACTTTGCCCTCGATGAACTTTGCTATCGATGAACTTTTCTATTAGTGAACTTTGCCATTGGAGAACTTTGTGAACTCTTTTTCCTTCCAAATTTTTATCAGCGATGTTATCTATTGGTGAACCAAGGAATCAACAAACTGAGCTATCGGTGAATGAAAGGGTTTGTGAACTTGTGTTTCAGCTGACACTATAAGAATTCTTTTCCCCGGGAGGTAAAGTTTTCAAACTTCCAATATTTCCAAAAATAAGGAAGGAATTACACAAAGTTTTCGACAGAAGAATTTGGTGAATTGGGGAGTTCACTAACCTTGGAACTAGCTGATATATGCTAACTTCACCATTTGTGTACCAAATTGCACCAAATTTGAACTAGTGAAACCCATTAAGCTCTTCTTCATACTAAAACCCTTACTTGGCCAAAATTCAACTTGAAAACCTCCTAAAGAAAAAGAACCAAAAATAATTGAATGCGATAAAAATGATAAAAAATGAAAGTGAAAACTTGAAATATTTTTGGACGATGCAGGATCTTGTGGACCCAGATGCTTAATGCAAGAGGTACCCCCTCTCACTATTAAAACACAAAAATAAACAAAATCAATCTTGTAGAGACTCTCTTCTCAACACAAATTCATAACACAACATAAAATGTAAACCAATAAACCTCCTTGATTTTATTCCACTCAACAAAATTGTTATTCAACAATTACAGATATGCAATTAAATAAAATTACATCAACTTTATTGCCTTCAATGGCCTCTCTCACATATACATGTCAAATCGGTCCTGTCTCTAGTTTTGGACAAAATACCTTTGTTCACTCCTATGCCCCTCCCATGGGCATTCCCCTTCTAGATACTCTCTTCTTCTCACAAGCTAGATCTCGCTACATTCTTCGTACCAATCTGCAACTTCCTCTCATTCATAGGTGCCTTCTTTTCTTTCCTCTGGTGTTGCCCCCTCTCTAAGAATCTCCATCTAAGAAATCTACTTCAAACTGCAAAATCATTTATTTTTTAAATCTACCTCTTGACTACCCATAGGAAGGCATCTCTTCTCTATGTAGAATGTGAATACCAAAAGCCACTTTAAATCTGCATTTTCTTTTTCAAATTCATGTAACCTCAAATGAGGTGTATGTGTCTTCCTTACGCACCTTCATTCTGACTTGGTTTAATTTCTTCTTAGTCACACAAAAAGCAGCCAAATAGAATGGTGTTTCAAATGCTAAGATGGGCACTAGACCTCTCATGCTGCCCCTCCATTATCCAATGCCTCTTTCAAATTATTAATCAATTTCTAGAAGGTTTTTCTTTGCAATTAGGACACCTCTATTTGTCTTGTAGAAATAGGAAATCATAATAAAATTTGCAGATCCAAATTTGGCTCTTATCAAACAAAGAAACTAAAATATGTTTCCTCTTTACCCAAAGCAACTACATGGAAAATTATCCACCTATGCCTAATTCCATATTTAAAATGCATTAATGATAAAATATTAATCAACATTCCTTAAATAATACCTTTGTAATTTGCACAAACTAACTTTGAGAAGAAAATTATGTTTTGTCACTATGCCAGAGTATAGAATCAAGTACTGGAAAAGTGAAACTTTGAAAGTGCTTCATTTCACCTAAAAACTTGTTCAAAGGTGTGTTATGGCCCCCTCACATCCTCTGTAGAAGGATTTCACTTCAACCTTAAATGATTTTGAAATTTTAAACTTTCTGTAAAACTGTCGACACAAACTTCTGGAATTAAATTTTCCCAAATGGTTGTGAATTTGACCATGAAATATTTTGCACATTTGTTGAAATGCATCCAAGAATATACTTGTAAGAGTATCAGTTGTCAAACCTCATGGATCCCCAAAATAATTATTTTTTGTGAAAACCATCTACTTAGTTAAATAAGCACGATCACATAAAATTTATATTTTTGCAAATCTATACCAACTTGAAGTTTCCCGATGTAATGAGATGCAAAATTGAACATAACAAACCCCAAAACTAAAAAGAAAATAACAAATGTTTTTGGTTGATGCCGATTGCATGTGCACTCAGATGCTCCTACATCATACATGTTGAGTAAGAAGTTTGTGAGTATGGACATACAAAATGGAGTTGAATAGTAGAACTATCCTTTTAGGTCAAATGCAACCTACAATAAACTCCACTATTGAGTTAGGTTGAGAATTTTTTTTCTTTGCCTCTTCCAGCATCTTGTCGGAACAAGTGTCATCCTCCTCCACTAAGTGTATTCTTCCTTCCTCCATGTCCACCACAGCCAGACCTACTCCTCCAAATTATACTCCACTCATCACTCCTCATCTCACCACTCACAATTCCATTTCTCCTCTCGTGGGATTCAACCCACCATGATCTGACCACCTCCACCAAAATTCTACCTCCCATTCATCTATACACAAGTCGATATGATTGACTTTATGGAAATTAAATATTTCCATATCCTCATTTGTTTTCACCTCATCATACTCCTCAATTGCAAATCTCACCATTGAAAATGATCGTAAATTAACATCATATTCATTATCACAAAATTTAGGAAAATAAAAAATTACCTCTTTTTCCTGTACTACGACAACATCTTCCTCATCACCATCTGCTGCAATTTTTCCTTCTTTACTCTTTGCTGCAACATTTTCATCTTCACTATCAATTTCTATCACCATCCTTATGTCCTCCAAAAGACTCACAAATGCTGCAACATTATTTTTCACCTCAACCTCTGCTGTAACTTCTTTCACCACATTCGCCATACCTTCCAAAAGGCATGTTTCTACTGTTACAACTCTTTTATTTTCTTTCACATCATATACGGCAACTTTTAAATCTTCATGCTCAACTGTGATCTCATTACTTCCTTCTTCTATCTTCTCATCCTCCAAAGGATACTTAATTGTTACTGCAACATCAATTTCAATCTCTTTGTCAATGTCTTCAAAAAGACATGCTTATGCTATAATCTCCTCTTTTTTTCCTTCCTTATTTGTTGTGATCCCTTCATTCTTCTCATTTGTCATACTCTCTATGTGCTCTTCTTTACATTATTGTCCCAAACTTTTCAGTTTTTCCATGTCTTTCAATGGACAAAACTCTGTTGCAACTTCATGTTTTACCTCTTCCCTACCTTCAAAATGACATGCTATCTAGCTGTAAACTCTTTCTTTTCTCCTTCCTTATCCTCTTGCATGAGGATTTCTTCTTCTTTAGTGCCATCTATATGACATTTCTCTACATCTTCTTTTCTTTTGCCTTCATATTCTTCAAAAATAATTTTATGGTACATAGGGACCATTTTCTCTTTCTTTTTCCGTTCTTTTCTTTCCTTGCTTCTTTTCTTTTCTGGTTTTCTTTTTTTGGGGATTGTATGGTTTGTTCCCACATGTTTCTCCTTCCATGCCCCTTCTAACAAAGGTCTGCAACACTTCTTCTCTTTACTTATCTTTCCTACACACACAATATCACTTGCAAACATATCAAAAGAACAATGGGACTTAACCTCACCCATTTTATTTTCCTCTTTATCATTCTTATCTACTGTAACCTCATTATCTGCAACAACTGTATCCTTTTTCTCATCCTTTGCAACCTCTATTGCAATCTCTTCTCTTTCCTTTTGATCCTTTTGCACAAGGATTTTCTCATCTTCTTTTTCATTCTTCTTATCTGCTGCAACTTCTTTTACCACTTCCTCTTGTTTATCCTTTAATGGATTCAAAACATATTCCTTCCTATCCTTTATTATGCTATATGTGTTCTCTCTACCACTATGTACAGCTTACCTATCCTAAAGCCAAGGTTGACCCAATAAAACATGACATATATCCATGGGTACTATGTCACACACAATTTCATCCTTATATCTTCCAATGTGAAAATTAACAATACTTTTTTCAATTATGCAAACTTGATGAACTCCTCGCAATAAAGACATGTAGTATGGGCTAGGATACTTCATCCTTGTCAAATTTAGCTTCTCAATCATTTCCAATGACAACAAATTATCTATACTACTATTGTCCACCGTCACCTTGCAGTATTTTCGCCCTTACTTTCAAACTATTCGAAACAAATTACTCCTCTAGATGGGTTCTTTTTTTTCTTTCTATGGCTTCAACAATACTTTCTTCATCATCAAACATTCTCCTTGTCTCCAAGATATTTTGTCAAACAATTATCACACACTCCCAATCTGTAACCTACACAAAACATATAATCAATTCTTTGCAGCTTTCATTGCTTCACTCTTTAATGAAAGAGGTACTCCCTCTTGCCAAAACACATACACTTCCACACACAAAATCACATGGGAAATAGATTATGATAGCAGAGACTCTCTGCTCACAAATTGAACTCACAAACCATAAAAGATTGCAACAAAACAATATTTCACTTTATTATGCCAAATCCATACATCAATAAAATTCTACAAAAAATATTACAAATAGGGTCTTCAATAGCTTCTCTCTCTTTCAAACCTACACACACAACCCCATGGCTTCCTCTGCATACATGCATTCACTCTCACCTCTATGCCCTTTCCATGGCAGAGATTTCCCTCTTTGAAATCTACCTCTGATCTACTGGACCATTTCTTTAAATAACACTTCATTTACAATGTTTAGCTTCTCATATTCCTCAAAATAGTTTAGTGCCTCTAGAACAACAACACCACATTTTTAAGAAGACAATCACATTTTTTAGAGCCTTTACTTACTTTCAGATGTCGAAAAAGCACAAAAAGTGTTTTTTTTATAACTTTTGATTGGAATCATACCTTTGTATGGAAACTGGCCAATTTGCGTATAAAGATATATTTAAGCTTCCCATAAAAGGATTTTGTTCCATCTTTTAAAAATCTCAAAAATTAATTATTTCTATAGTATACTTTGAATTTTTTTTTATTTTAAATTATCTCAAACTGTTGAGAATTTGGCTATGAAAGCTTCACTGCATGATGAAAAATACATCTAAGAATATCATTATAAAATTATTTTATCCCAGCCTTCATAAATTTTTGGAAACAATTCTTTCCTTAAAATTACCCTGCAGTAGCCTTAAAATAGTGATTCGACAAAAAATGAAATTTGGCAAATCTGAGCCGAATTGAAGTTTCCTGATGTTGAGAGATGCCTAAAAACACCAAAGAAAGCTAAAATACACACCAAAACTGAAATTAAACTAAAATATTTGTTGGGTGATGCAGGATCACCTGTGGATTTGGATGCTCCTACTTCAGATGCAACGAGTAAGAAGTTTGTGAGTGTGGGCTCACAAAGGTGGAGTGGAATGGTAGAACCATTCTTCTAGATTGTGAATAATCTATAACAAACTCCATCATTGTAACAAGTGCATACAAGATTATTTATTTTTCCTCCTCTTCCAGCATCTGGCTGGAACATTCGCCATCCTCCTCCAACAATTATGTTCACCATTTTTCTCTCATCTCATGGACTTGTATCCACCATGAACCACCCTCCTCCAAATACTCTCTCCACTCCTCCCCTCCTTTGATAGATTTGACCCACCACAAACTGGCCAGCTCCACCAAAATCCCTCATCAATATTTACAGCATCCTCTTACCAATCTGCATCTACAACTCCATGGAAGTTAAACATTTCCATGTGCTCTTCTCCATACTCTTCAACCTTTACCATCTCAACTAAAACTAAAACATCATCATCACAACATGCAAATAAATTTACCTCTTCTTTTGTTGTTGCAAATTTTCCTTCATCACCATTGGATGCATCATTTTTTTCTTATTTCTTTGCTGTGATGCTTTTCTTCTCACTTCCATAAGTAATCTTCTCAAGACACTCTTCTTCTACTGCCAAATTTTGTGATAACAAATCTTCTTCACCTTCTCCATTTGCTGCAACATCCTTATATTATATTGCTGCATCTACCAATTTCATAACTACCTCTTCATTCTTCTCCTCAACTGCAACCTCTTCAACTACTACAATATTGTTCTCTTTTTGATCCTCTTCCTACATGTCTTCATTGCAACCTCATGCTTGACAACCTCTTTGTGTTGCATAGCTTCCAATCTACTCAATCTTGCATTTATATCAACGATCATTGCTAAAATCTTCCTCTCTTGATATTGTGAAGTAGAGGGTACTCTCCTCTTTCACATAAACATTCACAAACACAAAACCAAATCTCACAAAACAAGATTACAACAAGACTACCCAATTCCTAATTTATTTTATTCAATTTTACTCACAACTAACTATAAATCTGCAATATAACATTTTGTATTCTCTGCCATTAATGGCTTCTCTCTCACATGAAAATATGCATACATGCTCTTCTATTACACAATTAAATATCAATCTTTATTTACAAAATCTTTATACTCCCTTGGGCAACGACCTCTATTCTTCCTCTTGCTCTCTCTAGCTGTTAAAACTCTGTCTCTTCAAACTTTCCTTTTTCTATTACAAACCCCTTCACCACCCACTCTTTATTCTTTTTTCTCTTTTTAAATGGTTTTTATTTTTCAAATGAGAAGGAAGCTAATGGAATTTGAAGCGTTTAGTTTTTTGAATGAATTTGCAGTCTAAATGACGCCCTTTCTATTTATTTGACATTGTAAATTGAAACCTATACATAGGCATTCAAATACCTCCCTTTTTGCCACGCCAAATCCTATTTTTTCTTTCCAAGTGCTGTCATGGTATGCTATCTCTAATGCTTATGCCCTCCTCTTCCCTAGCAGCATTTCAATTCCCCCTTATCCTTCATAGCTGATGCATTCAAATGAAAAGAAAATCTTTTTTTTTTTATCATGAGCCGACACCTCTTTTCTCATTCCAAGCATATATTAGACTTTAAAAAATGAATGATGGAAACTACAACCTCCAACTATGGCTCCCACATAGCAAGGTATGATTTCTCAGTAAGAAGGGAATTTCCTTTGGATGTTTAATATTTTGCAAACATAATCAATCGCTCTAGCCAGCCATCAAGTGATATAGTTATAGCTTTTATAAGGATTAGCAATCTGGTGTAGTCTCCTTGTGTTATGTATGTGAAAACACTACACTAATCACTTCATTAAGATTTGATGTGATTTAAGATTTCCAAGTCATTTCAAAAATAGATGAAGACTTGTAACTCATAAACCTGATACCCAAGAAAGAGAATAAACATCAAATAAAACACATAGTCCTTCTATCTACTTGTTGGTAAATAGATTTGTCACCATGAAATAATCTTTGAAATTGACTCGTCACCCTTGGAGCAGTGACTAAATAGTCCCAAAAGTTGGAGAGATCACGATGGAACAACAATCTTCCTCTGCATTTGAGAGGGGTAGCTCCCTCGTATGATAAGGTTATTTGTGGTTTTTGTGTACTTTAATCTTGAAAGTACAAAAAGGAAGAAAAGCAAAATAACAGGAGAAATGGGCATGTAGAAACCCTCGTGGTAGACATATGAAAACCAACAGGAGTTTCACAATCTTATTGAAAAGTACGAGGGGGTTTCACCACAAAGCTAGAAACCACTTTCCTAAACTCCATGATGAATTTCATGACACATGTGCAACAATGATGAAGAAAGATAGAAAATCTCAACATATGAAGAGATAATTTATCTTAACACTTTTAAATCAGGATACCGAGACATGATTGTGTTTCATCACCCCAATTGCATGCTTCAATGGATAACTTTGATTTACACAAATACATAGAAAGATTACTAATTTGACATACAGGAAACTAGTAATCATAACTCAGAAATACACCAAGAACATACGAACTGAAATGCATTCTTCATTATCTTTTTACCAAAGTAAACTATACAAAGTGTAAGCCAAAAATATTCCAAAAAGTATCTTCCTAAGTTCCCCCTTAAGAGTTCTCTCTAAAGAGTCCCCCCCTTTTACATTTGAAATAGCCTTGTATTCATAGGCTTGCTCCTAGTAACTACCTCGTAACCACTTTGTAACTACCTCAACTACCTAATAACTACCTTCTTTGAAAAATGATAAACCTTATTTTAAGTTACATTTACATCACTTTTCAGAGAATAATGTTCATTTACATTATGAGAGTGACTTTTAAGTCACTTTTACAAAAAGGTAACTAGGACTTGCAACTTTCAAGTTGTGGATTTGGCTAAGATATCTTCCATCTCCGTCTGCTCCATTTGGTGGTCAAACCTTGCCGAAGTTTGATGATTCCTTTGTATACCTAGATCTTAGACCTCTGCAACTGCGTATACAAAACATGAACTGTGAAAATGGCAACAAGATAGGAATAGAATGAATAACTTTGCACATTTTCCCATTCTGATCATAGCCATAAAATTCTATTGCCATCAATTTCTCATTTCAATCCCAAAGCATTATGGATCTAGCTGAAGGAGATGAGCTAGTTGAAGAAGATACTGCATTTTCTTCTTAAATCATACCCTATTTCCATTTGATTAAATTGATGTTGGTGGCCAATCACCAACCCGTGTATTCTGTGTCTTAAAACTACCACATTTGGAACTTTGATAACATCTCAACTTAATGACATATCATTCCCAAGTTGTATCAGCATCATAATGTTGGAGATCAATTTGTGATGCACTTTGATGACAATTAATACCATTTTTGAATTCCTCCATAACAACATTCTCATGACCACAAATAGTATAGGCATACATAAAATAACAATCAATCTGAATGGCTCATTGAAATATGTTTTCAAGATAGTCTCAAGATCTTATTGTGAGAGATAGCAATTTCCCAATGCACACCAAGCCTAAATCTAAAGGATCAATTGCGTTCAATTCCTGAGCTAAGTAACTCAACTTCATTTTTTTCTTCATATGTCTTGTTTTGAACCTCCCATGCAACAACTAAATTGATTTGCAAGTTTAACAAGTCTTATTCTTTTATCTTGGCTGTTAGTTATAATAGAATTGTAGTAGCTAGGCAATTCTTGATAAGTAGATTCATTACCACTTGAATAAACATTAGTTATTGCATGCTACACCCTTGATTATCTCAGGTAATGAACTCTTCACATGGTGCAAGCATCAACAAGACACGTAGCCCCTTCTCTTCGAGTGTAGTGCAAACAAGTCCACGTATATACATTACTCATGACCACATGGCACACCAACTGTGTAATTGGACTTTCATGTGATATGCTTCTTGATGTACAATGTGAAGCACATTCAAATGATCTTCATATGAGGTGACAATACATCTCTACACAATCTTGGCATGAATTCCTTGAGAAGGTAATCCAACTATGATAATACAAGAATGATAACTTCATAAAATAATTTGAGATATTTGATGAACCTCCTGATTAATGCAACATAAATGATTATATTATCCTTCTTCTTCAATGTCTTTTCAACAAATCTGTTATGGGCATATCCCTTAATCATGATGGCCTGGCGTAGACGGTTCTTGCAACTGTAATGAAATACATTTTCAATCATGCTTTGATGGATACCTATCCCCGGTTCCAAAGCTTCTATTTTTGTCATAGGCAGCGAAGATATTGGCAACGGTTCTTGGTTTCAATATGTAAAAATTGCATTTGCTAGAAAGATTCCATGGTCTTTTTAACAAATCTATTATGAAGTTTTCATAGCTTTTTCACCAAATCCATGTTGTGTGTATCTTGCACTCGTTGCATTCTATTCGAGCACATTTTCTTAAGACATTTGGTCAAATGCTTACACATTATGTAGGCACGTTTGCTAGGGCACTTGTAAATATAATATCTGTTTGCAATAATTGAAGATTTGTGTATGGTAGCTAGAATGTGCAGCACCTCACATGCCTACTTCTTAATGATAAAAATTATCGTGTCCTCAAGATGATATACTCATGCCATTGAAGTATTTACATCCATCATTTACTAAATCCTACTCCAAAACCCTCATTCTGGCGACAAAGGTTGTGGTGGCTAGTTTTACAAAGGCTGATTACATCTGCCTAGAATGTTTCAAATTTATTTTGTGTACTTCTGTAGTCATTGCATCCCACAAAATAGATTTTTGTGAGACATTTTTATCACTCAATCCACATTCTTTATCCATGCTTCTAATTTTGCATACATGTCTGCCAGAATAATTGCAACTACAATCATTGACAAATACATTTTGTGCATATTTTATAGCAATAAAACTAGCACCTACATCCATACGGAATTCAAGGAATATGTCGATAGGAACAACCAACGAGTTTAGAAATTTTTCTGACATGAATGTCTTTTTTTGCACCCGCGAAGTGTATCACTTTAATGAGGCATTCTGTTAACCAGTTTGTGATCGCTGTCCATACGAAGGCTATGGGGGTTTGGATTTGAACCTGCATTCATTTGAAACTTTCTATAACCTTTTCAACAAATCTATTTGTGCATAACCTGCAGGCAATGCATTCCATTCGATGGATGTCGATACCCTGCTGGAAAGCAGTTGAAGGAAAAAGAATAGCAACAAGAGGTCGGGGTGATGAGGGTTGAGGAATAACGTGTTTCACACTTGCATCAACTTTGAAGTTGTTAAAACCCTTCGCAACAAATCTGTTTTGTATAAAACTGGCTAGAAATGGTGGACGCTGGCAAAGTTGTGAAGTTTGGTTTTAAACATGCAAATGCATTTGCTCAAAAGTTTTTATAACCTCCTCAGTGAATCTTTATGCACATATCATGCAACCATTGTGGTACATATGACCACATTTCTCCATATTCTTTCACACAAAATAGTTACAACTGCATAGAGAAGCTACTTCACATTCCCAAGTTACATTTGCTCGAAAATTTCTAAAACCAACCAAATCCACTACATGCAACTCGATCTTGGGTAGTTATAATAACTACTTGTTTCCATTCGTCAACTTTTTTTTAGATTATTTCACAACCTTCCTCGGTAACTTACACAAGTTTCAAAACCTTTTAACTTTAGTTAATAGAAACTGGCGGCCAAAGAAGTTAGTTTTACAACCATCCACTTAATTATTGGAGATTTTAATGGATGTGAAGGAGCACATTTGTTTTTCTTTGATGAAAGTGCAAGTGGAGTTTCTTTTTGTGAAACTTGAAAATCATGCCTTTTGTTTTGGTTTGTAAAAAGTAAAAGTGCACGCAAAGTTGATGTAAAGTGAAAGTTGTCGCGAGGTTGGACAAAAGTGCAAGTTGATGTGAACCTTCACTTTTTCCTATGTAGGCCAAAAATAACTTCTTTTTGAAGGTAGACTTTCCACTTAGCCAAATTCATAGGTGATACCTTTGCAACTTAGGCAAATTTGCAACTCACAAACTTTGCAGGCGCAAGAAATGGCGAAAAGTGCATAACTTTCAACTGGAATGTCAGATTGTCATGAAATCTTGCAACACTATCCATATTATCATTATAAATCTCTATACCAAACAATTTTACTCCAGCCCTTACAAAAATCACAATTTTAATGTTTCTGCCAACTGCTCGCCGAAAAATTGAAAGTTTAAAATCTCTGAAACCATGAGACTTCTTGGTCTGCAAAGTTGCCACGTTAGGTGAAATGGAGTCACGAACACTGCCATATAAATTATTTTGTACCATCTATCATAGATTTTGAATATTTAATTATTTTCATAAAATGTTGCAAACTGGACAAGTGTGCCCGAGAAACTTAGTGGAATGATGAGTATCTCTGCTCTGAAATGATGTTGTTATGCAAAGTTCAATGTGACATTTCAGAAATAAATTATCTCAATGACACATGCAGGAAAAACATGACACTAGTATTTTACAATAAAAAATTCACTCTTGGAGAAGGGGTTCAAAGCATGGTTAGATTTGTCATTTTGACACAAAAAGTTTAAATTTGGAGCTATTGAAAATGAGGCCGATAGCTAGCTCTAACTAGGGACAAGGACTGTGAAGGACGCAGGATGAACCTAGAATCTTTGGTTATGAACAGTGCCTTATCCATTGGGCAGATAGGGTCAGGAGACAACATGATGTTCAGGAAGAACAAGAAGACAAAGACACACAGAGACAAGGCAAACAATGGAAACAACAGAAACTGAAACTAGATAGACACAAACAAAACACCTAGTTAACCTATGTACATGGTAGGCAACTCCTACCTCAAATTGCTTGGGAAAGATCACGTGAACCCATTGACAGGCTGAGAAAAGTATGCACCTTTGCGAGATAATGGATGATAATCAAGCAGCACCTATAAACCTAATTGCCACCTTGTGACTAATATGATGATGAATTTAAAAATAATGGCATTCAGAAACTCTCTAAGTAATATATTACACGTAAATAGCCATTCCTCGTTATAAACCTCTGAAGCATGTTGGATCACATCACCTTGCATGTCATCAACTATATCTTCTTGTATTACATCAAATGCATGAATATTCAAACTTTGAGTGTACTCATGACCATTAGAATCAAAGAAGGACCAATTTTGGGCTCTATGCACTTCCTGCAAATCCTGAACAAAATCAACATCCTTTGAAATAAGTTGATAATCTAAATCATAGACAACACCTTCAGTGAACATTGAATCATCCTCAAATAAAATAACTTCATCTTTCTTTGTAATGATTGACTCAGGTATTCCACAATTGAGTGATGACAACTCTGTATCTTCTGGAGTATCTTCTTCTATAAATCAGAAAGGAGAAATGACGACTCCTTCTCCACACAAAAAGTCATCATCAGGCATTTCTAAGCACCAACTTGGGATGAAAACATTATGGAACTAAGTATCATCATTAATTTGATTATTCTTAATCCCTTCATGACTGTCCATATTACTTCTAGTACAAATCTCAAGATTGTCCTCTATCCTTTCCACTTGCTTGGAATTAGAACAATTACCAAATGTATATTCTTCTTCTTCAACATTAGTATTGGAAGGAAAAGAAAATGAACTTGTTATATCTGATACAGAGATGTCTACATGACCATAAGATTCAAATAGAGGATTATTCCAAACCTTGAATGCTCCATAAAACTCAGATTGCACATTTGTTGGAATGAGGATGCTTATTGGTTCATCTTCATACTTTCTATCCTCAAATTGTTCATTGATGCCTTTCTGGATTTTGATATGCTTTTGTTGTAGTGATTCTTCTCTGTCAGGTTCTTCAATAAATTTGAATCTTTCAAAATTAGGTTGCATGCAAGTTTCAAAAATATTGCTTGGTGATGCATTTGTGTTTTCTCCATCTACAAGTCAGCCTTCAATCTCTGCATCCACCAAAATGTTTATTGAATCTTTTTCGGTGCCTTCAAAGGTAAATGCTTCAGTCTTTGGAGAAGAAAAAGATACTAATCGGTGATCATTTTTGCTTGCTTCTTTATCACTTGAGTTTGTGAGTAATGGTTCAATAGTTGTTGTCACCGAAGTTGAACTAGTTATTGCATTTTCTGACTAAGTGTAATGATTACTAACATTACCCCAAGGGACAGAAAAACTATTAACTCTTTGATCTTCAAGAGAAATTTTTGAATCATCATCACTATCCTCAATAGATAAATGGTACACTCCAGCATTTTGTGTATCATAAGAGGGGATTGACTCATCTTCAAGCAAGTCTTTTTCAGCTAACACCGTAAGATTCATACAACCACCTAAAGGAGGCATTAACTTTACTCTTTTTGTATTAAGATTAAACTATGTATAGGCATACTCTTTAGGTTGATAATTATGGTTTTCCATGCAAGACTTCTTTGTTGACTCATTTCTAGAAACCTCTAGAATACATCTTTTAATATCTTTTTCTTTCAATAATCCAGACAGAATCAAGTCATCTTCAATCTCAGTAGCTTCTTTTTGTGCAATTTCTAGATTTTGTATCTTATCTCGTTTCAAGATGAATATGACTTCGAGGTACAATGAACCAATGAAGATACACAACTAATTGTCTTCACTTGGTTGACTTGCTTGAGGGATTTTCTTTAAAGATTTGTTGAATCGTTTGACAAAATCCCTTATAGGTTTGTCCTCTCTCTTCTGGATTTGGAAAAACTGAGATAAAAGCTCACTTACATCAACTGTAATTTTGAATATTGCAAAAAAATTTTCCTTCAAGTTGTCCCAATTTTTAATGCATCCATCTTTCAAATGTTGAAACCATTCTGCGGCAGGTCCAACAAGGTTTTCAACAAACAACCACACAAAGACATCTTCTTCATTAACTCCCAGAATTCCTCAAGCAACTATGAATGATAGAATGTGATCTTAAGGATTCTGTGAGTTCTCTCTTGTGAACTTTGGAAAGTACTTCCGTGATCCTGTAGGAAAAGATGTGTACTGAGCCAAGGCTAATGGGCCAATGTGAGTTCCCCATGGTTGAGATGGATTTGATGCCATGGTGCAAGTTTGAAAATGATAGCAGTGGATATCTCACCTTCGTAGAGTCGCCAACCTCCATTCCAAGGGAGGCATCCTTATATTCTTGAGGAACTAAGTGCACTGATACTTTAGCTCATCTCCCCAACAGAGTCACCAAAAATCTATTGGTAAATAGATTTGTCATCATGAAATAATCTATGAAATTACTCGTCGCCCTTGGAGCGGTAACTAAATAGTCCCAACAGTTGGAGAGATCACGATAGAACAACAATCTTCCTCTACGTTTGAGAGGGGCAGCTCCCTTGTATGATAAGGTTATTTGTGGTTTTTGTGTACTTTAAACCTGAAAGTACAAAAAGGATAAAAAGAAAAACTAACAATAAAGATGATTAATAGAAACCCTAGTAGTAGACATAGGAGTACTGGTTCGGATTTCATAAAGTTGAAACAAGATATGAGGGGATTTCACCACAAAAGCTAAAAACCACGTTCCTAAACAAATATGGTGAACTTCATAGCTAATGTCTTAACATGCAACAATGATGAAAGAAGGATAACACATAGGTCTCAACATACGAAGAGATAGGTTACCTGAACACATACTTATCAAGATACCAATAAACGAGTGTGCTTCACTACATCAATTGCACAGTTAAAATGTTTCAATGAATAACCTATAATCAACATAATGACATGGAAGTATTACCAATCTAACATACAAAAAATTAGTAACAATAACTTAGAAGTAACATTGGAACACACGATATAATGCATTCTTAATTATTCTTTCATGAAATTATACAACTTCAGAAAGCCTTCATGTACAAAGTGTTACATCAAAGTCTATGAAAAACATCTCCATAAGTTCCCCTCAAAAGGTTATTGAAAAAGTCCCCCCTATACATTTGAAATAGCCTCATATTTATAGGCTTTTTCCCATAACCACCTAGTAACCACTTTGTAACTACCTCACAACTACCCAATAACTACCTTTTTGAAATACAAAACTATAATGAACCTTATCTTTGGTTATATTTTACATCACTTTTCTGAGAATAAAGTTCATTTTCTAACTTGTGAATTGCAATAAGTGACAAAAGTCATTTTTCCAAAAAGGTAACCTAACACTTGCAAATTGTGAGTTGTGAATTTCGTTAAGTCCTTTCTATCTTCATCTACTCCTTTTTGACAATTAAACATTGGCAGATCTTGATAAACCCTCTAAATCTCAGAATACCTGAATCTTAGACTCATGTGTTCGCATCTTACAAGATACGGACCATGAAAATATATGTCCTTTACTAACAAAATCAGCATGATAGAAGTAGATTTGGATAACGCTACACATTTTAAGAAATACCTTTTTGTTTTACATCCCATCATTTTCATCTGCCTACTTAAAACATTATTGCCATCACTACTCACCTCAATGTTACAACATTCTGTATAGAGGGCTAGCTGAAGAAAACACTGCACATTTTCCACTCTGATACAATCATGAAGTGTGATTATCCCCCAAGGTATGTAGATAAATGATATGAATAATCCATCTCAATAGGGGAGAAGATGCCTTCCTCATCAGCCTTTCATTTGAACATGTAACCATTTGTTTCTATAACCACCTCACCATTGAACCAGTTAAGAACTTAAAGCTTATGTTTCTTTGTTCTCTATTGAAATGAGTATATAATCCCAAGGTTCTTAATGAGGATGAAAAAGCTCAAGTGTTACAATGTGCTGATACACTCGTACTTCAACCATGATGTATGACTTTCTTAAATGAATATCTCCAAGACATTATCATCCCAAGAATGTTTTCATCTTGAGAATGGACCATCGTATGACTTTCTTTAGTGAAGGGTTTGATCATCGTATGGTCTCTTTTCCATTTACTTATGTACCAATTTTTGTTGATACTGAAGGTGCTTCAAAATGTATATCAACATCCTTATAATCTACTAATCCTGATGCTCTCAAAACACTCGTAAGATTACAGTAGCCAAGAAAACCCCTGTGATCTTGCATTCTCGTGAGACAACAGTTTTTGAGGAATGTAGTCAAACAACTCATGTGCTGCAATAAAGAGTAAACATGAACCTGAACAATGCCACTAAAATACACATGAACATCGGACTCTGACATGCTCCCTACTCCAAGAAGAAATTTTCTTGTTTGAAATGTAATAACTGAGACCATAGCCTTCGAGTGGCAAGTTCAATTTGTGCTTGAGCACTTCTAATATTTATCTTTTCACCAACACCTCCTGTGAGGTTGACAACAACATTTCAAACAAAGTCATGAATGGACACCACACCACAGGATTGTATAATTCCTTATTCTAAAGCTCACATTTTTATAGAAGTCAGGATCACGATGGTTAAAGTTATGGAACTTGGTTGCACACTTGCCACCTACATTTGCTTAAAGTCTTCTCAACAAAACTATTTTGTGCATATTGTGTAATCTTTTATTTCTGTGACAAAATGTCTCTATTGAGGTAATATGCTGACATTTTTTTACATGTTTTCACCATGCTTCATCATTTCATTTCATAGCTAATGAGCATATGCTTGCATATAACATTTGTTGCTACGGCCTCTTTAGCAAATCTATTTCAATACTCTTGTTGTAAGAACTCTTTTTTTTTGACATGGGAATGGAGAGATGCTGATACAGATTGTGGATGACTTTACGCCCACTAAATGTATTCACTTGAAATCTTCTAAAGCCTCATTCACAACAAAAAGTGATAAATAATATTCAAGAATAGTCATTAAATTGTCTTGTTTGAAAGCTCCTATTCGTGTGCTAGTTGTTGACTCTCCCTATGTTCATACTCTAGCTGCTGCTCATGAACCTTAGACTCTAGTTCTAGCTCTTGATGACCCTCTATATTCTTCTGTTTGACATAATTTATGCTCTCCATGGCTCTGATTCTCTATTTTATAGTAAACAATTGGAGCTTCAGTATGATAAATGTTCCCTTCTGCAGAACTCTCTTGCACTAATGCCTGAGCAACATATCGACCAGTAGATGTAGCTGCAATAGCTGTTGTTTGCCAACTGATAGTTTGAAACTTAGGGATCATGGTGAGGTACCCAAAGGATAAAATCTTGTTCAACTTCTCCCTCAAATAAGATACTAAAACAAATGGATGAATGTGCTAAATCTTATTGAAGCAATCTCCCAAATGGCCTACATGATTTTTCTTGTTTCTACAATCTGCACGCTTCCAAATTTTGCATAAGTGTCTATCATCCTAGTCATGATTACAACATCTAACAGAATTCTGCATTCAATAATTTTTGTGTGGATCTCTCTACCCTATTCCAAAGCTCCAAGTTTGGCATCGGCTGAAAGGATGCTGACAAAGGTTGATGAGTTTGGCTTTATGGCGGCCCGAGTTAAAGACCCATATCCTGAGACCCACCTCAATAAGCTTAAGATAGGCTGGCAATACAGATGTTTTGGAATCTGCACATTCATTGAAGATATCCATGTTGCATATGCTTCAATTTTTAAGGTGAGATCCATTGATGACATGAAAAGCTTTCTGAACATTATATCTATGTAATATACTTTGGCATAGTCATTAAGACAAGAATCATATCCACCGCGCATACTCCATAGCATTTCAAATTGATATATACATCATACAATATGACGGGGAGGTTCATTTACAACTAGTCTGCATTTTCCAATCCGCTATGTTTATTATCTCGTTTCTTCCATAGATGTCGTCGAAATTAACACATCATCTGAAAAATACTTCCTTTTGTGTCTTGACAGAGGTTGTGGAAAAACTAACAACTTGTAAACTGCCAAGTAACACTACATGCTGACATTCATTCTGGTTAACTCTTGTTTGGATTACGTGTATACCGTGTGGCCTTTCTGTTGCAACGAAGTTGGTAAATGGTTAACAATGTTTGCAAGATAAAGATTTGCTCTCCATTATGCTTTGATTGAATTTACCACTTTTAAAAATATTAATGAGAAAATGTGGCTCTTTTTATGGGTTTAGCATATAACTTTGTTGATTAGAAATAAGACATGAAACCTACCAACTCATATTGAAAACAATGATAAATACTAGTCATTTTTTTAAAAGTCAGCACTATGGCACAAGTTTAGAGGAGTCTGGCCACCAGAATGCTTCCATTCTCACAAGAATCAATAGATATTTCCTTGATTTCAGGAGATGAACGTGGGCGAAGTTGAATCTTTTGATGCCATTGTGAATTTATGCCTTTTGATTCTTCTTGTACTTGTTCGAATGAGAGGAATATGCCATTTGTTATTTTTAAACAATAAAAATCTTTTTTTTTAACTTCGAGCTACTGCATGCAAAAAGTGAACGCAGATTTCTCCAAATTTGTAATATCACGCCATTGGTAAAAAGGCAAAATGTGTGAACTTAGCCAAACTCACAATTCACGCGAACTTAGTGAAAGATGAAAATTGATGCAAGCTTTGTGATGAATAAAAGTCGATGCATAGCAGACTTCACAAAAAATAAAAGTTAACGCAGGCTTAACATAAAATGAAAATGGACGTAAGATAAAGTATTACTAAGCTATGAATTTTTTTGCCTTGGCATAATATTGCTATTAAATCTTTAATGGAGAGAACTAAGACAAGGAATGATGTCATAATGACTGACACAAGAAACATGACGTCAACAAAACTGTAACCAAAAAGATGACTTAGTATAGAGGTTTGATTTCAATGATCAAGTTTGATCTTTTGGACACAAGAAGTTTAAATTTTGAAGTACAGAAACAGGGTCAACACTACTCGACCTCCAAAAGCACATACTATATACTGTCTAGATTTAACTCAGTACATCCCATTTAGCCCACACCAACTAAATAAATTATCACTCAAATATTATCAATAGAAGACAACAACACATCTGTAATTAATCTACAAATGGAAGAAATGCCTTGTATAACATCCTATCGCCTTAAAGATAGACAAATGGAACTAAAACCAAATTTCATGATAACTCCTCATCAGGTGCTCAGAATCTCACAAAAACTAATAGAGACATGTATTCCAACATCCCTAAGGCCTCCACAAAGCCATTCTATTTTAGTCCTTACAGAATTCAAAATATTAAACTTTCGCCAAGTCGCCAATAGAAGTCACGAAATGATTATATCATGGAAATGAGGAAAGATCTAAGCATGAAACTATGACCATTAAATCTAGGAAGCTCCTATAAATCTTCCTATGCAAGGATTTTTCATGATACCTCACTCATCCATTGAAACACTTGCTTCCATGAAGAGTGCTTGTTGTGCATCGAAACACAAACTGTGAAAAATTGAAAATATGCAATCTTGCTCAATCCACCTATACTACACAACTGAGAGATGCCATCATTTAGCCACACACAAATTAAAACTAAAGTAAAACACTAAAAAATAGTTTTAGGTGATGTTGATTGCACATGCACCTAAGTGCTCCTGCATCATACACACTAGGTAAAAAAGTTTGTGAGCATAAGCTCACAAAAAGTGGAGTTGAGTAGTCAAACTACCTTTCAAGTTGATTTGAAGAAGAGGGTACTCTCCTATTTCATATAAACATTCCTCTTTCACATAAACATTCAAAAACATAAAACAAAATCTCACAAAACAAGATTGCAATAGGAGTACTCAATTCTTGATTTATTTATTTTCAAATTTACTCACAACTAACTATAAATTTGGAATACAACATTTTGTATTTTCAACCATTAATAACTTCTCTCTCATAGGAAAATCTACATACACACTCTTCTATTGTACAACTAAATATCAATCTCTATTTACAAAATCTTTATACTCCCTTGGGCAGTGACCTCTATTCTTCCTCTTGCTCTCTCTGGCTGCTAAAACTCTGTCTATTCAAACATTCCTTTTTATGTTATGTGGTCCCCTTCACCACCCGTTCTTCATTCTTTATTCTCTTTTTAAATAGTTTTCTCTTTTCAAATGAGAAGGATGCTAATGGAATTTCAAGCGTTTAGTTTTTCAAATGAATTTGCAGTCTAAATGCTTCCCTTTATATTTATTTGACATTGGGGTAAGTGCAAAAATATGGGGGGCCAAAAAGTGGCCAAATGGTTTTTTTAAAAAATAATACATAACGCAAGTGCATTATGAACTACTATAAATAAAAGAAAAAAGGTTGTGATCTCATTTTATTTTGTTTTTTCTCCACAATTCCTATAGTCTGCAAACCCTAGGAAGCGTGCTCGCATTTTGGATTCCTCAATTCAACACAAAAACCTTATCAATTCGTCACCAAAATGTTGCCACGACATCGAGCACGCCAAAGGAGTGAGTTTTATTTGTCTTTTTGTTTGAATTTGCTTCTAAATAGCTAGGTTTGAGTTGTTTTTTGATGTATAGCCTCCTCCATCCATTCCTCGACATGCCCCTAGAACACAAGAAAATATAATGGGGCAAATTGAAAACAACAAAAAAGAAATTGAAGATATAATTGCAAGGTTGAAAGATCCTTCCACTTCAACCTTGCATAGGTCCATGCTTGTTGAATTTCTTGAATCTATGTTATCAAATGTAGATTCAATTAGCAAGCAAATAACTAGTTGGACGGATAAGACGAGAGTGTTTAGAGATTATTATGTAGACAAGCTATCATACCAAGATGTGAAAAAATTACAAATCACAAAATTAGACTTGTGTTTGATTTTCACAAACCCACAAACAAATTAACCTCCACCCATTACATGCAAGATGTTCCCTATCCATTGGTGCAACAACCAAGCGATAAGGGACAATTTTGGGCAGAGGTGGTGGATGGTTTTTTACCATCCTCCATGCAATAATAATGAGGTCCCACAATACTTTTTGAGGAAACTCTACTATGATTTTGTCCTCAATAAAGTGCCAAACTATTTTGATATGCGAGACTTCTAGGGTAGAGGTGGGGGTTAGCACAAGATAGACCAGGGGCACGTATTGACCCACAGTGGGTAGTGAGACAAGTGATCAGTAGACCAGCCAACGAGCATGTTTCTATCCATTCCATTGTGAAGGAGAGTGTTGACGTCGATACACTTTAGTCCATTAGTGCCTTGACCTAGAGCATCATAGAGCATGCCAGTCCTGTAGCACAGAGTGGGTTGGGAGATAGTGCGAGGAGTAGGGTCCCACCCCATACTTGTCAGACTTGCAGGTCAGCCTGTGGTTATGACCCCATGGATAGTTAGGACGCAGGTGCATAGGCTACATCTGCAGCTGAGCAGATGGTGATGACAGATACCCTCATGAGTGAGACTTTCGGCCTTGATACTCAGTTAAATATTAGCAAGTTTATTGAATTGAATTTATTAAATTTCATTTTTGAAATGCAAGATTAACTAATTTAAATTGATGATTTTAATGAAATTTTAGGGTCATAGCATCGATGCAGTTTTCAGTGGTTCGCCGCCTGCATTTTACACTAGATCATCTACTGTCGAGGTATGTAACTAGTAAACAATTATAAATATTACATGTGAATAATATCGTTATATGAATGGTATTCTAATATCTGATTTTGAATGTTGAATAGGTTAATATTGTAGATTTCACGGCAACACCTGCCAGCGGTGGTGGAGTTCAAAGCTTTACAGAGGTAATAAAATAAATAGTTTAATGAATGAATTGTACTTACTAGAATTTTGTATGTGACTTGTGTGCTTTATTGTGTGTACTTCCATGCTTAGATGAACGTGTGTGTATGTTAGGAGCCATGATTTGCATCACTATTATAGTTTTTGTAATTGAATAATGTTGTTTTATTTCCAGATGATGCAGGTTGTGGAGACACCTCCCCATGTTCAGAGGGCAATGGAGCATGGTGTGGCCTCTGCAATTCATAGCTCCATGGCATTGATAGGGGTATGAGGCAAATTAGTAAATTTCAATTTACATTCATTGTTATAGTTGTCTATTTTTGAAAAATCAAAAGATTATTGATTTAAAATTTAATTTCTATCTAGATGGTTTCTATAAGACATGACATCACCAGGGCCTATTCCTACTACTGAGGCAAGTGAGGAGATAGATTATATGTTAGCAGTAAGTGATTATTTTGTCAAATGTTTCATTTTTTATAACATGTTATTTCTATATATTAATGTCTATACTTTTTATTGTAACAGGTAAAGATGCAAGAAGAACTAAATAGGAGGAGTAGCCCTCAGGTTTGTAGTAGACCACCCACATGCACGTCTCCATCCCCTAGAAGATCAAAGGCTGCCCATGATCTATTCTCTTCACCAGCTAGAGGGGAATGACTTTTTATTGTGTTTTTTTGTTGTATGCCTATATGGAATTTGTGGACATATATTTTGTATTGTCTATAGTTGACATTGTATGCCTATATGGAATTCTTGTAAGCCTATATGGCTATTTTGTATATATATTATACTTATATTGACAGCTAATGATGTATGCCTATATGGATATTTGGTAAATACAAATCTTTTTTATTGATGATGTCCATACTTGCATTATAAATCCACGTTTGAATGGATATTTGTAGATGGCTACTTCAAATATTTAAAGTCCAATTGTATTACATAGGATGTTTGTTGATCCAATACGCTACCTATTTTTATTCAAGTATTACCTAAACCTCATTTTGGAACTAAAAGATAAAAGTTGTATTTAAAAAAAAATGAATCATCATGTTGAACAGAAAATATTAATATTCTTTATGAGTAGCATAGAATGTCAACTATATGCAATACAAAAAAATGAATCATCATGTTATTCTTTATGTTTGAGATCCTAAAAATGACTAAGTTTGGTATCCTGATATCCTGAAACACTAGGATGAATATCCAAGTCATTAGGATGATTGCGCCTTGAGAAAAAGTCATTAAGATGAGCACCTAAAGGAGACTTTCTTAAACATTCAAACATTGAGCAATAGGCATGAAGGGTTAAGGCACAATTTGCAACTCATAAAGCCTCAAAAGGGCACCCAACTTAGAGAGAGCATTCATTTAAGACAAGGCACCCATTAACACCTATTCCACCATAAACGTGCGCCTAAGGTGGAAGGAGAACAAACCTCTAGTAAGTGAAGTGCACCTATTTTCTAAACCACTTCATTATGGCATCCTAGCATGAGGAGGAGTATATAAGTCAATAGGAAATGGCACCTAGAATGCAAATGAAGGACTAAGTGGCATTTTCAATAAGCATCAATTCACCTTGAGCTTTCAATAAATACATCAAATTGAGCCCCATAAGCCTAGGTGCCCTTTGCCTTCAAAAGAACCTTGTATTGACGTCAAGAGTTGGTCGTATCGGCGTATTGGTAGATCTTGGTTAGGCTTTGCCAATAGTGGTCTATCTTGCTGACGAGTGTGGTTCAAAGTCGAAGACATCAATGTATTGGAAGATAATCCCATCGGCACATTGGAAGAGCAATTGAGAGCTTCACTGATGAAGGGGGTCACACCGACAATCGAAATCCATCAATGTATCAGCCCAACGAGATTAGAGTTCACTAATGTTTGGAGTCTCACCGACGGCTGTGGTCCAAAGGTTGTCATTGGTGAGATCAGTGTGTCGACAGAAGAGTTTTTGAGTGTGCCAATGGTATTAAGTCCTACTGATAGGCGAGGGACTTAGAGTCTCATATCAAAGTGACAAAGACATCAGTGTGAAAGGATATAAAGTCACTGATAGTGGTCTGTCTGACCAATAAGAGTCAATGATGGGATGTCTGTCAGAAGTGAAATCAAACGGAGTCATGGTGGCATTGGCCTATTGGCAATGAAAGTGCATTAAGAATTGATCAAGCCACAATTAGTAGTGGGTAAAGGGTTTACAGAATAAATGGATGGTTGATGACTTCCCAAGATAGAGATAATAGTGAAAACAATCCTTCCACCATCAGGATATTGAAAACTAATCATAATGTAATGATATATGGAATAACGACATACCCCTTGTGAAAAGTGATGATCATAACAAGAATGGTCACCTCAACTTAATGCCCAATAATTTGAATACTATCAAGCATCCACATAATAGTAGATAATCTTATCAAAAGTCACAGAGAAATTTCTAAGGACCATAGTGTTATCCCTATGACTTGACACATACTGCTTATTCATAAAGCAAAGGGACATGATATAAATATTGTTGTTATATAGAGCCTAATCAGACTCAGAGGTTAAATTTACCCAACTTTTATCAGTGTGGTTTCCCCCTAAATATTTTCCTACTAGTTTTGGTGCCTTGAAGTCTAAGTGCATGAAAATCATTCTGAGTTGGCAACCTAATCCAATGACTTGACATGGATCCCAAAACCACCTATTGGACCAATAGGATCCTAGGCACCAGTTTGATACTCCATCACAAGGAAAGTACACCCACACTTGCAAGTGTTTTTCTTCAGGATCTAGGTGCCAGTTGAAGGTTGTAGTTGCCAAGAAAAACACCTAGCAAGAGGAAGTCTTTTGGAATCTCCAAAACACATCAAACACTTGACTAACAACAAGATAACTTTTTCCCAAGTTAGGCACTCCAAGAGGGAAGTTAAAACATGAATAAGCACCAACTTGTCAAGGTGCAAACTCAAGCTTGTTGAGGATACACATGGCGCCCAACATTCCTTGGTGATTTCATGAACTTCAAATGCTCAGAACTGTCCAAGGAATGTCCAATGCCCCTTCTTGATGATAGGCACCAAAGTGAGGGTGGAATTGTGCCTTGATGGCATTAGGCACTATCTAGAGTATGCTACTCCATGGAAATGTGCCTTCTTGCTTAGAGTAATTCAAACACTCCAAGGTCTTCAGTGATCAATTCCCCAACTTATGAAATATCCTCCTTCATTTTAAAACACATTGTAATGCTCCAGAGAGATGACTATACCTAGGCGTCAATCTGGGTTAGAAATGTCTCCAAAGTATGCCTTCTCTTTCAGAATGCAAAACAAGGTCCAAAGGTGCTAATAAACTGAAGCGCTTCTTTGGAAAAGTCCCAGAGGTTAAGATGCGCCTTGTCTTAATGAGGTGCAACTCTTGGGTAAGAAAGATTGTAAAGTAAGCCTACCTTAGTGAAGAGGTTGATAACTTCTAAACCCTTCCTGGAACTTAGATTGCTTCAAGTGAAGATCATCTTACACCAATACATCACCAAACTTTCAATCACAAGATCAATTCAAACTTAGGCGCTCATTAAGAGTCTTTCCAATGTTGGCACATCTAAGAGGTTGAACTAGCAAGAGATGGCACCTAGCTTCCTAGACCTTGTTTCAATATGTTTGAGTTCCAAAGTTGACTCAATGGTAACAAGATGGCGCCATAGAGTCTTTGGACTAGTTCCTTAGAGTTTCAAAAACATTCTGGCTCCTTGAAAATTCCTCCTACATGCTTGAGTGCCATTTCAAGGTCCTAGAACCATGATGTAGCACCTTATTGCTCTAGGTGCCCATTCATGATTGTACAACTTGAGATTGGCACCTTATTTCTCTTAACATCTTGCACTTCCAAACCTTGATTGAAGACTCCACATCCTTGGGCGCTCATTTGGACATCACCTAATTGAGTGCCTAGGAGGTATAAAGCTTAACATTGACATGAGGACAAGCGCTTAGTAAAGGAGAGTTTCTCAAACATTTAAACATGTGAATGAAGTCATAGAAATGCACTAAGTCATCTAGGCACCATTTTCCCCTTGTGTACCCTTACATTTGCACCTAAGAAGAAGTTGCAACTTTACACTGCCTCCTTCTGATGATTTTTGGGGCAGCAGAAAACCTTTCACCATGGGCAAATGTCTTAGAGATATAAAAACTGAGAAAGGTTATTGTAGAGGAACTCTACATGATTGTGTTGCCTCAGACAGAATGTTTCTAAGTGACACGGTTTTTGAGTAACAACCATTCAAAGATTGCTACCTTTTTGCACTTTGGACTCTTCAGGGATATTGTCGGTACAATGTAGCTTGGACTGTTTTGACATATTTGGATGAAAAAAAGGACCATACCTAGCCTAAATGTACCCATCCAGATGTGTTGGAATAGTCAATTTGGTCACATCAGGAACAAGACAAAAGTTACACCCTTTTGCAACTTTACACTACCTCCTTCTGATGATTTTTGGGGCAGCAGAAAACCTTTCACCACAGACAAATGCCTTAGACATATAAAAAATTGAGAGAGGTTATTGTAGAGGCACTCTACATGATTGCATTGCCTCATATGGAATGTTTCTAAGTGACACAGTTTTTGAGTAATATCTCGTCAAAGATTGCTGCCTTTTTGCACTTTGGACTCTTCAGAGATATCGTCGATACAATGTAGCTTAGACTGTTTCGACATGTTTGGGTGAAAAAAAGGACCATGCCTAGTGTAAATGTACCCATCTAGATGCATTGGAATAGTCATTTTGGTCACTTTAGGAGCAGGACAAAAGTTACACCCCTTTGTAACTTTACATTGCCTCCTTCTGACAATTTTTGGGGCAACAAAAAACCTTTCACCATGGGCAAATGCCTTAGAGATATAAAAAAATGAGATAGGTTATTGTAGAGGCACTCTCATGATTGCGTTGCCTTAGATGAAATGTTTCTAAGTGACATGGTTTTCAAGTAACATCTCGTCAAAGATTGCTATCTTTTTGCACTTTGGACTCTTTAGGGATATTGTTGGTACATTGTAGCTTGGACTGTTTCGACATGTTTGGGTGAAAAACAAGACCATGCCTAGCATAAATGTACCCATACGGATGCATTGGAATAGTCAATTTCGTTGCATCAGGAGCAGGACACCAAAAATACATAACATGATGTAAAAATGTGTATATGTGTATAAATGCAGTAGGAAATTAAAAAAAGACAAACGTTACAAATTAATGTGCATACTTACAACTCAATGTAACATGACTTTACAAAATCAATGTGAATACTTACAAATTAATCCAATGAACCATTCGGATCTACTCTACTCTTTATTGTTTCAAGTATTGTTTCATGGTCAGACTCACGCACCTTCCACAAGATTTTGTTCAAAGGTCTACCCCGATACTTTATCAAATGAACATTGGATGCCATGACAAGGTTCGAGTAATGAAGAATCTTCTGATGCATGTCAAAGTCTTGAAATAGCCAAACATTAACACTCTTATGTGGGTACCTTCTAAGCCATGTTCCAGTAATAACCACTGAGCCTGTAGGGCATTTGATGTTTTCTCCATCTATAACAGGGGCCTCCAATTTCTTTTTGGCCTCAACACAATGACATAAGTAATAATTTGTTCCCTCTTCATTATCTTCATTTGCAATAACTACATATACGTGCCCTACATTGATATGTGTCGCAAATTAGATGAAACTAGTCAACATTACAAAAACACTACAAAGTAAGATGACATTACCTAGTTGAACTAGATGAAATTAGATGCATATGCGTGCCCTATATTACCTGGTTGAACTAAATCTGATATGTGGTCAAAGTCAACTGATGATTCCATCTGTGTTAGTTCTAGTGCTGTCGGGGGTTGATACGTGTCAAGTGGGCTAAGATAACTTAACTGCCATTCATCAACCCACTCCTTTGACTCGCACTCATCCCAAACTTGAATTGTATAGGAAGAACAAAAGCATGACATATTTTGCGTATGGATACTCCATGAACCTACAATTGAGTTTCTGAAAGAGTGCATCTCATTTGATCCTGTTAGTGTACAATAGTCCTCATATGGTGCAATGTTAGTATCATCTATCAACCAAAAAAATCTACGAACTGAAGACTTACCTTCATTACCTGGACCCATGAAAGCATTACACCACTCGACAATCAATTTTGCATCTGTCAACTTTGCATTGTCTTTATACTTTAACTCTTCTCGTGCTATGGCTCTCTTGATACATGTTCCTGCACCATCATGCTCCTCCTTTCCATGCCCGGCCTCACAAAAGTTCCACATATGCTGAATACCTATAAAATTATGCCTCCTACTCAGCCAATAGAAATTCTGTGAGTTCTTGAATTGTGATGCACAGTTATCCAACCATATGATATGCTGACTAAACGATATGCCCCTTCTAGCCAAATCATTGTAGAACACCTGAAAGCAACCTTGCATGAACTCCGTAGAATGCATACAATCATCACTAATATAGAAATTATACTCCCTTATGATCTTTCTTTCATCCTCTGTACTACCATTCGCATGAATGAATGCGATGTGCACAAATATAGAAACATGTGTGGAGTTGTAATATTGTGATTGCACCTCACGCTGTGGCTGTAGACTGTAGTTCTCTGTAAAGTTGATGACTGAAACAATGCTATGAACTAGAAATGTGTCCTTGCATAACTTGAATTGCAAGTCCAACCATCAAGCTCTATGGGCATGTCTTGCATACTCATACACTATGCTGTCACGAAATATAGGCATAAACTGATACACTGGAATCTTTTCAATAACCAATTCACACCTCTTTTCTTCATTACCATCTTTTGTATTGTATGCCACTGTTTATACTTGCCAAACTCTACCAGTTTGTTTCCATCCGCATGTGTTCTTTCCATATGTTCACATATTGGCAAATGTTGCAAGCCACTACAATGATGACATGTGCCATCCAAGCATAATTTCTTGTAGAATATTTGACCTTCCTCTCTTTCACATAAAATTCTTGATATGAAGTCTCTTGAAGATGTTGCTGGGGCACATATGGCACAACCCTACAAAACATTGTTAGTATGCATATCTAAACATATAGACCTATAAGCATCAAAATGGTTAGAAAATTCAATATGTAGTCTACAACAACAAGTAGTGCGTGTGTGATTTATCTTGACATAGAAAGGTTATAGCATTTCAAAATATCTTTGACAAATTTTAATTTGAGGGTACTTCTCTAGAAATTTACCATAAAACTGTGTTTGAGTCTCATCCAAAAAATGCTTTAGATGTGGGTCACGGTTATGACTACCGATTCTCCTTCTTACCACATCCCTTTGATTTGGAGATACCCTTGTGTAATTCTTCCAAAATTCTTCAATTAGTGATCTCAATGCTTCAACAGTTGGTTTATCTTTTTGTGGTAGTCTCCCCGAGAATGCCTATAATTCATTGGCATTAGTGTCCTCAATTCTTTGGTGTCTTCCAATGGCTCTTGATAAAGTTTTCCTATTAATTCTCAATTCTTGACTCGTCTTTCTAATGAGACAAGCTTTCCTCGTTTGACTACTTACTATAGTCGATGTAATCACACGCTGTGTTGCATTACTATCTTTTGTGCGTGAGGTGTTACCCACACTCTCACATGCACTCATTAGATTCTTGACAATAGATTTTTCACTTGAAGCCTATGATGTTCTCAACCCAAGAATCTTCATGATGGACCTATACTTTATACTTCGCATCATTTCAATGAATAGTTGACATCTTACAGTCTCATTTAACATTTCAAAGAACAATCTCCAAATCTTATGAGCATATCTTCTACAAGTGCATTTTGGAATCTTACTTTCCATTGGCTACAAAATATTCTCATCAATTTCAATCAAATACTTTGGCTTTCTATGCAAAATTCTAGGTGGTGTTAAGTTAGGTAAATTCATCTCAACATTAGGAATTTCATCAATATTTAAATGAGATGGGCTAGATGGCATACCTTTGATCAAAGATGGAATAGATGACATACCTTGAGGTTGAGGTGGGAATGATGGTGTACCTCCTTCATCACATGTGAATGATGATGTACTCTCAACTTGAGATGTGGTAGATGGTGTCCCTACATGTTGACTTGCGATAGAGGATGTGTCTCCAACTATGGTATTCAAATCTCTCATAGCACAAAGTTTTTGCATTTGTTCTCTTTGTGCCACCAATACTATATCTCTTTGTGATGATTGTGGTTCCTCTTCAATTGATATGTCTTCATTTATCATGTCTAATTTCCTCTTCTCACGAAGTTCCCTCATAGCCACTACTTTCTTTGCATTCTTGATCGTTTCCTCAGCATGACGAAGAATTTGTCTATAGCATGACAAAGAGACCAATATTACTTCTTAAGAAATGAATACAAGATAATAGTGGGATTGTATTTTTATTATGTTGTAAGGATTTATTCTTGTATAGTTTGACATCATGGTATCTTAAGGTCTGTTTATTACACATAATTATTAAAGAGCCCAAGTGTAGAAAATATACATGGCATCATGTGAGATTGTAGGCTACTTTCTTGATTGGGAATGTGTCTATTTTAAACATATATGATAAAGCATGATAAAATAATTCAATTCAAATTAAGGAAAATGTAAAGAACATGCATGTAAAGACTTGACATACCTAAAAAATAAAGATTTGAATGGAGAAAGTAACCAATTATGTAGTGTTTTTTTCTTCTTGCATCAAACTCCTCAACAATTTGAGTTTTTCACCACTTGCTTCCTTTTGAATGTTAAATTGAATAACACTCAAATATAATTACTAACAACAATACTATTAACCAATATATAATGTTAAATTCCTAAAATTGAATCACAATTAACATTGCAACACTACAAAAATTGAAACTTGAATAGATATATATCAAACTTGGTGTGAAAACTATGTTATTTCCTCCTAAAGTTGGCAAAGTAGAAAAGGTGGTGGAAAGATCATGCAAAGGTGGTACAATGTGTCAAATGTGCATGTGAACTTCCCAACAGCATGAAAGCACTTCTTTTTTGTCAAAGCACGTGTAGAATCAGTATGAAAATAGAGCATGTGGGCCTAGATCATGGGGGTCAACACTTTTTTACTGTTTCTATAGAAAGACAAAATATGAGCATGTTATAACGTGCTCACTTTTTGTCATGCTATAGATTGATCACATCTTGTGTTAGACTTGAATGACCACAAGGTTTTTGAGGGAGAACTTTTCTTGTTTCTAGCAAGAGCTTGTCAGATGCTCCACCATATGATAGGCATACCAATGAAGGGGCAAGCCCTCATAATCAAGTTCTTGATAGAAAATGCCCATCAAGGAAGAAAGACAGATCATCTTTGGAAGCAAAAGTTCTAGTTTGTGACAAATCCTTATCCACGCATAAATAGCAAGGGTTCTATCAAGCGATTGCCAATGCACTTCCACAAAGTCTCCTAAAGACTTCCTAATTCATTCTAAAACATCCACACCCCAAAACTAGAGAGGTAATCAATATAATCGAACCCATAAAACTACATGCAGCGATCTTTAGATCAACAGATAGAACTTCTACAAAGGGATAGAAGTGAAGTAAAATTAGATTGTGATGTGCTTGGTTCTCAATTGAATACTACAAATATTCATGTAAAACATAATGCTTAGAGACTCACTAAAATCTCTAAAGAAGTCCATTCAATTCCACAATCACAACTTCTCATGAGTGATTCCATCAAATCATAATCCTCTAGCATACAGTCTGCTCTCCATGAAGAGTCTTGGACTATCCAGTCCATGACCCATATAGTGCGTCAACAATAGACTATAAGAACAAAGAATTTCTGTTCAACAGAAACCCTCAACACTATACCTTAAACCCTAATCCCTAAACCCTCCAACCCTATCCCTAATCCTTATACCCTCCACACTATACTTTAACCCCAATCCCTTGACCCTCAACCCTTAATGTCAAACCCTAATCCCTCAACCCTTGAATCTGATCCCTCAACCCTCAACCCTATCCCTAAACCCTAAACCCTAAAGCCTCAACCCTCAACATCAAATCCTAATCCCTCAACCCTTCACTCTAATCCCTAAATCCTAAACCCTATCCCTAAACCCTCAACACTATACCTTAAACCCTAATCCCTCAACCCTTCACTCTAATCCATCAACCCTAAACCCTATCCCTAAACCACAACACTATACCTTAAACCCTAATCCCTCAACCCTCAACCCTAAACCTTATCCCTAAACCCTAATCCCTCAACCCTCAACCCTCAACCATAATCCATCATCCCTCAACTCTAATCCCTCATCCCTAAACCCTAAATGCCATCCCTATTCCTAAAGCTTCAATTGACTCGATACTATACCTTAAACCCTAATCCCTTATCCCTAAACCCTCCAACCCTATCCCTAATCCTTATACCCTCCACACTCTACTTTAACCCTAATCCCTCAACCCTCAACCCTATCCCTAAACCATTGACACTCAAACCTCAACCCTCAATCCTCAACATCAAACCCTAATCCCTCAACCCTTAACTCTGATCCCTTGACCCTCAACCCTATCCATAAACCCTAAACCCTAAAGCCTCAACCCTCAACGTCAAATCCTAATCCCTCAACCCTTCACTCTAATCCCTCAACTCTAAACCCTACCCCTAAACCCTCAACACTATACCTTAAACCCAAATCCCTTAACCCTTCACTCTAATCCCTCAACCCTAAACCCTATCCCTAAACCATCAACACTATACCTTAAACCCTAATCCCTCAACCCTCAACCCTAAACATTATCCCTAAACCCTAATCCCTCAACCCTCAACCCTAATCCGTCATCTCTCAACTCTAATCCCTCATCCCTTAACCCTAAATGCTATCCCTATTCCTAAACCCTCAACTGACTCGATACTATACCTTAAACCCTAATCCCTTATCCCTAAACCCTCCAACCCTATCCCTAATCCTTATATCCTCCACACTCTACTTTAACCCTAATCCCTCGACCCTCAACCCTATCCCTAAACCCTTGACCCTCAAACCTCAACCCTCAGCCCTCAACGTCAAACCCTAATCCCTCAACCCTTAACTTTGATCCCTCGACCCTCAACACTATCCCTAAACCCTAAACCGTAAAGCTTGAACCGTCAATGTCAAATCCTAATCCCTCAACCCTTCACTCTAACCCCTCAACCCTAAACCCTATCTCTAAACCCTCAACACTATACCTTAAACCCTAATCCCTCAACCCTTCACTCTAATCCCTCAACCCTAAACCCTCAACACTATATGTTAAACCCTAATCCCTCAACCCTCAACCCTAAACCTTATCCCTAAACTCTAATCCCTCAACCCTCAACCCTAATCCGTCATCCCTCAACTCTAATCCCTCATCCCTAAACCCTAAATGCTATCCCTATTCCTAAACCTTCAACCGACTTGATACTATACCTTAAACCCTAATCCCTTATCCCTAAACCCACCAACCCTGTCCCTAATCCTTATACCCTCCACACTCTACATTAACCCTAATCCCTCGACCCTCAACCCTATCCCTAAACCCTTGACCCTTGAACCTCAACCCTCAACCCTCAACATCAAACCCTAATCCTTAAACCCTTAAATCTGATCTCTCGACCCTCAACCCTATCCCTAAAACCCTAAATCCTAAAGCCTCAACCCTCAACATCAAATCCTAATCCCTCAACCCTTCACTCTAATCCATCAACCCTAAACCCTATCCCTAAACCCTCAATACTATACCTTAAACCCTAATCCCTCAACCCTTCACTCTAATCCCTCAACCCTAAACCCTCAACACTATACCTTAAACCCTAATCCCTCAACCCTCAACCCTAAACCTTATCCCTAAACCCTAATCCCTCAACCCTCAACCCTAATACGTCATCCCTCAACTCTAATCCCTCATCCCTAAACCCTAAATGCTATCCCTATTCCTAAACCCTCAACTGACTCAATACTATACCTTAGACCCTAATCCTTATACCCTCCACACTCTACTTTAACACTAATCCCTCAACCCTCAACCCTATCCCTAAACCTGTGACCCTCAAACCTCAACCCTCAACCCTCAACGTCAAACCCTAATCCCTCAACCCTTAACTCTGATCCCTCGACCCTCAACCCTATCCCTAAACCCTAAACCCTAAAGCCTCAAGCCTCAACCCTCAACGTCAAATCCTAATCCCTCAACCCTTAACTCTAATCCCTCAACCCTAAACCCTATCCCTAAACCCTCAATAGTATACCTTAAACCTGAATCCCTCAACCCTCAACCCTAAACTATATCCCTAAACCTTAATCCCTCAAACCTCAACCATAATCCGTCATCCCTCAACTCTAATCCCTCATCCCTAAACCCTAAATTCTATCCCTATTCATAAACCCTCAATTGAGTTGATACTATACCTTAAACCCTAATCCCTTATCCCAAAACCCTCCAACCCTATCCCTAATCCTTATACCCTCCACACTCTACTTTAACCCTAATGCCTTGACCCTCAACCCTATCCCTAAACCCTTGACCCTCGAACCATAACCCTCAACCCTCAACGTCAAACCCTAATCCCTCAACCCTTAACTCTGATCCCTTATCCCTCAACCCTATCCCTAAACCCTAAACCCTAAAGCCTCAAGCCTCAACCCTCAATGTCAAATCCTATCTGTCACAACCCACATTTGAATTTTGAAGTCAAATTGAAATACTATTGTAATATAGTCACAACTCAAATTTTGAATTCTAAATTTGAAAACAAAACATAAAATGTATATTCATTTTAACAATGGATTACACTTAAAAAAAATGGAAGATAAGATTTGCAAATCCACTAAAAAGAGTGGAGGATGCAATATCATTAAAAAACAAGAGTGGAAGATGCATTATCACTAAAAAAAACAAGAGTGGAAGATGCATTATCATTAAAAAACAAGAGTGGAGGATGCATGAATTTTTCTATAAATTTCCTAGAATTGTGAGGAAGAGGGACACTAGGAGATAGTTTTGGGCTAGATGGTTGGAGGATCCTATAAGATCAATCCCTCTCATAATTTCTTTTTTTCAAATTCTGTCAAACAGTACATTGTCTGAAAAAGATTTTTTTTTATAAATTTCTATGAGTAGTAATTGATTTTTCAATGAAATATTGAGGATTTGTATTAGATGGATAATTGTAATCCAAATGCAAGTGTTAAATTTTCACTATGATGGCAGAGAAATAATTTTTCTACAACATTAAGTAAATGTATTGCATCTAGAAAATACTTCGCTGCCTTGATCTTCCAAGCCATTTTCTCCAACCTTGCACTGATCCCCTATGTGTATGATTGTGATTATTACTTTTAGCATACGTAAAGGTGAAGGACATTGGCAGATGTTATGGACTTTGGCTTTACACTTGCAAATCGCATCTACTTCAAAGTTTCAAAAGTCTTCTTAACAGATCCATTTTATGCATAACCTGCAAACTTGCATTGAAGTCTTCTATCAAACAATTCGCATGTCTAGTCTATTCTTCCTCATTTTGTATATATGTCTAGAGTATTTTCAACTATAATAGCTGACAAGTATCCCCCTTCCATTTACTATGATGAGTGTGCCTACCCTGTCTGAAAGCTCCCCAATTTGGCATATGCAGGGAGGATACCGGCAAAGGTTCTTGAATTTGTCTTTACACCTACCAGTCGCATTTGCTTGAAAAGTTTCTAGAGCCTTTTGAACAAATCCATTTTGTGAATACCCTACGACCATTACAGTCCATGAAGCCACATTTCTCTAGGTATTCTATCAAACCGTTTATGTGCTTTGTGCGTTCTTCTACATTTTGCATACACGTGCACCGGGGCACTACAACTACAACATGAGATGAAACTTATCTTTCATTTATGCTTGATGTATGTCCATACCCTAATCGAAGCTCCCATTTTGGTACAGGCAGCAAAGATGTTGGCAAAAGTTTGGAATTTGGTTCTACGTCTGCCCATTGCATTTGCTTGATAGTTTTTAAAGTCTATTCAGCAAACCCATTTTGACCATATCCTACTATTAGGACATTCCATGAAATCGTATTTCATTTAGTCATTTTGTCAAACATTTAACATGCCTTGTTCGTACGTCCACAGTTAACCATTCAGTTGTCCCATATGGTTTGATGGATGTCCATTCACTGTCGGTGCTTAACTATGGAGGATGCTGACAGAGGTTCATGAATCTAGCTTAACACTTGCTAGTTGCATTTTCTTAAAAATTTCTAAGGTCTCTTTAGCAAACCCACTTTGAACACCCCTGCTGTCATGGCATTCCATGAGATCACATTCCCTGCGTCATTCTGTCAAACAGTTGGCGTACTTAGCCTATGCTTCTACATTTTGCCAACATGTCTACCAGGGGCAGTCGCAACTATAACATTTGACAAAAATTCCACTTTCCTTAATGCTTTGATGATTGTCCATGCACTGTTCCAAAGCTCTCACATAGATATAGGCAGGGGACATCAACAAAGGATGTGGAATTTGGCTGTATGACCACCAATTTCATTTTCCTGAAAGCTTCTAAAGATTTTTCAATGAATCCATTTTGTGTAGATCGTGCAATCATTTCATTCCATTAGGCGGCATTCTTTGAGGGATTTTGTCAAAATAGATGACCTACCTTGTCTAAGCTTTTCCAACTATAATCGTCCCTTCCATACCCTATTCCTAGTGCCCAATTTGGCACAGGTAGAAAGGATAGTGGCACAGGTTGTGTATTTACATCTGACGATTGCAACTTCTTGAAAGTTCTAATGATGACATTTATTCGAGGCATTATGAGAAACAATTCACATACCTTTCCTGTGCTTTCTCATTTTACAATTATGTCTAACCGAGTATTTCTCTTGAGCACATGTAAGCCTGAAGAAAAATTCTTTATACAATGAAATTGCCTTGTAGTCTATACAATGATAGTGCCTTGTGAAAATATTTTGGTATTCTCAAGGAGATGGGAAAATGGATCAGGTTACTTGACACACAAGTCTTGGGAGGGATGAATAAATAGATGCCATTACTTATCAAAATATGAATTTGTAACTGAAGTAAATATAGGTATAATTAATTATGTCATATTAAAACATTAAGCCTTAGGCTTATAAACTGACTTAAACAATAGATTAATTTTACGTTTCTATCCCCATATTTCTTGGTCAAACAACTATATGCTTAAGTATTATAAATTAGACTGAGATGCTTTGGTCAATAATAGTATTGAATTACTTGATTTATGATTTAAAAATTTACAATCTTGCTAAGCACTTAGGTCATTGTTCATGGCAATATATATATTGGTTATCAACCTTGCATCATTATAGTACTTGTAAGTCATAAATTCATCTCTAATAATATTGTTTATTAAATGAATAATCATGTGTACATTATAATTATTGAATTGAAAATTAACCCTCTTAAACATATGTGGACATAAGCAAATGCCCTATTTAACAATGTTGACCTTTATGAATAAGTACCTAAATCATTAAGTGTCAACATGAGAAGTGTTTGGAAGTTGAATACAAAAAAAAATGTCATCTTTCCTTAGATAAGAGCACATTAAATTAACTTAAATCAACATTCAATTTTACTAGGGAAATTGAATAATAGCAGAGTAAATGAACCACCTTGCCCTTTTAGCATGAAGGTCCTTTAAATGAATGAATGTTACTGTAAGATAAATTAAGACCATAGAGGAATCATGGAGGGAATCGAGAAGTTATTTAAATTGATCGTTAATTTTGAAGGTTATAAAACCTTAGAACAAATAATTTTCATTCTTATTTACAACAAGAATCATTGTTATTCTTTGATTAAGTTATATTCACAAGTCTACTAACAGTGAAAATTAATAAATTTTATAAATCCATTTAGGGAGTTTCAAGTAAACTTCTTGTTGGATTATTTGTCTAGTTTTATGACTCTTATTAAGTTCTTATTAGTTTTAATTAAAAGTAAGTTGTACTTATTAGTATCAATTCTATACTTTTGGAATAAAGTTTATTAATGTGTGACAAAATAAGTTATCAAAATTTCCTTGTTGGAATCTTTTACTGAAAAAATATCTTTCCTAGTATGTTATGTACAAATATGAATTGATACAATTGATTTAGTATCCTCTATAAGCAAAATGATCAAGCATCTATACTTTACTTTACTTCATTATGTCTTAGAGAAGTATCTTTCCTTTTTTTTAATTTCTTTATTAGTTTTGATGCAAGTTTTACTTTTCTACTTAGCTAGGTAAACTTTTAAATCAACGTCCAAACTCAAACAAATCATAGTGTTCAGTTTTTACGGTACCTTTATGTCACGTTTATGGGTAATGTCGTCACGTTGAACCAAGTACCTCATGCCTAACATAGCTGCAACAATGACATCTGGGCACTATTCCTCTAAATTGTCGGGGAGTAATAAGGAACATGTCAAAGTTAAATCCGCAGGAAGGGATAATCTCCTTGGATATCCCACTAAGAAGATTAACTAAAAAGAAAGGATGATTCTATTGAAATAATGATTACCATGATGCTCATTTGGAAAACACTTCAAGCATACTAACAGAAAACGAGGCTTACTGACATGTGAGTATAGATCAGGGAGGACATGTGAAATGTCAGATAGGGAAACTAGGCCAATCTAGAAACGCTATCTATCATGTATTCTCACCTCACCCTTGCAGATAGTGGTGAAAGTACTAGGGGATCAGGAACAGACTTAGTCACAAAAATTACCTAAGTTGGCTTGGGGGAGTAAACTAGATTTCATGGGTAGACACCTTATAGGGATTCCTCCACACTAGGATTAATTGACAAACACCCCCTTAAGTGTTTGTGGTAGTGGACTAACTTCCGTCCCTGTATGGGGCCGCATGGTCTGGGCCTTTGGGACATTTAGAAGAAAAAGATGTAGGGGGACAGTAATTTTGTATCTAATGAAGAAGTGGTGGATGCAGGATATGCAACGGTTTATACTACAGTCGCGAGAGCGACGAGTATGATCCATGATGCCACTATTTGACGAGGCATGGCGACCTCGGCTTGCGACACTGGGGCTTTGGATGGTGGCATCGATGCATGTGCTGCGAGCTCATAGAGCTCTGATGACGGCTGCATGGAGCGATACTGCAGCGAGACCTCCAGCTTTTTGCTGCCGACAGGAGAGATGACCATCACACTTGAGGATGTTTATCGCATCCTCAAGCTGTCGATTCATGGTCGACGTGTGAGGTATGACACGAGGAGGGGGCGGACTGCGTTGATCAGAGTGTTCAGAGCAGAGCACGTGGTGCTTTCCACAGATGGGAGGGAGATGGATTATGACAGGACACTGGCAGCGGGTGCAGATCCCTTTGCCTTATACTTGTGTGCACTGATTGGAGGTGTAGTGCTGCCGGATAGGTGAGGCAGGGGTTTTCTTGTGGGCTGGGGTGGGATGATAGAGGGGATGGTGAGACATGAGACTGTCTACGCATGGGGGCCGGTGATGCTAGCACAGCTGCTACATGAGATGCACACGGTTGCCTATCTTCATGACAGGGCTTTATCGGCTGGGGTTACACTGCTGCATGTATCGCTTTGGGAGCATATCCCCGTGACTTGGCTGATATGCGGTTATTATCGGCGGCCGTTTGAGGCATTTGTGTTCTTATATAAGGATGCCGTGTATACTTATACTGGATAGGTTCGCCACTGGCGGAGGATATTGGATGATGTGATTAGTGTGGTTTATCGTCCGTATATTGATTGTGAGGATTGGCCTGATGATGTTATCCAGCTCCCGTACACCTTTCAGCAGGGATTTCTTATGGGTCGCGTGGATCGGACCATAGAGATGTACCTACCTTCACGGGTGATGCGGCAGTTTGGACGGGTACAGGATGTGCCCCAGCAGATGGCCATATATGCATGGACACCGCGGGATACAACTTATTGGCCCACAGCATTACAGCCACAGGTTGCGCTGAATGACTGGGCAGCACTACGACCAGTTCAGTGGGATTGGGGGAGCACCGTGGTAGATGCAGGTACTACACCTGCCTATGATGCATGGTGGCAGACACATCGGCCCACCTGATTTACCGATCCGGCAGCGAAGCTATCAGAGGATGAGGGGGATGGAGACGATCTAGATGGGGGTGGTGATGAGGTTATTGTAGATTTTATTGTAGAGGTGATGGATGATGGATCGGAGAGGGTGATCACCAGAGATGGTCAGCTGGTGGATGAGGGGGAGGCAGTGGTAGTGGGACAGGGGCTAGTGGGGCAGGATGTTCCAGGACAGCAGGTTCCTGCTCAGCAGGTTCCCGAGCAGCAGGTTCCAGCAGAGCAGGTTCCAGCGCAGCAGGTTCCTGCAGAGCAGGTTCCTGCGCAACAGGTGCAGGCTAGGGGTGGACGGCTAGGTAGAGCACCACAACGACGCGGTGGTCGGCCGAGGACAGAGCAGGGTGATCTATCCCCATCACGGGTGGAGCAGCTGCGGGTCAGTAGGCATGACGTCGAGGCAGGGAGCTCGGGGGTAGCGATGGAGGCAGAGGTTGAGAGGCTGATGCCTCGACAATGGCCACTGGATGAGAGGGAGGAGATAGAGACACTACGTGCTCAGGTGGCCAGTCTAGAGGAGGTGTTGGGGCATCAAGAGGCTGAGTTGGGACAGTTGCAGGGAGTAGATGGGCGGCTGGCAGTTGTAGAGGCTCAGCTGGCTCAGGCCAGAGAGGATATGGAGGACTTGAGGATAGAGCGGGATGCAGCGCTGGTGAGAGCACAGCAGGCAGAGACTGCGTTGAGTAGTGCACAGGCTATGGGTGGGGGCCTTGCCCCGATATTGGCAGGGATGCAGACTCAGCTGGCCCAGGCTCAGACACATGCGCATCAGATACAGGGTCAGTTGAGCCAGTCACAGGGACAGGTTGCTCAAATACAGGGACAGATGGCTCAGGTACGAGGGGAGCTAGCAGAGGCGAGAGCATGGACTGAGTACTATCGGGGGTTATACTATGCAGCCGTACCTGCAGCGCAGCGAGCACCGAGTTACAGCCAGGTCAGTAGATCAGGGGCGTCGAGATCACATCGATCTAGATCTATTCAATCAGTTCAGCAGACGATGCCCCCTCCCACGTATGTGCCCCAGCAGGATCCTTAGGTACCAGTAGCACCACAGCCACAGCCGCCGCCAGGATCACAGGCTCGACCAGGGTCATCATCTCCTACCCCCTCAGAGAGGGGATCTTTGATGTGATAGTTATATCATGATAGCCCTTAGAGGCATTGTATCAGGACACTTTATTATTATTTTTTTTATGATGAGAGCGATGTACATTTTTTTTGCGGTGATTATATATGATGCGAGACTTCTGATGGCTTATGATGTTCTTTTGTGATGATGCTTATATGATGGATGCACATGTTATATTTTATATGTTGTGGATGTATGATGTGTTTTCAAATGATATGTGTGATTTGGTGGATGCAATGATGTGTTTAGGAGATGTTGATATGTATGGAATGCAATGTAATGATGCTATTTTTAATATGCACTTATGCTATGATGTGTAATGATATGCAGCTGAAATGAATCTACTTGTGTTTTATGCAAACTTAAATGGATTTAGAATGAACCTAATATGTGATGCCAATGGATTAAAATGAACCTATCATGATATGCAAAATGGATTACTATGAACTTAATATGATATGCAAATGGATTAATATGAACCTAACATGATGTGCAAACGGATTTAAATTAACTTCAAATGAGATGCAAATGGATGAAAATGAACCTAACATGATATGCAAATGGATTAATAATGAACCTAATATGAGATGCAAATGGATTTAAATGAACCTAACATGATATGCAAATGGATTAATAACGAACCTAATATGAGATGCAAATGGATTACTATGAGCTTAATATGAGATGCAAATGGATTAATATGAACCTAACATGATATGCAAATGGATTAAAATGAACCTAACATGATATGCAAATGGATTAAAATGAACCTAACATGATATGCAAACGGATTTAAATGAACCTAAAATGATATGCAAATGGATTAAAATGAACCTAACATGATATGCAAATGGATTAAAATGAACCTAACATGATATGCAAATGGATTAAAATGAACCTAACATGATATGCAAACGGATTAAAATGAACCTAACATGATATGCAAATGGATTAAAATGAACCTAACATGATATGCAAATGGATTTAAATGAACCTAAAATGATATGCAAATGGATTAATAATGAACCTGATACACATGATGTTCCTTGTGTTGACCCGGAATGGTGAGACTGTGGGTGAAGGTGTTAGGTGTTGCGGATGATAGAGGGGATGGTGGTGGGGGGATTGGAGGATGGTTCGGTCATAAGATACCACGTCATTGAGGGGGGGGGTTGGTTCAAGATATGTTACGTGGAGATAGGTTGGGATGATGGGGTTAGTGCGGGAATTAGATTGGTGGGGGGGGTTGAAAAGTGTTGATCAAATCTAGGCCGATATGGGATAAGTGACTGAGTGATTAGGGTGATGATGTTGAACTAGTATCAGTAGTTGCACAAAATTAATTGAGAGCATTTCTAAGTTTATTGTAGCAATGTCAGATACAATTCACGAAGGTATGAAATGACCTAGGTGATGATGTATATCCGACAATTGCATGGACTAGACCCACAAACAATAGGTTGGCTTCATGCATGCCCAATGTAGTATAATCTTGTCTAGTAGAGGAAGGGGACTCATAGCAGTGAGTGTGAATAATGCATATAAGGTGTTGATGCCTGTATATGCAAAATAGGACTCATTATGCTAGAACCGACCTGGACTTCAAGATATGAATACTATTCTTGGAGTAATGAAGCCAACCCACAAGCACAGCATACTGAAACAATGACTATGTCCACTCCAAGGGCTATCCGCTACGTACCATGATATAATGAGATCAAGGTAGCTTTGGAGTTCTCTTGGAGTGAGACAAAAAGATAAAAATCAATAAGCAAAAAGACCAACGAAAGATACAAATAGCCTTTTGTGTGCTCTTGCCAAGAGACGTGATGATAGAATGATAGATTTTTGTCCATTGTAGGAAAGACATATCCTAGGACGCAGATCAGTTTTTGATTGGAGAGTTGTTTTGTGGAAGATGGGCAAAAGAACAATCGGGCCAAATGGAAGATTATAGTTGGTAGGTTGCTTGATGACTTCTGCGCGAGGGACCCTGTTTCAATGGTATGTGTAGCATGCATGTCGTTTCGTAGATCTAGAAAGCTCAGTGAGTGGGAACCATCCCAATGGCTAGGATGGGTGCATCTTAGATACCTGAGTACTGGAAACATCCTTCGTATTCCAGACTACCTACATACCCTGTGTCCACGGGATCAAGGTACTTTTAAGATGCGGGTGAAATGAATATGTAGTTCTGGCAAGACTTGATGATGTGGGAATGGTTGGCGATGTGATGTGATGAGGGTTGAGACGTGTTTAGATGATTGTGGTGGGATATGAGATTGATGCCTGTGGTGATTATTTTGGGATTTTCTAATTTTCTGCTATTTTTTTGGATTTTCTGATTTTATGATGTTTTTGGATTTTCTAATTTTATGATGTTTTTGGATTTTCTGATTTTATGAACTATACAAAGGAGAGCTTACAAGGATCCTCGTTCCCCAGGTGGGGTTCTGGGTGGGTGAGTGAGTGCGGGATGGGCGAACAAACTTGATGTATCAGAATTTCAAGCCATGGGATGTGTGGGTGTGGAGTGTTATGCTGGAAAGAGGACTTATTAGATGGTAGAACTGGCCATTACGCATGGCGCCTGAAATAGGTTTTCACCATGGTACTTATCCAAGGCGTCACCGAGGTGATTTTCACCATTGGAAGTTTTTATTGCACTCTGATTTTTTCTTGATTTTTTTTTTTTTTTTTTAACATTTTTTTTTTTTTTTTTTTTTTTACATTTTTTTGATTTTTTGACTTGTGGTATCAGATGGGTTATGCATAGAATCGCTTGAGATGCAAGATATTCATTGGCTCGTCTAGAGGCTGCCCCTTGGGTGTTGCAAGCTGATAAGCACCTGACCCATAGTCGGCGGTGATGACATAAGGTCCTAGCCAATTAGGTTCGAATTTTCCTTGCTTCGGACGCTCTTGCAGGTTCTTTTGATTTTCCATTAGGACCAGGTCACCTACCTCAAACTTTCTGGTTCTAATCTTTTTGTTGTAGCTTCTTCTGAGGTGGTTTTGGTATGCCTGTAAGTGATTTAATGCATTCAGGCGTTTCTCATCCAACAATTCAAGTTGATGCAACCTTGCGACGCGATAGTCTTCATCAGATATAATATTTTGCAATGATACTCGGAGGGACGGGAACTCGACCTCTATAGGTAAAATGGCTTCTGATCCGAATACTAGTGAGTATGGAGTGGCTCCCGTAGGAGTGCGGATGCTAGTGCGGTAAGCCCATAGGGCGGGGTTAAGTTGGAGGTGCCAGTCGCGGCCAGCTTCATTGACTGTCTTCTTTAAGATGCGGAGGATGGTTTTGTTAGAAGCCTCTGCTTGACCGTTTCCTTGGGGGTAATATGGCGTGGAGAAGCGGTGTTTGATGTCAAAATTTTCGCACAAAGTGCAAACTTCTTGGTTCTTAAATGGCTTCCCATTATCAGTGACAATGGAATGGGGGATACTGTAGCGGCAGATGATGAAGTGGAGAATGAATTTGGAGATTTGGATGCCTGTGGTGAAGGTGAGTGGTATTGCTTCCACCCACTTTGTGAAGTATTCGGTAGCAGTTATTATAAATTTATGGCCGTTGGAAGATGGAGGGTGTATTTTACCTACGAGGTCGAGTCCCCACTATGAAAAAGGCCATGGTGTTGTGATTGGTTGCAGCTCCTGTGCTGGTGCGTGGATGAGATCACCATGCTGTTGGCATGGGAGGCATTTTCTGATAAACTGATGTGCATCCTTGTCCATAGTGGGCCAATAATAACCAGTCCTTAGGATCTTCTTAGAAAGAGCTGGTCCACTTGAATGTGCCCCGCAAATACCTACGTGTACCTCTTCCAAAGCTGCTTCGGCTTCCCTAGAGTCTAAACATCGTAGAAGCGTACCATCAAGACTCCTTTTGTAGAGGGTGTCACCTACAAGGATGAAACGGGAGGCTCGACGGATGAAGGATTTTTTTTGTGATGGTGATAGGTTGTTGGGGAGGATGTTATCGTGCAGATAGAGGTAAGTTTCCTGATACCAGGGGGATAAGGGACCAACGATTTCGCACACTAATTCAGACTGGGGAACGTCATATGCTGGGATGGGGAGCTCTTCAATCAGGAATTTGCATTTCTTGGTGCCTTGCTGCATATCAACCAGAGATCCAATGGTGGCCATGGCATCTGCCACTTTGTTGTTTAACCTTGGGATCTGCTCAAAGTGGATGTCACTAAAATAATCTTTAAAGTCATCGACCATCTTCTTATAGGGAAGAAGCTTATCGTCCTTGGTTTTATATTCATTGTTGACTTGTCTGATGACTAGTTGAGAGTCGCCATACACAGTTAGTTTGTCTATTTTCCATTGGATGGCCATTCGAAGGCCTGTGATTAGGGCCTCATATTCTGCTACATTATTGGTGCATGGAAATGTGATTTTGAATGATTTAGGGATCGTGTCACCTTGAGGGGTAACAAATAGGACGCCTTCCCCCGAGCCTCTGTGAGTGTAGGATCCATCGAAATACATCTTCCATGTATCTATGGCGGGTGTGATTGTCAATATGGCCTCGTCTGGAAATTCCGCTATTGTAGGATGCTCTGCTTGAATAGGTGCCTCAGCCAGTTGATCTGCTATGACTTGTCCTTTGATTGCCTTCCTCTCTGTGTATTCTATGTCAAATTCGGTGAGAATCATGACCCATTTTGCCATCCTTCCTGTGAGAGCTGCTCTGTTTAGCAAATATTTGAGTGGGTCGATCTTAGCAATGAGCTTAGTCTTATGATTGAGCATATAATGTCTTAACTTTTGTGATGTGAAGACGAGGGCCAGGCATGCTCGTTCAATTTGTGTGTAGTTAAGCTCATAGGAAATCAAGGTGCGGCTGATGTAGTAGATGGCTCTTTCCTTTCCCTGTTCATCGTGTTGTGCTAACAAAGCCCCAATTGCTGTGTCGGTTGCAGAAATATACAAGAGGAGGGGCTCTCCTAGTCTTGGTGGAGATAGAATAGGGGGGTTAGCCAGATATGCTTTTAGCTGGTCGAAGGCATCCTGACACTGAGTAGTCCAGGTAAAAGCTGTATCTTTTCAGAGGAGATGCTGGAATGGTTGGCATTTGTCGGCAAGTTGAGCAATGAACCGGCGAATAGACTGTAGTTTACCCTGTAGGCTTCTCAATTGTTTCAAGGTTTTTGGAGGTGGCATTTCAGTAATAGCTTTGACCTTTGTCGGGTCCACCTCGATCCCTCGTCTAGAGACTATGTATCCCAATAATTTGCCTGAAGTGATGCCAAAGACACATTTTTTTGGATTTAAACGAACATTATATTGCTCTAACCTATCAAAGATTTTGGCTAGCACGTCCAAGTGCTCTTCTCGGGTCTTTGATTTGCCGAGTAAGTCATCAACGTAGTCCTCCATGATGTGGTGAAAGAGGTCGTGGAAGATGACAGTCATCGCTCGTTGATAAGTAGCTCCTGCATTCTTTAAGCCGAACGGCATTACTACCCAACAGTATGTCCCCCAGGGGCAGATAAAGGAGGTTTTGTGCTGATCTTCTTCAGCAATTTTGATTTGATTGTATCTTGAAAAGCCATCCATGAGGGATAGCATCTCATGCCCTGCGGTAAGATCCACGATCATGTCAATGTTGGGAAGAGGGAAGTCATCTTTTGGGCAGGCCTTGTTGAGGTCTCTGAAGTCAGTGCAACAGCGGATTCTGCCATCTAGTTTAGCAACAGGTACTAGATTCGAGACCCATTCGGGATAATCAATTGGACGTATGAACCCCATGTCTAGTAACTTTTTAAGCTCTGCTTTGACAAGAAGGGCCACCTGATGATTCATCTTTCGGAGCTTCTGTTTGACTGGTTTGGCATCAGGACGCACTGCAAGGTGATGTACAACCAAGGCGGGATCTAGCCCTGGCATGTCTGCGTAGGTCCATGCAAAGTTGCGATTTCTGCGTGTGAAGAATGCCAAGAAGTCCTCCTGTTCGAACAGGCTGAGAGATTATGCTCGATATGTGATTTTGGGCTCTTCCTTTGTCCCTAGATTCATTTCCCGCGCTGGTTCAACCAAAATGGGTGATCTGTCAGGATATACCTTATCTATTTCAGGGAGGCCCATGCTTCCATCTCCTGGCGCCTCATGGAGGTTTTCACCAGGGGATACGTCCTTTATTTTTACTTTTTTAGGATCTGACACTGCCATAGAACGGTTTTCACCATCAGATCTATTTTTTGCTTTTGTATTTTTGCGACTAGAAGCAGGGGTTGTCTCCCCAAAATAGGCAGCCGGATTGAGTTCCATGATGTATCCAGCTCTGTGGTCTCCCAAGGGGAAGTTGTCTCTTACTCCCATCATTTCGGCAATGGCTTCGTCATTAGGTGCAATATCCAAAATAGGAGGTCCTCGTTGGTCCCAGTCGATGAGGTCAGGGTATACTAATGGTAGGTCATTAGGTGATGAGGCGAGAGTAGTGACCGAGTAGATGGTACAAATGGAGGAGGCGAAGAAATCGGCAAAGTCACTAAAGGAGTCTTGTAGGTCCGTCTCGTTAATGTGGTCGACGTCTAGAGAAACTGGAGCAAACTCGGCTAAGATACATTCGCCGGTATTAAGGATGCGGTGTGGTTGGCCATATCCTAACCCTTGAGTATAGGGGTTCCTTGTTGCTTGCAGTGGTTCCACAATGCCCTGTTCATGAAGGCCAATGCCGCCTTGTCCTTTGTAACCCATGCTTTTGACTATCTCAGAACCTTTGCCGTAACTGTTTGCTGGGATGGTGGGGATGTCTTGTTCTATTTCCTCATCCTTGTAAAGCCAGGATGAAATATCTTCAAGTATGTCCTGATCCAGAAGGTGTTTTTTCTCAAAGACGGGCGAGGGTTTGCATTTGATGATGACTGTGTTAGCTGCCTCTGTGTGCGGAGTACCAAATGTCTTGGGAGTGGGTAATAAGCCCACGCAAAAGGTGCCATGAAGGTTGTATTCTCCACAGCCTTGGTCGCTGAGCTTGATCTTGACCTCAGGTGGTGAAGGTGTTTGTGATGAAGTGGTGGCAATGTTGGCAGGGTCGATGTATGAAGTGGAAGCTGTTGGGGTGATTTGGTTGGTGGCTTTATTGTACAGACAGAAGGTTTGGTTGTGTCCTTCCAGAAAACTATATATTGGAAAGGACGAGGATCGGCATAGATAGTGACTTCAGTGCCATTGTGGGGGAATTTGAGACATTGATGGAAAGTGGAGGGGATGGCTTGCATGGCATGAATCCATGGGCGGCCGAGAAGAATGTTATAAGGGAGGTCAAGATCCAGAACCTGACATTTGGTTTCAAGGATTTTCTGTCCCACTTGAATAGGAAGCTTTATGGTACCTTCTGATAGCCTCTCGGTGTCATCATATCCTTTGATTGTTATGCACTCGCTAGCATCCACAACCACATCTAAATACCCCAAGTGTTTTAGTAATTTTAGAGTGCATATATTTAGGCCAGAACCACCATCTATTAGGACCCTTTTAATGGTGTGTTTGTGAATGCGGACCTCGATGTGTAGTGCATCATTATGTAGGTACTCGGAGGCAGGAAGGTCTTTTTCAGAAAATGTGATATGGTGTGGTGTGGCAATATGGCCGACCATGGCTTGAAATTGATTGACATCCAAGTTTGCAGGAACTTGTGTTTCCAACAGGGCCTTGTCGAGAATGTCCTTGTGGCGGGGTGATGTACAAAGGAGCTCAAGGATGGAGATTTGCGCGGGTGTCTTTCCTAGATGGTCTAGGAGGTTGTATCGAGTGGTGAGTGATGGATGAGCGTTTGGACGAGGGGGGAGGGGATCAGATGTGGATGGGGGTGTTGGTTCAGTGGGAGGGGCAGTGCGGATTGAGACACGGCCTCGACAGGTTGTGACGGCGCAATCGGGTGCTTGTGCCCGAATGGTTATTGTGTTGACAGAGTGGGATGAGGGTTCAATGCGGCCGACAATGGAATCGTAGTGTGTGGGTGGTGGAGTGACGTTGTACGCTTGATTGGATGATGAAGCTTTGTTATGGTTGGGTAAGGGGTCCTTATAAGCTCCAAGATTGGCATTTGGTGATGGCTGTGTACTGTGCTCAAGGTTGACAAGATTTTGATCTATTAGGTCTTGGATACAATGTTTTAATTGCATGCAGTCTGTTGTTTTATGACCTGCCACGCGGTGGTATTTGCAATAATCATTTTCATTGTACCATGCTGCCTTGAGGTCATTGTCTTGGTGTGGTCTGACAGGTGGGAGTGTGATTTCTCCTTGCTTGAGACATCGATCGAGAATGTCCTCAATAGGTTCTTCTAACGGCGTGAAATTTCGGCAAGGTTTGCGAAGTTTGTTTGGTCCTCATTGGTTATTGGTGTTTGCTGCATATGTATGTGCCGGTGTGTGATTTTGGATGTGTTGGACGGCCTTTATATCAGTGACGCCGTCATTCAAATTATTCTTGTTCTTCCCCCAATAATGTGATTTATCATTAGATTGTGTGTTGGTATTGTTGTTGTTGTTGGGGGTGTTATGATTGGATTTGTGGTTATTATTGTTGTTGTTATTGTTGGACTTGGGATCGTAAAGTTTGATAGAACCTTTGGCAATGAGGGCTCGTTCCACAATGGTGCCTTTGTCGATAACCTCTTCAAAGGTAGATGCGCACAGAATCTGTAAGTGAAAGCCTAATTCCTGATTAAGATTGGCCACGAACATGGTGACAAGTTGTTTTTCAGGAATAGGCCATGGGAGCTTGCTTGCTAGACCCCTCCACCTTTGTAGGAAAGAAGCGAAAGCTTCGCCGTTCTTTTGTTTGGTGTTACAAAGGTCGGTCATTGACACCTCATGTTCAAAGTTGTAGGAGAAGTGATTGACAAACTTCTCCGCAAGCTCGGGAAATGTTCGAACACCTGGTGGCAGATGGGCAAACCATTCAGCGGCTTGGCCGCCAAGACTTCTTGGGAAGAGTCTAATAAGATACGTGTCATTGTGAGAGACTTCGAGGCAAGCAATATAGAATTCCCTTAGGTGGTCCCTAGGGTCTCCCTTTCCCTTGTATTTGTCAAATTTTGGCGTTTCAAAGTTTTTAGGGAAAGGGGGCATGTACAAGGTGCGATCAAACGGGTAGGGACAAATATCCTCAAAAGAATAGTATTTGCGTTTGCCCCCAGTTTGTAAGTCATCCACCTTTTGGATTAGGCTTTGCAGCGTGGTGTTGAAATCCTATGGTTGTTGTGGTTGAAACGCGTAGGGTTGTTGATTGGTGAGATATTGGAGGTGGGGTGGGAGTTGGTGTTGGGGATTGGTTTGGATGAGATGTTGATGTTGCGGGTTGGGGTTTGGATTGAGATGTTGGTGTTGGGGATTGGTTTGGATGAGATGTTGGTATTGCAGGTTGGGGTTTGGATTGAGATGTTGGTGTTGGGGATTGGTTTGGATGAGATGTTGGTATTGCAGGTTGGGGTTTGGATTGATTGGTGTCTGTTGTTGTTGGTATGCGTATAGCTGTGGGAGAACATGTGGTGGTATTTGGGGGTTGGGATTGTGTTGACTTGTGAGATTGACGTTGGATGGGTTGGTCGTGTTGTGGGATTGTTGTGCGAACAGTTGTCGTAGGTATGCAAGGGTGTGAGGGTTTGGTGGGGGCACACTTGTGGAGGTATTAGCTTGTGTGATGTTGCCTTGTATAGCCATTGTGTTTGAAGCGGAGGGGTTGACGGTAGTCGTGGTAGTGGAGGTGATGACAGGTTGGGAGATGTTAGCAGTGGATGTGGAAGTAGTAGATGTGGTAGCGGTTGAGGTTGTGGATGTGGTAGATACGTTAGGTGTTGACGTTTGAGAGATGGTGGGTTGGGTATGTGACGTAGATGCTTGGGTATTTGATGGGGTTGGGACAACTGTAGAAGTGGATGGTTGTGATGATGTTGTGACGGGGGGAAGTTGAGCGCCAAGTTTGAGAAGATGGTCAAGATATCTCTTTGGATCCGATCTTAGGACTTTATCAAGTAGGTCCATATTATCGGCATCTTGCGTGAAAGTCAAGACATCTAGATCATCTTGGGGTATGATGGGGACATTTTGTGGTGGGGGTGGGGTTGGTGTTGGTGCTTGTGGTAGGAAGTGAAAAGGGTCGTTGGCGCCAAATGGGGGGATGAAGGAATATGTAGGTGGATTGTATGTCTGATAGATGGGTATGTTGGTAGTGTCGGTGTTAGGCATGCCAAAGGGCCATCGTTCCGCCATTTCTTGATTTCTTTTGTGTTGTGATCTTGTGGTGGGCATACACGTATGGATTTGATTTCTAGATGTGGGATGAGGTGGAGACCTTAGAGAATCGAATTGATTGTGTTGGACCCAAAGATGGATGTGGTTGTGAGATGTAGTAGAGGGATATGATGAAGATCGATATGTTTTCCAAAGGTTTTACCCTAAGGGTGATATGAATGGGTGATATTGATTTTTGCACAAATTTTGGACCAAAGATGTATGATAGGAAAGGGATTTGATGTTTTTTGATTTTTGATTGGTTTAGGATGATGAGGATGATATTGTTGATGTTTCTCGAATTGAGCTTTTGGATAAGATCTAGATTTTGATTTGACACACAAAGGATGACGATTTTCTTTGTTTGGGGTAGACTAATGACCTTACACAAAGAGAGGTGATTTGTTTTTCTTGAAGTGTAGACTAATGACTTTTCAAGGAAAACGTGATGTTAATGATAGGATCTAGATCTATCTTTGGCTCAAAAGGGTGACAAGATTTGATGAGTGATTTGATGAGGTTTTGATGTGAATTTTTTGAAATGATTTTATATTGGTCCAAGGAGATATGCAAAAATGAATGGGGATGAATAGATAGGTATTTGGGTTGATTATGATGTATCAAAGTGGTCCAACAAGGGTGTTGAGTGATTCTCTAAGGTTGAATAGAATGTGTAATTTTTTTTTTTTTTTAATTTTTTTTTTGGAAAAAAAAAATGGCTGGACGGTTGGCGGATTTCTATGAGATGGATTATGGATTACGGCAGAACAGAAGGTGTAGATCACAACAGAGTGGGTCTTTGCTACAGGCAAGTCAATCTTATAATAGCGCCAATCCACGGGTGAAAAGGCGCTACAATCAGACTGATATGGCGCTGAAACAATTTACACAGATTTCTGATGGCAAAATTTTGGATTCTTGGTGGGAAAATTCTTGGATTTGTCTGCTTTGAATCTGACCGACTAGTTTGTTCTGTCCCAGGCACGTCAGTCTAAAAATAGCACCAATCCACGGGTGAAAAGGCGCTACAATCAGACTGATATGGTGCTGAAACCAGAAAAACAGATATCTGAAGGCAAATTTTTGGATCTGTGTGTTTGGGATACGAAAAACTGATTTTATTTTGTCTCAGGCACGTCAATCTCAAAATAGCGCCAATCCACGGGTGAAAAGGCGCTACAGTCAGACAGATATGGCACTGAAACAAGGTTTTGACAGATGTCTGACGGTGAATTGTTGGATTTCTTGGACTGTGATCAACTGATTTGTTTTGTCTCTTGGCAATTTGTTTGTGAAAAAAATCAAAGCACTTTAACACACATTTGAACGCATAACAAGCAATGATTTTTGTTTGTGAAATGATATGACTTTGTTTAGATCAAGCACATTTTTTACAACCTATGGTGAGATTGGGACAGTATTTGTTGAATCCCCTAGCTGTGCCTATTCAAAGCGGGTAGCTCCAGGATCTTGGTAGCACCGGCTTCTCCTTACATTTGCACACACTTCTCACGCATACCAAGATCCAGGTTTCTTATAAGGCTTGACCCTCTCCAAACCTTTAGATTATCCCTGCTACCTCGGCTAAGAACCGCATGAATCGGGGCCGCTTCAAGGGTTTTGCCCTCTGTGTCAACAAATAGAAGGATTTTGGCTTTCTAAACAATGGCTCTTAGTAAGGGCATCCGTTCAGGTGGTTATATGTGCGGCAGCGCTACTCTCCGTTAAGGAGTCTCCCAGCCTCCAAGGGTTGCGCCTTGGAGGGTTTATGGGGAGGTTGGCTGTCGGTATAACAAAACAACACCTGTCGCTTGAGACTTTCATCCCAAACGCCTTATTTTATATAGCAGCTTGGAAGAGCTTGGCTTTAGCTCATTGCCACTTGGGTCGTTCCCACCTTTCGAAGCGGGGTGGCAGGCCCTCTAGGGATTACAAAAGTGATACAATCATGAAAACACTTTTGATCCCCAAGTTCATACAAAGATGCGAGGGGAGAGCATACGTGTTCCCTATGATTATACCACACTCAACATGGTTCAATTTTAGATCTTTGGACTAGATGGGGGGTGATTAATGCAAAGTGTTGTGAGAAGTTTTTGATTCCCAAGATCACCAAAAGGTGCGAGGGAAGAGCATACACCTCTCACTCTACTTGACACAATCATGAAAACACTTCACACAAATATTAAATGGTCTTGATTAGATGCGTGAAAATGCAATTTTGTTGTTCTTTTTATCCAATGAAGTATGCAATTTGTTGTTCTTTTTATAGCCCAAATTGAAGTGTTTTGATTGTTTGTTGGTTTGCACACAAAAAGAAGTATATTTTAGAGCACCAAAGATAAATGTTATCACACACACTTCAATCAAAAGAGTTGTGGTTAATTTTAGAACACCAAATTGAAATGACAAAGTAAACAAGGGTTCTTTTTAGTTTCCAAATTGAAGTGTTTTGCTAACTAATTAACAAACCATCCTGGAAGATGGCGCTAATTAAAACCTAGGATAGCGCTAATAAAACAAAAGGCGTAAATACAGAGGATAGCGTTAACAAATGCTAGTTTAGGCGCTAATTAGTATGATGGCGATAATACTGAGAATTTATGGCGCCACTGCGCGGTGTTTTCTGAATCTTGAGGAGACCACCGATGGCGCTAATCTGAAGGATGGCGCCAAAACGCGGGTCCGTATCTGTTTGGTTGATTCTCTCAAAATTTTGCCATAACCTCCCCCTGTAATTCCTATTTTTCCTGCAAAACAGAGGACAGACAACACAGAAAACAATCCGGAAAAGCAGAAAACAGACGTGAGTATGGTTAGTATGCCAAATGAACCCGCGCAGAAATAGCGCTAAAACAGAGATAGCGCTGAAATACGGCAGTGATGGCGCTGCTGCGATGGATGAATAGCACTGTACCTGCAAACAGTTGAATACTAACATAGCAACTCACCAACAAAGATTAGATTGGACCTTGTGGGTCCCATCGGGCATGCCAATGTAGATTAGAGAAATGCAATAAGGTAAAAGCAAAACCAAATGTAAACAAAACACAAGATTATACCTCATGCAAAACCTAATCCCATCAAGGGAAAGAGGAGCCCTTGCACCCAAGAGAGGCTCCCAAGACCAAGATTGTCCCTAGACTATTGATTCAAATGTGAAATGCCTTCTCAAATGTGCAACTCACTATAAGCTCAAGTGTGATTTTGGCATGGTAACTTTGCATGAAAAATAGATTATGAAAATGACTTGTGAGAGGTTGTATTTATAGACTTTTGAAGAGGATTTTGATCCAAGGGTGGAGATTGATTGAAGAGATCAATGGTGGAGGATGAAAGTGAGGTGGAGGGCCTAGATTTGATCTTGGAAGATGGAGGGCTAGGAATAAAAGTAAATCTTTTATTCATTTTTGGGAAAGGGGTGAATAAATGAGGTTTGGTGAGATGGATTATTTGTGAATTAAAAATTCACAAAGGGAGGGGTAAAATGAATTAAAAATTCATTTTGGGGAAGAGAGTTATTACATGTGTAAGAGGAGTAAATGTGATGTGTGATTTATTTGAATTTTAAATTTGAGGAATATGGAGAGAAGTGCTAATGGGGATTTGACTTTCTTAATTAGGGTGATTAACCTAATTAATATGGCTGGAATAAATTAGTAGAGGGATTAGAGGGGGGATAAGATTAATTAATTAGTGATTTAATTAATTAATCCTAAGGCTAGCATGGGATAGGCTAGAGTAGGCAATTAAATAATAGCTATTTAATTGTCTAGGGTAGGGATAGGCTAATTAGTAGGCTGGATTAATTAGTTAACATGGTTTTAACTAATTAATTGGATTTAGGGAAAATGGGGATTTGATTTAATAAATTTTGCATATTTATTAAATCATTTGGCTAATGTTTGGACTATTGAATTAATAAAATTAATTCAATTTTGGGATAAAACGGTGTGGATTTGGAAAATGAACGGGGTGATTAATTAAATAAAAATTTAATTAATTAGTTGGAAAGGGAATTGGTAAGTTTAGGGGTGTCAGGAATCAGTTTGGTGGTCGAGACATTTTTAGGTGTCTACAACACTCATGGACTCCTATGTTGGGAAGCTACAATCAATTTTGGGATGCTATCACTACTTTTAGATAATAAGCCCTAAGGTGGCACTAATTGAGGTGACAGTTGCAAAGAGACATGGATGGAAAGTTTGGAAGAGTTTTTGATAAATAGGCATGCATGATAGCTAGAATTGTTATCTTTCACTTGAGTCTTGATGTGTGCGCTTGAGCATGAATTCATTTTAAGAGTAATGTCTATGATATCAGAATAATGGAAGTCACTAGTACTTAGAAGAATCCCCGGGGTGGATTACTTGTACCAGCTTTGCCAATACTAAGGTGTGTACAAGTCGATATTGTATCCCTGGTTGACATCCTCAGCACAGTGCTTGGGCAGACTGTGGTCTCCAGGAAGTGACTCATGGATCCAGATTGTTCCTGAAGGAGTCAAAAGTCTCTGGTCAGAGCATAATGACTCCTATCCTATTTAGCCCGTATGGCTATTGTGTTTTCCTATTGGATAAAGATTTGATCCGTTTGACCATTGTAAGTCGTTTGGCCATTATTTTGGAGAATTGTGCAAAATCAAAAGGTGTAATTCAAAGTTGTTGGAAACAGAGAGAGGAACAGAAGATGGTTTGAAAGAATTCAAAAGGGAGAACAATAGTAGGTTTCAAAGAACATGTTAATCAGTTGGAGAAGTCACTTGTAGCATGCAGAAAATAAAACAAAAACTTGAAATCTAAGCCTAAACCTTGTGATGTTTCATGATGTTATAGAAGTTTTTTTAGAAGATGAAAGTGAAGAGAACAGTGTGACTGAACTGCATTTACCAGTTTGCCCAAAGGACAGAAGAGCCCGGTTGGCTTTATTTTAGTATGTCCCATTTTGGACACTTTAGCCCAGATTGACTATTTCCTGAGTACTCAGATTGACTAAGAGAATATAATTCTTCTAATCTATAGTGGTGCATCATTACTCTTGGATTCTAGCACATGTTGGAGTAAACTTCAAATGTAATTGAAAATTTTGATAATGATGGATTACCAAGGGAGAATCTATGAACATAAATTTTTATTTACCACACTTAGAAAGTTGATTTATCTTTGACGATGGAATTTTAAAGTAGACACAGGAAAATTCAAATGAACATTCAACATCCTAGACTCGAGGACAAGCTACAAGGATATGCTCAATCAGGTTTGAAAAGTTAAAGATGTTTCTTAAACTCACAATGTCATGATAATACATGGATACTTTATCATTTTGGAACCTAGTAGAATTTTAATTACGAACTATAACTTCAATGATGTTTAGATGATACAGACAATTATACTTAGATGATACACTATGATAGACTATTTTGTTGTGGGATGGACTATGAAGGTAGGCAAGCATACTGACAGTAAATGATGCTTATTTCTATAGACTTTTATATATATGTTTTGACCTTATTTCTAATATGCATCGGGACGATGCATAAATTTAGGGGAGAAGGATGTCACAACCCACATTTGAATTTTGAAGTCAAATTGAAATACTATTGTAATAATGTTACAACTCAATTTTTGAATTCTAAATTTGAAAACAAAACATAAAATGTATATTCATTTTAACAATGGATTACACTTAAAAAAAATGGAGGATAAGATTTGCAAATCCATTAAAAAGAGTGAAGGATGCAATATCATTAAAAAACAAGAGTGGAGGATGCATTATCACTAAAAAAAAACAAGAGTGGAAGATGCATTATCATTAAAAAATAAGAGTGGAGGATGCATGAATTTTTCTATAAATTTCCTAGAATTGTGAGGAAGAGGGACACTGGGAGATAGTTTTGGGCTAGATGGTTGGAGGATCCTGTAAGATCAATCCCTCTCATAATTTCTTTTTTTGAAATTTTGTCAAATAGTTCATTGTCTGAAAAAGATTTTTTTTATAAATTTCTATGAGTAGTAATTGAGTTTTCAATGAAATATTGAGGATTAGTATTAGATGGATAATCATAATCCAAATGTAAGTGTTAAATTTTCACTATGATGGTAGAGAAATAATTTTGCTACAACATTAAGTAAATGTATTGCATCTAGAAAATACTCCGCTGCCTTGATCTTCCAAGCCATTTTCTCCAATCTTGCACCGATCCTCTGTGTATATGATTGTGATTATTACTTTTAGCATATGTAAAGGTGAAGGACATTGGTAGATGTTATGGACTTTGGCTTTACACCCTCTAATTCCATCTGCTTCAAAGTTTCAAAAGTCTTCTTAACAGATCCATTTTATGCATAACCTGCAAACTTGCGTTGAAGTCTTCTATCAAACAGTTCGTGTGTCTAGTCTATTCTTCCTCATTTTGTATATATGTCTAGAGTATTTTTAACTATAATAGCTGACAAGTATCCCCCTTCCATTTACTGTGATGAGTGTGCCTACCCTGTCTGAAAGCTCCCCATTTTGGCATATGCAGGGAGGATGCCGGCAAAGGTTCTTGAATTTGTCTTTACACCTACCAGTCGCATTTTCTTGAAAAGTTTCTAGAGCTTTTTGAACAAATCCATTTTGTGAATACCCTGTGACCATTGTAGTCCATGAAGCCACATTTCTTTGGGTATTCTATCAAACAGTTTATGTGCTTTGTGCGTTCTTCTACATTTTGCATACACGTGCACTGGGGCACTGCAACTACAACATGAGATGAAACTTATCTTTCCTTGATGCTTGATGTATGTCCATACCCTGCATCGAAGCTCCCATTTTGGCATAGGCAGCGAAGACATTGGCAAAAGTTTAGAATTTGGCTCTACATTTGCCCATTGCATTTGCTTGATAGTTTTTAAAGTCTATTCAACAAACCCATTTTGACCATATCCTGCTATCATGACATTCCATTAAATTGCATTTCATTTAGTCATTTTGTCACACAATTAACATGCCTTGTTCATACATCCACAGTTAACCATTCCGTTGTCCCATATGGTTTGATGGATGTCCATTCACTGTCGGTGCTTAACTATGGACGATGCTGATAGAGGTTTAGGAATCTAGCTTAACACTTGCCAGTTGCATTTGCTTAAAAATTTCTAGGGTCTTTTCAGCAAAACCCACTTTGAACGCCCCTACTGTCAAGGCATTCTGTGAGATCGCATTCCCTGCGTCATTCTGTCAAATAGTTGGCGTATTTAGCCTATGCTTCTACATTTTGCCAACATGTCTACCAGGGGCAGTCGCAACTATAACATTTGACAAAAATTCCTCTTTCCTTTATGCTTTGATGATTGCCCATGGACTGTTCCAAAGCTCTCACAAAGATATAGGCAGGGGACATCAACAAAGGATGTGGAATTTGGCTGTATGACCACCAATTTCATTTGCCTGAAAGCTTCTAAAGATTTTTCAATGAATCCATTTTGTGTAGATCGTGCAATCATTTCATTCCATTAGGCGTCATTCTTGAAGGGATTTTATCAAAATAGATGACCTACCTTATCTGAGCTTTTCCAACTATAATCATCCCTTCCATACCCTATTCCTAGTGCCCAATTTAGCACAGGTAGAGAGGATAGTGGCATAGGTTGTGTATTTACATCTGACGATTGCAACTTCTTGAAAGTTATAATGATGACATCTATCCGAGGCATTCTGAGAAACAATTCACGTACCTTTCCGGTGCTTTCTAATTTTACAATTATGTCTAACTAAGTATTTCTCTTGAGCACATGTAACCCTGAAGAAAAATTCTTTATACAATGAAATTGCCTTGTAGTCTATACAATGATAGTGCCTTGTGAAAATATTTTGGTATTGTCAAGGAGATGGGAAAATGAATCAGGTTACTTGACACACAAGTCTTGGGAGGGATGAATAAATAGATGCCATTACTTATCAAAATATGAACTTGTAACCAAAGTAAATATAGGTATAATTAATTATGTCATAATAAAACATTAAGCCTTAGGCTTATAAACTAACTTAAACAATAGATTAATTTTATGTTTCGATCCCCATATTTCTTGATCAAACAACTATATGCTTAAGTATTAAAAATTTAATCTGAGATGCTTTGGTCAATAGTAGTATTGAATTACTTGATTTATGATTTAAAAATTTACAATCTTGTTAAGTGCTTAGGTCATTGTTCATGGCAAAATATATATTGGTTATCAACCTTGCATCATTATAGTACTTGTAAGTAATAAATTCATCTCTAATAATATTGTTTATTAAATGAATAATCATGTGTACATTATAATTATTGAATTGAAAATTAACCCTCTTGAACATATGTGGACATAAGCAAATGCCCTATTTTAACAATGTTGACCTTTATGAATAAGTACCTAAATCATTAAGTGTCAACATGAGAAGTGTTTGGAAATTGAATACAAATAAAAATTTCATCTTTCCTTAGATAAGATTACATTAAATTAACTTAAATCAACATTCAATTTTACTAGAGAAATTGAATAATAGTAGAGTAAATGAACTACCTTGCCCTTTTAGCATGAAGGTCCTTTAAATGAATGAATGTTACTGTAAGATAAATTAAGACCATAGAGGAATCATGGAGGGAATCGAGAAGTTATTTAAATTGATCATTAATTTGGAAGGTTATAAAACCTTACTACAACTAATTTTCATTCTTATTTACAACAAGAATCATTGTTATTCTTTGATTAAGTTATATTCACAAGTTTATTAATAGTGAAAATTAATAAATTTTATAAATCCATTTAGGGAGTTTCAAGTAAACCTCTTGTTGGATTATTTGTCTAGTTTTATGACTCTTATTAAGTTCTTATTAGTTTTAATTAAAAGTAAGTTGTACTTATTAGTATCAATTCTATACTTTTGGAATAAAGTTTATTGATGTGTAACAAAATAAGTTATCAAAATTTCTTTGTTGGAATCTTTTACTGATGAAATATCTTTCCTAGTATGTTATGTACAAATATGAATTGATACAATTGATTTAGTATCCTCTATAAGAAAAATGATGAAGCATCTATACTTGACTTTACTTCATTATGTCTTAGAGAAGTATCTTTCCTTCTTTTTAATTTCTTTATTAGTTTTGATGCTATTTTTACTTTTCTACTTAGCTAGGTAAACTTTTAAATCAACGTCCAAACTCAAACAAATCACAGTGTTTGGTTTTTACAGTACCTCTGTGTCACATTTATGGGTAATGTCGTCGTGTTGAACCAAGTACCTCGTGCCTAACATAGCTGCAACAACAACGTCTAGGCACCATCCCTCTAAATCGTTGGGGAGTAATAAGGAACATGTCAAAGTTAAATCCGTGGGAAGGGAAAATCTCCTTGGATATCCCACTAAGAAGATTAACTAAAAAGAAAGGATGATTCTATTGAAATAATGATTACCATGATGCTCATTTGGAAAACACTTCAAGCATACTAATAGAAAATGAGGCTTACTAACATGTGAGTATAGATCGGGGAGGACATGTGAAATGTCAGATAGGGCAACTAGGCCGATTTAGAAACGCTAACTATCATGTATTCTCACCTCACCCTCGCAGATCATGGTGAAAGTACTAGGGGATCAGGAACGGACTTAGTCACAAAAATTACCTTAGTTGGCTTGAGGGAGTAAACTAGATTTCATGGGTAGACACCTTATAGGGATTCCTCCACACTAGGATTAATTGACAAACACCCCTTTAAGTGTTTGTGGTAGTGGACTAACTTCTGTCCCTATTTCACCGAGTGGGTGGCTGTCGACGAAGAACTGTCTGGGGCAGGGTATAACCCTAAAAAGGGCTGGGTACCCACTCACAGTTACACCAAACATAGTGCAAAATAGAACTACATGTTTGTATTCCCTACGTTAGTCACATCCAAAGGAGGGGGCCTTGATCCAGTGGATACAGGGTATGTAGGCAGTCTGGACAGCGAAGGATGCCCCCAGTACTCAGGTCCCCTGGATGTAGGGATTCCTACAATTAGCATCGTGATCTTAATTCTCTGAGTAGTGATTATTGAGTTGTATTAACATGAGATTGTTTAGTTAATTTTATGTAGATGATAAGGATACAGTTACTAGAGGAGAAGCAAGCTATCAAAAATGAATGCAGGATGTAATGCATGAATTAAGGTATGAATTGATCCATTGTTCTTCTAGGTTATCTTACATAATGTACCTTCTCTCATAATATACTCTCTCTTCACTAGATTTAAAATTGGTGATCTTTGAAGAACCTGGTGATTCTAGGAAACTACATCCAAAAAGGGGTCTTAAGTGGCCACTTCTTTTCTGAAATCAGGAAATACTGGCCTTGGATGAGAAATTGAGCATAGTTACACTCAAAATTTGGAGATGCAACCAAAACAATGTTCGTAGTGCTTCGAGTCTACTTTCTAAACTACTATTTTGTTTTGAAAATGGCATAGATTAAGGGGTTCAAAAGAGGGAGCCACAGAAATTGGTGTTGTTTCTGTCAAAAAAACATAACATAGCATGTTTTTTGGCTCCCTCAAAAGGTCAACTTTTTTTTGGTCTTTTTAAAATCGCTTCTGTGAGAAATTAGTTGATATCATGTAGTTTATGCTCGATTTTTCTGATAATTTTTTGATGAATATTTGATTTTTTTCTAATTTTCAAAGTGGACACATCCTAAAAAATAGAATTTTGGCCGTGCTACCCCTATAAATTTTGAAAACTAATTGAAAATCATATTTTTATTTTTTTAATATTTGTAGAATGGAGTCTAGTTTCTAAATATGTAATTTTTTTGAAATTTGAATGAATAGTTATTTTACAATGAAAAAAAGACCAAACAGTGGTTTTTGCCTAAAAACGGACACACAAATAAAAAAATTAAAGATGAAATGCTTAACATTGTTAAAATGTGAAAAAAATCACATTGTCAAATACCTAAGAGAAAGCCTAACATTAACCATGTGTTCGATTTGTTTGACCTTGAAACACATGCAAATATGAGGGTTAGCACGAATGAAATTATGTGAAATTTTGAAGAATATAGAAAAACACGTCTATGACTATTCATAAGGCACTCCAAGCCTTTGGGTTGGAAATCCAAAGCAAATCCCAAGCCTAAGGCTTGGGATTCCCAAAGCAAGACATAACACGAGTGTGTTATAACACACATTATAACGCGCTCACGTTATGTTTTGCCTTGCATTTTTCCTTTCCCGCAAGTCTGTTGTTTGTCATGTTTGACATAACGCGAGCGCGTTATAATGCGCTTGCGTTATGTTCCCCTCAAATTTTTTTACGTTCAAGGCTATTAATCATGAGGGTTAAGGGATAAGGGATAGAGTTGGAGGGTTTAGGGATAAGGGATTAGAGTTTAAGGTATAGTATCGAGCCTGTTAAGGGTCTAGGAATAGGGATAGTGTTTAGGGTTTAGAGATGAGGGATGACAGATTAGGGTTGAGGGTTTAGGGTTTAGGGATAGGGTTGAGGGTCGAGGGATCAGAGTTAAGGGTTGAGGGATTAGGGTTTGACATTGAGGGTTGAGGGTTGAGGTTCAAGGGTCAAGGGTTTAGGGATAAGGTTTAGGGTCGAGGGATTAGGGTTAAAGTAGAGTGTAGAGGGTGTAAGGATTAGGGATAGGGTTGGAGGGTTTAGGGATAAGGGATTAGGATTTAAGGTATAGTATCGAGTCTGTTGAGGGTTTAGGAACATGGATAGCATTTAGGGTTTAGGGATGAGGGATTAGAGTTGAGGGATGATGGATTAGGGTTGAGGGTTGAGGGATTAGGGTTTAGGGATAAGGTTTAGGGTTGAGGGTTGAGGGATTAGGGTTTAAGGTATAGTGTTGAGGGTTGAGGGTTGAGGGTTTAAGATTAGGGTTTAGGGATGATGGATTAGCATTTAATTTTGAGGTTAGGGTTAGAGTGTCGAGGGTAGAGGGATTAGGGATAGGGTTTAGGGCTGAAGGTTTAAGGATTGGGGGTTGAGGCTTTAGGGATGAGGGTTTAAGGCTTAAGATATAGTGTCAAGTGTTGAGGGTGTAGGGTAGGGTTTAAGTTTTAAGGGTTAAGGGTTGAGGGATAGGGATTAGGGTTTAAGGTATAGTGTTGAGGGTCGAGGGATCAGAGTTAAGGGTTGAGGGATTAGGGTTTGACGTTGAGGGTTGAGGGTTGAGGTTCGAGGGTCAAGGGTTTAGGGATAGGGTTGAGGGTCGAGGAATTAGGGTTAAAGTAGAGTGTGGAGGGTATAAGGATTAGGGATAGGGTTGGAGGGTTTAGGGATAAGGGATTAGGGTTTAAGGTATACTATCGATTCTGTTGAGGGTGTAGGAATAGGGATAGCATTTAGGGTTTAGGGATGAGGGATTAGAGTTGAGGGATGACAAATTAGGGTTGAGGGTTGAGGGATTAGGGTTTAGGGATAAGGTTTAGGGTTGAGGGCTGAGGGATTAGGGTTTAAGATATAGTGTTGAGGATTTAGGGATAGGGTTTAGGGTTGAGGGATTAGAATGAAGGGTTGAGGGATTAGGATTTGACGTTGAGGGTTGAGGGTTGAGGGTTTAGGGTTTAGGGTTTAGGGTTAGGGTTGAGAGATGAGGGATCAGAGTTAAGGGTTAAGGGATTAGGGTTTGATGTCGAGGGTTGAGGGTTGAGGTTCGAGGGTCAAGGGTTTAGGGATAGGGTTGAGGTTGAAGGGATTAGGGTTAAATTAGAGTGTGGAGGGTGTAAGGATTATGGATAGGGTTGGAGGGTTTAGGGATAAGGGATTAGAGTTTAAGGTATAGTATCGAGTCTGTTGAGGGTTTAGGAATAGGGATAGCATTTAGGGTTTAGGGATGAGGGATTAGAGTTGAGGGATGAGGGATTAGGGTTGAGGGTTGAGGGATTAGGGTTTAGGGATAAGGTTTAGGGTTGAGGGTTGAGGGATTAGGGTTTAAGGTATAGTCTTGAGGGTTGATGGTTTAGGGATAGGGTTTAGGTTTGAGGGATTAGGGTTTAGGCTTGATGAATTAGCATTTAATGTTGAGAGTTGAGGGTTGAGGGTTGAGGGTTGAGGTTGAGGGATAGGGTTAATGGTCAAGGGATTAGGGTTAAATAACAGTGTCAAGGGTAGAGGGATTAGGGTTTAAGGTATAGTATCGAGCCTGTTGAGGGTCTAGGAATAGGGATAGCGTTTAGGGGTTAGGAATGAGGGATGACAAATGATAGATTAGGGTTGAGGGTTGAGGGATTAGGGTTTAGGGACAAGGTTTAGGGTTAGGGTTGAGGGATTAGGGTTTAAGGTATAGTGTTGAGGGTTTAGGCATAGGGTTTAGGGTTGAGGGATTAGAGTGAAGGGATGAGGGATTAGAATTTGATGTTTAGGGTTTAGGGTTTAGGGATAGGGATGAAGGTCGAGGGATCAGAGTTAAGGGTTGAGGTATTAGGGTTTGATGTTGAGGGTTGAGGGGTTAGGTTTGAGGGTCAAGGGTTTAGGGATAGGGTCAAGGGTTGAGGAATTAGGGTTAAAGTAGAGTGTGGAGGGTATAAGGATTAGGGATAGGGTTGGAGGGTTTAGGGATAAGGGATTAGAGTTTAAGGTATAGTATCGAGTCTGTTGACGGTTTAGGAATAGGGATAGCATTTAGGGTTTAGGTATGAGGGATTAGAGTTGAGGGATGATGGATTAGGGTTGAGGGTTGAGGGATTAGGGTTTAGGGATAAGGTTTAGGGTTGAGGGTTGAGGGATTAGGGTTTAAGGTATAGTGTCGAGGGTTGAGGGTTTAGGATTAGGGTTTAGGGTTGAAGGTTTAAGGATTAAGGGTTGAGGCTTTAGGGATGAGGGTTTAAGGCTTAAGATATAGTGTCAAGTGTTGAGGGTGTAGGGATAGGGTTTAAATTTTAAGGGTTAAGGGTTGAGGGATAGGGATTAGAGTTTAAGGTATAGTGTTGAGGGTTGATGGTTTAGGGATAGGGTTTAGGTTTGAGGGATTAGGGTTTAGGGTTGATGAATTAGGGTTTAATGTTGAGAGTTGAGGGTTGAGGGTTGAGCGTTGAGGGTTGAGGTTGAGGGATAGGGTTAATGGTCAAGGGATTAGGGTTAAATAAGAGTGTCGAGGGTAGACGGATTAGGGTTTAAGGTATAGTATCGAGCCTATTGAGGGTCTAGGAATAGGGATAGCATTTAGGGTTTAGGGATGAGGGATTAGAGTTGAGGGATGACGGATGACAGATTAAGGTTGAGGGTTGAGGGATTAGGGTTTAGGGACAAGGTTTAGGGTTACGGTTGAGGGATTAGGGTTTAAGGTATAGTGTTGAGGGTTTAGGGATACGGTTTAGGGTTGAGGGATTAGAGTGAAGAGTTGAGGGATTAGAATTTGACGTTGAGGGTTGAGGGTTTAGGGATAGGGTTGAGGGTCAAGGGATCAAAGTTAAGGGTTGAGGGATTAGGGTTTGACATTGAGGGTTGAGGGTTGAGGTTCGAGGGTCAAGGGTTTAGGGATAGGGTTGAGGATCGAGAAATTAGGGTTAAAGTAGAGTGTGTAGGGTATAAGGATTAGGGATAGGGTTGTAGGGTTTAGGGATAAGGGATTAGAGTTTAAGGTATAGTATCGAGTCTGTTGAGGGTTTAGGAATAGGGATAGCATTTAGTGTTTAGGGATGAGGGATTAGATTTGAGGGATGATGGATTAGGGTTGAGGTTTGAGGGATTAGGGTTTAGGGATAAGGTTTAGGGTTGAGGGTTGAGGGATTATGGTTTAAGGTATAGGATTGAGGGTTGAGGCTTTAGGGATGAGGGTTTAAGGCTTAAAATATAGTGTCAAGTGTTGAGGGTGTAGGGATAGGGTTTAAATTTTAAGGGTTAAGGGTTGAGGGATAGGGATTAGGGTTTAAGGTATAGTGTTGAGGGTTGATGGATTAGAGTTAAGGGTTGAGGGATTAGGGTTTGACGTTGAGGGTTGAGGATTGAGGTTCGAGGGTCAAGGGTTTAGGGATAGGGTTGAGGTTCAAGGGATTAGGGTTAAAGTAGAGTGTGGAGGGTGTAAGGATTAGGGATAGGGTTGGAGGGTTTAGGGATAAGGGATTAGAGTTTAAGGTATAGTATCAAGTCTGTTGATGGTTTAGGAATAGGGATAGCATTTAGGGTTTAGGGATGAGGGATTAGAGTTGAGGGATGATGGATTAGGGTTGAGCGTTGACCGATTAGGGTTTAGGGTTGAGGGTTGAGGGATTAGGGTTTAAGGTATAGTGTGAGGGTTGAGGGTTTAGGATTAGGGTTTATTGTTGACAGATTAACATTTAATGTCAAGGTTAGGGTTAGAGTGTCGAGGGTAGAGGGATTAGGGATAGGGTTTAGGGTTGAAGGTTTAAGGATTGAGGGTTGAGGCTTTAGGGATGAGGGTTTAAGGCTTAAGATATAGTGTCAAGTGTTGAGGGTGTAGGGATAGGGTTTAAGTTTTAAGGGTTAAGGGTTGAGGGATAGGGATTAGGGTTTAAAGTATAGTGTTGAGGGTCGAGGGATCAGAGTTAAGGGTTGAGGGATTAGGGCTTGACGTTGAGGGTTGAGGGTTGAGGTTCAAGGGTCAAGGGTTTAGGGATAGGGTCGAGAGTCAAGGAATTAGGGTTAAAGTAGAGTGTGGAGGGTATAAGGATTAGGGATAGGGTTGGAGGGTTTAGGGATAAGGGATTCGGGTTTAAGGTATAGTATCAATTCTATTGAGGGTGTAGGAATAGGGATAGAATTTAGGGTTTAGGGATGAGGGCTTAGAGTTGAGGGATGACGGATTAGGGTTGAGGGTTGAGGGATTTGGGTTTAGGGATAAGGTTTAGGGTTAAGGGCTAAGGGATTAGGGTTTAAGGTATAGTGTTGAGGGTTTACGGATAGGGTTTAGGGTTGAGGGATTAGAGTGAAGGGTTGAGGGATTAGGATTTGATGTTGAGGGTTTAGGGTTTAGGGTTTAGGGTTAGGGTTGAGAGATGAGGGTTCAGAGTTAAGGGTTGAGGGATTAGGGTTTGACATCGAGGGTTGAGGGTTGAGGTTCGATGGTCAAGGGTTTAGGGATAGGGTTGAGGTTGAAGGGATTAGGGTTTAAGGTATAGTGTTGAGGGTTGATGGATTAGAGTTAAGGGTTGAGGGATTAGGGTTTGACGTTGAGGGTTGAGGGTTGAGGTTCGAGGGTCAAGGGTTTAGGGATAGGGTTGAGGTTCAAGGGATTAGGGTTAAAGTAGAGTGTGGAGGGTGTAAGGATTAGGGATAGTGTTGGAGGGTTTAGGGATAAGGGATTAGAATTTAAGGTATAGTATCGAGTCTATTGAGGGTGTAGGATTAGGGATAGTATTTAAGGTTTAGGGATGAGGGATTAGAGTTGAGGGATGATGGATTAGGGTTGAGGGATTAGGATTTGATGTTGAGGGTTAAGGGTTTAGGGATAGAGTTGAGGGTTGAGGGATTAGGATTTGACGTTGAGGGTTGAGGGTCGAGGGTCAAGGGATCAGAGTTAAGGGTTGAGGGATTAGGGTTTGACGTTGAGGGTTGAGGGCATTTTCTATCAAGAACTTGATTATGAGGGCTTGCCCCTTCATTGTTATGCCTATCATATGGCAGAGCATTTGGCAAGCCCTTGCAGGAAAAAGATGTGATCAATGCAAAGGATGTGATGAATCTATAGCAGGACAAAACGTGAGTGCGTTATAGCGCGAGCACATTATAACATGCTCCCGTTTTGTATTTCTATTGAAACGGTAAAAAAGTGGTTACCCTCGTGATCCAGGCCCACATGCTCTGTTTTCTTACTGATTTTGCATGTGTTCCGACAAAAATGAAGTGCTTTCATGCTATTTGGAAGTTCACATGCACATTTGACACATTGTACCACCTTTGCATGATCTTTCCACCACCTTTTCTGCTTTGCCAACTTGAGAAGGAGGAAATAACATAGATTTCACACCAAGTTTGATATATATCTATTCAAGTTTCAATTTTTGTAGTGTTGCAATGTTAATTGTGATTCAATTTTAGGAATTTAACGTTGAAAAGGAAGCAAGTGGTGAAAAACTCAAATTATTGAGGAGTTTGATGCAAGAAGATAAAAAGACTACATAATTGGGTACTCTCTCCATTCAAATATTCATTTTTTAGGTATGTCAAGTCTTTACATGCATGTTCTTTACATTTTCCTTATTTCGGATTGAATTACTTTATCATGCTTTATCATACATGTTTAAAATAGACACATTCCCAATCAAGAAAGCAGCCTACAATCTCACATGATGCCATGTATATTTTCTACACTTGGGCTCTTTAATAATTGTGTAATAAACAAACCTTAAAATAACATGATGTCAAACTATACAAGAATAAATCCTTACAACATAAAAAAAAAAAATACAATCCCACTATTATCTTGTATTCATTTCTTAGGAACTAATATTGGTCTCTTTATCATACTACAGACAAATTCTCCGTCATGCTAAGGAAACGATCAAGAATTAAACTAACACAGGAAGAGATAGAAGCTAAGAATGCAAAGAAAGCAGTGGCTATGAAGGAACTTTGTGAGAAGAGGAAATTGGACATGATAAATGAAGACATACCAATTGAAGAGGAACCACAACCATCACAAAGAGATATGGTATTGGTGGCACAAAGAGAATGAATGCAAAAACTTCGTGGTACGAGAGATTTGAATACCATAGTTGGAGACATGTCCTTTACCGCAAGTCAACATGTAGGGACACCATCTACCACATCTCAAGTTGAGAGTACATCATCACTCACATGTCATGAAGGAGGTACGCCATCATTCCCGAATCAACCTCAAGGTATGTCATCTATTCCATCTTCGATCGAAGGTATGCCATCTAACCCATCTCATTTAAATATTGATGAAATTCCTAATGTTGAGATGAATTTACCTAACTTGACACTACCTAGAATTTTGCATAGAAAGCCAAAGTATTTGATTGATATTGATGAGAATATTTTGCAGCCAATGGAAGGTAAGATTCCAAAACACACTTGTAGAAGATATGCTAATAAGATTTGGAGATTGTTCTTTGAAAAGTTAAATGAGACTGCAAGATGTCAACTATTCATTGAAATGATGCGAAGTATAAAGTATAGGTCTATCATGAAGATTCTTGGGTTGAGAACATCAGAGGCTTCAAGTGAAAAATCTATTGTCAAGAATCTAATGAGTGCGTATGAGAGTGTGGGTAACACCTCATGCACAAAAGATAGTAATGCAACACAGCGTGTGATTACATCGACTATAGTAAGTAGTTAAACAAGGAAAGCTTGTCTCATTAGAAAGACAAGTCAAGAATTGAGAATTAATAGGAAAACTTTATCAAGAGCTGTTGGAAGACGCCAAAGAATTGAGGACACTAATGCCAATGAATTATGGGCGTTCTCAGGGAGACTACCACGAAAAGATAAACCAATTGTTGAAGCATTGAGATCACTAATTGAAGACTTTTGGAAGAATTACACAAGGGTATCTCCGAATCAAAGGGATGTGGTAAGAAGGAGAATCGGTAGTCAGAACCGCGAGCCACATCCAAAAGTATTTTTTGGATGAGACTCAACACAGTTTTATGGTAAATTTCTACAGAAGTATCCTCAAATTAAAATTTGTCAAAGATATTTTGAATTGCTAAAACCTTTCTATGTTAAGATAAATCACACACGCACTACTTGTTGTTGTAGATTACATATTGAATTTTCTAACCATTTTGATGCTTATAGGTCTATATGTTTAGATATGCATACTAACAATGATTTGCAGGGTCGTGCCATATGTGTCCCACCAACATCTTCAAGTGACTTCATATCAAGAATTTTATGTGAAAGAGAGGAAGGTCAAATATTCTACAAGAAATTATGCTTGGATGGCACATGTCATCGTTGCGGTGGCTTGCAACATTTGCCAATATGTGAACATATGGAAATAACACATGCAGCTGGAAACGAACTAGTAGAGTTTGGCAAGTATAAAACAGTGGCATACAATACAAAAGATGGTAAAGAAGCAAAGAGGTGTGAATTAGTTATTGAAAAGATTCTAGTGTATCAGTTTATGCCTATATTTCGTGACAACATAGTGTATGAGTATGCAAGACATGCCCATAGAGCTCTATGGTTGGACTTGCAATTCAAGTTATGCAAGGACACATTTCCGGTTGGTAGCATTGTTTCAGTTGTCGACTTTGCAGAGAACTACAGTCTACAGCCACAGCGTGAGGTGCAGTCACAATATTACAACTCCACACAGGTTTCTATATTTGTGCACATCACATTCATTCATGCGAATGATAGTACAAAGGATGACAAAAAGATCATAAGGGAGTATAATTTCTATATTAGTGATGATCGCATGCATTCTACGGAGTTCATGCAAGGTTGCTTTCAGGTGTTCTACAATGATTTGGCTAGAAGGGGCATATCATTCAGTCAACATATCATATGGTCAGATAACTGTGTGTCACAATTCAAGAACTCGCAGAATTTCTATTGGCTAAGTAGGAGGCATAATTTTATAGGTATTCAACATATGTGGAACTTTTGTGAGGCTGGGCATGGAAAGGGGGAGCATGATGGTGCAGGAGCATGTATCAAAAGAGCCATAGCACGAGAAGAGTTAAAGTATAAAGATAATGCAAAGTTGACAGATGCAAAATTGATTGTCGAGTGGTGTAATGCTTCCATGGGTCCAGGTAATGAAGGTAAGTCTTTAGTTCGTAGATTTTTTTGGTTGATAGATGATACTAACATTGTGCCATATGAGGATTGTTGTACACTGACATGATCAAATGAGATGCACTCTTTCAGAAGCTCAATTGCAGGTTCATGGAGTATCCATACACGAAAGATGTCATGCTTTTGTTCTTCCTGTACAATTCAAGTCTAGGATGAGTGCAAGTCAAAGGAGTGGGTTGACGAATGGCAGTTATCTTAGCCCACTTGACACGTATCGACCCCCGACGGCACTGGAACTAACACAGATGGAATCATCAGTTGACTTTGACCACATATTAGATTTAGTTCAACCAGGTAATATAGGGCACATATATGCATCTAATTTCATCTAGTTCAACCAGGTAATGTCATCTCACTTTGTAGTGTTTTTGTAATATTGACTAATTTCATCTAATTTGCTACACATATCAATGTAGGGCACGTATATGTAGTTATTGCAGATGAAGATAATGAAGAGGGAACAGATTATTACTTATGTCATTGTGTTGAGGCCAAAAAGAAATTGGAGGGCCCTGTTATAGATGGAGAAAACATCGAATACCCTACAGGATCAGTGGTTATTACTGGAACATGGCTTAGAAGGTACCCACATAAGAGTGTTAATATTTGGCTATTTTAGGACTTTGACATGCATCGGAAGATTCTTCATTACTCAAACCTTGTCGTGGCATCCAATGTTCATTTGATAAAGTATCGGGGTAGACCTTTGAGCAAAATATTGTGGAAGGTGCGTGAGTCTGATCATGAAGCAATACTTGACACAATAAAGAGTAGAGCAGACCCAAATGGTTCATTGGATTAATTTGTAAGTATTCACATTGATTTTGTAAAGTTATGTTACATTGAGTTGTAAGTATGCACATTAATTTGTAAGGTTTGTCTTTTTTTATTTCCTCCTGCATTTTTACACATATGTACACATTTTTACATCATGTTATGCATTTTTGGTGTCCTACTCCTGATGCGACCAAACTCATAACTCACCCTACTTCCTCTAGACACCATTTGATGATCTCTCCAACACTCTGTATCCAGGGCACCCAATCATGATGATGACCTATATACCATTCTCCCAAGGCACTCATAATGAATGAAAAGAAGACCAAGGGCGCCCAATCTTAATAGACTTATTTCTTTCAATTTTGATGATCCAAACTATTGCAATATGACATCCACTTTCATGCCTTTAGATCTTCCTTCACATATAGGGTGCCAAATCAAGTTGAAAAATCTACATAAGGGCACCAAACTAGATGAAAGGAGACATGAAATGCACCTTAGGACTCCATGCTAAGGTTTGAGCCATTAAAGTCTCTTGATATTAGGCGCTCATGATGATGAAACTTAGAGCTTTTTCCTTTCCTATGCACTCATCTAAGATGTTTGAATGATAAGGAGTACCTCGACCTCTATAATGTACATTGGGCACCAAAATCAAGGTGATTTTAAGTCACTTTGAGTCATTTGGGGTCAGTTTGAGTCTTTGAGTTATGTTGCAAAAAAGTGTCAATGTTGTCAAATTGCACAAAGCAACTTTTGCATTTTTGGTATCCTGCTCCTGATGCAACCAAACTTACTATTCCAACGTGTCTGGATGGGTACATTTACACTAGGAATGATCCTTTTTTTCACCCAAACATGTCGAAACAGTCTAAGCTACATTGTACCGACGATATCCCTGAAGAGTCCAAAGTGCAAAAAGGCAACAATCTTTGATGAGATGTTACTCAAAAACTGTGTAACTTAGAAACATTCTATCTAAGGTAACATGATCATGTAAAGTGCCTCTACAATAACCTCTCTCAGTTTTAATATCTCTGAGGCATTTGCCCGTGGTGAAAGGTTTTCTGCTGCCCCAAAAATCGTCAGAAGGAGGCAGTGTAAAGTTGCAAAGGGGTGTAACTTTCATCCTGCTCATGATGTAACCAAACTAACTATTCCAATGCATCTGAATGGGTACATTTACACTAGGCATGGTTCTATTTTTCACTCAAACATGTCGAAACAGTCTGAGCTACATTGTACCGACGATATCCCTGAAGAGTCCAAAGTGCAAAAAGGTAGCAATCTTTGACGAGAAGTTACTCAAAAACCATGTCACTTAGAAACATTCTGTCTAAGGAAACGTAATCATGTAGAGTGCCTCTACAATAACCTCTCTCATTTTTTTATATCTCTGAGGCATTTGCCCGTGGTGAAAGGTTTTCTGCTGCCCCAAAAATCGTCAGGAGGCAGTGTAAAGTTGCAAAGGGGTGTAACTTTTGTCCTGCTCCTGATGTAGCTAAACTTACTATTCCAATGCATCCGGATGGGTACATTTAAGCTATACATTGTCCTTTTTTTCACCCAAACATGTCAAAACAGTCCGAGCTACATTGTACCCACAATATCCCTAAAGAGTCTAGAGTGCAAAAAGGCAGCAATCTTTGATGAGATGTTACTCGATAACTGTGTCACTTAGAAACATTTTGTCTGAGGCAACACAATCGTGTAGAGTGCCTCTACAATAACCTCTCTTAGTTTTTTATATCTCTGAGGCATTTGCCCGTGGTGAAAGGTTTTCTACTGCCCTAAAAATCGTCAGAAGGAGGCAGTGTAAAGTTGCAAAGGGGTGTAACTTTCGTCCTGCTCCTGATGCGACCAAACTGACTATTCCAAAGCATCTGAATGGGTACATTTACACTAGGCATGGTCCTATTTTTCACCCAAACATGTCAAAACAGTCTGAGCTACATTGTACCGACGATATCCCTAAAGAGTCCAAAGTACAAAAAGGTAGCAATCTTTGACGAGATGTTACTCGAAAACCGTGTCACTTACAAATATTTCTTCTGAGGCAACACAATCACGTAGATTGCCTCTACAATAACGTCTCTCAATTTTTTATATCTCTGAGACATTTGCCCATGGTAAAAGGTTTTCTGCTACCCCAAAAATCGTTAGAAGGAGGCAGTGTATTAAGTCAAGATGAAAGCCTATTCACTCTAGGCGCCTGTTGTGACCAAATCACACATCGCGCCAAAGAATCCCAAACATGTGCCTTGAACAAGTGATACTACAAGTGGTGAACAAAATGGGTGCCTTGAATAATTAAGCACTCCAAGACATCTTGCAATTGCCTAAAAGTCCAAAATTTACATAAGTGAGTTAAGGCACCATTTTCCATCTCCAGAGCCTCCTTTGAGTGCCTTAACATGGAGTGAATGTTTTAGTCTATGAAAGATTGTTCCTAAAGAATATAACAACCCCTTGAGTCACTAGGATGAATTAAGTTAACAAAATGAACTTCATTGAGGGAGGCACACTTGTGCATCTAGACAACTCCAGTTTAGCACCTGAGAAAAAGCATGTTTAGAGACACCCCTCAAATGAACCCTCTAGAACCAATAACCATAGCTCAAGATCCATAACCATGAGAAGATAAAGCATTAAAAAAATTCATCTAAAGGATGGGAAATACCTCTTAGATGATAGTCTGCCGAGTAGACCAAGAGTGGGGAATGAGAATGCTCCTTGAAGATACACCAAGCCACAATGACTCTCTCCAATAAGAATCTTCTCTAGGTCCATAATTAACTCACACACCCATATCCAAGTGAAAGTCTCCTTGGTCTTCCTGCTAAAACCTCTAAAGGGTAACCATCTCAACAAGTGTCTCTAATCCCAAGAGAACTCTAGCCTCACCCAAGTCTCGAAGTATGTATGAGAACCTACAACCAATCAATCCATGTTAAGCTCCAAATGCAACACCACATTATCATGAAGCTCCCAAGCACATGACCAATGTACTCAATACCAAGAGAACCAACAAGACCACTGTCAAAACTCCAACTACAAAATTAGGTATCCAAACATGACATCATGATCTAACATCTCCTCCTAGAAGATCACATGCACCAATACAGAGAATTCTAGGGTATTATCTAACCAAAAACATTGATGGGTTCGTGCAATGTGTATCATTGATATTTTGTACTCATATTTATTATTAATCCATGAAACTTATATGGGTATCCCTCAATCACAATCATGTCATCATAAACACAAACACAAAGATTTTTTGGACGATATTTTAATTTTATTAACATAGTAGTAGAAAGCCTTAATACATTACAGAATATCAATTACATGACACACTTCCAATAGATTTCCATTGTCTAGGGTCTCTAGGGGTTCCAAGTCCTCCAAATATTGCTTCAATAGATCTACATGTTAAAAATAGCCCCTCTCCTACACAATCTTCTTCTAGCAAATTCCCTAAATCTTTTCCATTAGTGTGGAAAAAGAAAAGGATGGGAAACTATAGAGCAACGTGTGAGAGGACAAGGTTATGATCGAAGGCCTTGTGAGCAACTTTAACAACCTCATTAACTTCTCTAGTAGCTTCTACTATACTTTTTATCACATAGCCATCACATTGTAAAATTGTAACCCCTTCTATATGATAAGACTACAAATATTTAAAATCATTATTTACCACCAAACTTGCTGTTGAACTATAAGTCTGTCTATATAATAAGACTACATAAACTTAAAATTGTAATATACCACCACACTTGTTGGAGGATTCTAGGTGTAAAGGGAAAATAACAATATTTGTAAAAACTATAAAATACCACCACACTTGTTGAAAATTTAAATTTCCTTCAATATGCTAAGGATAGAGATATCAATTGAAAAATTACCATGCTGCAAAATTGGAACTCCTAAATGCTAAGACTACATAAATTTAAAATTTTTGTTTAGCACCACACTTGTCATGGAATTACAATCCCTTTTATATGCTAGGACTACAATAAATTAAAGATGTAATAATCATTACGATTTTTTATGATCAACAATCCTACCCAAGACCAAATGCCTACAAGCTAATCACAAAACCAAATGAATAGAATAATTGCTATTCTATTTTCAATATTATGAGGCAAAGTTACAATCAGAAACATACATATATATAGGCCTCTTGGATGCATGAATCAAGGAGATGACATGCACAAGAGGTATGGGTTAACTCTCAATCACTGTCAATCAAGAGGTGAGTCAACTCAACCTAACTGAGAAGTTAAGAGTCGAACTGCTAATCAATGGATTAGTTCACTCAACTTGACTAAGAAAGAAGTGGCCTTGACTAAATATAGGTGGCACCTAAATATCATCAATCAAGAGTTGATGAGGTAGTGGTGGCACTTGTGTACCTCAAGTCAAAGTGTACCCATGCATTTATTATCTACTTAGGTGAGAATAAATAAAAGTTCATATTATCCTAAGTAAACTTATTAAATAGGTGTAATATCACACTTAGGATATATAATATATCCAAGGTGAATAAAATATTACACCATCACCCCCCATAAGTGCAACTTAGGAGAAATGAGAAATGATAAATGGGTTTTGGCTACTAGGCCATGTTGATGCTAAGATATACCACAATCAAATCAAGAGTCCTAGGCCTAACTGAAGAATGTGACTATCCAAAACCTAGGGGAAATGGATGTAGAACATGATCCAAAGACAAAGATGATACAACAATAGTGATGGAACTATCATAAAAGAGGATATGATGTCCTCAATGGCATCCTCCAAGTATAAAAGATGGGACTCACAAAACAAACATGCAATGTCTATCAAGTACTCATCCCAAGTAGCTGTATCTAGAAGATGATGAAGGTCCTACTACACTGAATCACTAGAAGCTCCATTCAAAACAACACTAAACTCTAAAGAAGCAATAGGATATGGAGGAGATGGAATGTCAACACAATTATCTAGAACCCCATTTGATAAAAGAATACCAAGATTCAAATGACTATACTGTATCTCCTCAAAGGTGTCTACACTAGATGCTTGAGTGTGAACATCGACCAAAGGAACATCAATAGAAAAATGTGAGAAGGTGTACAATCTAGATCAATCATTTACCTCCCCAGCTGCAACAATAATGTCTCCACTTTGCAAATCTTGAATGAGCACAACATCTAGTGTGAACTCAACACTCTTCCTTGTACCACTATGTGCGATTTGATAGATAAAAAAGAGATTAGTTGACAATGAAGGTATGAAAGGGACATCATTGAAGGATCTCTTAGTCATGTCAATAGACCCTCACCCATGAAAATGCATATATGTGTTATTACCCATCAAGATATGTGGTGTTAAACAAGTCTCAAATGAAGAAAACATACTCTGTAATGAAACCATATGATGTGAGGCTCCAAAATCAAGGATCCATCATTTTGATGTAGAATTTTCAATTACAACAAGTGCTTGCCTCTTTTATTTCTCTAACTTTGACTGAGAAGAAGATGATGAATTTGTTGAAGGTAAATTTGTTTTTTTTAGAATATCCTTTTTAGATTTCCTCCAAGGACTTCTAGTGGAGGAAAAATCTCAAACTAGAAATCACAAATTCAATTAGTGTACCTCTCCCAAGCCTATCCAAAAGTCACATAGTACCATGCCTATCCATCAAACACCACAATGCAATCAAAATCCTAACAACATGCCCATGATCCAAGATCAAGTGCAATCATGCAAAGATATTATCAATCACAAGCCTATTAAGAATGAACTAGAGTCTTTTAGTACCATACTTTTCCATCAAACACCATCATTTAATCCATGGCCTATCAAGCCTATCAAAGAAAATGCAAACATCCTATGTAATACAATCGGACTTTAAATATTTGAAGTAGCCATCTACAAATATCCATTCAAATGTGGATTTATAATGCAAGTATGGATGCCATCAATAAAAAAGATTTGTATTAACCAAATATCAATATAGGCATACATCAATATATGTCGATATAAGTATAACATATATACAAAATAGCCATATAGGCTTACAAGAATGCCATATAGGCATACAATGTCAACTATGTACAATACAAAATATATGTCCACAAATGCCATATAGGCATACAACAAAGGAACACAATAAAAAGTCATTCCCCTCTGGCTGGTGAAGAGAATAAATCACGAGCATCCTTTGATCTTCTAGGGGATGGAGACGTACATGTGGGTGGTCTACTACGAACCTGAGGGCTACTCCTTCTATTTAGGTCTTCCTGCATCTTTACCTGTTACAATAAAAAGTATAGACATTAATATATAGAAATTACATGTTATAAAAAATGAAATATTTAACAAAATATTCACTTACCGCTAACATATAATCGGTCTCCTTGCTTGCCTCAGTAGCAGGAATAGGCCCTGGTGATGTCATGTCCTATAGAAACCATCCGGATAGAAATTAAACTTCAAATCAATAATCTTTTGATTTTTCAAAAATAGACAACTATAACAATGAATGTAAATTGAAATTTACTAATCTACCTCATACCCTTGTCAATGCCATGGAGCTATGAATCATAGAGGCCACACCCTACTCCATTGCCCTATGAACATGGGGAGGTGTCTTCGCAGCCTGCATCATCTGGAAATAAAACAACATTATTCAATTACGAAAACTATAATAGTGATGCAAATCATGGCTCCTAACATACACACACGTTCATCTAAACATGGAAGTACACACAATAAAGCACACAAATCACATACAAAAATTTAGTAAGTATAAGTCATTCATTAAACTATTTATTTTATTACCTCCGTAAAGCTTTGAAGTCCACCACTGCTGGCAGGTGTTGCCATGAAATCTACAGTATTAACCTATTCAACATCCAAAATTAGAAATTAGAATACCATTCATATAACGATGCTATTCACATGTAATATTTATAATTGTTTACTAGTTACATACCTCGACAGTAGATGATCTAGTGAAAAATGCGGGTGGAGAACCACTGAAAACTGCATCGACGCTATGACCCTAAAATTTCATTAAAATCATCAATTTAAATTAGTTAATCTTGTATTTCAAAAATGAAATTTAATAAATTAAATTCAATAAACTTGCTAATATTTACCTGAGTATCAAGGCTGAAAGTCTCACTCAGGAGCGTGTCTGTCATCACCATCTGCTCAGCTGCAAATGTAGCATATGCACCTGCGTCCTGACTGTCCATGGAGTCATAATCATAGGCTAACCCACAAGCCTAGCAAGTATGCGGTGGGACCCTACTCCTCGTACTATCTCCCAACCCACTCTGTGTTGTAGGACCGGCATGCTCTATGATACTCTGGGTCAAGGCACTAATCGACTGAAGTGTATCAACCTCAACACTCTCCTTCACAATGGAAGGGATAGAAACATGCTCGTGGGCTGGTTTGCTGATTACTCATCTCACTACCCACTGTGGGTCAAGACGTGCCCCTAGTCTATCTTGTGCTGACCCCCCACCTCTACCCTAGAAGTCACGCATATCAAAATAGTTTGGCACTTTATTGAGGACAAACTCACAGTAGAGTTTCCTCAAAAAGTATTGCGGGACCTCATTATTATTGCATGGAGGATGGTCAAAAACCATCCACCACCTCTGCCCGAAATTGTCCCTTATCGCTTGGTTGTTGCACCAATGGAGAGGGAACCTCTTGCATGTAATGGGTGGAGGTTGATTTGTTTGTGGGTTTGTGAAAATTGAACACAAGTCTAATTTTGTAATTTGTAATTTCTTGACATCTTGGTATGACAACTTGTCTACATAGTAATCTCTAAACTCTCTCTTTTTATCCATCCAACTAGTTATTTGCTTGCTAATTGAATCTACATTTGATAACATAGACTCAAGAGATTCGGCAAGCATGGACCTATGCAAGGTTGAAGTGGAAGGATCTTTCAACCTTACAATTATATCTTCAATTTCCTTTTTGTTGTTTTCAATTTGCCCCATTATATTATCTTGTGTTCCAGGGGCATGTCAAGGAATGAATGGAGGAGGTTGTTGCTCTGCAGGTATTTCCTCCTCAGGATTTTGTGCATTTTAAGGAGGAGGAGGAGGAGGAGGAGGAGGTGCATTAACATTTCCTGACAAATAATGAAATATATATCAAAAATCAACAAAAACCTACCTATTTAGAAACAAATTCAAACAAAAAAATAAAGATAACTCACCCCTTTGGCGTGCTCGATGTCACAACGGCATTTTGGCAATGAATTGATAACTTTTTTGTGTTGATTGGTGTTTTGCAAAATGCGAGCGCGCTTTTGAGGGTTTGGAAGCTACGGGCAGAGGAGAAAATAACAAGAAATGAAATTGAACTACTTTTTTTATTTATTTATAGTAAGTCATAACGCGCTCGTGTTATAACGTGATTGTGTTATGGCTTGGTAATGATGAGCCTAAGGCTTGTCATTACGAAGCCATAATGTGAGCGCGTTATAATGCGCTCACGTTATGACTTAATTTTTTTTTAAATTAATTTGGCCACTTTTTGGCCCCCCATCTTCTTGCACTTACCCTGTGAATAAGTCAAACCTTTAAAGAGGTGATATCTAAACTAGTTATATAATAACACTATTTACACTAACACACCCCTTAAGTACAACTTAGGGAGAATACAAAGACAGGTCCCAGCTACTAGGCCATGTTAGGTACCCATGTACAAATAAATTTCTCATAAAGTGGAGAAAGAAAGAAAACCCAGTGGATAAAAACTTTCCTCCAAAAGAGAAATGATAGAAATAGAATTGTACAAGTGAAGAAGAAAGATAGAAGGATGACTATACATGGCCCCCCAAGGACTACATCTAACACTAATGTAATAGATGTTCTCCCCATAGGAGAGAAAAGATGAGAAGGTCTATGTGACCTCCCCAAAAAATGTGAACTAAAGAACTCCATGAGAAGAGATAGATCCTCCCAAACATGAGATGAGAAGACTAACCATGCAACTTGCCTTCAAAATACCTCTTGTAGTGCTGGTAGATGCTCGAGACTAGATGCTGAAGATGATCCACAAACCCTGAACAATATTTCTCTCCTTAGGAAGAAATTGAACAACAGAAGTGTGCAAAGACTCTTCCTATTCTAAAAAGGAACATACAAGAAGAAGTATGAATGTCTCTGAATTCTGTGCATAGGATTAAAAGACACAGATGATGCCCATGATGTCTTGGAAGGATGCTCAAGGATCTCCAAGCCAATGCTACATGTGACAAATGTTGAGATTTAAGTACAGGGACCATAAATGTATGGTGATAGCTGAAGCTAGAAGAATCTAATAGTACTGTAGAGGATGTCAAAAAACATTATGACAGAGTCGATTATGCTGACTCATAAATATCTGTAGAATATGTCACTATAGAAGGTGATGTAGGCAAGGTAAGAGAAATCATATCTAAAGAAGACAAGGCTGATGCAACTTCATCAAATCTAACATCGAATAGAAGATGAATATATGTAATGATGTCTCTCAAGTTTGTAATGTGGGACTCTACAAAAAGACATGAAGTTTTGGGTAAATATGTATCCCAATGTGGTAGATCTAGAAAGACAAGAACCATATCCTAGTGCAGAGAATAGCTGGAATCTATGGAGATATCATTTGTGAATTCAGATGCAACAACAAGCAATGGTGTAAATGGGATCTCAATGAAAGTCATCTGACTACAATAACTACATATACCTAACTGATGGTGTCTCACAATATGGCTTAGTGAGATGAGGTTTTTCTACAAGTGATTTATTAAGATCACTAGAAAGTTGACATGCATGGAGAATTTATTGTCGTAGTTCATTGATTTTGCAATGATGACATTCTTCTGTTGTATGTCATTTTATCCCACAATATCCACATTTAATCTTCCATTTATTATGAGGTTTATTGAGAATACTTGAATGCAAGGGGTTGTGAGTGAGAGACATGATCAGATTTTAAGCACTTATAAAAGTAGAAATGAAAATTCCCCCCACCCCCACCCCCCCCCCAAAAAAAGGATTATGACTAAGTTAGAAGCTACCCAGAAAGATATGCAGGAGAAATTACAACTTGTACAAGTTTAGAAGCTAAATCATCCATTTATAATAGATGGAGATTTTTACAAATGTTTAAAAAATGGCTATCTAAAACTAAACATTACTTGCACTAATGAATTCCTTGCAAAATTCTGAACAATTTCAAAAGAAATTTCATGAAATTTTGATATCGTGGGTGAAAGTTACGCCCTATCAAAATTTGTGATTACAATGAGCTTCGGGGATTAAAAATTCATCAAAAAAGGCAATTTTTTTAGTTTGACTTTGCCAAAGCAAAGTACATGGAAGCACCTTTCCGTTGACTACAAAATTGTGAAAAACTAATAAACGGTTTGAAAGTTGTAGCAATTTGAAAAAAAAATAGCCTCCTTCAACTACTAATGAGCCCCTGGCAATCTCCGATATAAGATGTTAACTCTGAAAGTTTGGTTGAAGTGTGATAACAAACCTATGTCAATAGGCTACAAATAATGTGAACTACATAGACAGTAGAGGTTAAATTTTAAGGTTACAAACAAAATGTTAGAAATAAAGTCTAACAAAAAATGCTAGCATGAAAAAACTAACATGTGTAACCAAAAAAATATGTGACCTCCCTGCAGGGTTAGGAAATTGAGATAGTTAACATTAACTACAAATGTCACCAATATAGTGACTAAAGTCAATTGTAATAAATGTCATCCTTCAATGAATAAAACCATGACGAACAACCAATAGTAAAAGAGAAACTAACTGATTAAGGACCGACCCAATAAAAGAAAACAACAACCATGAATAACTGTGAGCTATCATGGAGTCTTGGTTGGCTAGAATAGGCAGAGAGTCCTAAAAATTGGGTGACTGAGTAAAGAGTCCAAAAAATTGGACTTAGAGTCGAATCTTGTGAGGAGTGCTCTAATACCATGTTGGAGCAGCCAAGATTAGCAAGCACAAATTGAATAACCTTCCACAAGTGAAAAATGGAGCACAATAACATATCTATCATATACAATTCAAAGTGTGTAAAATGAGAAGCCTTGCATAAATAGGCAAGGAGGAGGTAGTAAGGTAGGATTGAACTACTGACTACCCTTACAAGCATACAACACTTGTCTAACTCACATGACATCATGTGTGAGGGCAAGTGAAAAGTCAAAAGGAAGTTGGTTTCTCACATGTGTGCATACACATGTCAAAATGAGATACACTCCTAAAAGTCCAAGTAAATTTAAGCCTATGTGTGAATAGGTCAAACCTTCAAAGAGGTGATATCTCAACTAGTTAGATAATGACACTATTTACACTAAAAAAATATATGCAATCCTGCTCAATCCACCTTTACTGCATGACTGAGAGATGTCATCAAAGTGACACGTAAACTAAAATTGAAGGAAAACACTGAAAAATCCTTTTGGGTGATGTCGAATGCATGTGTGTCGAGCGAGTGCTCCTACATCATATTGTCTCTAGCTCTCCCATATCATGGGCTTCCTCACAAACAACCTCATATTTCTTACTGCTGCAATCTTTCACAACTCACATCACACGTTCTGCAATCTACAAACACAAATTTCTTCGTGGCTCCTTAGCTCTCAACTGCTCAGGGCTTATCTCTCATACATGCAATAATTCTTTTGAACTTTTCACAACTGCTTCCTCTTCTCTACCATAGGTCTTGGTGCATACTCTGCACACTTAGGGTCTTCTAGCTTTGATACCAGTTAATGCAAGAGGTACTCCCTCTTGGCCAAACACATACAGTTCCACACACAAAATCGCATAGGCAATATATTATGACAGCAAAGACTCTCTATTCACAAATTGAACTCACAAACCATACAAGATTGCAACAAAACAGTATTTCACTTTATTATGCCAAATCCATACATCAATCAAATTCTACAAAAACATTACAAATAGGGTCTTCAATAGTTGCTCTCTCTTTCAAACCTGCACACACAACCCCCATGGTTTCCTCTGTATACAGGTATTCATTCTCACCTCTATGCCCATCCCATGGTAGAGATTTCCCTCTCCAAAATCTACCTCTAAGCTGCTAGAACATTTCTTTAAATAACGCTTCAGCTGCAATTTTTGGCTTTTCATATTCCTCAAAATTTTTTAGAGCCTGTAGAACAACAACACCACATTTTAAAGAAGAGAATCACTCTTTTGAGAGCCTTTACTTACTTTCGAATGCCGAAAAAGCACAAAAAGTGTTTTTTTAACTTTTGACTAGGCTCATATCTTTGCATGAAAACTGGCCAATTTGAGAATAAAAACTTGTTGAAGCTTCCCATAAAAGTATTTCACTCCATCTTTTAAAAATCTTAAAAATTAATTGTTTCCGTAGCCTACTAGAAAAAATTTTCTAATTTTAAATTATCCCAAACAATTAAGAATTTGGCTGTGAAACCTTCACCACATGATGCGAAATACATCTAAGAATATCCTTATAAAATTATTTTATCCCAGCCTTCATAGATTTTCATAAACAATTGTTTCCATAAAACTATCCCGTGGAGCCTTAAAACAACAATTCAACAAAAAATGAAATTTTGCAAATCTGAGCCAACTTGAAGTTTCCCGTTGTTGAGAGATGCTTGAAAACACCAAAGAAAGCCAAAACACACACCAAAATTGAAATTAAAATAAAATATTTTTTTTGGGCAATGCAGGATTGCCTATGGACCTGGATGCTCCTACATCACTCTTCACCACTCTTCACTCGCAGATCCTAGTGTAGACTCTACACCTCAAAACCTCTAGCTTTGATACCATTTGATGCAAGAGATACTCCCTCTAGCTGTTAAAACACACAACTGAACAAAATAAATCTTGCAGAGACTCTCTGCTCAACACAAATTCATAACACAACATAAAATGTAAACCAATAAACCTCCTTGATTTTATTCCACTCAACAAAATTGTTCTTCCACAATTACAAATCTGCAATTAAACAAAATTACATCAGATTTCATGGCCTTCAATGGCCTTTCTCACATATACATGTCAAATTTTCCCTCTCTTTGTTTTTGGACAGCAAACCTCTATTCACTCCTATGCCCTTCTCATGGGCAATCCCCTGCCAGACACTCTCTTCTTCTCACAAGTTGGCTCTCACTTCATTCTTCCTACCAATCTACAACTTCCTCTCATTCACAAGTGCCTTCTCTTATTTACTCTAGTGCTGCCCCCTCTCTGAGAATCTCCTTTTGAGAAATTTTCTTCAAACTACAGCATCATTTCTTTTTTAAATATACCTCTTGACTGCCCACAACAAAGCATCTCTTCTCTATGCAGAATGTGAATCCCAAAAGTCACTTTAAATTTGTATTTTCTTTTTCAAAATCTTGTAGCCTCAAGTGAGGTGTATGTGTCTTCCTTAGGCACCTCCATTTTGACTTGGTTTAATTTCTTCTTAGTCACACAAAAGGCAACCAAATAGAACAGTGTTTCAAATGCTAAGATGGGTGCTAGACCTCTCTTGTCGTCCCTCCATTATCCAACACCTCTTTCAAATTATTAATTAATTTTTTAGAATTTTTGTCTTTAAAATTAGGGTGCCTCTATTTGTCTTGTAGAAATAGGATATCATAATAAAATTTGCAGATCCAAATTTGGCTCTTATCAGACAAAGAAATTAAAACATGTTTCCTTTTTACCCAGAGCGACTACATGGAGGATTCTCCACCTTTGCCCAATTCCATGTTTAATATGAATTAAAGATAAAATATTAATCAATATTCCTTGAATAATGCCTTGGTAATTCTCACAAACTGACTTTGAGAAGAAAATTATGTTTTGTCACTATGCTAAAGTGTAAAATCAGGTGGAGGAAAGCTAAAATTTTGAAAGTGCTTCATTTCACCTAAAAACTTGTTCAAAGGTGTTTTATGACCCCCTCAGATCCTATACAAAAGGATTTCACTCCAGCCTTAAATAATTTTTAAATTTTAAACTTTTTGTAAAACCAACAACACAAACTTTTGGCATTAAAATCTCCCAAATGGTTGAGAATTTAACCACAAAATATTTTGCACATTTGGAGAAATGCATCCAAGATATACCTGTAAGAGGATTGGTCACCAAACCTCATGGATATCCCAAAACAATTGTTTTCATGAAAATTGTTTACTAGGCTGAATAACTACAATCATATAAAATTCATATTTTTTCAAATATGTGCCAACTTGAAGTTCCCCGATGTAATGAGATGCAAAATTGACCATAACAAACCCTAAAACTGAAAAGAAAACCAACAAATATTTTTGGTTGATGCCGACCGTGCATGCACTCAGAGGCTCTTGCATCAATTCCTTTAACTTCTTTTGTAAGACTTCTATTAAGAAGATATATTGTTGTGCATACTGCTTCTACCCCAAAAATCTTATGTAAATTCTTCATTTTCATCATACTCCTTATCATTTCAACAATGGTTCTATTCTTTCTTTTAGCAACTCCATTTTATTGTGGAGTGTAGGAAGTAGTGAACTCTCTCTTGATTCCATGATTTCTGCAAAAGTTTAGAAATTGATTTGATTTGTACTCACCTCCATTATCTAACCTTATCACTTTGATGTACTTACCACTTTGTTTTTCAACCAACCTCTTGAATTCTACAAATTTATTAAACACTTCTAGTTTTGCAGCCAAACATTATACCCAAGTTTTTCTTGAGTAGTCATCAATGAAGAGACCTTTGCAAGTGGATACTCCCCTATCCCTTCAAATGGGACCCACAAAAAAGTGGTCTTTATATTATTTTTTCTTCGTGAATAAGTGTTGGCTTCAACCGATAATCCACTTAATTACAAATAATTCCCTTATCACTTTTACAAGAAAGACTACAAAAGGTTCAAAGTTAAAACCCCTCTAAAGCAAATTTCATTCCCATATTACATATCATTTCTTTAAAAAAAAACATTTTATGCACCCTTTTTTCTTATAATCAAGAATAAAAAGGCAACATAAAATTTAAAAACTTTTGAAACTATTTCCCTTCAATAAAATACTTTTACTCTCTTATTTTTTAAAGGAAGACTTTCACATGAATTTTTAAAGAAAAAAGTTTTGTTTATATTTTATGAGGCCTGGCCTTTCAGATGGCTTCTAAAAAACTTAAAGAAAAGTGTAATACTTTTTTTTATGGAGTTCATCCACAAATTTTTTTTGCTACATGATTCAAGAGCAAGAGCCTTAGGATTAACCCCTTTGGCTGAGAGTCAAGGTTTAAGGGGTATCCATTCCACCAAATTCGCTTGCGGCATGATCTTGACCTCATCCCTTATGGTGTCAGGGGCCTTGCACCCAACAAGACTTGATCCCTGGTGGGCTCATTCAAAACCTTTCAAATTCACCAATAGACCAAGGGCCTTTTGACAAGTGTAATACTCTAGGAATTCTCCCTTTTCTAAAAAAGAGAGTTGACTTCTCTTTTACATATTCATGACCAATAAAAAATCAAAAAAATTCAGTGAAGAGAACTTTCACATGGCCTAGAAATCCTTGTTTATACTTTGAAACACCGCTTCTCTTTCCATGACTTGCACACCTCTTCACATGCATAACATCCCAATAGGGAGGCCATGGTATGTAAATGGAGAGGGGTTGTTGCCAACACACCCACAACTTAGCGAATCATAGAACACGCTTCTAGTCTTGGATGCCAACTATAGAAATTTTTCATCTTTAATGACAAATTTCTACTCCTTTGTTTCCTCTTGAATGCATTCACCTTTTGGATGCCTCTGTTGGATTCCTCGAAGCCAACACAGACCTTACAGCCTTAACAACAGTTACAAGGACTCAAGATCTCTCATTCAGACCAATGGCTTTGATACCAGATGAAGGACAATGAAAAACAACAATGGTGATCTGCTGATCACAAAACAAGAAATTACACAAAACCCCCAAATTGCCTTAATATATTAAGAGGCAGGGCAACTATATATAGAGTTTCTAAGATATAGGTGAAATTATGGCACACAACCATATTCACTAATAACCCAACTACATAACTAAATGCATACAACAAAGTCAAGAAATGTAGCTACAATATTAGTGAGCCCAATGGGCATTACTGTAATTAGTTAAGAAACTATTGTCAAAGTTGTGGAAAAAAGGGGGCTAAAATTATGCAGCAACTCTATTTTTTTTATATAGTAAAAAACTACAATTTAATATATCTGTCAGAAAAATAAAATATTCATGGGATTACTAGCTCTACAAATATCTCCTTAAAAAATTGAGCATTGGCTGCTAGCCAAAATAGAATTTATTTTTGTCCAAGAAATCTGCTACATTTAAGGCAGAATTAATTTTCATATTAATTTATTCTACCAACTCACAATATATGACAAATATAATAGTGTTTAATGTCATTCAACAAAAAATATTAATAGAGTTGAAATTTGAACCTTACTTTAATATAAGATAAGGTTGAAATTTGAGCCTTGCATTAATATTTGAATAAGAATTACATTATTAATATAGTTGAAATTTATCACAAGAATTTAATGTATTGAAAATCTAGTAAAATTTCAATGTTAATTTTATTCATACATTGACTGTTCACAACATGAACCAATAAGAAAATGGATAAATGATATTTTTCAAATTATTAGATAAGAAAAATAATTATAGACTATAGTATTGTTGACTATATTTTTAAATTTTATATGAGAATTACATCAAATAGATGCATTTAAATATTCTTGCCTACTGCACTCAAAATAAAGATCTTGAAAGAAATTTAAGGGGAAAAATGTCGCACTTGTAAGCTAGTGAGGGAAGAGGAGGTGAAAGACAAATTATGTCAGGGATACCACCTTTCACCAATCGAGAAAATGCAATCCCACTGGGAACTAGGGGGAATGGTAAACATGGAGGAATCCAAGACCGAACCAGGACAAATAGTATGCCAGACTTGGATCCACAACAGTGGAATGGGAGATTGAGGTATCAAAATACTGATGTCAGGATGGGAGTAGATAGGAGAGACATTGGAAGGATCTTGAAAAGCAAGGCAATATCGATCATTCTAGAAATCCTAACCCCAAAAATGGATCAGCTTATAGAGTGCAACCTAAATATCATGTGGACCAAGAGGAATTGCCTGAAATAGCTAATTCGAGATTGGTGGAGCTAGACTATTGCAAATCATGTAAGAATCAAAACCCTAGCAAATGATTTCTTTTTAGTAGAATGCGAAATCAAAAATGTGAAATATGAAATTATGCATAGTCCTCCTCTTTTCTTCAAAGACTTGAGTTTTTATAAACTGGATTGGGAACCAAATTTTGATTCATCAAAACATCATATCAAAAAGAAGGCAGTTTGGATCAAATTGGATATAACCTCCCCCCAGAATACTAGGAAAAGGAATCTTTGAGACAAATCAGGGGAGCCCTGGGGACTTTCCTAGGGATCAATGAAAACTCTTTCAATGAGGATCATAACGAAGCATTGAGGATGTGTTAATATTGACCTAGAAGATGGGGTTTAGGAAGAACTGGAGATCATTTTAGAGAATGGATGGTGGTTGTAGAAAATAAAAATTGATGATGGGTGGGGTGGAAAATTACTATTCGAAACAAAGGAAATGAAGGATGTCGAAACCCTAACTTAGCCTCATAGAGAAATTGAAAACTTGGATGCTCCTATGGAGTCTTCTAGGGAACCTAAGGAGCAAAATTCACAGGTTGGAGGGAAAAATGACTTCCTTGTGATGGGGGATTATACTTGTTATATGTGAAAAGTAGATAGGTTGAAATGTAGTTAAGATAGGTTCAATCAAACCCTCCCTTCACATTAACATTCAAGGACATAAACTAAGCTAAATCACTACTGATGTAAGAGGACTCACCTACAGGTTTGATGTCACTATTGAATTATAAGGAAAGATAGAATAGATTGATGAATTTGTTAAACCTTAGCTGAATTTAGCCTCAAACCCTAATTATATGAAATCATATATAGACGAATGAAATATGACAAATGATTGCACAGGAAGGCACTAAATATAGATTAGAAACATACCAGGATTCATATTTTCATAGGTGGAAGCTTCAGGGAAAATGGAACGGGTGCCCAAGTTTGATAGGGAAACTTTTCTACATATCTAGAATAGTAATCTGTGTCAGATTGCAACCTAATTCAAAGTTTCCATAAATGCCATTTAGGAGGACTATGGGGCAGACACCCTAGTCCAGTAGGGTCGATTCTCTACACTTTTTCTTCAGATCCCAAATCTCTATCCTCTGCCAAGTTACTTCTCTGTAACTCCACTTTGCCAAATCTCACACCTGTAACCTACAATCACAAAGAGAGGGGTTTGGGGGTTGTGGTTTTTAGGAGCTTTCCTCAGTCAAGTCCTGGAATGGCATTCAAGCCTTCCAACACCATTGTTAGATAGAGTGAGTTCCCTTGTAGGGAAGAGGCCAAATCTAATGAGAAGATAAATTTATTGAAGCACAAATAGATGTCACCTTAGAGGTGAAACCCTCACGGAGACTAAGAGCATTCAAATGATGAGGAGATGAGTTGATCAAGCCAAATATGAAACAAACACATACAAACACAACACAATTTTACTCTGCAACACAATGAATGCCTTGAATGCTCTTTGCTTGATAATCATAAGTTTGCCTTAATCAACTAGGAGTCATATAGGAGTAAAATGAAGTCATAAACCTATTTAAATATGCATTTCTACTAAACTTTCATAATTTAAATTGAAAAGGCTAAAAAGGAAAACCTTTTTAAAGGTCCTACACCAACATCTAAAATTTAGGTCCTGATAAATCAGCCTAGACTTGGGAACATGTGCCCAAGTCCCAAGACACTTTTTGAGTCTTGATTAAGCTTTAAAATAAACCCCTAGGCCCCATTTAACATTGGTTTCAGGGAAAATTGCTCTGGGATAAGTTTTAAATATGCATAATGAAATTAAGGGGACCTAGGAGCTAAACTAGGAGGTAAAAAGTCATAGGGAAAATTTTTACGACATAACATTTAGCCCCCACTTTAATGTATGTATGATCTTACAATTGCATTAAAGTATGCTCGAAAACACATCAAACACACTAGGCACATAGAGCTAAGGAATACACAAAGATTGAGGAACTATTTCTAGCCCCTAATCTCAGATAAGCATTGGAAGACATAATGAATACATGCAAGACATAGAGAATACAATAGGAAGCACACAAAACATAGTGAATATAGTGGAAACATGTAATACACGATGAAAACATAAGATCAATCACACAATACCTGATGAATACATTGATATAACATTTTATATATGAAATAAAATCCTAACTAAGGGGTGGGGGAAACTCATCACTACGTGCCTTGAAACCACCAAAAACATGTAATACAAAACCCAAATTTTAGGGGGAGCTCATCACTATGTGCCTTGATACTACACCATGGGGAAGACACACCAAACAAAACCCAAGTGTGGGGGGATCTCATCGCTAAACGCCTTGATACCACACAAGGGGAAGACAAAAAAAAAACACATAAAGAAGACACATGGAATACACGAGCACCATTTAGCATGTCATAGACATACTATGTGTCTTATACATGGAAAACGTGAGCGATGGAAGGACCTTATTGCTAAGTCCCATCGTCTAAAACATGCCAAACACACCTAATGGTTGAGTTGTGCTACAACTCCCAAAGACACGCTTAACAAAGGATGGCTCAAGATCCAACCCCGCCTTATGATGATGACTTTGTATAAAAGGATGTGCACTAGCTCAAGAGATACACCATCTCATCTTCCACAGAAGGTCTTTGTATAAAAGGATATGCACTAGTTCAAGAGATGCATTATCCCACCTCACAAAGAGGGCTTTTTATTGCAATTTAAATAAGGATGTGCACTAGCTCAAGAGATACACCATCCCACCTCGTGGTGAGCGCTTTCAAACATGCTTTGTCAGTGTAAAATCAAATAGATACCATTATATATGGCCCCACCTTAAGGTGGTTGATTTCGCTTACCAATATCAAGCACATTAAGGTAGAGAGAAAACACACAAGGGAACAAGAGCTCTTGCAAAGCCCATGCCCCCGAGGTGACATGAGCTTACGATCACTGAATGTTCCCACAAACATATTGATATGATTTACTAAATTAAACAACAAGATGGTTAGAAATCTTATTCTAAGATAATAACCATATGAAATCATGAAAGCTATGCATGAAAATAGTCACATCAAGGACCAAGGCTATACTCACAGGTTTGGAGCTGAGTATCACCATTTGGCTATACTGCAGGTACCTCAGAACTGAGTGTAGCAACAATGTGAGATACCACTCAAATTGTATAAGAGCAGATTGAGTGGATTGTAAAATGTTAGCCACAATAAATGCCATAAGATGATACATCATATGAAGTGATTCTACTAGTCAAGCATCAGATATATAGATCAACCCCATCTTCATTTATGGACTAGGTCCATTTTTTCTTTCTTTCTGAAGGGGTGCACGATCCTTATCAGTATTTATTTGTTTTTATCATCCACCATCTAGGTAGAATCACTGAAGAAGGCAAACAATAAAAATGAGAGAGGAGAGAAAGTGCCTTAGGAACACCACATAGGAGGATGCCCCCAAAGTACCCTCCACAATGCTATGCCCAGAAGGCATAACACACAATAAAAAAATAGAGGAGAAGTGATTTAGAATAATGATAAAACAAATAGAAGAATGGTCACAATAGAAGTGGTCTCCCAATATCCTTGACCTTACAAGAGTATCAAGGGTCACCCTAGGAGACCTAAACAACACATAAGAAGAGACCACGTAAGCGAGCAAAGATATGCTATGTCAAAGGTGCCTAAAAGGGTTAGAAATACTTATCTGTGTACACAATCGAACTAGCAGTTGTTGTTGAGAAAGTTATCTTCATCCCAATCTCAAATGCAAGAGGAAAGAGGTACATAGGGTACAATTGCCTGATTTAAATCATCATCCTTTAACTCTTCATCCTTAATCTCTTCTTTGTTTGATTCAATGTCAGATGGTGAAATGTTCTCTTATTGAGGTGGTGTCCTTCGAGCCAAGGCTTGTCTTCTCTTTCTAATTTCTTTTGCTAGTCTATTACTTCATGTTTTATTAGTGATATTGTCAAGAGAAATCTCATGGTTTTCCATAGTTTTTGACATCTTAGAAGAAGAACTAAATATGGGATTAACTCTTAATGTTGCATTGCTTTCTTTTCTATGGGTATCTCTTGATCCTTGTAGGGATGACAGAGGAGGAACCTTAGCAAATATCCCCTTACCTTGTAGTTTAGGGGGTTCTTGTAATGCAGGTTGTTCCTTATTTGTTGTTTGTTGAATGGGGGTCCAACCAATTTTGATAGTAAGTGTGCTTTGTACCGTCGATATCAAAAGAAGGTTTGATCTCATCGTGGTTCAGGTTCCTCAATAGGTTCTAGCCAAAAGTAATCAAGAATAAAGTTTTTCCATGTAACCATAGGTTTCCATCGACTATTGAAGAAAGAAGTAGAATTGGGGAAGGTGGAAGGGATAGAAGTGACAAGTGGGCTCCCTCCGATTACTCACCAACAATTTGCAAATGATACAATGTTATTTGAGGCTACAAAAAGGTAGGAGGCCTTCCAATTGATGGAGAATCTAAGAAAGTATACAAAGGCTTTGAGGTAGGAAGTTAGCCAAGAGAAATCTGAAATCTTCTTTTTCAACAGACCCCTGAGAAGGAGCAGGAAATTCTAAGGATCCTAACATTTAAATAGGGACAATTACCATGCTCTTATCTGGGACTGCCTCTAGCCAAGGGGTTGAGAACTAGAAAACTGTGGGATCCTCTGAACCAAAAGGTAAGTGCAAGACTGGCATCATGGAAGAGAAAGTGGTTGTCTTGGGCTAGGAGAATTACAATGTTGAAGGCAGTAATTTCTATTATTCCAATTTGCCTAATGTCTTGCCTAACTTTACCTTTAGGAGTAAATAAGGATTTGATAGAAAAATGAGGAAATTTTTCTGGCAAGGCAACAATGAAAAATAAAAGTTAGCTCTCATCTCTTGGGAGAAGATATGCAAGTCTAAAGAGGAAGGATGGGTTGGAATCAAGAGCCACTTGCTACAGAATAGAGCTCTTGGATCAAAATTGGTCTAGCAAATGTATAAGGATCCTGAAAGGAAATGGCCAAAGATTTTGAGGTATAAATACTTGGATGAAGACCATCCTTTAAGCATATTAATGACCTCTAATCCTCCCCATGGCTCAAGGTTATGGAACTTCATACAAAACTACAAGTCAAGTGTCACAAACTACCTCTCTTGGGACATCCATGATGGAAGGAAACCCTTATTTTGGGAAGATTCTTGAGTAGGATGTCCCAGTTTGGATAACATGTTAAATATGGAACAGGTCCAAAGCTTTCTTAATTGAACCTAGGGAAGTTTGGTGGAGAATTATGTTGTTTTCAACTCTAAAAATAGAGCTTTGGGGTGGAAGTGGATAGAAATTTTAGATTTGGGCCTACCTCTAGATGACATATAGCTTCTATCCTCTACCTTGAAGAATAGAGTTATGGTTTTTAGACAAGGAGAAGATGAGCTAATTTCGTGTGGATCTAAGACTAGTCAGTATAAGGTAAGAGATGAGTATCTGAGATTGGCTAAGGAGTTGGAGCAGTTAGAGGTCAACATCCCCCTTCACCTCTATTAGAGTAATCTATGTCTCCCTAAGGTAGGAACCTTTACCTGCGTAGCTCTCCAAAAGAGAATGGGATTTCTAGGCCCTTCCATATGTGATCTCTACAAAGCTTGGGAAGAAACAATTGACCACCTTCTGTTGGGATGCCCTTTCTCGTAGGAGTGCTGGAGATGGTTGTGTGCCAAGTTAAGCTGGGCTAGTGCTTTGCCAGAAGATATACTTAGTTTGCTCAAATACTAGCCATGCATTTGAATGTCATCCACCTTTGGAATACTCTAGATAGTTAGCCCTTCAATCATGCTCTAGGAAACTTAGAAGGAGAGGAACATAAGACTGTTTCAAGGCAAAGAAATAAATCTACCTTCCTTTCAAAATAAGGTAGAAGATGCGATAATAGAAGTCACAAATAGTAGGTTCATGCATGGTACTTCCTGGAAGTGTTCCTTTTCAAATTGGGATGCAAAGATGAGGAAGAATTGGGGGGTATGTAGATTCCACCTTGGTTTGAGCCTGGAGGATCAACCTCAAAGATTTCTAGAGAGAAGGTGATGTGGGAGCCTCCCTTAGTAAGGTGGGTGAAATTGAACTTTGACAAGTCTTCGAGGGGTAACCCGGGTCCCTCAGGTGTAGGTGCATCATGTTGGAAAAACGGATAGAGAACAAGGAAAAGTTACAACTATGTAGCTTTAAATGTTTTCAAATCTAAAATTAATAGCATGTGTAAATCTGAAAATTACTTTCAATTTAGATGTTAGAGTATTTCTCCAATTTAATCAATGTAGTAGAAGAAAATAGCTTGCAAGAAGAAGACAAGTATTTACGTGGAGAAACCCCTAAGGGAAAAAATCCTCCACACCAAAGGTGTTTATGGTTGTATTAAATATCTTGTGAAAGATTACATTCAATACTGAAATCCTTTGATTCCTTGATGCACTTCAAAACCTTCTTCAATCTTCAAACCTGTAAAAACTTCAACAAAAAAGCTTCTTGTTTTTTTCTTCTAAGTCTTTTGTAAAAACTTCATGCTTTTCTCTTCTAAGTCTTTTTCACAATTCAACTCTCTAGAAAATGTATGGGGCTCTTAATTAATTGATATGAAGCTTCATAATTCAAGAGCTTCTTAATTCAAAATCTTGAAACTAAAATTACAATAAATTGGAATTGATAATATAGCTTCCAATGCTCATGCAAAAACTAAGCACTCTAAATTGAAAAGACTAAATTCAAACAATGTCCAAGCTTTCAGTTAACTGCCTCTTCATGATGTGGGCACCCAAGTATGCTAAAATTAGCTTTGCCAACATCAAACATATTTATAAATAAAAGCAACAACAAAAAGTCTTCCAATTGGGTGTGCATATTTGCCCAATTACTTTCTGTTGACTGAAGTGATCAATACACATCAATTTCATGCAAACAACATGCAAGATTGATGTCCCTAAGGTTATTCTAAATTACTTTGTTCTATACATGCAAGTGACATGCAAACACTGGATCCAATGCATGCAACTGATACCCATTACCTGAAACACTAAGATGTACCATCCTGCAACTTTCTAGAGTTGGAGTGTTCTGCAAGTAATATCTTAAAACTGACATGCAACTAACATGCAAGCATTTGCAACAACATGCAACTGATACCCATTACCTAAAACACTGAGATGTACCATCCTACAAGTTTCTGGAGTTGGAGTGTTCTATAAGCAATCTCACAAAATTGACATGCAACAATATGGAAGGTCATATAATTGACATGCAACAACATGAAAGGTCATACAAGTCCATAGGAGTGACCTGCAACAACATGCAAGTGACATGCAACAACATGCAAGCACATGCAAGTCCATAGGAACAACATACAACAACATGCAAGTACATGCAAGTCCATAGAAGCAACATGCAACAACATGCAAGTACATGTAAGCAACATGCAAGTACATGCAAGCAACATTCAACAACATGCAAGTACATGCAACAACATGCAAGTCCATGCAAGCTTTTATAAACTCATACAAGCAATACCCAATTCATGTATCTCTAACACTTTAGTTAACTCCAACATTATATCCATGCAAGGTGTCTCAACATTATCCAATATCCACTGATGTACATAAAAAAGTACAACTCCAAGTCTAAATATAAGTCCCCATCAAAAGAGAACACCCAAGTTTAACTCTCACTCACTAAGAGTTATCAAACTCTCGAAATAGACTTAGAAAAAGTCAACAAAGTCTTCATGGCCCCCACTCTAAAAATGGATGCCCAAGTTTGAACTTATCAATTAGGAGTTGATTGTGTTGGAACTAAAAAATTTCACATTTTACATCTGCTAAGAATTCACTAAGTCTCCACATAACATGAGTAATGTCCCTCGTTTTTCAAAACCAACCAATAAAAATTTGTGTGACAAGATCCATTTCAAAATCTACACATAGACAATCTCATGAATATACCTAGCTCTCTAATCACAGCCTAATTCTAATACTAAGTCATCTATATTAGCAAGACCTCAAGTAATTCACCCTAAATAGCAAAAAATACATTTCTTGAAGTATAATGTGATAATCGGTGAGAGATGAACGATGTCTGAATGATCAAAATTATATATGTCAAAAGATCAAGGAGACATTATGTATGTATCACTAATGCATACTCATCGGTGTGAGTAGAACAATCGGAGTGAAATCCTAAAGTTACACCAAGCCTTCAAGTCACACTGACCAATGGCTCATCACCAAGAAGCAAACAATCTCTCCCCAACACATAATATTAAGACTATCGGCATGACATATACAATCAGAATGAAATCCTTAAGTTTTGTTGACCATAAAAGTCACCCCGACATAAGAGACAAAAGGCTTTCAGAAGGACTTTCGTTGATATGTTCTAATAAGAATGAGCAATGGAGATAAGATCATCAGGAAGACCTAACTCTTCTGGAGACTATCATATTCTCTTGACGATGGAGATTGTCATGCCAATAAAGATACGATAATCCCTACGTGTCGGAGAAACACTCACCGATGCCAAGAAGAACATTCACCACACCTGATCAAAATGACATCAGGATGAAAATATTAATATCTCCTTGAAATAACAATAAAGGGTTCATAAGTCTATGAAAAGAGTATTTCATGGAGACACCAACACACCCTTGGCAACCAACCAGAAACATATGTAAGAAAATGGTGCCAAAACAATATGAAGATTCAGCATCTAAGGAAGCTTGCTTGCATCTGGAGAAGATGGTTTCAATAAAGGTGGACATTAGGGATGCCATTGAGTATACTGAGACACACCTAAACTAGGAATATTTGGATCACCTTGCTCAAATTTACTTATTGCTCAGCAAGGCTTAGTATTAAATGTATTTGTTTATTTCCATAATTTTGTTAGTCCTCAAAAGACATTATGAAGAGATGTGTTTTCTTTACTAATTTTGACATAAAAGTTAGAACATATGATGGTCATAAGATCATCGATTACAAGGCATCTCTCTTGACTTGAAATCAACTTTATATATTACATATAAAAGGAAGATATATTATCAGTTCTGTTTGAACTAAAGAACTTCTATTACACATGTATACTTTCTAAAAAGCATAATGGAACAAAATATTTCTACATGGTGATTTATTTTCAGTGTTCAACAGTTGTGTAAATTTTTATGATTATATGTTATTGTGTTGTCTCCAAAGTGGTTTTTTTGAATTGTTCAGATTTACATTTGTTAGGGCACATTTGCTATCACTGTATGAAGTTCTTTGATTGGTTTCAAGTTGATGTGAATTAAAAATCCTTTTCTGATAATTGACTTTAATTGGTTCTTGTCAAAGATTAAATCCTTTTGAAGAAGTTATTGTGATTGGCTTCCATCAACTCAATAATTAAATTCCTTTCATAATTTCACAGTAATTCAAGGGAATATCATTTGGATTATATAAGAAGAGCACTGTCACATACAAACCTACACATTTGTACAAGGTGTAAATATCCAAAGTGCCCAACTATTCAAGTTAAGCTAGGAGATAAGCTCAACAATCACATACATCTATTTCCATTCATTAACTCAAATAACCCAATAGATTTAGGCACTAGTCTTACTCATTTCATTAATTGAACATATTCATTAGTTTTGCCTTGATATTGCTTATACAATTTATACCAAATTAGAACCATACCATTTTCAATCACTATTAGGACATTAGAAGTAAAAGTAGGCAGCAACTAATCATCTATTCCACACCATTTTCCACTATGGGTAGATCCACCACTTAGCCACGATCACACATCCATTTAATCTGCTTCATTAGTAAGGTACACCCACCTAGATCTAGCAGAACCTAAAGTGCAGGGAGTCATTAACCCTATAGGTCAACTCCATTTCGTTAGTTCAAAAACATTACAAATCTAAGCATATAGCTTGGCATCCTCTTAGGATTTGTAACTTGCATTTTTGAGACCTAACAAAATTGGCAACTCTTCTAGGGAGTAAGCCCACTTTGAATCTTAGCCTTCCATCATAGAGCTATCTCAAAGCATCATAACATATTTAAGACACTATTGGGAAAAACTGCAATCATTTTCCTACAAAGAGGTAGGTGGCGACTCTAATATTTTGTCTCTAATGAAATAAATATCATTTCAGAAAAAATAGATGATAGACATTAGAGATATAATATACCATCAAACATGAATGGAAGGAGGTCTATACATCAAGAAATCCCCAAGAAAAACAATGTTAGATTCACAGATAAGCAAGGACCTCCTTGAGGAAAGAACAATGCAAATAAGGGTGAAGCAGTACCCCAATAACTTGAAGACAACACATTAGAACAACATTTTATAGTATTCAACTCCCCAATATACAATGATGATAGGAATCCATCAACACCTCCTCAAAAGATCAATACAAATGATAATATCCTCAGTTATAGGATAGATTCTCAAGAAGTAACTAAATTTGAGGAAAGGTTGAATGGAGAAGGGGGCAGAAACATGCAAAGCCTGAAAGGGGATTTTTATCACAATAGGGAGAGGAAAACCGAGAAGGGTCTATAGACTATATTGTTGATTTTGGTGCTATGAGTAATCAATAAATTGAAATATGTCTGGAGTGGCAAAGGCAGTAGATTAGGAGGAGATAATAGTTGATACAAGAAAGTCAAGAACTGGGTAGACAATTGGCACAATTGGACATCCAAGCATCAAAACCTCCAAAATATGTCCTTCCACACAAACAAAGTAATAACACCAGTTCACATGGGATATCTCATAATACATCTGCTCCAAGAGTGCTTCCTAATATAAGAGGAAATTCAAGACAACACAGCATGCCATTATAGAGACCCCAAATGACAAATACTAGAGCTATTTCCCAATATCACCCACCTCCAAGTCATCATGGCATTCCACAACATCACCAGCATATACCACCTCAGAATATGCAACCCCAACAACCCATACAACAACATGCTTATCATCAGCCTCCATATGGATATCAGTATTACCCCAATCCACCACCAATGAATATGCCTCACAAAATCTCATGAATATATGTAGACAATTTGATCTAACAGGATATCAGTTATATCCCTACCCTATCAACAATAATTGGATAAATATGGTTCCCAAATTCACTAGAAATAATGCAATATCAGCTGAAGATCATATTAGAAATTTCAATGCCTTTGTACAAGACATTGGTATGGAACATGAGGACGTAAAAATGAGATTGTTCATGATGTCTCTAATTGAAGATGCAAGGGATTGATTCAATAATTTTCTAAATTCCTTAATTTATTCTATAGTAGATTTCCATGACCAATTCAAAGAACAATATGGAAATCAGTATGCCCTTGAATTTGAACTGCATGAACTGATAAGCATCCAAAAAAATTAGAATGAGTCAGAATATGACTTCAATCAAAGATTTTCCAAATTGCATAATAAGATACCACATGGATCCAAATTGACTAATTCAGTAGCTCTGAGTATTTATATAAAACCTTTTGAGCCAAAGACTAGGTATGAACTCAGAAATAGGGCTCCCATGACCTTGACAGAGGCACAAAAAGTAGGTATCAATATTGAAAATAATAGGAAGGTTGCAGGCATGATTAGCAAAAGAGATAACCTCAGAATTCCTCAAAACTCAAATAATCACTAGAATAAACAAGAGAGTCAATACAAAAATGAAAGACCTCGGTTGCATGACATGCCCTATAATACAAATTGGAAGGATGCAAGACCTGTTGAAAATAGCAGAAGGAAAAATTATGGCAAGGATACTCCTGACCCTCTAAAAGGAAATAAGGCACACATGGTTGAAGATAATCCATGGTGCTTGGTATGTAATTTGCCCCATTCACCCGAATATTACATAGTGGCCAAATCAGTACACTAAGAAGAAATATCTTCTGGCTATGAAAGAGACAACCATACCATAAATATGCTGGAAATATCACCTTACCAGATAAATGAAGAATATTCCTTCGCGGAAGAAGATGGATATGAGTATGATGTATGGAATCAAAAATACAATGTTAATATGGGAAGACAAGAAGTCTTCTCGAATCAAGAGGACACCTATAGGGAAAGTGCTTATAATCCTGACAAGCCACCACATCGTTAGTGGAGAAAACCTACTAAAGAAGAAAGGAGAGCTCTTACAATGGCTACAGTAGCACATGCTAAGAACAACTATAATCTAAGAAATAGGATAGTTAACATGGATCAAGGAGCACCTGGGAGTGTATTCATAAAAGATCAAAATTATTATAAAAATAATATGAAAAATACATCGAAAGAGCCAGAAAAAATTGAGCAAGGCAAGTTGAAAGACAAAATACCAGATGGAGAAAAAGGGCATAACAAAATAGAAAAAGATGATCAAATAATGACTCCCTCATTTGACATAGCTCAAGCAATATCTCAGGTGAAAATATCAGTACCACTTCTTGAAATGATGAAGATAGATCAATACAAGAGGTTAAGATGATTTAAGATATACCAAAAAAGAAACAAGAAAAGATTGAAATCACAATAAATAATGTCCAAATTGAAGATACTAAAATTCTAGAAGTATATTTAGGGGATACATTGACACAAAATCCATCTCAAGTAGATCCTTTCTACACTACCCTGTTGATAAAAAACAAGTTGGTGAGGAACTGTATGATTGATTCAGGGGCTGCCACGAACATCATGCCTATAGCGGTCATGAAGGAATTAGGAATGTGGGTTGACACTACATATGGTAGATGTTACGCTATGGACAACAGATCCATCCCAGTTGTGGGTATTATCAAGGATGTAGAGATAAAATTAGTTACTTATCCTGAAGTAGTTTATAAGATTGACATCACTGTAGTGGATATCCCACCTTACTACGGGATGATGTTATCAAGACAATGGGCTGCAATGGCAGGGGGGAATGTTCAGTTAGATCTATCCTATGCTACTATCCCCATGGAAGAAAAGGAAATTAAGTTATGCAGAGAACCAAGATATGACAACATAGAACGTATTGACCAGAATCAAGTAAATTTCTTCTGTGACATAGACCTTGGTGCATTTAGAATTGAAGAAAGGTCATCCAGAATTACAAAACACTGATCCAATGCATCTAGAAGCTCAAAAAGATGAATGCAATGTATGGAAAATGTATTTTGATGGTGCATGCAGCAAAATGGGAAATGGGGCAGGAGTACTATGTATCTCACCAATGGGTAAAACCTTCAAATACTCGTTCTTGTTGACGTTTGAATGCACCAACAATGTGGCATAATATAAGGCCCTACTCATCAACCTGAACATTGCAATAAAGCATAAGATAACAAACCTAGTTGTATATGGGGAGTTCGAATTAGTTACTTCTCAGGTTAGAGGGAAGTATGCATCTAAAAACAAAAGCTTGAAGTAATACAGAAATACTGTCTAGGATGATGTTGAGTTATTTGATGCTTTCTCAATTAACTAGATAGATAGGTCAAAAAATATAATGGCAGACTTCTTGGCAAACATCGCATTGAAAAGGGATTATATCACATTGGTAGGCATCACTAAAGTAGAATTCAAAACCAGACCTACTATTCTAGATAACATCTATAATTAGCAAGTTTCTAGTGATGACACTGATCTAATCAAATTCTTACATTGTGTTGATTATTATGAAAATCAAGAAATTGATTTCAATGTGTTTGTGGAGGAACATAATGGAAAAGAAACCCTTTTTAGTCAGGAGATAATTTAGCTAAGAACAAATAAAATACCTAAGGGACTCATAGCATTGGAGAAAGTATTTGATGGACATGACCGATTTAAAACAAAAAACATACCCATAATACAAAATGATCTTGAAGAAATAAATCTAGGAACACAAACGGCCTCAAAGAATGTATACATTGGGAAAAAGCTGAATCCAAAAATCAGGAGCATGTTCGTCAACTTGCTCAGAAAATATAGACATGTATTTGCATGGTCCTATGATGACTTGAAAGCATATCGGGAAGATCCTTTCAAACATGAGATACCATTGAAGCCAGATACCAAACCATTCAGGCAAAAGCAGAGGCCTATCAATCCCACGCTGGCCCCTAAAATGCTTGAGGAACTAACAAAACTAAGGGATGTAGCTATTATCAAACCCATTAGGCACTCTTCTTGGGTTTCTAACTTGGTGCCTTTCAGAAAGAAGAATGGTGATATTAGACTATGTGTGGATTTCAAAAATTTAAATAAATCCTCACTTAAAGATAATTACCCCCTTCCTAACATGGAAGCAGTACTGTAAAAGGTCACAGGCTGTGAACTATTGTCCATGATGGATGGTTTCTCAAGATATAATCAAGTGAAGGTCAAGGAATCAGAACAATATAAGACTTCCTTCACCACACCGTGGGGAACATATGTTTATGTAAGAATGCCATTTGGGCTCACAAACACTGGAGCAACATTCTAGAGGGCTATGGATATGGCTTTTGCAGGACTAATTAATGAAATCATGGTGGTCTATCAGGATGACTTGACCACATATTCCAAAAAGGCTGAGGATCATTGTACACACTTGGAAAGAATTTGAATTTAAGCCTTGGAGTATGGAATCTCATTGAATTCTAAGAGGTGCCAGTTCGCAGTCATAGAGGGCAAGTTGCTTGGCCACATAGTTTGAAAGGATGGAGTGAGAATAGATCTTGAAAGAGTAAAAGCTATTGACCAAATCCCATGCCCTAAGACTGTGAAGGCTATACAATCCTTCTTTGGCCAGATTAACTTTGTTAGGAGATTCATACCAAATTTTGCAGAGATAGTTAATCCTACATCTAAAATGTTGAAAAAGAATGCAAAAATAAATTGGACAACTAAAGCCTTAGAAGCATTTGCCACTATGAAGAAATCAATCAAAGAGGCTCCAGTTCTAAAGTCTCCTGATTTTGGTAAACCATTCTAGATCTTCTCATTTTCATCCTTTCACACAGTTGCAATGATCATGCTACACAAAAATGATGAGGGGTATGAGCAGACCATTTCATTCTTCAGTAAATCCCTCCAATGTGTAGAATTAAACTATGACATCATAGAGAAACAAGCCTATGCATTGGTGAAAGTTGTCAAAGCATTCAGACCCTACTTGGTTGGGGCAAAAATAATAGCCTATGTACCAAACACCCCAGTAAAGGATGTATTTGTGCAAAATGAGGTGACAAGAAAAAGGTGCAGATGGATTAACTGGATCTAGGAATTTGACATAGAAATTCCAATTACAAAACTTGTGAGAGGACAAGGACTGGAAAAATTGATGGCAGAAACAAATTTGGAAGCTATCCAAGTATGCAGTATGAATGATGAAAAGGATATGGTCTCAAGTATTGAAAAAACTCCATGGTATGCTGATATTGTATACTATCTTAAAAATTTAAAATTCCCTGAGGGACTTAATGACAATAGAAAAAGGACACTTAAGCTCCACGCCTCAAAATATGTGCTCATAGAGGGTGACCTTTATTGGAAAATAAAGAATGGCATTCTACTATTATGCCTAGATGAAGATCAAGCAAGACACGCTTTGAAAGAGATGCATGAAGGAGTGTGTGGGGGGCATTTCTCAGCAAAAACCACTACACATAAAATATTGAGGGAAGGCTATTATTGGCCTAGGGTGTTCAATGATGCCTATGGTTATATCGAGAAATGTGAGGCATGTCAAAGGTTCTTTGGAAATGGGAAATATCAAGGAGCATTACCCTTAAGACCTATGCAGGTTGATGCCCCATTCTGCTAGTGGGGAATTGATTTTATAGGAGAAATTGTAGAAAAATCTAGTGGAGGGCATAAGTGGATATTGGTGGCCACAGACTACTTTACAAAATGGGTAGAGGTTGTACCTACAAAACAAGAAACCAATAGGGTTGTGACAAATTTTTTGATTGAAAATGTCATCACTAGATTTGGGGTACCAGTAAGAATTAGAACTGACAATGAAATGTGCTTTAGATCAGATGAATTTAAGGCATTTTGTGAATCTTATGGTATAAAAATTTCATATTACTCACCATATCATCCACAAGCTAATGGGAAGCTGAATCTAGCCATAAAAGTATTTTGAAAATCATAAAAAGGATGCTAGAAAACAATAAAAGGGCTTGGGATTCAAAGTTGAAACTGGCATTGTGGGCAGATCGAATCATAGTGAAAAAAGCTACTAGAAAATCACCATTTGAACTTGTGTATGGGACTCAAGCTAGGCTCCCTATGCACAATCTATTGCTAGTGTATAAATTCACCCTGCAAGAAAATGGGGAAGTCCTTGAGCCAATCAAAGAAAGAATGGAGCAATTGATGGAGTTGGATGAAATCAAAGATCAGGCACAACAGCAAAATAGAAAACTATAGCTACATGCAAAATACCTTTTTGATAAAAAAGACAAACAAAGAAAATTGAAGGAAAATGATGTGCTCCTCATGTGGAATGCCAGAAAATAAGAAAAGGGTAAACATGGCAAGTTTGAAGCATTGTGGGTAGGACCATTTGTTATCACTGGCAAAAGAGGAGAAGAATCATATTATTTACAAAATATGTCAGGAGAAAATTAGGAATTGCCAATGCATGGACAATTCCTGAAACATTTCTTTTCTTAAAATTTTCATGCATAGTAGTTTAGGAAAAGGTAAAAGAATTGCCAGTGCATGGACAATTCTCAAAAAATGCCTTTTACAAACATATTTTCTATGCATAGTAGTATATGGTTTCAATCCATTTACATCCATTCACATCTACCTCCAAAATTCCATTAAATTATCCCCTCCAACAAATAAAACACTTGGTCTGCTCCCCCAGATATCTAAATTCTTGTCATACTCACAAAAGAATATGCATCCCCAGAAAGAGCCGCTGTTGGAACTAAAAAATTTCACATTTTTCATCTGCTAAGAATTCACTAAGCCTCCACATAATGTGAGTAATGTCCCTCATTTTTCAAAACCAACCAATAAAAATTTGTGTGACAAGATCCATTTCAGAATCTGTACATAGACAATCTCATGAATATACCTAGCTCTCTTACCACAACCTAATTCTGGTACTAAGTCATCTATATCGGCAAGACCTCAAGTAATTCACCCCGAATAGAAAAATACATTTTTTGAAGTATAATGTCATAATCGGTGAGAGATGATCAATGTCTGAATGATCAAAATTATATATGTCAAAAGATCAAGGAGATATTATGTATGTATCACAGACACATACTCATCAATGTAAGTAGAACAATAGGAGTGAAATACTAAAGTTACACTGAGCCTTCGAATCACACTAACCAATGGCTCATCGTAAGGAAGCAAACAATCTCTTCCTAACGCATAATATTAAGACTATTGGGGTGACATATATAATCAGAATGAAATCCTTAAGCTTCACTGACCATAAAAGTCATCCCAACATAAGAAACAAAAGGCTTTCAATAGGACTCTTGCCAATATGTTCTAATAAGAATGAGTGATGGAGATAAGATCATTGGGAAGACCTAACTCCTCGGGAGACTATCATATTCTCTTGACAATGGAGATTGTCATGCCTATAAAGATAAGATAATCCTTGCCTGTCGGAGAAACACTCACCGATGCCAAGAAGAATGTTCACCACACTTGATCAAAATGACATCGGGATGAAAATATTAATATCTCCCCAAAACAACAATAAAGGGTTCATAACTCTATGAAAAGAGTATATCGTGGAGACACCAACGCACCCTTGGCGACCAACCAAAAACATATGTAAGAAAATGGTGCCAAAACAATATGAAGATTCAGCATCCAAGAAAGCTTGCTTGCATTTGGAGAAGATGGTTTCAATAGAGGTGGATGTTAGGGATGCCATTGAGTATACTGAGACACACCTAAACTAGGAATATTTGGATCATCTTGTTCAAATTTACTTATGGCTCAACAGGGCTTAGTATTAAATGCATTTGTTTATTTCCATAATTCTGTTAGTCCTCAAAAGACATTATGAAGAGACATGTTCTCTTCACTAATATTGATATAAAAGTTAGAACATATGATGGTCATAAGATCATCTATTACGAGGCATCTCTCTTGACTTGAAAAGGACTTTATATATTATATATAAAAGGAAGATATATTATCAATTCTATTTTAGTTAAAGAACTTCTTTACACATGTATACTTTCTGAAAAGCATAATGGAAAAGAATATTTCTACATGGTGATTTATTTTTAGTGTTCAACAATTGTGTAAATTTTCATGATTATATCTTATTGTGCTGTCTCTAAAGTGGTTCTATTGAATTGTTTAGATTTACATTTGTCAGGGCACTTTTGCTGTCACTGTGTGAAGTTCTTTGATTGGTTTCTAGTTGATGTGAATTAAAAATCCTTTTCTGATAATTTACTTTAATTGGTTCTTGTCAAAGATTAAATCCTTTTGAAGAAGTTATTGTGATTGGTTTCCATCAACTCAAGAATTAAATTCCTTTCATAATTTCATAGTAATTCAAGGGAATATCATTGGGATTATATAAGAAGAGCAGCACTGTCACATACAAACCTACACATTTGCACAAGGTGTAAATATCCAAAGTGCCCAACTGTTAGAGTTAAGCTAGGAGATAAGCTCACCAATCACATACATCTGTTTCCATTCATTAATTCAAATAACCCAATAGATTTAGGCACTAGTCTTACTCATTTCATTAATTCAACATATTCATTAGTTGTACCTTGATATTGCTTATACAATTTATACCAAATTAGAACCATACCATTTTCAATCACTATTCAGGCATTAGAAGTAAAAGTAGGCAGCAACTAATCATATATTCCACACCATTTGCCACTGTGGGTAGATCCACCACTCAGCCATGATCACACATCCATTTAATCTACTTCATTAGTAAGGTACACCTGCCTAGATCTAGCAAAACCTAAAGTGCAAGGAGTCATTAACCCTATAGGTTAATTCTGTTTCATTAGTTCAAAAATGTTGCAAATCTAATCATAGAGCCTAGCATCCTCTTAGGATTTATAACCTGCATTTTTTAGACCTAACAGATCGCAAAAGTTAAAGTGATATAATTAATACATAATTAATATCTCAAAGTATTTATATGTTGGGGAACACATTCCAAGAACTTTGGAGACACATGAATTGGTTAGGATGGTAACTTATCCCAACATTGACCTGGGTCCCTCAGGTGCAGGGTGCATCATTAGACATAACAATGGTACCGTCTTAAGGAGCTATTCCAAACCCCTACCCCTTGGGACTAAGAATGAGGCCAAGTTCTTGGCAGTGATTAAGGGGATCCTTTTGTGCAAATATTTAAATTTGAAAAAGGTGCATATTGAAGGGGACTCAGCATTAGTAGTCAATGGTATCAAAACAAGCTCAATGCAGAATTGGAAACTCTAATCCCTCTTGGATCAGGCTCTTGAGCTCCTAAATTTTTTGATGTATATACACTCAACCATATTTACAGGGAAGGGAACTATGAGGCTGATAGTCTAGCTAACGATAGGGCTAATGGGATCGATTGGGACATGTCAATGGTTGAGGTGGAGCTTAGTTGAGTGGTGTTCGATGGGAGTGCTAAAGGATGTTGGCCAGCCATCTCCTCGACATTTATTTCGCTTGTAGTAAATTCTATGGCAAGGGAGTCTTCTCATCATTCCAGGAGAAGAGGACAAGTTTTGCACAATACAGAGCGCTTCATAATCCAAAAGATGTGACCTAAATTCTCAATTTCACACCTTGCTACAGCATGCGAGCTTTAACAACTTTCCCTTTAAATTGGAATGTCCTTGACATTGGAGTAATGTTTTGTTTTTGCAGGATGGAGACGCCCATTAAATTTTGTTGTAGTAAGTAGTAGGTAGATTTCCTTGGAAGAATAACAGATTGTCACTTAATGATCATATGCAAGAAGCAAAGTAGGCTCTTCCTAGAAACTGTAAAAATGGTGCTTGGGAGAGATTTTTTGGTGTTGAAGAACTATTACCATGTTAATACAGATATTTCTTCATGCTTTCTGGCTTCTCTCCTAGATCTTGGGGAGCCAAAGGTGCAGGTTTCCTTCTTTGAGGTGTTCAAAGCTGAAATTATGGTGGATGATGTGGATGTGGCAGCCTTTGCAAAGCTAGGCATTGGGATTCCCTAATCAAAGGATCTTCTGAAGCTTTTCGATCTAGAGGCGGAGGTTGAACACTAGCCTTTTCTCTTGAACATGGATGAGTGTCAATTGGCAAGGTACAAGAGGTGGGCTTCCTAAGGGAAAGAATTTTTGAGGTTGGCCATTAGGATTGAGAAAGAAGATTCAATGTCTTAGATGAAAATATTTGCAGTGTTGGTGAATTTAGAGGAATTCTATTGGCCATCATAGCTGGTTGGAATGGTATTCAAGTAGCTTCTGTTATTATGTTTGCTTTGGTTCTCTAGTAGGCACCTCCTCAAGGAGTCAGTTGGGGTTTGACTGGTCTGTCTAGTATGGGTTGGGGTCTAATTGTTAGTGGGGGTTTTCATTTTTCCAATTTTTTTGATGTATGGAGGAATCAAGCCTCAATTTGTAATAGCTCATAGAGAAATGAAATGAGCTGACATGAGCTCAACTTGAATGTAATATTTTTTAACAATCAATGTATTTCATGCACTTTAGGTGTGATTTACTAATAACAAAAATCCTGCCTACTGCAGAAACTAATAATAATGTAAAAGTGAAACCTTAAAAAAATTGAACATTTATTTTGGAAGTTAAAATTGTTCTTTCAAAAGCAATGATTTTAGAAGGTGAAGTTCTTTCAAAAGCAATATATGAGTGAGATTCTTGTGGCAAGTATTAACATTCATTTTGGAAGGTGTTTAGTTGTTCTTTCAAAAGCAATATATGAACTTGAGATACTTGTGGCAAGTCCTACCACTCATTAAGGATAATAAATACACTCTATTTGCTTCCTAAATGAAGTAGTTACTTTAATAGATCATAGTCTTAATGAAGGTATCAACCTAAATAAATGTGGCACCCAATGCAAAGAGAGTAGTCCCCACCTGCAATAGAAATAGATAACTCTGCAGGGAACCAAACCATCACAAGTTCCTCTTTGTTTATTTATTCACATTAGTGTTCTAATGAAGATCAATTTTAGGACTCCATCACCATGGCTGAAATCTCTGGAGGGAAAGCATGGCAAAAATCAAATGTTTAATTTGATTTTTATTTTCTAACAGGTTGTAGATGTGGGTGTGTAATCTTTATCTATACTTGGTCACTTTTGCCTTTTGAACAAAAGTGTGCCTTTTCTTATCCCAAGCACTCTTCTTGCCAAAAGCATGCCTCTTTTCATCCTATGTGCACCTTTTTCCAAAGGTGCACTAATTCATCTTGCAGGCACTTTGTTTTACAAATGCGTGCAGATTCCTGCCCTAGATGCTTCATTACCATAGGTGTGTCATTTTTGTGCATCGGCACTCCAGCCATACGTACGATAGTGCCTCTCTTCCCATGGGTGCACCATTACCATAGCCATGCCACTTTTCACCTTGGGCGCACCATTTTGTGCCTATGGTTTTCTATGCTTTTCCCTAGCATTTATGACTCCTAATGACCCCCTAACCTACCCAAAAGGACCCAAGATTAGGTACTCACCAGTTTACTAGCTCCTACTAGTCACTGGAATTGTCCAATGCACTCAACGTGATGTCAATGATGAGGAATAGCGACTCGATCTCCCATTGCTCTCTCCTTTTCTTCTCTCTGAAGGGTTTGTTAAGCTTGTGTGGAGAAATGACTAGAAATGGGCCCCCCTGCCACTATTTATAGGCCTCTGAGCCCTAATATTCATCCTTAACCTTTCTAAACCCTCCCAAATTACCCTATTTTACCCCTAGTCTTCAATTTTTCATCTTTCACCTTTCCCTTTCCTTATTTCCATATCATCCCCTTTTCTTTGAGAATTTTTTTCAAAAATGTTTATCTTTTCAAAACAAATTCTCAAGGGGGCATCCATTATCCATTCTTTGTTTCCTTATCCATTCTCCGTTCCCATCACTAACTAGGCATCTTTTTCTTTGACATGACACCACCTTATGGCACACTATATCAAAGAGCGGAAAGTTGTAGACACCTAATATTCACCAATGCATTCTTCATGTCACTACATCACATTTACATCACTTCTAACTTAATTATTCAATTTCCATTCTTCCATATCAATTAAATAATTCATGTATCTCCATCATATTCCTGCATATTAATTAAATAATTCAAATTATTTAATTAAGCTAATTTCTCTCCACAATTTAATTTAATAAATTTAAATTATTTATTTAATTGAATACCCCATTTCCTCCAAATAAATAAAATTTAATATTTTATTCATTTATCCATGTGCACATCAAATTAAATAATTAATTTATTCAATTTCCCTATTTTTCCCTCTAACCATAATTTCCTCTCATTACTATGATCACTCTCAATCAGAATAGTTAACAGATCAATCAAATCAGTTGGACTTAATCAATCTATTTTGTTAACAAATTGATGTAGGAGCATCCAGAGGTGTAAGGGCAATCTTGCATCACCCAAAATAATGAACATTCAAAATGGTTGACATTGTTTTCATTTCTTTTCAAAATTTATAGTTCTAGTTCCATAATCGCTTGAATAATGATATAGAACTTTTAGTTTTTCCAAACTGCTAAAAATAATAAACTGCTATTTTTAGAAAGTTTGCATTTGGGTACATATGGAAGTGAAAATTTACAGGAAGCTTCATAATTGAAAAATAAGACCTTTGGCAAAGGAATCAGGCAAAGATCATTTGTAAGCCGAAATATATTAAAGTTTTCGTTTCCTGAAAAACCCCTGAAAAAGTTTGAAAGTCAAGTTTGAGGCACTAAAAGGCCCCGTACGACCCTGAAAATGGGTGGAATTGATAGAGAAAATTCTTACCGCATAGAGAACTCTACGAGCTTTTCAATTCTTCAAATGGTTCGTCAATTAGACACCTGGATCAAAAGTTATGGCTCCCAGAAGTTGACCTATTTTTGGAGGGAGTTGCAAATTTTGAAATTTTGGTTGGAGGCTACCAAAAAGAGCTTTACATGACCATTTTTGGGAACCCTTGGAGTAGTAGAGATAAGGGGGAAAGTGTAGAGTCAACAAAAGGTGGGAAAATTGAAACCGTAGCAGATTTGGGGCTACATAAGGCAGAAGGTTCTAGAGCCTGGAGATAGGAAGCTGTAATGTGTTGCAGCCTCTGGAGGATTCATCCTCTGATTGTATTTGAGCTTTTGTAATGTAATGTGTTATCCAAATCAATAAAAGAACATTCCTATTTTCTGTGTGCAATTTATGTTGTTGTGTGTTTTATTATTTTACCCCTTCATCAAATCGTATTAGTGTTCGGATAAGGTGCCACTAACCTTGTAAATCCCATTATTGTATTATTCCATTTATTATTTGTAATTACTCATAAGGGATGTACAAGTTTCACTGGTAGAAGTAAAAAATTATTTACTGTCCATGGTAATTACGGAGTTATTGCACGATAAGTCCCAAAGTTACCGACGGTAGTTATGGGATGTCATTTACTATGGTAAATGGTAATTGGTCAAAGTGAGGTGCACATGTGGAGGAATAATCTATTTTTAGTGTTATGACGCACGTCATAGATGTTGTAAGAAGGTGTAAGAGATTCTATGACAGTTGTAAGTTGTCATAATAATCTATGACACTTATAATAGCATATGACACGTCATAAGATGTTGTAAGTGGATATTTAGGTATTCAATCTTGCATGGACACATTTTTCTAGGTGTAGGATGCGTGTATGATAGCATTTATGACCCCGTAAGAGCCTATTCTTGGCCATGGAAGCCCAAGGTTGTATTGTTGACTCTTGACCATTGTTATGGGCTTGTAAGAAGTCATTTAATGTCTTGAGGTTGTGTAAATTCTATATAAACCATAGCACAGTAGATGAGATGCAAAAAATAACAGTTTATAGGTACCTAGGTTTTGTCAGAGTGAAGGTTGGAGGACAAAGGAAGTGAATGTATTTGTAATCTCCTTTTGTGAAGATAATACAACTCAACCTCTTTTCTTGGTGGAGTTTTTTACCCAAAAGGGTTTTCTCCACGTTAAACACTTGTGTTATGTGCTTCATTCTACTTCTGGTATATTTTTGTATTATGGGTTTATGTTTTGTTACAATCTCCATTGTTAATAGCACACAATTAAAGATTGCTGAAATTTATCTCGAATCAGATTTCCATTGAAGTAGTGTTGCTTTCATTTCTAACATTTGGTATCAAAGCCTATCCAACTTTGACTCTTGGGTGGTAGTGTGGAAGCTGTAGTTGTAGTGGGAGATTTGGTTGTGTTTGTTTTGTAGATCTTGTGTTGATATTATGGGTGCATCCACCATTGCATCGACCTCTCAATTGGACATTATGAAGTTCAATGGAACAGGGTATGAGTTATGGAAGCTGAAAATAGAAGATTTGTTGGAAGAAAGAAACCAATGGTTGGTTGTTCAAAAAGAGAAGAAACCTGATGATGTCTCTCAAGATGAGTGGGATAGACTGGATAAGAAGGCACAGGGAACCATCCGGCTATGTCTTTCAGACTCTGTCCTATTGAATGTTGGAAAGGAAGAGACTGCATACAAGTTGTGGAAATGGTTGGGTGAGATCTCTCAAGCCAAGAGTATGGTAAATAAACTTTATTTAAAAAGAAAATTATTTTCCATGAAAATGCGAGAAGGTGAATCAATTGCAGAGCATTTAAACTTTTTTAATTTGTTAGTGAGTCAGTTTGATCCAGTAGATGTTGAGGTTAGTGAGGAAGATAAATGTATCTTACTTCTTTGTTCTTCACTTGAGTCTTGGGAAAATGTTATCCTTTCTATCAATACTAACTTTGCGGATCCAAAGTTGGATGCTCTTGTTTCAATTCTACTATCACAGGAATTGAGGAAGAAGAGTTAGGATAGTTTAGGGGATGCTCTCAGTGTCAGGGGAAGGTCTAAGGAAAGGGGACCTAAAGGAGATCAGAAAGGGGCTAAGGAGAAGTCTAAGGGCTGGTCTAAGACTCCTAGTAAAAAGAATAGAGTTAAGTGTTGGAACTGCGGTAAAAGGGGACATGTGAAGAAGGAGTGAAAAAATCCCAAGAAATAGTGGGAGAGTGCTTCAAATAAGTCCTTGAATGCAGGTGAAGAAGTTTTACTTTCTGCATGTAATCTTGTTTCTAATGATCACTGGTTCGTTGACTCAAGATGCTCATTTCATATGACTCTGCATAAGGAATGGTTCTCCTCATATGAAGAATATGATGGAGGTAATATCTACCTTGGTGACAACTCTTCATATCTAATTGATGGGAAAGGAAAGGTATTGTTGTGTTTCAGTGATGGGAGGATTAAAACCCTCCCTAGTGTTTTGCATGTTTTTGGATTAGCTAGAAATCTGATTTTAGTTTCAAAGTTGAATGATTTGGGAATGCATGTGACATTTGACAAGCATGGTTGCAGATTAGTGAGAGGGAACTTGGTGGTAGCGAAGGGGAAGAGATTCAGAAGCCTGTTCAAGCTTGAAGCCACTATAGTTTATAATGCCTCCTATGTATCTGAGGCTAATACTGAAAATGCATGTATGTTGTGGCACCATAGATTGGACCACACATGCAATAATGTATTAAAAACTATTAAGAATAAAAATTTGTTGGATAGTTTCTCTTATTCTGATCAGCACTTTGAGTTCTGTAAGCATTGTATGTTTGCTAAAAAAATAGAAAATCATTTCCTTGAGGAAGCAATAGAGTAAAAGAGAAGTTAGAAATTATTCATATGGATGTGTTTAGACCTGTGGATAATGAATCTATCAGAAAATATTGCTATTTTGTAACCTTCATTGATGATGTATCCAAATTTACATGGATTTATTTTATGAAGCATAAATCTAAAGTTTCCACTAAGTTTAAGGAATTCAAAATCTTAGTAGAGAACCAATCAGGTTTAAAGATAAAAATATTAAGATCTGACAATGGAGGGGAATATTGCTCTAAGGAATTTGATGAATTTTACAAGCATGTAGGTATAATCAGACAAAAGACAACTCTGTATACACCATAGCAGAATGTTGTTGCAGAAAGGATGAACCGAACAATTATGGAAAGGGCCAGAAGTATGCTTGGTGATGCATAGTTGGATAAATGCTTTTGGGTAGAGGCCATTTGTACTCCTTTCTACTTGATAATTAGATCTCCTTGTAAGGTTCTTGATTTGACACCTTATGAAGTGTGGATAGGTAAGAAACCTCCTGTTTCACATTAAGGGTTTTTGATTGTGAGTCTTTTATTCATGTGCCTAAGGAAAAATGATCTAAGTTGGATCCAAAAGATGAAAAGTGTACATTCATTGGATATGGTGATAATATAAAAGGTTATAAGCTTTAGAATCCACTAACCTACAAGATTATTTTTTCTAGAGATGTTATTTTTAGGGAACTTAGAGCTATTTTTGAACCTGAGCAGGTGAAAGAAAAAGATGAAAAGGTAAAGAAGGTGCACTTTGATTTAGTGCAGTAAGATGCACCTCAAGAAGAAAAGAATGATGGATTGGGGGGTGAAGAAGAAGAAGAAGATTCAAGTAGTTCTGATAAAGATGAATCTGTTGTTACAGAAGAAGTTGGTGCAGATGATCATGCAAAAGAATGAGTAGAGTCTCTTGCTCCACCCTTGAGGAGATCCACAAGACAACAGAATCTTGAAGAAGAAATTTATATGCAACAACCTATAGGTTTTGAGGTAAAAGGAAAAGAACATTGGGTTTTCAGGTTGAAGAGGTCTCTTTATGGTCTAAAACAGACCTCCAGAATATGGTATCAAAAGTTTGACTCATTTGTTTTGAAATTGGGTTTTGTTATAAGTGAGGAGGATCACTGTGTTTACATTTATTGTGTTGATAATTCTATACTGGTTATTTCTTTGTATGTTGCTTTTCTACAATACTAAGGGTATGAATAGTGAGCTTAAAGCCTAACTTTTAGGTGCATTTCAGATGAAGGATCTTGGTGCTACAAGGTATATTTTAAGAATGGAGATCAGGAGGGATAGAGTTAACAGAAAGCTTTGGTTGTCACAAAGTAAGTATGTGAATACTATTTTGCAATGATTTAGTATGCAGGACTATAACCCAGTTAGAGTTCCTTTAGCCATTGGTACTAAGCTTTCATTAGATATGTGTCCAAAGATAGAGGATGATCTTGAGGATATGTCTAATGTGCCATATGCTAGTGTTGTAGGGAGTTTGATGTATGCAATGGTTTGCACTAGACAAGATATTTCCGAAGTGGTGGAAGTTTTGAGAAGATTTATGTCTAACCCTAGTAGACAACATTGGAACTATGCGAAGATGGTGTTTAAATATCTTCCAGGTACACCTGATCATTGTTTGGTTTATTTTGGTAATGATAGTGCTGATAAATCTTTGGATATATAGGGTTTTGTTGATGTAGATTGGGCAAGTGACTTGGATAGTTGAAGGTCCACTAGTGGCTATGTGTTTACTCTATTTGGAGGTGCAGTGAGTTGGATGAGTAAGAGGTAGCCCACAATTGCTTTGTCCACCATAGAAGCATAGTATATGGCTGCAACTCATGTCTCAAGGAGGTAGTTTGGTTGAGGAGACTATGTACAGGTATTGGTTTTAATTATAGGATCATTCAGATTGGTTGTGATAGCTAGAGTGCTATATGTTTGTCCGAGAATCCCATGTATCATACTTAGACTAAGCATGCTAATGTTTAGTATCACTTTGTTTGAGAGTTGCTTGTGAATAGAAAAATTGAGCTGAAGAAGATAAACACTCAGGAGAATGTTGCAAATTCATTGACTAAGCCTCTGAGCATAGAGAAGTTCGTATGGTGAAGAGAGGCCATGGGCCTTGTTTCTAGTACCTGATTATTTTTCATTTGATTTCCTATGGGTTGATTTACAATGTATAATGTCAAGTGGGAGAATGTTGGGATAAGATGTCATTAACCTTGTAAATCCCATTATTGTATTATTCTATTTATTATTTGTAATTACCCATAAGGGATGTACAAGTTTCTCTGACACAACTAAAAAATTATTTACTATCCATGGTAATTACGGAGTTACTACATGGTAAGTGCCGAAGTTATCAGTGGTAGTTATGGGATGTCATTTACTATGGTAGATGGTAATTGGTCAAAGTGGGATGCACATGTGGAGGAATAATCTATTTTTAGTGTAATGATGCACGTCATAGATGTTGTAAGAAGGTGTAAGAGATTCTATGACAACTGTAAGTTGTCATAAGAATCTATGACACTTGTAATAGCATATGACACATCATAAGATGTTGTAAGTGGCTATTTTTAGCCCCAAGGCGTTTAAGCTTGCATGGGCACATTTTTCCAAGTGTAGGATGCATGTATGATAGCATTTATGACCCCGTAAGAGCCTATTCTTGGCCATGGACACCCAAGGTTGTATTGTTGACTCTTGACAAGTGTTATGGGCTTGTAAGAAGTCATTTAATGTCTTGAAGTTTTGTAAATTATATAAAAACCATAGCATAGTACATGAGATACAAAAAATAATAGTTTAATGGTACCCAGGTTTTGCCGGAGTGAAGGTTGGAGGACAGAGTAAGTTAATGTATTTGTAATCTCCTTTTGTGAAGATAATACAACTTGACCTCTTTTCTTGGTGGAGTTTTTTACCTGAAAGGATTTTCTCCATGTTAAACACTTGTGTTATGTGCTTCATTCTACTTCTGGTATATATTTGTATTGTGGTTTTATGTTTTGTTACAATCTCCATTGTTATTATCACACAGTTAAAGATTGCTGAAATTTATCTCGAATCAAATTTCCATTGAAGTAGTGTTGCTTTCATTTCTAAAAATCAGAGCAAGGGTTCCTAAGTGTGTAGACAGATCGCCGACTATAAGGCAGTTTGTACCAGGACCTAAGGTTGTGGGTTTGCTGTAGAGATCAAAATTCCTCCATGAAGAAACCATGGTGGGATAAATGCTTTGATGGAAGAGGGTTTTAGAGCCCTACAAATGCAAATCAATGCATTACAAGAGGAGCTATGAAGAGGGTCTGAGCCGAGAATAAGAGAAGAAAGTGAAGATGAAGCTGAAGAAGAGCTATCTGAGGAAGAACAAGAAGCTACAAGAGATCCTGTAAAAGTTAGGTTGTTGAGGGCCATTTCAAAGATTGGAAAGAGAGCAAGGATTGAAGTCTCTACCTATTTTGGGAATCTGAACCCAGAAGAGCCCATTGATTAGATCAATGATATGGAAGAATATTTTGAGTATGAAGATGTGGAAGATCCAAAACAGGTCAAGGTTGCAAAAATAAAGTTGAAGGGCCATGCCAGTATTTGGTGGAAGGAGGTCCAATTAGAGAGAAATATAAGAGGAAAAGGAAAGATTACCAGATGGGATCAGATGGTGGACAAACTAAACATGTAGTTCCTTCTTATGGACTATGAGTTAGAGTTGTTAAAGAAGCTGCAAGGATTGAGACAAGGTAACAAGTCTGTTAAGGAGTATACAAAAGATTTCTATAAGATTACTATTAGGACAAGCCATGTAGAGGCCAACAAGGAGAAGGTAGAAGATCCTATAGAGGATAAAATGAAGATCCAAAGAAAAGTGAAGAAGCTGGCCAAGACTAGTCGAGATTAGAGAGGAGATAATGCCTACTACCCTCGTGACCAGAATAATGGTGAGTAAAGAGGAAGAGGAAGAGGCTGACCTAGGCAAGGACCTGGAAGAGGAGGTTTAAGAGGAACCTATTTTGAATGTGGAGAAGGACATCGAGCATACGAGTGTCCACAACATCAAGGAAGGACAAACAAGAGACCTGAAGGCAATGCACAAGTTGCACATGTAGATGAAGATGCGCAATCTGAGCATTCTGAAGATGTTGAAAGGGGAGAATCCCTAGTTGTTAGAAGAACCTTGTTGAATGAGGAGAAAGAACCAAATTAAAGGAAGAGTTTATTCTGCATAAGGTGCAAATGTGAAGGTAAGTGTCGTGATATTATTATTGGAAGTGGAAGCACTGACAATCTTGTTTTAGAGGAGATGGTTAACAAGTTGAAGTTGACAAGAAGAAGTCATCCACATCCATATCAAATTGCATAGTTGCATAAGGACCATAGGGATTTGGTTAATGAGCAGTGTTTAGTCAAGTTCAAGATCACCTCATCATACTGATGGATGGATGTCATATGCTATTGGGAAGGCCATGGCAGTATGATAGGTGTGCTATCTATGATGGCAATGCAAATACCTATTCTCTGACAAAGGATGGAGTTCGTCATAACTTGAAACCCTTGAAGGAGGGGGAAGAAAAGGTATGTAGTACTACCAAAATTTGTTTGGTATATGGTAAGAAATTTTTTGAAGGTATGAAGAAACATGAGCATCATTCCTTTGTGTTGATTCCTAAGATCAACTAAGAGAAATGTGAAGATGTACCAACAGAACTCTCAAATTTGTTGGAAAAATTTTAGGATATTGTCTCTAATAATGTACCAGAAGGTTTACCACCGATGAAGAAGATAAGTCACCAAATGGATTTGATACCAGGAGCTAGTTTGCTGAATAAGGCAGCCCATAAAATGACTCCTACAAAGAATGAAGAGCTGAATAGACAAGTTCATGAGTTGTTAAGGAAGGGACTAATAAGGGAGAGCCTAAGTCCATGTGAGGTACTTATAGTAGTAGCACTAAAGAAATACGGAGATTGGAGAATGTGTACAAATTCCCAAGCCATCAACAAGATCACAATCAAGTATAGATTTACATTAACCAAAATGGATGACATAATGGATTGTTTGAGTGGAGCCAAGTACTTTAGGAAGATTGATCTAAAGAGTGGGTATCACCAAATCTAAATTAGAGAAGGAGATGAATGGAAGACAACCTTCAAGACAAAGGAAAGTTTGTATGAGTGGTTAGTCATGCCATGTGGGCTAACCAATGCACAGACCACATTCATGTGGCTCATGAACGAGGTATTTAAAGAGTTTTTAGAAAATTTTGTTATTATTTATTTAGATGACATTTTTATCTTTAGTAAGACTTGGGATGAGGATCTGATGCATATGAGAAGAGTTTTAGAGAATTTGAGGGAGGATAAGTTGTTGATGAATATGAAGAAATGTAGTTTTGTAAAGGAGTTGGTATACTAGGGATTTATTGTCTTAGAGGAAGGTCTTAAGATTGACATAGAAAAAGTAGCGACTATCATAGAATGGTCTACACCAAGGAGTTCTACAGAGGTATGATCTTTTCATGGTTTGGCAAGTTTTTACAAAAAAATAATCTAAAATTTTAGTAGCATTTGTGCACCCCTAATTGAGACAATGAGAGTGGATAGAAAAGAGTTTAAATGGACTACAGGAGCAGCCAAGAGTTTTGATACATTGAAGCACAAAGTCACCAAGGAGTGCTACAAAGGTAAGATCTTTTCATGGTTTGGCAAGTTTTTACAGAAAGTTTATCAAGAATTTTAGTAGAATTTGTGCACCCCTAACTGAAACAATGAGAGAGGATAGAAAAGAGTTTAGATGGACTAAAGGAGTAGACAAAATCTTTGATACATTGAAGTAGAAAGTCACAGAGAAACCAGTTTTGGCACTTCTAGATTTCAATAAGGTATTTCAGGTAGATTGTGATGCTAGTGGTAGTGCTATAGGAGCGTTTTTGTGTCAAGAAGGTAAGCCCATTGCCTATTGCAGTTAGAAGCTTAATGATGCCAAGAAAAAGTATTATGTTTATGATTAGGAGTTTTATGTTATAGTTCAGGATTTGAAGAAATGGAGAAATTATTTTTTGCCAAAAGAGTTTGTTTTATATACTGATCATCAGGTTTTGCAGTATCTTAATAGTCAAGAAAAGTAAAATCAAAGGCACTTAAAATGGGTTGAGTTTTTGCAAAGTTATACTTTTGTTTTGAAGCACAGGAGTGGGAAGTCCAACAAAGTTGCAGATGCCTTAAGCAAAAGGTAAAATTGTTGACAAAAATGAAGATAAAGGTTGTTGGGTTTGATGAGATTAAAAGTTTATATCCTAAAGATCTAGATTTTGCAGACGCTTGGAAAGCTTGTTTGGAACCTGTTACTTTGGATAGGACAAAATGGTTGGATTTCATAATCTAAGATGGTGTGTTGTTTAGAGGAAGCCAATTGTGCATTCCAAGGAGTTAGATGAGAGAAAACCTAATTAAGGAGAAGCATGGTGGGGGATTAGCTAGACACTTTGGTCAAGATAAGACCATTGTTAGTGTTAGTGATTAGTATTATTGGCCACAGTTGTAGCAAGATGTGAAGCAAGATGTGAGGAAATTTGTGTAGAGTTGCTGAGTGTGTTAGATGGTAAAAGGAACAAGTTAGAATATAGGGCTATATCAGCCATTATCTATACCAGAGAGGCCATGGGATGATATTAGTATGGATTTTGTTCTTGGTTTACCAAGGACACAAAGAGGACATGATTCCATTTTGTGGTGGTGGACAAATTCTTGAAGATGCAATATTTTATTCCTTGTAAAAAGACAAATGACGCTATTCATATTACAGAGTTATTTTTTAGAGAGGTGGTGAGACTACATGGTCTGCCTTAGAGCATAGTTTCATATTGAGATACCAAGTTTGTTGGTTATTTATGCATGACATTGTGGAAGAAGTTGAGGAGAAATTTGAAGTTTAGTTCTGTACACCATCCATAGACTGATGGATAGATGGAAGTGGTGAATAGGAGTTTGGTTAACTTGCTATGATGCTTAGTAGGAGATAACCCCAAGGGATGGGATTTGTTTTTACCATGGGTAGAATTTGCTTACAACAATTCTGTCAATAGAAATACAGGTAAATCACCATTCTAGATTGTTTATGGGAGTAGTCCAAGAAATGCTTTAGAGTTAAGGAAGATGGATAAGGAAGAAAAGACAAGTTTCGAAGCTGAAGACTTTGCAAAACACCTGAAGAATTTGCATTGAAGAGGTGAGAAAGAACATTAATAAGATGAATATCCAGTACAAGGCTAAGGTAAATCAGAAGAAGAGATATAAGGAATTTTAGTTAGGAGATGAAGTCATGATTCACTTGAGAAAAGAGAGGTTTCCAGTTGGAACATATAATAAGTTGAAAATGAAGAAATTTGGACCGTGCAGGATTCTAAAGAAGCATGATTTAGGAAATGCATATGAGGTAGATATGCCGAATAGGATCAACATATCCCCTGTGTTCAATATTGCTAATTCAACAAAATATCATGAAGGTGGAATAGAGGATGGACCAATAGAAGAACAGTGGAGTATTTTGGCATCTACTTCAAAGGAGGAGATAGAAGAGATCTTGGATAGCCATGTGGGAAGAAGTACTTAGAATAGGCAATATGAAGAATATTTAGTGAAATGGAAAGGAAGGCCTGTTGAAGATTCTTCCTAGTTCTCTAAGGCAGATGTTGACTATTTGGGGTTTTCCTCAAACACCTAAGATGTGACAAGGTCACTTCTCAAAATTACCTTGGGTGTCTAATGTAGGAGCATCCAGATGTGTAAGGGCAATCTTGCATCACCTAAAAATAATGAAGATTCATAATTGATGATCTTATTTTCATTTCTTTTCAAAATTTATATTTCTGGTTCCATAATCACTTGAATAATGATATACAACTTTCAGTTTTTCCAAACTACTATATTTGGAAAGTTTGCATTTGGGCATGTATGGAAGTGAAAATTTGCAGGAAGTTTTGTAATTGAAAAATAAGACCTTTGGAAAAGGAATCAAGCAAAGATCATTTGTGAGCTAAAAGATATTAAAGTTTTCATTTCTTGAAAAACCCTTGAAAAAGTTTCAAAGTCAAGTTTGAGGTGCTAAAAGGCCTCGTACAACCCCGAAAATGGGTAGAATTCACAGAGCTAATTCTTAGCATGTAGAGCACTCCATGAGCTTTCTAGCATTTCAAAAAGTTTGTCAATCAAACACCCAAATCAAGAGTTATGGCTCCCGAAAGTTTACCTATTTTTGGAGGGAGTTGCAAAATTCAAAATTTTGTCTAGAGGCCACCAAAAAGGGCATTATATGACCATTTTTGGGAACCCTTGGAGTAGTAGAGATAAGGGAGAAAGTGTAGAGTCAAGAAAAGGTGGGAAAATAGGAACCCTAGTAGATTTAGGGCTACAAAAGGTAGAAGGTTCTAGAGCCTGGAGATAGGAAGTTGTAATGTGTTGCAGCCTATGGAGGATTCAGCCTCTGATTGTATTTGAGCTTTTGTAATGTAATGTGTTGTCCAAATCAATAGAAAATTCCTATTTTATGTGTCCAATTTATGTTGCTGTGTGTTTTATGATTTTACCCCTTCATCACAAATCAATCAATCCACATATCCACATATCAAAGGAGTGAATCCATTGGAGTTGGGTGCACTTCAATACGCTTGATCAATAAAGTTGAATTTGCTTGCAAAGGAAGGTAATTTTGTGTTTAATTTGGGTTCTTTCATTTATCTTTGCAATGTAGATTTTATCTCTCATAGTGTGATTAATATCTATAACCATATTACAGTGTTTCTCCATTGGTCAATATTATTTTTCTTTTTGTTTTTCTCCATTTGTCAATAAAGTAAAAAAATGTAAGCATTATGTTAAATAGCCATTAATAGCTTGCAACAATTTTATATATTATAACATTTCATATCACTATGTAAGATTTCTTAAGGTTGTGAGATTTTGCTCTTGTGTAGTACTACATAATGCATTTCCATTATTTTGTAGCATTTTTATATATTTTGTAACATTTCTTCCCATTTTGTAGGACTATCATTTAGTTTTGAAATATTAGGTTCTATTTATTCACACTTATTATCACTATGTAGTTTATACCATTGTTCTATAATTTCTAACATGCCTTACCATTACATAATTTTTAACATTGTGTAGGCATATATAGTTTATGCAGTTGAAGCATTGTGTAACACTATTATAACCAGAGTTTAATTTTTCATAGCATTACATAAACATTTGAAAGAATGGCCAAATAAATGGTATTAGATGATCCTTTCTTGAAGATAAATAACCTAAGGACATTGGGATGTCTATAAACTACTTATTGAAAACTCAGATAATGTATTGGATTAAATCCATAAAGCTTAGAGTGCATATGTACACCATTTTGTATAGTATTTTGACATGAAACTCATGCAACTTTAACCTATTTTGTTCATTTTACTTTTACCTATGTTGTTCTTTTAAAATGATGGCATGTGTCTTTAGAAAGTCATCCTTAGTACTTTGTATGAGTGGCTTAAAATCTAAAACTAATGTACTATTTTTATTTAAACACTTTTAAAATAATGGTACAAAATTATCAACTGAACTCCAAAATAATAGTTACTTTACTCAATTGATATCCTGCAACCATTGTTTTAGTCTACATGGATCCTATTATTACAAAATTTTGCGCCCCTCATTTTTTAATGATATCTTATAATTTGACCACCATAATCTCATTATCAGTGGTTAGTTCTAGCTTCACTTTTTATTTTTAGTATTAGGGTTGGCATGTTTCCTTTTTCTTAATTTCTTTCTTTATATAGTTGATTTATACCAAAGTTCATTTGATACTATTCTACATGCTTTGTCTCAAAAAAATCTCTTAAGTTATTTTCAAATAGAAATTGAAATTAAATAGAAATCGGTTCTAGATGTGGAATTTAAATTTAAAATTTAGGTTCACTAAGGAATACCCAAAAGAAAATTGATTAAAGATGTGTTCGTTGTTAATTCATAGACCTATCATTATGCCATGGTAAGATACTTTTTTTCAATTATTCCGTTTGAATAGATAAAGAATTGATACAATTCTTGTGATCTATCACTCTTCATGTTTGTTGATATCCATTGGACTCAATGTAATAAAACCTTGGTTTTTATCATACGTATTTCAAAAATCATGTTATTAAGTGATATGTTTTGATTTGATATTCATTAAACATTGATATTGAATATGCAACAAGTAAATTCCCATAATTTGCATATTGATACATAGTGGTTTTATTTTCAAAATCTTCATATTAAAAACCCTATGTTTGATCCCAAAATAACTATATTCAGTTACCTTTAATTTGAATATCAAAGGTATTTTTATAGGGTGGAATTTCTTTTCAGTTTCAATGGTTTAAATTTTTATAATCTATGGGTTTTGATAAATACAATCATGTTCTATGGGCTCAATATTATTTTTTGGTTCATCATATACATATGTGTAAGCACATTGGCTTAGGGTTATGTAGACTTGACAATTGGTAACACCATGGTATATGTCTTGGCATCATGGCATTAGTCGTATCATCCTAGTGTTTTATGTGAATTTTTTTATCATCCACATGCATTGCATATTAGCATGGTGGGAAATTAATGTTAGTAGCTAAACATAAACCCTGCTATTAGAAATTAGTACTTTTGGGTAGTTGTCAACTTCCTCTCAAAGATACATTGGTAAAATATATTTGCATTTTCATTTTTTATATGTAGGTGGATAGATAGTGGAGCCATGGAAATTTTTTTCCTAGGAAATTCCTCTTCAAGCATTTTTTAGTATGAGTTAAGTTTTAAAAGATACATTTTAGGTGGTGATATATGTTTTTGAGGTGGTATTGATATTATTTTTATACAAAGATCATTCCCATAGCTTCAAATGGTTTACCAAAATATTGTTTAGTATTATTTTCAAAGGATTTACTGCTTTGTAGGTTTTTTTAATATGCACATTTTACAAGGGTTTGATCATTTTTACTTTTGTTGAAATCCATCCTGTATACTATTTTTGAGTTGTTCTTATTTCATTTCTATTTCCCTCAAATTTTTATTAAGTTCCTTTTCAAAAAAATTAGCTAATTACTTTTCCTCTCTTGAGTTAGCCTTAGTGGGTTAAAAGTTTGTCTTCACCTTCAAGATAATTTACAATAATTTTGTTTTTGTTCATACTCTTGTTGCTTCAAAATCTTTGAGTTTCCCTTTCACTATCTGAAAAAACTTTATTTTCTCTAACTTTTTCAATGGGTTCACAAGTTCATGAACCTCCCAAAAACCTAATTAGTTATTCTTGTTTTGTTGATCTTTTGGAAGGTTCAAAAGTTCTCAAACCTTCTGAGTGGTCGATAATTTTTTTTTTTAGTTAGTTTGAAACTTCTTAAACTTTTCAAAAAGCCAAAAGATTTATGTGTCAAAAGTTTTAAAGGTTTTAAAACCTAGATAAGTGTTGAAAGAGTTGTTGGTTTCTCAAATGTTTAGACAAAGTGAAGATAAATATTTCCAATTTTGGTTAGTTCACAAGTTCGTGAACTTGATGAAAAGTTAAAATGGTTCAAAAGTTCACAAGTTTGCTGATTTGTTGAAAGGCTGAAAAAGATTCAAGATTGTTAAAAAATAATGAGCCGAGCTTAGTTTGAAAATTCTTAAGCTTTCAAAAGTGCTAACAAGGCTTATAAATTTTCCAAAATCATGAAATTGTTGAAAATGTTCTCGAAACCTTAAAAGCTTCAACATTTTAGAAGGTTGTAAAACTTTCCATTTTTTTAAAAAGTTAGAAGTTTTTAAAATGGACCTATTTAAATGAAGTTAAAGAGATTCATAGGCCCAATTGTGATATCATTTACATTTTTTAACAAGAGCTCTATTGTGACATGTTGGTGTCGGCATCCTTCTACAAATTTCAAGGATTTCTACTCTACTCAGTAAGGTAGGTTACATGTGTTCTAAATTGAAATCCTAGTATAAATTCAGCCACATGATCACAATAGAGATTGAATTGTTGAAATTCCTTATTACCTCTTATGTATTTTAATGAAGTATGTGCATTCTATCTTTGGCCTCCTCCCAAATAAAATCATAGTCCTTGTTGTGCATCAAAATCTTCTTGAAGTAATGAATACATGTTTATCTGTACAATTGTCTCTGACCTGCAATGTAAGTATCTCTTTGAACAAAGAAATCAAGGGTTGTGGAATTCTTCATTGCTCATTTGTAGTAATGAATTATTTTCTTTGTTAAGTTCTATTCAAGGAATTGTATAACATCTTTTAGGAAAATAGTAGGAATAGTTACATCGTGGATGGATTATTACGTAGAATTGTCTGGTTTGGCCATTAGCCCGGACTACCTTAAGGAAACACACCTTAAATTCTATTTTCTATTCGATGTGAGATCCAACCCATCGATCAATGAGAACTTTCAGTAATGAACTTGATGCCACTAAATTCATCAGATGCACAATACCTACAATCATTCTTCATAAATGCAAAATACCCCTATTTTGCAGAATCCAATAGAAACTCTCCATCTTGATTCTTCTTCAGTCAGTGAGACCTTCTACTAATTCAATTTCTACAACTCCATCAAAATACCTAAAACATGGTCTTCATTCCTATCCTTAGAAGAAATAGTGATGTGGCTTTTCTCATGAGCCAGACGTATAATGAAATAGGCCCACATAATTGTATTGAAGATGTATTATATATCCACCTACTAGTTTTCTGACAAGAAAATAGTGCCACATTCAAATGAAAGCTAAATATATATGAAATCTTAAGTAGCTAACCCTTATATAAGAAAATTAGAATTTAATATAATTGACTATTAGAAGCCTAACAAAATTGAAATGTCATATAAATAAAAAGGTTCTTACTTTTCCACAACGAGACTCTACTTGATAATGGAAAAGGAAGACATGAGATCCTACGGGTGCTACGTGGGTTTCATTATATTCACAAAGCACCTACAATATATAGAATGACACATATAAACAATAGCATAATGATTTCAAAATGTATCAACCAGTCGATTACTGTATTGTATCTATATAGTATATTAATAATGTATAGACAATATCATTGATTTACATATTTTTCAATTCAAATCAAATTTTATAAATTCAAAAGTAATTATATTATAGACTATTATAGTCAAATAATCACAAGTTATTACATTACTACAAACATCTTCAACTCATATAAATAAATAATACAAATATAACATAACAGAATATTTAACTTCCAACAACTAGTTTGTATCTAAAATAATATGCCATACCTCATCTACCAACCACAATACACATACTATTACTATATGTCATACCTCATCTACCTGTAAGGAAATTAGAGTATCTTAGAACGTATTTCTAAGAATAGTGTTGTCTTTAACAGATTTAAATTTCATTAGATTGCCTCAAAAACACACACAACTATGCCACAAAGCGGAAACAGACATAGAACATTTCCAACATTGACCCTTAGAGGAAATACAAGCAACAAGATCTAATTTCAACAACATAATTATTAAACATGAAAGACAGAACAAAAACATAGATTTATGTGGGGAAAACCCTTACGAGTAAAAAACCCCACACTCCAAAAGCCCAGATCGCCATTATATTATTCAGCAATAGAAAATATAGTTACAATACAAATCTGGCACTAAACCATTCATGGAGATTAGCATCCTATTCCATCTGGAGACAATTCAACAGTCTCTCCTCTCATATCTTTCTATCTTGTTTGGTTCTAGGTATCACACTCATCCAGCATTCAGAACTACATGTCCATGCATGAGTGGTGAGACTACCAACCGAACAGAACAGACCGAACTCTCTCACTCTACCTCTCTTCGCATAGAATGAATTCTACCAAAAAAATTGATTTATTTAGAACGATCTTTGTTGTCTACTTTATGTGCAAACAAACTGCCCATAACTATTCAACTTCATCCATTCAATTCAACCGTCAAAACTGTTGTTTCTAACTGTTCGCATTTGTGAGAACTCACTAGTCCCACATGCATTAGTCATCGGTCAATTTTCCAGTTTATATACATGACCACATGTATGATAACCGTTAGCACTTTTGCTAACAAGACCAATCAGTCTACCATTCACCAAACATCAGGAAGACCTTGGCCGATGTCTCATTGGAGTGACCAAGACTACCAGAGTGACTTGTCTTGCCGATGTCAAACCTTCGTCGGTGTAACATGAATTACCGGAGAGACATCTTCCAACCACACCGATGTCACTTGTCACGCTGATGTCAGACCTCCATTAGAGTAACACAGCACATCAGAGAGAGAATTCCAATACCATGCCGATAGTGCAAGTCAGCCTGATAGAGTCTACCACTAGTCCTTCATCGGTAAGACCCTGCACATCGGATGTAGTCTCCTAAGATGCTCTGATAATGATAAGTCCCACTGATCCGATAGAACCTTGAACCCTTGAACCAAACTTGCAAAGTTCAAGCCCATCTAATAGACCTTGCTACCATCGGTGTAACACAAGTGATCGAAGTAAGAACTTCAGCCAAGCCCGAAAGCAATAGTCAAGCCGATGGTCAAAACACCATCGGTGAAACATACTCCATCAATGGAACACAAACAAGTTATGCTGATAGAGCCTGTCAGACCAATAACAAAGGGAAATCAACCAAGAAAAGAGATCACTGAGACAAAGGTCAACTCTTGCTAATGCCTATAAATATGAGACACATGACCTCAACATTCTCCCACTTGATGAAGGATTTACAGGAACCCATCAACGCTCCAAGTCTCAGAACCAAATCTGATACTGCCTCCACTCCACTGTGCTCACAAGCTACATAGAAGCTCCAACATTATCAACTTCAAAGCTTCATCCTAAACACAACCATGAAGACATCCTCCAGAAACAAGATAGAACATCAGCTAGAGCAACAATTAGAAAATTGACTACACCCATCCAACTGAACAAAAAAACCCACTTGATTGAAAAATAGCACACACAACAAGTGCTAATCCATCCAATCCTCCATACCTTGAAGGTATTCATATTAGCAGACTCATGCCACCTACATATACACCCATCAACTTCAAATACAAGCTCCATTGGTCAATAAGTTGAAAAAGACCAAACACATCCAAGAACTCCTATTGCATAGGTAATGTAGATCTGAAAAAGATTATGGCATACAAAGTCCACCAATAGCATCACATAGAAAGTGTAAACATCATGTAGTACCAAGGAAACACCCACAATGATACGCAACACCTGTAATCAAATAACAACTCCTCACCACAAATCCAGAACTCTCCCAAGTTCTCCACACCCAACAAAGGGAAAGAGATAACAAAACTTCCATGTCATCACTCAAGAACATAAGTGAAAACATATGACCAAAAACTAGTGATCGCCTCAGCTCCAATCAAACCTCAAACCAATGTAGTGTGAAACAAACCATTCAGGAAGATAACCAGGACCATAGAGAGTAAGTCTGCACATCATATACCTGTAGACAATCCTTCTACATACACCTCTGAATACCAACTGTGTCAAGTATGATCTTCTTCACAACACCCCCAAAGAGAATAGCATAACAACACCCAAACAAACATTCAATCTCAAGAGATCAAATTCAACATATGTAATCATGCAACTAACATGGATGTAAGCCTCTCAAACCAAAGAAGATCAAACTAATCCATTTCCTATTTCAGGAAATCAGCCCATAAAAACATCTCCTAACAATCCACATCAATAAATGATATCTTTAAACTCAAATTCAAAAGCATATAATCATGCTATCCATCTTGACAAGGTGTCCTTGTACCTCATCATTTAATCTATTTTCAAATGTCAAAGAACTAGGGCTGTGTCCACGGCTGTCTACAACTAGGGATTCTATAGTTACCAGTTTAAAGCTAATCCTAATTTTTAAAAGAAAGATTAATCTATCTGCTTGTTGAATAAATGTAATGAGTGCTGGAAAATAGAATAAAACAGGAAATTTACTTAAAGCAAAGAATCAATAACATGCATCTATCTATTAAAATAGGAAGCACCTTTATAAGAGAAAATTGAAACAATAAAATAGTGATACTAGCCTCCTGCCTGAGTGGTGAGAGTGGGCCCTTGCTCCACACCCTTGAGGCTGAAGGCTATAGCAGGAAATCAGCACAAAAGATGATCAAAACTAAATTTAGTCCAATTCATTTATTTATGCATTCATGAAAATATGGCTATAATAGAACTGAGATCCCCGAGAATTAGAATAACTTTATCATTGTTGTCCTCCTTTTCTACTATTTCTGAGAGTATATATAAAAATGAGTGATGATATATTGTTGAACTTATCTACTAGTCTTTCTATGAGATGACACCATCTCTTTATTGTACTTAACCATCTAACTTATGAAAAATCACCATGCAATAAAGGTAGACTTGAGTGGAACAGAAGTCCACTCAGAGGTCTAAGTTTAAGTCTTAATACACTTGGGCATCAAAGCCCTGAAAATAAGGATATTGGATTAGTTCAACTCGTAACTCATGCAAAATCTTTGAAAAGATAAAACTTCAGTAGTTTAACTAATAGTTGACCTTTCACCACTCAGGTGATGATTTGAGTGAAGTGAGGGGTATTAAGATTGCTGCTGAAAGTGTCTGGTCGGCAGCTCTACTTGGAAACATGCTTTGTTCTTAGGAGGCACCAGAGATAGTTGTTCCTGTCTGCAGCTCCGGAGATACTCCAAACTCTCACAGAGCTTCGGAGAGGCATTCCCCATATCTTCAAAACTTCAGGTGTCATGGTTCTTTGGTATTGTCTCTGGAGATCATTGAAGACAATCTCTGGAGATGCACAAAATCATTGTTCCTGGTATCTACACCTGTTTATTCAAAAAGAGAGAGAAGTTCTACATTTTTTCATCAATCCCACGCACATTAGTCACTTAATTAGAAATTCTAATCTTAAGTAATCTATCCCAATTAATCACAAAATAGAACGATCTTACTAACTTATTTGGGTGCAGACACTAGGAAGATGAACTATGAGAGAGGAAAAAGAGAGGCAAAAAAATGTATTTCATGAGTGCAATTTGGCACTCATCATCCCCCCCATACCTAAGGTTTGGCAAGTCCTCCTACTTTTCACATTCTGGATTTATTTTGGTGAAGCAGCCTGTCAGTCAGGTTATAATCCTAGAGATAGGTGGTCCAAGTGGTTATGGTAGTGTTACCATTTCCTCTGTACTTGTCAACTTGCTTCAACCAATCTTGCAATTTTTCATCTTCCAGTTGTTCTTTCCAAACAGGGAGTGGTTCAATTATTAGAGGGGGCTTGAACTGTCCACCTATCCATTCCTATTTATGTCTATCCATCAGTTTGGATATTAACTTTGCCTTTCTCATGAATAATCTCAGGTTTGCAGGGGTGACCACCTCTCTAAGCTTCTACTCTGGGGTCAAAATATTCAATCTCCTCTTTGCTACAGCAAGTACAGAATTTGCTGAATTAACCATAAAAAGACCAAAGTCAATGGAGCATTCCTGCAAACTTTTCAGTTATAATGGCAACATTCTGGTTGCATTTTTAGGATGATAGATAAGGGACCTGAATTGGGTCTGAAGAGCAAAAGGATTGGGACATTCTTTCCTGATGAAGAGATCTATTTTTAAATCCTTTTGAAGATGATCTTCCATCCTTTCATTCCAGATCTGATGGTTTCTCATTAGGGACATGAATGCCTTAAGCTGACATTCTCCCACAAAGTGATTAATGATGAAGGCTATATCATTAATACAAAACCCATGCAGGTATAATTCACATAGGAAGTTTTTGTCCTCATCATTGCTCCTGGTGTAAGCTACCATGAATCCTTCTGTTGTTTCGCTATCCTCAGTTATGTCAGACAGGACTAAGGAGAGTTTCCTTTGCAGTACCCTTTCTTGTAAGAACATTGAATAGCTGGCACTTGGAGGCCTGCAGGATAGAATTTTTGAGGAAAGGGAGGCCATTTTAATAATTTTGTCTTCCAAAGTTGCTATTCTTTCTGCTCTGGCAGTGACTGCCCTTTGTAACTGCAACATTGGCTTGGAGGCCTCAAATTCTCTACACATTTTCTCCCAATGAAGCAGGGTTTTGGGAATGTCAATGGGGATTGGACCCACATATGCATCTGTTTGAATTTCCTGCTCATTGGTTGCCCTTGGGCTAGACAATTCTTGAATATATTCTTCTTGGTCATCCAGTCTGTTATTGGCCCAAGTTAACTGTTTATTCTGGCTTTGTACCTTTTCAATTAGTGCCGCCATTATTGTGAGGCCGTTGTCTCTGGCCATAGTGAGCTCAGAAACCTTCTGTACTGTTTCCTTCTCTTTTTCTTCCATCCATTTGGCTGCCTCACATTTCTATGCTTCCAACTCTACCTCTTTCTCCTGGGTAATTTTATCCTTGTTTTGGAGGTCTATTTGGATATTTGAAATAGTTTGTTTCAACTCCATCTCCATCTCTACCCTGACCTTCTTGAGGTCAGTAATAATCAAATTCTTTCCCCAGAGCATTCTTTTAAAATTTTCAATTTCTTACATTAATTGTTGTTCTGTTGATATTTCTATATCCTCTTGGTAAGAGGGATGAGATAGAGTTTCTGCCACTATTTTTGTGGCTGTTGACTGATCATCAATGTTATCCATGGCCATCTACCCTTCTCTTCCTAATGTATCCATTTGCCCTGTTCCTCCTTCTTCAGTCTTCCTATCCTGAGGATCCTCTACTATTGCTGGTACTGATGAAGTCCCAGCTTTATCCTCACATGTTCTCAATTCCAGGAGTGCCTCAGCGAGCAGGGCAGTATCCTTCTCAACTTGTGAGAGTTGTCTTTTCCTTTTGCTTCTCTGGAGCAAAGGTGGGGTTGGTGCCTCCAGACCAGGTCTCCCTTCCTCAGAATCTAAGGAGATAGTAAAAGTTTGTAAGTTTCCTATCTCCGAAGCACATGGTGGTATTAAAACTAGACTTGACTCCACATGAACAGATGGTGCTGGAGAATTTTCACTTTGCTTCCTCTTCCTAACTAGAGGGATCTCATCCGAATCATGGGATGGTTCTTTAGCCCACCACTTTTCCTCAATTCCCTGTCCTGACTTTTCCTTTGTTAATTCCTTAGGCCAAGATTCCTCAGGTAAAGTCATCTTTTGCCTAACTGACCGAGTCATGTATAGGGGTCATGTAGGAGCAGGTTTTGCAATTTGTTTGCCTTTCCTCTTTTTGTCAGGAACAGGGGCTGCAGATGACATAGCCTCTCGTGAGGGTGACTCCCCTTTGTGAACAGGTGTGGAGGAGGCTGAAGGCTCAGTTTCCTTATCCTGGTGAGAAGGAGAATTCTCCCCTTCTGGTTATGCTATTTCTGGTTCTCTGACCAGGGGGTTGTGTTCAAGAAAGTTTTGCAATAGTTCTTCTCCATTAGCCTGAGATAGGAAGTGGTGCTTGACTACTAGAAAGATGAGGCCATGATGTTTCATGGGTACCTTACCCTACTGATATTTCTCTGTAGTTGTCCTGATGGCAGAATACAGCAAATTGGGGATATTGATGCTATACTCAGGGTGCCTATTTCCATGTCTGACAAAAATCAGCATTTTCATTATTGGCCCTAAAACTATGGAGAATTAGCCATCACAAGTAAAGTACTTCATTAACTAGGTAGCAACAGATGCCCAAGGGTTTGGGAGTGTGAACCTCAAAATTCCTTTGACTTCATTCTTATTCATATGTAATTGAATAACAGGTTCACCATGAACAGAAAAAATTCTAATTAAATCAATATATAAGGTTTTCAAGTGGTAAAACCTCTCACCTTGTTCGGGAAGTCCAGAAATGTGGCTGATAATTGTTGAGGAGAGACTGATTTGGTTTCCTCTCACAGTTGTCTAGTTATCTCTTAAATTCCTAAGGAATTCGTCCACAATATCCTCCTGAAACCCCTCAAATTTATCTAGGAAATCTAACCATCAGTAGCCCTTAAAATGTTTGCTGTAGTTGCATCCTTTAGAAGACCCGCAGTATTTTCTGGCTCAGACTTTTTCCTGACTCCCATTGCTGAATTGATGCCACCTTCTGTGTTTATTCTTTTACCTCCCCAATCTGTAGTCTATCTTTCCCTCTTATCTTTGTGGGCTCTAGAGTATTGTTCAAATTGCTCTGTAGACTCTAGAGAATTATTTAATTTACCTTATGCTTCAGTCAATTCCAGAGGTTTTGGAAGAGGGATTCTATTATTTTTTTCTTTAGGCTAGGCTTATGCAGATGGGTTAAGGGACCAAGGCAGCCATACATGTAGCAAACTGACAAGGTACTCCGGAGGTAAGGTGGCATTAAGGAACAGATGGCAGCATGCTTGGATGTGAAGAAGGAAATGATGGCAGGATGTGTCATCTTGGCAGCACCCAAAGCAGAAAGATAGGATAGTTACTAATTAATGATTAATTAAAAATAGATTTACCTGGATCAATTTTAATGATGAGGCGATGTACATGGGAGAAATGTTGCGTCGTTTTAGAAACTACACACGTCGTGGCAATTGAGCAGCAGCTTGAGATGATGTCCACTTCCCACTTGTACGTGACCTGTAATCATTTCGCTGAGTGATTCAAAAATCCATGCCCTTAGGTGATGTCAGTGCTGGCTCATGGACACTCTTGCAAAATGATTATTATTCTAATTTAATTACTCTTTGTGATGAAGTAGAGGATGAGTCATGATGACCTCATCATATGATTTGTCTACTTTACCACCTGGAGAGGTGGGTCCCTCCCTTATTATGGAGACTAATGGTGTTATTAACAGAGCACCAAAGGTGCTCCTAATTGGAAAGCACCAGAGGTGCTCCCATTTGAGAAGTGTCGGAGATGCTCCTTATTGGAAAGTGCCAGAGGTACTCCCATTTGAGAAGCGTCGGAGATGCATTGGGCTAATTTCTAGCAACTAATCATATCTAGAGCTTAATTATTTCAACTGTCCTGAAGAAGGGAACCGCCATTTTACTAGTTTTCAACTCCCTTGGTTGAGAAAGACAGCCATTTGCTGGTTTTCCATCTTTCTCTATTTTTTTTTAGAAGGCAGCCATTGCTGGTTTTCAACCTCCTTTTTTATTTATTTTAGAGTTAGAATCCTTCAATCCAACACCGTGGCAGAGGAGGTATCCCTTGTATCAAAACATAGATTATTCAAAAACTCTTCTTTAGTAGATGGTCTTTTGTAGAACTTGATTCGATGACCATTTACTAGAAATGTGTCTGTGCTCCCATCAATTAGTTGCAATAATACAATTCCATTTTCAAACACGTCCTTTATTTGATAAGGACCCATCCAGTGAGTCTGCAATTTCCCTTTGAATTTTTTGAATTTAGAATCATAAAGGAGAACCCAATCTCCTTGTTGAAATGTCCTCCTCTTAATGTGTTGGTCATGTCATTGCTTCCTCTGGTATTGAACCAGTTCTGTTTGCTGAATGGCTTCTCTCTGAATCTCATCCAACTCGTTGAGCTGAAGAATTCTATTCTACTAAATTACAGACAATGGCAGACCAACATCCAATACAGTTTTAAGTGTCTGGAGTTTAAATTCTATAGATAATATAGACTTTCTCCCATAAACTAATTCATATGGTGAAAACTTTGTTGTGGACTTCCAAGTGGTATTATAAGCCCAAACTGCTTCAGGTAATCTACTAGCCCAATCTTTTCTATTCATTGCCACTGTCCTTGTTAGAATATTCTCAATTTCTCTATTAGTTACTTCTACCTACCCATTTGCTTAAGGATGGTAAGCTGAAGATTTTCTGTGCTTGACTTGGTATAAATCTGTGAATGCCTTGATTACCTATGAAGTAAATTGAGGTCCTCTGTCTAAAACTATTGATCTTGGGACTCCAAATCTGAAGAAAATTTTATTGTAGAGGAAATCACCAACTTTTTCTTCTCTTGCAAACTGTAATGCTTGAACCTCAGCCCACTTAGTAACATAATCTATGCACACTAGAATATACTCGTTGCCTAATGATGGTAGTGAAATTTGTCCCACAAAGTATAGACCCCATTGGTCAAATGGTTCCATCATGACTTGAGGATGTAGCAGCATTTCCTAGGTAAAGGTTGGCTGCCCCATCCTTTGGCATTGGTCATAGTGCTGCACATACTTCTTTGTGTCTTTATGAAGAGAAGGCCAGTAGTAACCAATGCCAAGGATCTTGTGGACTGTCCTGTGGAAAGAGTAGTGGCCACCAGATGGTTCATCATGACATGCTCTCAACACATCAAAAGTCTCATCAGCCTTCAAGCACCTGCATAGAATGAAATCAAGACCACATTTAAATAGTAAACCATTCAACCATTTGTAGGATAAACTTTCTTTAACTAAACATTTTCTTTGTTTTGAAGTAAAATGGGATGGATACAAGCCTGTAGCTAAAAGATTAGCTATGTCAGCAAACCAAGGTGTAGTAGTGGATATGGCAAAAAGATGTTCATTTGGGAATTTGTTCTCCACTAGTTGGTCTCCTCCTCCTATATGCAATCTTGACAGAAAATTAGCAACCAAATTAAACTTCCCTGGATTATCAACTATGGTAATATCAAATTCCTGCAATAGCAATAACCACCTGATGATCCTTGCACCTACTACTAGTTTATTCATTAGGTACTTGATGGCTGCATGATCAGTGTGCACAAAATTTTTATATCCGGTGATATAATACCTGAATTTGTTTATAGCATAGATAACCGCTAAGAATTCTTTTTTAGTTGTTGTATAATTTCTTTCTGCAGGGGTAAGCTTTTTGCTAATGTAATAAATGGCATGCATACTTTCTCCTTCCTTCTTTTATCCTAAAACTACCCCAATGGATTCATTTGAAGCATCAGTTTGTATGTGAAATGGTAAAGTCCAATTAGGTCCCCTTAAAACTGGTGTGACAGTAAGCTTCTCCTTCAAAGTTTCAAATGTTGATTGGTAGTCTTCTATCCACAGAAATTATATTTCTTTGTTAAGCAGGGTAAACAGGGGGGCAGCTATTCTACTAAAATTTTTTATGAACCTCCTATAGTAGCCTGCATGACCCAAAAATCTTCCGACGTCAATCTAATTTTTGGGTGAAGGCAACTATGTGATTACTTCTATCTTGTTCTGATCCACTCTGATCCATTTTTCTGAAATGTGGTATCCCAAAACAATTCCTTCCTCCACCATCATAAAACATTTCTCATGGCTAAGGGACAGTTGATTTTTATCACAGTATTTTAGTACTTTTCCAAGGTTTGTGAGAGCTTCCTCAAAGTTATCTCCATACACAGTAAAGTCATCCATGTAGACCTCCATGCATTCATTAGCCAGTTCAGTAAAAACAGCTAGAACCAGTCTCTGAAATGTAGCTGGGGCAGTGCATAACGCAAAGGGAAGAAATTTGTAAGCAAAGGTTCCCCAAGAGCATGTGAAGGTGGTTTTGTCTTGGTCTTCAGGTGCTACCTAAATTTGATTATACCCACTGAATCCATCTAGAAAAGAAAAATACTTTCTCCCAGCAAGATTGTCCAAAACTTGGTCAATAAATGGTAAGGAAAAGTAGTCCTTTTTTGTGGCCTTGTTGAGTTCTCTATAATCAATACACACCCTCCATTTCCCATTCTTTTTAGGCACAATGACAAGGGGTGAGACCCATTGACTATTTGAGATTGGATATATGAACCCTGCTTGGAGTAATTTTTCTATTTCAGTTTTAACAATGTCCTTTAAAGCAGGATTCAATCTTCTTTGTGGTTGCCTGGCAGGTTTAATATCCTCAGTGTAGATATGATGGGTATAGATCTCAGGAGGTATACGTTTCATATCTTGGTATTCCTAGGCAAAAGATACTGAGTGGGAGACCAAAAGCTGGATAAGTTTTTCTGCCTGACTTGCTATTAACTGAGTATTTATATTAAGTGTTTTCCTTGGCAGAATCATGACCTGTTTTGTGATTCGATCCATACATGTGGTGGATCCATACATTGTTGTCATGGTATTGAGAGGACAAGAATGTGGGAGTAACATGTGGAAGGTGGCTAAGTCCCTGTAAAAGGTTTCCCCACAAGGAATAATGTTGGCAAGGGTATAATGAGAACAAATAAGAAGTTCTCTCTGAGGATCTTGGGCGAGTTCCATCACATCTTTATTGATTAGGATGTGAGTGAAGTCTTCCATTGTATCATAGTATACTTCTTCTTCTAATTCTCCCAGATGTTCCCTAATGGTTACCATAGCTAATGAGGCACTGTTGTCCATGTTCTCTGGTTCATCCACCCATACTCTTCCTGTGTAATGCACCGATGGTTTAGCTGGAGGATACAAAGATATTTTCTTTAGATCTGTCCCATTAGAAATGACCATATCTCCAGTTCAACAATCAATAGATGCTGCTGTAGTAGCCAGCCATGGTCTTCCTAAAATCAGCGGATAAGCATTTCTCTAGTTTCTAGGTTCTAGTATTAAGAAATCCACTGGGAATTCACATGAATCTATCACAACAGGTACATCAGTGATTACTCCTTTTGGAACAGCTACTGACTGATCAACAAGTTGAAGAGTTGTAGTTGTGGATATTTTTCTAGCACTTTTTCGTTAGTAATCTCCTCTGGGGGTTGATTGGATGGATTTTTAGGTTCCTCATCATTGGTTATTTCAACTATAGTTGGAGAAGAAGGTCTTGGGAATGCTTTCCCAGAACGCAGTTGGAGATTATTTGAATATATAGCATTAATTCCAGCCAGATTTTCTTGCTCTGTCATGTAGACAGCTGCTCCCTATTTATTTCGTGGGTTTGGTATAGGCTAAGCTGGTAAAGGTGGTTGACTAACTGGTTCATTTTGTGTTTGACCCTATGTGTTGGAGGATCCAGTTAGTAAAGCCTGATGTTGAGGTTGGAAACGTCTAGATTGTCCTTGGTATTGTTGATGATATCCTTGTTGAGGACCCCATTGAGGTTGCATGTTTTGTGATCCAAACTGTGGTGGCCACTGTTGATTTCCCCAAGGCTGATTTTGCCAGTTTTGGTTTTGCCAATGTTGACTTGGCCAATCCTGTTGTCCCCGAGCAGGATTATTTTGAGGGCCATGCCAAGTTAGATTCCACTGATTATTTCCCCAATTAGAAGGACCCCTATAAGAAGATTGGTTTGGTTACTGATTATAAGGGAAATTTCTAGTTTGTTTTTGTCCCACATAGTTCAACTCCTCTTCTATCTCAGCATTCTTTTTACTCAATCTTTTCAAGGCTGGAAGTTGACTACACTGACTGGTAGGATGTTCCCTATCATAGATCTGACAAATGTTTGATTTGTCCAAGGGGCATTCTCTCAACAAGTGTTTGTTTCTACACCTAGGACAATAGATGGAGAGTGGTTCTGTTGCTCTATTTTGATCAGTTGTTCTAGTTTTTTCTTGAATCCCATCCAATGTGGTATTTAGTTGGACCAGGATGTCTATTTTTAGATTTGCAATTTCCTCCATCAACTGTCCTATTTCATTTTTCCCTTTAAAAGTTTTGGATGACCTTACTCCATCTTGGGTTCTGGAATAGTTCCTGCAGAGTTCCTCTATATCAGGTATTTCCATTTTGTTGATGTTCCCTTTTCCCATTAGGTCCAGTGCCTGTTTTGATTCTTTATCCAATCCTTTTATAAACAGGGTTCTGGCCAAGGAGTGATCCACTGGATTGCCATACCTTCTTAAGGAAAAATTAAACCTATCCACATAGTCTTCTAAGGATTCTTCCTTCCCCTGCCTAATTTTAAACAATTCTTCATTTTTATTACTAGATCTCCAATAATCTTGGTATTTTTCCAAAAACTCTATTTCCATTTGATCCCAAGAATGGATAGAACCCTGGGGTAAACCCATAAACCATCTCATCGTAGAATCTTTTAGGGTTGAAGGAAACAGTTTGAGTTTCTGGTTATCTAATCCATAATCATAAGTTTGGCAGACTACTTTGAATTCAAACAAGAACTGATCTGGATCCTCGGAAGAAAGTCCTTTGAAATTTGGCAGATGTGCTGGTGAGATATTTTTCATAGGAGCATTGTCTCCAGTAGCCAAAACAATAGGATAAGAGAAGGTTCTTGGAGCCTGATTTTCCTCTTCCCTAGGATTATCATTTTCCATGTTTAGTATTGGTTCTTCTTCCTGAGGCTCTAGAAAATTAGGTTCTACCAAAGGATCTGCCTCAACTTTTTGTTGTAATTCCTGGATGTAATAAAACTTCAATAGTTTAACTAATAGTTGACCCTTCACCACTCAGGTGATGATTTGAGTGAAGTGAGGGGTATTAAGATCGTTGCTGAAAGTGTCTGGTCAATAGCTCTGCTTGGAAACATACCCTGTTCTTAGGAGGCACCGGAGATAGCTGTTCCTATCTGCAGCTCCAGAGATACTCCAAGCTCTTACAGAGCTCTGGAGAGGCATTCCCCATATCTTCAAAACTTTAGGTGTCATAGTTCTTTGGTATTGTCTCCGGAGATCATTGAAGATGATCTCCAGAGATGCACAAAATCGTTGTTCCTGGCATCTACACCTATTGATTCAAAAAGAGAGAGAAGTTCAGCATTTTTTTCATCAATCCCAAGCACATTAGTCACTTAATTAGAAATTCTAATCTTAAGTAATCTATCCCAATTAATCACAAAATAAAATGATCTTGCTAACTTATTTGGGTGCAGACACTAGGAAGATGAACTAAGAGAGAGGAAAAAGAGAGGCAAAAAAAATGTTTATCATGAGTGCAATTTGGCACTAATCACATCTCTCACAATGAATCCTCTAGAACCATCTATGAGTAGTTCAAGATCCATGTCTATGCAAGAAAGCATAAAACACCTGAGAGAAACAATGGGCAATACCTCTCAAGTAATAAACTATCAAGTAGACCAAGAGTGGGGAATGAGAATGTTCTTCCAAGATATACAAGCCATCATGACTCCTGCAAGAGCAATCTCCTCATAGGTCTCTATTGAACTCACGTCCAACCAAGGTGTAGGCTCCTTGGACTTTCTGCTAAAATCTTCATCAAGAGTAACCATCAACAACACTTCTCTTATCTTAAGAGAATTACAACCTCACCTTATTCTCCATGTACCCATGAGCATCTGCAAATAATCATTTCATGCTAAACTCCAAACCCATCACTGCACCAACATGAAGTAATCAAGCAAAAGATCAATGCACCCAACACACAGAGAATCGCCAGACCATTGTCAAAGCTCCAATCATCTGAATCAGGAACTTATCATGACATCATGATCTTACCATCCCCCTTAGGAGATTCCATGCTCCAAGTGAACATAACTATGGTCTCAAGAGCAATGTATCATGCCAAAACTCAAATACATAAATCAAGAAAATACCATGACATGAAACAAACCAAGCTCTAAACCAACATCACCTATCAAGTACCACCAACACCTCAGGCAAGGATTTCCTAAATCCTCCATGGCTCCAAGATGTTACACATTCTCAAATAGTGCCCCTGCAAATGCAAAAGAACCCTTCTGTAGCAACAGGATCTAAGAGCTCCTCCTAGTAACATCTCCAACACTAAAGAAGATCATTCACTACTAAGTGATGAACACACAGTCAATGCCAAATCTCCCACTGAACTGTGACAACCGAGCTTTCCAAGCATCATGACCAGATTTCTCCTAATCTAAAAATCCTCCAGGTCCACACATTAACATGTCCATGTGACAATAAAACCAAGTGGAACCAAGATCTCCAAAATAAGGAAAAATACTATCACTTTCAATAGCTTACACAAACTTGTGAATACAAGCTATTCACGACATCATGATACACATGCTACAAGTACCCTTAACTAACTATTCAGGTACTCTACAACATCCATCCTCTCATTCTGAAGTAGTCTCACTAATGCACAAGTGACCACAGACAAGGCCAGCTAACAAATCTACATAAACACTGAAATAATCTTGTGGATAAAGACAGTCCACATCTAAGTCATCTCATTGTAGCTTAATAGGTGATCATCCCACAAAATTACATAACTTGTAGATGCAACCAATGTACCATGCAAACTCACTATCACACTAGAAACTGCAAAACTAAGATCTCAAGGAATAAAAAATATCATGTAGACAACATGACTCAAGCACTAGATTACTTACAAATCTGATTCACCAAACATTTCCAAACCTGAGCACCATAGTATAGAAAACTAGAAGCATTACTATAGAAATGTTGAGTGACATATCACATACCAATAATCCCATGCAGAGAAAGCATTTCACCTCCTCACACCATGCATGAAGCATGCTTTGCAAAATTACAACTATTTCATCCAGTAACAACCCAAAAGCCAGGGTCTAGAAAAATAGATTGACTGCAGCTTCAGAGAACCACAAGTTTTTCTTGACCATGTAAAACCTACAAAACCACTATGTTTGATAACACCTATTGGCGTTCATATCCACTTCACATCTGGAAGACCAAGAATATAAATCAAGAAACACCATAACGGTTAAACCAAAAAATGGATTAACATAGATGAGCATCATAGATTTTAAAGAAAAACTATAAAACCCCTCAAATCTAATAAACATGAATTTGAGTCATGCAAGTACAAAATATCCATTTAAGGAAATAGTAGTTTAAGGACTTCAGGCCCACTTGTAGACCAATTCCTCAACCACCAACATGCACATGCATACTAGAGAATCAGGCTATTAGAGAAGCTCCCAGATCTTCCAATGATCAACTCCATAGCCTTTATGCAACTGAGGCAACAGAAACAATGCTTTCCAATACTAGGAACAAATATCCAGCATAAGCACACTTCTCCATGGCTGAGCAGTAACACAATCTTCTTCATATCACAAGGAAGCCTCTCACACAGACACCCAATATGAAAGTTATTGCAGACACACAACTACAATAAGAATTCCACCCCATGCAATAGGATTATACACTGTCAACTAAGAGCCTCAAGCCACATCATAACCAGCTCCAGTCTCTTCATCTTCACCATCCTTCAAGCACTGCTGAAACAAGATCAACTGCCAGACTTCACTCAAAACAAGGATCAAACATCAGACGATTCCTTCAGATTTCTTCAAGCCTATCACACTAAGAAATCATCACAAAAGGAATACCCAGACCTTATACACCAGGAACTCTTACACGCAAACACATGCAACACACAAATGTACATATGTGAGCAACAAAGAAGATCTTAGAAGAAGGCTCTGATACAACTTGTAAGGAAATGAGAGCATCTCAAAATGTATTTCTAAGAACAGTGGTGCCTTTGATAGATTTAAATTTCATTAGATTGCCTCGAAAACACTCACAACTATGCCACAAAGCAGAAATAGACATAGAACATTTCCAACATTGACCCTTAGAGGAAATACAAGCAACAAGATCTAATTTCAACAATAGAATTATTAAACATGAAAGACAGAACAAAAACACAGATTTATGTGGGGAAAACCCTTACGGGTAAAAAAACCCCACACTCCAAAAGCCCAGATCACCATTGTATTATTCAGCAACAAAAAATATAGTTACAATACAAATCTGGCACTAAGCCTTTCATGGAGATTAGCATCCTGTTCCATCTGGAGACAATTCGACAGTCTGTCCTCTCATATCTTTTTGTCTTGCTCAGTTCCAGGTATCACACTCATCCAGCATTCAGAACTACATGTCTATGCATGAGTGGTGAGACTACCAACTGAAGAGAATAGACCAAACTCTCTCACTCTACCTCTCTTCGCACAGAACGAATTTTTCCAAAAAAAATTGATTTATTTAGAATGATCTTTGTTGTCTACTTTATGTGCAAACAAACTGCCCATAACTATTCAACTTCATCTGTTCAGTTCAACTGTCAAAACTGTCATTTCTAACTGTTCGCATTTGTGAGAACTCATTAGTCCCACATGCATCAGTTGTCAATTGATTTTCCAGTTTATATACATGACCACATGTATGATAACCATCGGTAGTTTTGCCGACAAGACCAATCAGTCTACTGTTCACTGAACATTGGGAAGACCTTGGCCGATGTCTCATCAGAGTGACTTGTCTCGCCGATGTCAAACCTTCATCGGTGTAACATGAATTACCGGAGAGACATCTTCCAGCCATGCCGATCTCACTTGTAACACAGCACATCAGAGAGAATTCCAATACCATGTCGATAGTGAAAGTTAGCTCGATAGAGTATACCACTAGTCCTTCATTGGTAAGACCCCGCACATCGGAAGTAGTCTCCTAAGCTGCTCCAATAATGATAAGTCCCACCGATCCGATAGAACATTGAACCCTTGAACCAAACCTACAGAGTTCAAGCCCGCCAATAGACGTTGCTACCATCAGTGTAACACAAGTGATCAGAGTAAGAACTTTAGCCAAGCCCGATAGCGATAGTCAAGCAGATGGTCAAAACACCATCGATGAAACATACTCCATCACTATAACACAAGCAAGTTACGCCGATAGAGCCTCTCAGGCTGATAACAAAGGGCAATCAACCAAGAACAAGAGATCGTTGAGACAAAGGTCAACTCTTGTCGATGCCTGTAAATCTGAGACACATGTACTCAACACTACCAACCACAGTACACATACTATTACTATAGAAGGATGGGTTATAATAGTGTTTAATGCCATACTATACACATAGTCTACTTATTCTGCCATCTCACAATATAGAAGGATTCTTATGACCGTTATAATAGTGTTTAATGTCATTCAACAACAAAATATTAATAGAGTTGAAATTTGAGTCTTTCTTTAATATAAAGTTGATTTGAGCCTTGTATTAGTATTTGAATAGTTGAAATTTTATCACAAGAATTTAATGTATTGAAAATCCAATAAAATTTAAACGATACTTTTATTTATACACTGATTCACAACATGAACTGATAAAAAAATAGATAAATGATATTTTCCAAATTATTGGGTAAGAAAATTAATTATAGACTATAGCATTGTTGACCATATTTTTTAATTCTATATGATGATTGATTAAATAAATTAAAAAAATCAATGAATGCATAAGTATTCTGCCTAAGATCATTGAAGACGATCTCCAGAGATGCACAAAATCGTTGTTCCTGGCATCTACACCTGTTGATTCAAAAAGAGAGAGAAGTTCTACATTTTTTTCATCAATCCCACGCACATTAGTCACTTAATCAGAAATTCTAATCTTAAGTAATCTATCCCAATTAATCACAAAATAGAACGATCTTGCTAACTTATTTCGGTGTAGACACTAGGAAGATGAACTAAGAGAGAGGAAAAAGAGAGGCAAAAAAAATGTATTTCATGGGTGCAATTTGGCACTCATCACATCTCTCACAATGAATCCTCCAGAACCATCTATGAGTAGTTCAAGATCCATGTCTATGAAAGAAAGCATAAAACACCTGAGAGAAACAATGGGCAATACCTCTCAAGTAATAAACTATCGAGTAGACCAAGAGTGGGGAATGAGAATGTTCTTCCAAGATATACAAGCCATTATGACTCCTGCAAGAGCAATCTCCTCATAGGTCTCTATTGAACTCACGTCCAACCAAGGTGTAGGCTCCTCGGACTTTCTGCTAAAATCTTCATCAAGAGTAACCATCAACAACACTTCTCTTATCTTAAGAGAATTACAACCTCACCTTATTCTCCATGTACCCATGAGCATCTGCAAATAATCATTTCATGCTAAACTCCAAACGCATCACTGCACCAACATGAAGTAATCAAGCAAAGATCAATGCACCCAACACACAGAGAATCGCCAGACCATTGTCAAAGCTCCAATCATCTGAATCAGGAACTTATCATGACATCATGATCTTACTATCCCCCTTAGGAGATTCCATGCTCCAAGTGAACATAATTATGGTCTCGAGAGCAATGTATCATGCCAAAACTCAAATACATAAATCAAGAAAATACCATGACATGAAACAAACCAAGATCTAAACCAACATCACCTGTCAAGCACCACCAACACCTCAGGAAAGGATTTCATGAATCCTCCATGGCTCCAAGATCTTACACATTCTCAAATAGTGCCCCTGCAAATGCAAAAGAACCCTTCTGTAGCAACAGGATCTAAGAGCTCCTCCTAGTAACATCTGCAACACTAAAGAAGATCATTCACCACTAAGTGATGAACACACAGTCAATGCCAAATCTCCCACTGAACTGTGACAACCGAGCTTTCCAAGCATCATGACGAGATTTCTCCTAATCTAAAAATCCTCCAGGTCCACACATTAACATGTCCATGTGACAATAAAACCAAGTGGCACCAAGATCTCCAAAATAAGGAAAAACACTATCACTTTCAATAGCTTACACAAACTTGTGAATACAAGCTATTCACGACATCATGATACACATGCTACAAGTACACTTAACTAACTATTCAGGTACTCTACAACATCCATCCTCTCATTCTGAAGAAGTCTCACTAATGCACAAGTGACCACAGACAAGGCTAGCTAACAAATCTACATAAACACTGAAATAATCTTGTGGATAAAGACAGTCCACATCTAAGTCATCTCATTGTAGCTTAATAGGTGATCATCCCACAAAACTATATAACACGTAGATGCAACCAATGTACCATGCAAACTCACTATCACACTAGAAACTGCAAAACTAAGATCTCAAGAATAAAAAATATCATGTAGACAACATGACTCAAGCACTAGATTACTTACAAATCTGATTCGCCAAACATGTCCAAACCTAAGCACCATAGTATAGAAAACCAGAAGCATTACTATAGAAATGCTGAGTGACATATCACATACCAGTAATCCCATGCAGAGAAAGCATTTCACCTCCTCACACCATGCATGAAGCATGCTTTGCAAAATTACAACTATTTCATCCAGTAACAACCCAAAAGCCAGGGTCTAGAAAAATAGATTGACTACAGCTTCAGAGAACCACAAGTTTTTCTTGACTGTGTAAAACCTGCAAAACCACTGTGTTTAATAACACCTATTGGCATTCATATCCACTTCACATCTGGAAGACCAAGAATATAAATCAAGAAACACCATAACGGTTAAACCAAAAAATGGATTAACATAGATGAGCATCATAGATTTTAAGGAAAAACTATAAAACTCCTCAAATCCAATAAACATGAATTTGAGTCATGCAAGTACAAAATATCCATTTAAGGAAATAGCAGTTCAAGGACTTCAGGCCCACTTAGAGAATCAGGCTATTAGAGAAGCTCCCAGATCTTCCAATGATCAACTCCATAGCCTTTATGCAATTGGGGCAATAGAAACAATGCTTTCCAATACTAGGAACAAATATCCAGCATAAGTACACTTCTCCATGGCTGAGCAGCAACACAATCTTCTTCATATCACAAGGAAGCCTCTCACACAGACACCCAATATGAAAGTTATTGCAGAGACACAACTACAATAAGAATTCCACCCCATGCAATAGGATTATATACTGTCAACTAAGAGCCTCAAGCTACATCATAACCAGCTCCAGTCTCTTCATCTTCACCATCCTTCAAGCACTGCTGAAACAGGAAAACAAGATCAACTGCCAGACTTCACTCAAAACAAGGATCAAATATCAGATGATTCCTTCAGATTTCCTCAAGCCTGTCACCCTAAGAAATCATCACAAAAGGAATACCCAGACCTTATACACCAGGAACTCTTACATGCAAACACATGCAACACACAAATGTACATATGTGAGCAACAAAGCAGATCTTAGAAGAAGGCTCTGATACAACTTGTAAGGAAATGAAGGCATCTCAGAACGTATTTCTAAGAACAGTGGTGTCTTTGATAGATTTAAATTTCATTAGATTGCCTCAAAAACACTCACAACTATGCCACAAAGCGGAAACAAACATAGAACATTTCCAACATTGACCCTTAGAGGAAATACAAGCAACAAGATCTAATTTCAACAACAGAATTATAAACATGAAAGATAGAACAAAAACACAGATTTATGTTGGGAAAACCCTTACGGGTAAAAAACCCCACTCCAAAAGCCCAAATCGCCATTGTATTATTCAGCAACAAAAAATATAGTTACGATACAAATCTAGCACTAAGCCTTTCATGGAGATTAGCATCTTGTTCCATTTGGAGACAATTCAACAGTCTCTCCTCTCATATCTTTTTGTCTTGCTCAGTTCTAGGTATCACACTCATCCAGCATTTAGAACTACATGTCCATGCATGAGTGGTGAGACTACCAACTGAATAGAATAGACCGAACTCTCTCACTCTACCTCTCTTCGCATAGAACGAACTTTGCCAAAAAAATTTGATTTATTTAGAATGATCTTTGTTGTCTACTTTATGTGCAAACAAACTACCCATAACTGTTTAACTTCATCTGTTTAGTTCAACCGTCAAAACTGTCATTTCTAACTGTTCGCATTTGTGAGAACTCATTAGTCCCACATGCATCAGTTGTTGGTTGATCTTCCAGTTTATATACATGACCACATGTATGATAACCGTTGGTACTTTTGCCGACAAGACCAATAAGTCTACCATTCACTGAACATCGGGAAGACCTTGGCCGATGTCTCATCAGAGTGACTTGTCTCGCCAATGTCAAACCTTTGTCGGTGTAACATGAATTACTGGAGAGACATCTTCCAGCCACGCTGATGTCACTTGTCACACCGATACCAGACCTCCATCGGAGTAACACAGCACATCGGAGAGAGAATTCCAATACCATGTCGATAGTGAAAGTCAACCCGATAGAGTATACCACTAGTCCTTCATCGATAAGACCCCGCACATCAGAAGTAGTCTCCTAAGCTGCTCCAATAATGATAAGTCCCACCGATCCGATAGAACATTGAACCCTTGAACCAAACCTGCAGAGTTCAAGCCTGCCAATAGACGTTGCTACCATCGGTGTAACACAAGTGACCGGAGTAAGAACTTCATCCAAGCCTGATAGTGATAGTCAAGCCGATGGTCAAAACACCATCGATGAAACATACTCCATCGCTGGAACACAAGCAAGTTACGCCGATAGAGCCTGTCCGGCCGATAACAAAGGGCAATCAACCAAGAACAAGAGATCGTTGAGACAAAGGTCAACTCTTGTCGATGCTTGTAAATCTGAGACACATGTACTCAACACTACCAACCACAATACACATACTATTACTATAGAAGGACGGGTTATAATAGTGTTTAATGCCATACTATACACATAGTCTACTTATTCTGCCATCTCACAATATAGAAGGATTCTTATGACCGTTATAATAGTGTTTAATGTCATTCAACAACAAAATATTAATAGAGTTGAAATTTGAGTCTTTCTTTAATATAAGGTTGATTTGAGCCTTGTATTAATATTTGAATAGTTGAAATTTTATCACAAGAATTTAATGCATTGAAAATCCAATAAAATTTAAATGATACTTTTATTTATACACTAATTCACAACATGAACTGATAAAAAAAATAGATAAATGATATTTTCCAAATTATTGGGTAAGAAAATTAATTATAGACTATAGCATTGTTGACCATATTTTTTAATTCTATATGATGATTGATTAAATAAATTAAAATTATGCATTCTGCCTACAACCTTAAAAAAAATTGAACATTTATTTTGGAAGTTAAAATTGTTCTTTCACAAGCAATGATTTTGGAAGGTGAAGTTGTTCTTGAGTGAGATACTTGTGGCAAGAACTAACATTCATTATGGGTAATGAATATGTTCTATCTGCTTCCTATACGAAGTAGTTTCTCTAATAGATCATAGCTTTAATGAAGGTACCTACCTAAATAAAGGTGACGCCCAGTGCAAAGAGGAGAGTCACCAGCTGCAGCAGAAATAAATAACGCTGCAGGGAACTAAACCATCACAAGTTCCTCTTTGCTTCTTTCCTTCACTCCGTTAGTTAGGTATTCGCATCAGTTTTCTAATGAAGATCAATTTCATGACTCCATCATCAAGGCTGGAATCTCTGGAGGGCAAGCATGTCCTGATAACAGGTGGATCAAGTGGAATTGGGCTTGCCATTGCCAAAGAGGCTCTCTCTCAAGGAGCATTCATTACACTTGTAGCCAGAAGCTCCTCTAAATTGAAGGAAGCAGCCGAAAATCTTGCCAAAGATGGTGGTACCAAACATAAAATATCAACCAAGGTATGACTTATTCCTTCATTTTAAGCTTATCTAAAGACTTAGAAATTTTGACATGTTTAATCTGATTTTTATTTTTTAACAGGTTGCAGATGTGGGAGTGTACGAAACATTGGCAAAGGCAATAAAGGAATCTTTTGAATGGAGGGCAGTTGATGTGCTGGTGTGCAATGCAGGTACGGCAAAAATTGGACTTCTGGATGAGGCCAGGATTGAAGATCTGCATGACATCATTCAGACTAACTTGACAGGGGTTGTCAATACTCTCCATGTTGGGATTCCATTGATGAAGCAGAGGACTGCCCAAACACCCATGTCCATTGTTCTCATGAGTTCCCTGTCAGGACTGGTATGTTATTCGTACCTTTTTGTAGGCTTATTACTCATAAGTTTTTAAGTCTTCATCATGGACTTATATGCACGCTTCATTCCATAAATTGTGATTGTCAGTTGAAAGTCCTAGTTAAGGCCAAAGCATTATGAAGCCAGCCTATAGATTATGGCTATTTAATAGTATTTATAAGCCAGCCAGGAAAGCGTGTGTTTTGAGGATGTTTAACCTTTTAATCATTGTATTTTTAATCTTTCTTCCTTTATTATCAGGATCCAAACAAGTTATCAACTTTTCACCCATGATTAGTTTTTCGATCGTTTGTTTAAGAATTTTTTTTTTTTTTTTTTTGGGGGTTTGTGTGTTATTCTTCTGGCAGCACATGGTCTATGGTAGCTCAGTGTATGCTGCAACCAAACATGCTCTAAAAGGACTCGGAGAAACTCTCAAGCTTGAATTGATGCCTTATAACATCCGAATTAGCGTAGTCTTTCCAGGGTTTGTGGAAACCCCCATGCTTGATTACTGTAAGTAGCTCCAATTTCGTCTCCCATGCTTGATTTTATAATATGATTTAAAAGGTTGATGTTAAAAAAACCTCAGAGAGTTATATTTAGAAGCAAACATTACATTCAATTCATAATTAGTAAAAAAGATTTTTCTGATAAAACTTTTAATACATTTTTCAAATGCAATTTTTGTTTTGGACCATATTATTTATCCATCATCAAGATAAGGATGTTTTTTAGATTGCAGGATAAGAGCTCCTTGACCTGCACGTAATCCTTATTCAAATAATATAGCACACTAGTTTAACATCTATGAAATTCCCAACTGAATCTTTAAAAGCCTTTTGTACTCATGTATGTGCATATGTTTCTTTGAGGTTTTAGAAAAATATCTTGGGTATGCTAGCAATCAAACAAATCATTAATGTAGAAAGTAGTGTTCAAGCTAGCTTTCTTTCTTTCTTTCCTCAAGTGAGCCTGATATAATTTTGTTCTTACATTCTCAAATTATATAGGCGGCATGGAAGATGACAGAGATATCTTGCAGATGATTAAGGCCACAACTCTCTATAACCGAAGTCAAGCAGAGACGCCTGAGCAAGTTGCAAAATTTACATTAGAAGCAACAAAGAATGGAACCTTTCTTGTCACGAGCCAATTCATTGGTCTTGCATTATCCACATACTCTCGTGGACCTATGCCTGCAGACTCATTTGGAAGGGCTTTGGCTGAATTGATATTATATATTCCCATTAGACTCTTTAGCTTCTTGGCATTTTGTTATGTCTATTATGTTATAGAACATAGAAAGAATAAGAAATGTTAGAATCTTCTCATGAGAAGAAAGACCAAATTTATAATCTATAGTTTATTATTGTAAAATAAAGTATTGTTATATTTTTAAATTATTAATAATTTTAATGATGAAAATTGTATATTTTATATTTTTTCCTCTTCAATTTAGATTTATTTTGATTGGTCTACCTTTAATGCAATGACTAGTGTAGGAGAAGTGGTGTATTTTAATGTGGAAGTTGGAAAATAATATGATCCTTACTTGATTTGATCTGCATACATACCTAGGGATCAATCCAATTCTTTGATTATCTTAGGTCATTTCCACAATTGTGAAAATAATCTAGGTCAAATCTATAGGTGTAGAAGTGGCCCTTGAACTTCCAAAATTAAAATTATAAATTTGAGCGCTTACCATACCCTCCAGCTAGCCATTATAAGCTAAGTAAAGCACAAAAATCATTGACTTGTGTGCTAAGGTGTTGTATTTAAGAACATACCTTATCTCATTTCATCATCTAAACAATCAATGAATCATCAAGGAGAACATCTAGCTATGAGCATTCAAGATACATCCATAGCATAATTAGAGCATCATCATTGCATCATCTGCTTAAACATCATCTTAGGTATCAATTGGATGGTTTCTTGTTGTCTTCTATCCTTGTTCCAAAATTGTTAAATTGAATTCTAGGAGTTTTACCAAGGGAGAAGATCCTTGCATAGCAAATTCCCTAAAGGTGTTTGTAAACAATAGGTCATAGACATTGAGTTAAGGAAATCAAAGAAGTAAAATTTAATGCAATTCAAATATGTGGGTTTAGTTTAAAGCCATGCACCAAGTTTAAATCTACACTCTTAAAGATTAGTTTTGTAGTTGTGGAAGTGAACCATAGCTTCAAATAAAGAGTTTGTAGATTTAGAAGTGTTTGTCTAGTATTACAAGAGGCTTTGATAAAATAACAAATCAATTCTTAACACTTGGCACAATAGTATCTCCATCATATTTTGAAGTATGTTTATTGATTTTCTTTATTTTTCAAGCATTTATTTTAGTACATTTATCAGTTTCAACTCCTTAAACTAGGGTTAATTCCTTAGTAGTGTTAAACCATTTCTTTTCTTTAGTTTATTTCTATCCAAGATTTTTATTTTCTTATATATTTATTGATGAAACTAACTTACCTTACATCCCCTATGGTTTTGTCCTTGGGGTTTTTTATCTAAAATTTCTAATTGCCTATATTTCATTTTAGATTTGATTGGGGTTTACATACCCCATCTATTATGTTATTCACCATATATTGAGTAAGATTTGATCTTTTATCATGTTATCTCTCTTTGATTATTACCCTACTTATCCCTAGGTCTTTCCTTAAGAGTTTCAGTAATGATTTCTAATTTTGTTTTCAAATTTGAAGCTTTCTATTTTTCTGAGTTCTATATTAAAACCATAATATTGATTTGTTCTAAGTTCTATCATTTAGGGTTTGTGTGCTGAGTGTATGCAAAATTCTTGTTGTCATCCTAATCTCCCTTTGAGAAGAAGTCTTCATCTCAACCCTCATTTGACTTCTCATTCAACTAACTATAAAATCCGCAATAGCTCTATGGATAATAATTATCATGTTGAAGATATTTTGATCATGAGGCACCTACAAATAAGAATGATCTTTCTATTAAATTGCACAAGTACATTTTTAAGAGTTTGCAATTGCAAACTTCTCCTAGACAATTGGTTGATTCACTTTATAATTTATCTCTTGGTGCACCCTTTGGTACAGTGATTCTTCATGGCATAGGTACTAGAATTTCCTCTTCAAGTTCTTTGAGTGGTGCATCTTCCTAACAACCCATCCACCCAACCTTCATCATTCCCGTTTTGATGTGGATCCTCTCATTGTGCCTTCTTCTCATGTTACCTCTTCTAGTGTGACCCCCACCCCTCATGTTTCTTACTTTGGTGTCATAACAACCTCTTCTTCCACTAGTGTCCCATGTTCCACTCATCCTACTAGTTCCATTCCATCCTCTTTTCTTACTAGTCTCATACCTACATACCATGCTATGAGTACTACCCTTTCATCTCACCCTACTAGTGTTGCATCTTCCTCTTTTCCCTATATAGTTTTGTCACCACTCCTCGTGTTGTATCTTTATCTCTAATCCATTGTTTCCTATGTTCTCTCCACTGCCATTCCTACTACCACCCTTGATGCATTATTATAAAAACTTGATAGAGCAAAGAGAAAAGTAGATGTCATGTCTCACAATCCAACACAACACAAGGTGAATGCAAGATCATCATGAGCCAAAAAAAACTCTTAATCAGTAGTGAACATGCTTAAAAATAGATAAGTAACTTTACATAATAAATCAAAGGACCTATCTACAAAATCTAAAAAAAGTAGTTACAAAATTTATAGGAAATTGAATCTTTTTTATGAAATACCTTCTCTTGAATAATTTTAATTTTATTTTATGAAAATTAGATATTTCAAAGAGGCACTACTAGAATTATAAAAAAAAAAGGAAATTGGTGTCATTTCAGCAAACCTAATTTGAAGCAAAGATAATTATATTTCATAAAACCTTATATACAAGTAATGAACATGTGAGAGAATGTGACAAATATTTTTGTAATTTTTTTTGTAAATAAGTAATATTTATTAATCTTTAATGCCACTTTACAAAAGCATTAAAAATAATTTTATAGCCAACCTAATTTGGTCAAAAAAATGAAAAATTAAAAACTTGTTTTCAACCTATAGCCAATAAATCCTAGAGTGTGGCACATCCTTCAAATTTGAAAAATGATATATAATTTGAAAATTATGATTTTTTCCAAAAACAAAATTATGTAAGTATCACACACACACACACACACACATGGAATTCATACATAGTGTATGTAAAATTAAATAATAATTAATTATTAAAATTGTAATGAGGAATGAATTATACTTTTAGAATTGTGAGAGCTTATGCTACAAACCCTTCTTTTCTTATTAAATTTGGTTTTTAAAAAATTTGTTAGTTCTTTGATGGTGAAGTCATGGAAAATTTTAGGATAACACTAAGTGCATCATTTTGCATGATTTTGGCATTTTTTAGGGCTCACATTTTACTAAAGATAAGGTAATACCCTTTGAGTTAGAAATGTTAGAAATTTTCCCATCTTATTCTAAATCTAAATCCAATTGTTAACACTTTTCCATCCAATTCTAGTTTTTTTTTTGTCATTTCCCTTGTTTGGCCTATCATGATCTTTCTCTCACCCCACACTCCTCTTACTTTTGAGAGTTAATTATTCATTACTAGTTTTTTTTGTGGAACCTCATTTTGAGATGTATAATGACAAGGGTGACTCTCATACACATTTGTAATATTTTTAAGACGCATGTTTGGCTTTAGTGTATGAAGATAAGTTATTGGCTAAGTTATTTACATGTACACTAAGGGAATATGCTATCCAATGGTTTTATTCTTTACTTCATGGATCCATTCATTATTTTTAAAGATGGACGAAACTCACAAAATAAAGTTTAATCACCTTAACCTAATAAACTTCACACACCAAGAGGCAAGAAAAACAAAGACAACAAACTAGGGAAATACTAGAATGAATATAAATACTAAAATCCAATATCAAACTACTTATTTTGAAACTAAAGTTTGGAAACTTAAGATTTTTCTAAAAGCACAAGCTTTTGAAAAATTGAAAAGTATTTGAACTTATGAATTGTTAAACTCCACTTTCATTTCAATTTAGTAAAATATCATTCTAACGAGTGATCATTTTGGTGAACTATCTGATCAGCGAACCACTCGATTGGTGAACTGTCCAATCACCAAACTTTGCTATTGGCAAACTTTTCCATCGATGAACTTTGCCATCAGTGAACTCTGTGAACTATTTTTCCTTCCAAGTCTTTATCGATGATCTTATATATCGACAAAGCAAGGAATTGGTGAACTCTACACACCAAGAGGCAAGAAAAACAAAGACAAAAAACTAAGGGAATATGCTAAGGGAATATGCTATCCAATGGTTTTATTCTTTACTTCATGGATCCATTCATTATTTTTAAAGATGGACCAAACTCACAAAATAAAGTTTAATCACCTTAACCTAATGAACTCTACACACCAAGAGGCAAGAAAAACAAAGACAAAAAACTAGGGAAATACTAAAACGAATAGAAATACTGAAATCCAATATCAAGCTACTTATTTTGAAACCAAATTTTTGAAACTTAAGATTTCTCTAAAAATGCAAGCTTTTGGAAAATCAGAAAATATATGAACCTATGAACTATTCAACTTCACTTTTATTTCATTTCAGCGAAATATCATTTTGACAAACCATCATTTTGGTGAACTATCTGATTGGCGAACCATTCGATTGGTGAACTATCCAATCGGCGAACTTTGCCATCGGTGAAGTTTGCTATCAATGAACTTTGCTATCGGTGAAGTTTTCTATCGGTGAACTTTGCCATCAATGAACTTTGTGAACTATTTTTCCTTCCAAGTCTTTATTGGTGATCTTATCTATCGGTGAACCAAGGAATTGGTGAACTAAGCTATCAACAAATGAAAGGGTTTGTAAACTTGTGTTTCAGCTGACACTATAAAAATGCTTTTCATCAAGAGGCAAAGTTTTCAAACTTCCAACATTGTCAAAATCAAGGAAGTAATTACACAAGGCTATCGATAGAAGAAGTTATCAGTGAACTAGAGATTTCACTGACCTCAAAATTGGTCGATATATGCTAACTTCACCATTTGTTAACCAAATTACACCAAATTTGAACTAATGAAACCCATTAAGCTCTTCTTCATACTAAAACCCTTACTTGGCCAAAATTCAACTTGAAAACCTCCTAAAGTAAAAAAACAAAAAACAACTAAACATGACAAAACTGACCAATGACAAAAAGATTTAGATTTACAACAACAAGCAGAATACTCTCATTTTAGGACCAAGATTTGTGTGATAAATCACGAGGTTGGTAGTGTTCTTGGACATATCTAACTAGTTAGGAATGAGAGTATGCAGGGGTCCTATTTCTACTCCTACAAACTAACAGGTTGGAAATATGAAATGATTTGTTTTAATGTTTTGGATGCAAGATAGGGGTTTTGGAAAAATAACACAACATAAGAAGTAGATTGGTGCCTATCTCAGGGAAAGGAGTCAACTAGACGTATACAAGTGAATGATTTACACTGGCATTCAAGTTTCAAGGGGCTGGATAGGTATTTGCCTTACAAACACCACCCAAGAATGAGTATTTAGACATCTCTACTTACAAACATCCCTACTACCATACAATCTTCTTCATACTTAACCTAAAATAGTTTAATCCACTCCTTCAATGGAGGTCAAAAGTTAAGCATGCAATATAGAAATCTATATCCTAGAATCTAAGTAACCCTTAGCAACTGGATTCAAAAGAAGGGATGCATACAACAAATGGAGACAAATAGCTAAACACATGCAAAGAAGCATTTTTCATTTAAACACAACATGAAACTAAACATGTGCAACATCCATTCAGATGCAACTCATAAACTCCAAAAGAGACAAAACAACCAAAAAGCTCTGTTTTTCGTTATTTCTCCAAAAAATTTGCCCATGTCTTCCACCCCCTGAAAAAATGAATGACATAGTTCACTTATAGCAAGAACGCGTACTCAGCAATCAAGTACATTGTAATTACAAAATTCTGCTAGATACAATGCACCATCAGAATGGCACCTAAAACATTCAAAGCTCCCGGCAGAAAAGGAAGGAAAAATAGGTGAACTTAGGAAACATGCATCCAAATGGAGACTTTCCCATTAAAAATGGTAGGTGGCCCATCCATTCGACCCATAGCTCTGTAAATTTGCCATTAATGGCCAACCTACCCATGGCTTCTGGAAATACGACGATTGTGTGCTATGGAACTCTTTTGATTTGGAATGCGGCCGCAAACACACAGAAATCCCATCCTGTTTTGAAAATTTCAAACAGGTCATCGATTCATTCTTCCCACCAAGATCTACGGCTTCAATTTGATCAAGCAATCCAATCACCAACTTTGAAAAGTCATCATCTAATGAAAACGTGCCACGCAGGTGTCTTTTTGCTCCTTTGACTTTTCGCAGCACAAACATACCTTTTACCTTTTTCACCCATGCATATTCAAATTTTTGTATATGCAACTGCATATACATACAACTGCTCTCGGACATGTAGCAGCACCTTATTGGATCACTATCGCAAAGAACTTACACCTTCATCACCAATCCATTGTATCTTCTTTTGTATTTGTGGTTCTATATGAGATTGTATGCACATAGAATTGCATAACATACAAGCGCAGACCCCAAATCATTATGAAACAAATTTGAAAGCACCATTGGGTCTAGCCTTGTATCTAACTCCTTTTGTATATCGCCTTGTATATTGCACATACAATGCACAATATACATACAACTGTGCACTCCAACCACTTATTTGCCACAACAAACTTTCCTTCGTGTCTGGGATTGTATGTGCACTTTTTATTTTGCATTGTATATAGCACATACATACAATCCAGGACATACAACTGTGTAGGCCTACCACGCTTTTGAAGACCATTGACTTTGACTGCTTCCGCCTTGCATATTTCTTTGCATCGTCTCGTTGTATGTCCGATTGTACATTCGATACATACAATCCTAATATACAACTGTGGATTTCACCTGCTTCACAAATGTTGTTAATTCACTGGTCGTGTCCACTTTTGCACTTATCCGCTTGTATATTACATTGTATGTGCAGTTGTATGTATGAAATATACAATGCATGGTACAAAAGAACACATTGAATTTTCAACTCCGCCATTTATACCAACACGCGCTAGGCCCGATTTGATAAACTTTGGAGTCCAGGATTGTACATGTTGCTTTGTATGTCATATTGTATATCGAGCATACATACAATCCCCCTGTTGTGGGCCCAACAACTATTCAACCTTATTTGAATCTTTTTGACATCCAGTTGTTGTATATCACCCATTGTATATCAAATATACAACAAAATATACATATAATCTCCTTCGATACAACCACAAAATATACCAGGAATCTACCATGTACAACCACATTTCCATGCCTAGAAATGTATCTAAATGCCACATACAAACCTTATATGCATACAACCATTTTTCACCCTTTCTGAAGCTGATTGAACTTCTTTTCAGGTCTCCCAATGTACAAATGCATCTGCATGTTAGATACAATGGCCATATACAAAGATACATACATCCAACTTAATTGTACAGGAGGCCGAGGGACTTAGAATTTTTTGGATTTTTCATGAAAGGCCTACAAATTCAACTACTCAAAACCCAAACTTGTAGCAGATACCAACAGGTTCTATTCTTTCTTTCAGTAACTCCATTTTGTTGTGGCTTTTAGCAACTCCATTTTGTTGTGGAGTGTAGGACTTGTATTGAACCCTCTCTTGATTCGATGATTTCTACATAAGTCTAGAAACTGATTTGATTTGTACTCACCTCCATTATATAACCTTATCACTTTGATGTACTTACCAAATTATTTTTCAACCAACCTCTTAAATTCTAAAAATTTATCAAACACGTCCAGTTTTGCATCCAAACAATATACCCAAGTTTTTCTTGAGTAAACATCAATGAAGGTTCAAAAATACTTGGATTTATTCAAACAAGGTGTTTCCCCACACAAATCTATATGGATTATCTCAAGATGTTGGTTAGCTCTACTGGATTTACCAATCAGAAAACTAATTTTGTGTTGTTTTCCAACGATACATTATTCACACACTTCTTTTGTATTTTCAATGAAACAAAGAACTTCAACCATTTTTAATCTCTTGAGTAAAATTAACCCACTAAAACTAAGATGGCCATATCTTTGATGCCAAATTCTATTTTCATTTATTTCACTAGACCTTAATGCTTGGTTTTCATAAATGAAATACAAAGGAAGCAACCTATCACCTATCATCTTTGATCTTGCAACAATTGCATTCTTTTTTAACTTCTCTCTTATTATGTACTCTTTCTCATGAAAATCACTTGAAATTTTTTCTCTAACATTTGTCCAAATAACAATAAATTATTTTTAAGTGTTGGAACCAATAAAATTTCATTGATATATTTTACCTAACCATATTGTGTTGCACCTACAATAGTACCCTTGCCTTTGGTTCCATGAGATTGATTATTTGATGCAGATCAAGGTTTAGGGGCTTTAACAAGCTATTGAACCTGTACGCTCAAAATTGTGATGTCAATGGCCTGGGGTTGTCGAGTCATATTTTGGCATGCACATGGACCCTTCCCTCCTTGCCACGGGACTAACCACCACGTCACTCTCACTCTCATGGAAGTAGCCAGTCCAGAGGAGGAAAGACATAAGGGTGGTTTGGCTCATTGGAAAGCTAGACTTCAAGGAGAGGGGTTGACATGTCCTGGGGCCTATGTTGATGTGTGCTAGTGTAGATGTATTGTTCAATGATCATGGTTCTAAAGATAACCGTATGACCGGAAGGGTCACTGGTCACTATTCTCATGTTAGGGTTTCTAATATTCCACCCCTATGTGGGTAACCTATTGTTCTCATTGATTGTCTATTCACATTGGCATTCTCTTTCAAACTATTTTATAGATCCTTATTGTATTAAGAGTTGTCTAAACACTTCATGTTTTTGGATGAATAGTGGGTCTTGTTGTGGTCTCGGATGGATTTCCTCTATCTCGTTGAGGATTTCCATCACCCACTCACCTCTTAATCCTGGACACATTCATGAGCTAAGATAAGAGATAGGTGTTTGTGAGCTAATGTTAACTTGAATTAGGGTTTGACTTAGGATTTGACTTAACCTAAGGTTTGATTGTGCATTTACTTTGTGTGACCTTGTGATGGAATCAAGGGTTTTGACCAATATTTGACTATGTTTGACCTTGTGATTGAATCAAGGGTTTGCGAATTTTCTAAGTCTCTAATATTTTTGTTCTTTTTTGGGTTTTTATGAATGCAAGCCTAAAAGAAATGCAAAACTTCTTTTTGTGCTTTTTTAATGTTTCTCAAATTGGAGATGCTTTTTTCCAATCTAGGAATTGAAAGATGTATGCAAGCTATAATGGATTTACCTATTTCAATGTAAACTATGTTTTTGGGGTTTTCTGAATATTTGGAACAAATTAATCTAAGAAAAGGGGAAATGAATTAATCTACAAACTTTGAAAGCAAATTAATCTAAGAATACAAGATCTAACTATCCTATCAAGGAAAAAGTAACAAGATTGTTGATCCCAAGAGGAATTCTAGTTATTTAATTACTATGAATTGAAAGAAAGCATAAAGGAACCTGGAGACATGTGAGCCTCCACTAACCTCAAAAATCCTTGTGATGGAAACCTTGTATCCTCTTGTAGTAGCAGGGAATCCTCTTGGTGACAAAATGACAACAAAAGCGAAAGAAGCTTTTGAAGCTTTACAAAAGGAGCTCAATGAGAGCTTTGTTGAGCACTATGGCTTAGTATGAGCAATGGCATCAAAGCAAGAAGTTGAGTATACATTTTACGAAAGTTTTCAGCAGATGAAAAATGCTACTTGGAACGGGTAGCCGTTTTGGAAAAAATGGGTACTCGAACTTAGGAACGGGAGCCCGAGCCAAAACGGGTTCCCATTACAAAATAGGTTCCTATTTACAATTGGGAACCTGAAGTTAATATGGGTACCCATTATGGAACAAGTATCCATTTTTGAAAAGTATATTTTTTTTTCAAAAATAGGCTTGTAGCTTCATTTTAACAGCTACAGGCCACGGAAGACAAGGGAGAACGATGCAAGGAATGGGTACCCACATTGGATGACCCCATTTTCCACTTCCAAAATGTCCCTGCCTCCTCAAATTGATTCACCAATGCCCCAGGTTGGTTTCCCATCCATTTCTACCAGTTTTAATTATTTTTTACTTTCTATTTTGTTATTTTTGAAATGTTAAACTGTATATATTCAACCTCAAATCAAAAACAAGCAAACCCTATTTCATAAACTGTAAACCTTAATAGAAATGGTAAACCCTATTTAATAAAGACTAAACTATAAAACCCTAATTCATAAACTAGGGTTTCATAAATAGTATAATATAAAACCCTAATTTATAGACACTAAACCCTAATTCATAAACTAGGATTTCATTAATTTTAAATTTAGACTTAAGAATGTATCCCTAATGTCCCATTAAGCCTTTAGTTTTGAACCATTATTTGATACTAAGTGTATCACCCCAATTAGGCTATTATCCATATCATCTATAGTATAACAATGTGATCTTACAAAAACTATTGTTTCCTTTTGGTAAGTCACTTTGAGCTTCTCATAGAGTTATAATTATGGGTTTTGTAGAGTGATCAATGAGACTGTAATAGGTTTATGATGGTTTAAGAACTCAAATAATACTAAGCACATTGATCCCCTAGTTGAATACAAAATTAAAAAGGACATGGGGAGGTGTGAGGTTTGTTCATCTCATCAAGATGAATGATCAATGTGTAGTCTTATTCTAACACAATGAGATCTCACCCACTAAACATGCAGAGGCCCTTTGATCATCCAAGTCAACACAAAATCTCATTTCCCACAATGCTACTAAAATGTTTTAACCAATATGAACACAAATTATGTAGACCATATACAATGAATGAACTAGAGGACATGCAACCATGCTAACTTGGTAGTAACTAATCAATCAAACAACAAAAAATCAAACATATTACAAATGATTTCATGAGAGTGTACAATCCATAGGATGCTCCAACACATGTATTTTATCATGTGGTTGGCACAATCCCAAAACAACTAAGAGCTTTGAAACCTCAAGAAGTTATACAAGCCATATGATCTTCCAACATAGTTGAAGATTAAATGGTTCTACCATTTTCTAACATCATCATTACATATAGAAATCCCAAGATCACCATGTCACTCTAGATCAATGTAGTGAAGGGTTAAATGCTTGGTCAATTCTTTCAATGGGAGAGATCGGTCTAAAGGATCTAATGTTGAGAGTCATTTTAAAGGCTAGGTCCTTGACTTCATGATTAATTAGAACCAAAAATCAAGTGCTTAGAGGAAAACCAATTTTAAGATATAATTAGCTAGGTTACTTCCTTATGAAGGGGATATTAGAATCACTTATAGGTAAACAATCCAATCAATTCCCATACATGAACACCTTGGCAAGACATTCAAGTGTAAACACGGTTCCAACTTTGGTCCCTAACAACAAGGTTACAAATCTTAGGGAAATTCCCAATCTTAAGTAGCCTTAACAATTAAGATCTTAATTTACCCTTCAAGCAAGGGGAATAATTCATATGCTCTAAATTAACTTTTAATCATGTAACATTATCCACTTGGTACTTCATAAATATTATGTTGGGGATATCAAACATTAGGGATAAGGATTGGATCTACCAATATCCAGTATATATCCAAAAGTCATAGATAAAACCTTTATTCATAACTATTACTCAAAGTCATTTAATGCACATTAGGAATAAGAATACATTTCATGCCTAGAGGCTTATTCTTCAGTCTCCATGGCTTTTAATGTTCCTAATGAGTCTCATAGTCCTAATTTAACCATTTGTAAAAATCTTTTCATGAAGCTAAAAACCTATAAATTAGATAGGATAGGACCCTGATATCTTTTTGTAGACCTAACCTAAATTACTTATTAAACCTAAACCTAAATCTTAGAAGTTATTTTATTATGTTTAAATCTTTAATTTAAACATATCCATATATCTATGACAACTTGACGCTTAACAAAGGGTAAAGGGAACAACAACAATGGAAAAAATTTAAAATAATGTTGATTGTACATAGGATGGGTTCAAAGATTGAATAAAATGAGACACTTAGGAAGGATAAACATAGATTAGGAACAAAATAGGATTTATCGTAACATGGCTATATGGAATAACATTTAGGCTATATACAATAAAAAAATTACATTTAGGGTCTTGTAGACTTGTAGTTGTAGCCAATAGGTCTACATGAACTTAGTGACATGTTTAGGAGTTTGAATGTAATACATGATGTGGTTGTAAACAACCTAGTTGTTATTGAATTTTTCTCTTTAATTGTCTTCTTTTCAAAACCTCAAGGAAACATTTCTAACTAAATTGTCTACTCATTAATCATAACCTCTAGGATTAGGACTTCTATTGATATTCAGGGTTTGTGGACATGTAATATATTAAGTAACAATAGCCTGGCTAGTTAATTATTTTTAGGATTTTGATTTCTATGAACATTGCACAAATTTATAGGAAACAAAATCAACTTAAATTTTACCAAAATCTAGGAAATGGTACCATGGCCCTAGATGGATTGACATTTAAGCTATACATTAAACTTTTAGGAATGATATATTAACTAAGATCATTTGAAATTGTGTAGACATACATACATACATGTATAGTAAAATAAGATTATAGGACTTGAAAGAAAAAATAATGTTGACTAGATACTAGGACATAAATTTTTATTCATGTCATTATTCTTAAATGTATAAATTTTGATTTTAAACATTTTCTAACATGTTTAAATTTTGAATGCATGTATATGTTAAATTAAATTTAAAATTAAATGTTTTAATGTATTTCTTAAACCACACAAATTTATATATTTCCAATTTTTCAATTTATATGTATATGTATATTTAAAGATATGTTGTGCATGTAATTTAATATATATTTTCAATTCCTAATTTTATTTTAATTGTTTTTTGTAATTGCAGCTCTACTTGTAGACCTTATTTGTACACATGGCCGATCTAGCCCATGACCCCCCCCCCCCCCCCCCCCCCCCCCGACAAGACCCTCCCCCCATGACCCCCCACCACCACCACCACCACTGCATGATGAATCTCATTTGCGAGCAACAATTGATGAAAATATACAAACATTGCAAGAAAAAATCAATTTCTTGCAAATCCAAATGTAAACCCCTCCAGACATTTTACAGTTTGCATCTATGATGCAAACTATTGTTGATTTAGTGAGAGCTATCCACATGGATCTAGACACATTTCGCTCATGACAGGAAGAGAGGAGGCAGTTTTATGCACATGGTCTCTTGTATAAAGAGATCAATGATTTACATATTACCAAAAATACAATTTCCCCATATTTCATTGATCCCTCCATAGGTGAACAAATACCACCAACTAAAAAGAGAATTTCAATCAAATGGTGCACACATTAACAGACAGATGATAATTTTTGGGATCGATGGTGGATGGTCTTTGACCATCCACCTCATGCTAATTTTGAGGTTCCCTTTTATTTTCTAAAAAAATTATGGGTGGATTTTGAGATGGGCAAAAAGTCCAATTATTTTGATATGAGATCTCATTTTAGGGTGTGGGTGGTGAAATGCCACAATATAGACCAGGGGTACATGTCGATCCAAATCGACGTTTTCCCCTTGCACCTATTGTCCCTTCTCCAGCCTCTATTCCTATACCCTTTCACCAGTAGACAGTCATCTCAGCACTCAGAGTGTTATCATCGCTCTCAGGAAACTTAACTGACCAAGCTACTCACTTGGTAGATGAAGTCAATCCTAGAGAGCCTGCACAGCCTAGAGGAGCATTTGATGCTGGTCTTGATGCATCACCTAGATTGATGCCATTGTGGTCCACACCACATTATTGTCAAAATTTCCATCATTCATGTTTTGGTCCTACATCCTCTTCAGAGGAGGATTCCTTTTTGGCTACATTATTCACTCCTATGGACTCGGTATGTATGACACATTTAATAAAATTAAAATTAATACAAATTAATATAGAAAAATTAAATATATATTAATAAATATATGTTCATGTTGATTGGTACAGATGATTCCATCAGTTGTTGCCACTTCATCATGGCTAGACCATTTAGTGTCAATGGCAGTAGAGTTGGGTAGACCTTATACGGTTGAGGTATAAAAATTAGGACCTCTAAAGATTATTTAATTTGATATATCTAATTTAATAATATATAATTTAATATAGAAATGTGACATTTTAATTTAAAGCATATGGGAGGTCCTAACACTTTTGTGTCAAACCAACCTAGTCATCCAGGACCAGTGGCAACATCATCTATAGAGGAGCCTACTTCATATGCCATGGTTTGTATCTTAAAATTGTACATTTTTAGTAATTTCATGATTTTAAATTCATGTTTTTAAAGTTGAATTTATATATACATGTACACATACATATGCAGGATGAGATTAGTTTAGGTGCGGGCTCAATTAATCCTATCATTGATGAGCCTGCACAGGTGCATGTGTCATCTCTCATATTTTAGGTCCTATAGTTAAATCCTATGTGATTTCAAAGTCTTTTGTATGATTCAACCTTGCATTTTTTATCTATACTCTAGAGACTAGAATTTATGTGTTTTATTGAAATACAGGAATTGGCAACATAGACATTTAATCTATCATCTAAATTGACACCATGTGTTGCACAGGATCATGGCATGAGAGATGATGAGCCTGTTATGGTATGCTTAGACATTTTTAAGTTTAGATTTAAAAATTTAATTTGATTGTTTGGTTTTAAATATTTGATTTAACATTTAATTAAGATGTAGTTTTGACATTAAAATTGATTTGAAGCTTCTTTTTCTTGTACATAGCATGAGTTGCCCTCTCAGTCACATAGGACCAAAAGGCGGCTTGAAATGGATGATGATCAAATTTAGTGTGCACACATGTTTTAGATTGATGTCCATGGATGATGGATGGCCATGATGATGATGTATTAGATTGTTTATTTCATGAGGATTTTATGACCATTTCAGTATTGACTAGACATATATGTTTTGTGACTATTTCACTATTTTTACATGGACTGTTATTATGTCAGTATTTATATCTCATAGACTATTTCATCTAGGCTAGATTTTGCTATTTATTGAATTTCCACTATATGCATCTATATTCAAACTTTAATTTCATATATCTCATATTTAACTCTTTAAATTAAATCATGTGTTTAATTACATAAAATCATAAAATACTAATTCTAATTAGATAAGAGAAAAATTTCAATTGATTTGATTTATTAAACATTTATTAGATACAAACTCTAGCTTGGATAGTTATATAGACTAAATGTACCTACCCTAAATAAATTTAAAAAATAAAATGAAAATTAACTTTCTTGAACTAGAATAAATATGTTTGTATTTACATGAGTCAAATGTTGGGTCACTTGTGTTAAATTTTCATTGAGTTAAATTTAGGAAAAAATTATTGATTAGATTTGTCAATCTAGTAACCATGCTTAATAAATTTATTTTTAAATCTAGATTAAACATTTCATAGATCAATACCTTCCCTATAAATTTACAAAAAGAATTTAAAGAAAATTAGAGACTGTACCCTTTAAATTTACAATTTGAGAAATTTAGAAAATTAGAGAAATTTAAGTCTACCCTAAATTATATCAAAAGAAAAATAGAGAAATTTACATGTAACCTAAATATCAAATGAAAAATAAACAAATCCCTGTAACTCTAAATTGTTATATATAAAATTTTAATAAACGATACTTGGTTCTATCTACTAAAACTTTTGAGATTTGCTTCTAGAATTTTGTAAAAAACTAAAAATTATAATTTCTAAAAAATATAATAAAATTAGCATTTTGTATGTAATTTCATCAAGAGCACTAAATAACAACTTAATCAATGCATTAGTTGGCTTAAATTCACAACTTCTATGTACAAGAAAAAGAGTTTCCCTTAGCTTCAAGAAATATAAATATTCTATACTGACAAGGCCAACCACGTGAAGGTGGAAGCTCATGTGGCCTCACCTAAGACCTAAGACACATGTATTCTAGTTCTATGTAGGACACCTAAGACACATATTGTATAGTATGTATCTAGATAAATTATATATAAACATATATAGTCTTTATAAATTATATATAGACATATATAGTATCTACCTAAGACACCTAGATTAATTAGATTAAATGCCTTTTTTCTAGTCTCTATCTACCTAGTTGACATATAGAATACCTAAGACATAGGTAGAGACACCTAGACACATTTAATATAGTTCTACCTAAGACATGGGCTCTAGACACCCTATTACAAGGTAGACCTAGTTGACATATCTAGTATCTACCTAATCCACCTAGATTAAATTGTACCTTATTCTACTCTCTATATAGTATCTACCTAAGACACCTAGATTAATTAGATTAAATGTCCTTTTTCTAGTCTCTATCTACCTAGTTGACATATAGAATACCTAAGATACAGGTAGAGACACCTATTATATAGTTAGAACCCAAGACACCTAGAGACGCCTAGAGTTTATACAACATTATTCTCTAAGTCTAGATCATCTAAGATTCTATACTTGACACCTAGAAGTTGAAGACTCTAGATATAAAACATGTGTAGAGATCATGACTGTGCAATAAGAAACAATAGATTTGAATCCTTTCAACACTACATGTGACATTGCAAAAACAAATCTAGAGGTCAAGCCACAATGAAACGTATATAAAAATTTAGAAGGTCTCTAGAGATCGTTTTATTTAAAGATAGAATTTGTTACGAAGTTCCATTGAAATTATAATGAAATGAAAGAACTATTGAAGCATAAATTAAAATAATTAATAGTATAGGTCTAGTGAATACTTGAAATAAAGTGTAAGTGAAATTTAACACCTTCTATGTTTCCAACCTCTGTTATGACTGCAAAAAACATCTCCTACACCATGTAATGAAATGTAAAAAAGTTAGAATGTGTTATGATATTTAAGAGAATTAGGAATATTAATATGAAGGCTAAGGGGAGTTAAGAGGATGGCTTAAGGGGAGATGCAATCAATTAGAGGAGATGACAATTTACCTAACATATAGAACATAGCTAGGGGATGGCTTAAGGGGAGTTAAGAGGAAGGCTTAAAAGGGGAGTTAAGAGGATGGATTAAGGGGAGATGGAATCAATTGTAGTATTTAAATGGTAAGGGTACATGTACTAACTTATATGATTTAGCTAGGGGGGATGGATTAAGGGGAGTTAAGAGGATGTCTTAAGGGGAGATGGTCCAATCAACTATATTATTTTTGGTAAGGGTACATGCACTAACTTATATCATTTAGCTAGGGGATGGATTGAGGGAAGTTAAGAGAATGTCTTAAGGGGAGATGGTCCAATCAACTATAGTATTTTTGGTAAGGGTACATGCAATAACTTATATCATTTAGCTAGGGGATGGGTTAAGGGGAGTTAAGAGAATGTTTTAAGGGGAGATGGAATCAACTCTAGTATTTTGGTAAGGGTGCGCTAAGCTATATCAATTAACTATATTGAAGTTATTAAACTAAATCCTAAATTTACCTAAGTTATTGAACATAGCTAAGGGATGGCTTAAGGGGAGATGCAATCAATTAGGGGAGATGACTTACCTAACTTATGGAATATAGCTAATGGATGGCTTAAGGGGACTTAAGAGGATGCCTAAGGGGAGATGCAATCAATTAGTTAAGTTATCAATCATATTAATCCTAAACTCACATCCTAGACAAAGGTTAAAAGTTTAAAAATTTATAAATACATGTTAATCATTTAAAACATTTACTCCATTATACCATCTGCATCCTCTCTTTTTGGTATTGCCTCTATGATTGCCTCATGCTCTTCCATAGAAAGTGTCCATAATTCTTTTGTGACAGGTCTCCCTTTATATCTCACTAATTGTATATTTGTTGCCACAATCATATGCAAATAGTACAAAATTTTCTTATGTCTTTTATAATCTTCAAATGTAGGTATACCATTCCTCCTTATCAAATTTTTATGTAGCCAAGTGTCAGTAACAACCACAACCTATTGGATACTCAAAGTTAGCATCATCTACTCTAGGTTGTAACAACTTCTATTTTGCCTCAACATACCAAGCCAACCAATACTCGGTTTCCTCTTCATTACCCTTGGGTGCAACAATAGAATACACATGTCCTACAAAAAAATTCAAATTTAATAAGTCACAAAAATATGCATATATACATATGTACAATTAAATATATATTTCCAAAAAAATGTATCGAAAAGAAATATTAAATGAATGTACCTTCTTGTACAAGGTCTGAAATATGCTCATAGTCATCTGATTCTTGCAAATGATTATCCTCCTCAAATGTTATCTCATTTTGATCATGTGTTTGTAGAGGTGTTAAGGACTTTTGTTGCCATTCTTCAACCCAATCTGTATTTTTAGATGTTTCCCACTCACCTGCGATACAAAACTGACAAAAATATGCGAACTCCCTAGTCCATAGAGTCCATGTGCTTGCATTTGAACTCTTAAATGAATGTCATTTTGTTGATCCACTAATTGTATCACAATCAAATCGAGGAGGAATGTTTTCTTCTTCAACCAACCAAAAAAACCATTGAACTTTAGAGGTCTCACTTGATCTTGTAGTCAATTTTGCATTACAACAATCCACAATTGTACGTGCATCTTGAAAATTTGTTGCATCATGAAATTTTAGTTACTCCCTAGAAAGAGCCCTTTTCACACATGCTCTAGATCCATCATGTTTTCCTTGAACAGGTCCAGCGTCAAAGAAACTCCAAATATGTTAGACATTATTTTCTTTATGGACCCTACTTAACCACAAAAATATTTGAGAATTTTTGAATTGTCCTGTACAATTGTCTCACCATATGAAATGTTGATTCATCTAGATTTTTCTTTCTTTTAAGTTGTCGTTAAATACTTTGAAATAATACTGCACAAACTTTGATGAATGTAACCGGTTATCACTCACATAGAAATGGTACTCTCTCAAAATTTTGTTGTCATCTTCTATACTGTCAACTGCATGTCTGTACATACAATATGAAAAAATATGGCCACCTATACTGAGTTATAATATTGTGATTGAATCTCCTCTTGTGGAGAAAGTGTATAGTTTTCTGCAAAGTCAACCACTGAAAGTATAGTTCCAATAGGAAATGTGTTCTTATATCTTTAGAATTGTTCATCAAGCCACTGAGCATATTGAGAATGTTTCACATATTTATACACAATCTTATTCTTGAACTCTATGATGAATGCATGTACACTACTTTGTTCTATGACTAACTCACAACGTTTTTCAGTTTTTCCATCCTTTAATGGATATTGAACATTGGTGAACCTCTTCACATCCACTAATTGTTGTCCAAAATCATGTGAACTACTTTCATGCATACATTCTCCTAAAAACAAAAGGTTACCACATCTATTGCATTGTCCAGAAACACATTGTTTTGAAAAATATAATTGCCCATCAGTTGTTTCACAAAGAATACTTGTTATAAAATCCTTAACTATTGTCTAGGTGGCATATTAATACCACATTCCTGCATAATTTGGTTAGCATGTAAAGTACAATGTATGTATCAAAAAACATCATAAAAATAATGAAATTCCACATGAGTTTTACAACAAGAGATTCGTTGCTTATTAATCTTGACATACCAAGGTTTGCATTTCTCAAATGATCTTTGACTTATACTAAAATTTTCTATAACTAAATCATCTATAAATTTTCTATATAATTCTGTTTGAATCATGTCTAAAAGATGTTTTGGATGAGGATCACAATTTTTTACCTCACCCTTAATTTCAAAACATCTCTAGCATTTGATGAAACCCTTGTATTATCATGCCAATATTTTTCAATCAAAGACTTAATTTCATTGTTTAATTTCATATTAGACCTTGGGAGTCTACCACTAAAAGTCCAACATTGGATGATTGGATCCTCTTCAATACTTACTCTTCTCTTTGCTTCTCTTCTTAAGGTTATAGCATGCACATTTAAATATCCACTTGTTTTACATGTCATTTTTCTGCTCACAACTAATTTATTAACTAAAGCAGTTGTTATTGCTCGATGTGCTGCATTCTTATTCTTAGATCGACTATTTTTTCCTATAGAACCAATGGCATTAGAAACACTAGACATAACTTGTTCCATTGATTCATCCACCTTTTCAGATTTTACAAAAATGCCTATTTTTTTCATTACTTTTCTCAGTTTTGACATTCACATCAATTGTAATACAAGTTGGCATTGAAATCCAACACTTTTTCTATAAAAAAAATTGTTTGTACAATCTATTTGCATGTGTTCAAATTTGTCTCCAAGATATCTTACCACGAAAATCCTTCAAAACATTACTTTCAATTTTAAAAAAAAAATATTTACATTTTCATGCATACAAGGGTTTTCATTTTCATTTTTTATTCTCTTGTTTCTAGTAGAAGCATTTATCTCATCAATATTATATACAACTTGCTTTAAATCTTTAATCTCATTATTATTCAACGAATTCAAAGACATACCTGGATTTGTTCTTATATTTGCATTTTCTATGTTCTTGACCTCTTCCACATTTGCATACTCTACATTCACTTCATCCAAATTGGTCTCTCCAATATTCTCCTCTCCAATATTCTCCTCCTCAATGTTCTCCTCTTCAATAGTCATCAAACTAGATACTACATCATTCTTCATTTTTTTGATCCTCTCTCTCCTATCTCTTTGCCATTTTTCCTCTTTCTCTCGATATGCTTCAATTTCTTCAACTATCATAACCTTCCTCTTCTTTTTTTGTTGATGTTAATTTGATCCCATGATTACCAAAATATGTTGGATCCATTCTTAAAAAATGTATGAAATACAAGTAGAAATAGATCCTTTGTTCAATATGATAGTTGCTTGATATTTGTTTGACCTCTCCAAGAAATTGAATCCTTCTAAAAATAGATTTCCTAATTCATTCAATCTAAAATTTTTTCTTATGATTGAATCACTATAAAAATTGCATAAAATATGTTCTCTTGATAGCTCGAATTAACACTTCGCATATAAAAAAGTCGCAGAATTCTTTGCTGTCGGTGTATTGGTAAAAATGAATATCTCTCCAGGAAATTGAATGCCTGTAAAAAATACATTTTCTACTTCATTCCATCTAAAAATTTTCCTTATAATTAAATCCATGTAAAAATTCCATAAGATATGCCTCGTTCAGAGCTCAAATCGACACTTTGCACCTAAAAAAATAGTAGAATCTGTCACTATCGGCCATACTAGTAAAAGGGAATGTTGCAGGGTTTCAGTCGTACTACCAATTTATTAAAAAATAATGGGTAAAACAGAAACGGGTGCCCTTTTTAAAACGGGTACCCGTTCTATAGAAAATAAAAATAAATGGGTACCCGTTTCTTATTTTTTTAAATATCACACCCACAAATTTGCATTGGTTTTAGGCTTGGTAAAGGCTTAGAAACCTGAGCCTAAGCCGTGGACCTACAACTAAGAAGCCATGAAAACAATGGCAGAAAAAACCAGTTTCACCACTGTGGTTGACGACTTTTTTTTCAAAATATTTTAACAAAATTAAAATCCATTGTAGATCTGAAATTCTAGTTTTCAATTATGTAATTTTTTCACTATTGAACATAATTTTTTATTTATTAATTATTTTCTAAACAAACTAACTCATAAAATTGAAATAACATAGGTTATTATTTTTTAATAACTTTTGATTTTGAAAGTTTCTTGAAAAAAAAATTATGTCTAACCAAACTAGACATCATTCTCTACGTGATGAAAAATAAAAATTCACTGAATTGATTAGTTTAGCTTAAATTATGTTGGCCGTACACGAGGAGTTTTAAAAAACACTAATTAGAGACATTAAAAAATTAATAAAAAAATAATTTATCAAAAAATTACAAAAAAATATACTAACCAAAATTCAACATCTTGAGAATCTTTCCACAAAAGTAATTAGAAAAATACATTAATTTAGGTCAAATTATGTTGGCCATACACATGCATGCTTTTGCAAAAAATAGGGGACTTTTGAAAAGCCACTTTCTGTACATCTAATAAAAAACCAACTTGCATCATCTGGGTATTAGAAGAAATTACATATTTGAAAACTAGAAACAAAATACTACATTTCTTATTTTTAAACCATCTTAATATTCTACGTGCAAGTGCTTCAAATTGTCACTCCAAGTACAACAAAATTTGAAAAATAAGAAAAACACTTCCAATTGTTGGCCAAAAAGTGAACTCATCTTCTTGCACTTAACTAGTGTATGCACATGTGATGAGCTTTATGTGAAAGATAGATGAAGCAATGAATGAAAACAAAAGGATCCAAGAGTGATCTAGGTTGGAATTGGAGTGATCTAGACAGTAAAAGCTTATCACTCAAGAAGAAGTGAAGAAGGAGTGCATGGGAATGCATGATCTATTAATTTAAGATAAACTAGAGCTAATTATGCATGTGTGGGTGCATAAAATAGTTAACTCCATATTTGGCATGAAAATTCATGCAAACAGGAAGAAAAATAGATAAAAATGGAGCTTTTTTTAATTAGAAACTCAAGTTTTTCTACGGCTAAAAACACGGTAGGGTCTCTCCTTTCACCAGTCTAGTCACCTGGGGGGAGACCTTGGGTCACCCCTGGGGTAACCCATGGGAAACCCACTAAGGAGAGAACCTGGGTTGGTTTGCAGGATGGGATATGGAAGAGGAGAAAAGAAAGTGATCTACCTCCTAAAACAGGTCAGTCATGTCTGAAAATATAAATCTCCACTTGTAAAGTAGGATAGATCCCAACGAGAGATCTAGAAATAATAGGGGGAGATTTAGATTGGTTGAGTGAAACTTAAAACTAAATGTGGGAGATGGCTAGGGGGCCTCTAGAAGGCTTCTAGTGGGTGGAGAAGATGAAAAATATTAAGAAGAGGTGAAAACTCTCCTACAAGATGCATACAAGGCTTAGGAATAGGGTTGCAAGCATAGAAAACACAAATCAACAAGTATCAAAAAGTGTTGACAACAAAGAGAGAGAGAAAACGACAAAGGGGAAATAACACAAGACAAAAGAAATGACATGTCACCAAGAGGATTGCTGCTGAGAGGATGTTATTTCACACTTATATGTACATGACAAGGATTAAAAATCATCATAGGGGTCATCGTGGAGGTTGTGCGTGATTTTTGTGCTTACATATTTGCTCCCTCAGGGATGGTAGTCTACATGAAAGGTAGGTATCATTCCCAAACTAGGCCTTACCTGTTGTTGATTTTCCCACAATTCTACCTGCAATAACTAGTTTTAGTCAGGCATTTGGATATATCAAAACAAATAATGAAAATTGAAACGATGAACTTACCATAGATCCTGAGTGTTTGACTAGTTATTTTCCTTTATTAGTGAGACCTTTAGGAATGAATGCACAAGAGATGCATAAAAGAAATTAAGCTAAGGAAGAGGAAATAGCAAGCAAATTAGTGAAATTCAAGTGAATTAGTGATGAAATTGATCATATAAGCATTTGTTGGGTAGATATCGCCTAGGAGATTGTGAAGATGGATAGGCCACTTCTTCTACCACTAAGAATTAGGTATGCAAATAGTGAAATACTCTTCTCTAAACCTTAGGTTAAACTTTGTGAAAAAAACTCTTAAAGTTGTCTGTTGCATTGTCGTTGTTTCATCATTTAGAGCAAGATTGGTCTTTCATTTTCTAAAATCAGCTAAGAAACAGAGTTTTTAGAGAATTTTAGATTGGGGGATCTCCACACAAAGTCACCTCTTTTTCTAGGCACGTCATCTGGGGGGAGATCTACTGAGCAATAGGGTCACCCAGGGGTAGATCTGGCTAACAACAGGGTCACGTGGAGTGAGATCCTATTGACATCTAGGTCTCCCAGGAGGAGAAATAGACTAATGAAAGGGGCGACCCTGACTGATCACTTTTGATTAAAATTTGATGCCTTTTGACCTTTACTTCACTCTATTTTAATCTAATTTGATTACTGTATTCATCTATTTATTGCATTTTTATGGTTTATACGCTTTTTTTGGATTATTTTCTTTAAGTTTTATGATTTTTAGGATTTTTGCGAGTTGAAGAGTTCTAATCTAAAGTTCTTTTTTGATTTGTAGGATATGTGCATTCGATGGAATGCCTATAGAGAGAAGTTGTGGTTCTCATAGATGTTTGCAACACTGAGTACTGATGAGCTAGCCATTCTGAGGATAGCGAGCTTAGCTAGAGTTTGTCACGTACCAATTGTTCATCCTATAGCAAATATTTGTTGTGATACCCTGACATATTGGGATGCAGATAGGAACACCTTCAAGTTCCCACAGGTTTCAGGAGAGTGGACCATAACTTTGTTTGATGTTTACTGCATTCTAGGTGTTCTTGTGAGAGGACACCCTCTTGTCCTACTAGCTAGCAAGTCCTTCGAGGACAAGGCTTCTTGGGCATAGTTCATGGGAGTGAGTCATCCTGAGGATTAGATAGGTGTTTATCTTACCTCTATGCCATGATTTCACATTCCTCGTCTGAGGAAGTTTCTGATTAGTTTGATTGCATCAAGGCTGTCTCGAGACAAGGCCTCAGCTCACTTGAGATGGTGTTGGACACCAATTATACATTGTCTTGAGCAGGGTAGAGTCTACGCTTGGGTGCCAGACATTTTGGCCCTGGTATATAGGGATTTCTATCATATTGCACGATAAGGGATTATTTCTTTTAGCCATTCCTCCTTGATTGACTTGGATTTTTTAGCACATTAGGCCTTATTAGAAAGCGGTTCTGATTCCTGATAGATGATTATTGAGAGTAACTAGATGGGTTTAGGTGGGCCACTTTGATACTTCTTTATGTGTTGTGGTCACTCTTACTGATGCAGATATGATTTTCGATCCTTACCTAGATATGGAGAGAGCATGGTCACATGATGACGAGATCAGGGAGCACTATCATGGTGTATCAGAGCTTTCAGACTATAATGGTCTAGTTGAGGATCACCATGTTGAGCGTGTCCCACAACAGTTTGGCTAGGACTTCCCTGAGGAGTTACCCACAATGCCTACTTACTATAAATCTATCTAAGAGATGGGTGAGGTCAATCAAAGGACGGTTACTTGGACCCCCTTGACTCCCAGAGTCTTCATTACTAGAGTTTCCAGGACTTTGAGAGGAGGATAGAGGGGAGGGAAAGGGACTCCTTCCTAAGCATTGATTGTGGTTGAGGATTTAGACTCCACTAACGAGGACTATGTTCTTAATGGGGAGGATTCGTCAGACAAGGGGTCGATAGAGGGTGTACATGATAATGGTTCAAATGATGTTGATGATGCTCTTGAGGGTCCATTCGAAGTTGCTAGACCTCCTCACCCTAATGAGGTGATGCGGCAAATCAACCTTGCCTAGCAGCCTAGTAACCCATGTAAGTCTACATTTGCTTTACTATTTTTGCATTTTGTCCTTTCTTTTCTCTTTCCTTTTCGTCAAGAACTAGCACATTTTTCATCTTTTGGTTCACTTTGTAGGCAATGTTGAGGAGTGGAGGGCTTTTGTTCATGAGGTCAATATTACCTTGGTTGCCCCCTTCACTAGGATGACTCAGGAGACACTCTTGACTGATCCTAGTGTGCCATCTACTACTGCATGACACACTGACATTTTGGCTCCTTCTTATCATGGATGCCAGGCGAGTGCTGATTTGAAGGCCGGTAATCTCATCCTTAAGGGTGAGAATCAAGTGCTTCGCGAGATGGCTCGCCCTGGGTTTGTACAGTGAGATATTATTGATGTAAGGCCTTCATAATGATGCACTCATATCAGGGTACCTCACTCCCATAGATCTCATGGAGCTACTAGTGGCACACATAGGCAGAGGAGTAGGAGTCCTAAGGGTTCTATTAGAGTGAATCACCCTTGAGTTCACCTTGTCTTTCTTTGAAACCATGCCCCCTTGGATGAAGAGCCTTTACTTTCCTCAAGAGCAGTTTTGTCTTAGCTCTTGGTCCTTGTATACATGTAAACTTCAAATATATCAATGATTTTGTCTTTTTATGGTTTTCGCTATCGTATGGGTACTCATCTCTTATGCATTTTAGAGGTTTAAGAACTCTTTGATTATGTTTTTGACCTTCAAATCTAACAATGCAAGTATGATGACAATGACATGTTTTTTGTTATTTTTTTGACATATATATGAAATGCAGATGCAAGAACACAAGGGATGCTTTAAATGAAACTTTTACTTTTATGGAATGTCAAGAGTCATGACATTGACTTTATTGCTTTAGGACTCTTTTTCTATTTTTGTTATGAATGCAATGCAAAACAAACAATATGACTACTTTTTAATATGATTTTCAATTCAAGGGATTGCAAGTTGTCCTGATATAAGAGACCTATTCAAGGCTATGAGATAGAAATTTAGAACTCAAGTGGGGAACGAGAATGAAATGGAGTGTTTTTGAATTTAGGCTTTGTTAAAAGGCTAAACACTGATCCTTATCTAGATAAGACAATCTGACAAGCTTTCAACTCAAACAAGTAACAAATTTTATTGATGTTCGCTAGACTTAGATCATAGATGGCAAGCAAGATAGACCCAGGATAAAGGATAAATGGGAAAGAACTAGGGTCCCTAGATAAAAGATGATCCTAAAGACTACTAGACTCTTGGCTTTTCTCAGCTAGTGCATGTGTGCTTTGTACCTTTCTCTTTTATTTCCTCTATTAGAATGTCACCCTTGAAGCTTTGAGCTTAGGCTGATCTCCATCGAAGAGTACGGAAATTCAACAATCTTCTCTCTTTCACTCTTTTTTTGTATGTCTCTTTTTTTGGTATTTTCTAGAATGCCTAACTTGATTTTCTCAGTTTTTTAGATTTTGACATTTTACGAAATGAATGCTTTCAGAACTTCGGATATGTAGTAGTTTGATCTCTCAATAATCACTTTTCTAAATAATCTTATTTTGATCACTCATTTTCTTTATTCACTCAGATTTTAGATTTCTTCCTTCAAAGTTTTAATCCTCCTAATGTTTTTGACCAGGAAAGTTAAGGGGCTGAGCACCACCTAAAGTTTTTGTAATCTAGTCAAACTTCTCTTCTACTAGGGAAGAATTGGGAAGGTCTACTTGCAAGCTTCCCTTGAACACTATAGGTTTGAATACTGACTTTTCTTAGACTTAACATCTTGGCTTATTAAGACTGGGATCAGTGTAAATCTAAGAGCTAGGCTTTGATTAGAATCACTGGGAATGAAAAGGGATAAGGTGATTGTGAAAATGGGGAATCTCTAGGAACTGAAAGGATCATGTATATCTAAGAAACCTTAGACCCTTACTAAAATGAAAATAATATAAGAGCAAGTCATTCACTGTAATGCAAGATGAACAAAATGATACTAAAATGCAAGAAACAAAATTCTTTTTGACATTTTTTATTTTTATAATTTTTTTTTGTATTTGTGGAATATTTGATTTTTTGGTATTTTTATGTTTATAGAATTTTATTATTTTAAGACATAGTATTTCTTTAGGTGAAAGGTATTGATTGTTTTGCCAAATTCCTATTGTGCACAAGAGATAGGTACAGTTTCTGACATCTTCTTTAACTATGTAAGGACCTTTCCAGTCCTCTATGAATGTTCTCTTTCATCTTCTCTTTTCATTTTTCATGTTACCTCTTCTTAGGACTAGTTCTCCTACTCTATAGGGTTTATTGTTTGATTCTATTATTTCTAGCTCAGTGGTTTCTCTTGGTAATGTGAGAGGAAGTAAGTCTTGGAAAGCTTGTTGATGGGAGGAGTCCAATATAGGACTCCATCACACCTTAACAATTCCATCAGCGTATCAAATTGTTCTTTCATGTAAATTTTCATGTCTTGTCTACCTTTAATGTTTTGTAAAAACTAAAATAATTCCAAGGGAGTTTGAGGTTCCCTTTGCTCATTAGGAAGAACAAAGCTTATACTCATCCTCCCATTAGGCTTAGGCCTCAAATCCATAGAGTATCCAATATAACTTCCTAGCAACTCAAAGATGATAGGATCATCGGTTCCAACTGACACACCCATTTTCCATTCTTTATGAAACATACCCTCACTCTCTTCATCTTCATCTGGGAGTCTCTCAACCATTTCAATTTACACTAAGGGTGCTTCCCATTCACCAAGCTCATTTGATTGCACTAAGGCAAAAGTGGTGGGTTGCACTTGTGGTTGAGATACCATGAACATTCTTGGGAGAACTCCTATTGCATTGGTTGATTTGTTATCAATAGAATGTATGTCCTCCATTGCTGTCAATGGTCTATATGACTCTTCTATTGGTGGGAGAGGTTCATATGACTCACTTTCTTCCAGTGTCTCAGTGACATATGATTCATTCAAGGGTGGCAGAGGAGTGTAACTCTCTGTCATGTCATCTTCAAGATCTGAGAAAGCGCGAGGGTCCGCATCTCTCAAATCTAACGTAGTTGTTTCAAACACTGGGCCTTTAGTTCTATGAGGTTTCTCCCCTATGCAAGGGAAGAGTTTGTAGGCAGGTTGGCTACTGATCATTAGGATTTCCAGAGGGAATTAGAGAGGTCCATCTTGCTCTATCCACTCCATGATATTTACTGCTTTCTCTTTGGGAATAACCTCTTTTTGCTTTGTTAATGTCTCATTTTCTAGAGCTTTCATCTCTGCATTGTTTATTGTCTTTTCTAGAGTTTCCATTCATTTGATGCATATTGATTGAGGCGTAGAACTAGGAATAGATAATTTGTTGGTAGGAAGTTCATAATCTATGGGGATGCCTATATTCTTGCTTGATGTATTCAATTTTAGCATACTGAAAGGTTTTGGATCCCCTTTCGCAACGTATACCTTCCCCAAATGTAGGAATCAAGCCTCTTGAAATAAGGTAGATAGCACTGATTTCATCTTATGTATTCGTGGTCTTCCAAGGAGCAAATTATATCATGTGTCATTGTCGATGACATAAAATGTGGTTGGGACAGTCTTAGGCCCTAGAGTTACAGGAAGTGTGATCTTTCCTATCATAGAAACCTTTAGATTATCCTACCCACTCAAAGTGTCTCATGAAGCAATGATATTAATGTGCCTATAACCCATTCTCTCTAGGAGAGAGAATAGATCTATGTTTACTGCCACTCTATCATGTATTAGTTTCATTTTGATGCAGGTATCATAGATCCATACTTGCAAGTATAGTGCAGGGTCTCCTTTCTTGGTTGATTTTGCCTCAGAAGGCATTTGCTTTAGGTTTAAGAAGAAACCTAGGTCTTTGAGTTCAGAGTTCAATGGGCTTATGTCAAAATCCACATGGTTGATTTGCTTGCTAGGTGGAGGAGTAATTTGGTCAAGATACTTCAACCCTATTGCTTTCAATAGTGTTGAACGATGTGAGGGGAATTCCTAAGAAGATCAATGAACGATATGTGTGCGTAGGTTTTCTTTAAGTCTTCAATGAGCTCGTAGCAACCAATAGGTATTGGTATTGGTTCAACCACCAAGACAATGGTTCCGTGCATTTCCTCTTGTTCATTCTCAAGATCTCCTTCCTCTTCTTCGCTATGTAGTATTTTGACTAATACCTTCATCCTAGCTTCCCCTTTCTTCCCTAACTGTGGTGGGATGTCAATTTTGCTACCTTGGGCTACTTCATTTTGATTTGATGCCTTTATATCTTTATCTGTGGGAAATGGGTCTTGATAGATTCTCATGTTAGTATTCTATGGAGCTATTAGGGCTTGGGTTTGTTTTGTGCCCTTGTTATCTAGCATGACTTCCTACGGGTTCAAGAACATTTCTATGAACAACCATTGTTAGTCTTCCGATAATCTCTCTATGAATCTATTATACTCTCTACAGGATTTTGTGCCATGCCCCCTTGTTCTATAAAAAGAACAAAATTGGTTGTACTCATATGGAGGCCTTTTGTACCTTCCATCATTTCCATTTCCATTATGATTCCAACTCTAATAGTTGTCTCTAGGGTAGTATCCATTGTTTTTGGGGTGATCAATCACATTAACATTAGGTGGGTAATAGTCTCTTCCATTATAATCGTCTCTTACTTTCTTAATATGGGGTTGATCTGCCACCCCATATGTTGTTGCATTTTTGTTATTTTTAAGAATCTTGATGACAAGAGCATTGTTTTTTGTGTATTCCCTTGTTAACATTCCATTTGTCCCATAGACCTTTCTGCCACTATCAATGGCAGCTTGATCTATCCTCAAAGTACTTTCCAATGCTTCTTCATAAGAATTGTATGGTAATTTCTGAATGTATTCTCTCATGTCTTTGTTCAAGGCATGTAAGAAAAGATTGCATAACTCGCGATGGTCCATGTTTGGGGCACTGGTTGAGGAATAGAGGACTTGTCTCCATCTGGTAACAAAGTGGGCTACAAATTTGTTTGGCTCTTGTTTCATGGTCAAGAATTCTCTGATCCATATTTTGACAAGTTTGTTCATATCAAATGCCATGACAAACTCTCTGATTAGTTGTCTAAATGAGTGGATTTAAGCTTCTAGCAAATGATAGTACCAATCTAGAGCTATTCCTTCAAGGTTCTTTGGAAAGATTTTAGCGACAACCACATTCCAAGGGAGGAGTTCTCTTATTGCAGTGGTATATAAGCTTTGATATGGGAATTTGGATCACCCTCTCCCTTGAACTTTGGGAGATCGAGTAGTGGTCGACGCAACTGAACACTTCTTACATTTGAATCGAGTGATTCTTTTAAGTACTCCAGATATGTCCCAAGAAAGGCAGTTTGCGATTAAGGGGGTGACAACAACAACCCTATAGGAGGGTTTTGGTAACCCACCGTCTGATTTGTTTGATTTCTCAACATCGTTGGATTGTTCTGAGTAGGAGGGTTCCCATTCAAACACGTATAATTACTTGCATTTCGCAAATAATAGTTGAGATAGAGGGATTCTAAGATGCCCCCTGGTCTTGTTCATTTTGAATGTTGTCATAGGACTTTTGTCTTCTTTCAGGAGTAGCTTGTTCTACTTCCAAGGTTCTAATCCTCTACACTAGAGTTGTGATTGGGACTATAGGAGTGGTAGCTCTAGTTGCTTCCTCATTTCTAGGATTTTCTCTTCGAGTACTGTCATGGTGGTGTGCTTTTTCTCGCATAGAATTATCTCTTTGTTATTCTTGCATAGAAAATTTTAATGCCTCTTGCAAGTGTCTTTCTAACCTTTTTACTTCCTCATCGAGATGAGTACTAGAGGTACTTGTGGAAGGTTGATTGGGTCGATGTTGTTCTGGTCTTAGTTGAACTCTCCTAGCCTTATGAGGTGCATTTGGTATGGCAGGATTGTGTTCCCATGTAGTGTTGTTAAAAGACAAAGAACACTTGGGTTCTCTTTGGTCTTATTCATAGTCAAAATCTTTGTAATCATAGTGGTTTGTGATCAGTGCATCTGGGTGAGGCGACACATACCTATCAAAGGAAGGATTTTCTGGTTCTCTAGAGCGAATATTCTCTAAATTTAGTTCAAGCTCCACCATATTCGAGGGTGCCCTAAACACCATAGAATAAATGGAATGAATGATGGCAAAGGAGATAGAGTTTTAAGCAATGGAAGCGGATATGAAGAATAAAGTGAAAATTATTGAAGATTATTGTTTTGAAGTGTTGAATGTTTAAGTTTTTGATGTGATCTGTGCATTTGGAACATGAAAAGCATAAACAAAAGTTTTTGTTCTTCATGTCGGGTTCACCAAAATATCTACGCATAAAATCGTGACATCACTGGCCTAGGGCTGTCAAGTTAGATTTTGGCACACACATGGACCCTTCCCTCCTTGCCATGGGGCAAACCACCACATGACTCTCTCTCTCATGGAAGTAGCTAGTCAAGAGGAGGTAAGACACAGGGGTGGTCTGGCTCGTTGGCGAGTTGGACTTTGTGGAGAGGGGTCGACATGTCCTAGGGCCTATGTTGTTGTATGCTAGTGTAGATGTGTTGTTCAATTATCATGGTTATAAAGATAACCGTATGACCCAAAGGGTCACTAGTCACTGTTCTCCTGTTAGGATTTTTGATATTCCACCTTTGTGTAGGTAAGCTATTGTTCTCATTGATTGTCTATTCATGTTGGTGTTCTCTTTCAAACTATTGTATGGATTCTTGTTGTATTAAGAGTTTTCTAAATGCTTATTATTGTTGGATGACTAGTGGGTCCTATTGTGATCTCAGATGGATTTCCTCTATCTCATCGAGGATCGCCCTCACCCACTCACCTCTTAACCCTTGGCACATTCATGAGCCAAGATATGAGATAGGTGTTTGTGAGCTAACCTTAACTTGACTTTGGGTTTGACTTGATCTAAGGTTTGATTGTGTGTTTACTTCGTTTGACTTTGTGATGGAATCAAGGGTTTTGACCAATGTTTGACTATGGTTGACCTTGTGATGGAATCAAGGGTTTGTGAATTTTTTGAGTCTCTAATGTTTTTGTTCTTTTTTGGGTTTTTATGAATGCAAGAGTAAATGAAATGCAAAACTTTTTTGTCCTTTTTTAATGTTTTTGGAATTGAAGATGTTTTTTTTCTAATCTAGGAATTGAAAGATGTATGCAAGCTATAATGAATTTATCTAATGCAATGTAAACTATGTATTTGGGGTTTTCTAAATATTTGGAACAAATTAATCGAAGAAAAAGGAAAATGAATTAATCTACAAACTTTAAAAGAAAATCACTCTAATAATGCAAGATCTAACTATTCTATCAAGGACAAAGCAACAAGATTATTGATCCCAAGAGCAATTTTAGTTATCTAATTACTATGAATTGAAAGAAAGCATAAAGGTACCTGGAGACACATGAGCCACCACTACCCTCAGAAATCATTGTGATGGCAACCTCGTATCCTCTTGTAGCAGTGGGGAATCCTCTTGGCGACAAGATGAAAATGGAAGCAAAAGAAGCTTTTGAAGCTTTGCAAAAAGAGCTCAATGAGATCTTTGTTGAGCATTATGGCTTGATATGAGTAGCGTATGGATGCATGATGAGCTTTATGTGAAAGATAGATGAAGTAACGAATGAAAACAAAAGGCTCCTATGTCCTGTATGAACATGAGAATGTCGAATGTGGAGAGCAATAACTTGCAAGAGTTGTGTGCACAAATGAAATTACCTACCTTTGTGCTTGAGGGAGGGTAATATTTATAGGTTAGAAGAAGGGATAAGAGGTTAAGAAGAAGAATATTTAACTCAATTTAATTGGAGAGTTAACACACAGGATTCAAGAGTGATCTGGGCAAAAATTGGAGTGATCTACCAAGTAAAAGCTTATCACTCAAGAAGAAGTGAAGAAGGAGTGCATGGGAATGCATGAGAATGCATGAGCTATTAATTTAAGATAAAATAGAGCTAATTATGCATGTGTGGGTGCATGAAATAGTTAACTCCATATTTGGCATGAAAATCCATGCAAACAGAGAGAAAAATAGGTAAAAATGGAGATTTTTCAAGTTAGAAAAGAGAGTTTTTCCATGGTTAGAAACATGACAAGGTCACCCAAGGGTTACACCTTTCACCAATCTAGTCACTCAGGGGTGACCTTGGGTCAGCCAAGCCCATGGGCGACCCACTAAGGAGAGTACCTGGGGTGGTTTGTAGGATGGGAGATGGAAGAGGAGGAGAAAAGAATGGGATCTACATCTGGAAACAGGTTAGTCACATGTGAAAATCTAAATCTCCACTTACAAGGTAGGATCACCCAGCGGGAGATCTAGAAATAATAGGGGAGATTTGGATTGGTTGACTGAAACTTAAAATCAAAAGTGGGATATGGCTAGGGGGACCTCTAGAATGATTCTAGGGGTTGGAGAAGATGAAAATACCAAGGAGAGGTGAAAACTCTCCTACAAGATGCATACAAGGCTTAGGAACATGGTTGCAAGCACAAAAATTGCAAATCAATAAGTGTCAAAAAGTGTCAAAAACCGTCGACAATAAAGAGAGAGAAAACAACAAAGGGAAACAACACAAGACGAAAGAAATGATACATCACCAAGAGGATTGCTTCTGAGAGGATGTTATTTCACACTTACATGTACGTGACAAGTATTGAAAATTATCATTGGGGTCCTTATGGAGCCTGTGTGTGATTTTTGTGCTTGCAGAACCAGATAACCAAAACAAAACAACACACAACAACAAATAGAAATGTTTTTTATTCACTTGCAATCAAAACATTATAGCAAGAGTACAATGGTCTTCATACATGCACTAGTCTAAGCCTTACAATCATTCCAATGGTTAGATCAAACTATCCTAGCCTTCTTGTGAAAACTTAAAACAATCTGCCGTAAAATATGAAATCTACAAAAGAAGCTACAATAAAATCCAAAAACTCACTATGGAGAAGATTGCCTCAAAAAGAAAGAAATTTCAATTTTAAATGTAAAAAAGGCATCCACCACACATCTTCATATGAATTGATACATGTCATCCTCTTACTAGCTCTCTAGATTGGTCATACAGGTGGTTAAAACCATTTTTATCATTTTTTGGGTACTTTCAGGCAGTGCAGCGGAAAAACATGACCCTTCGGGATATTTCTAGATTTTATGGGTCATCGTCATATTGTGATATTTTAGGGATCATTGACATATTGTAGGATCTCATGGGTCATTGGTGTATTGTGGGTTTTCATGGGTCATCAAAATATTACAGGATTTCAAGGGTCATCTGCATATTGCAAGATTTCAAGGGTTATCTACATATCTAGGATTTCAAGGGTCATCTACATATGTGGGATTTCAGTGGTCATCTACATATGTGGGATTTCAAGGGTCATCTACATATGCAAGATTTTAGGGGTCATCTGCATATGCAGGATTTCAAAGGTCATCTACATATGTGGGATTTCAAGGGTCGTCTACATATATCTTGATGGCAAGGAAAGTTCTACATATCATGTTGACACTCAAAGTTCTACCTAAGCATAACTTGCTTAATTTTTCTTAGAATCTCAAAATTAAAATTTTGGACACCTATTTGGCTCCTTAACAACTTGAAGTCATCATTTGTACATGAACCAATTGGAATTTCTTAGAAAACTTGATCATCAACTTAACAAGAAGGAAACAAACAAGCAAGAAAACAAAGAAACATTTTTTTTCTCGATGAGGATTGCTTGTGCATCCAAATGCTCCTTCATTAGACACATCAAGTAACTAAAATGATCCATGATTTGGAAACTCATGAACATTTTGGCAAGTTTGGAACTAGAATTCCATACTTGTCTAGCTTTGCAACACTCAGCTAAGAAGCGTCATCTACAGTTTTATTCTTCCATCAAACTAGGTATTCCATGTAGTCCTTTCCTCTAGTCTTCTTAGCAACTCAAGAGTTAATCAATATGTCTACTTCTTCCATCTTATTTATAGGTAACTGATCTAACCATCCTTGTGCATTAGACAAACATAAGTGTGTACCCCCTTCTAAGCTTGTCTCTCCTTCATGGAACTTGTATAGATCAAAAACATTGAAAATAGGAGATATGCCTATCTCTACTGGTAGCTCAATCTCATAGACATTGGGTGAGAACTTCCTCAACACCTTGCATGGGCCTATTTTCTTAAATTTCAACTTATTATATGTTCCTTGTCGATACCTTTCTTTCCTTAAATGTGCCAAAATTAAGTCACCTACTTGGAACTTGTGTTCCGTCCAATGCATATTAGCATGTTCATTGTATTTTCTTGCACTTTTCTCCAAATTTTTGTTCACCTCTTTGTGAACTTCATGAATGTATTCTACAAAATCTTCTGCTACAGTACTCTTCTTGTTCAAATCTGCACTATCTCTTAGCTCATCAACACTTCTTAGGTTGCACCCATAAACTATTTGAAATAGGCTCTTTCCTACACTTATGCTCACTAAATTGTTATAAGCATATTCTGCTTGTGCCAAGATAAGATTCCACCAAACATCTCAACAAGTTTCGCAAACTTCTAGAACAAATCACAACCTCGATATGCCCATTGGTCTAGGGATGATAGGTTGAATTGAATCCTAATTCACTACCCATCTTCTTCCATAATGTATGCTAGAAATGGCCAACAAACTTGGTTTCCCTATCTAAAACTATGCTCTTAGGCAGTCCATGCATCCTGAGTACCTATTTGAAAAATAATGTAGCTATGTTGGATTCATCACTAGTCTTCTGACATGTCATGAAATGAAGCATCTTTGAAAATCTATCCACTACAACAAAAATTGGGTCATTACCTCACTGTTTTCTAGGTAATCCCAAAACAAAACCCATATTTAGGTTATCCTATGGTCTCTTGAGTATAGGAAATGGCTATCATAGTCCTATGTTTTATCTTGCTTCTTTAGCATGCTGGAAAATTCTGTAGCCCTATACCAGTCTCTTCACATCTGCACTTATTCTAGGCCAAAAATAACTTTCACTCAATTGTGCCAATGTCTTATCTACTCCAAAATGTCTACTCAAGCCTCCCCTATGTTTTTCTCTTATTAGATTCTCTCTCATTGAACCTCTGGGTATACACAATTTTTGTTTCTTGAACAACAAGACATCTTGGATGAAATACTCCAACCATGGCATCCTATCTCTCTCCACTGGACTTCTACTAGCTATCCATGCTTCATTAAAATCAAGATCATTAGGATACAACTCCTTCATTGCATCAAAGCCAACAACACTGATCCTTAACTCGTTTATCAATAAACATAAGTAAAATCATGCACATGAATTATATACATGTATTGTTCAAAACTAATTTTAGTTAGCTAAGGATTATCAATTGTATGTGCAATTTCCAGATGAAAACAAAATGAAAAGGACATTAGAAGATTTTGTGGCATATTCTCTTATGCCAAAATCATTTGTAGAATTAAAAGACCTAATTGGGCTTGCCATTGTCAAAGAGGCTCTCTCTCAAGGAGCATTCATTACACTTGTAGCCAGAAGCTCCTCTATATTGGAGAAAGTAGCCGAAAATCTTGCCAAAGATGGTGGTACTAGACATAAAATATCAACCAAGGTATGACTTATTCATTCATTTTAATCTTATCTAAAGACTTAGAAATCTTGATGTTCAATCTGATTTTTATTTTTTTAACAGGTTGCAGATGTGGGTGTGTATGAAACTTTGGCAAAGGCAATAAAGGAATCTTTTGAATGGAGGACAGTTGATGTGTTGGTGTGCAATGCAGGTATGGAAAAAATTGGACTTCTGGATGAGGTCAGGATTGAAGACCTACATGACACCATTCAGACTAACTTGATAGGGGTTGTCAATATTCTGCATATTGGGATTCCATTGATGAAGTAGAGAGTGCACAAACACCCATGTCTATTGTTCTCATGAGTTCCCTATCAGGACAGGTATGTTATTCTTAAAACTTTTTGTAGGCTTATTACTCATAAGTTTTTAAGCCTTCATCATGGACTTATATGCATGTTTTATTCCATAAATTGTGATTGTCAGTTGAAAGTCCTAGTTAAGGCCAAAGCATTACGAAGCCAGCGTATAGATTATGGCTATTTAATAGGATTTATAAGCTAGCCAAGAAAGCATGTGTTTTGAGGATGTTTAACCTTTTAATCATTGTATTTTTTATCTTCTTCCTTAATTATCAGGATCCAAACAAGTTATCAACTTTTCACCCTTTATTAGTTTTTCGATTGTTTGTTTAAGAATAATTTTTTTTGGGTTTGTGTGTTGTTCTTTTGGCAACACATGGTGTATGGTAGCTCAGTGTATACTACAACCTAACATGCTCTAAAAGGACTCGAAGAAACTCTCAAGCTTGAATTGATGCCTTATAACATCTAAATTAGCATAGTCTTTCCAGGGTTTGTGGAAACTCCCATGCTTGATTATATAATGTGATTTAAAAGGTTGATTTTTTTTTTTTTGGTGCCTAGTAAACTTTTTTTCACATGACCGGTGATGTTGGCACAACATGCCCTCGAGTACCATGGGGGTGGGGGGAGACTGGACCTCGTGACCATCTTTACCACAATAGAATTACTTAGCCAATCGAACCAGGGCCCCCGCCCTAATTTAAAATGTTGATGTTAAAAAAACCTCAAAGAGTTATATTTAGAAGCAAGCATTACATTCAATTCATTATTAGTAGAAAATATTTTTCTAATAAAACTTTTAATACATATTTCAAATGCTATTTTTGTTTTGGACCATATTATTTATCCATCATCAAGATAAGGATGTTTTTTAGATTATGGGATAAGAGCTCCTTGATCTACATGTAATCCTTATTCAAATGATATAGCACAATAACATCTATGAAATTCCTAACTGAATCTTTAAAAGCCTTTATAAGCCAAATCGAACAAAACAAAAAACAACTTCAATCTTTAGTTGAAATATTGAAAAATCTGAATACAAGCAACAATCACAAGATAACCCTCGCCACTTCACTAGAGTTGATTATTTCTCATATCGACTCAATTACAAAGAAAATCACTGATTGGAAGGACTATAGGGAGTGTCGACAATTCTACATCGATAAATTATCATACAAACAAGTCAAAGATAAGAAAATTTCCAAAGGTGATCTATGTGCACTTTTCATCGATCCTAGAACACAACAACCCTTACGTGGGAGTTGCAAATGATTGCCAATTCATTGGTGTGTGAATGAATAAATATCCCAAAATTTTTGGGATAGATGGTACATGGTTTTTGATGACCTCCCTTGTAATAATAATGAGGTCCCCCAATTTTTTTTGAGGTTTTTTGAGGAAACTCTATTGTGAGTTTGTCCTCAAGGACATCCCAAACTACTTTGACATCTAGGAGTTCTAGGGTAGAGGGTAGAGAGCATGCACATCGTGCCCAAAACCATCCATTGAGACCCATTATGAGGCCACAACATGTCTTACTACTTCAATTTTGAAGGAGAGTGTTGAAATAGAGATGTTGCATTCCCTGAGTTCCTTCACCTAGACTTTAGCATAGCATGGTGGTGATCTTTTGCTAGCTAGAGAGGGTGAGAGAGGTATGTGTCATTAGTCCCCCCATCTCTATGGGTTATGTGGGATATTGTGTGATTTTTGGACATAGAACACTACCCAGGATGCAGACATTCCAAAGCATCAGAATGATGCAACACAGGGACAGAAGCAAGTGAAGGACACATCCATATTGGATAATATTGTTCTCACAGATGACCTCTTGCAACATACATTTGGTATTTACTCTCGAGTAATTTTTTACATGGTATTGCTATTTAATATATATGTATTTGAACTATCTAATTAATTATATGAGTAGATATTATAAGTCAAAATTAATGTATGTAATTGTCTGCACTATGAAATTCTAGGGTCAAAGTAGTCATCCTATGTCTGTAAGCCATCTACTGTTAGGTTATGAGAGGAGGTCCAATCAACAGGTATGTAATTTATCACAAGATTGTAAATATAGTACATGTAAACTTTTTTTCATATATTAATGGTAATCTTATTTAGTCACAATTTGATGATGAACAAGGGGATGTTGGAGCATCACCATCAAGATGATTTCCTTGGTCCATAGGTAGAGCCACTTTCACTGAGTAAATTTTATCATTTCTAATCATTATGCATTTAAATAATGTTATGTATCTATTTTACTGAACTAACCTTGAACTTTATTTTCATCTTGAATATGCAGACGCCTCCTCATCTTTGTCAGTCAGCAAAGGTGCACATTGCTGCAGCTATTTTATCTAAAAATTATTTGACCAAGGTATGAGCCAGTAACATGTAAATGTCATTTTGTATTTATTTTTTTATCTCACATCATTTAATGTACATAAATGATATTTAGGTTTACTTAAATTTGTTTCTTCATGCTTCTCACAGGATGTCACAACTCCTACTTGTCCATCTATAGAAGAACAGAGGTAGCAAATGATCGAGATGGATAACCAGTTAGTGGTAAATGATTGATTACTTATTTCATGTTATATATTTTGAATATTTTCTATATTAATGTGGATATTGTTTGATTGTATTAACATGTGAAACTTCAAAAATCTCTATCGAGGAAGTCTATTTGATGGACAATAGAGGATGAGTCATTGACCGGTTCACCATTTTCACGTCCTAGCAATAGTCATTGATTATTTGATAGTAGTCCATAGAAGATTTGATTTTGGGACATTTTGTTACATATGTCTATTTGGCTTTGTAAACATACTTTTGTACATGTTATCGATGTATATTGTTGTATATGCCCCTATGGATTTATTTGTACATGCCTATATGGCTTGATAGATACACTATATGTTATTTTCATGACATTATGTACATATGAGATTATGTATATTTTCATGACATTATATTTTTATGACATTATTTTTGTATTTTCATGACATTATATATATGTTGACATCATCCTTGCAAAATACATTTTGTGCATATCTTTCAATCATTGAATTCCATGAGACTACATTTCTTTGAGGTGTCATGTCAAATAGTTCATGCAACTTGTCTATGCCTCCACACTTTGCATACATGTCTACAAGGGCAGCTACAAATACAACATCTGACAAACTTCCTATATCCTTTATACTTTGATGGCTATCCACACCCTATTCTGAAGATCCTATTTTGGCATAGGCTGAGGAGGATGTTGGATAAGGTTGTGAAATTTGGCTTGATACCCATCAATTGCATTTGCTTAAAAGATTCTTTAAAGCCTTATCAAAAAATTCATTTTGTGCATATCTTGCAATCATTGCATTCCATGAGACAACATTTCTTTTAGGTATCATGTGAAATAGTTCACGTGCATTGTCTATGCTTCCACACAAGTTGCATACATGTCTACAAGGGCAGATGCAAATACAACATCTAACAAAATTCCTATATCCTTTATTCTTTCATGGCTATCCATACCCTATTCCAAAGATCCTAATTTGGCACAGGTAGGGAGGATGGTTGCAAAGGTTATGGAATTTGGTTTTACACATTCTAATTGCATTTGCTTGAAAGTTTCTAAAGCCTTTTCAAAAAATCCATTTTGTACATATCTTGCAAGCTTGAAATGAGAAGACAAAGTGATATTTACCAGTTTCACATTCTTCATACTGAATATCCTGATATTCTCCACATACTTTTGTTTTGATAACCAAATCTTACCATTTTTCCTAGATCTCTGTGTATCTCCATCCCAAAATTTGTTTTGTTGCTCCTAGATCCTTCATATCAAACATCCTAGCCAACTAAGCCTTTAACCTGCTAATATATGCCATGATTTTTCTTGCTACAAGCATAACATCAACATATAACATCAAGATAATGAATAAACTATTTTATAAACTTTTGAAGTAAACATAATGGTCATACTCACTTCTTGTAAAATTTTGGCCCACCATAAAGGAATCAAACTTCTTGTACCATTGCCCGAGTGATTGCTTTAGGCCATACAATGACTTCATGCGTTTGCAAACAAATTTTCTTTTGTGATCCTAAACAAACCCTTGTGGTTGTTCCATATATATCTTCTTCCAAATCTCCATGTTAAAATGTTGTTTTAACATCTAGCTTCTCTAACTCTAGATCAAGTAAAGCAACTAGTGCTAATACTACCGGAATAGAAACAAGCTTAAGAACTGGTGAAAGCATTTCATGGAAATCAATACCTTCCTTTTGAGAATACCCTTTTTCTACTAGTCGTGTTTCATACCTTTCAACCTTATCATCAACACCTTTCTTTAGTTTGTAGACCCATTTGCAACCAACAATTTTCCTACCCTTTGGATTTTCTATGAAGTCCCATGTTCTATTCTTCTCTAAGGCATCCATTTCTTCTTTCATTAATATTTTCTATTTAGCACTTTCAATATCATCCATCACTTCCTGATAACAACTAGGTTCCCCATCATTAGAAATCAAAGCAATAGATAAATTATAATCATCATACCTCTTAGGAGAATTTATGACTCGTGTAGATCTCCTTAGAGTTGGTTGTGGCATTTACACATTTTCTTGTATATTTTCTGCATCTTCATCTTTACCTTTAGAAGCTTCCTCTTGCTCCTTTTCATCTGTAGATGGTTGAGTTTCTAAATAAATTTGTTGATATTGTGGTACTTGTTCCAGTTTCATTTCAACTTCTTCTAATGATGATTTTGTGGGTAGTAGGATCTCATAGTCTATATCCCTTAACTCCATCACCATAACCATGAAATATATACTTCTTTGATTTGGGGTCCAACTTAGAATGCTGATCTTTAGAAATAAGAGCATAAGCATCAGAACCAAAAAAAATTAAATTTGAGTAATCACAAGAATTATTTGTCCATACCTCTTCAGGAATCTTACAGTCTCTTGCAATTAGTGGTGACCAATTTACCAAATAGCATGATGTATTAATTGCTTCTGCCCTCAACTCTTGCTCCAACTTAGCATTATTGAGCATGCTCCTTGCTCTCTCTAGAAGAGTCATGTTCATGTGTTCAACAACACAATTTTTTAGTGTAAAATGTGTTTGCATGCATTTTGATCCCAACTTCCTTGCAATAATTTTCAAATTCCAAAGATGTGAACTCACCTCCATTATCTATTCTTAGAATTTTGATTGACCTGCCAGTACTCTTTCCAACCAAAGCTCTAAATTGATTAAAAACACTAAACATGTCACCTTTCCTTTTACAAATATAGACCCACATCTATCTAGATTAATCATTTATAAATGTCAGAAAATATGATGATCCTCCAAATTAAATTGTAGGGGATGGTCCCCAAACATTTGAATGAATGTAATCTAGGATACCCTTACTTGTATCACTACTTGTTTTAAACTTCTATTTACATTGCTTCCCAAAGACACAATACTTGCAGAAATTCAGATTCAGAGATTTTAAATTTGAAAGTAACTTACTGTTTACCAGTACCTTTAGCCCTTTCTCACTCTTATGGCCTAGTCGTTGATACCATAAATGAGTAGATTTATTTACATTTTCAGATACCACCACTACTTCACTTATTTCAGTACTCCCAAGTAACTTGTAAAGGTTTCCAATCTTTGTAGCCTTTATTACCACCATAATTCCCATGGACACTTTCAATGCTCCACCTTGACGTGAAACTTTAAAACCACTAGAATCTAAAACTCCCAAGGAAATTAAATTATTTTTTAGTTTTGGTACATGTCTTACTTTTGTCAACGTCCTCACAATACCATCAAACATTTTAATCTTAATGCTCCTAGTCCTAATAGTCTTACAAGAAAAATTGTTTCCCATAAGAACAACACCACCATCAATAGTTTGGTAAGAAGAAAACTAACTCCTATGTGGACACATGTGATGAGAAGCACTATAATCTAATAACCATTCCTCAAGATATTGTGAGATATTACAAACAGATAGTACTTCATCAACCATACCTAAACTTGTTTCAACTACATTTTCTTCCTTTTTGGAGTCATCATTGTCTTCTTTCCCCTTCCAACAATCTTTCCTGAGATGCCTAGATTTGTTACAGTACCAACATTTTCCCTTACCTTTTTTTCTTTTTGACTTAGATCTTGATGTACCTCTCAAATTCTCCCCCTTTTTTGTGGGTTAACCCCTAGCCACCATTGCTTCTGGTGTGGAGGTTTTTGTATTAGATTTCCTCCACACCTCCTTAGACAACAATGCTCTCACACATAATCAAATTCAAGGGTGTTAGTTGTGCTAAAGCTAATGGAAGTGACTAAGTGATTCTAGGATTCATGCAATGAAAACAATAATGTGACTACCTTGTCTTCATCTTTGATTTTTATATCCATACTAGTTAATTGGCACATAAGAGTAATGAAAACATTTAAATGATTAGTAATTTTGGTACCTTCCTTCATTTGCAAACTGTACAACTACCTCTTCAAGTGGATTCGGTTTGTCAAGGATTTTGTCATGTAAAGGCTCTCCATTCTACTCCATAAGCCTGTTGTTGTTTCCTCTCCAACAATATTGAAAAGAACATCATCTGTCAAACACAACCAAATTGTGGTAAGAGCTCTTGTATCCAAATCTTCCCAGTCCTCATCAGTCATATTCGCAAGTTTATTTGACTTGCCTACCAATGCCTTGTGTAATCCTTGTTGCACCAACAGATCGTGCACCTTGAGCTTCCATAGCTCAAAGTTATTCTTCCCATTGAATTTTTCCACCTCGAACCTTGCATTCAAAACCTTCGCTATTTGATGCTATAGAACAAACACCAAATCCTAACACAATCACTGCAAAATAAAAGCTTTGATACCACTTGCTGAAAAACTTTAAGATTTTAAAGATAAACATAAAACTCCAAAATCATATAATATTGTAGCACAAAGTAGTTACAAAGAAATTAGAGATAACAACAGAATAACAAACATATAGAATAAGCAATCAAAAAATAACAAGAGAATTTACATGGTAAAATTCTAGCAATATGCCAAGAAAACATTCACAGGGCAAAGTATTGGTATTCTTATTGTTCAGAGGAAAAATTACAATCTTCACTTAGGTGCAATTACAATTCAATTTGTCTTTGAAGACTGCAAAGATATGTAATATCTTCAACATAACTACCACTGTCAAACGTAGAAGAAAAAAAGCATTTATTTTTTTTAGGAAAAAAATTGATTTAAAACAAAAGATAAGTTTTTTAATCTTTCTTTGTAAAATAAGATTTTTACTTTATTTTCTTTTCCGTGTTATCATACATCCAACAATATTCATTTTGGAAACCAAGTTGTTTATTCCAAATTTATGAGTGAGACCAAAAACAATCTTTCACGAAGTCCTGCTTGACCTTGAACAGACGTATTTTCTATTATTGCTACTCTGGCTATTAAAACGACTTCTTTAATTGTCCATAGCCTTGATGAAAGTAGCAACCTTAATAAAAGGTGCCACCCACTGCAACGAAATGAATCCCGACCTGCAGCAGAAATAAATAACTTTTTATGCAATCAACCCATCACAAGCTTTTTGTGATGAATTTTATTGATTGTTTCATTACTGAATACTGATATTTAAGTAGAGTGTGATCAGTGCTTCCTTATTTCATTCTACAAGTTTAGGTATATACATCAAATGAGGACTGCTTCATCCTGGCTGCAATCTCTGGAGGGCAAGCATGTCTTGATAACAGGTGGATCGAGTGGGATTGGGCTTGCCATTGCCAAAGAGGCTCTCGCTCAAGGAGCATTCATCACACTTGTAGCCAGAAGCTCCACCAAATTGGAGAAAGCAGCACAAAATCTTGCCAAAATGGTGGTACAACAGATAAAATATCAACCAAGGTTTATCTAATTCCATCATTTTAAGCTTATTTAAAGTTTTTTTAAAAAATATGTCTAATCTGATTTTTACTTTTTAATAGGTTCCAGACGTGGGTGATTATGAAACTTTGACAAAGGCTCTAAAGGAATCATTTGAATGGAGGGCTGTTGACGTGCTGTTGTGCAATGCAGGCACAACAAAAACTGCACTTCTGGATGAGGGCAGGATTGAAGATCTGCATGCCATCATTCAGACTAACTTGACAGGGGTTGTCAATACTCTGCATATTGGGATTCCATTGATGAAGCAGAGGAGTGCCCAAACACCCATGTCTATTGTTCTCATGAATTCCCTGTCAGGAATGGTATGTTATTGGTAAAAAATTTTGTATGTTTATTACTCAGAAGTTTACAAATATTAATCCTGAACTAATATTCATTCCATAAAATGTGATTGCCAATTCATAGGTAGTTAAAGCCAAAGATATATGAGGCCAGCCCATAGATTATTTGTGTTTTCAGAATGTTTAACGTTTTTATAATTGTACTTTTTATCTATCTTTCTGTACTATCACATCAAAAAAAAAAGTCATTAACTTTTCAACTTTTGTAGGTTGTTTATTCTTTGTTCAATTGAATAATTTTTTGGGGGGTTATATTCTGTTGGCAGTACCCGTTGTATGGTAGCTCAGTGTATACTGCAACCAAACATGCTCTAAAGGGACTTGGAGAGACTGTCAAGCTTGAATTAATGCCTTATAACATCCGAATTAGCATAGTCTTTCCAGGATATGTGGAAACCCCCATGCTTGATTACTGTAAGTAGCTCCAATTTCGTCTTAATGAGAATAACCTTAATTTTTATTGCGATCTAAATCTTGTATTAGATATAAATAGAGAAGCTTTTCTGTATGAATGTTTATGAAAGGAATGTCTGTATCGTGGTGGTATCATGACGTATCTTGACTTTTATTTGTTTAGGTTATTCTTAAATATTATCCAATTCAACAGTTAAAGGTCAATTTGGGACAATAAAAATAGGACAACTATTTACCACTTTTTGATAAGGATGAGGTGTGAAATTACTATTGATTGTTTGACCATTGAACCGAATAATGTTTAAGTAGAATGATTTGCTTACATTTGATTTCTTGTGATATTGGTGTGTAAAAGAGTTTTAGACTTCCATAGTCCATAATCAGTGTAAAAGGATTCTCCAACAGGACCTTCAATAAAAGGATTCTCCAACAGGACCTTCAATACATTTTTGAACTTCATAGATAAGGGTGTTTTCGATCATTTCTAGATTGCAGATAGGAGCTCCTTGATCTGTAGTGTAATCCTCATCCAGATGATAAAACATCTATGAAATTCCCAAATGAATCACAAATCGTTAAGGAGTGTTTATGCTTTCTTTCTTTCTCTTGGTTGTTATTATATTCAAGTGAGCTTTATCTAATTTTGTTCTTACATTCCGAAATTGTATCTAGGTGGCGTGGAAGATAACCAAGGTATCTTGGAGATAAGTGAGATCATAAGTTTGTATGATCGAAGTCAAGCAGACACACCTGAGCATGTTGCAAAATATACATTATAGGCAACAAAGAATGGAACTTTTCTTGTCACAAGCCAACTCGGTGGTTTGCTGTTATCCACAATCTCTCGTGGGCCTATGCCTGCAGAATCATTTGGAAGGGCCTTGATTGAATTGATAGTATATATTCCTATTAGAATCTTCATCTTGTTTACAGCTTGTTATGCCTATTATGTTATAGAACATAGAAATCACAAGAAATGAAGCACTCACCGTAAACAGTCTTGTGTGTCACTGTTTTTCAGTATTTTTGACCTTGTTTTTCAGTATTTTTGACCTGATTTGAATCAATAATAAAGAATGTTTTCGACCTATCTGTTTGTGCACAGGATTTCAACCTTCCTATTTGTCCGCAGGATTTCCACTGCCCGTACGTTGTAAGCCCTTCCAAAATGAAAGGTGGCATTAGAGTGTTTCTTGAGAAGAAAAACCAAATCTAAACCATATGTGTCGTATTATTTTGTGAAACAAATTAATGTTACTTTTTAAATTATTAAGAATGTAACCAGGCAAGTATGAGGGTGAAATAGGTAAGTGATAATAATGCAATTTATAAATTATTCTAATTATTATATTTGTCAATAGTTGATTAGAGTCTTATTTTGAGAAGGAAAACAAATTTAAAATTTATGTGTTTTATTATTGTAAAAGAAAGTAATATTACTTTAAATAATAATGTTTTAAGGTAATTGTGAGAATGAGATAGGCAAGTGATTACAATATAATTTATATATTATTAATTTATTTTTAATTTATTTTGTATATTTATTAACATTTGATTAGAATGTTTAATTTTCATTTTAATTTTTAAAATAGGAAATAATATTATTAAACTATGAGCAATTAGATTCATGACTTTATTTATGTATTATTAAAAATAAAAAGCATACACTAAGAATGGTGAAAATAGTTATTACCAAATTGATATGAGCTCACTTTAGAGATAGAAAAAGTTTAATTGATGATGGTAATGTGGTTTCATCAAGACTTCAATGAATAACCATAAGACATAAATACATTCAAATTCTTAATAAATGTTTAAAATAACTTAATACATTAAATATTTGGGAAAATCACATAAACAAACCACTCTTCTACACTATACTTTTAAAGTGAAAACTCAAATTTATCTTAACTTGTATACCTTATATAAATCTATTTTATGACAATACTACCTTGTTAGATGCTTAAGATACTCAAACAATAAAACAAAAGCTCATATTTAAACCATGGCTAGAAAATAGATTATGAAGTAACAATCTATGATATAATTTAAGGAAACAATCCTCCCTTATTCCTAAGTTTGCAATTTAGGCTAAATTTGATGATGAAATGTTTTGAAAGATTAAAAGCCTTTCAACCTTAAGGTGAGATGTCATCACAAGAAAGACAAGGCCATGCAACATTGGAAAGATCTTTTAGCTTCTACTCTTAAGATTGAAAATAATACTCTAGATTAAGCTTGGTATTCACGGGACTCAGTCCAAATACAAATATTTAAACCATTAGAGGGCATGCTTAATGTTATACGTGTGAAGAAAATCCTTTACTTTTTAACAATTTATATTGACGAGGACTTGAGACACCTCTAACATGAAGAATTTAGAAAGGGTAAGAAACTAGGTCATAGTAGCTAGTAAAAATAATAAATGACTTGCATCTAGACGTGCATGGATATGTGATCGAGTCCATGGTTATTTGAGTGGTATTTTTGGAAAATATCAAAAATATAATTTTTAGTATTTTCTATATTTTAGTAAATTGTATTTTCGGAGGCCTTCGGAGCAAAATTAGGGCTAGAAACTTTGTTGGTTGCATGGCATTAAGCCTTAGCAATTAGCTAGCTCAAACTAGATAATTAGTCTATCTTTCCAACGAATCCAAGAAGTTTAATTTCCTATAAAATAGCTCTTTTTGTATTCCGAGGGTAATGTGACCCTTCATATGATATGTAAGCCTATATATTTCAAAGGGAAATGAATAAAAATCAGTTTTCAGAGGCAATTCACAACTCTCAGCGAGTTTGCCTATTTGGAGAAACTCAATTCTTCTTTGTTTATTTTATTGCATTATAATACCACAGGCATGATAAGTATGTAGATGGTTAGGTTTTGACTAATGCCAATTTTTTTAGTGGTAATTTTTTATCAATTGACATTTTTTGTTTCATACACAGTTGATCTATTTGTACAAATTTGATAGAGTTTTCTTATATGCAGATTTCATTCACCTTGAAATACACATTTTAATTTATTATAATACACTCTAATCAACACAATGTTTATTCCAATTTAAACCCAGTCACTTAGATATGATCGGACCAAGTTTTAATCTAGGTCTAGTGACCTAGCATCTGGCTTTTTATTTTTTAAAATTATAGTTCAATTGTCCCATTACAAACATATTGTTAATCTTTTTTCATTATAATCACCCTCCATTTTACATTAATGTATTCCTTAATTTGATGGCATTGCCCCCACAATTATCACTAATTTATGACAAAAATGGTGCAATCACCATTGTAATTCTTGGTAATTTAGGGAAAAACATGTGTCACCATCACAATTATAGGTAATTTAGAGCAAATGTGTGCAATCACCCACACAATTATAACTAATTTAGGGAAAATGTGCTCAATCACCCACACAATTATAACTAATTTAGGGAAAATGTGTGTAATTAGTCACACTTTCATAACTTAGGGAAAATGTGTACATTGTCTAGGAAATTGGAAGTATGTTAGGGTCACTATGTGCAATAGCCAATGAAAAAATTATTACATTTTTGTGAACTATATGACCAAAGATTGGTTATGCATTTGTATTTAATCTAATTTTTCTCTCCATTCACAGACTACACATTCATTTCATTTGTTTCTCACATTATTAATTTTTAATTTCTAAATTTACACTTAATCAATCCACATTCCACATTTGGTATTGGCAAACTTCTAGTTCTAACTCTATAGAAGCCATTGCATCAATATCATTTTTCTTTGGGAGAATTAGGAGCAACTATAACTATCAGATAGGAGGACACTTTCTTAAAAGTTTGCAAATAGATAAGAGACAAAGGCTAGAACTCAACTTTAGTCTCCATTCTTAGAATGAGTTTCATAATAATATTATACTTTTAATTGTCAATTTGCATTATATTGTGTATTGTGTGATTACTATGTATAACTATATTAGAGTGCTTCTTCATTGGTCAATATTATTTTTCTTTTTCTTTATTTCCATTTGTCAATAAGTTAAAAAATGTAAGTATTGATTGTCTGTAACATTTTTTTATATATTAAAACATTGCATATCACTATATAAGATTTCTTAAGGCTGTGAGTTTTTGCACTTGTGTAGCACTGCAATGCTTTCCCATTATTTTGTAGCACTTTTCTATATTTTGTATCATTTTTCCCATTTTGTAGCATTGTCTTTTAATTTTGAAATATTATGTTCTATTTATTCACATTTATTATCATTGTGTATTTTAATTTTGAAATATTATGTTCTATTTATTCACATTTATTATCATTGTGTAGTTTATACCATTGTTCTATAATTTCTAGCATTCCTTACCATTACATATTTGTTATCATCATGTAGGCATATGTAGTTTATGTAGTTGAAGCATTGTGTAACACTATTATAATGAGAGCTTACTTTTTAATAGCATTAGATAAACATTTGAAAGAATGGCCAAATAAATGGTATTAGAAAGAATGGCCAAACAAGGGCTGCGCTGCACCAGCAGTCCCCGCCTAAAGCTGCTGTAGCAGTTGCCGAAGAGGCATTAGCTGGCATGATACAACTGAAGAAAAAATATATAAACACCAAAATCTGTCTTTTTGATGTTCAAATCTTGATGCATTGTACAGTCTTGCTATTTTTGTCCAATGTACTGCATGGTCATTAAGAAGACTACAAAATAAACCACCTTCTCAATTGATTTTCATGAAATTATTACGCTTACAAAAAGAAAGGCAAAATAGCCTGATCAATTGGTTATCTGCTTGAAAGACTAGACACAAGAAACCTGAAGACTAAGATTCAGAACGTACTGAAATCAAAACTCAGATCAAGCAATTACAGATTTCCCCAGCACCAGAGACCACAAGCTCATCCGCAGTCTCTGGAACAAACTTGCAGCAAAAAATATTAGCTAAGTGACTAGTTTCAATACTGTGCAATAATTTCTTGCTTGCATAACTCCAGATGTTAACCTGTTAAACAAGCATAAAACCAATGGAATGATACCTGAGAATTAAACCATCAGAAACATTATGAAACATAGCTGCAACAAATGTAAAACAAGCCAAAGATAAAAAAAGATATGTCAAATAATATGTTACACCTAAAACCTGAAACTCAATTTTGGTAACATAACAAACTGCTACCTTTGAATACTGATTCATAGACACAAATATGTTCTCCAAGTGCAGTTACAATATATTGAGCTATCAAATGTATTGTGTCTTTGATATGGTTAAAATAGGAGTATAAATGCAGCATGCGTAAAATGACTCATTTTGATGTATCATTATTTTCAAGATAGGAGTTAAACAGTGTTATTTTGTTACCATACCCTTGCATCATCTAACCCAGATACTATAAGAGAACCTTTTGAATTCCATGCTAGTGCATTGACACATCCTTGGTGAGCCTGCTTATGGAATTTTATCAGTTAAATGTCATCCAAAGACTTTTGAGAAAGTAGAACAGTAAAAAAAAAGAAACATGTCATTCAAATTGTTTCCAAATCAAGTATATCACTCAATGATTTCCTTTATTCAAGTAATAGACCTTTCATTTTTCCAATGATATCTATCTTAAAATGAACTCAAAATTTGCAAAAGATTATCTTTCAAAAGCTACGAACTCTAAAAATACTAAATTGCAAAAGATTATCTTTCGAAAGCTAAGCACTCTAAAAATACTAGATTATCTTACCATCCAGAGAGCAGGCACCAAATAATCTAATAGAATGAAAAATCAAAATCATTGTATAAAACTAAATTTGAAGGAGCAAGGACAGATGACTAATGTCAAAGTAGAAACACACTATTGACCAAACAATGTGAGAGAAAATCATAACACATCCAATTGACCAAATTCCATGTTCACATTAACCTATTGCACTCCTTGTTACTCAATAACCAATTCACTCTATTAGTGGAACCCTTGCCAAACAAATGAAAACAAATATTCTTGTTCAATTTTTCACACTATCTTATATCGCAAAATATGCTTTCAAATTGCAAACCTCCAACTCTGTTTCTAAGGCTAGCCGATGTATAAGAGTGCATCTGCAATTTAGTGTCAGCATCCTGATCTGAATATGGATATGGCATCTGCATCAAACAAATTCAAGATTTATGTTAGTATTGTACTAACATACCATAAAATAACAAAATAATATTCTCATGTCTACATTAAAATTCCAAACCATCTTTCTAAATTCTCATTAAATTTCTACTTGAGCAAATTTTTGGAAAGACATGTAGGAGATCTCAGAAGAGAAATTCTCTGTAACTTGCAGCTATCAACCAATTGTAACAAATTTTTGGGGTGAAAACACTTGCATCAACTTGGGAAAGTTCTAAAACTTCCATAAATAATAGTTATGAACAAAAAATGAAATTAACAATGAATGTAGCAAGTGGAATGAGGCCAAGGAAAATGAAGGGAAGAGTGTAAAGTGAAAAGTGCTCAGGGATGATTGCTGGACAAATGTGATGAAGCTTGTTGTCAAGGCCATTAGATATGTTGACACTTCGGTAGAAGAAGAAAAAGATGCACACTTCATTACATGGGCATTACATGAGGAAGCTTACACACTTAGCCCAAATGGTGCGTATCAAGGCTTGCAAAAGTACACCTTACTGAAGATGAAGAGGTGACTAAGGGGTTTAGAAAGTCCAATAGAAAGATATCCTTTGTACTGAATTATTGTTCTGGATTACGGCAAGCCGTGGCTTCTTGAAAGTATGCTTGGAAGCATCAGGCCCCATAACAGTCCTAGAATTGCATCTTTGTTTCCAATAGCTCATGCACAACTTGTGTTTAATGGTCTTTTATTCCTTTGCAAGGGATATTCTATGTATGTCTCGTGTAGATCCAAATGCCAAAATAATCATTGCAAGGATACATAATATGTGCTGGGACAAGAAAGAAAAAAAATTGATACACACCATGGTAAGAAATTTAAATTTCTTCCTTTTCATGGTACTCAATTAGAAACTAAGTGCAAATTTGATGATTTTCACTTTATGTTATTCTTTTGTCTATCTCTTGGTGCATATGAGATTCATCTTGAAGATCCATATTAAGATGGATGTATGCATATGTATGTGTGTGTATGTCTGAGTGTAACATACATATAAAAAAATTATAGAACTTGTCATGCATGTTTACAAGTTTGGCCCTGTACCTCCCAATTACATTTGTTTAAACATCCACACAACCTTTTCAATGAGTGCATTTGTAGTTTAAGTTGATGTCTAATCTTGCAAGTCATAGAAATTTTAGATGATTGTCTAAACAATAATATGTCAATCACTTGCAATTTCAATTTTAACAGGGTATGTTGAAAGTCTGAATACAAATCTGCTTTAAGTTAATGTCTAATCTTGCAAGTCACAGAAATCTTAGTTGATTGACTAAACAATAATATGGCAATCACTTGCAATTTCAATTTTAACAGGGTATGTTGAAAGTCTAAATACAAATCTGCTCATTCCTCACTAAGAGGCAATTTGTATTTACTATATGCACAATTCTTCAAAAAGTTTTAGCATCTCCTGGCATGCTACTATTGAAGCTCACTAAAGATATGAGCATTCTCACATGGCATTGACACTGTTTCACCAAACTCAAAAAATAGTTGTCCAACTTGATCAGTCAGCCTTTGCTATCAAACAACTAGCCTGTCAAGAGCTTTATAACAGGGTATGGACATCCACCAAAGGATAATAGAAGGAGAATTTTCACACTGTTTTTGTGTGTTTCTAGGAAAGGGAAAGATGCAGTCATGGTTTAAGGATGGAAAAAAATATTCTCAAAATTTGGTGACAGCTATTAAAAAATTCTCTATTACTGGTTCTCTCAGAAAAACCCCCAGATCTAGGTCTAGGTTCATTCACAGTCTGGTTTGCTGTGGGTGTGGGTAAGGGATAGACTTTGGGCCCAGATTTGGCTGGCATATCCATGGATGCAAATCTGGGGTCCAAATCCCATGCCCAGAGTGAACCCTCTGTAAACCATGGCCATTTTTTGGGACATTTTTGGCATTTTCTTCACACACTAATTTTTGTTTTTTTTCATCACATCAGTTATGAATCCAAGAAGAATGTGTTAGAAAGGCCACCATTCCCCGAGACTACTCCTACCTACTTCTCTGTCCAATGGAGGCCATTGACTAATGAGTATGTGCATAAAAATGAACGTGTTTTGGTGGTGGTGTTATTACTGTTGGTTCTGCTGTTGTTTTAAGTTTGTATGCTGCTCTTCCACTTCTTTTTAATTTGGGGATTTGTACAGCTGGTGGGGGGTTATGGCTTCATTTTATGGTAAGTCTTAAGAGTAGTACCTACTCCATTTCTTTGTAAAAAGCAATAATTACTGGCTTCATGTTACTAAAAATAACACATGCTTTACTTTTTATTTTTGGATAAATGCAACTCAGATTAGACCAAACATAAAACAAGGTATGCAGGAAGACTAACAAGTTTTCCAGGCAATTTTTTTATGAAGAAATGCATCTCATTTATACTAAAGATAAAATGAGGTGCACTGGTTGGTTGAGCAACATGCTTACAAGGAGAACCCTGTAGTATGATACTAATGCCAACAAAAGTCAATAATACATAACAAGAGTGTGTGATTTCCCAGTGAAATTGACATAGTTCTATCTTGCCAGCCAGGGTTTGATTCCAGCTAGAATCTACCCCATCCACACTATGTTGGAATCAATGGAATGCAACCAAGTGCAAGTCCCGGCGATTTTGTTTCTATGAAATGCAGAGTATACCACAACAAAGATCAAAATAGTTGTACATATGATGAGGGACAAGATCTGTAATGTCCCCTTCTAGTGAGTCCAAAGTTTTCCTTTGACCTTGCACAATTCAACTCACGAAAGAGAACATTAGAGTTCCATTTTATTTTCATTTCATCATATTAACAATATAATCATTATTCATCCATATTCAAGTTGTATATTCATGTCCTTATATAATGTTTCTAACTTATCATTTGTTCATACACTTAATTATCTAAGGATTTTAGCTATCACATTCATTGAATTACAACATTCATTTCACTATATTCAATTTAAGAATGTTCACATCTATATCCATATTCCATTCATATATGTATAGAGATTTACCTTATTTCTACACTCCTATTTATTCTCATATTATTATACCTATTCTATATGCATACTTATAGAGAGAATGTATATGCATCATTAATAGTAATATATTTCAATTATTTTCCTGATATAAGCAGTATTCATTTATTTATATTCATATTATTCTTCTACAACATTTATATCGCCTAACTTATTAATAAGGAAAGTGCACGTACCTCTTTATACTACTTGTCTTGTTGAATCTGCTCATTGGATTCTATTCTCTTTCACCTATTCTTTAATATTTATATATTATAGTATTTGTTATAATATTAATAATCTCTCTCTATATATTTACTTGAATAATTCCTCCCTATATATATTTATGATATCTTTATGACTCAAAAATATATATATAAATATAATACGGATCTAATTATATTTATTTATCAATATTTTTTTTTAATTTATTTCCCATATCTTAGATTCACATGATTATCTTATAGTTTATATCATTCCTATTTACTTTCATGCATGAGACAATTAACTAATATTTAATTTTACTTCTAACTAATACTTAATTTAACTTCTAATCATAATTCATTTACTAGAATATTACTAACATATATTATATTCTATATTTAAATACTTAATGAAAAACATACCTGATATAATTGCAGACTTACCTTTCTGTCCCGTATCTTCCTTGTAATTTCTCTTTGTTGTGTCTTTAATAACTCTCAATGCTATCATTCTTTATTATTTATTGATCTGTTGTTTTTTCTTTTTCTTAGACTCCTTTTTTTTCTCTCCTTTTCTACTCCTCCTATATATCTAATTATGATTCCCTATTTAAGTGTTTGATGGGCTTATACCCAACCGTCACCACTATTGGTGATAATAATTACCATTAATATATTTGCTCACTTAATTTGTTAAACACCATTTACTAAGGAATTGGTGTCTCTTTTAAGAGGCCCAATCCTCACATATATATAAAGTCCCTTTTATAATATGCAATGAAAATATATATTTATTATTTATGTTTATATTTATTATCATATTAATATATTATATGTTATATAATTTATATTTAGATTTGATAATTATAATCATAATATTATCTTATGATAATTATGATTAAATTGCTATTATTTCTTTTTATATTTAAAATATTCATATAATAATATTATTATTTTAATAATATATATTATTTCGAATTGATATTTACTACGGTAATTTAGTTGTTTTCTTTATCAGGATGTTTAAATCTTTAATTTAAACAATGCCTTAATATGGGGACATGACAGCCCTCCCCACTCAAGATTGCTTGTCCTCAAGCAATCACAATGAGTTACCTTGCACTTTAACGCTTATCTTCAATGTGTTGAGACAAAGTCATGGTTTGATTCCAGATGAAAGAGAATTTGTAATCAAAAGAGTATTTGTTTGATGTTTTGATTAACAATGATGGGATGATTTGAGAGTATTGAGATTCCAAGATGCATCTTGATCTTTGGTCATGAGATTCGGTCTCATATGTTATTGACCTCAAAATTGAAAATAGTTAAGTTCTTTGAGGAGTAACTGATTATATAATGTCATGATCAAAGAAGATTTGATTTGACTTTGAATAGCAATATGATTGAGGACATTTAGTTAATCAAATGAATGCAAGAAGGAAGAATTTTTCATTGTTTAAAGAAAACTTTGGGAGTATTGATATTCTGAGATTAGAGATTTGAAATGAAATAATATTAATGAAAATCCCAAAAGATGAATCTAATGATGTTGTAAGTAAGACTTTGATTGCTTAAGCAAGTTGATAATAAGATAACGTATAGCATGATCCTGGGGGTTGATGATGAGATAATGTCCCCCCCCTTAAAGTCTTCTCCTTAGGTTTTACTCTAAAGCCTTCTCCTTAGGTTTTACCTTAAGGCCTTCATTAATCTTTAGGTGTATCCTAGTGATCCAATTCTTCTAGGCCCAAAGGTAGAACCCTTCAACTAAAAGACAGAACCCCCTTTGGCCCAAGTGAACATTTCATTTCCATCATGAGTGGCATATCTATACGAGCACATTTCTCTCTAGACCCAAAGGCAAAACCCTTCACTAAAAGGCAGAACCCCTTTGGCTCATGTGGACTTATCATTTCTCATCATGAGTGGCATATCTAGAAAATCACATCTCTCCTAGACCCAAAGGCAGAACCCTTTAACTAAAAGGTAGAACCCCCTTAGCTCATGTGATCTTATTAATTCCATCATAAGTGGCGTATCTAGAAGAGCACATTTCTCTCTAGGCCCAAAGGCAGAACCCTTCATTAGAAGGCAGAACCCCTTTAGCTTATGTGGACTTATCATTCCTCATCATGAGTGGCGTATCTAGAAGAGCACTTCTCTCCTAGACCCAAAGGCAGAACCCTTCACTAGAAGGCAGAACCCCTTCGGCTCATGTGAACTTATTACTTCCATCATAAGTGACATATCTAGAAGAGCACATTTCTCTCTAGACCCAAAGGCAGAACCCTTCATTAGAAGGCAGAACCCCTTTGGCTTATGTGGACTTATCATTTCTCATCATGAGTGGTGTATCTAAAAGAACACTTCTCTCCTAGACCCAAAGGCAGAACCCTTCACTAGAAGGCAGAACCCCTTCAGCCCATGTGAACTTATTACTTCCATCATAAGTGGCGTGTCTAGAAGAGCACATTTCTCTCTAGACCCAAAGGCAGAACCCTTCATTAGAAGGCAGAACCCCTTTGGCTTATGTGGACTTATCATTCCTCATCATGAGTGGCGTATCTAGAAGAGCACTTCTCTCCTAGACCCAAAGGCAGAACCCTTCACTAGAAGGCAGAACCCCTTCGGCTCATGTGAACTTATTACTTCCATCATAAGTGGCATATCTAGAAGAGTACATTTCTCTCTAGACCCAAAGGCAGAACCCTTCATTAGAAGGCAGAACCCCTTTGGCTTATGTGGACTTATCATTTCTCATCATGAGTGGCGTATGTAGAAGAGTACTTCTCTCCTAGACCCAAAGGCAGAACCCTTCACTAGAAGGCAGAACCCCTTCGGCCCATGTGAACTTATTACTTCCATCATAAGTGGCGTGTCTAGAAGAGCACATTTCTCTCTAGACCCAAAGGCAGAACCCTTCATTAGAAGGCAGAACCCCTTTGGCTTATGTGGACTTATCATTTCTCATCATGAGTGGCGTATCTAGAAGAGTACTTCTCTCCTAGACCCAAAGGCAGAACCCTTCACTAGAAGGCAGAACCCCTTCGGCCCATGTGAACTTATTACTTCCATCATAAGTGGCGTGTCTAGAAGAGCACATTTCTCTCTAGACCCAAAGGCAGAACCCTTCACTAGAAGGCAGAACCCCTTTGGCTTATGTGGACTTATTATTTCTCATCATGAGTGGCATATCTAGAAGAGTACATCTCTCATAGACCCAAAGGCAGAACCCTTCATTAGAAGGCAGAACCCCTTTGGCTCATGTGAGTTCCTTGTCCATTTGGTTGTTGTTGTTATGTGTGTTGTACCTTCTTGAGTAAGCTTGCATCAAATTTCCTCACAGGATGGCAGGTCAAATGCTCTGATACCACTTGTAATGTCCCCTTCTAGTGAGTCCCAATTTTTCCTTTGACCTTGCACAATTCAACTCACAAAAGAGAACATTAGAGTTCCATTTTCTTTTCATTTCATCATATTAACAATATAATCATTATTCATCCATATTCAAGTTGTATATTCATGTCCTTATATAATGTTTCTAACTTATCATTTGTTCATACACTTAATTATCTAAGGATTTTAGCTATCACATTCATTGAATTACAACATTCATTTCACTATATTCAATTTAAGAATGTTCACATCTATATCCATATTCCATTCATATATGTATAGAGATTTACCTTATTTCTACACTCCTATTTATTCTCATATTATTATACCTATTCTATATGCATACTTATAGAGAGAATGTATATGCATCATTAATAGTAATATATTTCAATTATTTTCCTGATATAAGCAGTATTCATTTATTTATATTCATATTATTCTTCTACAACATTTATATCGCCTAACTTATTAATAAGGAAAGTGCACGTACCTCTTTATACTACTTGTCTTGTTGAATCTGCTCATTGGATTCTATTCTCTTTCACCTATTCTTTAATATTTATATATTATAGTATTTGTTATAATATTAATAATCTCTCTCTCTCTATATATTTACTTGAATAATTCCTCCCTATATATATTTATGATATCTTTATGACTCAAAAATATATATATAAATATAATACGGATCTAATTATATTTATTTATCAATATTTTTTTTTAATTTATTTCCCATATCTTAGATTCACATGATTATCTTATAGTTTATATCATTCCTATTTACTTTCATGCATGAGACAATTAACTAATATTTAATTTTACTTCTAACTAATACTTAATTTAACTTCTAATCATAATTCATTTACTAGAATATTACTAACATATATTATATTCTATATTTAAATACTTAATGAAAAACATACCTGATATAATTGCAGACTTACCTTTCTGTCCCGTATCTTCCTTGTAATTTCTCTTTGTTGTGTCTTTAATAACTCTCAATGCTGTTATTCTTTATTATTTATTGATCTGTTGTTTTTTCTTTTTCTTAGACTCCTTTTTTTTCTCTCCTTTTCTACTCCTCCTATATATCTAATTATGATTCCCTATTTAAGTGTTTGATGGGCTTATACCCAACCGTCACCACTATTGGTGATAATAATTAGCATTAATATATTTGCTCACTTAATTTGTTAAACACCATTTACTAAGGAATTGGTGTCTCTTTTAAGAGGCCCAATCCTCACATATATATAAAGTCCCTTTTATAATATGCAATGAAAATATATATTTATTATTTATGTTTATATTTATTATCATATTAATATATTATATGTTATATAATTTATATTTGGATTTGATAATTATAATCATAATATTATCTTATGATAATTATGATTAAATTGCTATTATTTCTTTTTATATTTAAAATATTCATATAATAATATTATTATTTTAATAATATATATTATTTCGAATTGATATTTACTACGGTAATTTAGTTGTTTTCTTTATCAGGATGTTTAAATCTTTAATTTAAACAATGCCTTAATATGGGGACATGACAAGATCACAATGAAATTTATCAAAGACTATAAAAGCTAACATATGAAATTTTGTCATGTTAGGAAAAGACTCCAATGTCATCAAGAGTGTTGCATAAAATGAGCACCAAAGGTACAATCAATGTTCTCCAAGGCTTTAAAGAATAACAACTAAGATTTTGTCCCGTGTGACAAAGAATCTATATCTTTCTAGAAAAAAGCAACTTTGGCTTTCCTTTAGCACCAAATAACCCTTAACCCTGGCATCTATGGCAAACGACATCTGCACTACTCAATGCATAAACTCAAAGTTGTGTTTATGGAAGAAACCAACCAAATTTTTAAAAACAAAAAATGTTCTGCAATTAAAAGGAATTCATATTACTGTAAATCTTTCCCGCGACAAGCAAATTTTGACTTTAACCTAATAACAGATTCTCCTTGAACCTGCCATAAAAGCTGAAGGATGGTTGTGACGTGGAGTGCGGAAACCCAATTGTGCTTGTAGATGCACCCAACCAAATTCTAAAGCAAAGAAAAAGCAATGCAATAGGACGAAGTAAAAATAATAGACCTAATCTGAGATTTGTTTGAGATCAAACTTCAAGAGAGATTTCCTGGATGCTGCAATGCAATAGAATGGAGTAAAAATAATAGACATAATCTGAGATTTTTCTGAGCTCGTAGTTCAACCAATTTAAAGCAAAAGAGAATACAATGCAATTATCTACCTCTACATTTAACTTTGTGTTCCCAAATGTATCCAACCAAACTTAAGGAGAAAAAACATTGCAATGCAAAAAATAAATAGAGCGTCTAACTAACCTAATTGAGGGTTTTCTCTAAGCTCATGCTTCATATGCAATTTCCTGGATGACATCCTCTGTATCCTACGAATGCACCGACTTGACATAAATTTCTGGTGTTTCTCTCTGCACTGGCTGGGTTGCCTTTGGTGCCTCCAGATCAGGCCCCTTCTTAGCTTTGACAGGCAGAGAGGCAATGACCGAGCATTGGCAACTGCCCTTGTACCCATGTATGAAAAATGTGGAAGCATAGACAAAGCACGTGAATTGTTTATAGAATGCCAAAGAGTGCCTGTATAATACGTGTCCTCCCAATTAGAAAACAATTGAAATGTGCCAATCAAAAAATCAAGTGATGGGAATTTCTCCCCCATAAAATTCCCAAGGGAAAAAAATATTAGGGAAAACTTTAATTTTTAGCAAATGCACGGATGTCCAAGCAGATTAATAGAAGCCAGCAAAAAACAATAGTATCCCTGCCGAACCCAAAAATAGCCATTTTAACAATAATTTGCCAATGGGCTAAAAACCAACTAACCAATGGAAAAAGCAGTTTTAGTTAATATCCTTGTTTCAATATTCTACGAAACAAAAACATCATAGCCTAAAGATTAATTTTTACCATTGCACAAATATCAATGCCAAATTAATCTTGGCAAGTGATTACAATAGTTACCCTGCCTACAGCAGGGACTAATAGATGGTATTAGATGATCCTTACTTGAAGATAAATAGCCTAAGGACATTAGGATGTCTATAAAGCACTTATTGAAAACTTAGCTAATGTATTGGATTAAATCCATAAAGCTTAGAGTGCATATGTACACCATTTCGTACAATATTTTTTGACATGAAATTCATGCAACATTAATGTATTTTGTTCATTTTACTTTAACCTATTTTGTTCTTTTACAAATATGACACGTGTCTTTGGAAAAGTCATCCTTAGTACTTTGTATGCGTGGCTTAAAATCTAAAACTAATGAACTATTTTTGTTTAAACACTTTTAAATCAATGGTACCAATTTATCAATTGAACTCCAAAATAACAGTTACTTTACTCAACTGATACCCTACAACCATTGATTTAGTCCACATGGATCATATTATTACAAAATTTTGTGCCCCTCTTTTTTAATGATATCATATAATTAGACCACTATAATCTCATTAGCAGGTATTAGTTCTAGCTTCACTTTTTATTTTTAGTATTAGGGTTGGCATGTTTCCTTTTTCTTAATCTCTTTCTTTATATAGTTGATTCATACCAAAGTTCATTTGACACTATTCTACATGCTTTGTCTCAAAAGAATATTTTAAGTTGTGTTCAAATAGAAATAGAAATTAAATAGAAGTTGGTTATTCTAGATGTGGAATTTAAATTTAAAATTTAAGTTCACTAAGGAATAGCCAAAAGAAAATTGAAAAAATATGTGTTCATTATTAGTTCATAGACCTGTCATTATGCCATGGTAAGATACTTTGTTTCAATTATTCCGTTTAAATAGATTATCTACACAAATGTCACATTAAGGAAAGAAACTAAGCATAATAACACACAAATGTATAGTATTTATGGGCTCTTTAAGAGGCTTACCATCCATCATAGAGAGACCATATGTGTCGGACCCATAGATAGAGGTGAGTGTTTTCATGAAATCATCATTATCATCTAAAATTTCACTTTCTGATTCAGATTCAGATTCTAAAGAAATATACATCTATTTTTACTTATGCTTTACCATCGCTAAATGTTCAAGGGTGAATTCTAAAAGCTCATAAAATTGGAAGTGATCCAATTGGTCATAAGCATCTTCGGATTTCAAGATTTCCCAATCCTGATTTATATCATACCTTTGAAATAAAGCATAAACTTTTGTCCCTGGATTCAGTTTTTTGGGACTACTAGTTGCATAGTGTGGACCTTTGCATATGAAACATTTGATTGGTCCCTTTCTCTTACCTTCCCTTTTCATTAGGACATATGGAGGGCGTTGTTTTCTTTTGAAGCCCTTTTTGTTGACAAGAGAAAATTTATACTTTCATTTATATCCATGCTTACTTCTTCTAAAAAGTCTCTCACTGTCATAATATGTGTCTTTAGCTTTGCATTTCTTGCAGTGACAATATTTAGCACAAGATTTTCTTTTAAACTGTTTGACACTTGCAAAATCTTTTAGCTGATTGATTGGAGGGAGGTAACGAGATGTGTAAAATCTTTTAAATTGTCAGACACTTGCAAAATCTACCAACCTATGTTTATCCTCGAGCTATACTTGGTGTGCCTAGATGAGATTTGTCTAAGTTAAGTGGTTGCTTTTCCTATTCTTGGAGCACCACTATTCTTAGTGATTTTTTCTTATTATTGGCTTGACTATTCTTAGTCGATTATGCCCTATATGTACTACATCTTGTAAGCTAATTCATCATCTCCTTTATTACTTTCATTCTTGGTTGCATTCTTATTTGCTTTACTCTTGCAGAGATAGCCAAAAGAAAATTGATTAAATATGTGTTCATTGTTAGTTCATAGACCTATCATTATACCATGGTAAGATACTTTGTTTCAATTATTCCATTTTAATAGATTAAGAATTGATACAATTCTAGTGATCTATCACTCTTCACATTTGTCGATATCATTGGACTCAATGTGCTAAAACCTTGGTTTTTATTATACACATTTCAAAAATCATGTTAATAAGTGATATGTTTTGATTTAATATTCATTAAACATTGACATTGAATATGCAACAAGTAAATTCCCATAATTTGCATATTGATACATAGTGGTTTTATTTTCAAAATCTTCATATTAAAAATCCTATGTTTGAGCCTAAAATAACTATATTCATTTACCTTTAATTTGAATATCAAATGTATTTTTATAGGGTGGCATTGCTTTTAAGTTTCAATGGTTCAAATTTTTATAACCTATGGGTTTTGATAAATATAATCATGTGTTATGGGCTCAATATTATTTTTTTGGCACATCATATACATATGTGTAAGCACATTAGCTTAGGGTTATGTAGACTTGGCAATTGATATGTAGACTTGACAATTGGTAACACCATGGTATACGTCTTGGCATCATGGCATCAGTCGTATCATCATAGTGTTTTATGTGATTTTTTTTATCATCCATATGCATTGCATATTAGCATGGTGGGAAATTAATGTTAGTAGCTAAACATAAACCCTACTATTACAAATTAGTTCTTTTAGGTATTTGTCAACTTCCTCTCAAAGATACATTGGTAAAATCGATTTGCATTTTCATTTTTCATTTGTAGGTGGATAGATAGTGGAGCCATGGAAATTTTTTCTTAGGAAGTTCCTCTTCAAAAAAATTTAAGTATGAGTTAAGTTTTAAAAGATACATTTTAGGTGGTGATATATGTTGTCGAGTTGGTATTGATATTATTTTTATACAAAGATCATTCCCATAGATTCAAAGGGTTTACCAAAGCATTGTTTAGCATCATTTTCAAAGGATTTACTGCTTTGTAGTTTTTTTTAATATGCACATTTTTCAAGGGTTTGATCATTGTTACTTTTGTTGAAATCCATCCTGTATACTATTTTTTATTTGTTCTTATTTCATTTCTATTTCCCTCAAATATTGATTCAGATCTTTTCAAACAAAATTATTTAATTACTTTTCCTTGGTTGAGTTAGCCTTAGCAGGTTGAAAGTCTTTATCTTCACCTTCAAGATCATTTACAATAATTTTGTTTTTGATCATACTATTGCTACTTCAAAATCTTTGAGTTTTCCTTTCACTATAAAAAATACTTAGCTTTCTCTAACTTTTTCAATGGGTTCACAAGTTCATGAACCTCCCAAAAACTGAATTAGTTATTCTTGTTTTGTCGATCTTTGGGAAGGTAAAAAAGTTCTCAAACCTTCTAAGTGGCTGATAAAAGTTTTTTTTTTTTGAGTTAGTTTGAAAGTTCTTAAACCTTTCAAAAAGCCAAAAAATTTATGTGTCAAAAGTTTTAAAGGTTTTGAAACCTAGAGAAGTGTTGAAAGAGTTGTTGGTTTCTCAAATATTTAGACAATGAAGATAAATATTTTCAATTTTGGTTAGTTCACAAGTTCTCAAACTTGCTGAAAAGATGAAGTGGTTCAAAAGTTCACAAGTTTTCTGATTTGTCGAAAGGCTAAAAAAGATTCAAGATTGTTCAAAAATATTGGGCCTAGCTTAGTTTGAAAGTTCTTAAACTTTCCAAAATGCTGACAAGGCTTAGAAATTTTCAAAAATTGCAAAATTGTTGAAAATGTTCTCGAAGCCCTAAAAGCTTCAACATTTTAGAAGGTTATAAAACTTTCTAACTTTCTAAATAGTTAGAACTTTTTTAAAATGACCTATTTAAAGGAACTTAAAGAGATTCATAGACCCAGTTGTGCTATCATTTACATTTTTGAACAAGAGGTTTGTTGTGACATGTTGGTACCGACATCCTTCTACAAATTTCAAGGATTTATGCTCTACTCAGTAAGGTAGGTTATAGGTGTTTTGAATTGAAATCCTAGTATAAATTCAGCCACATGATCACAATTTAGAGATTGAATTGTTGAAATTCTCTATTCCATCATCTATATTTTAATCAGCTATGTGCATTCTAGCTTTGGCCTTCTCCCAGATAAAATCATATTCCTTGTCATGCATCAAAATCTTCTTGAAGTAATGAATACATATTGATCTGTAGAGTTGTCTCGAACCTACAATGTAAGTAATCTATTTGAACAAAGCAATCAAGGGTTATGGAATTCTTCATTGCTCATTTGCAGTAATGATTTTTTTCTCTATTAAGTTCCATTCAAGGAAGGGTATAACATCTTTCAGGAAAACAATAGGAATAGTTACATTGTGGATGGATTATTAAGTATAATTGTCTAGTCTAGGCATTAGCTCAAACTACCTTAAGGGAACACACCTTCAATTTTGTTTTATAGTCGATGTGAGATCCAACCCATTGATCAGTGAGCACTTTTAGTAATGAACTTGATGCCACTGAATCCATAATATACATAGTACCTACATTCATTCTCTGCAAATGTAGAATACCCTTATTTTGCAAAATCCATTAGAAACTCACCATCTTGATTCTTCTTCAATAAGTGAGACCTTCTACTTTTTTAATTTCTACAACTGCATCAAAATACCTGAAACGTGGTCTTCATGTTCCTTTCCTTAGAAGAAATAGTGATGCGGCTTTTCTAATGAGCTGCACGTATAAGGAAATAGGGCCACATAATTGTAAATTGAAGATGCATTCTATAGCCACTATACACATACTCTACTTATTCTGCCATCTCACAATATAATACAAGAGGACCCCTCTTGCCAACAACACACAAAACTCACAAACAAGATTGCAATATAACAATTACACCAAATTATATGACAGAGACTCTCTTCTCACATACTCATCACAATACATATAGATTTGAGATTGCAACGAAGCTTTCTTTAGTTATTTACATAAAAATCTGCAACATATTTACATCATGGGGTATCAATGGCATTTCTCAGCTCAACCACTCACAGCTACCTTTTCTTGGCAGCATTTTCACTTTCTTCTCAGCCACACTACTCAGGCACTTACCTCTCACACACAGGCGCCTTATTTTTCCTTCACTGGCGCTGCCCAAACCTATGACAAAAACCTCAATAAATACCTCTATAAGAGGTGTCTCTTCCCCTTCCAATTCCTACACAAACTCCCTTCCACATTTTTCTTCAAAAACCCCCAAAATATGCATTGAAAACCATCAATTATTGCCCAAGAATAGGTGCCCAACTCTCCCCCAAGCATAGCTCTACATATTCTATGTTTATGCATCTTTAAATGAGGTATTTAAACTTCCATTAACTCCTCCAGGTGTTGTATTTACTCAAAGGGTTGCTTTTCTCTATTCTAGGCATTTTAAAAACTCTAAAATCTATATTCTTTTGTCTCTTTTATCTTCCAAATGCCCTCCAAATTATTCATGAAATAGATAAAAATGAATGAAGGAATAAAAACCAATAAATTAATTTCCATAACCTCTATAATACCTTTCCAAAATAAAATTAATCAAATTGGTGCTTTGGAAGTGCAGAATCGAGTGTCGGTAGGTGGAAAAATTGAAAGTTCTCTGTTTTGCCTAAAAAATAACCCACATGTGTGTGATGACCTCCTTAGGCTTACCCAAAAGGATTTGGTTCCAATGTCTAATAATCTTGTAATTTAATTGTTTTCATAATCTTGTCGGCACAAAATGTCAGCATTAAATTCTCTTAGTAAAGAATTTAATCATGAAATCTTCACCACATTTGCTGGAATACTTTCAAAAATATTCTTTAAAACGGTTTCAGTCTAGTCTTCATAGATTGGCAAAAATAATTATTTTCACAAAAGTTGCCAACTAGACCATAAAACTACCTCCAATTGAAATCGTCATTTTTTTTCAAATTTCCACAATCAAGAAGTTCTTTGATGTAATGAAATGCTAAAATGCATGCAGACACACACCAAAACTAAAAAGAAAAACCTAAAAAAATTTTTGGGTGATGCCAATTGCCACTCCACTTGGATGCTCCTGCATCAAACACGTCGGGTGGGAAAATTTTGTGAGTAGGACTCACAAAATGGATTTGGGTAATAGAACTACCCTTTCAAGTTGTAAACAACCTGCAATGAACTCCATCACTTATTTAGACAGTAAGAATTTCTTCCTCTGCCTCTTCTAGTACTTAGCTAGGAAACTTGCCGTCCTCCTCCACCAAGTGTGCACCTTATTCCTCCTTCCTCTCGTGGACTCACATCCACCATAGACAATCCTCCTCTGCTAATGAATCTCTCTTCTCCTCCTCCAATCTCGCTTCTCTTCTCTCCTCTTTTGTGGGATCAATCCCACCATAGACTGACCACCTCCACCAAAATCCCTCATCAATACCTGCAGTATCCTCATACCAATTTACATCTACAACTCCATGGAAATTAAAGATTTCCATGTGCTCTTCTCCATACTCTTCAACCTTTACCATCTCAACTGAAAATAAAACAACACCATCAAAACATACAAATAAATTTACCTCTTTATTCATTGTTGCAAATCTTCCTTTATCAGCATCAGCTACATTAGTTCTAACATATCTCTCACCTCCAACTGTGACAATCTTTTCTAACCATTTTTCTTCTATCACCGAAATTTGTGACAACAAATCTTCTTCCCCCTTACCATCTGCTGCAACATCTTCACATTCCATCGCTACCACCTCAATTCCCATAGTTGCATCGTCATTCTTTTCCTTCTCGGCAACCTCTTCTACCATCTTCTCTTCACTACTCATGTCTTTTACTTCTTCATCTTCAACCACTACTGCATTCATCTCCACTTCTTCAATCTTTTCTTTCATGCCAAGTCATCAGGGCATGCTTCCACTACACATTCTTGCTTCTCATTGCTCTTGACAAACTCTCCATCCTACAGTACTTCCAGTCTATCCATCCTTGCATTTATATCTATGATTATCAAGGATATCTTCTTCTTTTGATACTTGCTCCAACCTTCTTCCTCATGAGTATACCCATCTCATTCACTATTGTAATATGTCACTACCCACATCACATGTTCTGCAAAAAATAAATTCTTCACAGATTCTAGCTCTCAATCGCTCAAGACTTTGCACATCTACAATGATTCTTTCAAGCTTTTCACAATTGCACTTCCTCTTCTCTACCGCAGGTCCTAGTGCATACTCTACATACTCAAGGCCTTCTAGCTCTGATACCACTTAATGCAAGAGGACCCCTCTTTCCAACAATACACAAAACTCACAAACAAGATTACAATATAACAATTACACCAAATGCTACAACAAAGACTCTCTACTCACATACTCATCACAATACACACAAATTTTAGATTGCAATGAAGCTATCTTTAGTTATTTACATAAAAATCTGCAACCTATTTACATCATTGGCCTTCAATGGTATTTCTCAACTCAATCACTCTCAGCTACCTTGCCCTGGTAGCCTCTTCACTTTTTTCATTGCCACACTACTTAGGCACTCACCTCTCACACACAGGTGCCTTGTTTTTCCTTCATTGGCACTGCCCAAACCTGCAACAAAAACCCCAATAAATACCTATGTAAGAGGCGTCTCTTCCCCTTCCAATTCCTGCACAAACTCTCTTCCACATTTTTCTTCAAAAACCCCCAAAATATGCATTGAAAACCATCAATTATTGCCCAAGAATGGGCACCCAACTCCCCCCAAGCATAGGTCTACATATTCTATGTTTATGCAGCTTTAAATGAGGTGTTTAAACTTCCATCAACTCCTCCAAGTGTTGTCTTTACTCAAAGGAGCATTTTTCTCTATTTTGGGCATTTTAAAAACTCTAAAATCTTGATTTTCTGCATCTTTTATATTCCAAAGGCCCTCGAGATTATTCATACAATAGATAAACAATGAATGAAGGAATAAAAACCAATAAATTAATTTCCATGACCTCTATAATAACTTTCCAAAATAAAATTGATCAAATTGGTGCTTTGGAAGTGCAGAATTGGGTGTCGGGAGACGGAAAAATTGAAATTTCTTTGTTTTACCTAAAAATTGACCCACACGTGTGTGATGACCTCCTTAGGCTTACTGTAAAAGGATTTGGCTCCAATGCCTAAGAATCTTGAAATTTAATTGTTTCTGTAATATCGTCGGCACAAAATGTCGGCATTAAATTATCTTAAACTGTAAAGAATTTAATCATGAAATCTTTGGCACATTTGCTGAAATACTTTCAAAAATATCCTTGTAAAATGGTTTTACTCTAGTCTTCACGGTTTGGTAAAAATAATTGTTTTCACAAAAACCGTCAGGCAGACCATAAAACTGCCTCTAATTGAAATCCTCATTTTTTGCAAATTTTCACAATCAAGAAGTTCTTTGATGTAATGGAATGCCAAAATGTATGGAGACACACCAAAACTAAAAAGAAAAACTTGAAAATAATTTTTGGGTGATGACAATCGCCAATCCACCCAGATGCTTCTGCATCAATATATAAGGATTATTATGATGGTTATAATAGTGTTTAATGTCATTCAACAACAAAATATTAATAGAGTTCAAATTTGAGACAAATTTGAGCCTTGCATTAATATTTGAATAGTTGAAATTTTACCACAAGAATTTAATGCATTGAAAATCTAATAAAATTTAAATAATTTTATTTATACATTGATTCACAACATTAACCAATAAAAAAATAGATAAATGATATTTTCCAAATTATTGGGTAAGAAAATTAATTATAGACTTTAGCATTATTGACCATATTTTTTAATTCTATATAATGATTATTAGTTTCTGGCATAGGCGAGATTACTAATGCATCGGTTTGATGCAATTATTTCAACCTATTGAGCCAATAGTCATGTAGAATTTTAAAAATGACCAAAAAAACTATAGTTTGTAATTCATTTTTCCAATTTCATAACTGGAAAAAAGTGATTTATCTTCTTTTCTATTGGATGATACTGCGAACAGTTAGTGCAAAAATCATATTTTTATTTTTTCAAATTCCAAATAAATGATTCAAATATAAGACTTTTATTCAAAAAGCAATACATATCTGAATGAAGGAAATAAATGCCATAAAGGTATAATAAATGGCATAAATGTAGTCGCAGATTTCCAGATTTTTATATTGGCATATCTGTAAAAAATCTTTGTGATTAATGCATATATTGGTATGATGTGGCAAGGATATATATGATTCAATGAATATATTGATGTGTATTGATCGAGGCATTGAATGCTTTGGAAAAGAGTTTGAGAAGCGTGTAAAAAGAAGCTGCATATTTGAAAGCTCTGTTATAGATAGTGTAGAAGATAGATTTGAGCAGCAATCTGAGAACCAGTGGAGATACCGTAGAAGATAGATGAGTTTTTCCTCCAACATAGATAACTTTTTTTGAATATCTATCTATCTGTGGGCCTGAAAAACACGGTATGTATTTCGCTGTGACGAATCTTGTGATTTTTCTAGCTTTCATGTTTGCCCATGTTGCTATGCACTATGTTCCCCTACAAATGTAGTCCGTTTGTTTTATATTCTTCTAATTTGTATATTTTATTTTCTTATTTTCCATGATTTCTTGTGTATTTTGTAAGAACATGGAACTATAAATTATCTGAAAAAAAATTTCTATGTCCTCATTTGCCAAGCCTGGATGACAAACCCGTAGTTGAGCATCATCAATAGTTGCATAGAGGACCCAATGGTCTCCAACTTCCATGTGACTCTGCACACTACATTCCGTCCAAGATATCTGAAAGAAAAATAATATAAATGATTAGCACAATCCCTGACGTCAGAGAGATATCCATTACAAATTCAAGAGTGGAAATGCTATGTGAATTTAAAATAAACTAGTAGTTGTAACAAACATTCAGATAGAATACTGCTCAAAGTATTATTGTAGTCAAGCTAAAAGGAATTTCCTAAATACCACATCTAAGAGAATTTTTCCACCATTTCTTGCTTCCTTTGTTTGCAACCCCAAAAAATGAGGTTCCCCTAGTTTATATGGCTTCAGAAGTTGCTTCATGATAGAAAAACTCTTGCCCTTACCAAGTACATTAATTACAAACTTACCTCTAGGCAAAACTAAACTTTCCACTACTCTATCTTTTCCTACCTGTGGTTTCATAATTCATTCAATGATTAAAAACTTAAAATGTTATTGTTATGCACAGATTTTTAGTATTAAAAAAATTGTGTTTTAGTTTGAGATGGAGGGCAAAGGAAAATTGTTGAAAAATGAATAGAAGTAGAAATTACATCACCACTGCATGGAAATTATATAGAAAAAGGATATGGCATTGAATAAAGAAAGAGTGTAAACTCTTCAACTTGACCCTCACAAAGTGTTAGATACTAAGCATTACACTTTTAGCATCACCATTCTTTGCAGACACTACACAAAGTGACCCAACCACTCTTCCCCTGCAAGAATCCCAAAATAACATTCACTGGGCGAGTATAGGAATGTGGTATTGAAGGCCTGTTGACCTCTATTAGAGAAGGACAGGTGATCAAACTCATAACCATTACTCCCACCACACAAATCACCGTGCCCACAATTTTGGATTGGTTGTGGGGCTATGAGCATGCTTAATGCCTACTTTTTGCATTCTGTAAAGCAAGAAAAGTGCACTGGATATACCAAAAAAAAGCAAGGTATAGCTCAAGAAAACAATATGGCACAATACTAACCCTAAATCCCATGCCATGATGAAAATAATTGTAGGCTCCAAGTTTGTTGTCATAGAAGTAAAGGCAGAAGCAAAGGCTCCAAGTTTGCCGTGACAAAAGCAAAGGCTCCAAGTTTGTAATAGTAAGAGCTCCCAAAACCTCCATACGCAGATGCTGATGACACTAAAGTCCGGATGAGATCAAAATGAACTTAGGTTTTAATCAACAAAACTTGTAGAACCATCTTTTGTAAATTGAAGGCCCAAATAAATCGCTCAAAAAAATGTTCTCACATGGACCCTGCAATTCCTTTGCATCCTTAGTTCTCTACACTTCCACAACATATACTAGTACCATCCCTGCCTATGCCAAAATGAGAAGCTTTGAATAGGGTATGGAGATCCATCAAAGCATATTGGAAGGGCATTTTTGGTCTGATATTACAATTGCAAATGTTCTAACTGAAATCTATGCAAAATGTGTAGTATAGACAAGGTGTGTCAATTGTGGAAAATGTGGACGGCAACAACAAGCTGCACTTTACATAACGTGCAATGTGCCAACTGAATTTTCTTAGGCTACATGTCAGACCAGCGATGGGCTATGTGTTAACTACAATTATTTCAAACATTTTTCACCAATCGCAAGTCATATTTTTATAATACTAATTTATTTTTGAATGTTTAAGCAAGGAAAGATGCATGATTTTTAGGGCAATATTTAATGAAATGTTTTTTTCTCTTTGTCATTAGCTACAGGATTTATTCAACTGAATTCCAATGCGGGAGAAGGCATGATTACAAGAGATAGCCTGACAAAAAAAAATTGGTGGTCTAATTTTTTGGGTAGGCTAACGTGCAACAAGAACCATGCTAATGGACACCACGTAACCACCCACCTGGAGCCATCTTGCATGTCCTGAGATGTGGCCACCCTTGTCAGACACCACACCTTTCATAGCCTTGACCTCCATTGGGAGTTTCCCAAAAATAAATTGAGAATATTTTTACTAAGCTTTTCCATTATGTAGATAATCAATGATTTTGCAATATCATTTTTCACAGCACCTAGTTTTATATTGTATTAAGGTAATTCACTTTTTTAGTGTAGTTGTAGTTTATGTTTGTATGCATTATCTATGCCCTACAGTTGTTTACCCTGTTCTAGAGCTGCTAAGCTGGTGTATACACCTAAAAATGACATGACTCTACTGAAATAAATATTTTAAAAATTTATTCTATCTTCATGTTCCTCTATCAATAAATAAATAAATTTATTTATTTATTTGATTCATTTTCTCCCATTTAATTAAATAAATTACGTTTATTTAATTAATTGCTTCAGTATCAACTTTATTCTTCTAAATAATTAAATAATTTTAATTATTTAATTAAATCTATCATTCTTCCAAATTTAAATAAAATGCAAATTTATTTAATTTAAATCTCCAAAAAAATAAAATATATTGAAATATTTTATTTATTCTTCCAAATTATCTACAAAGTAATTAAATAAATTTATTTATTTAATTATGCTTTCTTATCTTCTAAAAAAATATTCATATCTTCTAAAAATAAATTCTTCTTGTCATACAAAAGCAAAAGCTGAGTTAACTGATTTAAAGCTATCAACAAAGCTCTTAAATTAGAAAAATATATTCTAATTTAAGAAATAAAAACTCATCCTCATCAAGAAAGTTGTTAACTCAACAAAGCTTCTTTTTGAATGACACGTCCTTCTTCTATTCATGCACGTTCTCTTGAACATTCTCCTCCATTGATCTTCTCTCACACAACTCTATAAATGCAACCCTCTTCTTTCATTTCATTAGATCCAACTTTTGAGTAAACTTATGCTATAGAATCTATAGCGCGCCATTGGCACCCCACTTTCACATCACTTCATCAATCATCCATTTCGTATTGTGTTGAAGCTCATTTTCAACACAACAAGTATCTAAGCTGTTTCTCCTTGTCATCTTGAGGAATCGAAGCAAGGAAGCAAGCTTCCTGAGGGCCATCTTCATCACCAAAGGATCAAGAAAGAATAGGTGAACAATGGAAATCGCAAGGTAAAAAGGTTGTGAGTATCATATCTCTCTTTTATTTTAAATCCTTATTTATCTGCACATTCCATTGATGTTTGGGTTTTTATAATTAGTTTTATTTATCCCATTTTACCCATCACATTTTTGGCACCCACCATGGGGTTCTTGCCCCTAATCTAACCAAAAATCTAAGTTTCTTAGTGACAGGTTTTGTGTAGATTCCTTACAGGCTTCAAACAAGTTCAGTCGGCGCATTTGATCAATCCTGAGGCGCATCTACAACTTATTCTGGTGCATACAAACTTCTGACCCAAACAACCTCTGAGCTGGTACTTTCACCTCCTGTTCTAGCACATGCATAGTTATGGCACATACATCCTCTGAGACGACGCATACACTTCCTGTTTTGGCACCTGCAGAATCCTAGTGCATATACCCTCCTACACGACGCTTACATACCTTTTTAGGGCGCATCTGTTAAATTAGCACATTTGTCTCTTCTTCCTATGCTTTTGACATCTATCTTAGCGCATTTGTAAAATGATGCTTACAGTCTCTGTTTCTGCGTATACAGACTGTTAAGCAACACATTTGACTTCTCATTGTGGTTTAGGATTTCTTGTGATTTTTCTAAATACTGCTAATGCTTGTCTTGCAAGATTAGGGGCTGGATAGATCATTTAGCTGCATTAATTAATCCATTTTAGATTAATTAGGGGAAAAAGTTAAAAAAAATGCATGCATGCAAATCTCACTTAGTCCTTAACTAGGAGGATAGTAACAAACAATCATTGTTGTCTTTTGCATTATTGCTATCTTTCTTAGTTAGAACTTTGCTATCTCACAAATGGAATGAACCATTGCTATCTTTAAACACTTCAAAGTTAACAAATGTGCAAGTGCCCAAGTAGATAGTGCATTAGTTTTTTTTCTTTTAATAGGATTGGATTAACCACTATCTTCTGTGTCTGTTGAATGACAATAGGCTTATGCTCTCCCCTTTACTAGGTGACCAAAACACTAGACTTGTTATTCCTTGTGTTTAACCTTTAGAGGGGCTTGCCCTTGGATGCTCACCTGTCCAAGTGGGAATGACCCTGAGTGGAAACAAGCTAAAGCCAAGCCCTACCAATCCACTTTAAATAAATTGTGCTTGAGGCAATTTAGCTTCCTGCAACGAGTGCTGCTGTGTTACACCGACAACCAACCTCCCCCAAAACCCTCCAAGGCATAACCCTTGGAGGCTAGGAGACACCATAACAGAGAGTAGTGCTACCACACGTGTAACCACTCAAACAGTTGCCTTGACTACTTAGCCACTTGTTTATTATACCAAAAACCCCTATTTGTTGACACAAAAGGTGGAACCTTCGAAGCGGCCCCGATTCTAGTGATTCTTAGTAGAGGTAGCAGGGACAATCCTATGGTTCGGTGGGGGTACAAGCCTAAGGAAAACCAGATTTGGTATGCATGAGAAGTGAGTGCCATGAAGGGGAGCCGATGCTACCAGATCCTAGAGCTACATGCTTTGAATATGCACAGCTAGGGGATTCAACAAATACTATCCTTTCCATCTTAGGTTGTACTTGTTCTTGTGTCAAAAAGTCCAAAAAAATAAAAAAATAACAAAAGATAAAAATCATGAAAACTTCTATGCGCTTGCTATGTCTTTTGCCATAATTGAAAATCAGAATTTAAGAAAAGACCAAGTTTCAGCCAAAAATATTTTTTTTTGAAAAAACTCTACAAATTCAAACTAAAAACTAGAACGGCACATTTGCTGCGACCTGCAGTGCATTTTCTCAGACTTATAGCGCATTTGATCACTGTTATGGTGCTTATAAAAATTACTAGATTGGTGCATTTGATTCAACCTACGGCGCTTTTATACTCTATTCTAGCGCATTTACTGATGTGCATCCAATCCAGTGAGCTATTATGTACTTCCTAGGAGAAAAACTGTCAACTTTTCAGAAAATAATTTCAAACCTGTCTCAATTGTTCCAAAATCTAATCAAAATCGTGCAAGTCAACCATTTCGCTCTTCTTCAACACCATAGCTACTTTTCCCACACTACATCATCCAAAATCTCACAAAATTTTTCCAAAATCCAGCAAGGTGAGAACCAAGCTATTCTTGATCGCATCAAACCTCAAACAAACCTAGTCAGTCTCCACTATCAAGGATCACTTATTCTTTTCTCTTGAAACTCCACTAGTGGCTTGTGCAAGACTAGTCCGCATCAAGTAAATGGATTTCTATCATCCTTACTTTGACTATCATTTTGTTCACCCAGCTTGTTTGACACCAATTAGATCTAAGGAGAACCTTGCTCAAATCTTGACGCATTCTAGCACATCTTGCTCAACTCACTTCATCCCATCTCTAGTCACCTTGCATGGTCTTAACGAGGTCCCAAAAACAAAAAATAGATTGAAATGGCTGAGAAAACTACTCCAACCTCTCATGATAGTGATGAGGAAATTTCTATGGAAGAAGTCCTCTAAACACAGTAAGACCGAAGGTTTCAATGCATAATGGATAAGGTACTTGCTCAAGACCCTACCAAATTCTTTCTACACCTAGCACAACTAGGAGTCAAGCTCCCTAAAGATTTTAACGTAGAAGCTCTAAAAGAACCTGAGGAAGAAAGAAACCCTGAGGGAAGCACACACAAGGAAATACTCGTAGACAAAAGAAAAGCAACCATTGATTCCACGGATGCCTTAAGCCTAATGACCCAACAGATCCAAGCCTTACAACAACAATTCAAAGACATGCAAACAAGAGCATCAACTAAGCATTACTCCCTAGAGGATATTGCACCATATCCTTTTGATAGGACCTTGATCGTGATACCTTTCCCCTCTAAATTTGAGGTGCCAAAATTTGATAGATATCAAGGAAAGGGTAATCCAAGGGACCACATTAGGGAATTCAACACTGCTTGTCTTGAAGTCACACACAATGATACTTATCTTATGTGACTATTTCAAAGAAGCTTAGGAGGACAAGCCATGGAGTGGTTTTCTAGACTACCACCCAGCATCAGAACCTTTAACGAACTAGTGGACAAATTTGTCACACATTTCTCCTACAATATTGAGCATGACACCTCAATCTTAGACCTTTGTAACACCAAGAAAAAGGTGGAGAATCTTGTGCCGCCTTCTTACAAAGATGGAGACAGTTGGTAAGTAAGTACCCACATCAAATGCCTAAAAGACAAATGTTGGAAATGTTTGTCCATAACTTACAAACTAAACTAAGCTATCAGATACAAATCCAATGTCCTACTTCCTTTAGCAAGGTCATTGAGATGGGTCTAATCATCGAAAAAGCTTTAATCGCAAAGGGTCAAATAAAGCTTTATAAAGACACTCCTAGTACCAATACCAATGTAGACAAACCAAGATTCTAGACAAAGAATAAAAACATTATGAATGATGGGGTGGTAGATGCTAAGAATGCAGCACTAAAGCAACCAATCTTCAACTTATCGACTCCTCAAAACAACCCCTCGTAAAACAAACCAAGAAACACTGAATCATGGTTTACAAATTTTAAACATAGAAGAAAATTCACACCTTTGGGAGAATCATTGGAAACTGCCCTACGGAAGCTAGTCACAAGTAAGATCATAACACTTCCAACAGCATAGGAATATGAATCAAAAGTCAAACCCCCTTGGTGGAATGACAATGATTTCTGTGAGTACCACCGAAATAGGGGGAACAAAACCAACGACTACATTGCACTCAACCACACTATCCAAGATTTGATCGAGCAAATCAAAGTGTCACTTGATGGACATACCTCTAATAATGATCACCGGGCATTCAAGGATCCTCTTCCCAACTACGAGCAGGGAGGGCCTTCCAACCAAAACAATAGTGGAACCAACAACGCCAATTACACAAATGTCGCCTTTGACTATGTTGTTAACCACATCTCAGAAAGTGATTCAGACATCAATGTGATCACTATAAACAAAGACCCAGATTGTAATGTTACCACCCGTAGTAATAGAGTCACTCTTAGAGGAGCCCCTGCCACTCTGGCCAATCAGTATAGTATCCTGGATCAACTCCATAAGACACCAGCACATATCTCTATCTTGGAACTTATGCGTCTGTCCCCGTCTCATAGGGCCATACTTGACAAAGCTTTATCATAAGCCTCCATCCCAACAAACCTCACTGAAGAACAGTTTCAAACCATGGTAGGTCACATTACCTCACCTCACTCCCTATCATTCACTAAAAAGGATGATATGTCAATCACCCAACCTCATAACACCTCTCTTCATATCGAAGCCTTCATCCACAAACACAAGATAAAAAGGGTCCTAATCGATGGAGGAGCCGGTTTGAATATTTACACCTTGAAGATAATCCTTGCATTGGGGTTTACGAAGAAAGCTATAGATCCAAAAAAGAAAATCACTATCAAAGCCTACAATGAGGAGGAGAGAACTTCCAAGGGAGTTGTTACTTTACCAATCAGAGTGGGACCTATAGTAAAAGATGTGGCTTGCCAAGTCCTCGATATGGAGCTAGCATATAACATTCTTTTGGGGAGACCATAGATACATGCTCTGAAAGTAGTACCGTCAACATACCACTAGTGTATCAAATTCCCCTATGAAGGCCAAGAGATCACCATCCAAGGTGATCCCAATCCATTTCAGTATTGTAACTCAATTCAATCTAAACCTAAAGTTGTGATTCCTAACAACCATGCCTCGGCTTCATCTTCATCTCGTGTTGACCCAGCTTCACTTGCTTCCACATCAAAAGCTTCCCAACCTGACCTCAGGCTCAAATATAAGGGCCTAGGTGAGTACACAATCTCTCAATCCCTTTGTTTGGCACAACTCCCCCTATCTCCCAGATCTTATGGAAGACCTACTCTGAGCAAACCCAAAGCAAACAAAACTACAAAAGGTCCATTTATCAAATGGGGAAGCCTCAAAGATGAGAGCGATGAAAAGGATATCCTGCAATGGTTATACAAAGATGAAGGCAACTCATCAACACAACAAGACCATCACACTATACAAACTAAACAATATGGTCAAGGATTCCAAATGCTACAAAGAATGGGGTATGAAGGACATGGTCCACTCAGTTCAAGAAAAGATGGTATCATTAAGCCCATCCAACCTCATACCTTGACAGCCCGAGACACTACAGGGCTAGGTTACACTTCCACATCAAGGACCAATAGAGAAAATAAGAATAAAGGCAAACAACCAAAAACATCTACTAGTAATCTGGTTGATCAAATTCAGCAACTACAACTAGGGAGTGAGACTGATTCCAATGAATATGAATGGGATAGCCTCTCTGAGCTATCTTGTGATGAAAAAGGCATCGATGTTGTCCATGAGTATGACCCAACCCATGCAAATGAGAGACGAGGTCCAAGGACTAGACCACTAGAGTCTGACCCGCATAATAACAATAGTGAAAGTTGTGAGGAAAGAATGATACCCCCCTTAATAGATCCGCTAATAGAGAGTACCATCGCAGACTTTGTCCGTACTTATAATGACCTCCACAACACCTATATCTTAACCATCAATAACATCAAACCAGACCAACCCAATGACCCTTTACCATTGTTGCACCCCGAACTCATAGATTGGGACTTACAAGGTACTACCCCTGAGCTCGATACCTTTCAGAACGATGAAGTCATCATAGACTATCTTGAGATTAGAGATCATATACCTGCAGGGGACCACAGAGCTGGCTATGCCATAGAACTCAATGACAAGGCCTATTTTGGAGAGAGTGCCAAGCCTTTTAGTCACAAAAATGTCAAAATGAAAGAAAGATCTAATGGTGAAAACCACTTTGCGGTAGTGTTAGATCATGAAAAAAGTAAAAACATAGACATATCCAATGATGAAAACCTCTCTAAGGTGCCAAAGGATGGAAGGCTTGACCCTCTACCCAATCTTACACATCAGGAGAGATCATCAATATTGATAGAACCAGTAGAGCCGATTAATGTCAGCACAGGTGATAATCCCAGAATGATTCATATGGCACAGTCTTTAACTACACAAGAAAAGCCAGCATTTATGGAATTCTTCAAGAGAAAACAAATCAATTTTACGTGGCCATATGCAGACATGCTAGGGCTAGATCTGAATCTCATAATGCATCACTTATCCTTAGCTCTAGGAGCTAAGCCAGTAGAGGAAAAACTTAGAAAGATGCACCCACATGTGGCCCTCATGGTGAAAGAACAGCTGAAGAAATTGTTAGATGTCAGATTCATTAGACCAATAGACTATCCTAAGTGGATTTCAAACATAGTACCAGCTACCAAACCAGATGGCAGAGTCTAAATATGTAATGACTTCAGGGACCTAAACAAAGCTTGTCTGAAAGATGATTTCCCCTGCCAAACATTGACATTATTGTAGATCTCACGGCAGGGCACACCATGCTATCACTAATGGATGGTTTTCTCAGATACAACCAGATAAAAATTGCACGTGAAGACCAACACAAGACTGCATTCACATGTCCTTGGGGCACCTATTGTTGGTGTCTCATGCCATTTGGTTTGAAAAATGCTGGCGCAACATATCAGAGAGATATGACCACAATCTTCCACGACATGATGCACACTATAATGGAAGATTATGTTGATGACATTCTAGGAAAATCACTCACAAGAGAAGGACACCTAGCAGTACTGGACAAAATATTCAAAAGACTAGAATAGTTTAATGTGTGCCTCAATCCAAAGAAAAGTGTGTTTGGAGTTACCTCAGGTAAGCTACTTGGATACATAGTGTCCGCCAATGGAATCAAAGTTGACCCAGCTAAAGTGAAGGCCATCATGGAAATGCCACCTCCTAAGAATCTCATGTTGGCAAGAGACACTGTGTGGCTTCATGAGTGTTGTCATTGATGGCAACAAAGTCCATCCCACTCATCCAGAGCACATGGTATGTCTATACCGAAAGTCAGATTGAAGAGTATTTTGGTCTAGTGAGAAAGAATAGAGCATGCAGCAAGGTCTGACAGTCAGGTCCGGATCTCTCAGAGGATGTATCTCAGTAAAGTATGGACTTTGAGAAGTCAAGAGGAGTACCATGACTTCCACATTCCAAAGATTGAGCCTCCGGTGATGAAAGAGTTAAAAGATATGAGCACCTAAGTGTTGGGTTCCTGACAGGCAGAGCAGACTAAGCAAGAACTAACTGACAGAGCATCAGACCTTAATCTAGATGAGAAATTGATGATGATCAAGCTTCTTAAGACATCATACATGGTTGGCTGACTTGATTGATGACTTCTAACTTTATGTCTTGGATATGCATCACTTTGTGAGCATGGATTCAGCCGACAGATCAGGGTTTAGTAAATATCTTGAGTATTCCGGTTGCCACTAGAAAGATGTTGAAATCCTTGGTGTGGATATATATACCAGATGGATTTTGGTATGAAGGTCTGTGTGGTGTGATAGAGTATGTGAAGAAAGTAGAGAGCAGTGTGGAAATAGCTATACAAGTCTGGTATGTGACAGAACAGCAACACTAAGCAAAGGAAGAATGAAGTGGAGTGGATCAGTATATTAAGCCTAACTAGAACTAAACCCCAGCATATGTGGATGCCTCTGATCAATTCAAACACCTGGTTACATTCTATATACCTTGTAGATAGTGAGTCTCTTGTAGGTAGTGAGCCTCTTGTGAGCAGTGTGCTCGGGTAGTGAGCCCTAATTGGCAAGTGCCATTTTGTACTTCTTATTCTTTCAACAGAGAATACAATATTAGGTTAGTCACCCCGCGGTTTTTCCCTTAACAGGGTTTTCCACGTCAAAATCATTGTGTTATGTGTATTGATTCTATTTCTGCTCTCATGGTTATGCATGCTTATATGTTTTGATGCTGCACTAATTGTTAAAGAGGAACAAAAAGTTAAATTATTTAAGATAACTGATTCACCCCCCCTCTCAGTTATCTACCTTGTTTCCAACAATTGGTATCAGAGCGAAGTTCCTCCAAACAGAGCCTAATAGTTTGAGGAAGATCTGGGAATGCCAATGGATATGTATGGTATGAGGGAACAACTTTAGCTTGCCCTAGATGATCTTACGCAATCTCACTCTGAAGTCAATACCATGAGGGAAAGACTCAAACAGGCTGATGACTTCATAAGTGAACTAAAAGAAAAACTGAGTATCCCTATGAAAAAGAGAAAGGAACTTCTTCAACAATTAGTAAGTTAAAGTGAAGCTAATGATACTAATGAAGATCTGAATGAGAAAAACAAGTTATGTGAGAAGCTATCAAAAGAGGTCATTATGGTAAGACATGAAATGGAATCAAGGGTTATGAAATTCACTCAAGAAATTGAAGAGAAAAGAAAAATGGAAGACAATCTAAAACAATCTCTCAAAGAGAAGTCAGAAGACTGCCACAAGATTAGAATAATCAGACTTCTGGAATCTAATCTTGAAGAAGCTAGAGATAATGAAGAACAACTTAAAAATCAAATAGACACTCTTAAAAGGGATCTTCAAACAACAAATGAATACAAAGAAAAAATTAAGATAAGCTCTGCTCAACTTGAAGTTCTTCTTGAAAGCCAAAAGAGGGTAGATGACAAGCATGGCTTGGGATATGAGAAAGGTGAAAGCTCTGGATCTGGTCAGAAGAACTCTGGATCAGGAAATCCAAGGTACAGGCCTAGAAGACCTCTGGTAAGACAACCAAATGCTCAAAGATATCCATCCTTCAATGGATACTACTACAATTGCAATAACTTTGGTTATAAAGCAAATCAGTGTAGAAGAAGAATGAATCAGACTAATTCATCCTTCTCCGGACAGTGTTTTAACTGCAAAAGGTATGGTCACAATTCTCATGAATGTAGAAATATGCAAAAAAACAATTCATTCAATGGTAGATGCTTTGCATGCAATAGAATGGGACATATGGCTAATCAATGCAAATCAAGAGGATATCAGTCAAATATGTAAAGAAATTTAGCTTGCTACAATTGCAATAGATCCGGTCATGTTGCCAAATTCTGCAGAAGTAAGAATCAGGATAAATGGGATCCGGTGCATCATAATCAAAATCAAGACAAAGGAAAAGGAAAAGTGAATGCGGATGAAATTCAAAGGGAGATGAACAAAATTTGGGTGAAGAGAAGTATAGAAAATGTTGGGGATGGATCTGCACCAGAATCTAGTGCTGATATTCCTCCCAGAAACTAAATAGATGAGTTCTGGCTCAAGGGGAGTCACAAAGGAAAACAATTTCCCCCAGCCAGTCAATTGGTGCCTAAAATTGGCACATGGAGTATTGCGGATTGAAGAGTTCTCAAAGAGATATCTAAACAATCCTTGGTAAAAATATAAAAGATCCACAAGGAGTTTTGAAGAGGTCAATCATCCAAGATTGATCTAGTTTAACAACCATCTAGTAAAAGCAAGATTTTCATAGTTAGATCCGGTATGATTCAAAACTAAAATATCTTGATCTACGGATGAATGGAATGATTGGAGAAAGGGAGATAGATTGTCAATTATCACCAAGAATAATTCCAAGTGCATCTCAGTGATTCAGAGGATCTCTCTCAGAACAAGGTCAGAACAAGGGAACTAGAATGACTTAAAGTGCGCATTTATTGCAATATGAAATTAGGGTTTGCGCAGAAATATAAGGGTTCTTTTATTCATCATTTACACATTTACACTTGAGAAGAAGAAAGAAAGAGCTTTGCAAACAAGATTGCTTCAACCCTCTCAAAGATCAACCAGAATTCAATTCAACCAACGATCTTTTCCAGCTTATTTCGTGAACCCTAGAAGCATAAAAAGGTATTTCCATTCTTGAATATCTCTCTCTAAATCTTTTTGCAAGATGGCTACTCCAAATGTTGTTAAGATCACAAATAGGCCGCACCCTAAGTTCAAGAAACATCCTTACAAATCCCTAGAAGTTGATCCCTTAGGCACCTTCTCTAGCATTCTACATGGGGTTCTACATGTAGAAGATGTTAAGGTACATACACGCCAATATTGAAGAATTTGGGGAATCCAAACTGATGGATATCTATCACAAGCAATTAGTAGATGAAACATTTGAACTTAAACCTCAATACAAGGCCATCCGAGATAAGCATTTTGGGCATTGCATCCACTTTCCCTATTTTGCAGAGGATGAATGGGTCCGGTATGTTCTGAGCAGAATACATGACAACTTCATGTGGTTGATGAGGCCATTCAAGATCACAAAAGATGCTATTAGGGCAGTAACCAGTTTGCACTCATCTAGTGGGTTGCCTGCTCTCAAATCCATCAAGAACCAAACAGTAAGTGAGGCTACCAGATCAAAGTTTGACAAGAGAGCAATGACAATAGAAGACATCATAGATCCGGACATCAAATTTGCCTCTATGATAATTGGTTACAAAATCTATCACTCTAGCAGGGAGAATTCAGTATCCAGAACTGCTATATATACTGCATATGAAATGCTAAGGAAAAATGCAGACTATGATCTATGTGAGCTTCTTCTGAGCCAACTGCTAGAAAATTTGTAGAAAATAAAGAAGGATAAGAAGAACTCATTCAAGTATGGTGTCCTAATATTATGTCTCTTCTTTTACTATATGAATGAGCTACTCGAATCCAGTGGTTGGGTATGGCAAACTGATAGACCGGTTGCCATACAAATTAGAGATTATATGTATGGGCTTGGTGATGCCAAGGCACAAAGTACAGCACTCTGGGGTTACTTCAAAAACTTCCAAGGCATGATCCAGGCCAGAGAGAGAATCCCCCAATCTCTAGTTGAAAAATACAAGGATACAGTGTGCTTCATGGTAGACACTGATCAATGCCTAATGGAGGCAGTGGAGCCCAGAATAGTTTGGATTATGTTAATGGGCTATGAGGTGGATGAGAAAATTCTAGAACTGCATGTCCAATACCTACTAAGTCAGCCTAAGGACCCTGAGGCAAAAAGGTTTGGAACCTTTGAAGAATTGAGTGTGAAAATTCATGTTGAGCTAAGACAACCGAAGATGAAAAGAAAAGTGAGAAGAGAAGTAGAGGAAGTTGCCAAAATATATGGCATTTCAAAAGAAGCAGTTGATGCAAATAGAGAGAAACTAGAAAGAGCAGAGAAAGAGAGAAAAGATGCAGAAAAAGAAAGTGATCCGGTGCAAGCCCCCTCCCGGACTAGATCCTCAAAGAGTTCTACACCTACCAACTCTAAGAGCTCAAAATCTTCCAAACTAGAAGCAAAGACATCCGGAAAGGGAGAAAAGAGAACAAAAACCAAGGCTACAAGATCCTACATAAGTCAAAAGGATGATGAAGAGACAGAGACAAATGAGGAGGTTAAGAAAATGAAGAAGAAGAAGAAAACATCAGGTGGATCCTCTGCCAGTGCAAATAAAGAAGAAGAGGCAAAAGAATTTGTTGAAAGGTCCACTCCTTCTATTGATAATGTTATCAAGGCAGTCACAGTGGATGGAAATCTACAACCATTAACAAAATTTTATGATGAGTTTAGTGATACTGACAAGAAAATCCTGGAAGACGCTATAGTCAAGTATCTTAACATTTATAATAAAGCATTCATTGAAATCATCTCTGTAATTCCCAAAAGTTTAGAGAAGGAACTTGAAATGAGAAAGGAGAATGCTAAGGCAAAGGACCTAGAGATCCGGGAACAGATTACTATTCAACTCTATCCTTCCATTACCTCTCAACAAATGCACATGATCTTCAAGGATTGCAAGGATGAGTTTCAGAGCAAAGCAAGAATGAACCAGCTTATGCTTGGAGAGACAGATCAGGTTGCCAAAGAAATAGAGGACATCCTCCGAAATGCATTTAAAAGATTCAATCCTCCTGTTATAGAGGACATAGGTGATGAACCTTCTAACATGGATGACGAAGGATTAAGTGCATCAAAGGAAGATTCTACTGAGAAAATTGCAAAAGAGTCAAAGGAGATAGGTGAAGAGAAGACTAAGGACTTGGATTCCTCTATTCCAGAAGAGGAAGTCCATGAAGAAGTAGACATCTCTGTTCTGGGTCCCCTAGCAGACTCCGGAACTGAAGGAGAAGAAAGAAAAGAAGAGAGAATGAGTCAAGAAGAAGAGGTAAAGGGAAGAGAAGAAGATCAAACAGAGAAGACCCCAGGTGATAGTTCTGAGGCTGTGGAAGGAAAGAAGACTCTGTCTCTCACAAGAGACACTGCAGAAGAAGTTAAAGACTTCCTGACCAAAGAAATGATGGAATTAGATGAACCAGAGCTATATCATGGACCACTCAATTTTGACTCTCTCTCTCCAAACCAGACAATGAAGGTAGCATCTTTTGCTCAAGATAAAGCAAAAGAAAAGCTTCTAAAGTCTCACATGAAAGACTGTGAGCTAATAGAGATTGCATCCGGTGTGCTAGAGAAAATCATGCCATCCTTCCAAAAGGATCTTTTGGCATCCTCATCCGGTAATCTGAAATCTCTTGTTAATTCTGTTAGCACACATTTTGATTCTTTGGAGAAATCAGCAGAAGAGAAAGTCTGGAAAGAGTTTTTGGGTAAGAGATTCTCTGAAGTACAAGGGCTAATAGCAAATGATAGGAGAAATCTGAACATTGGAATAAAGAGCCTAGAAAATACTCTTAAAGATGGCAGAGAATTATACAAATTTTCTTTATCTTGGTCCACAGTAACATCAGACATTGCAAAAAAGGTGGAAGAACAAGAGAGTAAACTATCAAGTTTATCCCAGAGTTTTGATCCTCTCACCTCATCCATAATGAATCAAGAGTGCTAGGCTATTACCACTATACATGAAATAAAGAGACTTGAGAAGGAGAAGAAAAATAGAATAAGCAGAATGAGTGAACTAAGAGGGATAATTATCCCTAAGTTAGAGGCAATGCATGAAGCCCTAACTGATGCTCAGGCTACAGCCCGGACTAGTGATCTGATAGACTTAAAAAGGGCAGAAGCTTTTGTATTTTTGTTGAGTGGTCACATCTCAATTTTGGACAAGATGAACTAGAGTTGGGCATCAGAGTTTGTCCAATTGAAGACCACTTTTGTGGATATACTTAAGTATATGTAAGTATAACATGTATATACTTATGTGGCTATGTATAGATTGCCTTTTTGCAAATTTTCGTGTGCGGATGTCACCCTTTGCCATTGATGTCAAAGGGGGAGTGAGGAGTAGTGAAAAATGTGGAATTCAGCTAAGGGGGAGCTCTGGCAAAAGTGTACATAAGATAGAACATCAGCCAAGGTGGAGTTTGTTATAACACTTAGTTATTTTTCACTAAGTGTTGCCATCAATGCCAAAGGGGGAGATTGTTGGCAAGAGAAACTGTGTGGCTTCATGAGTGTTGTCATTGATGGCAACAAAGTCCATCCCACTCATCTGCAGCACATGGTATGTCTATACCGGAAGTCAGATTGAAGAGTATTTTGGTCCGGTGAGCAAGAACAGAGCATGCAGTAAGGTCTGACAGTCAAGTCTGGATCTCTCAGAGGATGTATCTCAGTAAAGTGTGGACTTGGGGAAGTCAAGAGGAGTACCATGACTACCACATTCCAGATATTGAGCCTCCGATGATGAAAGAGTGAAAAGATATCAGCACCTAAGTGTTGGGTTCCTGACAGGCAGAGCAGACTGAGCAAGAACTAACCGATAGAGCATCAGACCCTAATCCGGATGAGAAATTGATGATGATCAAGCTTCTTAAGAGATCATACATGGTTGGCTGACTTGATTAATGACTTCTAACTCTATGTCTTGGATACGTATCACTTTGTGAGCATGGATTCAGCCGACAGATTAGGGTTTAGTAAATATCTTGAGTATTCTAGTTGCCGACTAGAAAGATGTTGAAATCCTTGGTGCGGATATATATACCAGATGGATTTTGGTATGAAGGTGTGTGTGGTGTGATAGATTGTGTGAAGAAAAGCAGAGAGTAGTGTGGAAGTAGCTATACAAGTCCGGTATGTGATAGAACATCAGCACTAAGCAAAGGAAGAATGAAGTGCAACAGATCAGTATATTGAGCCTAACCAAAATTGAACCTCAGCATATGTGGATGCCTCTAATCAGTTCTAACACCTGGTTACATTCTATATACCTTGTAGATAGTAAGTCTCTTGTAGGTAGTGAGCCTCTTGTGAGCAGCGTGCTCGGGCAGTGAGCCCTAATTGGCAAGTGCCATTTTGTACTTCTTATTCTTATAACAGAGAATACAATCTTGGGTTAGTCACCCCATGGTTTTTCCCTTAACAAGGTTTTCCACATCAAAATCATTGTGTTATGTGTATTGATTCTATTTCTGCTCTCATGGTTATGTATGCTTATATGTTTTGATGCTGCACTAATTGTTAAAGAAGAACAAAAAGTTAAATTATTTAAGATAACTGATTCACCCCCCCTCTTAGTTACCTACCTTGTTTCCAACATCTCACTCAGCTAAGGTCCCTACAGGGAAAACTACAATCTATCAGAAGGTTCATTTCTCAATTGGCAGACAAGTGCCACCCATTTTCCCACCTCCTACATAAGAATGTCCCTTTCAAATGGAATGAGTCATGTGAACATGCATTTTAGCAATTAAAGGAATATCTCATGAAGCCACCTGTATTGATGCCACCGATTCAAGGTAAACCTCTGTTATTGTATATCTCGGCCACACCAATAGCTCTAGGAGCTCTCCTAGCACAACAAAATTATGAAGGGAAAAAACAAGAAATCTACTATATCAGTCGAACACTTGTTGGATATGAACTGCAATACACACCAATTGAAAAAGCATGTCTCACTGTGGTCTTTGCCTCACAAAAGTGGAGACATTACATGTTGTCACATTTAGTCAAACTAGTAGCAAAAATTGATCCACTCAAGTACTTACTCAACAAAGCAACCTTAACAAGTATATTGTCCAAATAGGTCAGGCTTCTCAGCGAATTTGATATCGAATATATAGACAAGAAGGCAATAAAAGGCCAAGTACTTGCAGATCAACTAGCAAATGCACCTCTGACAGATGACAACCCTTTGAGCTTTGACTTTCCAGACAAGTCTATCTTTCACATAACCACAACAACCTGGAAAATGTATTTCGATGGCTCATATACTCAGCATGGATTGGAAGCAGGTACCTTGTTAATCACCCCTAGTGGCGACACCATTCCTAAATCATACAGATTACTCTTTCCTGCACTAACAACATGGTAGAGTGCAAGGCCCTTGTCATTGGCATCAAGCTAGTAGTTGAATGGAATATCCAAGAACTTCAGGTGTATGGTGATTCACAGTTGGTCATAAATCAAGTAAATGACGACTACTAGACAAAAGATGAGAAATTAATCCCTTACAAATGGATGTTAGATGACTTCAAAGAATACTTTGTCAAGATCTCTTTTGAGCAGATACCAAGGATTGAGAACAAAGCTGTAGATGCCATGGCCATGATTGCATCTCTCCTCGATATTCCACATAATCAATCACGTTATGAGTTCTTGGTAGAGCTAGCGTCCTGTCCTGCATATGACACCCCTAAATCCCATATCATTTGCCACATTATTGGAGCTGATTCTCCCCTCTATGGAAAAATATTTGCCTATCTTAAAGAGAATACTCTCCCACCTGATCTCTCTAGTAACCAAAAATGAACCTTCATCCGTTAGGCATCCCGATATGCCATTGTCACCAATACCCTATATCGTAGAGGTCTCGATGGTACTCTCCTTAGATGTCTCGATAGTGAGGAATATCAAACCACCCTGAATGAAGTGCACGATAGTATATGCGGGGCCCACTCTAGTGGCCCTACCCTAGCCAAGAAACTCATACGCATGGGATACTACTGGCCAACCATGGAACAAGATTCCTATCATTTTGTAAAGAAGTGCAAAAAGTGCAAAATTAATTGAAGTCAAGATCTAATCCTTGCGCGTTTCGTTAAAAGGCCTCATATTTGATGAAGAATATAGAGTATCCAAACTTCAAGAGTTAGAGCTTCTCGAAGAGAGAAGGCAACAGGCCTTTAACCACCTAAAAGCTTATCAACAACAGATGTCCTGAAGCTATAATCACAGGGTAAAACCTTGAGTATTCCAAGTTGGTGATCTTGTCCTCATAGAAAATCCCAGAAATCAGCAAGATCGAGAAAAGAAAGGCAAGTTCGAACCCAATCGGCTAGGTCCCTATGTCATCATTGCGGCCTATGGGTCAAAAGCATATCAATTGGCTACATCTGACGGTGAACTGTTTGATGGTCCTATCAAAAGCATGCATCTTCGCAAGTTCTATACCTAAAACCCCAATGCAAGGGAATCCTCAAAAAATTCAAAAAATTTGAAAAAGTAAAAAAAAAACAAACAGAAAAATAAAAAAAATAGAAACATAACAAAAAATCATCCTCTAGTGAAAACCTGGCAAATAGGCACCTAGGATAGGTACCATGATAAAAACCTGGCAAATAGGCATCATGTGTACTTTTGGCTTCCATGCAAATAAAAGCAAGTGGTGAAAACTTGGTAAACAAGCGCTATCTATGACAAACCACTTCTTCCATCTATTGTGATCTCATGCCTCTTGTGTAAATCATATCGTTCATCTTGAACCAGTCCTTTGAACCATTGTTGAACTACGTCACCTCTGAGCTATCACGTAGGCAAGGCCATTCTCAATGCGCCCCCAAGGCTCCGCTCTACTCCACTCTGCTTCTTTCCTCTCCATTTCCTTCGAGTGTTGTCTATCCTACTGTCCATATCATTTTTGCATCTTTGCCATCGCCTAGGTCTTAGGTCCATCAGGTTCACCCCAAACTACATTACCTCTGCATTGTCACGTAGGCAAGGCCATTTAGTAATGAGCCCCTGAGGCACTAGGTTAGTCCCTTAGGGTCCATCTCTCTATGTCTGTTTGTCATATCACCCATAATAAGCAGATCCTCTGTCTAAACTAGGGGCAACTCCTCGACCTAGTTGCAGATTTGGATTCTTGAATGCCACATGTTCTAAAAAGATACCAATAAGGATTGTGATACCTTTCACTAGACAAGTGCGCACAACAAAGAAAGCTTCCCAAAACAAAAAATCTTGACACAGGACATCAACCTGTCCAAAGCAAAGTAAAACGTATACTAAAACACTCAAACCAATTCTATATCAATTATGGCAAAAAGACATATCTAATGAAGGAATATTTTGTGAACAGGTTAACTTACAAAGTCTTAGATTTTTGTCATTATGTCTTCCTATGCTACTCAAGGATGCCAAAAGCTAGAGATGCTATGATGGGGGCATAATTTTTTTCTTTGTCTACTATTTGTGGATCAAACTTTAGTAATGTGACGACTTTTGTCTAACGACATGATCAGCAAAAGATCATCGAGGACTTCAAAGGTCTGAAAATGAAAAGGGGCAATCCTTGTCTATTGAAAGGCAAGAAGTACTTAGGTCATCTAAATTCAAGTTTCACTAGATGCTTGTATCAACTTGCCATATCAAAATCCATGTAAGGAATACTCAGGTCATCTCAACTTAATTATACCTAGATGCTTGTATTTTCTTACAACATTTCAAAAAGAGAAAAGAAACAAAAAATACTCAATGATGAAAGCAAAGTACTTGTGCTCTAATGATGATAAAGTATCCACATCCATCCCATATCCAAAAATCCATATCAACCATACAATAAGAAAATCCTGCAGTGTATCAAATGAAAGCCAGTATTTCTTCTCTTCCACTCATCTATATCATCTCTGTGTCGATTGAGTACATTTGGACATATCAAAAACATAGCATAGGTAACATATCATATCACATGAGATAGTCATTCACATGATTAAATCATTTACATACATAATAAGTGCATTACGTCATCCACATACAATTGCATCCATATATCATATCAAAAATCAAAAACATAGACAAATACATATAGAGCTACATAATCATATCAATACCATTTACATTTGTATTTACATATCAAATCATCCTACTCCATCTAGTATGCATCACATATACAAAGCATCATAAGATAGATTGCATCCATAACATATAAACATACAACACGTGCATATAGAGCATCAATAACTACATCATCATATAAGCATAAAACATGTCTAAATGTGCAACATATCAAAATATCTATCCATATCTCAAAATCATGTCATGAAATGTATACAAAGTACAAAAAGACAATGATACATGTCTCAGGGAAAAATAATACATAGTAGGCTATCTTAGCCATCAAAAATGTGTACATCAAGGCAAAAATTGGTACAAGTGTCAAAAACTGTCTAACCTTGCGGTCATGGAGCACTACTCCCTGCGCTTTCCTCTCCTCTGTCACCCCCTGACTGCTGAGGGCCTCTCACTAATGCCACAGATCAGGATCCACCTGCCCTCTGTGATGCCACAGACTGACTCCTGTAACTAGGTGCGCGCTGGTCCACCGACACTGCCCCATGGTATAACCCTCTATAATACTAAGTCTGAGCCTGTACTCTAGCAAGCTCACTTTGTACCTGGGCTAGCTATGTCTATGCCTGCTGCACCTATGCAACCAAAAAGCCTGAAGTACCATCTGTACCCAGGGCTACGACTGCTACATCTCTCTCTGCTCGCATCGCCCAGACACTAGCCAAAGCTGTGTCTCACTCTCTGGATATCTCTGATATCCATCCTGTGTCTATCTCTCTTTGAGACTCTGCTACTCTTAGGTGGACTCTCAACTACCTAATCTGACCTTGTAAAGCAACAATGGCCTGCTGCTGTAAGTCAAGCTGCAGAGCCTGACCTACCTGTCCCTGTCCCTGTGCCACCTGCTGTGCTGGTACCTGCCCCTGCACCTGCTGCTATGCCACCTCCTGTGGTGGAAACATCTGCCTCTGCAGTGCCACCTACTGTACTGGCACCTGTACCTAGACTTGTCCTATAACCTGCAGCTACGCAACCTACTACTGACCCAAAGGTCCCTCCCCAGACCTCCTCCTTTGTCTCAGTCTACCTCCTCCTCCTCCTCCATCTCCCCCTCCATCTCCTCCTCCTCCTCCTCCTCCACCATCATCTCCCTAACCTCCTGTCCCCCTCCTTCATCTCCTCCTCCTCCTGCTAGCTCCACCCTCATCATCTGAATCCTCCTCGTCTATATGAGGAGCCAAATCTCTAGGCCCTAAATATCTGGGAAAGGGATGAGTAGTGAACCACTCCTCATAATTTGGTGTCATGCTCACATCTACTATCTCTCTCCTCATAGGCCAAGCTGCATGGGGGATCTGACAAAAATCTACCAAGGCCTCCTCATATGATGCCATGTGACCCCACCTGTATCTCTCAACATGGGTCCTTGCGAATCGTGCCTGTCCCTGTGGCTGGCCCTGCACTCTGCCAAACTGTCTCTGCACCCTTCTAACAATCTACTGCTCCAGTATGTACCATGTCTGGCCAATAAGCCACCGAGTCTAGAAACAGTAGGGAAACTCATCAGCCTCATCCTCCCATACCTCACAGTCTAGGTATGGGCGCCAGATAACCTGATCCACATTATCTAGCACATATCTCCTATACTCGAGCTTCCCCAACTTGTGCTAGGAAATCAAGCCTGCATATCCATAACTGTAAGGCTCACCCCTCTGCCTATGGAAAAGACATATCGGCCGAGTGATAGCTATGTGCTCCCATAACCAAAACTGCAAAAGAGACACACCTACTGACAAACTGGCCCCTCTATGATACACAACCTGGTGCATATCCCTGTATAAGTGTGCTAGCACGTACACACCCCATGCATACCGAGTCCCGTCGGTGATCATACTCTCCAGTACCCTCCCCCAACTGGTTGAGAACTCGTGTGACCTCCTATCAGGGCATACTACGCCACCGATCAGTCCCACCACTATACCCAGGAAGTAGTCATAGCAGTCATGAATGTCCTACCACGAAATCACGTGCTCAACCAACTCTGGGTCATCAAACACTTGTCTGCACTCAGCCAATCCAACATCACACTGTGACTCATACTCTACCAACTCTCCCTGAATAGGGAGGTGCAGAATCTTATACATGTCCTCGAGAGTGATCTCCATTTCCCTGGTCAGTAGATGGAATGTCCCATCCTCGCTGTGGAATTGTTCCACCGCTATAGTCAATAACCCATGGTTCACTCGAACCTCAGGCATGAAGCAAATGTAATGAAGACCCATAGCACCAAGAGTCTCGCGGTCCATCTCAGTCAACATATACCACTGCAACAACGGCAAAGGGAACTGCTCTCGTGACATCAAGGTATCTCGGATATCCTCCTGCAACCAACTAAAGCATAGCGTCAAAGAAAGCCATATCCAAGAAAACCTACTCAAAGAAATCAAACTATCCTATCATTGACTTAACATATCAAATTAATCAAAACAACATATCATCTCTTGACTAGATTCTCGACAATCTCAGAGATTGCTTATCAATTGATGCATTGATCAGGGTGCCAATTGGGTTAATTTTGTTAAGTCAACTGATTATCCTAGTGCAAACAAGCTGATCTAGGTGGCAAATGCGCCGATCCATATCAGATGCGCCGCTTCATCGTGAATGCGCCAATCCTTGACGTGTATGCGCTGTTCTGGCACATGTACCGCTTCTTGTGTCACATGCGTCACTCTGCAGTGGATGCGCCAATTCATAGCCTATGTACACCAATCTATCATATGCGTCATAAGATATCTCATATGCGCAACTTCGCGGCATATACGCCATCTCGGGGCAGTTCGGCGCATCTGTCCTAGTTATTTTTCCTAAGCATTTATGGGCCTCATAAATGACTTTTAGTGAGTTTTATCGAACTACATACTGGTGGTCCTACCTCAGCTAGTCGATTGAACCGTCAAACTCGCTCAAAACGGTGCTCCTTGTGTGGAATATCCATATCTCTGTTGACTTCTCTAGCTCCTCTGCTCTACTAAGCTCTAAGAAACCAATCAATTAAGGACAAGTGTGCAAATGAATAGAACTTGTGGACCCAACTCCTATATATAGCAAGTGAACCATGGCTGACTATATGACAACTGTGACTACTTCCCATATTTGTTCCTCCAAACCATGTCCTATTTTTCTCCATCTTAACCCACTTTTCACCTTCTTCTTCATGAGATTGTCTGTCTCACGCTTTTTGCCTTCTTCCCGTCCAATCTCCTGAGGGGGCATCCTTTCATTAAACTTGTACCAGGGGCAAACTGGGGCATGTAGCATTGTCAAAAATTCTTATTCTTTGAAACAACGTGTTAAAACACATTGCATCAAAGAGGGGCAAAATGTATACACCTAAAAATGACATGACTCTACTTAAATAGATATTTTAAAAATTTATTTCATCTTCGTATTCCTCTATCAATAAATAAATTTATTTATTTGATTCATTTTCTCCCATTTAATTAAATAAATTACGTTTATTTAATTAATTCTTTTAGTATCAACTTTATTTTTCTAAATAATTAAATAATTTTAATTATTTAATTAAATTTTTCATTCTTCCAAATTTAAATAAAATGCAAATTTATTTAAATTAAATCTCCAAAAAAATAAAATATATTTAAATATTTTATTTATTCTTCCAAATTATCTACAAAGTAATTAAATAAATTTATTTATTTAATTATGCTTTCTTATCTTCTAAAAAAATCTTCATATCTTCTAAAAATAAATTCTTCTTGTCATACAAAAGCAAAAGCTAAGTTGACTGATTTAAAGCTATCAACAAAGCTCTTAAATTAGAAAAATATATTCTAATTTAAGAAATAAAAACTCATCCTCATCAAGAAAGTAGTTAACTCAACAAAGCTTCTTTTTGAATGACACATGTCCTTCTTCTATTCGCGCACATTCTCTCAAACATTCTCCTTCGTTGATCTTCTTATTTCTTTTCCACTATTGATCTTCTCTCACACAACTCTATAAATGCAACCCTCTTCTTCCATTTTATGAGATCCAACTTTCGAGTAAACTTATGCTGCAGAATCTATAGTGCACCATTAGAACCCCACTTTCACATCACTTCATCAATCATCCATTTTGTATTGTGTTGAAGCTCATTTTCAACACAACAAGTATCTAAGCCATTTCTCCTTGACATCTTGAGGAATCAAAGCAAGGAAGCAAGCTTCCTAAGGGCCATCTTCATCACCAAAGGATCAAGAAAGAATAGGCAAACAATGGAAATCGCAAGGTAAAAAGGTTGTGAGTATCATCTCTCTCTTTTATTTTAAATCTTTATTTATCTGCACATTCCATTGATGTTTTGGGTTTTTATAATTAGTTTTATTCATCCTATTTTACCCATCACAGCTGGCACATGCAAGTCTTTCACCTAAGCACTTATATGCTGAGATGGGTCTTTGTACTGAACATACTCTGTCTCCGGCCATGTAAATGCAAAGCATAAAAATAAAATTATCTCTAACTGTTGCTTTGTTTTTCTCTCCATGGAATTTTGAATTATGTTATAGAATGCCTCACATTCTTCTTACCCCAAAACACATGAACCTTACTGCAAATCTTATTGTATCTTGTCCATGCCTGTTGCATACCTCTAGTTTTTCCACAGATTGCATTTGTTTGAGAGTTTTCAAATCCTTGATACTAAAGCACCATTTAAAACAAGTGGTCTAACCTTACCAGGGAATTCTTTGAGATATTATCATTGGTATTATTAGGTTGCCATTGGAACTATAGTAGCCATGTTTTTAATGTGTGATTATTATTTTCTTTTCCACCCAATCAGAGTTGTAGGTTTTTTAAAGTAAATACTGCTGCAATGTTTACAATATTAAAAGTGCTTAATTTTTAACTATTGACAACAAAAACTTGATTTTGTCACATTCTAATTAGTTGAATAGTGTAATGTATATTGTTTCCCTCTGTGCAATTATTAGGGAACTATAATGGTTGTAGATTTGTCTTGACACCTATTGGTTTTTACATTTTTAACAGTAAGAAAATAGTAGAATCACATATGGCATGTATAGCACTATAATTGCTCACACATCTGTCATACTTGTATTAACATGCTCGGGAATGTTCAACTGATTAAACATTGCAAATTTGCAATGGAACCAATTTTTAAAAAAATAACAAAAACTATGGCCCAAAAGCCTCATAATTAATTACATGTTAAAGAAAATGTTTCCATTATAGTAGGAACTAATAATAATATATCAAAAGCAAGAAGCCCACTTTGGAGCATGGTACATAAGAATGCTCCAATGTGATTGTAAACTTTTTCCAAAGAAAATAATTAAATATACATAAGAATGCTCCAATGTGATTGTAAACTTTTTCAAAGGAAAATAATTAAATATATAACAAGCGCTGTATTATATGGCTGTTAGGATAATGCATAAAAGTTATGACATATGTAATTTTGTGTTTACTATTTGTTTGTCATTTTATATTTAGTTATTAGTTTATTAATTTTTTAATATTTATTGAATATTCTTACAATTTTAAAATTTGTTTGGCTATTAAATTCTTCTTAATTTTAAATGTTTTTGAAGAATAAAATAACCTAAATTTAAATTCTTCAGTTTTTTTTTTAATATAATAAGGCTATTTACACTTTCAAATGTACATAATATAATAAAAAGATTGGTAAATGGATAGGTAACTCTTCACAGCAAGTTTCATTTAACTTTGCTAACCTCATAAGAAAAAAAAATTGCTTCAACTTCAAAATTAAAAAAGACATAATAATCTCAAAAAATTTCAAGATTGGTCAACTTCCCAATAAAATTTGGTATTTCACCCTAGAAGTTGTTGGTAGATGCAAAATTGTATCCACATTAAAAGTCAATTTATAAGAATGTGCTTGAAACCATTTTTGTAATCAATAACATTTTTAACTTTGTAATTTCTTTGTAATTCTTCACCAATAACAAGGTGCTATCTAGTCACCATTCTTCTTTCCATTCATTTCTTTGTTGTGTAAATTTCAATAATAGCAAAACTTGCACTTCAATAATTTAGTTTAATCGAATCCACTTTCACAAGCTTCAGAAGGTCATTTCAATAGATGATATGCAGAGGAAGACTCAGGTGTAGACTATGCACGGAGCCATATTGTATAAACCTTATACTATTTTAGAGATCCCTCTACGCTTGATTACCTTGGCGGTTGCACATAGCACCAGATCTCAGTCATTTAGACAACTAGGGATATAACAATTATATTGAAACAGTTAAGTACATGTATTGATGGATTTGACAAATTATGTGGTTTAGCTTGTTTACACACCAGCATGTATTTTGAGTGTTGTACACTAATATGCTATGCAACATGTCTAAGTTTGTTTTCAGTCATGATACCTATTAATCGTAGATGTAGGAATTTAACATTCATAAGTTGCTTTATTTTCCCTAAGAATTAAAATTATAGAATGTCTACACTTACATCCTTAAAGCTTTATGTTATTTTACTAAAAAAGATGTAAAAATTACTAAAGTAAATAGGCTAATAAGACATTGTTGACAAGAATCAAAGAAGTCAACACCTAACCTTGATTCCCACAAAGGTCAAACATCTAGACAGACAACAAGATATAGAGGTGTCAGGTTACATACTTGGGGTTATTATGTTGTCAAAATTAGAGATCCTACGTCCAAGGAAAGTCAATGGCTTGGGGCATTTGATAGAGTAGAAATTAATTGTTTATCCTTATGATATGATAGCTAGATCCATAATAGGCATCAATGCCATAATCAATTTCTTCTACATAAATTCAAATCCAAACAACTTCTAATCAAAGCAATATGTTCTCCAATCTAACTCCAAAATAGATGCAATTTTGGTTCAATCTATCATCTAATTATATATTAACATATTCAATAAATACAATCTAGAACAATGATGAATTGCTTGAAGGTCACAGCTTCACAAATTTGCATTCCTCTTATGAAAGGTTGCTAAATATTGGCTTATAATACCCACAATTTGAAATTCAGTGACATCAACTCTCAAAGTAATTGATCAAGCACATTGTGAGATGCTAAAGATATCAGTCTGATGTTTTCTGTTACCTTGCTGACTTTTCAAGGGAGAACAACCACGCAAGTACTAGAAACTAGGTGACTAATAGACTAATGGATCTAGTATGAACTCATAAGAGCACAATAATGTCAGAACGAAATCATATGGACAAAATTGCTGACAAAATCATTTATCATCCAGATAATTGATCGGATAAGTGAATCATATGAAGAAAATTGTTGACAGAGTACAGGCTACAAGCCACAACTTAATATGCATTCTCCATCTACATAATATTATTCTTCAATCCCCATATATTATTCTTCAATCCCCATATCTGACAATTTCTCATCCATAATTCAGCTTCTATTTTGGTAGGAACCTGATGCAATGTGTCTCTTATTAAATAAATGAAAAAAATTGCATTCAATGAATGCATAAGTAATCTACCTACAACCTTAAAAACAAATTGAACATTTATTTTGGAAGTTAAAATTGTTCTTTCAAAAGCAATGATTTCGGAAGGTGAAGTTGTTCTTTCAAAAGCAATGTATGAGTGAGATACTTGTGGCAAGAACTAACATTCATTATGGGTAATAAATATGTTCTATCTGCTTCCTATACGAAGTAGTTTCTGTAATAGATCATAGCCTTAATGAAGGTATCAACCTAAATAAAGGTTGCGTCCAGTGCAAAGAGAGGAGTCACCACCTGCAGCAGAAATAAATAACGCTGCAGGGAACTAGACCATCACAAGCTCCTCTTTGCTTATTTACTCCACTCCGTTAGTTAGGTATTCGCATTAGTTTTCTAATGAAGGTCAATTTCAAGACTCCATCACCATGGCTGAAATCTCTAGAGGGCAAGCATGTCCTGATAACAGGTGGATCAAGTGGAATTGGGCTTGGTATTGCCAAAGAAGCTCTCTCTCAAGGAGCATTCATTACACTTGTAGCCAGAAGCTCCTCTAAATTGGAGAAAGCGGCCGAAAATCTTGCCAAAGATGGTGGTACCAAACATAAAATATCAACCAAGGTATGACTTATTCCTTCATTTTAAGCTTATCTAAAGACTTAGAAATCTTGACATGTTTAATCTAATTTTTATTTTTGAACAGGTTGCAGATGTGGGTGTGTACGAAACATTGGCAAAGGCAATAAATGAATCTTTTGAATGGAGGGCAGTTGATGTGCTGGTGTGCAATGCAGGTACGGGAAAAATTGGACTTCTGGACGAGGCCAGGATTGAAGACCTGCATGACATCATTCAGACTAACTTGACAGGTGTAGTCAATACTCTGCATATTGGAATTCCGTTGATGAAGAAGAGGAGTGCCCAAACACCCACGTCTATTGTTCTCATGAGTTCCCTGTCAGGAATGGTATGTTATTCGTAAAACTTTTTGTATGCTTATTACTCAAGTTTTTTAGTCGTCATCGTGCACTTATATGCACGCTTCATCATGGACTTATATGCTTATTACTCATAAAGTTTTTAAATTTTTTTTGTTTGTGTGTTATTCTTTTGGCAGCACATGGTGTATGGTAGCTCTGTGTATACTGCAACCAAACATGGTCTAAAAGGACTCGGAGAAACTCTCAAGCTTGAATTGATGCCTTATAACATCCGAATTAGCATAGTCTTTCCAGGGTTTGTGGAAACCCCCATGCTTGATTACGGTAAGTGATTTAAAAGATTGATGTTAAAAAAACCTCAGAGTTATATTTAGAAGCAAACATTACATTCAATTCATAATTAGTAAAAAAAGTTTTTCTAATAAAACTTACATTTTTCAACTGCTATTTTTGTTTTGGACTATAGTATTTATCCATCATCAAGATAAGGATGATTTTTTAGATTGCAAGATAAGAGCTCCTTGATCTGCAACGTAATCCTTATTCAAATGATATAACACACTAATATCTATGGAATTCCCAACTGAATCTTTAAAAGCCTTTTGTACTCAAGTATGTACATATGTTTCTTTGAGGTTTTAGAAAAATATCTTCGGTATGCTAGCAATCAAACAAATCATTAATGTAGAAAGTAGTGTTCAAGCTTTCTTTTTTTTTCGTGGTGGTTAATGTATTCTTCAAGTGAGCCTGATATAATTTTGTTCATACATTCTCAAATTATATAGGTGGCTTGGAAGATGACAGAGATATCTTGGAGATAGTTGAGGCCACAACTCTCTATAACCGAAGTCGAGCAGAGACGCCTGAGCATGTTGCAAAATATACATTAGAAGCAACAAAGAATGGAACCTTTCTTGTCACGAGCCAATTCATTGGTCTTGCGTTATCCACATTCTCTCGTGGGCCTATGCCTGCAGACTCATTTGGAAGGGCTTTGGCTGAATTGATATTATATATTCCTATTAGACTCTTTAGTTTCTTGGCTGCTTGTTATGTCTATTATGTTATAGAACATAGAAAGAATAAGAAATGTTAGAATCTTCTCAGGGGAAGAAAAACTAAATTTATAATTTATAACAAAGTATTGTTATTTTTTAAATCATTAATAATTTTAATGGTCAAAATTGTATATTTTATATTTTTTTTTCTTCAGGTTAGATTTATTTTGATTGGTCTGCCTTTAATGCAATGACTAGTGTAGAAGAAGTGGTGTATTATAATATGGAAGTTGGAAAATAATACGATCCTTACTTGATTTGATCTGCATACATCCCTAGGGATCAATCCAATTGTTTAATTATCTTAGGTCATTTCCACAATTGTGGAAATAATCCAGGTCAAATTTGTAGGTGTAGAAGTGCCCCTTGAACTTCCAAAATTGAAATGTAAATTTGCTCCCTCCAAATAGCCATTATAAGTTGACTAAAGAACAAAAACCATTGACTTGTGTTCTAAGGCATTGTATTTAAAAACACACCTTATCTCATTTCATCATCTAAACAATCAAATAATCATCAAGGAGAACATCTAGCTATGAGCATTCAAGATACACCCATACCATAATTAGAGCATCATCTTCTTACATCATCTTAGGTATCAATTAGATGGTTGCTTATTGTCTTCTATCCTTGTTCCAAAATTATTAAATTGGATTCTAGGTGTTTGACCAATGGAGAAGATCCTTGCATAGAAAACTCCCTAAAGGTGTTCCTAGACAATAGGTCATAGACATTGAATTAAGGAAATGATAGAAATCAACTTTAATGCAATTCAAATATGTGGGTTTAGTTCAAATCCATGCACCAAGTTTAAAGTTGAACTCATAAAGATCAGTTGTACAATTATGGAAGTGAACCATAGCTTCAAATATAGAGTTTGTAGATTCAAAAGTGTTTGTCTAGCATTACAAGAGGCTTTGATAAATTAACAAATCAATTCTTAACACTTGGCACAATCATAGATGCACGTTAGGGCATCATCTTAGGTTTTCTAGAAGGGAATAAGATTTGAAGATAATTAGTTCAAGTGCATTATATTTCCCCCATATTCTCTCTAAATTTTTACATAAATAAAATGGTTAATTATCTCTTCATTATTTTTAGTCTACATCGTGTTTTAGAACTGTGATCTTTTTAAACATGTGCTAGTTGCAAAACACTATGTGTTTTGCAATCTACATTTTTATTTGACTAATAATCATCAAGAGACATGAAATTTTGAATCAACTAAATAGGGAAAACAATACCTCACAAATTTAGAGACCCTTCTATGATATATATGATTTTGTTTAGGAATGGTAAATAGGGTAACACTCAACTAATGAACTAAATGACCTAGAGTTTCATGTTTTAAGGAATCATAGATTTTGAACCAACTAAATAATGAAAACTTATGTTACGCAATATAAATAGTCCTCCATTTCCATCATATTTTGAAGTAAGTATATTTATTGATTTTCTTTATTTTTCAAGCATTTGTTTTAGTACATTTATCAATTTCAACTCCTTAAACTAGGGTTAATTTCTTAGTAGTGTTAAACCATTTCTTTGCTTTAGTTTATATGTACATCCAAGATTTTTTATCTTCTTATATATTTATTGATGAAACTAACTTACCTTATATCCCCTATGGTTTTGTCCTTGGTGTTTTTTAAATCTAAAATTTCTATTTGCCTATCTTTCATTTTAGATTTGATTAGGGTTTACATACCCCATCTATTATATTATTCGCCATATTTTGAGTAGGGTTTGATCTTTTATTATGTTACCTCTCTTTGATATTTACCCTACTTAGCCCTAGGTCTTGCCTTAAGAGTTTCGTTATTGATTTCTAATTTTGTTTCCAAATTTGAAGCTTTCTATTTTTCTGAGTTCTATATGAAACCTTACTCTTGATTTGTTCTAGGTTCTATCATTCAAGGTTTGTGTGTTGAGTATATGCAAAAGTCTCATTGTCATCATAATCTCCGTTTGAATAGAAGTCTTCATCTTAACCCTCATTTGACTTCTCATTTGGTTAACTATGAAATCCTCAATAGTTCTATGGATAATAATTATCATGTAGAGGATGGTTTTGATCATGAGGCATCTACAGATAAAATGATAGATTTCTATTGAATTGTACAAGTACATTTTTAGGAGCTTGATAATGCTACTTCTCCTACATAATTGGTTGATTCACTTTATAATTTATCTCTTGGTGCACCCTTTGGTACAATGATTCTTCATGGCATAGGTAATAGGATTGCCTCTTCAAGTTCTTTGTGTGGTGCATCTTCCTGACTACCCACCCACCCAACCTTCATCATTCCCATTTTGATGTGGATCCTCTCATTGTGTATTTTTCTCATGTTTCTTACTTTGGTGTCATGACAATCTCTTCTTCCACTAGTGTCCCATGTTCCACTCATTCCACTAGTTCCATTCCTTCCTCTTTGCTTACTATCCACATACCTACATACCATGCTATAAGTACTAACCTTTGATCTCACCCTACTAGTATCACATCTTCCTCTTTTCCCTATATATTGTTGTCCCCACTCCTAGTGTTGTATCTTTATCTCTCATGCATTGTTTCCTATGTGCTCACCACTACCATTCCTACTACCACCCTTGATGTATTATTATAAAAACTTGATAGAGAAGAGAGAAAAGTAGATGTCATGTCTCACAATCCAACACAACACAAGGTGAATGCATGATCATCATGAGCCAAACAACATTATTAATTAGCAGTGAACATGCTTGAAAATAGACAAGTAACTTCACATAATAAATCAAAGGACCTATCTACAAAATCTAAAAAAAGTAGTTACAAAAGTTATAGGAAATTGAATCTAGTTTATGAACTACCTTCTCTTGAATAATTTTAAATTAATTTTGTGAAAATTAGATATTTCAAAGAGGCATTACTAAAATTATTTTAAAAAAAAAGAAGTGGGTGTCATTTAAGCCAACCTAATTTCACACAAAAGATAATTATTTTAATAAAACCTTATATACAAGTAATGAACATGTGAGAGGATGTGACAAATATTTTTGCAATTTTTGTGATTTTGTAAATAAGTAATATTTATTAATCTTTAATGCCACTTTACAAAAGCATTAAAAATAGTTTTATAGTCAAGCCTAATTTGGTCAAAAAAATATGAAAAATTCAAAACTTTTTTTTAATCTATAGCCAATAAATCCTATAGTGTGACAACATCCTTCAAATTTGAAAAATGATATATAATTTGAAAATTATCATTTTTTTCAAAAAAACTTGTGTGTGTGTGAGAGAGATTAAGTATCACACACACACACACACACACACACACACACACACACACACACACATGGAATTCATACATAGTGTATGTAAAAAATAAATAATAATTAATTATTAAAGTTGTAATGAGGAATACATTATAATTTTAGAATTGTTAGAGCTTATGTTACAAACCCTTCTTGCTTTATGAAATTTGGTTTCCAAAAAAAATCTTAGTTCTTTGAGGGTTAAGTCATGGAAAATTTTAGGATAACACTAACTGCATGATTTTGCAGGGTTTTGGCATGTTTTGGGGCTCACACTTGTCTAGAGATAAGGTAATACCAAGGCTTTTTTTGAGGGAATCCAAATTTGAGTTAGAAATGTTAGAAGTTTTTCCATCCAATTGTAAATCTAAATCCAAATTTGAGTTACAAATGTTAGAAGTTTTTCCATCCAATTCTAAATCTAAATCCAAATGTTAACACTTTTCCATCCAATTCTAGTTTTTTTGTCATTGCCCTTGTTTGGCCTATCATGATCTTCCTCTCACCCCACACTCCTCTTACTTTTGAGAGTGTTAATTATTCATTACTAGTTTGTTTTGTGGAACCTCATTTTGAGATGTATAATGACAAGGGTGACTCTCATATACATTTGTAGTCTTTCTAGGATGCATGTTTGGATTTTGTGTATGAAGATAAGTTGTTGGCTAAGTTATTTACATGTACACTGAGGGAATATGCTATCCAATGGTTTTATTCTTTACTTCATGGATCCATTCATTATTTTTTAAGATGGCCAAAACTCACAAAATAAAGTTTAATCACCTTAACCTAATTTATCTACACACCAAGAGGCAAGAAAAACTAAGATGAAAAACAAGGGAAATACTAGAATGCATAGAAATATTGAAATCCAATATCAAACTACTTATTTTGAAACCAAAGTTTGAAAAATTAAGATTTCTCTAAAAACAAAAGATTTCAGAAAATTGACAAATATTTGAACCTATGAACACTTGAACATCACTTTTATCGCAATTCGGTGAAATATCATTCCGGTGAGCCATCATTTTGATGAACTATCCAATTGGTGAACCATTCGATTGGTGAACTATCCCATCAGCAAACTTTGCCCTTGACAAACTTTGCTATCAATGAACTTTTCTATTAGTGAACTTTGCCATCGGAGAACTTTGTGAACTCTTTTTCCTTCCAAATTTTTATCAGCGATCTTATCTATTGGTGAACCAAGGAATCGGCAAACTGAGCTATCGGTGAATGAAAGGGTTTGTGAACTTGTGTTTCAGCTGACAGTATAAGAATTCTTTTCCCTAGGAGGTAAAGTTTTCAAACTTTCAACATTTCCAAAAATAAGGAAGGAATTACACAAAGTTGTCGACAGAAGAAGTTGTTGGTGAACTGGGGAGTTCAGTAACCTTAGAACTAGCTGATATATGCTAACTTCACCATTTGTGAACCAAATTGCACCAAATTTAAACTAGTGAAACCCATTAAGCTCTTCTTCATACTAAAACCCTTACTTGGCCAAAATTCAACTTGAAAACCTCCGGAAGCAAAAGAACAAAAAATAACTGAACGTGACAAAAATGACCAAAAATGAAAGTGAAAACCTAAAATATTTTTGGATGATGCAGGATCTTGTGGACCTAGATGCTTGATGTGCAAGATGTACTCCCTCTCGCTATTAAAACACACAAATAAAAAAAATCAATCTTGTAGAGACTCTCTTCTCAACACAAATTCATAACACAACATAAAATGTAAACCAATAAACCTCCTTGATTTTATTCCACTCAACAAAATTGTTATTCAACAATTACAAATATGCAATTAAATAAAATTACATCAACTTTCACGGCCTTCAATGGCCTCTCTCACATATACATGTCAAATTTGTCCTGTCTCTAGTTTTGGACAGAATACCTTTGTCCACTCCTATGCCCCTCCCATGGGCATTCCCCTTCCAAATACTCTCTTCTTCTCACAAGCTGGATCTCACTACAGTCTTCCTACTAATCTGCAACTTCCTCTCATTCACAGGTGCCTTCTTTTCTTTCCTCTAGCGCTGCCCCCTCTCTGAGAATCTCATTCTAAGAAATCTACTTCAAACTGTAACATCATTTATTTTTCAAATCTGCCTCTTGACTGCCCACAGGAAGGCATATCTTCTTTATGCAGAATGTGAATCCCAAAATCCACTTTAAATCTGCATTTTCTTTTTCAAATTCACGTAGCCTCAAATGAGGTGTATGTGACCTCCTTAGGCACCTTCATTATGACTTGGTTTAATTTCTTCTTGGTCACACAAAAGGCAGCCAAATAGAATGGTGTTTCAAATGCTAAGATGGGCGCTAGACCTCTCTTGTTGCCCCTCCATTATTCAACACCTCTTTCAAATTATTAATTAATTTTTAGAAGGTTTTTTTTTGCAAATAGGACACCTCTATTTGTCTCGTAGAAATAGGAAATCATAATAAAATTTGTAGATCCAAATTTGGCTCTTATCAGACAAAGAAATTAAAATATGTTTCCTCTTTACCCAGAGCAACTACATGGAAGATTCTCCACCTATGCCCAATTCCATATTTAAAATGCATTAATTATAAAATATTAATCAATATTCCTTGAATAATACCTTTGTAATTTGCACAAAATAACTTTGAGAAGAAAATTATGTTTTGTCACTGTGCCGGAGTGCATAATTGAGTGCTAGAAAGGTGAAATTTTGAAAGTGCTTTGTTTCACCTAAAAACTTGTTCAAAGGTGTGTTACGACCCCCTCACATCCTCTATAGAAGGATTTCACTCCAACCTTAAATGATTTTGAAATTTTAAACTTTCTGTAAAACTGTCGACACAAACTTCTGGCATTAAATTCTCCCAAATGGTTGAGAATTTGACCATGAAATATTTTGTACATTTTTTGAAATGCATCCAAGAATATACTTGTAAGAGTATTAGTCATCAAACCTCGTGGATCCCCCAAAACAATTATTTTCGTGAAAACCATCTACTCAATTAAATAACCACAATCACATAAAATTTCTATTTTTGCAAATCTGTACCAACTTGAAGTTCCCCGATGTAATGGGATGCAAAATTGAACATAACAAACCCCAAAACTGGAAAAAAAAATGTTTTTGGTTGATGCCGATCGCATGTGCACTCAGATGCTCTTGCATCAAACATGTTGGGTAAGAAGTTTGTGAGCGAGGACTCACAAAATGGAGTTGAATAGTAGAACTATCCTTTTAGGTCAAATACAACCTTCAACAAACTCCACTATTGATTTAGGTTGAGAATTTTTTTTCTTTGCCTCTTCCAACATCTCGTCAGAACAAGTGTCATCCTCCTCCACTAAGTGTGTTCTTCCTTCCTCCATATCCACCATAGCTAGACCTCCTCCTCCAAATTATACTCCACCCATCTCTCCTCATCTCACCACTCACAATTCCACTTCCTCCTCTCGTGGGATTCAAGCCATCATGATTTGACCACCTCCACCAAAATTCTGCCTCACATTCATCTGTACACAAGTCAATATGATTGACTTTATGTAAATTAAATATTTCCATATCCTCATTTTTTTTCACCTCATCATACTCCTCAATTCCAACTCTCACCATTGTAAATGAAGGTAAATTAACATCATCTTCATTATCACAAAATTTAGGAAAATAAAAAATTATGTCTTTTTCCCCTGCTATGACAACATCTTCCTCATCACTATCTGCTGCAATTTTTCCTTCTTTACTTTGTGCTGCAACATTTTCATCTTCATTATCTATTTCTCTCACCATCCTTATGTCCTCCAAAAGACTCACAAATGCTACAACATTATTTTCCACCTCAACCTCCATTGTAACTTCTTTCACCACATCTGCCATACCTTCCAAAAGGCATGTTTCTACTGTTGCAACTCTTTCATTTTCTTTCACATCATCTACGGCAACTTATCACTCTTCATTCTCAACTGTGATCTCATTACTTCCTTCTTCTATCTTCTCATCCTCCAAAGGATACTTAATTGTTGTTGTAACATCAATTTCAATCTCTTTGTCCATGTCTTCAAAAAGACATGCTTATGCTATAATCTCCTCTTTTTCTCCTTCCTTATTTGTTGTGATCCCTTCATTCTTCTCATTTGTCATACTCTCTATGTGCTCTTCTTTACATTTTTGTCCCAAACTTTTCATTTTTTCCATGTCTTTCAATGGATAAAACTCTACTACAACTTCATGTTTTACCTCTTCCCTGCCTTCAAAATGACATGCTATCTAGCTATAGACTCTTTCTTTTCTCCTTCCTTATCCTCTTGCATGAGGATTTCTTCTTCTTCAGTGTCATCTATATGACACTTCTCTACATCTTCTTTTCTTTTGCTTTCATATTCTTCAAAAATAATTTTATGGTACATAGGGACCATTTTCTCTTTATTTTTCCATTCTTTTCTTTCCTTGCTTCTTTTCTTTTCTGGTTTTCTTTTTTTGGGACTGTATGGGTTGTTCCCACATGTTTCTGCTTCCATGCCCCTTCTAACAAAGGTCTGCAATACTTCTTCTCTTTACTTCTCTTTCCTACACACACAATATCACTTGCAAACAAATCAAAAGAACAATGGGACTTAACCTCACCCATTTTATTTTCCTCTTTATCATTCTTATCTACTATAACCTCATTACCTGCAACAACTGCATCCTTCTTCTCATCCTTTGCAACCTCTCTTGCAATATCTTCTTTTTCCTTTTGATCCTTTTGGACAAGAATTTCCTCATCTTCTTTTTCATTCTTCTTAACTGCTGCAACTTCTTTTGCTACTTCCTCTTGTTTATCCTTCAATGGATTCTAAACATATTCCTTCCCATCCTTTATTATGCTATATGTGTTCTATCTACCACTATGTACATCTTCCCTATCCCAAAGCCAAGGTCGACCCAATAAAACATGACATATATCCATGGGTACTATGTCACACACAATTTCATCCATATATCTTCCAATGTGAAAATTAACAATACTTTGTTCATTTACGCAAACTTGATGATCTCCTCACAATAAAGACATGTAGTACGGGCTAGGATGCTTCATCCTCATCAAATTTAGCTTCTCAACCATTTCCAATGACAAAAAATTATCTATACTACTATTGTCCACCGTCACCTTGTAGCATTTTCCCCCTGACTTGCAAACTATTTGAAACAAATTACTACTCTGGATGGGTTCTTTCTTTTCTTTCTATGGCTTCAACAATACCTTCATCATCATCAAACATTCTCCTTGTCTCCAAGACATTTTTTCAAACAATTATCACAAACTTCCAATCTACAACCTACACAAAACATATAATCAATTCTTTGCAGCTTTCATCGCTTCACTCTTTAATGCAAGAGGTACTCCTTGTTGCCAAAACACATACACTTCCACACACAAAATCACATGGGAAATAGATTATGATAGCAGAGACTCTCTGCCCACAAATTGAACTCACAAACCATACAAGATTGCAACAAAACAATATTTCACTTTATTATGCCAAATCCATACATCAATCAAATTCTACAAAAAATATTACAAATAGGGTCTTCAATAGCTTCTCTCTCTTTCAAACCTACACACACAACCCCATGGCTTCCTCTACATACAGGCATTCACTCTCACCTCAACGCCCTTTCCATGGCAGAGATTTCCCTCTCTGAAATCTATCTCTAGGAAATCTACCTCTGATCTACTAGACCATTTCTTTAAATAACACTTCATCTCCAATGTTTGGCTTCTCATATTCCTCAAAATAGTTTAGTGCCTCTAGAACAACAACACCACGTTTTTAAGAAGACAATCACATTTTTGAGAGCCTTTACTTACTTTCAGATGTCAAAAAAGCACAAAAAGTGTTTTTTATAACTTTTGATTGGGCACATATCTTTATATGAAAACTGGCCAATTTGAGTATAAAGATATATTGAAGCTTCCCATAAAAGGATTCTATTCCATCTTTTAAAAATCTCAAAAATTAATTATTTCTGTAGTCTATTGGGCAAATTTTTTAAATTTTAAATTATCCCAAACTGTTAAGAATTTGGCTACGAAACCTTCACCACATGATAAAAAATACATCTAAGAATATCATTATAAAATTATTTTATCCTAGCCTTCATAAATTTTTGGAAACAATTCTTTCCGTAAAACTACCCTGTGGTAGCCTTAAAATAGTGATTCGAAAAAAAATGAAATTTTACAAATCTGAGCTGAATTGAAGTTTCCTGATGTTGAGAGATGCCTAAAAACACCAAAGTAAGACAAAACACACACCAAAACTGAAATTAAACTAAAATATTTGTTGGGTGATGCAGGATTGCCTGTGGATCCGGATGCTCCTGTTTTAGACACATCGAGTAAGAAGTTTGTGAGCGTGGGCTCACAAAGGTGCAGTGGAATGGTAGAACCATTCTTCTAGATTGTGAATAATCTATAAAAAACTCCATCATTGTAACAAGTGCATACAAGATTATTTATTTTTCCTCCTCTTCTAGCATTTGGCTGGAACATTCACCATCCTCCTCCAACAATTCTGCTCACCATTTTTCTCTCCTCTCATGGACTTGTATCCACAATGAGCCACCCTCCTCCTCCAAAGACTCTCTCCACTCCTCCCCTCCTTTGATAGATTTTACCCACCACAAACTGACCAACTCCACCAAAATCCCTCATCAATATTTATAGCATCCTCATACCAATCTACATCTACAACTCCATGGAAGTTAAAGATTTCCATGTGCTCTTCTCCATACTCTTCAACCTTTACCATCTCAACTGAAAATAAAACATCATCATCACAACATGCAAATAAATTTACCTCTTCTTTTGTTGTTACAAATTTTCCTTCATCACCATCGGATGCATCATTTTTTTCTTCTTTCTTTGCTATGAAGCTTTTCTTCTCACTTCCATAAGTAATCTTCTCAAGCCACTCTTCTTCTACTACCAAATTTTGTGATAACAAATCTTCTTCACCTTCTCCATTTGCTACAACATCCTTCTATTATATTGCTGCATCTCCCAATCTCACAACTACATCTTCATTCTTCTCCTTAGCTGCAACCTCTTCAACTACTACAATATTGTTCTTCTCTTTTTTATCCTCTTCCTCGATGTCTTCATTGCAACCTCATGCTCAACAACCTCTTTGTGTTGCATAGCTTCCAATCTACTCAATCTTGCATTTATATCAACCATCATTGCTAAAATCTTCCTCTCTTGATATTGTGAAGTAGAGGGTACTCTCCTCTTTCACATAAACATTCACAAACACAAAACCAAATTTCACAAAACAAGATTGCAATAGGACTACCCAATTCCTGATTTATTTTATTCAAATTTACTCACAACTAACTATAAATCTGCAATACAACATTTTGTATTCTCTGCCATTAATGGTTTCTCTCTCACATGAAAATATGCATACATGCTCTTCTATTACACAATTAAATATCAATCTCTATTTACAAAATCATTATACTCCCTTGGGCAGTGACCTCTATTCTTCCTCTTGCTCTCTCTGGCCGCTAAAACTCTGTCTCTTCAAACTTTCCTTTCCCTATTACACAAACCCCTTCACCGCCTTCTCTTTATTCTTTTTTCTCTTTTTAAATGGTTTTTATTTTTCAAATGAGAAGGAAGCTAATGGAATTTGAAGCGTTTAGTTTTTTAAATGAATTTGCAATCTAAACGATGCCCTTTCTATTTATTTGACATTGTAAATTGAAACCTGTACATAGGCATTCAAATACATCCCTTTTTACCAAGCCAAATCATATTTTTTATTTCCAAGTGCTGTGATGGTACACTATCTCCAATGCTTAGGCTCTCCTCTTCCCTGGCAGCATTTCAATTCCCCCTTATCCTTCATAGCTGATCCATTCAAATGAAAAGAAAATCCTCTTTTTTTGTCATGAGATGACACCTCTTTTCTCATTCCAAGCATATATTAGACTTTAAAAAATGAATGATGGAAACTACAACCTCCAACTATGGCCGCCACATAGCAAGGTATGATTTCTCAGTAAGGAAATTTCCTTTGGATGTTTAATATTTTCCAAACATAATCAATCGCTCTAGCCAGCCATCAAGTGATATAGTTATAGCTTTTATAAAGATTAGCAATCTGGTGTAGTCCCCTTGTGTTATGTATGTGAAAGCACTATACTAATCGCTTCATTAAGATTTGATGTGATTTAAGATTTCCAAGTCATTTCAAAAATAGATGAAGACTTGTAACTCATAAACCTAATGCCCAAGAAAGAGAATAAACATCAAATCAGACACATAGTCCTTCTATCTAGTCGACCTCCAAAAGCACACACTATATACTGTCTAGATTTAACTCAGTACATCCCATTTAGCCCACACCAACTAAAGAAATTATCACTCAAAACATTATCAATAGAAGACAACAACACATCTGTAATCAATCTACAAATGGAAGAAATGCCTTGTATAACATCCTATCGCCTTCAAGATAGACACATGGAACTAAAACCAAGTTTTGTGATAACTCCTCATCAGGTGCTCAGAATCTCACAAAAACTAACGAAGACATGTATTCCAACATCCCTAAGGCCTCTACCAAGCCATTCTATTTTAGTCCTTACAGGATTCAAAATATTAAAGTTTCGCCAAGTCGCCAACAGAAGTCACGAAATGATTATATCATGGAAACAAGGAAAGATCTAAGCATGAAACCATGACCATTAAATCTAAGAAGCTTCTAGCAATATTCCTATGCAAGGATTTTCCATGAAACCTCACTCATCCATTGAAACACTTGTTTCCATGAAGACTGCTTGTTGTGCATCAAAACACAAACTGCGAAAAACTGAAAATATGCAATCCTGCTCAATCTACCTATACTGCATGACTGAGAGATGCCATCAAAGACACACAAATTAAAACTGAAATAAAACACTGAAAAATATTTTTAGGTGATGTCGATTGCACGTGCACCTGAGTGCTCCTACATCAGACACACTGGATAAAAAAGTTTGTGAGCATAGGCTCACAAAAAGTGGAGTTGAGTAGTCAAACTACCTTTCAAGTTGATTTGAAGAAGAGGGTACTCTCCTATTTCACATTAACATTCAAAAACACAAAACAAAATCTCACAAAATAAGATTGCAACATGACTACTCAATTCTTGATTTATTTTTTTTCAAATTTACTCACAACTAACTATAAATCTGCAATATAACATTTTGTATTCTCAACCATTAATGGCTTCTCTCTTACAGGAAAATCTACCTACACACTCTTCTATTGCACAACTAAATATCAATATCTATTTACAAAATCTTTATACTCTCTTGGGCAGCGACCTCTATTCTTTCTCTTGCTCTCTCTGGCTGCTAAAACTCTGTCTATTAAAACTTTCCTTTTTATGTTACACAATCCCCTTCACCACCCGCTCTTCATTCTTTATTCTCTTTTTAAATGGTTTTCACTTTTCAAATGAGAAGGATGCTAATGGAATTTGAAGCATTTAGTTTTTCAAATGAATTTGTAGTCTAAACGCTTCCCTTTCTATTTATTTGACATTGTAAATTGAAACCTGTTCATAGGCGTTCAAATACATCCCTTTTTGCCATGCCAAATCCTATTTTTCTTTCCAAGTGCTGGAATGGTACGCTATCTTTAGTGCTTAGGCTTTCCTCTTCCTTGGCAACATTTCAACTCCCCCTTATCCTTCATAGCCGATCCATTCAAGTGAAAATAAAATCCTCTTTTTTATCATGAGGTGACGCCTCTTTTCTCATTCTAAACATATATTAGACTTAAAAAAAAAGAATGATGGAAACTACAACCTCCAACCATGGCCCCCACATAGCAAGGTATGATCACTTAGTAAGAAGGAAATTTCATTTGGATGTTTAATATTTTGCAAACATAATCAATCGCTCTAGCCAACCATCAAGTGATATAGTTATAGCTTTTATAAAGATTAGCAATCTGGTGTAGTCTCCTTGTGTTATGTATGTGAAAGCACTGTACTAATCACCTCATTAAGCTTTGATGTGATTTAAGATTTCCAAGTCATTTCAAAAATAGATGAAGACTTGTAACTCATAAACATGATACCCAAGAAAGAGAATAAACATCAAATGAGACACATAGTCCTATCAAGTCAGCCTCCAAAAGCAAACACTATATATTGTCTAGATTTAACTCAGTACATCCCATTTAGCCCAAACCAACTAAAGAGATTATCACTAAAAACATTATCGATAGAAGACAACAACACATCTTTAATCAATCTACAAATGGAAGAAATGCCTTGTATAACATCATGTCACCTTCAAGATAGACACATGGAATTGAAAATTGAATTTCATGATAACTCCTCAGAAGGTGCTTGGAATCTCACAAAAAGAGATGGAGACATGTATCCCAACATCCCTAAGGCCTCCACCAAGCTGTTCTATTTTAATCCTTACATAATTCAAAATTTTAAAGTTTCTCCAAATTGCCAGTAGAAGTCGTGAAATGATTATATCTTGGAAACCAAGAAAGCTCTGAGCACAAAACCTTCACCATTAAATATAGGATGCTTCTAGAAATCTTCTTGTGCAAGGATTCGCTATGAAACCTCACCCATCCACTAGAACAACTTTTTTCGTGAAGACTTCTTGTTGTACGTCAAAACCCGAACTGCTGAAAACTAAAAATTGTTGGAGCAGCCAAGATCAACAAGCACAAATTGAATAACCTTCCACAAGTGAAAAATGGAGCACAATAACATATCTATCATATACAATTTAAAATGTGTAAAATACAATGAGAATGCTTGCATAAATAGGCAAGGAGAAGGAGGTAGGAAGGTAGGACTGAACTACTAACTACCCCTATAAGCATGAAACACTTGTCTAACTCACATGACATGTGTAAGGGTAAGTGGCAAGTCAAAAGGAAGTAGGTGTCTCACATGTGTGAGTACACATGTCAAAATGAGACAAACTCCTAAAAGACTAAGTAAACTTAAGCCTATGTGTGATTAAGTCAAACCTTTAAAGAGGTGATATCTAAACTAGTTATATAATAACACTATTTACACTAACACCCCCCTTAAGTGCAACTTCGGGAGAATACAAAGATAGGTCCCAACTACTAGGCCATGTTAGGTACCCATGTACAAACGAATTTCTCATAAAGTGGAGAAAGAAAGAAAGCCCAGTGGATAAAAACTTTCCTTCAAGAGAGAAATGATACAAATAGAATTGTACAAGTGAAGAAGAAAGATAAAAGGAGGACTATACATGATCCCCCAAGGAGTACTTCTAACACTAATGTACAATAGATGTTCTCCCCATAGGAGAGAAAAGATGAGAAGGTCTATGTGACCTCCCAGAAAATGTGAACTAAAGAACTCCATGAGAAGAGATGGATCCTCCCAAATCTAAGATGAGAAGACTAACCATGCAACCTGCCTTCAAAATACCTCTTGTAATGCTGGTAGATGCTCGAGACTAGATGCTAAAAATGATCCACAAACCCTAAACAATATTTCTCCCCTTAGGAAGAAATCTAACCACAGAAGCGTGCAAAGAATCTTCCTATTCCGAAAAGGAACATACAAGAAGAAGTATGAATGTCTGAATTCTGTGCATAGGATTCAAAGACACAGATGATGCCCATGATGTCTTCGAAGGATGCTCAATGATCTCCAAGCCAATGCTACATGTGACAAATGTTGAGATTTAAGTACAAGGACCATAAATGTATGGTGATAGCTGAACCTAGAAGAATCTGATAGTACTGCAGAGGATGTAAAAAAACATGATGATGGAGTCGAATATGCCAACTCATAAATATCTGTAGAATATGTCACTATAGAAGTGATGTAGGCAAGGTAAGAGAAAACATATCTGAAGAAGACAAGGCTAATGCAACTTCATCGAAGCTGACATCGAATAGAAGATGAATATCCTCAATGATGTCTCCCAAGTCTGCAATGTGGGACTCTACAAAAAGACACAAAGTGTCGGGTAAATATGCATCCCAATGTGGCAGATCTAGAAAGACAAGAACCATATCCTAGTGCAGAGAATAGATGGAATCCATGGAGATATCATCTCTGAATTCAGATGCAACAACAAGCAATGGTGTAAATGGGATCTCAATGAAAGTCATCTAACTACAATAACTACACATACCCAACTGATGGTGTCTCACAAGATGGCTTAGTGAGATGAGGTTTTTTTGCAAGTGCTTTATTAAGATCACTAGAAAGTTGACATGCATGAAGAATTTATTGTTGTAGTTCATCGATTTTACAATGATGACATTCTTCTGTTGTATGTTATTTTAGCCCACAATATCCACACTTGATCTTCCATTTGTTATGAGGTTTATTGAGAATACTTCAATGGAAGGGGTTGTAGGTGAGAGACATGATCAAATTTTAAGCACTTATAAAAGTAGAAATGAAATTGCACCCCCCCCCCCCCCCCCGGAAAAAAAAAAAAGGGATTATGACTAAGTTAGAAGCCCCCTAGAAAGATATGTAGGAGAAATTACAACTTGTACAAGTTTAGAAGCTAAATCATCCATTTATAACACACGAAGATTTTTACAAATGTTTGAAAAATGGCTATCTAAAACTAAACATTACCTGCACAAATGAATTCCTTGCAAAATTCGGAACAATTTCAAAAGAAATTTCATGAAATTTCGATATCATGGGTGAAAGTTATGCCCTATCAAAATTTGTGATTACAATGAGCTTCGAGGATTAAAAATTCATCAAAAAAGGCAATTTTTTTAGTTTGACTTTGCCAAAGCAAAGTACATGGAAGCACCTTTTTGTTGACTACAAAATTGTAAAAAACTGATAAATGGTTTGAAAGTTGTAGCAATTTGAAAAAAAATAGCCTCCTTCGTCTAGTAATGAGCCCCTGGCAATCTCTGATATAAGATATTAACTCTGACAGTTTGATTGAAGTGTGATAACAAACCCATGTCAATAGGCTACAAAGAATGTGAACTACATAGCCGGTAGAGGTTAAATTTTAAGGTTACGAACAAAATGTTAGAAATAAAGTCTAACAAAAAAATGCTAGCATGACAAAACTAACATGTGTAACCAAAAAAAATATGTGACCTCCCTGCAGGGTTAGGAAATTGAGATAGTTAACATTAACTACAAATATCACCAATATAGTGACTAAAGTCAATTGTAATAAATGTCATCCTTCAATGAATAAAACCATGACTAACAACCAACAGTGAAAGAGAAACTAACTGATTAAGGACCGACCCAATAAAAGAAAACAACAACCATGAATAACTGCGAGCTATCATGGAGTCTTCGTCGGCCAGAATGGACAGAGAGTCCTAAAAATTGGGCGACTGAGTAAAGAGTCCAAAAAATTGGACTTGGAGTCGGAGCTCATGAGGAGTCCTGAGCAGTACTCTTCAAATGTCAAAGTTGTTCCACGATCTACAAACTGTGAAGAGCTCTGTGGAGGCTTTGTGTAAACTTGGTGACCTCTGTGACTTCAACGACATTGGATCTAGTAGTCGAAAAAATCAAAATTGTGGTTGAAGCCGACCTACAACTAAAAAATCGTTGATGTCGAACTTGCATTGAATGATTGTGGGCAGGGAACGGTTTGAAACAACAACCACCGGATAGCAACCACAAACTGTGAAAAAAGTGTGCAATGGAAGTTGTTGAAACTGTTGAAGCACAAAACAAGAGCTCAAATTTGATTTGATGCCAAGGTCTATGCATAGAGAAATGTCTCAAATAGGTAAATAGTAGAGTACGGCCAGGAACCATGAACTAGAGGATCACAGATCCTTAGAATGTTGAGCTCCCACATTAAACAGGAGAACGAAGATGCGAAGCAGAGAACTCTTGAAAGGACAATGATAAACCTCCAAATCATCTAAACAAATAGGCCTGTGAAGAGTGCAGAGGCCCAAAGGCCACAAATACTGCACAAAAAACACAAAATCGACCAATAACAAAAAATTGCACGGGGCCAAAGTGCCCTCTACAAAAAAAAAAATCAAATTTTTTACAATATTTGGAGAAAAATAAATTTTGATTAGTGGAAGGGGGCAAAATTTTCCCTCTGATAATTTTTTTTGCATTTTTGGCAAAAAAAATCTGATTTGGAGGCCTTACGAACCCTAGGGGGTAATAAACTTGACTTTTACCAAAAAATTCATTCAAAGGGTCACCTTGACTATCTCAGGCCTTCTAAACTCAACAATGCACTTTTTTTGGCTCCACGACGCTCTGATGATAGAGCCAAGTGTTGGAGTCACTGATTTTGGAAGGAACATGCAAGCATGGCTCTAATACCATGTTGGAGCAGCCAAGATTAGCAAGTACAAATTGAATAACCTTCCACAAGTGAAAAATGGAGCACAATAACATATCTATCATATACAATTTAGAGTGTGTAAAATACAATGAGAAGCCTTGCATAAACAGGCAAGGAGAAGGAGGTAGGAAGGTAGGACTGAACTACTGACTACCCTTATAAGCATGCAACACATGTCTAACTCACATGACATCATGTGTGAGGGCAAGTGGAAGTCAAAAGGAAGTTGGTTTCTCACATGTGTGAGTACACATGTCAAAATGAGATAAACTCCTAAAAGGCCAAGTAAACTTAAGCCTATGTGTGAATAGGTCCAACCTTCAAAGAGGTGATATCTCAACTAGTTAGATAATGACACTATTTACACTAACAAAAATATGCAATCCTACTCAATCCACCTGTACTGCACGACTGAGAGATGTCATCAAAGTGACACGTAAACTAAAATTGAAGGAAAACACTGAAAAATCTTTTTGGTGATGTCGATTGCATGTGTGTAGGGCGGGTGCTCCTACATCATATTGTCTCTAGCTCTCCCATATTATGGACTTCCTCACAAACACCCTCATCTTTCTTACTGCTGCAATCTTTCACAACTCACATCACACGTTCTGCAATCTACAAAGACAAATTTCTTCATGGCTCCTTAGCTCTCAACTGCTCAGGGCTTCTCTCTCATACATGTAATAATTCTTTAGAGATTTTCACAACTGCTTCCTCTTCTCTACCACAGGTCTTGGTGCATACTCTGCACACTTAGGGTCTTCTATCTCTGATACCAATTAATGCAAGAGGCACTCCCTCTTGGCCAAACACATACACTTCCACACACAAAATCACATAGGCAATATATTATGACAGTGAAGACTCTTTGTTCACAAATTGAACTCACAAACCATACAAGATTGCAACAAAACAATATTTCACTTTATTATGCCAAATCCATACATCAATCAAATTCTACAAAAAAATTACAAATAGGGTCTTCAATAGTTGTTCTCTCTTTCAAACCTGCACACACAACCCCCATGGCTTCCTCTGTATACAGTTATTCACTCTCACCTCTACGCCCATCCCATGACAAAGATTTCCCTCTCTGAAATCTACCTCTAAGCTACTGGAACATTTCCTTAAATAATGCTTCAGCTGCAATTTTTGGCTTTTCATATTCCTCAAAATTTTTTAGTGCCTCTAGAACAACAACACCACATTTTTAAGAAGAGAATCACTCTTTTGAGAGCCTATACTTACTTTCGGATGCCGAAAAAGCACAAAAAGTGTTTTTTTTAACTTTTGACGAGGCTCATATCTTTGCACGAAAAATGGCCAATTTGAAAATAAAAACCTATTGAAGCTTCCCATAAAAGTATTTCACTCCATCTTTTAAAATCATAAAAATTAATTATTTCCGTAGCCTACTAGACAAAATTTTCTTATTTTAAATTCTCCCAAACGATTAAGAATTTGGCTGCGAAACCTTCACCACATGATGTGAAATACATCTAAGAATATCCTTATAAAATTATTTTATCCCAGCCTTCATATATTTTCATAAACAATTGTTTCCATAAAACTATCCTATGTAGCCTTAAAACAACAATTCGACAAAAATTGAATTTTTGCAAATCTGAGCCAACTTGAAGTTCCCTGATGTTGAGAGATGCTTGAAAACACTAAAGAAATCCAAAACACACACCAAAACTAAAATTAAAATAAAATGTTTTTTGGGCAATGCAGGATCGCCTATGGACCCAGATGCTCCTGCATCACTCTTCACAGTGTAGACTCTACACCTTAAAACCTCTAGCTTTGATACCATTTAATGCACGAGATTTTACATCTAGCTGTTAAAACACACAACTCAACAAAATAAATCTTGCAAAGACTCTCTGCTCAACACAAATTCATAACACAACATAAAATGTAAACCAATAAACCTCCTTGATTTTATTCCACTCAACAAAATTGTTCTTCCATAATTACAAATCTGTAATTAAACAAAATTACATCAAATTTCATAGCCTTGAATGGCCTTTCTCACATATACATGTCAAATTTTCCCTCTCTTTGTTTTTGGACAGCAAACCTCTATTCACTCCTATGCCCTTCTTGTGGGCATTCCCCTGCTAGACACTCTCTTCTTCTCACAAGTTGGCTCTCACTACATTCTTCCTACCAATCTACAACTTCCTCTCATTCACAAGTGCCTTCTCTTCTTTACTCTAGTGCTGCCCCCTCTTTGAGAATCTCCTTTTGAGAAATTTTCTTCAAACTACAACATCATTTCTCTTTTAAATATACCTCTTGACTACCCACAACAAAGCGTCTCTTCTCTATGCAGAATGTGAATCCCAAAAATCACTTTAAATTTGCATTTTCTTTTTCAAAATCTTGTAGCCTCAAGTGAGGTGTATGTGTCTTCCTTAGGCACCTCTATTTTGACTTGGTTTAATTTCTTCTTAGTCACACAAAAGGCAACCAAATAGAATAGTGTTTCAAATGCTAAGATGGGTGCTAGACCTCTCTTGCCGCCCCTCCATTATCCAACGCCTCTTTCAAATTATTAATTAATTTTTTAGATTTTTTGTCTTTGGAATTAGGGTTCCTCTATTTGTCTTGTAGAAATAGGATATCATAATAAAATTTGCAAATCCAAATTTGGCTCTTATCAGACAAAGAAATTAAAACATGTTTCCTTTTTACCCAGAGTGACTACATGGAAGATTCTCCACCTTTTCCCAATTCCATGTTTAAAATGCATTAAAGATAAAATATTAATCAATATTCCTTGAATAATGCCTTGGTAATTCTCACAAACTGACTTTGAGAAGAAAATTATGTTTTGTCACTACGGCAAAGTGCAAAATTGGGTGCAGGAAAGCTAAAATTTTGAAAGTGCTTCATTTCACATAAAAAATTGTTCAAAGGTGTTTTATGACCCCCTCAGATCCTCTACAAAAGGATTTCACTCTAGCCTTAAATAATTTTTAAATTTTAAACTTTTCGTAAAACCACCAACACAAACTTTTGGCATTAAAATCTCCCAAATGGTTGAGAATTTAACCACAAAATAATTTGCACATTTGGAGAAATGCATCCAAGGTATACCTGTAAGAGGATTGGTCACCAAACCTCATGGATTTCCCAAAACAATTGTTTTCATGAAAATTGTCTACTGGGCTGAACAACTACAATCACGTAAAATTCATATTTTTTCAAATATGTGCCAACTTGAAGTTCCCTAATGTAATGAGATGCAAAATTGACCATAACAAACCCTAAAACTAAAAAGAAAACTAACAAATATTTTTGGTTGATTTCAATCGCGCATGCACTCAGATGCTCTTGCATCAATTCCTTTAACTTCTTTTGTAGGACTTCTATTGAAAAGATATATTGTTGTGCATACTGCTTCTGCCCCAAAAATCTTATCTAAATTCTTTGTTTTCATCATACTCCTTGTCATTTCAAAAATGGTTCTATTCTTTCTTTTAGCAACTCCATTTTATTGTGGAGTGTAGGAAGTAGTGAACTCTCTCTTGATTCCATGATTTCTGCAAAAGTTTAGAAATTGATTTGATTTGTACTCACCTCCATTATCTAACCTTATCACTTTGATGTACTTACCACTTTGTTTTTCAACCAACCTCTTGAATTCTACAAATTTATTAAACACTTCTAGTTTTGCAACCAAACAATATACCCAAGTTTTTCTTGAGTAGTCATCAATGAAGAGACCTTTGCAAATGGATACTCCCCTATCCCTTCAAATGGGACCCACAAAAAAGTGGCCTTTATATTATTTTTTCTTGGTGAATAAGTGTTGGCTTCAACTGATAATGCACTTAATTACAAATAATTCCCTTATCACTTTTACAAGAAAGACTACAAAAGGTTCAAATTTAAAACCCCTGTAAAGCAAATTTCATTCCCATATTACATATCATTTCTTAAAAAAAAAAACTTTGTATGCACCTTTTTTTCTTATAATCAAGAATAAAAAGGCAACATAAAATTTAAAAACTTTCGAAACTATTTCCCTTCAATAAAATACTTTTACTCTCTTATTTTTTAAAGGAAGACTTTCACATGAATTTTTAAAGAAAAAAGTTTTGTTTATATTTTATGAGGCCTAGCCTTTCACATGGCTTCTAAAAAATAGAAAGCAAAGTGAAATACTTTTTTTTATGGAGTTCATCCACAAATTTTTTTTTGCTACCTAATTCAGGAGCACAAACCTTAGGATTAACCCCTTTGGCTGAGAATCAAGGTTTAAGGGGTATCCATTCTACCAAATTCGCTTGGGGCATGATCCTGACCTCATCCCTTATGGTGTCGGGGCCGTTACACCCAGCAAGACTTGATCCATAGTGGACTCATTCAAAACCTTTCAAATTCACCAATAGACCAAGGGCCTTTTGACAAGTGTAATACTTTGGGAATTCCCCCTTTTCAAAAAAAGAGAGTTGACTTCTCTTTTACATATTCATGACCAATAAAAAATCAAAAATTTTCAATGAAGAGAACTTTCACATGGCCTAGAAATCCTTGTTTATACTTTGAAACACCGCTTCTATTTCCGTGACTTGCACACCTCTTCACACGCATAACATCCCAACAGGGAGGGCCATGGTATGTAAATGGAGAGGGGTTGTTGCCAACACACCCACAACTTAGCGAATCATAGAACACGCTTCTAGTCTTGGATGCCAACTATAGAAATTTTTCATCTTTAATGACAAATTTCTACTCCTTTGTTTCCTCTTGAATGCATTCGCCTTTTGGATGCCTCTGTTGGATTCCTCCAAGCCAACACAGACCTCACAGCCTTAACAATAGTTACAAGGACTCAAGATCTCTCATTCAGACAAATGGCTTTGATACCAGATGAAGGACAATGAAAAAAAACAATGGTGATCTACTTATCACAAAACAAGAAATTACACAAAACCCCCAAATTGCCTTAATATAATAAGAGGTAGGGCAACTATATATAGAGTTTCTAAGATATAGGTGAAATTATGGCACACAACCATATTCACTAATAACCCAACTACAATACTAAATGCATACAACAAAGTCAAGAAATGTAGCTACAATATTAATGAGCCCAATGGGCATTACTGCAATTAGTTAAGAAACTATTGTCAAAGTTGTGAAAAAAAGGGGGCTAAAATTATGCAGCAACTCCATTTTTTTTATATAGTAAAAAACTACAATTTAATATAACTGTTAGAAAAATAAAATATTCATGGGATCACTACCTCTACAAATATCTCCTTAAAAAATTGAGCATTGGCTGCTAGCCAAAATAGAATTTATTTTTGTTCAAGAAATTTGCTACATTTAAGGTAGAATTAATTTTCGTATTAATTTATTCTATCAACTCACAATATATGACAAATATAATAGTTTTTAATGTCATTCAACAAAAAATATTAATAGAGTTGAAATTTGAACCTTACTTTAATATAAGATAAGGTTGAAATTTGAGCCTTGCATTAATATTTGAATAAGAATTACATTATTAATATAGTTGAAATTTATCACAAGAACTTAATGTATTGAAAATCTAATAAAATTTTAATGTTAATTTTATTCATACATTCACTTTTCACAACATGAACCAATAAGAAAATGGATAAATGATATTTTTCAAATTATTAGATAAGAAAATTAATTATAGACTATAGTATTGTTGACTATATTTTTTAATTTTATATGATAATTGCATCAAATAGATGCATTTAAATATTCTTTCCTATTGCACTCAAAATAAAGATCTTAAAAGAAACTTAAGGGGAAAAATGTCGCACTTGCAAGCCAGTGAGGGAAGAGGAGGTGAAAGACAAATTACGTCAGGGATACCACCTTTCACCACTCAAGAAAATGCAATCCCACTGGGAACCAGGAGGAATGGTAAACATGGAGGAGTCCAAGACCGAACCAGGACAAATAGTATGCCAGACTTGGATCCCCAACAGTGGAATGGGAGATTGAGGTATCAAAATACTGATGTCAGGATGGGAGTAGATAGGAGAGACATTGGAAGGATCTTGAAAAGCAAGGCAATATCAATTGTTCTAGAAATCCTAACCCCCAAAATGGATCAGCTTATAGAGAACACCCTAATTATCATGTGGACCAAGAGGAATTGCCTAAACCAACTAACTCGAGATTGGTGGAGCTAGACTATTTCAAACTGGGTAAGAATCAAAACCCTAGAAAATGATTTCTTTTTAGTAGAATGTGAAATATGAAATTATGCATAGTCCTCTTTTCTTCGAAGACTTGATTTTTTTAAACTGGATTGGGAACCAAATTTTGATTCATCAAAACATCATATCAAAAAGAAGGCAGTTTAGATCAAATTAGATATAACCTCCCCCCAAAATACTGGGAAATGGAATCTTTGAGACAAATTAGGGGAGCCCTAGGGACTTTCCTAGGGATCGATGAAAACTCTTTCAATGAGGATCATAACGAAGCATTGAGGATTTGTGGTAATATCGACCTAGAAGACAGGGTTTAGGAAGAACTGGAGATCATTTTGGAGAATAGACGGCAGTTGCAGAAAATAAAAATTGATGATGGGTCGGGTGGAAAATTACTGTTCTGGGAAGACAACCAAAAGAATAATGAGAAGCCAGATTCCCCAAAACCTAAAGGGAGGGATGAGGAATATACCAAGAATTCTTCCAAGGCATCCTCTGAAACAAAGGAAATGAAGGATGTCGAAACCCTAACTTAGCCTCATAGGGAAATTGAAAACCTGGATGCTCCTAGGGACTCTTCTAAGGAACCTAAGGAGCAAAATTCATAGGTTGGAGGGGAAAATGACTTCCCTGTGATGGGGGATTATACTTGTTATATGTGAAAAGTAGATAGGTTGAAATGTAGTTAAGATAGGTTCAATCAAACACTCCCTTCACATTAACATTCAAGGACATAAACTAAGCTAAATCACCACTGATGTAAGTGGAGTCACCTACAGGTTTGATGTCACTATTGAATTATAAGGAAAGATATAATAGATTGATGAATTTATTAAACCTTAGCTGAATTTAGCCTCAAACCCTAATTATTTGAAATCATATATAGACGAACAAAATATGACAAATGATCACACAAGAAGGCACTAAATATAGATTAGAAACACACCAGGATTCAAATTTTCATAGGTGGAAGCTTTAGGGAAAATGGAGTGGGTGCCCAAGTTTGATAGGGCAACTTTTCTATAGATCTTGAATAGTGATCTGTGTCAGATTGCAACCTGCTTCAAAGTTTCCATAAATGCCATTTGGGAGGACTATGGGGCAGACACCCTAGTCCAGTAGGGTCGATTCTCTGCACTTTTTCTTCAGATCCCAAATCTCTATCCTCTACCAAGTTACTTCTCTATAACTCCATTTTGCCAAATCTCACACCTGTAACCTACAATCACAAAGAGAGGGGTTTGGGGGTTGTGGTGGTTAGGATCTTTCCTCAGTCAAGTCCTGGAATTGCATTCAAGCCTTCCAACACCGTTGTTAGATAGAGTGTGTGCCCTTGTAGGGAAGAGGCCAAATCTAATGAGAAGATAAATTGATTGAAGCACAAATAGATGTCACCTTAGAGGTGAAACCCTCACGGAGACTAAGATCCTTCAAATGATGAGGAGATGAGTTGATGAAGCCAAATATGCAACAAACACATACAAGCACAACACAATTTTACTCCGCAACACAATGAATGCCTTGAATGCTCTTTTCTTGATAATAATAAGTTTGCCTTAATCAACTAGGAGTCATATAGGAGTAAAATGAAGTCATAAACCTATTTAAATATGCATTTCTACTAAACTTTCATAATTCAAATTGAAAAGGTTGACAAGGAAAACCTTTTTAAAGGTCCTACACCAACATCTAAAATTTAGGTCCTGATAAATCACCCTGGACTTGGGAGCAGATGCTCAAGTCCTAAGACACTTTTTGAGTCTTGATTAAGCTTTAAAATAAACCCCTAGGCCCCATTTAACATGGCTTTTAGGGAAAATTGCTCTGGGATAAGTTTTAAACATGCATAATGAAATTAAGGGGACCTAGGAGCTAAACTAGGAGGTAAAAAGTCATAGGGAAAATTTTTACGACATAACATTTGGCCCCCACTTTAATGTATGTATGATCTTATGATTGCATTAAAGTATGCTTGAACACACTAGGCACATGGAGCTAAGGCATACACAAAGATTGAGGGACTATTTCTAGCCCCTAATCTCAGGTAAGCACTAGAAGACACATTGAATACATGCAAGACATAGAGAATACAATAGGAAGCACACAAAACATAGTGAATATAGTGGAAGTATGCAATACATGATGAAAACATGAGATTAATCATGCAATACATGATGAATACATTGATATAACATTTTATATATGAAATAAAATCCTAACTAAGGGGTGGGGGGAACTCATTGCTACATGCCTTGAAACCACCAAAAACACACAATACAAAACCCAAATTTTAGGGGGAGCTCATCACTACGTGCCTTGATACTACACCATGGGGAAGACACACCAAAAAGAACCCGAGTGTGGGGGAATCTCATCGCTACACGCCTTGATACCACACAAGGGGAAGACACAAAAAACACATAAAGAAGACACATGTAATACACGAGCACCATATAGCATGACATAGACATACTATGCGTCTTATACATGGAAAACATGAGCGATGGAAGGACCTTATTGCTAAGTCCCACCATCTAAAACATGCCAAACACACCTGATGGTTGAGTTGTGCTCTACAACTCCCAAAGACATGCTTAACGGAGGATGGCTCAAGATCCAACCCCACCTTACAATGAGGACTTTGTATAAAAGGATGTGCACTAGCTCAAGAGATACACCATAGCATCTTCCGTAGAAGGTCTTTGTATAAAAGGATATGCACTAGTTCAAGAAATGTGTTATCTCACCTCACAAAGAGGGCTTTTTATTACAATTTAAATAAGGATGTGCACTAGCTCAAGAGATACACCATCTCATCTTCCGCAGAAGGTCTTTGTATAAAAGGATATGCACTAGTTCAAGAGATGCGTTATCCCGCCTCACAAAGAGGACTTTTTATTACAATTTAAATAAGGATGTGCACTAGCTCAAGAGATACACTATCCCACCTTGTGGTGAGGGCTTTCAAACATGCTTTGTCAGTGTCAAATCAAACAAATACCATTATATATGGCCCCACCTTAAGGTGGTTGATTTCTCTTACCGATATCAAGCACATTAAGGTAGAGAGAAAACACACAAGGGAACAAGAGCTCTCGCAAAGCTCATGCCCCCGAGGTGACATGAGCTTACGATCACCGAATGTTCCCACAAACATATTGATATGATTTGCTAAAATAAACAACAAGATGGTTAGAAATCTTATTATAAGATAATAACCAAATGAAATCATGAAAGCTATGCATAAAAATAGTCACATCAAGGACCAAGTCTATACTCACGGGTTTGGAGCCAAGTATCACCATTGGGCTATACTGCAGGCACCTCAGAACTGAGTGTAGCAACAAGGTGAGATACCAATCAAATTATACAAGAGCAGCTTGAGTGGATTGTAAAATGTTAGTCACAATAAATGCCATAAGATGATACATCATATGAAGTGATTCTACTAGTCAAGCGTCAAATATATAGATAACCCCATCTTCATATATGGACTAGGTCCATTTTTTCTTTCTTGCGGAAGGGACGCACGATCCTTATCATTATTTATTTGTTTTTGTCATCCACCATCTAGGTAGAATCACTGAAGAAGGTAAACAATAAAAATGAGAGAGGAGAGAAAGTGCCTTAGGAACACCACATAGAAGGATGCCCCCAAAGCACCCTCCACAATGCTGTGCCCCTAAGGCATAACACACAATAAAAAAATAGAGAAGTGATTTAGAATAATGATAAAACAAATAGAAGAATGGTCACAACAGAAGTGGGCTCCTAGTATCCTTAACCTTACAAGAGTATCAAGGGTTGTCCTAGGAGACCTAAACAACACATAAGAAGAGACCACGTAAGCGAGAAAAGATATGCTATGTCAAAGGTGCCTAAAAGGGTTAGAAATACTTATCTATGTACACAATCAAACTAGCAGTTGTTGTTGAGAAAGTTATCTTCATCCCAATCTCAAATGCAAGAGGAAAGAGGTACATAAGGTACAACTACTCAATTTAAATCATCATCCTTTAACTCTTCATCCTTAATCTCTTCTTTGTTTGATTCAATGTCAGATGGTGAAATGTTCTCTTATTGAGGTGGTGTCCTTCAAGCTAAGGCATGTCTTCTCTTTCTAATTTCTATTTCTAGTCTATTACTTCATGTTTTATTAGTGATATTGTCAAGAGAAATATCATGGTTTTCCATAGTTTTTGACATCTCAAAAGAACAAGCAGATATGGGATTAACTCTTAATGTTGCATTGCTTTGTTTTCTATGGGCATCTCTTGATCCTTCTAGGATGACAGAGGAGGAACCTTAGCAAATATTCCCTTACCTTGCAGTTTAGGGGGTTCTTGTAATGCAGGTTGTTCTTTATTTGTTGTTTGTTGAACAGGGGGTCCAACCAATTTTGATAGTAAGTGTGCTTTGTACCATCGATATCCCAAGAAGGTTTGATCTCATCGTGGTTCAGGTTCCTTAGTAGGTTCTGGCCAAAAGTAATCAAGAATGAAATTTTTCCATGTAACCATAGGTTTCCATTGACTATTGAAGAAAGAAGTAGAATTGGGGAAGGTGGAAGGGATAGAAGTGACAAGTGGGCTCCCTCCAATTGCTCACCAACAATTTACAAATGATACAATGTTATTTGAGGCTACGAAAAGACAGGAGGCCTTCCAATTGATGGAGAATCTAAGAAAGTATACGAAGGCTTCAAGGAAGGAAGTTAGCCAAGAGAAATCTGAAATCTTCTTTTTCAACACACCCTCGAGAAGGAGCAGGAAATTCTAAGGATCCTAACATTTAAATAGGGACAATTGTCATGCGCTTATCTGGGACTACCTCTAGCCAAGGGGTTGAGAACTAGAAAATTATGGGATCCTCTGAACCAAAAGGTAAGTGCAAGACTGGCATCATGGAAGAGAAAGTGGTTGTCTTGGGTTGGGAGAATTACAATGTTGAAGGCAGTAATTTCTGTTATTCCAATTTACCTAATGTCTTTCCTAGCTTTACCTTCAGGAGTAAGTAAGGATTTGGATAGAAAAATGAGGAAATTTTTCTAGCAAGGCAACAATGAAAAATAAAAGTTATCTCTCATCTCTTGGGAAAAGATATGCAAGTCTAAAGAGGAAGGAGGGGTTGGAATCAAGAGCCACTTGCTACAGAATAGAGCTCTTGGAGCAAAATTGGTCTGGCAGATGTATAAGGAGCCTGAAAGGAAATGGGTAAAGATTCTGAGATATAAATACTTGGATGAAGACCGTCCTTCAAGCATATTAACGACCTCTAATCCTCCCCATGGTTCAAGGCTATGGAACTTCATACAAAACTACAAGCTAGGACATCCATGATGGAAGGAAACCCTTATTTTGGGAAGATTCTTAAGCAGGATGTCCCAGTTTGGATAACATGTTAAATATGGAACATGTCCAAAGCTTTCTTAAGTGAACCTAGGGAAGTTTGGTGGAGAATTATGTTGTTTTCAACTCTAAAAATAGAGCTTTGGGGTGGAAGTGGATAGAACTTTTAGATTTGGGCCTACCTCCAGATGACATATAGCTTCTATCCTCTACCTTGAAGAATAGAGTTATGGTTTTTAGATAACGAGAAGATGAGCTAATTTGGTGTGGATCTAAGACTAGTCAGTATAAGGTAAGAGATGGGTATCTGAGATTGGCTAAGGAGTTGGAGCAACTAGAGGTTAATATCCCCCTTCACCTCTATTGGAGTAATCTATGTCTCCCTAAGGTAGGAACCTTTACCTGCGTAGCTCTCTAAAAGAGGATCCTCATGGTGGAGAGATTCAAGAGAATGGGATTTCTAGGCCCTTCGATATGTGAGCTCTACAAATCTTGGGAAGAAACAATTGACCACCTTCTGTTGGGATGCCCTTTCTCATAGGAGTACTGGAGATGGTTGTATGCCAAGTTAAGCCAGGCTAGTGCTCTGCCAGAAGATATATTTAGTCTATTCAAATACTAGCCATGCATCTGAATGTCATCCACCTTTGGAATACTCTGGATAGTCAGCCCTTCAATTATGCTCTAGGAAATTTAGAAGGAGAGGAACATAAGACTATTTCAAGGCAAAGAAATAAATCTACCTTCCTTTCAAAATAAGGTAGAAGTCACGATAACAAAAGTCACAAACAGTAGGTTCATGCATGGTACTTCCTGGAAGTGTTCCTTTTCAAATTGGTATGTAGAGATGAGGAAGAATTGGGGGGTATGTAGATTCCACCTTGGTTTGGGCCTGGAGGATTAACCTCGAAGAATTCTAGAGAGAAGGTGGTGTGGAAGCCTCCCTTAGTAAGGTGGGTGAAATTGAACTTTGACGAGTCTTCCAGGGGTAACCCGGGTCCCTCAGGTGTAGGGTACATCATGTTAGAAAAAAGGATAGAGAACAAGGAAAAGTTGCAACTATGTAGCTTTAAATGTTTTCAAATCTAAAATTAATAGCATGTGTAAATCTGAAAATTACTTTCAATTTAGATGTTAGAGTATTTCTCCAATTTAATCAATGTAGTAGAAGAAAATAGCTTGCAAGAAGAAGACAAGTATTTACGTGGAGAAACCCCTAAGGGAAAAAAAACTCCACACCAAAGGTGTTTATGCTTCTATTAAATCTCTTGTGAAAGATTACATTCAATACTAAAATCCTTTGATTCCTTGATGCACTTCAAAAGCTTCTTCAATCTTCAAACCTGTAAAAACTTCAACCAAAAAGCTTCTTGCTTTTTTCTTCTAAGTCTTTTGCAAAAACTTCATGCTTTTCTCTTCTAAGTCCTTTCCACAATTTAACTTTCTGGAAAATGTATGGGGCTCTTAATTAATTGCTATGAAGCTTCATAATTCAAGAGCTTCTTAATTCAATATCTTGAAACTAAAATTACAATAAATTGTAATTAATAACATAGCTTCCAATGCTCATGCAAAAACCAAGCACTCTAAATTGAGAAGACTAAACTTAAACAATGTCCAAGCTTTCAGTTAACTGCCTCTTCATGATGTGGGCACCCAAGTATGCTAAAATTAGCTTTACCAACATCAAACATATTTATAAATAAAAGCAACAACAAAAAGCCTTCCAATTGGGTGTGCATATTTGCCCAATTATTTTATGTTGACTGAAGTGATCAATACACATCAATTTCATGCAAACAACATGCAAGATTGATGTCCCCAAGGTTATTCTGAATTACTTTGTTCTTTACATGCAAGTGACATGCAAACACTAGATCCAATGCATGGAACTGATACCCATTACCTGACACACTAAGATGTACCATCTTCCAACTTTCTAGAGTTGGAGTGTTCTGCAAGTAATATCTTAAAACTGACATGCAACTAACATGCAATCATTTGCAACAACATGCAACTGATACCCATTACCTAAAACACTGAGATGTACCATCCTACAAGTTTCTGGAGTTGGAGTGTTCTGTAAGCAATCTCACAAAACTGACATGCAACAACATGGAAGGTCATATAATTGACATGCAACAACATGCAAGGTCATACAAGTCCATAGGAGTGACATGCAACAACATGCAAGCATATGCAAGTGACATCCAACAACATGCAAGTGACATGCAACAACATGCAAGCACATGCAAGTCCATAGGAGCAACATACAACAACATGCAAGCACATGCAAGTCTATAGAAGCAACATGCAACAACATGCAAGTACATGCAAGAAACATTCAACAACATACAAGTACATGCAACAACATGCAAGTCCATGCAAGCTTTTATAAACTCATGCAAGCAATACCCAATTCATGTATATCTAACACTTTAGTTAACTCCAACATTATATCCATGTAAGGTGTCTCAACATTATCCAATATCCACTGATGTACATAAAAAAATACAACTCCAAGTCTAAATATAAGTCCCCATCAAAAGGGAACACCCAAGTTTAACTCTCACTCACTAAGAGTTATCAAACTCTCAAAATAGACTTAGGAGAAGTCAACAAAGTCTTCATGGCCCCCACTCTAAAAATGGATGCCCAAGTTTGAACTTATCAATTAGGAGTTGATTGTGTTGGAACTAAAAAATTTCACATTTTACATCTGCTAAGAATTCACTAAGTCTCCACATAACGTGAGTAATGTCCCTCATTTTTTAAAACCAACCAATCAAAATTTGTGTGACAAGATCCATTTCAGAATCTACACATAGACAATCTCATGAATATACCTAGCTCTCTAACCACAGCCTAATTCTGATAGTAAGTCATCTATATCGGCAAGACCTCAAGTCCCCGAATAGCAAAATACATTTTTTGAAGTATAATGTGATAATCGGTGAGAGATGATCGATGTCTGAACGATCAAAATTATATATGTCAAAAGATCAAGGAGACATTCTGTATGTATCACTGACGCATTCAGTGTGAGTAGAACAATCAGAGTGAAATCCTAAAGTTACACCGAGCCTTCAAGTTACACTGACCAATGGCTCATCGCCAAGAAGCAAACAATCTCACCCTAACGCATAATATTAAGACTATCGGTGTGACATATACAATTGGAATGAAATCCTTAAGTTTCATCGACCATAAAAGTCACCCTGACATAAGAGACAAAAGGCTTTCGGAAGGACTCTCGCTGATATGTTCTAATACGAATGAGCGATGGAGATAAGATCATCGAGAAGACCTTACTTGTTAGGAGACTATCATATTCTCTTGACAATGGAGATTTTCATGCCAGTAAAGATAAGATAATCCCTACCTGTCGGAGAAACACTCAGCGATGCCAAGAAGAACATTCACCACACCTAATCAAAATGACATCGAGATGAAAATATTAATATCTCCACAAAATAACAATAAAGGGTTCATAACTTTATGAAAAGAGTATTTTGTGGAGACACCAACACACCCTTGGCAACCAACCATAAACATATGTAAGAAAATGGTGCCGAAACAATATGAAGATTTGGCATCTAAGGAAGTTTGCTTTCATCTGGAGAAGATGGTTTCAATAGAGGTGGACATTAGGGATGCCATTGAGTATACTGAGACATACCTAAACTAGGAATATTTGGATCATCTTGCTCAAATTTACTTATGGCTCAACAAGGCTTAGTATTAAATGTATTTGTTTATTTCCATAATTCTGTTAGTCCTCAAAAGACATTATGAAGAGACATGTTTTCTTCACTAATATTTATATAAAAGTTAGAACATATGATGGTCATAAGATCATCGATTACAAGGCATCTCTCTTGACTTGAAATGGACTTTATATATAACATATAAAAGGAAGATATATTATTAATTCTATTTTAATTAAAGAACTTTTATTACACATGTATACTTTCTGAAAAGCATAATGGAACAAAATATTTCTACATGGTGATTTATTTTTAGTGTTCAATAGTTGTGTAAATTTTCATGATTATATGTTATTGTGCTATGTCCAAAGTGGTTATGTTGAATTGTTTAGATTTACTTTTGTCAGGGCACATTTACTGTCATTGTGTGAAGTTCTTTGATTGGTTTCAAGTTGATGTAAATTAAAAATCCTTTTCTGATAATTGACTTTAATTGTTTCTTATCAAAGATTAAATCCTTTTGAAGAAGTTATTGTGATTGGTTTCCATCAACTCAAGAATTAAATTCCTTTCATAATTGCACAGTAATTCAAGGGAATATCATTTGGATTATATAAGAAGAGCAATGTCACATACAAACCTGTACATTTGTACAAGGTGTAAATATCCAAAGTGCCCAACTGTTAGAGTTAAGCTAGGAGATAAGCTCACCAATCACATACATCTGTTTACATTCATTAACTCAAATAACCCAATAGATTTAGGCACTAGTCTTACTCATTTTATTAATTGAACATATTCATTAGTTTTTCCTTGATATTGCTTATACAATTTATACCAAATTAGAACCATACCATTTTCAATCACTGTTCGAAGATTAGAAGTAAAAGTAGGCAGCAACTAATCATCTATTCCACACCATTTGCCGCTATGGGTAGATCCACTGCTCAGCCACAATCACACATCCATTTAATCTACTTCATTAGTAAGGTACACCCACCTAGATCTAGCAAAACCTAAAGTGCAGGGAGTCATTAACTGTATAGGTTAACTCCATTTCGTTAGTTCAAAAACATTACAAATCTAAGCATATAGCCTGGCATCCTCTTAGGATTTGTAACTTGCATTTTTGAGACCTAACAGAATTGGAAACTCTTCTAGGGAGTAAGCCCACTTTGAACCTTAGCCTTCCATCATAGAGCTATATCAAAGCATCATAACATATTTAAGACTCTATTGGGAAAAAATGCAATCATTTTCCTACAAAGAGGTAGGTGGTGACTCTAATATTTTGTGACTAATGAAATAAATATCATTTCAGAAAAAATAGACGGTAGACATCAAAGATATACTATACCATCAAACATGAATGGAAGGAGGTCTATACACCAAGAAAGCCCCAAGAAAAACAATGTTAGATTCACAGATAAGTAGGGACCTCCTCGAGGAAAGAACAATGCAAATAAGGGTGAAGCAGTACCCAAATAACTTGAAGACAACACATCAGAACAACATTTTACAGTATTCAACTCCCCAATATACAATGATGATAGGAATCCATCAACACCTCCTGAAAAGATCAATACAAATTATAATATCCTCAATTATAGGATAGATTCTCAAGAAGTAACTAAATTTGAGGAAAGGTTGAATGAAGAAGGGAGTAGAAACATGCAAAGCCTGAAAGGGGATTTTTATCACAATAGGGAGAGGAAAACCGAGAAGGGTCTATAGACCATATTGTTGATTTTGGTGCTATGAGTAATCAAGAAATTGAAATACATCTAGAGTGGCAAAGGCAGCAGATTAGGAGGAGACAACAGTTGATACAAGAAAGTCAAGAACTAGGTAGACAATTGGTACAATTGGAAATCCAGGCATCAAAACCTCCAAAATATGTCCCTCCACACAAACAAAGTAATAATGCCAGTTCACATGGGATATCTCATAATACAGCTGCTCCAAGAGTGCTTCCTAATACATGAGGAAATTCAAGACAGCACAACATGACATCATAGAGACCCCAAATGCCAAATACTAGAGCTATTCCCCAATATCACCCACCTCCAGGTCATCATGGCATTCCACAACATCACCAGCATATACCACCTCAGAATATGCAACCCCAGCAACCCGTACAGCAACATTCTTATCATCAACCTCCATATGGATATCAGTATTACCCCAATCCACCACCAATGAATATGCCTCCACAAAATCTCATGAATATATGTAGACAATTTGATCTAACAGGATATCAGTTATATCCCTACCCTATCGACAATAGTTGGAGAAATATGGTCCCCAAATTCATTAGAAATAATGCAAAATCAGCTGAAGATCATATTAGAAATTTCAATGCCTTTGTACAAGACATTGGTATGGAACATGAGGACATAAAAATGAGATTGTTCATGATGTCTCTAACTGAAGACGCAAGGGATTGGTTCAATATTTTACTAAATTCCTTAATTTATTCTATAGTAGATTTCCATGACCAATTCAAAGAACAATATGGAAATCAGTATGCCCTTGAATTTGCCCTGCATGAACTGATAAGCATCCAGAAAAATTAAAATGAGTCAGTATATGACATCAATCAAAGATTTTCCAAATTGCATAATAAGATACCACATGGATCCAAATTGACTAATTCAGTAGCTCTGAGTATTTATCTAAAACCTTTTGATCCAAAGATTAGGTATGAACTCAGAAATAGGGCTCCCATGACCTTGACAGAGGCACAAAAAGTAGCTATCAATATTAAAAATAATAGGAAGGCTGCGGGCATGATTAGCAAAAGAGATAACCTCAGAATTCCTCAAAACTAAAATAATCACTAGAATAAACAAGAGTGTGAATACAAAAATGAAAGACCTTGGTTGCATGACATGCCCTATAATACAAATTGGAAGGATGGAAGACCTATTGAAAATAGCAGAAGGCAAAATTATGACAAGGATACTCCTGACCCTCTAAAAGGAAATAAGGCACACATGGTTGAAGATAATCCATGGTGCTTGGTATGTAATTTGCCCCTTTCACCTGAATATTACATAGTGACCAAATCAGTACACTAAGAAGAAATATCTTCTGGCTATGAAAGAGACAGCCATACCATAAATATGCTAGAAATATCACCTTACCAGATAAATGAAGAATATTCCTCTGCGGAAGAAGATGGATATGAGTACGATGTATGGAATCAAAAATACAATGTTAATATGGGAAGACAATAAGTCTTCTCGAATCAGGAGGACACCTATAGGGAAAGTACTTATAATCCTAACAAGCCACCACATCATTAGTGGAGAAAACCTACTAAAGAAGAAAGGAGAGCTCTTACAATGGCTACAGTAGCATATGCTAAGAACAACTATAATCTAAGAAATAGGACAGTCAACATGAATCAAGGAACACTTGGGAGTGTATTCATAAAACATCAAAATTATAATAAAAATAATATGAAAAATACATCAAAAGAGCCAAAAAAAACTGAGCAAGGCAAGTTGAAAGATAAAATACCAATTGGAGAAAAAGGGTATAACAAAACAGAAAAAGCTGATCAAACAATGACTCCCTCATTTGACATAGCTCAAGCAATATCTCAGGTGAAAATATCAGTACCACTTCTTGAAATGATGAAGATAGATCAATACAGGAATATGATGGTTAAGATGATTTCAGATATACCAAAAAAGAAACAAGAAAAGCCTGAAATCACAATAACTAATGTCCAAATTGAAGATGCTAAAATTCCAGAAGTATATTTAGGGGATACATTGACAAAAAATCCATCTCAAGTAGATCCTTTCTACACTACCCTGTTGATAAAAAACAAGTTGGTGAGGAACTGTATGATTGATTTAGGGGCTGCCACGAACATCATGCCTATAGCGGTCATGAAGGAATTAGGAATGTGGGTTGACACTACATATGGTAGATGTTACGCTATGGACAACAGATCTGTCCCAGTTGTGGGTATTATCAGGGATGTAGAGATAAAATGAGTTGCCTATCCTAAAGTAGTTTATAAGATTGACATCACTGTAGTGGATATCCCACCTTACTATGGGATGATGTTATCAAGACAATGGGCTGCAATGGCAGGAGGGAATGTTTAATTAGATCTATCCTATGCTACTATCCCCGTGGGAGAAAAGGAAATTAAGTTATGCAGAGAACCAAGATATGACAACATCATAGAACGTATTGACCAAAATCAAGTAAATTTCTTTTGTGACACAGACCTTGGTGCATTTAGAATTGAAAAAGGTCAGCCAGGATTACAAAACACTGATCCAATGCATCTAGAAGCTCAAAAAGATGAATGCGATGTATGGAAAATGTATTTTGATGGTGCATGCAGCAAAATGGGAAATGGGGCAGGAGTACTATTTATCTCACCAATGGGTAAAACCATCAAATACTCATTTTTGTTGACGTTTGAATGCACCAACAATGTGGCAGAATATGAGGCCCTACTCATCAGCCTGAACATTGCAATAAAGCATAAGATAACAAACCTGGTTGTATATGGGGACTCTGAATTAGTTACTTCTCAAGTTAGAGGGAAGTATGCATCTAAAAACAAAAGGTTGAAACAATACAGAAATGCTGTCTGGGATGATGTTGAGTTATTTGATGCTTTCTTAATTAACTAGATAGATAGGTCAAAAAATATAATGGTAGATTTCCTGGCAAACATCACATTGAAAAGGGATGATATCACATTGGTAGGCATCATTGAAGTAGAATTCAAAACCAGACCTATTATTCCAGATAACATCTGTAATTAGCAATTTTTTAGCGATGACACTGATCTAAACAAATTCTTACATTGTGTTGATTATTATGAAAATCAAGAAATTGATTTCAATGCATTTGTGGAGGAACATAATGGAAAAGAAACCATTTTTAGTCAGGAGATAGTTCAACTAAGAACAAATAAAATACCTAAGGGACTCATAGAGTTGGAGAAAGTATTTGATGGACATGACCGATTTAAAACAAAAAAAATACCCATAATACAAAATGATCTTGAAGAAATAAATCTAGGAACACAAATGGCCTCAAAGAATGTATACATTGGGAAAAAACTGAATCCAAAAATCAGGAGCATGCTCGTCAACTTGCTCAGAAAATATAGACATGTATTTGCATGGTCCTATGATGACTTGAAAGCATATCAGGAAGATCCTTTTCAACATGAGATACCATTGAAGCCAAATGCCAAACCATTCAGGAAAAAGCAGAGGCCTATCAATCCCACGCGGACCCCTAAAATGCTTGAGGAACTAACAAAACTAAGGGATGGAGCTATTATCAAACCCATTAGGCACTCTTCTTGGGTTTCTAACTTGGTTCCTATCAGAAAGAAGAATGGTGATATTAGACTGTGCGTGGATTTCAGAAATTTAAATAAATCCTCACTTAAAGATAATTACCCCCTTCCTAACATGGAAGCAGTACTGTAAAAGGTCACAGGCTGTGAACTATTGTCCATGATGGATAGTTTCTCAGGATATAATCAGGTGAAGGTCAAGGAATCAGAACAATATAAGACTACCTTCACCACGCCGTGGGGAACATATGATTATGTAAGAATGCCTTTTGGGCTCACAAACACTGGAGCAACATTCCAGAGGACTATGGATGTGTCTTTTGTAGGACTAATTAATGAAATCATGGTGGTCTATCAGGATGACTTGACTGTGTATTCCAAAAAGGCTGAGGATCATTGTACACACTTGGAAAGAATTTGTATTAAAGCCTTGGAGTATGGAATCTCATTGAATCCTAAGAAGTGCTAGTTCGCAGTCATAGAGGGCAAGTTGCTTGGCCACATAGTTTCAAAGGATGGAGTGAGAATTGATCCTGAAAGAGTAAAAGCCATTGACCAAATCCCAATCCCTAAAACTATGAAGGTTGTACAATCCTTCTTTGGCCAGATCAACTTTGTTAGGAGATTCATACCAAATTTCACAGAGATAGTTAATCCTACATCTAAAATGTTGAAAAAGAATGTGGAAATAAATTGGATGGCTGAAGCCTTAGAAACATTTGCCACTATCAAGAAATCAATCAAAGAGGCTCCAATTCTAAAGTCTCCTAATTTTGGTAAACCATTCTAGATCTTCTCATTTTCATCCTTTCACATAGTTGCAGCGGTCATGCTACAGAAAAATGACGAGGGGTATAAGCAGCCCATTTCATTCTTCAACGAATCCCTCCAATGTGTAGAATTAAACTATGACATCATAGAGAAACAAGCCTATGCATTGGTGAAATTTGTCAAAGCATTTAGACCCTAATTGGTTGGGGCAAAAATAATAGCCTATGTACCAAACGCCCCAGTAAAGGATGTATTTGTGCAAAATGAGGTGACGAGAAAAAGGTGCAGATGGATTAACCGGATCTAGGAATTTGACATAGAAATTCCAATTACAAAACTTGTGAGAGGACAAGGACTGGAAAAATTGATGGCAGAAATGAATTTGGAAGCTGCCCAAGTATGCAGTATGAATGATGAAAAGGATATAGTCACAAGTATTGAAAAAACTCCATGGTATACTGATATTGTATACTATCTTAAAAATTTAAAATGCCCTGAGGGACTTAATGACAATAGAAAAAGGACACTTAAGCTCCACACCTCAAAATATGTGCTCATGGAGGGTGACCTTTATTGGAAAATAAAGGATGGCATTCTACTATTATGCCTAGATAAAGATCAAGCAAGACATGCTTTGAAAGAGATGCATGAAGGAGTGTGTGGGGGGCATTTCTCAGCAAAAACCACTACACAAAATATTGAGGGCAGGCTATTATTGGCCTAAGGTGTTCAATGATGCTTATGGCTATACCATGAAATGTGAGGCATGTCAAAGGTTCTCTGGAAAATAGAAATATCAAGGAGCATTACCCTTAAGACCTATGCAGGTTGATGCCCCATTCTACCAGTGGGGAATTGATTCTATAGGAGAAATTGTAGAAAAATCTAGTGGAGGGCATAAGTGGGTATTGGTGGCCACAGACTACTTTACAAAATGGGTGGAGTTTGTACCTACAAAATAAGCAACCAATAGGGTTGTGACAAATTTTCTAATTGAAAATGTCATCACTAGATTTGGGGTACCAGTAAGAATCATAACTGACAATGAAATGTGCTTTAGATTAGACGAATTTAAGGCATTTTGTGAATCTTATGGTATAACAATTTCGTATTCCTCGCCATATCATCCACAAGCTAATGGGCAAGCTGAATCTAGCCATAAAAGTATTTTGAAAATCATAAAAAGGATGCTAGACAACAATAAAAGGGCTTGGGATTCAAAGTTGAAACTGGCATTGTGGTCAGATCGAATCATAGTGAAAAAAGCTACTGCAAAATCACCATTTGAACTTGTGTATGGGACTCAAGCTAGGCTCCCTATGCACAATCTGTTGCCAGTGTATAAATTCACCCTGCAAGAAAATGGGGAAGTCCTTGAGCCAATCAAAGAAAGAATGGAGCAATTGATGGAGTTGGATGAAATCAAAGATCAGACACAGCAGCAAAATAGAAAACTATAGCTACATGCAAAATGATTTTTTGATAAAAAAAAATCCGAACAAAGAAAATTTAAGGAAAATGACATGGTCCTCATGTGGAATGCTAAAAAATAAGAAAAGGGTAAACATGGCAAGTTTGAAGCATTGTGGGTAGGACCATTTGTTATCACTGGCAAAGGAGGAGAAGATTCATATTATTTACAAAATATGTCAGGAGAAAATTAGGAATTGTCAGTGCATGGACAATTCCTGAAACATTTCTTTTCTTAAAATTTCCATGCATAGTAGTTTAGGAAAAGGTAAAAGAATTTTCAGTGCATGGACAATTCTCAAAAAATGCCTTTTACAAACATATTTTCTATGCACAATAGTATAGGGTTTCAATCCATTTACATCCATTCACATCTACCTCCAAAATTCCATTAAATTATCCCCTCCAACAAATAAAACACTTGGTCTGCTCCCCTAGAAATCTGAATTCTTGTCATACTCACAACAGAGTATGCATCCCCAGAAAGAGCCGCTATTGGAACTAAAAAATTTCACATTTTTCATCTGCTAAGAATTCACTAAGTCTACACATAATTTGAGTAATGTCCCTCATTTTTCAAAACCAACCAATAAAAATTTGTGTGACAAGATCCATTTCAGAATTTGCACATAGACAATCTCATGAATATACCTAGCTCTCTTACCACAACCTAATTCTAATACTAAGTCATCTATATTGGCAAGACCTCAAGTAATTCACCCTGAATAGAAAAATACATTTTTTGAAGTATAATGTGATAATTGGTGAGAGATGATCGATGTCTGAATGATCAAAATTATATATGTCAAAAGATTAGGGAGATATTCTGTATGTATCACAGACGTATACTCATCGGTGTAAGTAGAACAATCAGAGTGAAATACTAAAGTTACACTGAGCCTTCGAATCACACTGACCAATGGCTCATCACCAGGAATCAAACAATCTCCCCCTGATGCATAATATTAAGACTATCGGCGTGACATATACAATCGGAATGAAATCCTTAAGCTTCGCCAACCATAAAAGTCACCCCAACATAAGAGACAAAAGGATTTCAACAGGACTCTTGCCGATATGTTCTAATAAGAATGAGTGATGGAGATAAGATCATTGGGAAGACCTAACTCATCGGGAGACTATCATATTCTCTTGACGATGAAGATTGTCATGCCGATAAAGATAAGATAATCCTTGCCTATCAGAGAAACACTCATCAATGCCAAGAAGAACATTCACCACACCTGATCAAAATGACATCAGGTTGAAAATATTAATATCTCCCCAAAATAACAATAAAGGGTTCATAACTCTATGAAAAGAGTATATCGTGGAGACACCAACGCACCCTTGGAAACCAACCAGAAACATATGTAAGAAAATGGCACCAAAACAATATGAAGATTCAACATCCAAGGAAGCTTGCTTGCATCTAGAGAAGATGGTTTCAATAGAGGTGGATGTTAGGGATGCCATTAAGTATACTGAGACACACCTAAACTAGGAATATTTGGATCATCTTGCTCAAATTTACTTATGGCTCAGCAAGGTTTAGTATTAAATGTATTTGTTTATTTCTATAATTCTATTAGTCCTCAAAAGACATTATGAAGAGACGTGTTCTCTTCACTAATATTGATATAAAAGTTAGAACATATGATGGTCATAAGATCATCGATTACGAGGCATCTCTCTTGACTTGAAAAGGACTTTATATATTATATATAAAAGGAAGATATATTATCGATTCTATTTTAGTTAAAGAACTTCTTTACACATGTATACTTTCTGAAAAGCATAATGGAAAAGAATATTTCTACATGGTGATTTATTTTTAGTGTTCAACAATTGTGTAAATTTTCATGATTATATCTTATTGTGTTGTCTCCAAAGTGATTATGTTGAATTGTTTAGATTTACATTTGTCAGGGCACATTTGTTGTCACTATGTGAAGTTCTTTGATTGGTTTCTAGTTGATGTGAATTAAAAATCCTTTTCTGATAATTGACTTTAATTAGTTCTTGTCAAAGATTAATTTTTTTTTAAGAAGTTATTGTGATTGGTTTCCATCAACTCAGGAATTAAATTCCTTTCATAATTTCATAGTAATTCAATGGAATATCATTGGGATTATATAAGAAGAGCACTGTCACATACAAACCTACACATTTGCACAAGGTGTAAATATCAAAAGTACCCAACTGTTAGAGTTAAGCTAGGAGATAATCTCACCAATCACATACATCTGTTTCCATTCATTAACTCAAATAACCCAATAGATTTAGGCACTAGTCTTACTCATTTCATTAATTGAACATATTCATTAGTTTTGCCTTGATATTGCTTATACAATTTATACCAAATTAGAACCATACCATTTTCAATCACTATTCAGACATTAGAAGTAAAAGTAGGTAGCAACTAATCATATATTCCACACCATTTGCCACTGTGGGTAGATCCACCACTCAGCCACGATCACACATCCATTTAATCTACTTCATTAGTAAGGTACACCCACCTAGCTCTAGCAGAACCTAAAGTGTAGGGAGTCATTAACCCTATAGGTTAATTATGTTTTGTTAGTTCAAAAATGTTGCAAATCTAATCATAGAGCCTAGCATCCTCTTAGGATTTATAACCTGCATTTTTTAGACCTAACAGATCATAAAAGTTAAAGTGATATAATTAATACATAATTAATCTCTCAAAGTCTTTATGTGTTGGGGAACACATTCCAAGAAGTTTGGAGACACATGAATTGGTTAGGATGGCAACTTATCCCAACATTGACCTAGGTCCCTCAAGTGCAAGGTTCATCATTAGAGATAGCAATGGTGCCGTCTTAAGGAGCTGTTCCAAACCCCTACCCCTTGGGACTAACAATGAGGCCAAGTTCTTGGCGATGATTAAGGGGATCCTTTTGTTCAAATATTTAAATTTGAAAAAGGTGCATATTGAAGGGGACTCGGCATTGGTAGTCAATGCTATCAAAACAAGCTTGACGCAAAATTGGAAACTCAAATCCCTCTTAGATCAGGATCTTGAGCTCCTAAATTTTTTTTATGTATATACAGTCAACCATATTTACAAGGAAGGGAACTATGAGGCTAATAGGCTGGCTAATGACAGGGCTAATGGGATTGATTGGGACATGTCGATGGTTAAGGTGGAGCTTAGTTGAGTGGTATTGGATGGAAGTTCCAAAGGATGTTGGCCAGCCATCTCCTCGACATTTATTTCCCTTGTAGTAAATTCTATGGCAAGGGAGTCTTCTCATCATTCCAAGAGAAGAGGACAAGTTTTGCATGAGACAGAGCGCTTCATAATCCAAAAGATGAGACTTAAAGTCTTAATTTCGCACCTTGCTCCAGCATGCGAGCTTTAATGACTTTCCCTTTAAATTGGAATGTCCCTGACATTGGAGTAATGTTTTGTTTTTGTAGGATGGAGACATCCATTAGACTCTGTTGCAGTAAGTAGTAGGTAGATTTCCTTGGAAGAATAACAAACAGTCACTTAATGATCATATGCAAGCATCAAAGTAGGCTCTTCCTTGAAACTGTAAAAATGGTGCTTGGGAGAGATTTTTTGGTGTTGAAGAACTATTACCATGTTAATACAGATATTTCTTCATGCTTTCTAGCTTCTCTCCTAGATCTCAAGAAGCCAAAGGTGCAGGTTTCCCTCTTTGAGGTGTTCAAAGCTGAAATTATGGTGGATGATGTGGATGTGGCAGCCTTTGCAAAGTTGGGCATTGGGATTCCCTGACCAGAGGATCTTCTAAAGCTTTTGGATCTAGAGGTGGAGGTTGAACACCAGCCTTTTCTCTTGAACAAGGTTGAGCATCAATTGGCAAGGTACAAGAGGTGGGCTTCCTGAGGGAAAGAATTTTTGAGGTTGGCCATTAGGTTTGACAAAGAAGAATCAATGTCTTAGATCAAAAGGTTTGCAGTGTTGGTGAATTCAGAGGAATTCTATTGGCCATCATAGTTGGTTGGAATGCTATTCAAGTAGCTTCTGCTATCCTTTTTGCTTTGGTTCTCTGGCAGGTACCTCCTCGAGGAGTCAGTTGGGGTTTGGCTAGTCTGTCTAGTATGGGTTGGGGTCTGGTTGCTGGTGGGGGTTTCTGTTTTTCCAATTTTTTTGATGTATGGAGGAATCAAGCCTCAATTTGTAATAGCTCACAGAGAGATGAAATGAGCTGACATGAGCTCAACTTAAACATAATATTTGTTGACAATCAATATATTTCATGCACTTTAGGTGTGATTTACTGATAAAAAAAATCTTACCTACTGCAGAAACTAATAATAATGTAAAAGTGAAACCTTAAAAAAATTGAACATTTATTTTGGAAGTTAAAATTGTTCTTTCAAAAGCAATGATTATAGAAGGTGAAGTTCTTTCAAAAGCAATATATGAGTGAGATTCTTGTGGCAAGTATTAACATTCATTTTGGAAGGTGTTTAGTTGTTCTTTCAAAAGCAATGTATGAACTTGAGATACTTGTGGCAAGTACTACCACTCATTAAGGATAATAACTACACTGTATTTGCTTCCTGAATGAAGTAGTTACTTTAATAGATCATAGTCTTAATGAAGGTATCAACCTAAATAAATGTGGCACCCAATGCAAAGAGAGTAGTCCCCACCTGCAATAGAAATAGACAACTCTGCAGGGAACCAAACCATCACAAGCTCCTCTTTGCTTATTTATTCACATCAGTGTTCTAATGAAGATTGATTTTAAGACTCCATCACGATGGCTAAAATCTCTAGAGGGAAAGCATGGCAAAAATGGAATGTTTAATCTAATTTTTATTTTCTAACAAGTTGTAGATGTGGTTGTGTAATCTTTATCTATACTTGGTCACTTTTGCCTTTTGAACAAAAGTGAGCCTTTTCTTATCCCAAGCACTCTTCTTGCCAAAAGCATGCCTATTTTCATCCTATGTGCACCTTTTTCCAAAGGTGCACCGATTCATCTTGTAGGCACTTTGTTTTACAAATACATGTAGATTCTTGCCCTGGATGCTTCGTTACCATAGGGGCATCATTTTTGTAAGTTGGCACTCCAGCTGTACGTGCGAGAGTTCCTCTGTTCCCATGGGTGCACCATTACCATAGCCATGCCACTTTTCACCTTGGGCACACCATTTTGTGCCTATGGTTTTATATGCTTTTTCCTAGCATTTATGACCCCTAATGACCCCCTAACCTACCCAAAAGGACCCAAGATTAGATACTCACTGGTTTACTAGCTCCTACCAATCACTGGAATTGTCCAATGCACTCAACATGATGTCGATGACGAGGAATAGCGACTCGATCTCCCATTGCTCTCTCCTTTTCTTCTCTCTAAAGGGTTTGTTAAGCTTGTGTGGACAAATGACTAGAAATGGGCCCCCCTACCACTATTTGTAGCTCTCTGAGCCCTTATATTCATCCTTAACCTTTCTAAACCCTCCCAAATTACCCTATTTTACCCCTAGTCTTCAATTTTTCATCTTTCACCTTTCCCTTTCCTTATTTCCATATCACCCCCTTTTCTTTGAGATTTTTTTTCAAAAATGTTTATTTTTTCAAAACAAATTCTCGAGGGGGCATCCATTATCCATTCTTTGTTTCCTTATCCATTCTTCGTTCCCATCACTAACTGGGGCATCTTTTTCTTTGACATGACACCACCTTATGGCACACTATATCAAAGTGGGGAAAGTTGTAGACACCTAATATTCACCAATGCATTCTTCATGTCACTACATCACATTTGCATCACTTCTAACTTAATTATTCAATTTCCATTCTTCCATATCAATTAAATAATTCATGTATCTCCATCATATTCCTCCATATTAATTAAATAATTCAAATTATTTAATTAAGCTAATTTCCCTCCATAATTTAATTTAATAAATTTAAATTATTTATTTTATTTAATACCCCATTTCCTCAAAATTAAATAAAATTTAATATTTTATTCATTTATCCATGTGCACATCAAAATAAATAATTAATTTATTCAATTTCCTTATTTTTCCCTCTCACCATAATTTCCTCTCATCACTATGATCACTCTCAATCAGAATAGTTAACATATCAATCAAATCAGTTGGACTTAATCAATCTATTTTGTTAACAAATTGATGTAGGAGCATCTAGAGGTGTAAGGGCAATCTTGCATCACCCAAAAATAATGAACATTCAAAATGGATGACCTTATTTTTATTTATTTTCAAAATTTATAGTTCTGGTTCCATAATCGCTTCAATAATGATATAGAACTTTTAGTTTATCAATACTCCTAAAAATAACAAACTGTTATTTTTAGAAAGTTTGCATTTGGGAACATATGGAAGTGAAAATTTACAGGAAGCTTCATAATTGAAAAATAAGACCTTTGGTGAAGGAATCATGCAAAGATCATTTGTGAGCTGAAAGATATTAAAGTTTTTGTTTCCCAAAAAACCCCTGAAAAAGTTTTAAAGTCAAGTTTGAGGCACTAAAAGGCCCCGTACGACCCTGAAAATGAGTGGAATTGATAGAGAAAATTCTTACCGCATAGAGAACTCTGCGAGCTTTTCAATGCTTCAAACGGTTCATCAATTGGACACATGGATCAAAAGTTATGGCTCTCAAAAGTTGACCTATTTTTGGAGGGAGTTGCAAATTTTGAAATTTTGGTTGGAGGCTGCCAAAAAGAGCTTTATATGACCATCTTTGGGAACCCTTGGAGTAGCAGAGATAAGGGGGAAAGTATAGAGTCAACAAAAGGTGGGAAAATAGAAACCGTAGTAGATTTGGGGCTACATAAGGCAGAAGGTTCTAGAGCCTGGAGATAGGAAGCTGTAATGTGTTGCAGCCTCTGAAGGATTCATCCTCTGATTGTATTTGAGCTTTTGTAATGTAATGTGTTGTCCAAATCAATAAAAGAACATTCCTATTTTCTGTGTACAATTTTTGTTGTTGTGTGTTTTATGATTTTACCCCTTCATCAAGTGGTAGCAGTGTTGGGATAAGGTGCCATTAACCTTTTAAATCCCATTATTGTATTATTCCATTTATTATTTGTAATTACCCATAAGGGATGTACAAGTTTCACTGGTAGAAGTAAAAAAATATTTACTGTCCATGGTAATTATGGAGTTACTGCAAGATAAGTCCCAAAGTTACTGGCGGTAGTTACGGGATGTCATTTACTATGGTAAATGGTAATTGGTCAAAGTGGGGTGCACATGTCGAGGAATAATCTATTTTTAGTGTTATGACACACGTCATAGACATTGTAAGGTGTAAGAGATTCTATGACAATTGTAAGTTGTCATAAGAATCTATGACACTTATAATAGCATATGACATGTCATAAGATGTTGTAAGTGGCTATTTTTTGCCCCAAGGCATTCAATCTTGCATGGGCACATTTTTCCAAGTGTAGGATGCGTGTATGACAGCATTTATGACCCCGTAAGAGCCTATTCTTGGCCATGGAAGCCCAAGGTTGTATTGTTGACTCTTGACCATTGTTATGGGCTTGTAAGAAGTCATTTAATGTCTTGAGGTTGTGTAAATTCTATATAAACCATAGCATAGTAGATGAGATGCAAAAAATAACAGTTTATAGGTACCCAAGTTTTGTCAAAGTGAATGTATTTGTAATCTCCTTTTGTGAAGTAGTGTTGCTTTTATTTCTAACATTTGGTATCAAAGCCTAGCCAGCTTTGACTCTTGGGTAGTAGTGTGGAAGCTGTAGCTGCAGTGGGAGATTTGGTTGTGTTTGTTTTGCAGATCTTGTGTTGATATTATGGGTGCATCCACCGTTGCATCGACCTCTCGTTGGACATTGAGAAGTTCAACGGAACAACATATGAGTTATGGAAGCTGAAAATAGAATATTTGTTGGAAGAAAGAAACCAATGGTTGGATGTTCAAAAAGAGAAGAAACCTGATGATGTCTCTCAAGATGAGTGGGATAGACTGGATAAGAAGGCACAGGGAACCATCTGGCTATGTCTTTCAGACTATGTCCTATTGAATGTCACAAAGGAAGAGACTACATACAAGTTGTGGAAACAGATGGGTGAGATCTATCAAGCCAAGAGTATGGTAAATAAACCTTATTTAAAAAGAAAATTATTTTCCATGAAAATGAGAGAAGGTGAATCAATTGCAGAGCATTTAAACTCTTTTAATTTGTTAGTGAGTCAGTTTGATCTAGTAGATGTTGAGGTTAGTGAGGAAGATAAATGTATCTTACTTCTTTATTCTTTACCTGAGTCTTGGGAGAATGTTATCCTTGCTATTAATACTAACCTTGCGGATCCATAGTTGGATGCTCTTGTTTCAATGCTACTATCATAGGAATTGAGGAAGAAGAGTTAGGATAGTTCAGGGGATGCTCTTAGTGTCAGGGGAAGGTCTAAGGAAAGGGGACCTAAAGGAGATCAGAAAGGGGCTAAGGACAAGTCCAAGGGCCGGTCTAAGACTCATGGTAAAAAGAATAGAGTTAAGTGTTGGAACTGCGGTAAAAGGGGACATGTGAAGGAGTGTAGAAATCCCAAGAAACAGTGGGAGTGTGCTTCGAATAAGTCCTTGAATGCAAGTGAAGAAGTTTTACTTTCTGCATGTAATCTTGTTTCTAATGATCACTGGTTACTTGAATCAGGATGCTCATTTCATATGACTCTGCATAAGGAATGGTTCTCCTCATATGAAGAATATGATGGAGGTAATTTCTACCTTGGTGACAACTCTTCATATCCGATTGCTGGGAAAGGAAAGGTATTGTTGTGTTTCAGTGGTGGGAGGATTAAACCCCTCCTTGGTGTTTTGCATGTTCTTGGATTAGCTAGAAATCTGATTTCAGTTTCAAAGTTGAATGATTTGGGAATGCATGTGACATTTAACAAGCATGGCTGCATATTAGTGAGAGGGAACTTAGTGGTAGCAAAGGGGAAGAGATTCGGAAGCCTTTTCAAGCTTGAAGCCACTATAGTTTATAATGCCTCCTATGTATCTGAGGCTAATACTGAAAATGCATGTATGTTGTGGCACCGTAGATTGGACCACACACGCAATATGTACTAAAAACTATTAAGAATAAAAATTTGTTGGATGGTTTCTCCTATTCTGATGAGCACTTTGAGTTCTGTGAGTATTATGTGTTTGGTAAACAAAATAGAAAATCATTTATTTGAGGAAACAATAGAGAAAAAGAGAAGTTAGAAATTATTCATATGGATGTGTTTGGACCTATGGATAATGAATCTATCAGAAAATCTTGTTATTTTGTAAACTTCATTGATGATGTATCCAAATTTACATGGATTTATTTTATGAAGCATAAATCTAAAGTTTTCACTAAGTTTAAGGAATTCAAAGTCTTAATAGAGAACCAATCAGGTTTAAATATAAAAATATTAAGATCTGACAATGGAGGGGAATATTTCTCTAAGGAATTTGATGAGTTTTGTAAGTATGTAGGTATAATCAGACAAAAGACAACTCCATATACACCACAACAAAGTGTTGTTGCAAAAAGGATGAACCAAACAATTATGGAAAGGGCCAGAAGTATGCTTAGTGATGCACAGTTGGATAAATGCTTTTGGACAGAGGCCATGTGTACTCCTTGCTACTTGATAAATAGATCTCCTTGTAAGGCTCTTGATTTGACACCTTATGAAGTGTGGACAGGTAAGAAACCTTTTGTTTCACATTTAAGGGTTTTTGATTGTGAGGCTTTTGTTCATGTGCCTAAGGAAAAGTGATCTAAGTTGGATCCAAAAGATGAAAAGTGTACATTCATTGGATATGGTGATAATATAAAAGGTTATAAGCTTTAGAATCCACTAACCTGCAAGATTATCTTTCTAGAGATGTTATTTTTAGGGAACTTAGAGCTATTTCTAAACCTGAGCAGTCAAAAGAAAAAGATGAAAAGGTAAAGAAGGTGCACTTTGATTTAGAGCAGCAAGATGCACCTCAGGAAGAACAGAATGATGGATTGGGGGGTGAAGAAGAAGAAGAAGAAGATTTAAGTAGTTCCGATAAAGATGAATCTGTTGTTACAGAAGAAGTTGTTGCAGATGATCATGCAGAAGAACAAGTAGAGTCTCTTACTCCACCCTTGAGGAGATCCACAAGACAACAGAATCCAGTTGATAGGTATAGCCCACCAAATTTTTGTTGTGTATATGCTTTATTGAGTACTAATGATGAACCTAGATCCTATAGGGAAGCTACTTCTGTAGATGATAATGAGTCTTGGCAGCTAGCCATGCAGGAGGAGATGATTGCTTTAGACTCCTGTAACACCTAGGATCTTGGTTGTTTCCCCAAAGGAAGAAAGGCCATAGGATATAAGTGGGTCTTCAAGAAGAAGTTTGGAGCAGATGGGTCATTGGAGAAGTACAAGGCTAGACTAGTAGCCAAGGGCTACTGCAAGAGAGAGGGAGTTGATTTTGGTGAGATATTCTCTCCTATTGCTAGATTGAATTCTATTAGATTTCTCTTATCCATTGTTGCAGCTTATGATTGGGAGATTGAGCAAATGGATGTCAAGACTGCATTCTTGCATGGAGATCTTGAAGAAGAAATTTATATGCAACAACCTACAGGTTTTGAAGTAAAAGGAAAAGAACATTGGGTTTGCAGGTTGAAGAGATCTCTTTATGGTCTAAAATAGTCCTCCAGAATATGGTATCAAAAGCTTGACTCATTTGTTTTGAAATTGGGTTTTGTTAGAAGCAAGGAGGATCACTGTGTTTACATTTATTGTGTTGATAATTCTATACTGGTTATTGCTTTGTATGTTGATGACATGTTGCTTTTCTGCAATACTAAGGGTATGATTAGTGAGCTTAAAGCCTAACTTTTAGGTGTATTTGAGATGAAGGATCTTGGTGCTGCAAGGTATATTTTGGGAATGGAGATTAGGAGGGATAGATTTAATAGAAAGCTTTGGTTGTCACAAAGTAAGTATGTGACTACTATTTTGCAATGATTTAGTATGTAGGACTGTAACCCAGTTAGAGTTCCTTTACCCATTGGTACTAATCTTTCATTAGATATGTGTCCAAAGACAGAGGATGATCTTGAGGATATGTCTAATGCACCATATGCTAGTGTTGTAGGGAGTTTGATGTATGCAATGGTTTGCACTAGACAAGATATTTCCCAAGCAGTGGAATTTTTGAGCAGATTTATGTCTACCCCTGGTAGACAACATTGGAACTATGTGAAGAGGGTGTTTAAATACCTTGTAGGTACTCCTAATCATTGTTTGGTTTATTTTGGTAATGATAGTGCTAATAAATCTTTGGATATATAGGGTTTTGTTGATGCAGATTGGGCAGGTGACTTGGATAGTCGAAGGTCCACTAGTGGATATGTGTTTACTCTATTTGGAGGTGCAGTGAGTTGGATGAGTAAGAGCCAGCCCATAGTTTCTTTATCCACCATAGAAGCATAGTATATGGCTGCAACTCATGTCTCACGGAGGTAGTTTGGTTGAGGAGACTGTGTACAGGTATTGATTTTAATTGCAGGATCATTCAGATTGGTTGTGATAGCCAGAGTGCTATATGTTTGTCTAAGAATCCCATGTATCATACTCGGACTAAGCATGCTAATGTTTAGTATCACTTTGTTTGAGAGTTGGTTGTAAATGGAGAAATTGAGCTGAAGAAGATAAACACTCAGGAGAATGTTACAAATTCATTGACTAAGCCTATGAGCATAGAGAAGTTTGTATGGTGAAGAGAGGCCATGGGCCTTGTTTCTAGTGCCTGATTATTTTTCATTTGATTTCCTATGGGTTGATTTACAATGTATAATGTCAAGTGGGAGAATGTTGGGATAAGATGCCATTAACCTTGTAAATCCCATTATTGTATTATTTCATTTATTATTTGTAATTACCCATAAGGGATGTACAAGTTTCACCGACATAAGTAAAAAATTATTTACTATCCACAGTAATTACAGAGTTACTACACGATAAGTGCCGAAGTTACCAGAGGTAGTTATGGGATGTCATTTACTATGGTAGATGGTAATTGGTTAAAGTGGGATGCACATGTGGAGGAATAATCTATTTTTAGTGTTATGATACACGTCATAGATGTTGTAAGAAGGTGTAAGAGATTCTATGACAACTGTAAGTTGTCATAAGAATCTATGACACTTATAATAGCATATGACACGTCATAAGATACTGTAAGTGGCTATTTTTGGCCCCAATGTGTTCAAGCTTGCATGGGCACATTTTTCCAAGTGTAGGATGCATGTATGACAGCATTTTTGACCTTGTAAGAGCCTATGCTTGGCCATGGACGCCCAAGGTTGTATTGTTGACTCTTGACAAGTGTTATGGGCTTGTAAGAAGTCATTTAATGTCTTGAGGTTTTGTAAATTATATATAAACCATAGCATAGTAGATGAGTTACAAAAAATATAGTTTACAGGTACCCAGGTTCTACCAGAGTGAAGATTGGAGGATAGAGTAAGTGAATGTATTTGTAATCTCTTTTTGTGAAGATAATACAACTTGACTTCTTTTCTTGGTGGAGTTTTTTACCCAAAAGGGTTTTCTCCACGTTAAACACTTGTGTTATGTGCTTCATTCTACTTCTGGTATATTTTTGTATTGTGGGTTTATGTTTTGTTACAATCTCCATTGTTAATAGCACACAGTTAAAGATTGCTGAAATTTATCTCGAATCAAATTTCCATTGAAGTAGTGTTGCTTTCATTTATAAAAATCAGAGCAAGGGTTCCTAAGTGTGTAGATAGATCACCAACTATGAGGCAGTTTGTAACAGGACCTAAGGTTGTGGGTTTGCTGTAGAGATCAAAATTCTTCCATGAAGAAACCATGGTGGGATAAATTCTTTGATGGAAGAGGGTTTTAGAGCCCTACAAATGCAAATCAATGCATTGTAAGAGGAGATGTGAAGAGGGTCTAAGCCAAGAACAAGAGAAGAAAGCGAAGATGAAGCTGAAGAAGAGATATTTGAGGAAGAACAAAAAGCTACAAGAGATCCTATAAAAGTTAGGTTGTTGAGGGCCATTTCAAAGATTGGAAAGAGAGCAAGGATTGAAGTCTCTACCTATTTTGGGAATCTTAACCCAGAAGAGCTCATTGATTGGATCAATGAAATGGAAGAATATTTTGAGTATGAAGATGTGGAAGATCCAGAATGGGTCAAGGTTGCAAAAATAAAAATGAAGGGCCATGCCAGTATTTGGTGGAAGGAGGTCCAATTAGAGAGAAATAGAAGAGGAAAAGGAAAGATTACCATATGGGATCAGATGGTGGACAAACTAAAGATGTAGTTCATTCTTATGGACTATGAGTTAGAGTTGTTAAATAAGCTGTAAGGATTGAGGCAAGGTAACAAGTCTATTAAAAAGTATACAGAAGATTTCTATAAGATTACTATTTGGACAGGCCATGTAGAGGCCAATAAGGAAAAGGTAGAAGATCCTATAGAGGCCGAAATGAAGATCCAAAGAAAAGTGAAGAAGCTGGCCAACACTAGTCAAAATTAGAGGGGAGATAATGCCTACTAACCTCGTGACCAAAATAATGGTGAGTAAAGAGAAAGAGGAAGAGGCTGACCTAGGTAAGGACCTGGAAGAGGAGGTTTCAAAGGAACCTATTTTCAATGTCGAGGACATTGAGTATACGAGTGTCCACAACATCAAGGAAGGACAAATAAGAGACTTGAAGGTAATGCACAACTTGCACATATAGATGAAGATGCGCAATTTGAGCATTCTAAAGATGTTGAAAGCGGAGAAACCCTAGTTGTTAGAAGAACCTTGTTGAATGAGGAGAAAAAACCAAATTAAAGGAAGAGTCTATTCTGTACAAGGTGCAAATGTGAAGGTAAGTGTTGTGATATTATTATTGGAAGTGGAAGCACTGACAATCTTGTTTCAAAGGAGATGGTTAACAAGTTGAAGTTGACAAGAAGAAGTCATCCACATCCATATCGAATTGCATGGTTGCATAAGAACCATAGAGATTTGGTTAATGAGCAGTGTTTAGTCAAGTTCAAGATTGAGGATTACCATGATGAGGTGATGTGTGGCATCATACCGATGGATGGATGTCATATGCTATTGGGAAGGCCATGGCAGTATGATAGGTGTGCTATCCATGATGGCAATGCAAATACCTATTCTCTAACAAAAGATGGAGTTTGTCATAAGTTGAAACCCTTGAAGGAGGTGGAAAAAAAGGTATGTAGTACTACCAAAATTTGTTTGGTATATGGTAGGAAATTTTTGGAATGTATGATGAAACATGAGCATCATTCCTTTGTGTTGATTCCTAAGATCAGCCAGGAGAAATGTGAAGATGTACTTGCAGAAGTCAAAAATTTGTTCGAAGAATTTTAGGATATTGTCTCTAATAATGTACTAGAAGGTTTACCACCGATGAGGAAGATAAGTCACCAAACGGATGTGATACCAGGAGCTAGTTTGCCGAATAAGGCAGCCCATAAAATGACTCCTGCAAAGAATGAAGAGATGAATAGACAAGTTCACGAGTTGTTAAGGAAGGGACTAATAAGGGAGAGCCTAAGTCCATGTGAGGTACCTATAGTACTAGCACTAAAGAAATATGGAGAGTGGAGAATGTGTGCAAATTCCCAAGCCATCAACAAGATCACAATCAAGTATAGATTTACATTAACCAGAATGGATGACATATATGGTAGGAAATTTTTGGAAGGTATGAAGAAACATGAGCATCATTCCTTTGTGTTGATTCTTAAGATTAGCTAGGAGAAATGTGAAGATGTACCAGCAGAATTCAAAAATTTGTTCGAAGAATTTTAGGATATTGTCTCTGATAATGTACTAGAAGGTTTACCGCTGATGAGGAAGATAAGTCACCAAATGGATGTGATACCAGGAGCTAGTTTGCCGAATAAGGCAGCCCATAAAATGACTCCTGCAAAGAATGAAGAGATGAACAGACAAGTTCATGAGTTGTTAAGGAAGGGACTAATAAGGGAGAGCCTAAGTCCATGTGAGGTACCTGTAGTACTAGCACTAAAGAACTATGGAGAGTGGAGAATGTGTACAAATTCCCAAGTCATCAACAAGATCACAATCAAGTATAGATTTAAACTAACCAAAATGGATGACATAATGGATTGTTTGAGTGGAGCCAAGTACTTTACAAAGATTGATCTAAAGAGTGGGTATCACCAAATTCGAATGAGAGAAGGAGATGAATGGAAGACAACCTTCAAGATAAAGGAAAGTTTGTATGAGTGGTTAGCCATGCCATTTGGGCTAACCAATGCACAGACCACATTCATGTGGCTCATGAACGAGGTATTTAAAGAGTTTTTTAGAAATTTTGTTATTATTTATTTAGATGACATTTTGATCTTCAGTAAGACTTGGGATGAGGATCTGATGCATATCAGAAGAGTTTTAGAGAATTTGAGGGAGGAGAAGTTGTTTATTAATCTAAAGAAATGTAGTTTTGCAAAGGAGTTGGTATACTAGGGATTTGTTGTCTCAGAGGAAGGTCTTAAGATGGACCTAGAAAAAGTAACGGCTATCATCGAATGGCCCACACCAAGGAGTGCTACAGAGGTATGATCTTTTCATGGTTTGGCAAGTTTTTACATAAAATTGATAAGGAATTTTAGTAGAATTTGTGCACCCCTAATTGAGACAATGAGAGTGGATAGAAAAGAGTTTAAATGGACTATAGGAGCAGCCAAGAGTTTTGATACATTGAAGCAGAAAGTCACCGAGGAGTGCTACAAAGGTAAGATCTTTTCATGGTTTGGCAAGATTTTACAGAAAGTTTATCAAGAATTTTAGTAGAATTGTGCACCCCCAACTAAGACAATGAGAGAGGATAGAAAAGAGTTTAGATGGACTAAAGGAGTAGATAAAATCTTTGATACATTGAAGTAGAAAGTCACAGAGAAACCTATTTTGGCACTTCTAGATTTCAATAAGGTATTTCAGGTAGATTGTGATGCTAGTGGTAGTCTATAGGAGCTTTTTTGTGTCAAGAAGGTAAGCCCATTACCTATTTCAGTGAGAAGCTTAGTGATGACATGAAAAAGTATTATGTTTATGATCAGGAGTTTTATGCTATAGTTCAGGATTTGAAGAAATAGAGACATTATTTGTTGCCAAAAGAGTTTGTTTTATATACTGATCATCAGGCTTTGCAGTATCTTAATAGTCAAGGAAAGTAAAATCAAAGGCACTTAAAATGGGTTGAGTTTTTGTAGAGTTATACTTTTGTTTTAAAGCACAGGAGTGGGTAGTCCAACTAAGTTGCAGATGCCTTAAGCAAAAGGCAAAATTTGTTGACAAAAATGAAGATAAAGGTTGTTGGGTTTGATGAGATCAAAAGTTTATATCCTGAAGATCCGGATTTTGCAGAGGCTTGGAAAGCTTGTTTGGAACCTATTACTTTGGATAGGACAAAATGGTTGGATTTCATAATCCAAGATGGTGTGTTGTTTAGAGGAAGCCAATTGTGCATTCCAAGGAGTTCGATGAGAGAGAAGCTGATTAAGGAGAAGCATGGTGGGGGATTAGCTAGACACTTTGGTCAAGATAAGACCATTGCTAGTGTTAGTGATCAGTATTATTGGCCACAGTTGTAGCAAGATGTGAGGAAATTTGTGCAGAGTTGCTGAGTGTGTCAAATGGAAAAAGGAACAAGTTAGAATATAGGGCTATATCAGCTATTACCTATACCAGAGAGGCCATGGGATGATATTAGTATGGATTTTGTTCTTGGTTTACCAAGGACACAAAGAGGACATGATTCCATTTTGTGGTGGTGGACAGATTCTTGAAGATGACACATTTTATTCCTTATAAAAAGACTAATGATACTATTCATATTGCAAAGTTATTTTTCAGAGAGGTGGTGAGACTACATGGTCTACCTAAGAGCATAGTTTCGTATCGAGATACCAAGTTTGTTGGTTATTTATGTAGGACATTGTGGAAGAAGTTGAAGACAAATTTGAAGTTCAATTATGCACACCATCCATAGACTAATGGACATATGGAAGTGGTGAATAGGAGTTTGGTTAACCTGCTATGATGCTTAGTAGGAGATAACCCCAAGGGATGAGATTTGATTTTACCATGGGCAAAATTTGCTTACAACAATTTTGTCAATAGAAGTACAGGTAAATCACCATTCTAGATTGTTTATGGGAGTAGTCCAAGAAATGCTTTAGAGTTAAGGAAAATGGACAAGGGAGAAAAGACAAGTGTTGAAGCCGAAGACTTTACAGAACACCTGAAGAATTTGCATTGAAGAGGTGAGAAAGAACATTAATAAGATGAATATCCAGTACAAGGCTAAGGCAAATCAGAAGAAGAGATATAAGTAATTTTAGTTAGGAGATAAAGTCATGATTCACTTGAGAAAAGAGAGGTTTCCAGTTGGAACATATAATAAGTTGAAAATGAAGAAATTTGGACCCTGCAGGATTCTGAAGAAGCAGGATTCAGGAAATGCATATGAGGTAGATATGCCGAATAGGATCAACATATCCTCTGTTTTCAATATTGCTAATTTAACAAAATATCATGAAGGTGGAACAGAGGATGGACCAATAGAAGAACAGTGGAGTATTCTGGCATCTACTTCAAAGGAGGAGATAGAAGAGATCTTGGATAGCCATGTGGGAAGAAGTAATCGGAATAGGCAATATGAAGAATATTTAGTGAAATGGAAAGGAAGGCCTATTGAAGATTATTCCTAGTTGTCTAAGGTAGAGGTTGACTGTTTGGGGTTTCCTCAAACACCTAAGATGTGACAAGGACACTTCTCAAAATTACCCTGGGTGTCTGATGTAGGAGCATCCAGATGTGTAAGGGCAATCTTGCATCACCCAAAAACAATGAAGATTCAAAATTGATGACCTTATTTTCATTTCTTTTCAAAATTTATATTTCTGGTTCCATAATCACTTGAATAATGATATTGAACTTTTAGTTTTTCCAAACTACTATATTTGGAAAGTTTGCATTTGGACATGTATGGATGTGAAAATTTGTAGGAAGCTTTGTAATTGAAAAATAAGACCTTTGGAAAAGGAAGCAAGCAAATATCATTTGTGATCTGAAAGATATTAAAGTTTTCATTTCCTAAAAAACCCCTGAAAAAGTTTCAAAGTCAAGTTTAAGGCACTAAAAGGCCCCGTACGGCCCCAAAAATGGGTAGAATCGGTAGAGCTAATTCTTAGCACGTAGAGAACTCCATGACCTTTCTAGTATTTCAAAAATTTTGTCAATTAGACAGCCGGATCAAAAGTTATGGCTCCCGGAAGTTTACCTATTTTTGGAGGGAGTTGGAAAATTCAAAATTTTGGCTAGAGGCCACCAAAAAGGGCTTTATATGACCCTTTTTGGGAACCCTTGGAGTAGTAGAGATAAGGGAGAAAGTGTAGAGTCAAGAAAAGGTGGGAAAATAGAAACCCTAGCAGATTTAGGGCTACAGAAGGTAGAAGGTTCTAGAGCCTGGAGATAGGAAGTTGTAATGTGTTGCAGCCTATGGAGGATTCATCCTCTGATTGTATTTGAGCTTATGTAATGTAATGTGTTTTCCAAATCAATAGAACATTCCTATTTTCTATGTCCAATTTATGTTGTTGTGTGTTTTATGATTTTACCCCTTCATCACAAATCAATCAATCCAGTTAACAAATCAATCAATTCAGTCAACTCACCAATCAAATCTATTAGTTCCCCTAATTCGTGAGAAGACAAGGACACTTATCACTCTCTCATTTGTTGAAATCCTCTCATCCAATTCCAGCTATTGATCTCTCTGATCATTCTCCACCATCGATCTTCATTTCTAAAAGTCTATGAATAAAACATCTTCTCAACCTCTCATCCATCTCTTTCATTTTTGGTAAACTTATGTGGTTGCAATTCACTCATTCACTTTGGGAGATCACTTGGTTATGAAATTTTGAGTAAGTAATCCACATATCCACATATCAAAGGAGCGAATCCATTGGAGTTGGGAGCACTTCAATACGCTCGATCAGTGAAGTTGAATTTGCTTGCAAAGGAAGGTAAATTTGTGTTTAATTTGGGTTCTTTCATTTATCTTTGCAATGTAGATTTTATCTCTCACAGTGTGATTAATATCTATAACCATATTACAGTGTTTCTCCATTGGTCAATATTATTTTTCTTTTTATTTTTCTCCATTTGTCAATAAATTAAAAAAATGTAAGCATTATGTTAAATATTCATTAATAGCTTGCAACATTTTTATATATTATAACATTTCCTATCACTATGTAAGATTTCTTAAGGTTGTGAGTTTTTGCACTTGTGTAGTACTACATAATGCATTCCCATTATTTTGTAGCATTTTTCTATATTTTGTAACATTTCTTCCCATTTTGTAGGACTATCATTTAGTTTCGAAATATTAGGTTCTATTTATTCACACTTATTATCACTATGTAGTTTATACCATTGTTCTATAATTTCTAACATTCCTTACCATTACATATTTTTTAACATTGTGTAGGCATATATAGTTTATGTAGTTGAAGCATTGTGTAACACTATTATAACTAGAGTTTAATTTTTCATAGCATTAGATAAAAATTTGAAAGAATGGCCAAATAAATGGTATTAGATGATCCTTGCTTGAAGATAAATAGCCTAAGGACATTGGGATGTCTATAAACTACTTATTGAAAACTCAGCTAATGTATTGGATTAAATACATAAAGCTTAGAGTGCATATGTACACTATTTTGTATAGTATTTTGACATGAAATTCATGCAACTTTAACCTATTTTGTTCATTTTACTTTAACCTATGTTGTTCTTTTAAAATGATGACATGTGTCTTTGGAAATTCATCCTTAGTACTTTGTATGAGTGGCTTAAAATCTAAAACTATTGAACTAGTTTTATTTAAACACTTTTAAAACAATGGTACAAACTTATCAATTAAACTCCAAAATAACAATTACTTTACTCAACTGATATCCTGCAACCATTGATTTAGTCTACATGGATCCTATTATTACAAAATTTTGTGCCCCTCTTTTTTTAATGATATCCTATAATTAGACCACCATAATCTCATTAGCAGTGGTTAGTTCTAGCTTCACTTTTTATTTTTAGTATTAGGGTTGGCATGTTTCCTTTTTCTTAATTTCTTTCTTTATATAGTTGATTTATACTAAAGTTCATTTGATACTATTCTACATGCTTTGTCTCAAAAAAATCATTTTAAGTTATTTTCAAATAGAAATTGAAATTAAATAGAAATTAGTTCTAGATGTGGAATTTAAATTTAAAATTTAGGTTCACTAAGGAATACTCAAAAGAAAATTGATTAAAGATGTGTTCATTGTTAATTCATAGACCTATCATTATGCCATGGTAAGATACTTTTTTTTCAATTATTCCGTTTGAATAGATTAAGAATTGATACAATTCTTGTGATCTATCACTCTTCATGTTTGTTGATATCCATTGGACTCAATGTAATAAAACCTTGGTTTTTATCATACGTATTTCAAAAATCATGTTATTAAGTGATATGTTTTGATTTGATATTCATTAAACATTGATATTGAATATGCAACAAGTAAATTCCCATAATTTGCATATTGATACATAGTGGTTTTATTTTCAAAATCTTCATATTAAAAACCCTATGTTTGATCCTAAAATAACTATATTCATTTACCTTTAATTTGAATATCAAAGGTATTTTTATAGGGTGGCATTGCTTTTTAGTTTCAATGGTTTAAATTTTTATAATCTATGGGTTTTGATAAATACAATCATGTTCTATGGGCTCAATATTATTTTTTTGGTGCATCATATACATATGTGTAAGCACATTGTCTTAGGGTTATGTAGACTTGACAATTGGTAACACCACAGTATATGTCTTGGCATCATGGCATTAGTCATATTATCATAGTGTTTTATGTGAATTTTTTTATCATCCACATGCATTGCATATTAGCATGGTGGGAAATTAATGTTAGTAGCTAAACATAAACCCTGCTATTACAAATTAGTACTTTTGGGTAGTTATCAACTTCCTCTCAAAGATACATTGGTAAAATATATTGCATTTTCATTTTTCATATGTAGGTGGATAGATAGTGGAGCCATGGAAATTTTTTTCCTAGGAAATTCCTCTTCAAGCATTTTTTAGTATGAGTTAAGTTTTAAAAGATACATTTTAGGTGGTGATATATGTTTTTGAGGTGGTATTGATATTATTTTTCTACAAAGATCATTCCCATAGCTTCAAATGGTTTACCAAAACATTGTTTAGCATTATTTTCAAAGGATTTACTACTTTGTAGTTTTTTTTAATATGCACATTTTGCAAGGGTTTGATCATTTTTACTTTTGTTGAAATCCATCCTGTATACTATTTTGAGTTGTTCTTATTTCATTTCTATTTCCCTCAAATTTTGATTTAGTTCCTTTTCAAAAAAATTAGCTAATTACTTTTCCTCTCTTCAGTTAGCCTTAGTGGGTTAAAAGTTTGTCTTCATTTCAGGATAATTTACAATAATTTTGTTTTTGTTCATACTCTTGTTGCTTTAAAATCTTTGAGTTTCCCTTTCACTATCTGAAAAAACTTTGTTTTCTCTAACTTTTTCAATGGGTTCACAAGTTCATGAACCTCCCAAAAACCTAATTAGTTATTCTTGTTTTGTTGATCTTTTGGAAGGTTCAAAAGTTCTCAAACCTTCTGAGTGGTCGATAAAAGTTTTTTTTTTTAGTTAGTTTGAAACTTCTTAAACTTTTTGAAAAGCCAAAAGACTTATGTGTCAAAAGTTTTAAAGGTTTTGAAACCTAGATAAGTGTTGAAAGAGTTGTTGGTTTCTCAAATGTTTAGACAAAGTGAAGATAAATATTTCCAATTTTGGTTAGCTCACAAGTTCGTGAACTTGATGAAAAGCTAAAATGGTTCAGAAGTTCACAAGTTTGCTGATTTGTTGAAAGGCTGAAAAAGATTCAAGTTTGTTAAAAAATAATGAGCCTAGCTTAGTTTGAAAGTTCTTAAACTTTCAAAAGTGCTGACAAGGCTTATAAATTTTCCAAAATCATGAAATTGTTGAAAATGTTCTCGAAACCTTAAAAGCTTCAACATTTTAGAAGGTTGTAAAACTTTCCAATTTTTTAAAAAGTTAGAAGTTTTTAAAAATGACCTATTTAAAGGAAGTTAAAGAGATTCATAGGCCCAATTGTGCTATCATTTACATTTTTTAACAAGAGCTCTATTGTGACATGTTGGTGTCGGCATCCTTCTACAAATTTCAAGGATTTCTACTCTACTCAGTAAGGTAGGTTATAGGTGTTCTGAATTGAAATCCTAGTATAAATTCAGCCACATGATCACAATAGAGATTGAAATGTTGAAATTCCCTATTACCTCTTCTGTATTTTAATGAACTATGTGCATTCTAGCTTTGGCCTCCTCTGAAATAAAATAGTAGTCCTTGTTGTGCATCAAAATCTTCTTGAAGTAATGAATACATGTTTATCTATACAATTGTCTTCGACCTGCAATGTAAGTATCTTTTTGAACAAAGAAATCAAGGGTTGTGGAATTCTTCATTGCTCATTTGTAGTAATGAATTATTTTCTTTGTTAAGTTCTATTCAAGGAATGGTATAACATCTTTCAAGAAAATAGTAGGAATAGTTACTTCGTGGATGGATTATTACGTAGAATTATCTGATTTGGCCATTAGCCCAGACTACCTTAAGGAAACACACCTTAAATTCTATTTTCTATTCGATGTGAGATACAACCCATTGATCAGTGAGAACTTTTAGTAATGAACTTGATGCCACTAAATCTATCAAATGCACAGTACCTACAATCATTCTTCACAAATGCAGAATACCCCTATTTTGCAAAATCCACTAGAAACTCTCCATCTTGATTCTTCTTTAGTCAATGAGACCTTCTACTTATTCAATTTCTACAACTCCATCAAAATACCTAAAACGTGGCCTTCATTCCTATCCTTAGATGAAACAGTGATGTGGCTTTTCTCATGAGCTAGACGTATAAGGAAATAGGGCCACATAATTGTATTGAAGATGTATTATATATCCACCTGCTAATTTTCTGACAAGAAAATAGTGCCACATTAAAACGAAAGCTAAATATATATGAAATCTTAAGTAGCTAACCCTTATATAAGAAAATTAGAATTTAATATAATTGACTATTAGAAGCCTAACAAAATTGAAATGTCATATAAATAAAAAGGTTCTTACTTTTCCACAATGGGACTCTACTTAATAGTGGAAAAGGAAGACATGAGATCCTACGGGTGCTACGTGGGTTTCATTGTATTCACAAAGCACCTACAATATATAGAATGACACATATAAACAGTAGCATAATGATTTCAAAATGTATCAACCAGTCGATTACTATATTGTATCTATATAGTATATTAATATTGTATAGACAATATCATTGATTTACATATTTTTCAATTCAAATCAAATTTTATAAATTCAAAATTAATTATATTATAGACTATTATAGTCAAATAATCACAAGTTATTACATTACTACAAACATCTTCAACTCATATAAATAAATAATAGAAATATAACATAAAAGAATATTTAACTTCCAACAACTAGTTTGTATCTAAAATAATATGTCATACCTCATCTACCAACCACAATACACATACTATTACTATATGTCATAGCTCATCTACCTGTAAGGAAATGAGAGCATCTCAAAACGTATTCTAAGAACAGTGATGTCTTTGACAGATTTAAATTTCATTAGATTGCCTCAAAAACACGCACAACTATGCCACAAAGTGGAAATAGACATAGCACATTTCCAACATTGACCCTTAGGGGAAATACAAGCAACAAGATCTAATTTCAACAACAGAATTATTAAACATGAAAGATAGAACAAAAATATAGATTTACATGGCGAAAACCCTTACGAGTAAAACACCCCACACTCCAAAAGCCCAAATCGCCATTGTATTATTCAGCAACAGAAAATATAGTTACAATACAAATCTGGCACTAAGCCTTTCATGGATATTAGCATCCTATTCCATCTAGACTCTCATATCTTTCTGTCTTGCTTGGTTCCAGGTATCACATTCATCCAGCATTCAGAACTACATGTACATGCATGAGTGGTGAGACTACCAACCAAACAGAATAGACCAAACTCTCTCACTCTACCTCTTTTCAAACAGAACGAATTCTGCAAAAAAAATCAATTTATTTAGAATGATCTTTGTTGTCTACTTTATGTGCAAACAAATTGCCCATAACTGTTCAACTTCATCCGTTCAATTCAACTATCAAAACTGTCGTTTCTAACTATTTGCATTCGTGAGGACTCATTAGTCCCACATGCATCAATCGTCAGTTGATTTAAAAGTTTATATACATGACCACATGTATGATAACCGTCAGCACTTTTACTGACAAGACCAATCAGTCTACCATTCATCGAACATCGAGAAGACCTTGGCCGACGTCTCATCGGAGTGACCAAGACTACCGGAGTGACTTGTCTCACCGATGTCAAACCTTCGTCGGTGTAACATGAATTACCGGAGAGACATCTTCCAACCACGCCGATGTCGCTTGTCACGCTGATGCCAGACCTCCATTGGAGTAACATAGCACATTGGAGAGAGAATTCCAATACCATGCCGATAGTGAAAGTCAGCCCGATAGAGTATACCACTAGTCCTTCATCGGTAAGACCCTGCACATCGGAAGTAGTCTCCTAAGCTTCTCTGATAATGATAAGCCCCACTGATTTGATAGAACCTTGAACCCTTGAACCAAACCTGCAGAGTTCAAGCCCATCCAATAGACCTTGCTACAAGTGGTGTAACACAAGTGATCGGAGTAAGAACTTTAGCCAAGCCCGATAGTGATAGTCAAGCCGATGGTCAAAACACCATCGGTGAAACATACTCCATCGCTAGAACACAAACAAGTTATGCCGATAGAGCCTGTCAGGCCGATAACAAAGGGCAATCAACCAAGAACAAGAGATCGTTGAGACAAAGGTCAACTCTTGCCGATGCCTATAAATCTGAGACACATGTACTTAACATTCTCCAGTTGACAAAGGATTTATTGGAACCCATCAACGCTCCAAGTATCAAAACCAAATTTGATACTGCCTTCACTCCACTATTCTCACAAGATACACAGAAGTTTCAACATTATCAACTTCAAAGCTTCATCCTAAACACAACCATGAAGACATCCTCTAGAAATAAGATAGAACATCAGCTAGAACAACAATCAAAAAACTGACTGCACCCATCCAACTGAAGAAAAAAACCCACTTGACTGAAAAATAACACACACAGTAAGTGCTAATCCATCCAATCATCCATACCTTGAAGGTATTCATATCAGCAGACTCATGCCACCTACATATACACCCATCAAATGCAAATACAAGCTCCATGTGTCAATCAGTCGAAAAAGACCAAACACATTCAAGAACTCCCACTGAACGGGTAATGCAAATCTGAAAAAGATCATGGCATACAAAGTCCACCAATAGCATCACATAGAAAGTGTAAACATCATGTAGTACCAAGGAAACATCCACAATGATACGCAACACCTGTAATCAAATAACAACTCCTCACAACCAATCCAAAACTCTCCCAAGTTCTCCACACCCAACAAAGGGAAAGAGATAACAGAATTTCCATGTCATTGCTCAAGAACATAAGTGAAAACACATGACCACAAACTAGTGATCACCTTAGCTCCAATCAAACCTCAAACCAATGTAGTGTGAAACAAACCGTTCAGGAAGATAACCAAGACCATACAGAGTAACTCTGCACATCATATACCTATAGACAATCCTTCCACATACACCTCTGAATGCCAACTATGTCAAGTATGATCTTCTTCACAATACTCCCAAAGAGAACAGCATAACAACACCCAAACAAACATTCAATCTCAAGAGATCAAATTCAACATATGTAATCATGCAACTAACATGGATGTAAGCCTCTCAAACCAAAGAAGATCAAACTAATCCATTTCCTGTTTTAGGAAATCATCCCATAGAAACATCTCCTAACAATCCTCATCAATAAATGATATATTTAAACTCAAATGCAAAAGGAGATAATCATGCTATCCATCTCTCACAATGAATCCTCCAGAACCATTTATGAGCAGTTCAAGATCCATGTCTATGAAAGAAAGCATAAAACACCTGAGAGAAACAATGGGCAATACCTCTCAAGTAATAAACTACAGAGTACACCAAGAGTGGGGAATGAGAATGTTCTTCCAAGATATACAAGCCATCATGACTCTTGTAAGAGCAATCTCCTCATAGGTCTCTATTGAACTCAAGTCAAACCAAGGTGTAGGCTCCTCAAACTTTCTACTGAAATCTTCATCAAGAGTAACCATCAACAATACATCTCTTATCTTAAGAGAATTACAGCCTCACCTTATTCTCCATGTACCCATGAGCATCTACAAATAATCATTTCATGCTAAACTCCAAATGCATCACTACACCAACATGAAGTAATCAAGCAAAAGATCAATGCACCCAACACACAAAGAATCACCAGACCATTGTCAAAGCTCCAATCATCTGAATCAGGAACTTATCATGACATCATGATCTTACCATCCCCCTTAGGAGATTCCATGCTCTAGGTGAACATAACCATGGTCTCAAGAGCAATGTATCATGCCACAACTCAAATACATAAATCAAGAAAATACCATGACATGAAACAAACCAAACTCTAAACCAACATCACCTGTCAAACACCACCAACACCTCAGGCAAGTATTTCATGAATCCTCCATGGCTCCAAGATGTTTCACATCCTCAAATAGTGCCCCTGCAAATGCAAAAGAACCCTTATGCAGCAACAGGATCTAAGAGCTCCTCCTAGTAACATCTGCAACACTAAAGAAGATCATTCACCACTAAGTGATGAATACACAGTCAATGCCAAATCTCCCACTGAACTGTGACAACCGAGCTTTCCAAGCATCATGACCAAATTTCTCCTAATCTAAAAATCCTCCAGGTCCACACATTAACATGTCCATGTGACAATAAAACCAAGTGGCACCAAGATCTCCAAAACAAGGAAAAACACTATCACTATCAATAGCTTACACAAACCTGTGAATCCAAGCTATTCACGACATCATGATACACATGCTACAAGTCCCCTTAACTGACTATTTAGGTACTCTACAACATCCATCTTCTCATCCTAAAGCAGTCACACCAATGCACAAGTGACCATAGACAAGGCCAACTAACAAATCTGCATAAACACTGAAATAATCTTGTGGATAAAGATAGTCCACATCTGAGTCATCTCATTGTAGCTTAATAGGTGATCAGCCTACAAAACTACATAACTTGTAGATCCAACCAATGTACCATGAAAACTCACTATCACACTGGAAACTACAAAACTAAGATCTCAAGGAATAAAAAATATCATGTAGACAACATGACTCAAGCACCAAATTACTTACAAATCCGATTCGCCAAACACGTCCACAACCTGAGCACCACAGAATAGAAAACCAAAAGCATTACTATAGAAATGCTAAGTGACATATCACATACCAGCACTCCCATGCAGAGAAAGCATTTCACCTCCTCACACCACGCACGAAGCATGCTTTGCAAAACTACAACTATTTCATCCAGCAACACCCCAAAACCTAGGGTCTAGAAAAATAGATTAACTCAGCTTCACAAAACCACAAGTTTTTCTTGACCGTGTAAAACCTACAAAACCACTGTGTTTGATAACACGTATTGGCATTCATATCCACTTCACATCTGGAAGACCAAGAATATAAATCAAGAAACACCATAACGGTTAAACCATAAAATGGATTAACATAGATGAGCATCATAGATTTTAAGGAAAAACTATAAAACCCCTCAAATCCAATAAACATGAATCTGAGTCATGCAAGTACAAAATATCCATTTAAGGAAATAGTAGTTCAAGGACTTCAGGCCCACTTGTAGACCAATTCCTCAACCACCAACATGCACATGCATCCGAGAGAATCAGGCTATTACAGAAGCTCCCAGATCTTCCAATGATCAACTCTGTAGCCTTTATGCAACTGGGGCAACAGAAACAATGCTTTCCAATACTGGGAACAAATATCTAGCATAATCACACTTCTCCATGGCTGAGCAGCAACACAAACTTCTTCATATCACAAGGAAGCCTCTCACACAGACACCCAATATGAAAGTTATTGCAGAGACACAACTACAATAAGAATTCCACCCCATGCAATAGGATTATACACTATCAACTAAGAGCCTCAGGCCACATCATAACCAGCTCCAATCTCTTCATCTTCACCGTCCTTCAAGCACTGCTGAAATAGGAAAACAAGATCAACTGCCAGACTTCACTCAAAACAAGGATCAAACATTAGACGATTCCTTCATATTTCCTCAAGCCTGTCACACTAAGAAATCATCACAGAAGGAATACCTAGACCTTATACACTAAGAACTCTTACATGCAAACACATGCAGCACACAAATGTACATATGTGAGCAACAAAGCAAATCCCAAAAGAAGGCTCTAATACCACTTGTAAGGAAATAAGAGCATCTCAGAATGTATTTCTAAGAACAGTGGTGTCTTTGACAGATTTAAATTTCATTAGATTGCCTCAAAAACACTCACAACTATGCCACAAAGTGGAAACAGACATAGAACATTTCCAACATTGACCCTTAGAGGAAGTACAAGCAACAAGATCTAATTTCAACAACAGAATTATTAAACATGAAAGACTGAACAAAAACACAGATTTACGTGGGGAAAACCCTTACGAGTAAAAAAACCCCACACTCCAAAAGCCCAGATCGCCATTGTATTATTCAGCAACAGAAAATATAGTTACAATACAAATCTGGCACTAAGCCTTTCATGGAGATTAGCATCTTGTTCCATCTGGAGACAATTCGACAGTCTCTCCTCTCATATCTTTCTGTCTTGCTCAGTTCCAGGCATCACACTCATCCAACATTCAGAACTACATGTCCATGCATGAGTGGTGAGACTACCAACTAAACAAAATAGAACGAACTCTCTCACTCTACCTCTCTTCGCACAGAATGAATTTTGCCAAAAAATTTGATTTATTTAGAGCGATCTTTGTTGTCTACTTTATGTGCAAATAAACTGCCCATAATTGTTCAACTTCATCCGTTCAGTTCAACCGTCAAAATAGTCGTTTCTAACTGTTCGTATTCGTGAGAACTCATTAGTCCCACATGCATCAGTCGTCGGTCAATTTTCCAGTTTATATACATGACCACATGTATGATAACCGTCGGCACTTTTGCCAACAAGACCAATCAGTCTACCATTCACCGAACATTGGGAAGACCTTGGCCGACGTCTCATCAGAGGGACCAAGACTACCGGAGTGACTTGTCTCGCCGATGTCAACCCTTTGTCGGTATAACATGAATTACCAGAGAGACATCTTCCAGCCATGCCGATGTCACTTGTCACGCAGATGCCAGACCTCCATCGGAGTAACACATCACATCGGAGAGAGAATTCCAATACCATGCCGATAGTGAAAGTCAGCCCGATAGAGTATACCACTAGTCCTTCATCGGTAAGACCCCGCACATCGGAAGTAGTCTCCTAAGCTGCTCTGATAATGATAAGTCCCACCAATCCGATAGAACCTTGAACCCTTGAACCAAACCTGCAGAGTTCAAGCCCGTCCAATAGACCTTGCTACCATCAGTGTAACACAAGTGATCGGAGTAAGAACTTCAGCCAAGCCCGATAGCGATAGTCAAGCCAGTGGTCAAAACACCATCGGTGAAATATACTCCATCGCTGGAACACAAACAAGTTACGCCGATAGAGCCTGTCAGTCCGAAAACAAAGGGCAATCAACCAAGAACAAGAGATCCCTGAGACAAAGGTCAACTCGTGCCGATGCTTGTAAATCTGAGACACATGTACTCAACACTACCAACCACAATACACATACTATTACTATAGAAGGACGGGTTATAATAGTGTTTAATGCCATACTATACACATACTCTACTTATTCTGCCATCTCACAATATAGAAGGATTCTTATGACCATTATAATAGTGTTTAATGTCATTCAACAACAAAATATTAATAGAGTTGAAATTTGAGTCTTTCTTTAGTATAAGGTTGATTTGAGCCTTGTATTAATATTTGAATAGTTGAAATTTTATCACAAGAATTTAATGCATTGAAAATCCAATAAAATTTAAATGATACTTTTATTTATACACTGATTCACAACATGAACTGATAAAAAAATTAGATAAATAATATTTTCCAAATTATTGGGTAAGAAAATTAATTATAGACTATAGCATTGTTGACCATATTTTTTAATTCTATATGATGATTGATTAAATAAATGAAAAAAATCAATGAATGCATAAGTATTCTGCCTGCAACCTTAAAAAAAAATTGAACATTTATTTTGGAAGTTAAAATTGTTCTTTCAAAAGCAATGATTTTGGAAGGTGTAGTTGTTCTTGAGTGAGATACTTGTGGCAAGAACTAACATTCATTATGGGTAATGAATATGTTCTATCTGCTTCCTATACGAAGTAGTTTAAATAATAGATCATAGCCTTAATGAAGGTACCAACCTAAATAAAGGTGACACCCAGTGCAAAGAGGAGAGTCTCCAGATGCAGCAGAAATAAATAACGCTGCAGGGAACTAAACCATCACAAGTTCCTCTTTGCTTCTTTCCTTCACTCCGTTAGGTATTCGCATCAGTTTTCTAATGAAGATCAATTTCATGACTCCATCATCAAGGCTGGAATCTCTGGAGGGCAAGCATGTCCTGATAACAGGTGGATCAAGTGGAATTGGGCTTGCAATTGCCAAAGAGGCTCTCTCTCAAGGAGCATTCATTACACTTGTAGCCAGAAGCTCCTCTAAATTGAAGGAAGCAGCCGAAAATCTTGCCAAAGATGGTGGTACCAAACATAAAATATCAACCAAGGTATGACTTATTCCTTCATTTTAAGCTTATCTAAAGACTTAGAAATTTTGACATGTTTAATCTGATTTTTATTTTTTAACAGGTTGCAGATGTGGGAGTGTACGAAACATTGGCAAAGGCAATAAAGGAATCTTTTGAATGGAGGGCAGTTGATGTGCTGGTGTGCAATGCAGGTACGGCAAAAATTGGACTTCTGGATGAGGCCAGGATTGAAGATCTGCATGACATCATTCAGACTAACTTGACAGGGGTTGTCAATACTCTGCATGTTGGGATTCCATTGATGAAGCAGAGGACTGCCCAAACACCCATGTCCATTGTTCTCATGAGTTCCCTGTCAGGACTGGTATGTTATTGGTAAACCTTTTTGTAGGCTTATTACTCATAAGTTTTTAAGTCTTCATCATGGACTTATATGCACGCTTCATTCCATAAATTGTGATTGTCAGTTGAAAGTCCTAGTTAAGGCCAAAGCATTATGAAGCCAGCCTATAGATTATGGCTATTTAATAGTATTTATAAGCCAGCCAGGAAAGCGTGTGTTTTGAGGATGTTTAACCTTTTAATCATTGTATTTTTAATCTTTCTTCCTTTATTATCAGGATCCAAACAAGTTATCAACTTTTCACCCATGATTAGTTTTTCGATCGTTTGTTTAAGAATTTTTTTTTTTTTTTTTTTGGGGGTTTGTGTGTTATTCTTCTGGCAGCACATGGTCTATGGTAGCTCAGTGTATGCTGCAACCAAACATGCTCTAAAAGGACTCGGAGAAACTCTCAAGCTTGAATTGATGCCTTATAACATCCGAATTAGCGTAGTCTTTCCAGGGTTTGTGGAAACCCCCATGCTTGATTACTGTAAGTAGCTCCAATTTCGTCTCCCATGCTTGATTATATAATATGATTTAAAAGGTTGATGTTAAAAAAACCTCAGAGAGTTATATTTAGAAGCAAACATTACATTCAATTCATAATTAGTAAAAAAGATTTTTCTGATAAAACTTTTAATACATTTTTCAAATGCTATTTTTGTTTTGGACCATATTATTTATCCATCATCAAGATAAGGATGTTTTTTAGATTGCAGGATAAGAGCTCCTTGACCTGCACGTAATCCTTATTCAAATAATATAGCGCACTAGTTTAACATCTATGAAATTCCCAACTGAATCTTTAAAAGCCTTTTGTACTCATGTATGTGCATATGTTTCTTTGAGGTTTTAGAAAAATATCTTGGGTATGCTAGCAATCAAACAAATCATTAATGTAGAAAGTAGTGTTCAAGCTAGCTTTCTTTCTTTCTTTCCTCAAGTGAGCCTGATATAATTTTGTTCTTACATTCTCAAATTATATAGGTGGCATGGAAGATGACAGAGATATCTTGCAGATGATTAAGGCCACAACTCTCTATAACCGAAGTCAAGCAGAGACGCCTGAACAAGTTGCAAAATTTACATTAGAAGCAACAAAGAATGGAACCTTTCTTGTCACGAGCCAATTCATTGGTCTTGCGTTATCCACATACTCTCGTGGACCTATGCCTGCAGACTCATTTGGAAGGGCTTTGGCTGAATTGATATTATATATTCCCATTAGACTCTTTAGCTTCTTGGCATTTTGTTATGTCTATTATGTTATAGAACATAGAAAGAATAAGAAATGTTAGAATCTTCTCATGAGAAGAAAGACCAAATTTATAATCTATAGTTTATTATTGTAAAATAAAGTATTGTTATATTTTTAAATTATTAATAATTTTAATGGTGAAAATTGCATATTTTATATTTTTTCCTCTTCAATTTAGATTTATTTTGATTGGTCTACCTTTAATGCAATGACTAGTGTAGGAGAAGTGGTGTATTTTAATGTGGAAGTTGGAAAATAATATGATCCTTACTTGATTTGATCTGCATACATACCTAGGGATCAATCCAATTCTTTAATTATCTTAGGTCATTTCCACAATTGTGAAAATAATCTAGGTCAAATCTATAGGTGTAGAAGTGGCCCTTGAACTTCCAAAATTGAAATTATAAATTTGAGCGCTTACCACACCCTCCAACTAGCCATTATAAGCTAAGTAAAGCACAAAAATCATTGACTTGTGTGCTAAGGTGTTGTATTTAAGAACATACCTTATCTCATTTCATCATCTAAACAATCAATGAATCATCAAGGAGAACATCTAGCTATGAGCATTCAAGATACATTCATAGCATAATTAGAGCATCATCATTGCATCATCTGCTTAAACATCATCTTAGGTATCAATTGGATGGTTTCTTGTTGTCTTCTATCCTTGTTCCAAAATTGTTAAATTGAATTCTAGGAGTTTTACCAAGGGAGAAGATCCTTGCATAGCAAATTCCCTAAAGGTGTTTGTAAACAATAGGTCATAGACATTGAGTTAAGGAAATCAAAGAAGTAAAATTTAATGCAATTCAAATATGTGGGTTTAGTTTAAAGCCATGCACCAAGTTTAAATCTACACTCTTAAAGATTAGTTTTGTAGTTGTGGAAGTGAACCATAGCTTCAAATAAAGAGTTTGTAGATTTAGAAGTGTTTGTCTAGTATTACAAGAGGCTTTGATAAATAACGAATCAATTCTTAACACTTGGCACAATAGTATCTCCATCATATTTAAAGTATGTTTATTGATTTTCTTTATTTTTCAAGCATTTCTTTTAGTACATTTACCAGTTTCAACTCCTTAAACTAGGGTTAATTCCTTAGTAGTGTTAAACCATTTCTTTTCTTTAGTTTATTTCTATCCAAGATTTTTATTTTCTTATATATTTATTGATGAAACTAACTTACCTTACATCCCCTATGGTTTTGTCCTTGGGGTTTATTATCTAAAATTTCTAATTGCCTATATTTCATTTTAGATTTGATTGGGGTTTACATACCCCATCTATTATGTTATTCACCATATATTGAGTAAGATTCGATCTTTTATCATGTTATCTCTCTTTGATTATTACCGTACTTATCCCTAGGTCTTTCCTTAAGAGTTTCAGTATTGATTTCTAATTTTGTTTTCAAATTTGAAGCTTTCTATTTTTCTGAGTTCTATATTAAAACCATAATATTGATTTGTTCTAACTTCTATCATTTAGGGTTTGTGTGCTGAGTGTATGCAAAATTCTTGTTGTCATCCTAATCTCCCTTTGAGAAGAAGTCTTCATCTCAACCCTCATTTGACTTCTCATTCAACTAACTATAAAATCCTCAATAGCTCTATGGATAATAATTATCATGTTGAAGATATTTTGATCATGAGGCACATACAAATAAGAATGATCTTTCTATTAAATTGCACAAGTACATTTTTAAGAGTTTGCTATTGCAAACTTCTCCTACACAGTTGGTTGATTCACTTTATAATTTATCTCTTGGTGCACCCTTTGGTACAGTGATTCTTCATGGCATAGGTACTAGAATTTCCTCTTCAAGTTCTTTGAGTGGTGCATCTTCCTGACAACCCATCCACCCAACCTTCATCATTCCTATTTTGATGTGGATCCTCTCATTGTGCCTTCTTCTCATGTTACCTCTTCTAGTGTGACCCCCACCCCTCATGTTTCTGACTTTGGTGTCATGACAACCTCTTCTTCCACTAGTGTCCCATGTTCCACTCATCCTACTAGTTCCATTCCTTCCTCTTTTCTTACTAGTCTCATACCTACATACCATGCTATGAGTACTACCCCTTCATCTCACCCTACTAGTGTTGCATCTTCCTCTTTTCCCTATATAGTTTTGTCACCACTCTTTGTGTTGTATCTTTATCTCTAATCCATTGTTTCCTATGTTCTCACCACTACCATTCCTACTACCACCCTTGATGCATTATTATAAAAACTTGATAGAGCAAAGAGAAAAGTAGATGTCATGTCTCACAATCCAACACAACACAAGGTGAATGCAAGATCATCATGAGCCAAAAAAAACTCTTAATCAGTAGTGAACATGCTTAAACATAGACAAGTCACTTTACATAATAAATCAAAGGACCTATCTACAAAATCTAAAAAAAGTAGTTACAAAATTTATAGGAAATTGAATCTTTTTTATGAACTACCTTCTCTTGAATAATTTTAATTTAATTTTATGAAAATTAGATATTTCAAAGAGGCACTACTAAAATTATAAAAAAAAAGGAAATTGGTGTCATTTCAGCAAACCTAATTTGAAGCAAAGATAATTATATTTCATAAAACCTTATATACAAGTAATGAACATGTGAGAGAATGTGACAAATATTTTTGTAAATAAGTAATATTTATTAATCTTTAATGCCACTTTACAAAAGCATTAAAATTAATTTTATAGCCAACCTAATTTGGTCAAAAAAATGAAAAATTCAAAACTTGTTTTCAACCTATAGCCAATAAATCCTAGAGTGTGGCACATCCTTCAAATTTGAAAAATGATATATAATTTGAAAATTATGATTTTTTCCAAAAACAAAATTATGTGTGTGTGAGAGAGGAAGTATCACACACACACACACATGGAATTCATACATAGTGTATGTAAAATTAAATAATAATTAATTATTAAAGTTGTAATGAGGAATAAATTATACTTTTAGAATTGTGAGAGCTTATGCTACAAACCCTTCTTTTCTTATTAAATTTGGTTTTTAAAAAAATTGTTAGTTCTTTGATGGTGAAGTCATGGAAAATTTTAGGATAACACTAAGTGCATCATTTTGCATGATTTTGGCATGTTTTAGGGCTCACACTTTCCTAAAGATAAGGTAATACCCTTTGAGTTAGAAATGTTAGAAATTTTCCCATCTAATTCTAAATCTAAATCCAATTGTTAACACTTTTCCGTCCAATTCTATTTTTTTTTTTGTCATTTCCCTTGTTTGGCCTATCATGATCTTTCTCTCACCCCACACTCCTCTTACTTTTGAGAGTTAATTATTCATTACTAGTTTTTTTTGTGGAACCTCATTTTGAGATGTATAATGACAAGGGTGACTCTCATACACATTTGTAATATTTTTAAGATGCATGTTTGGCTTTTGTGTATGAAGATAAGTTATTGGCTAAGTTATTTACATGTACACTAAGGGAATATGCTATCCAATGGTTTTATTCTTTACTTCATGGATCCATTCATTATTTTTAAAGATGGACAAGACTCACAAAATAAAGTTTAATAACCTTAACCTAATAAACTTTACACACCAAGAGGCAAGAAAAACAAAGACAACAAACTAGGGAAATACTAGAATGAATATAAATACTAAAATCCAATATCAAACTACTTATTTTGAAACTAAAGTTTGGAAACCTAAGATTTTTCTAAAAGCACAAGCTTTTGAAAAATTGAAAAGTATTTGAACTTATGAATTGTTGAACTCCACTTTTATTTCAATTTAGTAAAATATCATTCTGACGAGTGATCATTTTATAAACTATCTGATCGGTGAACCACTCAATTGGTGAAGTTTCCAATCACTGAACTTTGCTATCGGCAAACTTTTCCATCGATGAACTTTGCCATCAATGAACTTTCTGAACTATTTTTCCTTCCAAGTCTTTATCGATGATCTTATCTATTGACAAAGCAAGGAATTGGTGAACTAAGCTATCAACAAATGAAAGGGTTTGTGAACTTGTGTTTCAGTTGACACTATAAAAATGCTTTTCGTCAAGAGGCAAAGTTTTCAAACTTCCAACATTGTCAAAATCAAGGAAGTAATTACACAAGGCTATCGATAGAAGAAGTTATCAGTGAACTAGAGATTTCACTAACCTCAAAATTGGTCGATATATGCTAACTTCACCATTTCTTAACCAAATTACACCAAATTTGAACTAATGAAACCCATTAAGCTCTTCTTCATACTAAAACCCTTACTTGGCCGAAATTCAACCTGAAAACCTCCTAAAGTAAAAAAACAAAAAACAACTAAACATGACAAAACTGACCAATGACAAAAACATTTAGATTTACAACAACAGGCAGAATAATCTCATTTTAGGACCAAGATTTGTGTGATAAATCACGAGGTTGGTAGTGTTCTTGGACATATCTAACTAGTTAGGAATGAGAGTATGCAGGGGGTCCTATTTCTACTCCTACAAACTAACAGGTTGGAAATATGAAATGATTTGTTTTAATGTTTTGGATGCAAGATAGGGGTTTTGGAAAAATAACACAACACAAGAAGTAGATTGGTGCCTATCTCAGGGAAAGGAGTCAACTAGACGTATACAAGTGAATGATTTACACTGGCATTCAAGTTTCAAGGGGCTGGATAGGTATTTGCCTTACAAACACCACCTAAGAATGAGTATTTAGATATCTCTACTTACAAACATCCCTGCTACCATACAATCTTCTTCATACTTAACCTAAAATAGTTTAATCCACTCCTTGAATGGAGGTCAAAAGTTAAGCATGCAATATAGAAATCTATATCCTAGAATCTAAGTAACCCTTAGCAACTGGATTCAAAAGAAGGGATGCATACAACAAATGGAGACAAATAGCTAAACACATGCAAAGAAGCATTTTTCATTTAAACACAACATGAAACTAAACATGTGCAATGTGCATTCAGATGTAACTCATAAACTCCAAAAGAGACAAAACAACCAAAAAGCTCTGTTTTTCATTATTTCTCCAAAAATTTTGCCCAAGTCTTCCACCCCCTGAAAAAATGAATGACACAGTTCACTTATAGCAAGAATGTGTACTCAGCAATCAAGTACAATGTAATTTCAAAATTCTGCCAGATACAGTGCACCATCAGAATGGCACCTAAAACATTCAAAGCTCTCAGTAGAAAAGGAAGGAAAAATAGGTGAACTTAGGAAACACGCAGCCAAATGGAGACTTTCCCATTAAAAATGGTAGGTGGCCCATCCATTCGACCCATACCTCTGTAAATTTGCCATTAATGGCCAACCTACCCGTGGCTTGTGGAAATATGATGGTTGTGTGCTCTGGAACTCTTTCGATTTGGAATGCGGCTGCAAACACACAGAAATCCCATCCTGTTTTGAAAATTTGAAATAGGCCGTTGATTCATTCTTCCCACCAAGATCTACGGCTTCAATTTGATCGAGCAATCCAATCACTAGCTTTGAAAAGTCATCAGCTAATGAAAACGTGCCACACAGGTGTTTTTTTGCTCCTTCAACTTTTTGTAGCGCAAACATACCTTTTACCTTTTTCACCCATGCATATTCAAATTTTTGTATATGCAACTGCATATACATACAACTTCTCTTAGACACGTGGCAGCATCTCATTGGATCACTATCGCAAAGCACTTACACCTTCATCACCAATCCATTGTATCTTCTTTTGCATCTGTGGTTGTATATGAGATTGTATGCACATACAATTGCATAACATACAAGCGCAGACCCCAAATCATTGTGAAACAAATTTGAAAGCACCATCGGGTCTAGCCTTGTATCTAACTCCTTTTGTATATCGCCATGTATATTGCACATACAATGTGCAATAAACATACAACTATGCACTCCAGCCACTTATTTGCCACAACAAACTTTCCTTCGCGTCCGGGATTGTATGTGCACTTTTTATTTTGCATTATATATAGCACATACATACAATCCGAGACATACAACTGTGCGGGCCTACCATGCTTTTGAAGACCATTGACTTTGATGCTTTCACCTTGCATATTTCTTTGCATCTTCTTGTTGTATGTCCAATTGTACATTCAATACATACAATCCCAATATACAACTGCGGATTTCACCTGCTTCACAAATGTTGTTAATTCACTGGTCATGTCCACTTTTGCACTTATCTGCTTGTATATTACATTGTATGTGCAGTTGTATGTATGAAATATACAATGCATGGTACAAAAGAACACATTGAATTTTCAACTCCGCCATTTATACCAACACGCGCTAGGCCCGATTTGATAAACTTTGGAGTCTAGGATTGTACATGTTGCTTTGTATGTCATATTGTATATCGAACATACATACAATTCCCCCTGCTATGGGCCTGACAACTATTCAACCTTATTTGAATCTTTTTGACATCTGGTTGTTGTATATCACCCATTGTATATCGAATATACAACAAAATATACATACAATCTCCTTCGATACAACTGTAGAATATACCAAGAATCTGCCATGTACAACCACATTTCCACGCCTGGAAATGTATCTAAATGTCACATACAAACCTTATATGCATACAACCATTTTTCACCCTTTCTAAAGCCGATTGAACTTCTTTTCGGGTCTACCAATGTACAAATGCATCTGCATGTTAGATACAATGGCCATATACAAAGATACATACATACAACTTAATTGTACACGAGGCTGAGGGACTTAGAATTTTTTGGATTTTTCATGAAAGGCCTGCAAATTCAACTACTCAAAACCCAAACTTGTAGCAGATGCCAACAGGTTCTATTCTTTCTTTCAGCAACTCCATTTTGTTGTGGAGTGTAGGACTTGTATTGAACCCTCTCTTGATTCAATGATTTCTACATAAGTCTAGAAACTGATTTGCTTTGTACTCACCTCCATTATATAACCTTATCACTTTGATGTACTTACCAAATTATTTTTCAACCAACCTCTTGAATTCTAAAAATTTATCAAACATGTCTAGTTTTGCATCCAAACAATAAACCCAAGTTTTTCTTGAGTAAACATCAATGAAGGTTCAAAAATACTTGGATTTATTTAAACAAGGTGTTTCCCCACACAAATCTGTATGGATTATCTCAAGATGTTGCTTAGCTCTACTAGATTTACCAATCAGAAAACTAATTTTGTGTTGTTTGCCAACGATACATTATTCACACACTTCTTTTGTATTTTCAATGAAAGGTAGAACTTCAACCATTTTTAATCTCTTGAGTAAAATTAACCCACTAAAACTAAGATGGCTATATCTTTGATGCCAAATTCTATTTTCATTTATTTCACTAGACCTTAATGCTTGGTTTTCATAAATGAAATACAAAGGAAGCAACCTATCACCTATCATCTTTGATCTTGCAACAATTGCATTCTTTTTTAACTTGTCTCTTATTATGTACTCTTTCTCATGAAAATCACTTGAAATTTTTTCTCTAACATTTGTCCAAATAACAATAAATTATTTTTAAGTGTTGGAACCAATAAAATTTCATTGATATATTTTACCTGACCATATTGTGTTACACCTGTAATAGTACCCTTGCCTTTGGTTCCATGAGATTGATTATTTGATGCAGATCAAGGTTCAGGGGCTTTAACAAGCTATTGAACCTGTACACTCAAAATTGTGATGTCAATGGCCTAGGGTTGTCGAGTTAGAATTTGGCATGCACATGGACCCTTCCCTCCTTGCCACGGGGCGAACCACCATGTCACTCTCACTCTCATGGAAGTAGCCATTCCAGAGGAGGAAAGACATAAGGGTGGTTTGGCTCATTGGAGAGCTAGACTTCATGGAGAGGGGTCGACATGTCCTAGGGCCTATGTTGATGTGTGCTAGTGTAGATGTGTTGTTCAATGATCGTGGTTCTAAAGATAACCGTATGACCCGAAGGGTCACTGGTCACTATTCTCATGTTAGGGTTTCTAATATTCCACCCCTATGTGGGTAACCTATTATTCTCATTGATTGTCTATTCATGTTGGCATTCTCTTTCAAACTATTTTATGGATTCTTGTTGTATTAAGAGTTGTCTAAACACTTCATGTTTTTGGATGAATAGTGGGTCTTGTTGTGGTCTTGGATGGATTTCCTCTATCTCGTTGAGGATTTCCCTCACCCACTCACCTCTTAATCCTGGACTCATTCATGAGCCGAGATAAGAGGTGTTTGTGAGCTAATGTTAACTTGAATTAGGGTTTGACTTAGGATTTGACTTAACCTAAGGTTTGATTGTGCATTTACTTTGTGTGACCTTGTGATGGAATCAAGGGTTTTGACCAATATTTAACTATGTTTGACCTTGTGATTGAATCAAGGGTTTGCAAATTTTCTAAGTCTCTAATATTTTTGTTCTTTTTTGGGTTTTTATGAATGCAAGCCTAAAAGAAATGCAAAACTTATTTTTGTGCTTTTTTAATGTTTCTCGAATTGAAGATGCTTTTTTCTAATCTAGGAATTGAAAGATGTATGCAAGCTATAATGGATTTACCTATTTCAATGTAAACTATGTTTTTGGGGTTTTCTGAATATTTGGAACAAATTAATCTAAGAAAAGGGAAAATGAATTAATCTACAAACTTTGAAAGCAAATTAATCTAAGAATACAAGATCTAACTATCCTATCAAGGAAAAAGCAACAAGATTGTTGATCCCAAGAGCAATTTTAGTTATCTAATTACTATGAATTGAAAGAAAGCATAAAGGAACATAGAGACATGTGAGCCTCCACTAACGTCAAAAATCCTTGTGATGGAAACCTTGTATCCTCTTGTAGTAGCAGGGAATCCTCTTGGTGACAAAATGACAACAGAAGTGAAAGAAGCTTTTGAAGCTTTAAAAAAGGAGCTCAACGAGAGCTTTGTTGAGCACTATGGCTTGATATGAGTAGTGGCGTCAAAGCAAGAAGTTGAGTATACATTTTACGAAATTTTTTCGCAGATGAAAAATGCTACTTGGAACGGGTAGCCATTTTGGAAAAAATGGGTACTCGAACTTAGGAACAGGAGCCCGAGCCCTTAACAATTAAGATCTTAATTTACCCTTCAAGCAAGGGGAATAATTCATATGCTCTAAATTAACTTTTAATCATGTAACATTATCCACTTGGTACTTCATAAATATTATGTTGGGGATATCAAACATTAGGGATAAGGATTGGATCTACCAATATCTAGTATATATCCAAAAGTCATAGATAAAACCTTTATTCATAACTATTACTCAAAGTCATTTAATGCACATTAGGAATAAGAATACATTTCATGCCTAGAGGCTTATTCTTCCGTCTTCATGGCTTTTAATGTTCCTGATGAGTCTCATAGTCCTAATTTAACCATTTGTAAAACTCTTTTCATGAAGCTAAAAACCTATAAATTAGATAGGATAGGACCCTAATATCTTTCTGTAGACCTAACCTAAATGACTTATTAAACCTAAACCTAAATCTTAGAAGTCATTTTATTATGTTTAAATCTTTAATTTAAACATATCCATATATCTATGACAACTTGACGCTTAACAAAGGGTAAAGGGGACAACAACAATGGAAAAAATTTAAAATTATGTTGATTGTACATAGGATGGGTTCAAAGATTGAATAAAATGAGACACTTAGGAAGGATAAACATGGATTAGGAACAAAATAGGATTTATCGTAACATGGCTATATGGAATAACATTTAGGCTATATACAATAAAAACATTACATTTAGGGTCTTTTAGACTTGTAGTTGTAGCCAATAGGTCTACATGAACTTAGTGACATGTTTAGGATTTTGAATGTAATACATGAGTGTGGTTGTAAACAACCTAGTTGTTATTGAATTTTTCTCTTTAATTGTCTTATTTTCAAAACCTCAAGGAAACATTTCTAACTAAATTGTCCACTCATTAATCATAACCTCTAGGATTAGGACTTCTATTGATATTCAGGGTTTGTGGACATGTAATATATTAAGTAACAATAGCCTGGCTAGTTAATTATTTTTAGGATTTTGATTTCTATGAACATTGCACAAATTTATAGGAAACAAAATCAACTTAAATTTTACCAAAATCTAGGTAATGGTACCATGGCCCTGGATGGATTGACTTTAGGCTATAAATTAAACTTTTAGGAATGATATATTAACTAAGATCATTTGAAATTGTGTAGACATACATACATACATGTATAGTAAAATAAGATTATAGGACTTGAAAGAAAAAATAATGTTGACTAGATACTTGGACATAAATTTTTATTCATGTCATTATTCTTAAATGTATAAATTTTGATTTTAAACATTTTCTAACATGTTTAAATTTTGAATGCATGTATATGTTAAATTAAATGTTTTAATGTATTTCTTAAACCACTCAAATTTATATATTTCCAATTTTTTAATTTATATGTATATGTATATTTAAACATATGTTGTGCATGAAATTTAATATATATTTTCAATTCCTAAATTTATTTTAATTATTTTTTGTAATTGCAGCTCTACTTGTAGACCTTATTTGTACACATGGCCGATCTAGCCCATGACACCCCCCCAAAAAAGACCCTCCCCCCCATGACCCCCCACCACCACCACTGCATGATGAATCTCATTTATGAGCAACAATTGATGAAAATATACAAACATTGCAAGAAAAATTCAATTTCTTGCAAATCCAAATGTAAACCCCTCCACCCATTTTATAGTTTGCATCTATGATGCAAACTATTGTTGATTTAGTGAGAGCTATCCACATGGATCTAGACACATTCCGCTCATGGCTGGAAGAGATGAGGCAGTTCTATGCAAATGGTCTCTCGTATAAAGAGATCAATGATTTACATATTACCAAAAATACAATTTCCCCATATTTCATTGATCCCTCCATAGGTGAACAAATACCACCAACTAAAAAGAGAATTTCAATCAAATGGTGCACACATTAACAGACAGATGATAATTTTTGGGATCGAGGGTGGATGGTCTTTGACCATCCACCTCATGCTAATTTTGAGGTTCCCTTTTATTTTCTAAAAAAATTATGGGTGGAGTTTGAGATGGGCAAAAAGTCCAATTATTTTGATATGAGATCTCATTTTAGGGTGTGGGTGGTGGAATGCCACAATATAGACCAGGGGTACATGTCGATCCAAATCAACGTTTTCCCCCTGCACCTATTGTCCCTTCTCCACCCTCTGTTCCTATACCCTTTCACTAGCAGACGGTCATCTCAGCACTCAGAGTGTTATCATTGCTCTCAGGAAACTTAACTGACCGAGCTACTCACTTGCCAGATGAAGTTAATCCTGGAGAGCCTACACAGCCTAGAGGAGCATCTGATGCTGGTCTTGATGCATCACCTAGATTGATGCCATTGTGGTCCACACCACATTATTGTCAAAATTGCCATCATTCATGTTTTGGTCCTACATCCTCTTCGGAGGAGGATTCCTTTTTGGCTACATTATTTGCTCCTATGGACTTGGTATGTATGACACATTTAATAAAATTAAAATTAATACAAATTAATATAGAAAAATTAAATATATATTAATAAATATATGTTCATGTTGATTGGTACAGATGACTCCATCAGCTGTTGCCACTTCATCATGGCTAGACCATTTAGTGTCAATGGCAGTAGAGTTGGGTAGACCTTATATGGTCGAGGTATAAAAATTAGGACCTCTAAAGATTATTTAATTGGATATATCTAATTTAATAATATATAATTTAATATAGAAATGTGACATTTTAATTTAAAGCATATGGGAGGTCTTGACACTTTTGTGTCAAACTAACCTAGTCATCCAGGACCAGTGGCAACATCATCTATAGAGGAACCTACTTCATATGCCATGGTTTGTATCTTAAAATTGTACATTTTTAGTAATTTCATGATTTTAAATTCATGTTTTTTAAGTTGAATTTATATATACATGTACACATACATATGCAGGATGAGATTAGTTTACGTGCGGGCTCAATTAATCCTATCATTGATGAGCCTGCACAGGTGCACGAGTCATCTCTCATATTTCAGGTCCTATAGTTAAATCCTATGTGATTTCAAAGTCTTTTGTATCATTCAACCTTGCATTTTGTATCTATACTCTAGAGACTAGAATTTATGTGTTTTATTGAAATACATGAATTGGCAACATAGACATTTAATCTATCATCTAAATCGACACCATCTATTGCACAGGAGCATGGCATGAGAGATGATGAGCCTGTTATGGTATGCTTAGACATTTTTAAGTTTAGATTTAAAAATTTAATTTGATTCTTTGGTTTTAAATATTTGATTTAACATTTAATTAAGATGTAGTTTTGACATTAAAATTGACTTGAAGCTTCCTTTTCTTGTACACAGCATGAGTTGCCCTCTTAGTCACATGGGACCAAAAGGCGGCTTGAAATGGATGATGATCAAATTTAGTGTGCACACATGTTTTAGATTGATGTCCATGGATGGTGGATGGCCATGATGATCATGTATTAGATTGTTTATTTCATGAAGATTTTATAACCATTTTAGTATTGACTAGACATATATGTTTTGTGAGTATTTCACTATTTTTACATGGACTATTATTATGTCAGTATTTATATCTCATAGACTATTTTATCTAGACTAGATTTTGCTATTTATTGAATTTCCACTATATGCATCTATATTCAAACTTTAATTTCATATATCTCATATTTAACACTTCAAATTAAATCATGTGTTTAATTACATAAAATTGTAAAATACTAATTCTAATTAGATAAGAGAAAAATTTCAATTGATTTGATTTATTAAACATTTATTAGATACAATCTCTAGGTTGGATAGTTATATAGACTAAATGTACCTACCTTAAAAAATTTAAAAAATAAAATGAAAATTAACTTTCTTGAACTAGAATAAATATGTTTGGATTTACATGAGTCAAATGTTGGGTCACTTGTGTTAAATTTTTATTAAGTTAAATATTTAGGAAAAAATTATTGATTAGATTTGTCAATCTAGTAACCATGTTTAATCAATTTATTTTTAAATCTAGATTAAACATTTCATAGATCAATACCTTCCCTATAAATTTACGAAAAGAATTTAAAGAAAATTAGAGACTGTACCCTTTAAATTTACAATTTGAGAAATTTAGAAAATTAGAGAAATTTAAGTCTACCCTAAATTATATCAAAAGAAAAATAGAGAAATTTACATGTAACCTAAATATCAAAAGAAAAATAAACAAATACCTGTAACTCTAAATTGTTTTATATATATATATATATATATATATATATATATATATATATATATATATATATATATATATATATATATATATATATATATATATAATAAACAATACTTGGTTCTATCTACTAAAACTTTTGAGATTTGCTTCTAGAATTTTGTAAAAAATAAAAATTATAATTTCTAAAATATATAATAAAATTAGCATTTTGTATGTAATTTCATCAAGAGCACTAAATAACAACTTAATCAATGCATTAGTTGGTTTAAATTCACAACTTCTATGTACAAGAAAAAGAGTTTCCCTTAGCTTCAAGAAATATAAATATTCTATACTGACAAGGCCAACCACGTGAAGGTGGAAGCTCATGTGGCCTCACCTAAGACCTAAGACACATGTATTCTAGTTCTATGTAGGACACCTAAGACACATATTGTATAGTATGTATCTAGATAAATTATATATAAACATATATAGTCTTTATAAATTATATATAGACATATATAGTATCTACCTAAGACACCTAGATTAGTTAGATTAAATGCCTTTTTTCTAGTCTCTATCTACCTAGTTGACATATAGAATACCTAAGACACAAGTAGAGACACCTAGACACATTTAATATAGTTCTACCTAAGACACGGGCTCTAGACACCCTATTACATGGTAGACCTAGTTGACATATCTAGTATCTACCTAATCCACCTAGATTAAATTATACCTTATTCTACTCTCTAAACAAGTAGTTGATTTATAGTATCTACCTAAGACGTGCCTAGATTCCATATTATATCTCTAGGTAGGTAGTTGATATATAGTATCTACATAAGACACCTAGATTAATTAGATTAAATGTCCTTTTTCTAGTCTCTATCTGCCTAGTTGACATATAGAATACCTAAGATACAGGTAGAGACACCTATTATATAGTTAAAACCCAAGACACCTAGAGACACCTAGATTTTATACAATGTTATTCTCTAAGTCTAGATCATCTAAGATTTTATACTTGACACCTAGAAGTTGAAGACTCTAGATATAAAACATGTGTAGAGATCATGACTGTGCAATAAGAAACAATAGATTTGAATCCTTTCAACACTACATGTGAAATTGCAAAAACAAATCTAGAGGTCAGGCCACAATGAAACGTATATAAAAATTTAGGTCTCTAGAGATCATTTTATTTAAAGATAGAATTTGTTAAGAAGTTCCATTGAAATTATAATGAAAGGAAAGAAATATTGAAGCATAAATTAAAATAATTAATATTATAGGTCTAGTGAATACCTGAAATAAAGTGTAAGTGAAATTTAACACCTTCTATGTTTCCAACCTCTATTATGACTGCAAAAAACATCTCCTACACCATGTAATGAAATATTAAAAAGTTAGAATGTGTCATGATATTTAAGAGAATTAGGAATATTAATATGAAGGCTAAGGGGATTTAAGAGGATGGATTAAGGGGAGATGCAATCAATTAGAGGAGATGACAATTTACCTAACATATAGAACATAGCAAGGGGATGGCTTAAGGGGAGTTAAGAGGAAGGCTTAAAAGAGGAGTTAAGAGGATGGATTAAGGGGAGATGGAATCAATTGTAGTATTTAAATGGTAAGGGTACATGCACTAACTTATATGATTTAGCTAGGGGGACGGCTTAAGGGGAGTTAAGAGGATGTCTTAAGGGGAGATGGTCCAATCAACTAACTTATATCATTTAGCTAGGGGATGGATTGAGGGGAGTTAAGAGAATGTCTTAGGGGAGATGGTCCAATCAACTATAGTATTTTTGGTAAGGGTACATGCACTAACTTATATCATTTAGCTAGGGGATGGGTTAAGGGGAGTTAAGAGAATGTTTTCAGGGGAGATGGAATCAACTCTAGTATTTTGGTAAGGGTGTGCTAAGCTATATCAATTAACTATATTGATGTTATTAAACTAAATCCTAAATTTACCTAAGTTATTTAACATAGCTAAGGGATGGCTTAAGGGGAGATGCAATCAATTAGGGGAGATGACTTACCTAACTTATGGAATATAGCTAATGGATGGCTTATGGGGACTTAAGAGGATGCCTAAGGGGAGATGCAATCAATTAGTTAAGTTATCAATCATATTAATCCTAAACTCACATCCTAGACAAAGGTTAAAAGTTGAAAAATTTATACATACATGTTAATCATTTAAAACATTTACTCCATTCTACCATCTGCATCCTCTCTTTTTGGTATTGCCTCTATGATTGCCTCATGCTCTTCCATAGAAATTGTCCATAATTCTTTTGTGACAGGTCTCCCTTTATATCTCACTAATTGTGTATTTGTTTCCACAATCATATGCGAATAGTGCAAAATTTTCTTATGTCTTTTATAATCTTCAAATGTAGGTATACCATTCCTCCTTATCAAATTTTTACGTAGCCAAGTGTCAATAACAACCACAACCTATTGGATACTCAAAGTTATCATCATCTACTCTAGGTTGTAACAACTTCTATTTTGCCTCAACACACCAAGCCAACCAATACTCAGTTTCCTCTTCATTACCCTTGGGTGAAACAATAGCATACACATGTCCTGCAAAAAAAAATTCAAATTCAATAAGCCACAAAAATATTCATACATACATATGTACAATTAAATATATATTTCCAAAAAAATGTATTGAAAAGAAATATTAAATGAATGTACCTTCTTGTACAAGGTCTAAAATATGCTCATAGTCATCTGATTCTTGCAAATGATTATCCTCCTCAAATGTTATCTCATTTTGATCATGTGTTTGTAGAGGTGTTAAGGACTTTTGTTGCCATTCTTCAACCCAATCTATATTTTCAGATGTTTCCCACTCACCTACGATACAAAACTAACAAAAATATGCAAGCTCCCTAGTCCATAGAGTCCATGTGCTTGCATTTGAACTCTTAAATGAATGTCATTTTGTTGATCCACTAATTGTATCACAATCAAATTGGGGAGGAATGTTTTCTTCTTCAACCAACCAAAGAAACCATTGAACTTTAGAGTTCTCACTTGATCTTGTAATCAATTTTGCATTACACCAATCCACAATTGCACGTGCATCTTAATAATTTGTTGCATCATGAAATTTTAGTTGCTCCCTAGAAAGAGCCCTTTTCACACATGCTCTAGCTCCATCATGTTCTCCTTTGACATGTCCAGCTTCAAAAAAACTCCAAATATGTTGGACATTGTTTTCTTTATGGACCCTACTTAACCACAAAAATATTCAAGAATTTTTGAATTGTCCTATACAATTGTCTCACCATATGAAATGTTGATTCATTTGGATTTTTCTTTCTTTTAAGTTGTCGTTAAATACTTTGAGACAATACTACACAAACTCTGATGAATGTAACTGGTTATCACTCACATAGAAATGGTACTCTTTCAAAATTTTCTTGTCATCTTCTATACTGTCAACTGCATGTCTGTACATACAATATGAAAAAATATGGCCACCTATACTGAGTTATAATATTGTGAGTGAATCTCCTCTTGTGGAGCAAGTGTATAGTTTTCTGCAAAGTCAACCACTGAAAGTATAGTTCCAATAGGAAATGTGTTCTTATATCTTTAGAATTGTTCATCAAGCCACTGAGCATATTGAGAATGTTTCACATATTTATACACAATCTTATTCTTGAACTCTATGATGAATGCATGTACACTACTTTGTTCTATGACTAACTCACAACGTTTTTTAGTTTTTCCATCCTTTAATGGATATTGAACATTGGTGAACCTCTTCACATCCACTAATTGTTGTCCAAAATCATGTGAACTACTTTCATGCATACATTATCCTAAAAACAAAAGGTTACCACATCTATTGCATTGTCCAGAAACACATGGTTTTGAAAAATATAATTGCCCATCAGTTGTTTCACAAAGAATACTTGTTATAAAATCCTTAACTATTGTCTAGGTGGCATATTAATACCACATTCTTGCATAATTTGGTTAGCATGTAAAGTACAATGTATGTATAAAAAAAAATCATAAAAATAATGAAATTCCACATGAGTTTTACAACAAGAGATTCGTTTCTTATTAATCTTGACATACCAAGGTTTGCATTTCTCAAATGATCTTTAACTTCTACTAAAATTTTCTATAACTGAATCATCTATAAATTTTCTATATAATTCTATTTGAATCATGTCTAAAAGATTTTTTGGATGAGGATCACGACTTTTTGACCTCACCCTTAATTTCAAAACATCCCTAGCATTTGATGAAACCCTTGTATTATTATGCCAATATTTTTCAATCAAAGACCTAATTTCATTGTTTAATTTCATATTAGACCTTGGGAGTCTACCACTAAAAGTCCAACATTGGATGATTGGATCCTCTTCAATACTTACTCTTCTCTTTGCTTCTCTTCTTAAGGCTATAGCATGCACATTTAAATATCCACTTGTTTTACATATCATTTTTCTGCTCACAACTAATTTATTAACTAAAGCAGTTGTTTTTGCTTGATGTGCTGCATTCTTATTCTTAGATCGACTATTTTTTCCTATAGAACCAATGGCATTAGCAACACTAGACATAACTTGTTCCATTGATTCATCCACCTTTTCAGATTTTACAAAAATGCCTATTTTTTTCATTACTTTTCTCAGTTTTGACATTCTCATCAATTGTAATACAAGTTGGCATTTAAATCCAACAGTTTTTCTATAAAAAAATTGTTTGTACAATCTATTTGCATGTGCTCAAATTTGTCTCCAAGATATCTTACCACAAAAATCCTTCAAAACATTACTTTCAATTTTTAAAAAAAAAACATTTTCATTTTCATGCATACAAGGGTTTTCATTTTCATTTTTTATTCTCTTGTTTGTACTAAAAGCATTTATCTCATCAATATTATATACAGCTTGCTTTAAATCTTTAATCTCATTATTATTCAATGAATTCAAAGACATGCCTAGATTCATTCTTATAGTTACATTTTCTATGTTCTTAACCTCTTCCACATTTGCATACTCTACATTCACTTCATCCAAATTGGTCTCTCCAATATTATCCTCTCCAATATTCTCCTCCTCAATGTTCTCCTCTTCAATAGTCATCAAACTGGATACTACATCATTCTTCATTTTTTTAATCCTCTCTCTCCTATCTCTTTGTCATTTTTCCTCTTTCTCTCGATGTGCTTCAATTTCTTCAACTATCATAACCTTCCTCTTCTTTTTTTGTTGACGTTTATTTGATCCCATGATTACCAAAATCTATTGGATCCATTCTTTAAAAATGTATGAAATACAAGTAGAAATAGATCCTTTGTTCAATATGATAGTTGTTTGATATTTGTTTGATCTCTCCAAGAAATTAAATCCTTCTAAAAATAGATTTCCTAATTCATTCAATCTTAAATTTTTTCTTATGATTGAATCCCTATAAAAATTGCATAAAATATGTTCTCTTGAGAGCTCGAATTAACACTTTGCATATAAAAAAGTCGCGGAATTCTTCACTGTCAGTGTATTGGTAAAAATGAATGTCTCTCAAGGAAATTAAATTCTTGTTAAAAATAGATTTTCTACTTCATTCCATCTAAAAATTCTCCTTATAATTGAATCCATGTAAAAATTCCATAAGATATGCCCCGTTGAGAGCTCAAATCAACACTTTCTACCTAAAAAAATAGTAGAATCTGTCACTATCGGCCGTACTGGTAAAAGGGAATGTTGCAGGGTTTCAGTTGTACTACCAATTTATTAAAAAATAATGGCTAAAATAGAAACGGGTGCCCATTTTAAAATGGGTACCCATTCTATAGAAAATAAAAATAAATGGGTAACCATTTCTTATTTTTTTAAATATCACACCCACAAATTTGCATTGGTTTTAGGCTTGGTAAAGGCTTAGAAACCCGATCCTAAGCCTTGGACCTGCAACTAAGAAGCCATGAAAACAATGGCAGAAAAAACCAGTTTCACCACTATGGCTGATGACTTTTTTTTCAAAATATTTTAACAAAATTAAAACCCATTGTAGATCTGAAATTCTAGTTTTCAATTATGTAATTTTTTTACTATTGAACATAATTTTTTATTTATTAATTATTTTCTAAACAAACTAACTCATAAAATTGAAATAACATAGGTTACTATTTTTTAATAACTTTTGATTTTGAAAGTTTCTTGAAAAAAAATTATGTCTAGCCAAACTAGACATCATTCTCTACATGATGAAAAAAAAAAATTTCACTGAATTGATTAGTTTAGCTTAAATTATGTTGGCCGTACACGAGGGGTTTTAAAAAACACTAATTAGAGACATTAAAAAATTAATAAAAAAATAATTTATCAAAAAATTACAAAAAAATATACTGACCAAAATTCAACATCTTGAGAATCTTTCCACAAAAGGAATTAGAAAAATATATTAATTTAGGTCAAATTATGTTGGCCATACACATGCATGCTTTTGCAAAAAATAGGGGACTTTTGAAAAGACACTTTCTGTACATCCAATAAAAAACCAACTTGCATCATCTGGGTATTAGAAAAAATTACATATTTAAAAACTAGAAACAAAATACTACATTTCTTATTTTTGCACCATCTTAATATTCTATGTGCAAGTGCTTCAAATTGTCACTCCAAGTATGACAAAATTTGAAAAATAAGAAAAACACTTCCAATTTTTGGCCAAAAATTGAACTCATCTTCTTGCACTTAACTAGTGTATGCACATGTGATGAGCTTTATGTGAAAGTTAGATGAAGCAATGAATGAAAACAACAGGATCCAAGAGTGACCTGGGTTGAAATTGGAGTGATCTAAACAGTAAAAGCTTATCACTCAAGAAGAAGTGAAGAAGAAGGAGTGCATGGGAATGCATGAGAATGCATGAGCTATTAATTAAAGATAAACTAGAGCTAATTATGCATGTATGGGTGCATAAAATAGTTAACTCCATATTTGGCATGAAAATTCATGCAAACAAGAAGAAAAATAGACAAAAATGGAGCTTTTTCGAGTTAGAAACTCAAGTTTTTCTACGGCTAAAAACATGGTAGGGTCTCTCCTTTCACCAGTCTAGTCACCTGGGGGGAGACCCTGGGTCACCCCTGGGGCGACCCATGGGAAACCCACTAAGGAGAGCACCTGGGTTGGTTTGCTGGGATATGGAAGAGAAGGAGAAAAGAAAGTGATCTACCTCCTAAAACAGGTTAGTCATCTCTGAAAATCTAAATCTCCACTTACAAAGTAGGATAGATCCCAATGGGAGATCTAGAAATAATAGGGGGAGATTTAGATTGGTTGAGTGAAACTAATAACTAAATGTGGGAGATGGCTAGGGGGGCCTCTAAAAGGCTTCTAGTGGGTGGAGAAGATGAAAAACATTGGGGAGAGGTGAAAACTCTCCTACAAGATGCATACAAGGCTTAGGAATAGGGTTGCAAGCATAGAAAACACAAATCGACAAGTGTCAAAAAGTGTCGACAATAAAGAGAGAGAAAACAATAAAGGGGAAATAACACAAGACAAAAGAAATGACATGTCATCAAGAGGATTGTTGCTGAGAGGATGTTATTTCACACTTACATGTACATGACAAGGATTAAAAATCATCATAGGGGTCATCATGGAGGTTGTGCATGATTTTTGTGCTTACATATTTGCTCCCTCGGGGATGGTAGTCTACATGAAAGGTAGGTATCATTCCCAAACTAGGCCTTACCTGTGGTTGATTTTCCTGCAATTCTACCTGCAATAACTCGTTTTAGTCAGGCATTTGGATATATCAAAACAAATAATGAAAATTGAAATGATGAACTTACCATAGATCCTGAGTGTTCGACTAGTTATTTTCCTTTGTTAGTGAGACCTTTAGGAATGAATGCACAAGGGATGCATAAAAGAAATTAAGCTAAGGAAGAGGAAATAGCAAGCAAATTAGTGAAATTCAAGTGAATTGGTGACGAAATTGATCATATAAGCATTTGTTGGGTAGATATCACCTAGGAGATTGCGAAGATGGTCAGGCCACTTCTTCTGCCACTGAGAATAAGGTACATAAATAGTGAAATACTCTTCTCCAAACCCTAGGTTAAATTTTGTGAAAAAAACTATTAAAGTTGTCTGTTGCATTGTCGTTGTTTCATCATTTAGAGCAAGATTGGTATTTCATTTTCTAAAATTAGCCAAGAAATAGAGTTTTCAGAGAATTTTAGATTGGGGGATCTCCACACAAAGTCACCTCTTTTTCTAGGCAGGTCACCTGAGGGGAGATCTACTGAGCAACAGGGTCACCCAGGGGTAGATCTGGCTGACAACAGGGTCACCTGGAGTGAGATCCTGTTGACATCTGGGTCTCCCAGGAGAAGATCTAGACTAATGAAAGGGGCGACCCTGACTGATCACTTTTGATTAAAATTTGATGCCTTTTGACATTTACTTCACTCTATTTTAATCTAAATTGACTACTGTATTCATCTGTTTATTGTATTTTTATGGTTTATACACTTTTTTTGGATGATTTTCTTTAAGTTTTATGATATTTAGGATTTTTGCGAGTTGAAGAGTTCTAATCGAAGGTTCTTTTCTGATTTGTAGGATATGTGAATTTGATGGAATGCCTGTAGAGAGCAGTTGTGGTTCTCACAGATGTTTGCAACACTGAGTACTAATGAGCTAGCCATTCTAAGGATAGCGAGCTTAGCTAGAGTTTGTCACGTGCCAATTGTTCATCCTATAGCACATATTTGTTGTGATACCCTGACATATTGGGATGCAAATAGGAACACCTTCAAGTTCCCGTAGGTTTCAGGAGAGTGGACCATAACTTTGATGTTTACTGCATTCTAGGGGTTCTTGTGAGAGGACACCCTCTTGTCCTACTAGCTAGCAAGTCCTTCAAGGACAAGGCTTCTTGGGCATAGTTCATGGGAGTGAGTCATCCCGAGGATTAGATAGGTGTTTATCTTACCTCTATGCCATGATTTCGCATTCCTCATCTGAGGAAGTTTCTGATTGGTTTGATTGCATCAAGGCTGTCTGGAGACAAGGCCTTAGCTCACTTGAGATGGTGTTGGGCACCAATTATACATTGTCTTGAGCAAGGTAGAGTCTACGCTTGGGGGCCAGGCATTTTGGCCATGGTATATAGGGATTTCTATCATATTGCACGACACGGGATTATTTCTTTTAGCCATTCCTCCTTGATTGACTTGGATTTTTTAGCACATTAGGCTTTATTAGAAACTTGTTCTAATTCCTGATAGATGATTATTGAGAGTAGCTAGATGGGTTTAGGTGGGCCACTTTGATACTTCTTTATGTGTTGTGGTCACTCTTACTGATGCAAATTTGATTTTCGATCCTTACCTAGATATGGAGAGAGCATGGTTACATGATGATGAGATCAGGGAGCATTATCGTGGTGTATCAGAGATTTCAGACTGTAATGGTCTAGTTAAGGCTCACCATGTTGAGCATGTCCCACAATAGTTTGGCTAGGACTTCCCTGAGGAGTTACCCACAGTGCCCACTTACTACAAATCTATCTAAGAGATGGGTGAGGTCAATCAAAGGACGGTTACTTGGACCCCCTTGACTCCTAGAGTCTTCATTACCAGAGTTTCCAGGACTTTGAGAGGAGGATAGAGGGGAGGGAAAGGGACTCCTTCCTGAGCATTGATTGTGGTTGAGGATTTAGACTCCACTGACGAGGACTATGTTCTTAATGGGGAGGATTCGTCAGACAAGGGGTCGATAGAGGGTGTACATGATAATGGTTCAGATGATGTTGATGATTCTCTTGAGGGTCCATTCGAAGTTGCTAGACCTCCTCACCCTAATGAGGTGATGCGGCAAATCGACCTTGCCTAGCAGCCTAGTAACCCACGTAAGTCTAGATTTGCTTTACTATTTTTGCATTTTGTCCTTTCTTTTCTCTTTCCTTTTCGTCAAGAACTAGCACATTTTTCATCTTTTGGTTCACTTTGTAGGCAATGTTGAGGAGTGGAGGGCTTTTGTTCATGAGGTCAATATTAGCTTGGTTGCCCCCTTCACTAGGATGACTCAGGAGACACTCTTGACTAATCCTAGTGTGCCACCTACTACTACATGACACACTGACATTTTGGCTCCTCCTTATCATGGATGCCAGGCGAGTGCTGATTTGAAGGCCGATAATCTCATCCTTAAGGGTGAGAATCAAGTGCTTCGCGAGATGGCTCGCCCTAGATTTGTACAGTGAGATATTAATGATGCACTCATAGCAGGGTACCTCACTCCCATAGATCTCATGGAGCTACTAGTGGCACACATAGGCAGAGGAGTAGGAGTCCTAAGGGTTCTGTTAGAGTGAATCACCCTTGAGTTCACCTTGTCTTTCTTTGAAACCGTGCCCCCTTGCATGAAGAGCCTTTACTTTCCTCAAGAGCACTTTTGTCTTAGCTCTTGGTCCTTGTATACATGTAAACTTCAGATATATCAATGATTTTGTCTTTTTATGGTTTTCGCTATCATATGGGTACTCATCTCTTGTGCATTTTGGAGGTTTAAGAACTCTTTGATTATGTTTTTGACCTTCAAATCTAACAATGCAAGTACGATAACAATGGCATGTTTTTTGTAATTTTTTTGACATATAGATGAAATGCAGATGCAAGAACACAAGGGATGCTTTAAATGAAACTTTTAATTTTATGGAATGTCAAGAGTCGTGACATTGACCTTATTGCTTTAGGACTCTTTTTCTATTTTTGTTATGAATGCAATGTGAAACAAACAATATGACTACTTTTTAATATGATTTTCAATTCAGGGGATTACAAGTTGTCCTGATATAAGAGACCTATTCAAGGCTATGAGATAAAAATTTAGAACTTGAGTGGGGAACAAGAATGAAATGGAGTGTTTCTAAATTTAGGCTTTGTTAAAAGGCTAAACATTGATCCTTATCTAGATAAGACAATCTGACAAGCTTTCAACTCAGACAAGTAACAAATTTTATTGATGTTCGCTAGACTTAGATCATAGATAACAAGCAAGATAGACCCAGGATAAAGGATAAATGGGAAAGAACTAGGGTCCCTAGATAAAAGATGATCCTAAAGACTACTAGACTCTTGGCTTTGCTTAGCTAGTGCATGTGTGTGCTTTGTACCTTTCTCTTTTATTTCCTCTATTAGAATGTCACCCTTGAAGCTTCGAGCTTAGGCTGATCTCCACCGAAGAGTACAGACATTCAACAATCTTCTCTCTTTCACTCTTTTTTTTCAAATCTCTTTTTTTTGGTATTTTCTAGAATGCCTGACTTGATTTTCTCAGTTTTTTGGATTTTGACTTTTTACGAAATGAATGCTTTCAGAACATTGGATATGTAGTAGTTTGATCTCTCAATAATCACTTTTCTTAATACTCTTATTTTGATCACCCATTTTCTTTATTCACTCAGATTTTAGATTGCTTCCTTCAAAGTTTTGATCCTCCTAATGTTTTTGACTAGGAAAGTTAAGGGGCTGAGCACCACCTAAAGTTTTTGTAATCTAGTCGAACTTCTCTTCTACTAGGGAAGAATTGGGAAGGTCTACTTGCAAGCTTCCATTGAACACTATAGGTTTGAATACCAACTTTTCTTAGACTTAACATCTTGGCTCATTAAGACTGGGATCAGTGTAAATCTAAGAGCTAGGCTTTGATTAGAATCACTGGGAATGAAAAGGGATAAGGTGATTGTGAAAATGGGGAATCTCTAGGAACTGAAAGGATCATGTATACCTAGGAAACCTTAGACTCCTTACTAAAATGAAAATAATATAAGAGCAAGTCATTCACTGTAATGCAAGATGAACAAAATGATACTGAAATGCAAGAAACAAAATTCTTTTTGACATTTTTTATTTTTATAATTTTTTTTTGTATTTGTGGAATATTTGATTTTTTGGTATTTTTATGTTTTATGAATTTTATTATTTTTAGACATAGTATTTCTTGAGGTGAAAGGCATTGATTGTTTTGCCAAATTCCTATTGTGCACAAGAGATAGGTATAGTTTTTGACATCTTTTTTAACTATGTAAGGACCTTTCTAGTCCTCTATGAATGTTCTCTTTCATCTTCTCTTTTTGTTTTTCATGTTACCTCTTCTTAGGACTAGTTCTCCTACTCTATAGGGTTTATTGTTTGATTCTATTATTTCTAGCTCAGTGGTTTCTCTTGGTAATGTGAGAGGAAGTATGTCTTGGAAAGCTTGTTCATGGGAGGAGTCCAATATAGGACTCCATCACACCTTAACAATTCCATCAGCATGTCAAATTGTTCTTTCATGTAAATTTTCATGTCTTGTCTACCTTTAATGTTTAGTAAAAACTAAAATAATTCCAAGGGAGTTTGAGGTTCCCTTTGCTCATTAGGAAGAACAAAGCTTATACTCGTCCTCCCATTAGGCTTAGGCCTCAAATCCATAGAGTATCCAATATAACTTCCTAGCAACTCAAAGATGATAGGATCATCAGTGCCAACTGACACACCCATTTTCCATTCTTTATGAAACATACCCTCACTCTCTTCATCTTCATCTAGGAGTCTCTCAACCATTTCAATTTACATTAAGGGTGCTTCCCATTCACCAAGCTCATTTGATTGCACTGAGGCAAAAGTGGTGGGTTGCACTTGTGGTTGAGATACCATGAACATTCTTGGGAGAACTCCTATTGCATTGGTTGATTCGTTATCAATAGAATGTACGTCCTTCATTGCTGTCAATGGTCTATATGACTCTTCTGTTGGTGGGAGAGGTTCATATGACTCACTTTCTTCTGGTGTCTCAGGGACATGTGATTCATTCAAGGGTGACAGAGGAGTGTAACTCTCTGTCATGTCATCTTCAAGATCTAAGAAAGCGTGAGAGTCCACATCTCTCAAATCTAATGTAGTTGTTTCAAACACTGGACCTTTAGTTCTATGAGGTTTCTCCCCTATGCAAGGGAAGAGTTTGTAGGTAGATTGGCTACTGATCATTAGGATTTCCAGAGGGAATTGGAGAGGTCCATCTTTCTCCATCCACTCCATGATATTTACTGCTTTCTCTTTGGGAATAACCTCTTTTTACTTTGTTAATGCCTCATTTTCAAGAGCTTTCATCTCTGTATTGTTTATTGTCTTTTCTAGAGTTTCCATTCATTTGATGCATATTGATTGAGGCGTAGAACTAGGAATAGATAATTTGTTTGTAGGAAGTTCATAATCTATGGGGATGCCTATATTCTTTCTTAATGTATTCAATTTTAGCATACTGAAAGGTTCTGGATCCCCTTTCGTGACGTATACCTTCCCCAAATGTAGGAATCAAACCTCTTGAAATAAGGTAGATAGCACAGATTTCATCTTATGTATCCATGGTCTTCCAAGGAGAAAATTATATCCTGTGTCCTTGTCGATGACATAAAATGTGGTTGGGACAGTCTTAGGCCCTAGAGTTACAGGAAGTGTGATCTTTCCTATCATAGCAACCTTTAGATTATCCTACCCACTGAAAGTGTCTCATGAAGCAGTGATAGTAATGTGCCTATAACCCATTCTCTCTAGGAGAGAGAATAGATCTATGTTTACTACCACTCTATCATGTATTAGTTTCATTTTGATGCAGGTATCATAGATCCATACTTGCAAGTACAATGCAGGGTCTCCTTTCTTGGTTAATTTTGCCTCAGAAGGCATTTGCTTTAGGTTCAAGAAGAAACTTGGGTCTTTGAGTTCAGAGTTTGATGGGCTTATGTCAAAATCCACATGGTTGATTTGCTTGCTAGGTGGAGGAGTAATTTGGTCAAGATACTTCAACCCTATTGCTTTCAATAGTGTTGAACGATGTGAGGGGAATTCCTAAGAAGATCAATGAACGATATGTGTGCGTAGGTTTTCTTTAAGTCTTCAATGAGCTCATAGCGACCAATAGGCATTGGTATTGGTTCAACCACCAAGACAATGGTTCTGTGCATTTCCTCTTGTTCATTCTCAAGATCTCCTTCCTCTTCTTTGCTATGTAGTATTTCAACTAATACCTTCATCCTAGCTTCCCCTTTCTTCCCTAACTATGGTGGGATGTCAGTGTTGCTACCTTGGGCTACTTCATTTTGATTTGATGCCTCTATATCTTTATCCGTGGGAAATGGGTCTTGATAGATTCTCATGTTAGCATTCTATGGAGCTATTAGGGCTTGGGTTTGTTCTATGCCCTTGTTATCCAGCATGACTTCCTACGGGTTCAAGAACATTTCTATGAACAACCATTGTTGGTCTTCCGATAATCTCTCTATGATTCTATTATACTCTCTACTAGATTCTATGCCATGATCCCTTGTTCTATGAAAAGAACAAAATTGGTTGTACTCATATGGAGGCCTTTTGTACCTTCCATCATTTCCATTTCCATTATGATTCCAACTCTAATAGTTGTCCCTAGGGTAGTATCCATTATTTTTGGGGTGATCAATCACATTAACATTAGAAGGGTAATAGTCTCTTCCATTATAATCGTCTCTTACTTTCTTAATACGGGGTTGATCTGTCACCCCATATGTTGTTGTATTTTTGTTATTTTTAAGAATCTTGATGACAAGAGCATTGTTTTTAGTGTCTTCCCTTGTTAACATTCCATTTGTCCCATAGACCTTTCTGCCACTATCAATGGCAGCTTGATCTATCCTCAAAGTACTTTCCAATGCTTCTTCATAGGATTTATATGGTAATTTCTAAATGTATTCTCTTGTGTCTTTGTTCAAGGCATGTAAGAAAAGATTGCATAACTCGCGATGGTCCATGTTTGGGGAACTGGTTGAGGAATAGAGGACTTGTCTCCATTTGGTAACAAAGTGGGCTACAAATTGTTTGGCTCTTATTTCATGGTCAGGAATTCTCTGATCCATATTTTGACAAGTTTGTTCATATCAAATGCCATGACAAACTCTCTGATTAGTTGTCTGAATGAGTGGATTTAAGCTTTTGGCAAATGATAGTACCAATCTAGAGCTATTCATTCGAGGTTCTTTGGAAAGATTTTAGCGACAACCACATTCCAAGGGAAGAGTTCTCTTATTGCAGTGGTATATAAGCTTTGATATGGGAATTTGGATCACCCTCTCCCTTGAACTTTGGGAGATCAGGTAGTGGTCGAGACAACTGAACACTTCTTACATTTGAATTGAGTGATTCTTTTAAGTACTCTAGTTATGTCCCATGAAAGGAACTTTGCGATTAAGGGGGTGATAGCAACAACCCCGTAGGAGGGTTTTGGTAACCCACCATCTGATTTGTTTGATTTCCCAACATTGTTGGATTGTTCTGAGTAGGAGGATTCCCATTCAGACACGTATAATTACTTGCATTTCTCAACTAATAGTTGAGATAGAGGGATTCTAAGATGCCCCCTGGTCTTGTTCATTTCAAATGTTGTCATAGGACTTTTGTCTTCTTTCAGGAGCAGCTTGTTCTACTTCCAAGGTTCTAATCCTCTACACTAGAGTTGTGATCAAGACTACAGGAGTGTTAGCTCTAGTTGCTTCCTCATTTCTAGGGTTTTCTCTTCGAGTACTGTCATGGTGGTGTGCTTTTTCTTGCATAGAATTATCTCTTTGTTATTCTCGCATAGAAAATTTTAATGCCTCTTGCAAGTGTCTTTCTAACCTTTTTACTTCCTCATCAAGATGAGTACTAGAGGTACTTGTGGAAGGTTGATTGGGTCAATGTTGTTCTGGTCTTAGTTGAACTCTCCTAGCCTTATGAGGTGCATTTGGTATGGCAGGATTGTGTTCCCATGTAGTGTTGTTAAAAGACAAAGAACACTTGGGTTCTCTTTGGTATTATTCATAGTCAAAATTTTCGTAATCATAGCAGTTTGTGATCGGTGCATCTGGGTGAGGCGACACATACCTATCAAAGGAAGGATTTCTGGTTCTCTAGAGGGAATATTCCCTAAATTTAGTTCAAGCTCTGTCATATTTGAGGGTGCCCTAAACACCACAGAATAAATGGAATGAATGATGGCAAAGGTGATAGAGTTTAAAGCAACGGAAGCGGCTATGAAGAATAAAGTGAAAATTATTGAAGATTATTGTTTTGAAGTGTTGAATGTTTTTTTTTTTTATGTGATCTATGCATTTGGAACATGAAAAGCATAAACAAAAGTTTTTGTGCTTCGTGTTAGGTTCACCAAAATATCTACGCACAAAATCATGACATCAATGGCCTAGGGCTGTCGAGTTAGATTTTGGCGCACACATGGACCCTTCCCTCCTTGCCATGGGGCAAATCACCACATGACTCTCTCTCTCGTGGAAGTAGCCAATCAAGAGGAGGTAAGACACAAGGGTGGTCTAGCTTGTTGGTGAGTTAGACTTCATGGAGAGGGCTTGACATGTCCTGGGGCTTATCTTGTTGTATGCTAGTGTAGATGTGTTGTTCAATGATCATGGTTGTAAAGATAACTGTACGACCCAAAGGGTCACTAGTCACTATTCTCCTATTAGGATTTCTGATATTCCACCTTTGTGTAGCTAAGCTATTGTTCTCATTGATTGTCTATTCACGTTGGTGTTCTCTTTCAGACTGTTGTATGGATTCTTGTTGTATTAAGAGTTTTCTAAATGCTTATTGTTGTTGGATGACTAGTGGGTCTTGTTGTGGTCTCAGATGGATTTCCTCTATCTCATCGAGGATCACCCTCACCCACTCACCTCTTAACCCTTAGCACATTAATGAGCCAAGATAAGAGATAGGTGTTTGTGAGCTAACCTTAACTTGACTTTGGGTTTGACTTGATCTAAGGTTTGATTGTGTGTTTACTTTGTTTGACTTTGTGATGGAATAAAGGGTTTTGACCAATGTTTGACTATGGTTGACCTTGTGATGGAATCAAGGGTTTGTGAATTTTTTGAGTCTCTAATGTTTTTGTTCTTTTTTGGGTTTTTATGAATGCAAGAATAAATGAAATGCAAAACTTTTTTGTGCTTTTTTAATGTTTTTGGAATTGAAGATTCTTTTTTTCTAATCTAGGAATTGAAAGATGTATGCAAGCTATAATGAATTTACCTAATGCAAAGTAAACTATATTTTGGGGGTTTTCTAAATATTTGGAACAAATTAATCTAAGAAAAGGGAAAATGAATTAATCTACAAACTTTAAAAGAAAATCACTCTAATAATGCAAGATCTAACTATTCTATCAAGGACAAAGCAACAAGATTATCGATCCCAAGAGCAATTTTAGTTACCTAATTACTATGAATTGAAAGAAAGCATAAAGGTACCTAGAGACACATGAGCCTCCACTACCCCCAGAAATCCTTGTGATGGCAACCTCGTATCCTCTTGTAGCAGTGGGGAATCCTCTTGGCAACAAGATGAAAATGGAAGCAAAAGAAGCTTTTGAAGCTTTGCAAAAAGAGCTTGATGAGATCTTTGTTGAGCATTATGGCTTGATATGAGTAGCACACGGATGCATGATGAGCTTTATGTGAAAGCTAGATGAAGTAACAAATGAAAACAAAAGGATCCTATGTCTTGTATGAACATGAGAATGTCGAAGGTGGAGAGCAATAACTTGCAAGAGTTGTGTGCACAAATGAAATTACCTACCTTTGTGCTTAAGGGAGGGTAGTATTTATAGGTTAGAGGGATAAGAGGTTAAGAAGAAGAATATTTAACTCAATTTAATTATAGAATTAACACACATGATGCAAGAGTGATCTGGGCTAAAATTGGAGTGATCTACCAAGTAAAATCTTATTACTCAAGAAGAAGTGAAGAAGAAGGAGTGCATGGGAATGCATGAGAATGCACGAGCTATTAATTTAAGATAAATTAGAGCTAATTATACATGTGTGGGTGCATGAAATAGTTAACTCCATATTTGGCATGAAAATCCATGCAAACAGGGAGAAAAATAGGTAAAAATGGAGATTTTTCAAGTTAGAAAAGAGTTTTCATGGTTAGAAACATGACAAGGTCACCCAAGGGTTACCCCCTTCACCAATCTGGTCACCCGGGGGTGACCTTGGGTCGGCCAAGCCCATGAGCGACCCACTAAGGAGAGTACCTGGGGTAGTTTACAAGATGGGAGATGGAAGAGGAGGAGAAAAGAATGAGATCTACCTCTGGAAACAAGTTAGTCACATGTAAAAATCTAAATCTTCACTTACAAGGTAGGATCTCCCAATGGGAGATCTGGAAATAATAGGGGGAGAGTTGGATTGGTTGAGTGAAACTAAAAATCAAAAGTGGGATATGGCTAGGGGGACCTCTAGAAGGACTCTAGGGGTTGGAGAAGATGAAAATACTGAGGAGAGGTGAAAACTCTCCTACAAGATGCATACAAGGCTTAGGAACATGGTTGCAAGCACAAAAATTGCAAATCAATAAGTGTCAAAAAGTGTCAAAATGCGTCGACAATAAAGAGAGAGAAAACAACAAAGGGAAACAACACAAGACGAAAGAAATGATACATCACCAAGAGGATTGCTTCTGAGAGGATGTTATTTCACTCTTACATGTACGTGACAAGTATTAAAAATTATCATTGGGGTCCTTGTGGAGCCTATGTGTGATTTTTGTGCTTGCAAAACCAAGCAACCAAAACAAAACAACACACAACAACAAATAGAAATATCTTTTATTCACTTGCAATTAATACATTATAGCAAGAGTACAATGGTATTCATACATGCACTAGTCTAAGCCTTACAATCATTCTAATGGTTAGATCAAACTATCCTAGCCTTCTTGTGAAAACTTAAAACAATCTGCCATAAAATATGAAATCTACAAAAGAAGCTACAATAAAATCCAAAAACTCACTATGGAGAAGATTGCCTCAAAAAGAAAGAAATTTCAATTTTAAATGTAAAAGAGGCATCCACCACACATCCTCATATGAAGTGATACATGTCATCCTCTTACTAGCTCTCTAGATTGGTCATACAGGTGGTTAAAACCATTTTTATCACTTTCTGGGTACTTTCAGGTAGTGCAGCAGAAAAACATGACCCATCGGGATATTGTTGGATTTTATGGGTCATTGTCATATTGCGAGATTTTAGGGATCATTGGCATATTGTAGGATTTTACAGGTCATCGGCGTATTGTGGGTTTTCATGGGTCATCAGAATATTACAGGATTTCAAGGGTCATCTGCATATTGCGAGATTTCAGGGATCATCTACATATGCAGGATTTCAAGGGTCATCTACATATGTGGGATTTTAGTGGTCATTTGCATATGTGGGATTTCAAGGGTCATCTACATATGCAAGATTTTAGGGGTCATCTGCATATTCAGGATTTCAAAGGTCATCTACATATGTGGAATTTCAACGGTCGTCTGCATATATCTTGATGGCAAGGAAAGTTCTACATATCCTATTGACACTCAAAGTTCTGCCTAGTCATAACTTGCTTAATTTTTCTCAGAATCTCAAAATTAAAATTTTGGACACCCATTTGGCTCCTTAACAAGTTGAAGTCATCATTTGTACATGAGCCAATTGGAATTTCTTAGAAAACTTGATCATCAACTCCTACAACACAACAAGAAGGAAACAAACAAGCAAGAAAACAAAGAAACATTTTTTTTCTCGATGAGGATTGCTTATGCATCTAGATGCTCCTTCATTAGACACATCAAGTAATTGAAATGTTCCATGATTTGGAAACTCATGAACATTTTGGCAAGTCTGGAACCAGAATTCCATACTTGTCTAGCTTTGCAACACTCAGCTAAGAAGCTTCATCTACAGTTTTATTCTTCCATCGAACTAGGTATTCCATGTAGTCCTTTCCTCTAGTCTTCTTAGTAACTCGAGAGTTAATAAATATGTCTACTTCTTCCATCTTATTTATAGGTAACTGATCTAACCATCCTTGTGCATTAGACAAACATAAGTGTGTACCCCCTTCTAAGCTTGTCTCTCCTTCATGCAACTTGTATAGATCAAAAACATTGAAAATAAGAGATATGCCTATCTCTACTGGTAGCTCAATCTCATAGACATTGGATGAGAACTTCCTCAACACCTTGCATGGGCCTATTTTCTTGAATTTCAACTTATTATATGTTCCTTGTCGATACCTTTCTTTCCATAAATGTGCCAAAACTAAGTCACCTACTTGGAATTTGTGTTCCCTCCAATGCATATTAGCATGTTCATTGTATTTGCTGGCAATTTTCTCCAAATTTTCCTTCACCTCCTTGTGAACTTCATGAATGTATTCTACAAAATCTTCTGCTATAGCACTCTTCTTGTTCAAATCTGCACTATCTCTTAGCTCATCAACACTACTTAGGTTGCACCCATAAACTATTTGAAACGGGCTCTTTCCTACACTTATGCTCACTAAATTGTTATAAGCAAATTCTGCTTGTGCCAAGATAAGATTCCACCAAACATCTCAACAAGTTTCCCAAACTTCTAGAACAAATCACAACCTCGATATGTCCATTGGTCTAGGGATGATAGGTTGAATTGAATCCTAATTCACTACCCATCTTCTTCCATAATGTATGCTAGAAATGGCCAACAAACTTGGTGTCCCTATCTAAAACTATGCTCTTAGGTAGTCCATGCATCCTAACTACCTATTTGAAAAAAAATGTAGCTATGTTGGATTCATCACTAGTCTTCTGACATGTCATGAAATGAATCATCTTTGAAAATCTATCCACTACAACAAAAATTGAGTCATTACCTCTCTGTTTTCTAGGTAATCCCAAAACAAAACCCATATTTAGGTGCTCCTATGGTCTCTTGAGTATAGGAAATGGCTATTATAGTCCTGTGTTTTGTCTTTCTTCTTTAGCATGTTGGAAAATTCTGTAGCCTTGTACCAGTCTCTTCACATCTGCACTTATTCTAGGCCAAAAATAACTTTCACTCAGTTGTGCTAATGTCTTATCTACTCCAAAATGTCTACTCAAGCCTCCACTGTGTTTTTCTCTTATTAGATTCTCTCTCATTGAACCTCTGGGTATACACAATTTTTGTCCCTTGAACAACAAGCCATCTTGGATGAAATACTCCAACCATGGCATCCTATCTCCCTCCACTGGACTTCTACTAGCTATCCATGCTTCATTAAAATCAAGATCATTAGGATACAACTCCTTCATTGTATCAAAGCCAACAACACTGATCCTTAACTCGTTCACCAATAAACATAAGTAAAATCATGCATGGGAATTATATACATGTATTGTTCAAAACTAATTTTAGTTAGCTAAGGATAATCAATTGTATGTGTAATTTCCAAATGAAAACAAAATGAAAAGGAAATTAGAATATGTTGTGGCATATTCTCTTATGCCAAAATAATTTGTAGAATTAAAGATGTAATTGGGCTTGCCACTGTCAAAGAGGCTCTCTCTCAAGGAGCATTCATTACACTTGTAGCCAGAAGCTCCTCTATATTGGTGAAAGTAGCCGAAAATCTTGCCAAAGATGGTGGTACCAGACATAAAATATCAACCAAGGTATGACTTATTCATTCATTTTAATCTGATCTAAAGACTTAGAAATCTTGATGTTCAATCTGATTTTTATTTTTTTAACAGGTTGTAGATGTGGGTGTGTATGAAACTTTGGCAAAGGCAATAAAGGAATCTTTTGAATGGAGGACAGTTGATGTGTTGGTGTGCAATGCAGGTATGGAAAAAATTGGACTTCTGGATGAGGCCAGGATTGAAGACCTACATGACACCATTCAGACTAACTTGATAGGGGTTGTCAATATTCTGCATATTGGGATTCCATTGATGAAGTAGAGGAGTGCACAAACACCCATGTCTATTATTCTCTTAAGTTCCCTATCAGGATAGGTATGTTAAACTTAAAACTTTTTGTAGGCTTATTACTCATAAGTTTTTAAGCCTTCATCATGGACTTATATGCATGCTTTATTCCATAAATTGTGATTGTCAGTTGAAAGTCCTAGTTAAGGCCAAAGCATTATGAAGCCAGCATATAGATTATGGCTATTTAATAGGATTTATAAGCCAGCCAAGAAAGCATGTGTTTTGCGGATGTTTAACCTTTTAATCATTGTATTTTTTATCTTTCTTCCTTAATTATCAGGATCCAAACAAGTTATCAACTTTTCACCCTTTATTAGTTTTTCAATTGTTTGTTTAAGAATAATTTTTTTTTTTGGGTTTGTGTGTTGTTCTTTTGGCAACACATGGTGTATGGTAGCTTAGTGTATACTGCAATCTAACATGCTCTAAAAGGACTCAAAGAAACTCTCAAGTTGAATTGATGCCTTATAACATCTAAATTAGCATAGTCTTTCCAAGGTCTGTGGAAACTCCCATGCTTGATTACTATAAGTAGCTCCAATTTTGTCTCTCATGCTTGATTATATAATATGATTTAAAAGGTTGATGTTTTTTTTTTTTTTTGGGTGCCTAGTAAACTTTTTTTCATGTGACCGGTGATGATGGCACGACATGCCCTCGAGTACCATGGGGGTGGGGGGAGACTAGACCTCGTGACCATCTTTACCACAACGGAATTACTTAGCCAATCGAACCAGGGCCCCCGCCCTAATTTAAAATGTTGATGTTAAAAAAACCTCAGAGAGTTATATTTAGAAGCAAACATTACATTCAATTCATTATTAGTAGAAAATATTTTTCTAATAAAACTTTTAATACATATTTCAAATGTTATTTTTGTTTTGGACCATATTATTTATCCATCATCAAGATAAGGATTTTTTTAGATTATGGGATAAGAGCTCCTTGATCTACATGTAATACTTATTCAAATGATATAGCACAATAACATCTATGAAATTCCCAATTGAATCTTTAAAAGCCTTTATAAGCCAAATCAAACAAAACAAAAAACAACTTCAATCCTTAGTTAAAATATTAAAAAATCTGAATACAAGCAACAATCACAGGATAACCCTCGCCACTTCACTAGAGTTGATTATTTCTCATATCGACTCAGTTACAAAGAAAATCACCAATTGGAAGGACTATAGGGAGTGTCGACAATTCTACATTGATAAATTATCATACAAACAAGTCAAAGATAAGAAAATTTCCAAAGGTGATCTATGTGCACTTTTCATCAATCCTAGAACACAACAACCATTACGTGGGAGTTGCAAATGATTCCCAATTGATTGGTGTGTGAATGAATAAATATCCCAAAACTTTTGGGATAGATGGTACATGGTTTTTGATGACCTCCCTTGTAATAATAATGAGGTCCCCCAATATTTTTTGAGGAAACTCTATTGTGAGTTTATCCACAAGGACATCCCAAACTACTTTGACATCTGGGAGTTCTAGGATAGAGGGTAGAGAGCATGCACATCGTGCCCAGAACCATCCATTGAGACCCATTATGAGGCCACAACATGTCTCACTGCTTCAATTTTGAAGGAGAGTGTTGAGGTAGAGATGTTGCAATCCCTGAGTTCCTTCACCTAGACTTTAGCATTGCATGGCAGTGAGCTTTTGTAGGCTAGAGAGGGTGAGAGAGGTATGTGTCATTAGTCCCCCCATCTATATGGGTTATGTGGGATATTGTGTGATTTTGGGACCTAGAACACTACGCAGGATGCAGACATTCCAGAGCATCAGAATGATGCAACACAGGGACAAAAGCAAGTGATGGACACATCCATATTGGATAATATTGTTCTCACAAATGACCTCTTGCAACATACATTTGGTATTTACTCTCGAGTAATTTTTTACATGGTATTGCTATTTAATATATTTGTATTTGAAATATCTAATTAATTATATGAGTAGATATTATAAGTCTAAATTAATCTATGTAATTGTCTGCACTATGAAATTCTAGGGTCAAAGTAGTCATCCTATGTCTGTAAGCCATCTAGTGTTAGGTTATGAGAGGAGGTCCAATCAACAGGTATGTAATTTATCATAAGATTGTAAATATAGTACATGTAAACTTTTTTTCATATATTAATGGTAATCTTATTTAGTTACAATGTGATGATGAATAGGTGAATGTTGGAGCATCACCATCAAGATGATTTCCTTGGTCCATAAGTAGAGCCACTTTCACTGAGTAAATTTTATCATTTCTAATCATTATGCATTTAAATAATGTTATGTATCTATTTTACTGAACTAACCTTGAACTCTATTTTCATCTTGAATATGCAGACACCTCCTCATCTTTGTCAGTCAGCAAAGGTGTGCATTGCTACAGCTATTTTATCTACAAATTATTTGACCAAGGTATGAGCCAGTAACATGTAAATGTCATTTTGTATTTATTGTTTTATCTCACATCATTTAACGTACATAAATGATATTTAGGTTTACTTAAATTTGTTTCTTCATGCTTCTCACAGGATGTCACAACTCCTACTTGTCCATCTATAGAAAAACAGAGGCAGCAAATGATCAAGATGGATAACCAGTTAGCGGTAAATGATTGATTACTTATTTCATGTTATATATTTTGAATATTTTCTATATTAATGTGGATATTTTTTGATTGTATTAACATGTGAAACTTCAAAAATATCTATCGAGGAAGTCTATTTGATGGATAATAGAGGATGAGTCATTAACTGGTTCACCATCTTCACGTCCTAGCAATATTCGTTGATTATTTGATAGTAGTCCATAGAAGATTTGATTTTGGGACATTTTGTTACATATGTCTATTTGGCTTTGTAAACATACTTTTGTACATGTTATCGATGTATATTGTTGTATATGCCCCTATGGATTTATTTGTACATGCCTATATGGCTTGATATATACACTCTATGTTATTTTCATGACATTATGTATATTTTCATGACATTATATTTTTATGACATTATTTATATATTTTCATGACATTATATATATGTTGACAGCATCCTTTCAAAATACATTTTGTGCATATCTTTCAATCATTGAATTCCATGAGACTGCATTTCTTTGAGGTGTCATGTCAAATAGTTCACACACCTTGTCTATGCCTCCACACTTTGCATACATGTCTACAAGGGCAGCTACAAATACAACATCTGACAAACTTCCTATATCCTTTATACTTTGATGGCTATCCACACCTTGTTCTAAAGATCCTATTTTGGCATAGGCTGAGGAGGATGTTGGATAAGGTTGTGAAATTTGGCTTGATACCCATCAATTGCATTTGCTTAAAAGATTCTTTAAAGCCTTATCAAAAAATTCATTTTGTGCATATCTTGCAATCATTGCATTCCATGAGACAACATTTCTTTGAGGTATCATGTGAAATAGTTCACGTGCATTGTCTATGCTTCCACACAAGTTGCATACATGTCTACAAGGGCAATTGCAAATACAACATCTAACAAAATTCCTATATCCTTTATTCTTTCATGGCTATCCACACCCTGTTCCAAAGATCCTAATTTGGCACAGGTAGGGAGGATGGTTGCAAAGGTTATGGAATTTGGTTTTACACATTCTAATTGCATTTGCTTGAAAGTTTCTAAAGCCTTTTCAAAAAATCCATTTTGTACATATCTTGCAAGCTTGAAATGAGAAGACAAAGTGATATTTACCAATTTCACATTCTTCATACTAAATCTCATGAGGTTCTTCTCCACATACTTTTGTTTTGATAACCAAATCTTACCATTTTTCCTAGATCTCTGTGTATCTCCATCCCAAAATTTGTTTTGTTGGTCCTAGATCCTTCATATCAAACATCCTAGCCAACTAAGCCTTTAACCTGCTAATATATGCCATGATTTTTCTTGCTACAAGCATAACATCAACATATAACATCAAGATAATGAATAAACTATTTTATAAACTTTTGAAGTAAACATAATGGTCATACTCACTTCTTGTAAAATTCTGGCCCACCATAAAGGAATCAAACTTCTTGTACCATTTCTCGGGTGATTGCTTTAGGCCATACAATGACTTCATGAGTTTGCAAACAAATTTTCTTTTGTGATCCTAAACAAACCCTTGTGGTTCTTCCATATATATCTTCTTCCAAATCTCCATGTAAAAATGTTGTTTTAACATCTAGCTTCTCTAACTCTAGATCAAGTAAAGCAACTAGTGCTAATACTACTGGAATAGAAACAAGCTTAAGAACGGGTGAAAGCATTTCATGGAAATCAATACCTTTCTTTTGAGAATACCCTTTTTCTACTAGTCTTGTTTCGTACCTTTCAATCTTATCATCAACACCTTTCTTTAGTTTGTAGACCCATTTGCAACCAACAATTTTCCTACCCTTTGGAAGTTCTACGAAGTCCCATGTTCTATTCTTCTCTAAGGCATCCATTTCTTCTTTCATTAATGTTTTCCATTTAGCACATTCAATATCATCCATCACTTCCTGATAACAACTAGGTTCCCCATCATTAGAAATCAAAGCAATAGATAAATTATAATCATCATACCTCTTAGGAGAATTTATGACTCATGTAGATCTCCTTAGAGTTGGTTGTGGCATTTACACATTTTCTTGTATATTTTCTACATCTTCATCTTTATCTTTAGAAGCTTCTTCTTGCTCCTTTTCATCTGTAGATGGTTGAGTTTCTAAAAAAATTTGTTGCTATTGTGGTACTTGTTCCAGTTTCATTTCAACTTCTTCTAATGATGATTTTTTGGGTAGTAGGATCCCACAGTCTATATCCCTTAACTCCATCACCATAACCACGAAATATATACTTCTTTGATTTGGAGTCCAACTTAGAATGTTGATCTTTAGAAATAAGAGCATAAGCATCAGAACCAAAAAAAATTCAAATTTGAGTAATCACAAGAATTATTTGTCCATACCTCTTCAGGAATCTTACAGTCTCTTGCAATTAGTGGTGACCAATTTACCAAATAGCATGATGTATTAATTGCTTTTGCCCACAACTCTTGCTCTAACTTAGCATTATTGAGCATGCTCCTTGCTCTCTCTAGAAGAGTCATGTTCATGTGTTCAGCAACACGATTTTTGAGTGTAAAATATGTTTTCCTGCATTTTGATCCCAACTTCCTTGCAATAATTTTCAAATTCCAAAGATGTGAACTCACCTCCATTATCTATTCTTAAAATTTTGATTGACCTGCCAGTACTCTTTCCAATCAAAGCTCTAAATTGATTAAAAACACTAAACATGTCATCTTTCCTTTTACAAATATAACCCACACCTATCTAGATTAAGCATTTATAAATGTCACAAAATATGATGATCCTCCAAATTAAATTGTAGGGGATGGTCCCCAAACATTTGAATGAATATAATCTAGGATACCCTTACTTGTATGACTACTTGTTTTAAACTTCTATTTACATTGCTTCCCAAAGACACAATACTTGTAGAAATTTAGATTCAGAGATTTTAAATTTGGAAGTAACTTACTTTTTACAATACCTTTAGCCCTTTCTCACTCTTATGGCCTAGTCGTGGATACCATAAATGAGTAGATTTATTTACATTTTTAGATACCAGCACTACTTCACTTATTTCCGTACTCCCGAGTAACTTGTAAAGGTCTCCAATCTTTGTAGCCTTTATTACCACCATAATTCCCATGGACACTTTCAATGCTCCACCTTGACATGAAACTTTAAAACCACTAGAATCTAAAACTCCCAAGGAAATTAAATTTTTTTTTAGTTTTGGTACATGTCTTACTTTTGCCAATGTCCTCACAATACCATCAAACATTTTAATCTTAATGCTCCCAGTCCTAATAGTCTTACAAGAAAAATTGTTTCCCATAAGAACAACACCACCATCAATAGTTTGGTAAGAAGAAAACTAACTCCTATGTGGACACATGTGATGAGAAGCACTATAATCTAATAACCATTCCTCAAGATATTGAGAGATATTACAAACGGATAGTATTTCATCAACCATACCTAAACTTGTTTCAACCACATTTTCTTCCTTTTTGGAGTCATCATTGTCTTCTTTCCTCTTCCAACAATCTTTCCTGAGATGCCTAGATTTGTTGCAGTACCAACATTTTCCCTTACCTTTTTTTCTTTTTGACTTAGATCTTGATGTACCTCTCAAATTCTCCCCCTTTTTTGTGGGTTAACCCCTAGCCACGATTGCTTCTGGTGTGGAGGTTTTTGTATTAGATTTCCTCCACACCCCCTTAGACAACAATGCTCTCACACATAATCAAATTCAAGGGTGTTAGTTGTGCTAAAGCTAATGGAAGTGACTAAGTGATTCTAGGATTCATGCAATGAAAACAATAATGTGACTACCTTGTCTTCATCTTTGATTTTTACATCCATACTAGTTAATTGGCACATAAGAGTAATGAAAACATTTAAATGATTAGTAATTTTGGTACCTTCCTTCATTTGCAAACTGTACAACTACCTCTTCAAGTGGATTCAGTTTGTCAAGGACTTTGTCATATAAAGGCTCTCCATTCTATTCCATAAGCCTGTTGTTGTTTCCTCTCCAACAATATTGAAAAGAACATCATCTGTCAAACACAACCAAATTGTGGTAAGAGCTCTTGTATCTAGATCTTCCCAGTCCTCATCAGTCATATTCGCAAGTTTATTTGACTTGCCTACCAATGCCTTGTGTAATCCTTGTTGCACCAACAGATCGTGCACCTTGAGCTTCCATAGCTCAAAGTTGTTCTTCCCATTGAATTTTTCCACCTCGAACCTTGCATTCGAAACCTTCACTATTTGATGCTATAGAACAAACACCAAATCCTAACACAATCACTGCAAAATAAAAGCTTTCATACCACTTGTTGATAAACTTTAAGATTTTAATGATAAACATAAAACACTAGAATCATATAATATTGTAGCACGAAGTAGTTACAAAGAAATTAGAGATAACAACAGAATAACAAACATATAGAATAAGCAATCAAAAAACAACAAGAGAATTTACATGGTAAAATCCTAGCAATATGCCAAGAAAACATTCACAGGGCAAAGTATCGGTATTCTTATTGTTCAGAGGAAAAATTGCAATCTTCACGCAGGTGCAATTATAATTCAATTTGTCTCTGAAGACTGCAAAGATATGTAATATCTTCAACATAACTACCACTGTCAAACGTAGAAGGAAAAAAGCATTTGTTTTTTTTTTTAGGAAAAAAATTGATTTAAAACAAAAGATAAGTTTTTTAATCTTTCTTTGTAAAATGAGATTTTTACTTTATTTTCTTTTCCGTGTTATCATAAATCCAACAATATTCATTTTGGAAACCAAGTTGTTTATTCCAAATTTATGAGTGAGACCAAAAACAATCTTTCACGAAGTCCTGCTTGACCTTGAACAGACGTATTTTCTATTATTGCTACTCTGGATATTAAAACGACTTCTTTAATTGTCCATAGCCTTGATGAAAGTAGCTACCTTAATAAAAGGTGCCACCCACTGCAACGAAAAGAATCCCGACCTGCAACAGAAATAAATAACTTTTTGTGCAATCAACCCATCACAAGCTTTTTGTGATTAATTTTATTTATTGTTTCATTACTGAATAGAGATATTTAAGTAGAGTGTGATCAGTGCTTCCTTATTTCATTCTACAAGTTTAGGTATATACATCAAATGTGGACTGCTTCATCCTGGCTGCAATCTCTGGAGGGCAAGCATGTCTTGATAACAGGTGGATCGAGTGGGATTGGGCTTGCCATTGCCAAAGAGGCTCTCGCTCAAGGAGCATTCATCACACTTGTAGCCAGAAGCTCCACCAAATTGGAGAAAGCAGCACAAAATCTTGCCAAAATGGTGGTACAGCAGATAAAATATCAACCAAGGTTTATCTATTTCCATCATTTAAGCTTATTTAAAGTTTTTTAAAAAAATATGTCTAATCTGATTTTTACTTTTTAATAGGTTGCAGACGTGGGTGATTATAAAACTTTGACAAAGGCTCTAAAGGAATCATTTGAATGGAGGGCTGTTGACGTGCTATTGTGCAATGCAGGCACAACAAAAACTGCACTTCTGGATGAGGGCAGGATTGAAGATCTGCATGCCATCATTCAGACTAACTTGACAGGGGTTGTCAATACTCTGCATATTGGGATTCCATTGATGAAGCAGAGGAGTGCCAAAACACCCATGTCTATTGTTCTCATGAATTCCCTGTCAGGAATGGTATGTTATTGACCTAAAACTTTTTGTATGTTTATTACTCAGAAGTTTACAAATATTAATCCTCAATTAATATTCATTCCATATGAAGGCAAATAAGAACAAATTAGTGATCTACTGATCACAAAACAAACCAAAATGCAAAAGCCTAAATTGCCTTAGAGATGAAGAGGTAGGGCATCAATATATAGAGTTTGAGAAACACAAAGGACACAACCACTATGCCAACCACTCAACCTGAAAGTCAAAGAAGGCAACTACCAACTCAATGGGCCCAATGGGCATTACAAAGATGTCAAAGATTGCTGCTGCACATGCTGTTGACTGTTGCATATGCCAAAGATGGCTGCTATATTTTATAATTGCGATTGCCAATTCATAGGTAGTTAAAGCCAAAGATATATGAGGCCAGCCCATAGATTATTTGTGTTTTCAGAACCTTTTTATAATTGTACTTTTTATCTATCTCTCTGTACTATCACACCCAAAAAAAAGTACTATTCAACTTTTGTAGGTTTTTTATTCTTTGTTGAATTGAATAATTTTTTGGGGGGTTATATTCTATTGGCAGTACCCGTTGTTTGGTAGCTCAGTGTATACTGCAACCAAACATGCTTAAAAGGACTTGGAGACACTGTCAAGCTTGAATTAATGGCTTATAACATCCGAATTAGCATAGTCTTTCCAGGATATGTGGAAACCCCCATGCTTGATTACTGTAAGTAGCTCCAACTTCGTCTTAATGAGAATAACCTTAATTTTTATTGCCATCTAAATCTTGTATTAGATATAAATAGAGATCTAAATCTTATATGAGATATAAATAGAGAATCTTTTCTGTATGAATGTTTATGAAAGGAATGTTTGTATCATGGTGGTATTATGATGGTATTTTGACTTCTATTTGTTTAGGCTATTCTTAAATATCATCCAATTCAACAGTCAAAAGTTAATTTGGGACAAGAAAAAATAGGACAACTATTTACCACTTTTTGATAAGGACGAGGTGCAAAATCGTTATTGATTGTTTGACCATTGAACCGGATGATGTTTAAATAGAGTAATTTGCTTACCTTTAATTTCTTTTTATATTGGTGTGTAAAAGAGTTTTAGACTTCCATAGTCCATAATCAGTGTAAAAGGCTTCTCGAACAAGACTTTTAATACATTTTTGAACTTCATAGATAACAGTGTTTTGGATCATTTTTAAATTGCAGATAGGAGCTCCTTGATCGGCAGTGTAATCCTCATCCAGATGATATAACATCTATGAAATTCCCAAATGAATCACAGATATTGTCTAAAATTCTTTTGGTAGTCATTATGTGCATATGCTACTCTACGGATTTAGAAAAATATCTTGGGCATGTTCATAGTCAAACAAATCAGTAAGGAGTGTTTATGCTTTCTTTCTTTCTCATGGTGGTTATTATATTCTTCAAGTGAGCTTTACCTAATTTTGTTCTTACATTCTGAAATTGTATCTAGGTGGCGTGGAAGATAACCTAGGTATCTTGGAGATAAGTAAGATCATAAGTTTGTATGATCGAAGTCAAGCAGACACACCTGAGCATGTTGCAAAATATACATTAGAGGCCACAAAGAATGGAACTTTTCTTGTCACAAGCCAACTCGGTGGTTTTCTGTTATCCACAATCTCTCGTGGGCCTATGCCTGCAGAATCATTTGGAAGGCCCTTGATTGAATTGATACTATATATTCCTATTAGAATGTTCAACTTTTTTGCAGTTTGTTATGCTTATTATGTTATAGAACATAGAAATTACAAGAAATGAAACGTCCACTGTAAACAGTCTTCTGTGTCACTGTTTTTCACATTTTCGACCTGCAATTTTTTCAGACTTCTTTTACAAACTATTTGAATCAATAATGAAGAATGTTTTTGAGCTGTCTGTTTGTCCACAGGATTTCGACCTTCCTGTTTGTGAGTAGGATTTCCACTGCCCATACTTGTAAGCCCTTCCAAAATGAAAGGTGCAATTAGAGATGTTTCTTGAGAAGAAAAACCAAATCTAAACTTTGTGTTTTATTACTGTGAAACAAATTAATGTCACTTTTTAAATTATTAAGAATGTAACTAGGCAAGTATGAGGGTGAAATAGGTAAGTGATAATAACACAAGTTATAAATTATTCTCATTATTATATTTGTCAATATTTGATTAAAGTGTTATTTTGAGAAGGAAAACTAAATTTAAAATTTATGTGTTTTATTATTGTAAAAGAAAGTAATATTGCTTTTAAATAATAATGTTTTAAGGTAATTGTGAGAATGAGATAGGCAAGTGATTACAATATAATTTATATATTATTAATTTATTTTTTATATTTATTGGCATTTGATCAGAATGTTTAATTTTAATTTTAATTTTAAAATAGGAAATAATATTATTAAACTATGAGCAATTAGATTCATGACTTTATTTATGTATTATTAAAAATAAAAAGCATATACCAAGAATGGTGAAAATAGTTGTTACCAAATTGATATGTGCTCACTTTGGAGATAAAAAAAAGTTTAATTGATGATAGCAATGTGGTTTCGTCAAGACTTAAATGAATAACCATAAGACATAAACACATTCAAATTCTTTGTTTAAAATAATTTAATACATTAAATATTTAGGAAAATCACATAAACAAACAGCTCTTCTACACTATACTTTTAAAGTGAAAACTCAAATTTATACTTTATATCTATCTTGACTTTTATACCTTATGTAAATCTATTTTATGACAATACTACCTTGTTAGATGCTCAAGTTGTTCAAACAATAAAACAAAATAGATGCTCAAACAATAAAACAAAATAGAAAATAGATTATGAAGCAACAATCTATGATAGTAATATAAGGAAACAATCCTCCCTCATTCCTAAGTTTGCAATTTAAGCTAAATTTGATGAAATTTTTTGAAAGATTAAAAGCTTTTCAACCTTAAGGTGAGACGTCTTCATAAGAAAGACAATGTCATGCAACATTGGAAAGATCTTTTAGCTTCTACTCTTAAAATTGAAAACATTACTCTAGATTATGCTTGGTATTCACGGGACTCCTTAGTCCAAATACAAATATTTAAACCATTAGAGGGCATGCTTAATGTTATACCTGTGAAGAAAATCCTTTACTTTTTAACAATTTATATTGACGAGAACTTGAGACACCTCTAACATGAAGAACTTCAAAGGGTAACTAGGTCATAGTAGCTAGTAAAAATAATAAATGACTTGCATCTCATAATAGGCGCGCATGGATATGATACTCTCCTCTAGGAGGATAAGTATGTAGATGGTTAGGTTTTAACTAAGGCCATTTGTTATCAACTGACTTTTTTTTTTGGCGCACAGTTGATCTATTTGTGCAAATTTGATAGAATTTGCTTATATGCAGAATTCATTTTACCTTGAAATACACATTTTGATTTATTATAATACACTCTAATCAACACAATGTTTATTCCAATTTAAGCTCAGTCACTTAGATATGATCGGACCAATTTTTAATCTACGTCTAGTGACCTAGCATTTGGCTTTTTATTTTTTAAAATTATAGTTCAATTGCCCCAATACAAATAGATTGTTAATCTTTTTCCATTGCAATCACCCTCCATTTTACATTAATTTATTTCTTAATTTGATGGCATTGCCCCCACAATGATCACTAATTTATGACAAAAGTGGTGTAATCACCATTGTAATTCTAGGTAATTTAGGGAAAACATGTGTCACCATCACAATTATAGGTAATTTAGAGCAAACATGTTCAATCACCCACACAATTATAACTAATTTAGGGAAAATGTGCACAATCACCCACACAATTATAACTAATTTAGGGAAAATGTGTGTAATTAGTCACACTTTTATAACTTAGAGAAAATGTGTGCATTGTCTAGGAAATTGTACATATTTTAGGGTCAATGTGTGCAATAGCCAATGAAAAAATTATTACATTTATGTGAACTATAAGACCAAAATGTCACAACTCATTTTTTTGAATTTTGAATTTTAAAACTAAATGAGAGAAATATAGTTTCATTTAAAAACAAAATAATAAACAAGGTCTAAGGATACTTCTAGAAAAGGGTATTAAATAAAGAACCTTCCCTCTCATCCTCAAGTCAAGACCCCAATTTATGAGATGAATCCATTTTCTCCTAAAATTTATTACCATTGGAAAATTTGAGGATACATTGAAGATTTGCAAGTCCTTTCTCCACAAGCATTGAATGGCAACTTAGAAAATGGAGAGGAAGCATTTAAGATGAAGACTTGACTGAAGACTTGGAACTTCCTCCCTAAAAGTTGTAATTTTCTATAAATTGCCTAGATTTTTGAGGAAGAAGACACTTAGCTTTGGGAAGGCTGGAGTATTTTGTAAGAGCAATCCTTCCTTGTTTTTTTTGGTTTCTCTATTTTTTTTTAGTTTTGCAATGGTTTTAATTCCTATTTCATTTATTGGTTCATTTTAATTAAGTAGAGTAGCTTAACACGTAAGTGGTTTGTCATGTTAAATCTTCATTTCACCATGTTAGAACATTGCCAAGGGTTGTGGGATGTAGACTTACAGCTGACAATGGCTTTCTCTAAGTCTGTTTTGTGTAGCATTCTATCATATAGCTTACCTACGTGTCTAGGATTCTACACTCTGCATACATGTCCATCAGAGTATTTCCAACTATATTCTATGACAAAATCCCCTTCCTTTATGCCTATTCGAAATCCCTACCCTGTTCCAAGCTCCCATTTTCTCACAGACTAGGAGAATTCTGGCAAATGATGTCGAGTCTGATTTTTTTTGTGTGCACTTACCGATTTCTTTCGCTTAAAATATTTTCAACAAGTCAATTTTCTGTCCAATAGTTCACGTGCCCTCTTCGGGCGTCTAGGATTTTCATACATGTCTATCTGAGTATTTCCAATCATTATATCTAACATGGAACCCCCCCCCCTTCTATTATGTTTGACCAATGTTCCATAGCCCGCGCTAAAGCTCCCATTTTGGCATAGGATCTGACAAAAACCCCCCTTCTATTATGTTTGATGGATGTCCATAGCCTATACAAAAGCTCCCACATAGGCACAAATAGAGGAGATGCTAGAAAGGGTCGTGTATATCTATTGCCCTATTCTAAAGCTCCCACGTAGGCACAGACAGAGGGGATGCTAGCAAGGGTCGTGGATTTTGTCTGCCAATTCCCTTTGTTTGAAAATTTCTAACTCCTTTTCGTGCATATCCTGCCATCACGACCTTCCATGAGATGACATCTCATTGAGGAATTCTGTCAAACAGTTGGTGTGTATTTCCTGTGCATGTATGTCTGCTCGAGTATCTCCAACTATAATATCTTACCCAATTTAGCCTTGATAGATAATCATACTCAGTTCAAAGTTCTCATTTTGGTGCAGAATATGATCTTTGGCTTTATGTCTGCCAATTCCTTTTGCTAGAAAGTTACTAACCTCATTTCAACAAATCCATTTTGTAAAGTCCTGCAATCATTGCGTTCCACTTGATGACGTTTCTTTGAGGCATTCTATCAAACAGTTCACATGCCTAGTTTGTGTTTCCACATTTCTTTTGCATGTCTACTAGGTAGCTTGCAATTACATCTGGTAAAAAATTCCCCTCCCATTATGCATGAGGGATGTCCATACCCTGTTCCCAAGCTTTCATTTGTGCACAGGTAGTGAGGATGCTGACAAAGGTTCAAGAGTTGGTCATTACACCTACTTGTTGCATTTGCTTAAATTTTCTAAGGCCTTTTAAACCAAAATAGACCAGCACTCGGAATAGAGTTTGGATGAATTCAGGTTCAACTAATGCACCTAAAGAATATGGATAGGTCACTGATGTTAGAATTTTATATGATTGTGCAAAAGAATATTAAATGGTAAATATGTCCATTTTGATTGAATCTAATAAATACAATTCTAAGCCAATTTTGATTTATATTAGATGTTGAATCTTTTAAAATATAGTCTCAATAGGAATAAAAGTGATATGACATATTTAGTTTTCTTTGGTTGTAATCTTTATAATATAAGACTATAACTATTGTTCGAACCACTGTAATTCTACAAATTAAATCTTTAGTAATTCTTTTGAGCACATGTAACATAGATACATAGCCCTATAATGGAATTACCTTGTAAAAATAATTTTTTTTAGACTATTAAGTGGGAAAATAAATCACCTTATTTGACACACAAGTCTTAGTAGGATGACTAAATAGGTTCCATTACTTATAGAAATATGAATTTGTAGTCAAAATAAATATAGGCATAATTAATTATGTGATATTAAAACATTAAGCTTTAATAATTATAAACGGACTTAGTTAATAGATTAACTTTACAATTCTATCCCCTCATTTCTTGAACAAACAACCATATGCTTAAGTATTGTTATAGATCAAAATTGTTATCTTAATGCGTATGCTCCCTTAGATAAGAACACACTAAATTTACTTAAATCAACATTAAGGTTTACTAGGGAAAAACGAATAATAAGTAGAGTGAATAAACTAACTTGTTCCATAAGCATAATATTTCAAAACAAAGGTCTTCCCAATGGATGAATGCAATAAACAAACATGAAATTTGTGTATGGGTACCTTATAGATTTGAAAATTGATCAATGATAACCTATTGCTCATTACTATTGATAAAATCAATAATAGTGTTACACACTTCAATCCTAACTATTTAGGTAGATATTGGAATTTGATTATGTATTACGACAAAGTGGAGGATAGAGCCCCCTTATATGAGTTTACATTTCCTTGGATAACAATGGAAGAAGTATAATGTTTAATAAGAATATCTTAATGAACAATATTGAACTAATGATATCATTGAGGAAATACATAAACTTTTGTTCCTTGAGGAATAGATTTCAACGTAAAGGGTTGGGTCAAATATTTAGTAGAAAGCCTATAGTGAGAATCAAAGATGGATTGCAATAATTCTTTAAACAATCATTAATCTTAAATGCTTTAGAAAGAACAAAACGAAAAAACTAGTGTTTTGAAACAATTTCCCTAATCTCAAAATGGGATCGAAGAATCCTCATTTGACCTAGAAGTCAACATTATTTACCATGGTTAGGAATTGTTAAATTCTCAACTAAAGAAGTTGAGTTATATTCGTGTTGGATAACTTATCTTGTTATGATTACAAGCCTTAATTTGGTTCTAATTGTACATATAAATTTGAAATAATTATGCAAGGAAATGATCTAGTATCCTACTCTTGGAACAAAAATTAATTTGATATGTGACTATACAACATTGTTTTACCTTGAATAAAGATCACTTTATGTATGGAAAACTGAATGATTAAGTATATTTTCTAATTTATGTTTGTGATTAACGTAATTGGTATCTTCTGAAATTATATTTACAATTGTTTGAATGTCTTTACTTGACTCTTCCTTATGTATTTATGAATGGATTAAAACATCTAGCCTTATTCCTAACATGCAAGCAAAGAAGTTTAATTCTTCTCATTTCCTTATAAGCTATCATATAAGTTTTCTTTTCATCTAGATAGGTAAACCTTGTAAATAAACGTCCAAACTCAAACATTCACAGTGTTCAGTATTTACGGTACCTCTGGGTCACATTTATGGGTAATGTCGTCGCATTGAACCAAGTACCTCATGCCTAACATAGCTGCAATAACGACGTCTTGGCAACATCCCTCTAAATCGTCGAGGAGTAATAAGGAACATGTCAAGTTAAATCCACAGGAAGGGAAAATCTCCTTGGATACCTCACTAAAAAGATTAACTAAAAAAATAGAAAAGGTGAGACTATCAAAAATTGTTGTAGGACAATCAATGGGAAGACCTCGTCAGGGAAATATGTGTGTTAGGTAAACTATTCACACTTGAAAACCTAAACCTCAAACACTCCCAGGAGGTGTGTTTGCAAAATAGTTCCTTAGGAATTCTGCCCATTGTATCACTCGAGTGGGTGGCAATCGGCGAAGAGCTGTGTACCCACTCACAGCTACATCAAACATGGGGCAAGACAGAACTACATGCTCACATTTGTCATGTAGATCGCATCCAAAGAGGGCCTTGATCCCATGGATATAGGGTATGTAGGCAGTCTGGATGGTGAAGGATGCCCCCAGTACTCAGGTCCCTCAGATATAGTATACTCCTTTATAATCAACTTCATAATCTCGATCCCTAGTTTAAAGGTTATCTAGGTAACTTAAGAACTCTCCTGGTACTCAGAAGAATCCCTGGGGTGGATTACTTGTACCTGGCTTTGCCATAAATTGAGGTGAGTACAAGTTGATGTTATGTGTTCCCTGGTTGACATCCTCAGTACAGTGTCTGGCCAGACTGTGGTCCCCAGGAAGTGACTCATTAACCTATATTGGTCCCAAGGGAGTCAGAAGTCTCTGACCAGAGCATAATGATTCCTGTCCTCTTTACCCTGTTAGGCTGTCATGTTTATTTATCCTAGATTGGATAGAGTATTGGTCTTTTTGACCCACTAGGCCTTTTGGCCACTATTTGTTCTACCTGAATCAGGTAGCGATAAGGTCTGTTTTTCCTAATTCTGTATGAACCTATTTGCCCAAAGGATAGAAGAGCCCAGGTGGCTTAAGAATGTTCCATTTTGAACATATGGCCCATTTTGGCTGAAGTTTTTCCTAAGTACTCAATCAAAGTCTTGATATATCTCATAAGAACTTGTTAATAAAGTAAAAATTTTGAAAATTTGAGTTTGGACCAAGCAGGTCCTTACACAAAAATTGGTTATGGATTTGTATTTAATCTAATTTTTCTCTCCATTTACATACTACACATTCATTTCATTTGTTTCTCACATTATTAATTTGTAATTTCTAAATTTACACTTAATCAATCTACATTCCACTTTGGTATTGGCAAACTTCTAGTTCTAACTCTCTAGGAGCCACTGCATCAATATCATTTTTCTTTGGGAGAATTAGGAGCAAACTATAACTATCAGATAGGAGAACACTTTCTTAAAAGTTTGTAAATAGATTAGAGACAAAGGCTACAACTCAACTTTAGTCTCCATTCCTAGAATGAGTTTCATAGTAATATTATACTTATATTTGTCAATTTGCATTATATTTTGTATTGTGTATTGTGTGATTAATATCTATAACCATATTAGAGTGCTTCTCCATTGGTCAATATTAATTTTATTTTTCTTTGTCTCCATTTGTCAATAAGTTAAAAAATGTAAGCATTGTGTTATAGTCATTAATAGTTTGCAACATTTTTTTATATATTATAACATTTCATATCACTATGTAAGATTTCTTAAGGCTATGAGTTTTTACACTTGTATAGCACTACATAATGCCTTCCCTTTATTTTGTAGCACTTTTCTATATTTTGTATCATTTTTTCTTATTTTGTAGTACTGTGTTTTAATTTTGAAATATTATGTTCTATTTATTCACATTTATTATCATTGTGTAGTTTATACCATTATTCTATAATTTCTAGCATTCCTTACTATTACATATTTGTTATCACTATGTAGGCATATGTAGTTTATGTAGTTGAAGCATTGTGTAACACTATTATAACGAGAGCTTAATTTTTCATAGCATTAGATAAACAGTTGAAAGAATGGCCAAATAAATGATATTAGATGATCCTTGCTTGAAAATATATAGCCTAAGGACATTGGGATGTCTATAAACTACTTATTGAAAACTTAGTTGGATTAAATCCATAAAGCTTAGAGTGCATATGTACACCATTTCGTACAATATTTTTGACATGAAATTCATGCAACATTAACCTATTTTGTTCATTTTACTTTAACCTATTTTGTTCTTTTACAAATATAACATGTGTCTTTGGAAAGTCATCCTTAGTACTTTGTATGAGTGGCTTAAAATCTAAAACTAATGGACTATTTTTGTTTAAACACTTTTAAATCAATGGTACCAATTTATCAATTGAACTCCAAAATAACAGTTACTTTACTCAATTGATAGCCTGCAACCATTGATTTAGTCCACATGGATCCTATTATTACGAAATTTTGTGCCACTCTTTTTTCAATGATATCCTATAATTAGACCGCCATAATCTCATTAGCAGGGGTTAGTTCTAGCTTCACTTTTTATTTTTGGTATTAGGGTTGGCATGTTTCCTTTTTATTAATCTCTTTCTTTATATAGTTGATTCATACCAAAGTTCATTTGATACTATTCTACATGCTTTGTCTCAAAAGAATCTCTTAAGTTGTTTTCAAATAGAAATAGAAATTAAATAGAAGTTGGTTAATCTAGATATGGAATTTAAATTTAAAATTTAGGTTTACTAAGGAATAGCCAAAAGAAAATTGATTAAATATGTGTTCATTGTTAGTTCATAGATCTGTCATTATGTCATGGTAAGATACTTTGTTTCAATTATTCTATTTGAATAGATTATCTACACAAATGTCACATTAAGGAAAGAAACTAAGTATAATAACACACAAATGTTTAGCATTTATGGGCTCTTTAAGAGGCTTACCTACCATCGTAGAGAGATCATACGTGTCAGACCCATAGACAGAGGTGAGTGTTGTCATGAAATCATAGTTATCATTTGAAACTTCACTTTCAAATTCAGATTCAGATTCTGAAGAAATATACATCTATTTTTGCTTATGCTTTACCATGGCTGAATGTTCAGGGGTGAATTCTAAAAGTTGATAAAATTGGAAGTGATCCAATTAATCATAAGCACCTTGGGATTTTTAGATTTCCCAATCTTGATTTATATCATACCTTTGAAATAAAGCATAAACTTTTGTCCTTGGATTTAGTTTTTTGAGACTACTAGTTGCATAGTGTGGACCTTTGTATATGAAACATTTGAATCATCCCTTTCTCTTACCTTCCCTTTTCTTTAGGACATATGGAGGGGGTTGTTTTCTTTTGAAGCTATTTTTTGTTGATAGGAGAAAATTTATACTTTCGTTTATATCCATGCTTACTTCTTCTAAAAAGTTTCTCACTGGCATAATATGTGTCTTTAGTTTTGCATTTCTTGTAGTGACAATATTTAGCACAAGATTTTCTTTTAAACTGTTTGACACTTGCAAAATCTTTTAGTTGATTGATTGGAGGGAGGTAATGAGACTGGCAAAATCTTTTAAATTGTCTGAACTTGTAAAATCTACTAGCCTATGTTTATCCTTGAGCTATACTTGGTGTGCCTAGAATAACTTTGTCTAAGTTAAGTGGTTGCTTTTCTTATTCTTGGAGCACCAGTATTCTTAGTGAACTTTCCTATTATTGGCTTAACTATTCTTAGTCGATTATGCCTTATATGTACTACATCTTGTAAGCTAATTCATCATCTCCTTTATTGCTTTCATTCTTGTTTGCATTATTGTTTGATTTACTCTTGCAGAAATAGCCAAAAAAAAATGATTTTAAATATGTATTCATTGTTAGTTCATAGACCTGTCATTATGCCATGGTAAGATATTTTGTTTCAATTATTCCGCTTGAATAGATTAAGAATTGATACAATTCTAATGATCTATCACTCTTCATGTTTGTTGATATCATTGGACTCAATGTGATAAAACCTTGGCTTTTATCATACACATTTCAAAAATCATGTTAATAAGTGATATGTTTTGATTTAATATTTATTACACATTGATATTGAATATGCAACAAGTAAATTGATCCCATAATTTTCATATTGATACATAGTGGTTTTATTTTCAAAATCTTCATATTAAAAGTCCTATGTTTGAGCCTAAATTAACTATATTAATTTAACTTTAATTTGACTATCAAAGGTATTTATATCAAAGGTATGTTTATAGGCTGGCATTGCTTTTAAGTTTCAATGGTTTAAATTTTTATAACCTATGGGCTTTGATAAATCTAATCATGTGTTATGGGCTCAATTTTATATTTTTGGCACATCATATACATATGTGTAAGCACATTGGCTTAGGGTTATGTAGACTTGGCAGTTGATATGTAGACTTGACAATTGGAAACACCATGGTATATGTCTTTGTATCATGGCATCAATGGTATCATCATAGAGTTTTATGTGATTTTTTTATCATCAATGCATATTAGCATGGTGGGAAATTAATGTTAGCAACTAAACATAAACCCTACTATTACAAATTAGTTCTTATGGGTATTTGTCAGCTTCCTCTCAAAGACACATTGGTAAAATCTATTTGTATTTTCATTTTTCATTTGTAGGTGGATAGATAGTGGAGCCATGGAATTTTTTTATTAGGAAGTTCCTTTTCAATAATTTTTAAGTATGAGTTAAGTTTTAAAAGATATATTTTAGGTGGTGATATATGTTGTCGAGGTGATATTGATATTATTTTTATACAAAGATCATTCCCATAGATTCAAAGGGTTTACCAAAGCATTGTTTAGCATTATTTTCAAAGGATTTACTTTTGTTGTAGTTTTTTTAATATGCACATTTTTCAAAGGGTTTGATCATTGTTACTTTTGTTGAAATCCATCTTGTATACTATTTTTGTTTTGTTATTATTTCATTTCTATTTCCCTCAAATATTGATTCAGTTCCTTTTCAAACAAAATTAGTTAATTAATTTTCCTTGGTTGAGTTAGCCTTAGTGGGTTGAAATTTTTTGTCTTCACCTTCAGGATCAATTTTGTTTTTGGTCATACTCTTTCTACTTCAAAATCTTTGAGTTTTCCTTTCACTATCAAAAACACTTAGCTTTCTCTAACTTATTCAATGGGTTCACTAGTTCATGAACCTCCCAAAAACCTAATTAGTTATTCTTGTTTTGTTGATCTTTTGGAAGGATCAAAAGTTCTCAAACCTTCTAAGTGGCTGATAAAAGTTTTTTTTTTTTAATTTTGAGTTAGTTTTAAAGTTCTTAAACCTTTTGAAAAGCCAAAAGATTTATGTGTCAAAAGTTTTATAGGTTTTGAAACCTAGAGAAGTGTTGAAAGAGTTGTTGGTTTCTCAAATGCTTAGACAAAGTGAAGATAAATGGTTCAAAAGTTCACAAGTTTTCTGATTTGTTGAAAGGCTGAAAAAGATTCAAGATTGTTCAAAAATATTGGGCCTAGCTTATTTTTAAAGTTCTTAAACTTTCCAAAATGTTGGCAAGGCCTAGAAATTTTCCAAAATTGCGAAATTGTTGAAAATGTTCTCAAAGCCTTAAAAGCTTCGATATTTTAGAAGGTTATTAAACTTGCCAACTTTCTAAAAAGTTAGAACTTTTTAAAAATGGTTTATTTAAAGGAAATTAAAGAGATTCATAGGCCCCATTGTGCTATCATTTACATTTTTTAAGAAGATCTCTATTGTAACATGTTGGTGCCGACATCCTTCTACAAATTTCAAGGATTTATGCTCCACTCAGTAAGGTAGGTTACAGGTGTTTGAATTGAAATCCTAGTACACAATAGAGATTGAATTGTTGAAATTCTCATTCCCTCATCTGTCTTTTAATGAACTATGTCCATTCTAGCTTTAGCCTCCTCCTAGATAAAATCATATTCCTTGTCGTGCATCAAAATCTTCTTGAAGTAATGAATACATGTTGATCTATACAATTGTCTCCAACCTGCAATGTAAGTAATGTATTTGAACAAAGCAATCAAGCATTGTGGAATTCTTCATTGTTCATTTGCAGTAATGAATTGTTTTATTTGTTAAGTTCTATTCAAGGAATGGTATAACATATTTCAGGAAAACAATAGGAATAGTTACATTGTGGATGGATTATTATGTAGAATTGTCTAGTTTGGCCATTAGCCTGGACTGCCTTAAGGGAACACACATTCAATTTTGTTTTCTATTCGATCATGTGAGATCCAACCCATCAATCAATGAGCACTTTCAATAATGAACTTGATGCCACTGCATCCATTAGATACACAGTACCTACATTCATTCTTAGCAAATGTAGAATACCCCTATTTTGTAGAATCCATTAGAAATTCTCTATCTTGATTCTTCTTCAATGGGTGAGACCTTCTACTTATTCAATTTCTACAATTGCATCAAAATACCTGAAACGTGGTCTTCATTCCTATCCTTAGAAGAAATAGTAATGCAACTTTTCTCATGAGCTACACGTATAAGGAAATAGGGACACATAATTGTAAATTGAAGATGTATTCTATAGCCACCTACTAGTTAAATGAAAAGGAAATAGTGCCAGGTTCAAACAAAAGCTAAATATATACAAAAGCTTTAGTGGCTAACCCTTATATATAAGAAAATTAGAATTTAATATAATTGACTATTAGAAGCCTGATAAAATTGACGTGTCAAATACATAAAAAGGTTCTTACTTTTCCATTATATGACTCTACTTGATATTAACAAAGGAAGACATGAGATCATACAGGTGCTACGTGGGCTTCATCGTATTCACAAAGCATGTACAATACATAGGATGACACATATAAACAATAGCATAATGATTCCAAAATGTATGATTTTGTCAACCAGTTGATTATTGTATTATAACTATATAGTATATAATATTGTATAGACAAATATCATTGATTTACGTATTTTTCAATTCAAATCAAATTTTATAAATTCAAAAATAATTATATTATATATTATAGTCAAATAATCACAAGTTATTACATTACTATAGACATCTTCAACTCATATAAATAAATAATACAAATATAACATAAAAGAACATTTAACTTCCACCAACGAGTTTGCATCTAAAACAATATGCCATACCTCACCTACCATCCACAATACACATACTATTACTATAGAAGGATTATTATGCTAGTTATAATAGTGTTTAATGCCTACTATACACATACTCTACTTATTGTAACATCTCACAATATATAATGCAAGAGGACCCCTCTCACCAACAACACACAAAACTCAAAAACAAGATTGCTATATAACAATTACACCAAATTATATGATAGAGACTCTATGCAGGCTCACATACTCATCACAATACACACAAATTTCAGATTGCAATGAAGCTTTCTTTAGTTATTTACATAAAAATTTGCAACCTATTTACATCATTGGCCTTGAATTGCATTTCTTAGCTCAATCACTCTCTACTTCCTTGCCCTGGCAGCCTCTTCACTTTCTTCTCAGCCACACTACTCAGGGACTCACCTCTCACACACATGCACCTTATTTTTCCTTCATTGGCGCTACCCAAACCTACAACAAAAACCTCAATAAATACCTCTATAATAGGTATCTCTTCCCCTTCCAATTCATGCACAAACTCTCTTCCATGTTTTTCTTCAAAACCCCCCAAAATATGCATTGAAAACCATCAATTATTGCCCAAGAATGGGCACCCAACTCTCCCCCAAGTATAGCTTTGCATATTCTATATTTACACATCTTTAAATGAGGTCTTTAAACTTCCATCAACTCCTCCAAGTGTTTTATTTACTCAAAGGGGCATTTTTCTTTATTGTGGGCATTTTAAAAACTCTAAAATCTTTATTTTTTATCTCTTTTATATTCCAAACACCCTCCATATTATTCATGCAATGGATAAAAATTGAATGAAGGAACAATAAACTAATAAATTAATTTCCATAACCTCTACAATACCTTTCCAAAATAAAAGTGATCAAATTGGTGCTTTGGAAGTTCAAAATCAGGTGTCGGTAGGCCAAAAAATTGAAAGTTCTCTGTTTTGCTTGAAAACCAACCAACATGTGTGTGATGACCTCCTTAGGCTTACCCAAAAGGATTTCAGTCCAATGTCTAAGAATCTTGAAATGTAAATATTTCCATAATCTCGTCAGCGTACAAAATGTTGGCATTAAATTCTCTGGAAACCGTAAAGAATTTAATCATGAAATCTTTGCCATATTTGCTGGAATACTTTCAAAAATATCCCTTTAAAATGGTTTCAGTATGGTCTTCATGGATTGGAAAAAATAATTGTTTTCACAAAAACTGCCAACCGGACCATAAAACTATCTCCAATTGAAATCCTCATTTTTTTGCAAATTTCCACAATCAAGAAGTTCTTTGATGTAATGAAATGCCAAAATGTATGTAGAAACACACCAAAACTAAAAAGAAAAACCTAAAAATATTTTTGGGTGATGCCAATCACTAGTCCACACAGATGTTCCTACATCAGACATGCTGGGTGGGAAAGTTTTGTGAGTTAGAACTCACAAAATGGATTTGGGTAATAGAAATACCCTTTCAAGTTGTAGACAACCTACAACAAACTCCATCACTGATTTAGACAGTACGAATTTCTTTCTCCACCTCTTCCAGCACTTAGACAGGACACTTGTCATCCTCCTCCACCAAGTGTGCACCTTATTCCTCCTTCCTCTCATGGACTCACATCCACCATAGACCGTTCTCCTCTTCTAATGACTCTATCTTCTCCTCCTCCAATCTCACTTTTCTTCTCTCCTCTTTTGTGGGATCAATCCCATCATTGACTGACCACCTCCACCAAAATCCCTCATCAATACCTGCAGCATCCTCATACCAATCTACATCTACAACTCCATGGAAATTAAAGATTTCCATGTTTCTTCTCCATACTCTTCAAGCTTTACCATCTCAACTAAAAATAAAATACCATCATCAGAACATACAAATAAATTCTCTTCATTTGCTGTTGCAAATTTTCCTTTATCACCATTGGGTACATAATTTGTTTCTTTCTTTGTTGTGATGCTTGTCTTCTCACCTCCATTGGCTACAACATATCACTCACCTCCAACTGTAGTAATCTTCTCTAACCATTTGTGTTCTATTACAGAAAATTGTGACAAAAAATCTTCTTCCCCCTTGCCATCTGCTGCAACATCTTCACATTCCATCACTACCACCTCAATTCCCATAGCTACATCTTCATTCCTTTCCTTCTCAGCAACCTGTTCTACCATCTTCTCTTCACTGCTCATGTCTTTTACTTCTTCATCTTCAACCACTACTACATTCATCTCTACTTCTTCACTCTTTTCTTTGATGCCTTCATTAGGGCATGCTTCCACTGCACATTATTGCTTCTCATTTCTCTTGACAAACTCTCCATGTTGCAATACTTCCAATCTATCCATCCTTACATTTACATCTATGATCATCAAGGAGATCTTCCTCTTTTAATACTTGCTCCAGCCTTCTTCCTCATGATTATACCCATCTCATTCGTTGATGTAATATATCACTACCCACATGACATGTTCTACAAAAAAACAATTTCTTCACAAATTCTATCTCTCAATCACTCAGGACTTCGTACATCTGCAATGATTATTTCGAGCTCTTCACAACTGCACTTCCTCTTCTCTACCGCAAGTCCTTGTGCATACTTTGCATACTCAGTGTCTTCTAGCTCTAATACCACTTAATGCAAGAGGACCCCTCTTTCCAACAACACACAAAACTCACAAACAAGATTGCAATATAACAAGTACACCAAATTCTTCAATGGCATTTCTCAACTCAATCACTCTCAGCTACCTTACCCTGGCAGCCTCTTCACTTTCTTCTTGGCCACACTATTCAGGCACTCACCTCTCACACACAAGTGCCTTTTTTTTCCTTCATTGGCGTTGCCCAAACCTACAACAAAACCACAATAAATACCTATGTAAGAGGCTTCACTTCCCCTTCGAATTCCTGCACAAACTCTCTTCCACATTTTTCTTCAAAAAGCCCCAAAATATGCATTGAAAACCATCAATTATTGCCCAAGAATGGGTGTCCAACTCTCCCCTAGAATAGCTCTACATATTCTATGTTTATGCAACTTTAAATGCCTCCATCAACTTCTCCAAGTGTTGTCTTTACTCAAAGGGTCATTTTTCTCTATTTTGGGCATTTTAAAAACTCTAAAATCTTGATTTTCTGCCTCTTTTATATTCCAAAGGCCCTCCAAATTATTTATACAATAGATAAACAATGAATGATAGAATAAAAACCAATAAATTAAGTTCCGTGACCTCTATAATACCTTTTCAAAATAAAATTGATTAAAATAGTGCTTTGGAAGTGCAACATTTTTTTGTAGATGTGGGTGTGTATTAAACATTGGAAAAGGCAATAATGGAATCTTTTGAATGGAGGGCAGTTGATGTACTAGTGTATAATGCAGGTACAGGAAAAATTGGACTTCTCGATGAGGCCAGGATTGAAGATCTGCATGACATCATTCAGACTACCTTGATAGGGGTTGTCAATACTCTGCATATTGGGATTCCATTGATGAAGTAGAGGAGTGCCCAAACACCCATGTCTATTGTTCTCATGAGTTCCCTGTCAGGAATGGTATGTTATTCGTAAAACTTTTTGTATGCTTATTACTCATAAGTTTTTAAGTCATCATCATGCACTTATATGCACACTTCATCATGGACTTATATGCTTATTAGTCATAATTTTTTAAGTTTTTTTGGGTTTGTGTGTTATTCTTTTGGCAGCACATGGTGTATGGTAGCTCTGTGTATACTGCAACCAAACATGGTCTAAAAGGACTCGGAGAAACTCTCAAGCTTGAATTGATGCCTTATAACATCCGAATTAGCATAGTCTTTCCAGGGTTTGTGGAAACACCCATGCTTGATTACGGTAAGTTATTTAAAAGATTGATGTTAAAAAAACCTCACAGAGTTATATTTAGAAGCAAACATTACATTCAATTCATAATTAGTAAAAAAAGGTTTTTCTAATAAAACTTACATTTTCCAACTGCTATTTTTGTTTTGGACCATATTATTTATCCATCATCAAGATAAAGATGCTTTTTAAATTGGAAGATAAGAGCTCCTTGATCTACACGTAATCCTTTTTCAAATGATATAGCACACTACCATTTATGAAATTCCAAACTGAATCTTTAAAAGCCTTTTGTACTCACGTATGTGCATATGTTTCTTTGAGGTTTTAGAAAAATATCTTGGGTATGCTAGCAATCAAAAAAATCATTAATGTAGAAAGTAGTGTTCAACTTTTCTTTTTTTTTTCATACTGGTTAATGTATTCTTCAAGTGAGCCTGATAAAATTTTGTTCTTACATTCTCAAATTATATAGGTGGTTTGGAAGATGACAAAGATATCTTGCAGATAATTAAGGCCACAACTCTCTATAACCGAAGTCGAGCAGAGACAGCTGAGCATGTTGCAAAATATACATTAGAAGCAACAAAGAATGGAACCTTTCTTGTCACGAGCCAATTCATTGGTCTTGTGTTATCCACATTCTCTCGTGGGCCTATGCCTGCAGACTCATTTGGAAGGGCTTTGGCTGAATTGATATTATATATTCCCATTAGACTCTTTAGTTTCTTGGCCACTTGTTAAATGTCTATTATGTTATAGAACATAGAAAGAATAAGGAATGTTAGAATCTTACCAGGAGAAGAAAACCCAGATTTATAATTTATAACAAAGTATTGTTATTTTTGAAATCATTAATAATTTTAATGGTGAAAATTGTATATTTTATATTTTTTCTTCTTCAGTTTAGATTTATTTTGATTGGTCTGCCTTTAATGCAATGACTAGTGTAGAAGAAGTGGTGTATTATAATGTGGAAGTTGGAGAATAATATGATCCTTACTTGATTTGATCTGCATACATCCCTAGGGATCAATCCAATTATATAATTATCTTAGGTCATTTCCTCAATTGTGGAAATAATCCAAGTCAAATTTATAGGTGTAGAAGTGACCCTTGAACTTCCAAAATTGAAATATAAATTTGCTCCTTCCAAATAACCATTTTAAGTTGACTAAAGGACAAAAATCATTTACTTGTGTTCTAAGGTGTTGTATTTAAGAACCTACCTTATCTCATTTCATCATCTAAACAATCAAATAATCATCAAGGAGAACATCTAGCTATAAGCATTCAAGATACACCCATAGCATAATTAGAGCATCATCATTACATCATCTTCTTACATCATCTTCAGTATCAATTAGATGATTGCTTATTGTCTTCTATCCTTGTTCCAAATTATTAAATTGGATTCTAGGTGTTTGACCAATGGAGAAGATCCTTGCATAGAAAACTCCCTAAAGGTGTTCCTAAATAGTAGGTCATAGACATTGAGTTAAGGAAATGATAGAAGTCAACTTTCATGCAATTCAAATATGTGGGTTTAGTTCAAATCCATGAACCAAGTTTAAAGTTGAACTCATAAAGATCAGTTTTACAATTGTGGAAGTGAACCATAGCTTCAAATACAGAGTTTGTAGATTCAAAAGTGTTTTTCTAGCATTACAAGAGGCTTTGATAAATTAACAAATAAATTCTTAACAATTGGTGCAAGTTAGGGCATCATCTTAGGTTTTCTAGAAGGGAATAAGATTTCAAGATAATTAGTTCAAGTGCATTATATTTCTCCCATATTCTCTCTAAATTTTTACATAAATAAGATGGTTAATTATTTCTTTGTTATTTTTAGTCTACATGGTGTTTTAGAACCGTCATCTTTTTAAACATGTGCTAGTTGCAAAAGACTATGTGTTTTGCAATCTACATTTTTATTTGACTAATAATCATCAAGAGACATGAAATTTTGAATCAACTAAATAGGGAAAATAATACCTCACAAATTTAGACACCCTTCTATGATATATATGATTGTGTTTAGGAATGGTAAATAGGGTAATGCTCAACTAATGAACTAAATTACCTAGAGTTTCATATTTTAAGGAATCATAGATTTTGAACCAACTAAATAATGAAAACTTATGTTACACAATATAAATAGTCCTCCATTTCCATCATATTTTGAAGTAAGTATATTTATTGATTTTCTTTATTTTTCAAGCATTTGTTTTAGTACATTTATCAATTTCAACTCCTTAAACTAGGGTTAATTTCTTAGTAGTGTTAAACCATTTCTTTGCTTTAGTTTATATGTACATCCAAGATTTTTTATCTTCTTATATATTTATTGATGAAACTAACTTACCTGATATCCCCTATGGTTTTGTCCTTGGTGTTTTTAAATCTAAAATTTCTATTTGCCTATCTTTCATTTTAGATTTGATTAGGGTTTACATACCCCATCTATTATATTATTTGCCATATTTTGAGTAGGGATTGATCTTTTATTATGTTACCTCTCTTTGATATTTACCCTACTTAGCCCTAGGTCTTGCCTTAAGAGATTCATTATTGATTTCTAATTTTGTTTCCAAATTTGAAGATTTCTATTTTTCTGAGTTCTATATTGGAACCTTACTCTTGATTTGTTCTATGTTCTATCATTCAAGGTTTGTGTGTTGAGTATATGCAAAAGTCTCATTGTCATCCTAATCTCCATTTGAATAGAAGTCTTCAAATTAACCCTCATTTGACTTCTCATTTGGCTAACTATGAAATCCTCAATAGTTCTATGAATAATAATTATCATGTAGAGGATAGTTTTGATCATGAGGCATCTACAAATAAAATGATAGATTTCTATTGAATTGCACAAGTACATTATTAAGAGCTTGATAATGCTACTTCTCCTACACAATTGGTTGATTCACTTTATAATTTATCTCTTGGTGCACCCTTTGGTACAATGATTCTTCATGGCATAGGTAATAGGATTGTCTCTTCAAGTTCTTTGCGTGGTGCATCTTCCTGACTACCCACCCACCCAACCTTCATCATTCCAATTTTGATGTGGATCTTCTCATTGTGTCTTTTTCTCATGTTACCTCTTCTAGTGTGACCAACACCCCTCATGTTTATTACTTTGGTGTCATGACGATTTCTTCTTCCATTAGTGTCCCATGTTCCACTCATTCCACTAGTTCCATTCCTTCCTCTTTGCTTACTATCCACATAACTACATACCATGCTATGAGTACTACCCTTTCATCTCACCCTACTAGTATCACATCTTCCTCTTTTACCTATATAGTTTTGTCTCCACTCCTAGTATTGTATCTTTATCTCTCATCCATTGTTTCCTATGTGCTCACCACTACCATTCCTACTACCACCCTTGATGCATTATTATAAAAACTTGATAGAGAAGAGAGAAAACTAGATGTCATGTCTCACAATCCAACACAACACAAGGTGAATGCATGATCATCATGAGCCAAACAACATTCTTAATTAGTAGTGAACATGCCTGAAAAATAGACAAGTAACTTCAGATAATAAATCAAAGGACCTATCTACAAAATCTAAAAAAAGTAGTTACAAAAGTTATAGGAAATTGAATCTAGTTTATGAACTACCTTCTCTTGAATAATTTTAAATTAATTTTGTGAAAATTAGATATTTCAAAGAGGCATTACTAAAATTATTTAAAAAAAAAGAAGTGGGTGTCATTTCAGCCAACCTAATTTGACACAAAAGATAATTATTTTCATAAAACCTTATATACAAGTAATGAACATGTGAGAGGATATGACAAATATTTTTGCAATTTTTGTGATTTTGTAAATAAGTAATTATTATTAATCTTTAATGCCACTTTACAAAAGCATTAAAAATAGTTTTATAGCCAAACCTAATTTGGTCAAAAAAATATGAAAAATTCAAAACTTTTTTTAATCTATAGCCAATAAATCCTAGAGTGTGACAACATCCTTCAAATTTGAAAAATGATATATAATTTGAAAATTATCAGTTTTTTCAAAAAAACTTGTGTGTGTGAGAGAGATTAAGTATCACACACACACACACACACACACACACACACACACACACACACACACACACACACACACACACACAGAGAGAGAGAGAGAGAGAGAGAGAGAGAGAGAGAGAGAGAGAGAGAGAGAGAGAGAGAATTCATACATAGTGTATGTAAAAAATAAATAATAATTAATTATTAAAGTTGTAATGAGGAATACATTACAATTTTAGAATTGTGAGAGCTTATGCTACAAACCCTTCTTGTTTTATGAAATTTGGTTTCCAAAACAATTCTTAGTTCTTTGAGGGTTAAGTCATGGAAAATTTTAGGATAACACTAATTGCATGATTTTGCAGGGTTTTGGCCTGTTTTGGGGCTCAGACTTGCCTAGAGATAAGGTAATACCAAGGCTTTTTTTAAGGGAATCCAAATTTGAGTTAGAAATGTTAGAAGTTTTTCCATCCAATTCTAGTTTTTTTGTCATTGCCGTTGTTTGGCCTATGATGATCTTGCTCTCACCCCACACTCCTCTTACTTTTGAGAGTGTTAATTATTCATTACTAGTTTGTTTTGTGGAACCTCATTTTGAGATGTATAATGACAAGGGTGACTCTCATACACATTTGTAGTCTTTCTAGGATGCATGTTTGGATTTTGTGTATGAAGATAAGTTGTTGGCTAAGTTATTTACATGTACACTAAGGGAATATGCTATCCAATGGTTTTATTCTTTACTTAATGGATCCATTCATTATTTTTTAAGATGGCAAAAACTCACAAAATAAAGTTTAATCACCTTAACCTAATTTATCTACACACCAAGAGGCAAGAAAAACAAAGATGACAAACAAGGGAAATACTAGAATGCATAGAAATATTGAAATCCAATATCAAACTACTTATTTTGAAACCAAAGTTTGAAAAATTAAGATTTCTCTAAAAACAAAAGATTTTAGAAAATTGACAAATATTTGAACCTATGAACACTTGGACATCACTTTTATTTCAATTCAGTGAAATATCATTCTGGTGAGCCATCATTTTGACGAACTATCCAATTGGTGAACCATTCGATTGGTGAACTATCTGATCAGTGAACTTTGCCCTCGATGAACTTTGCTATCAATGAACTTTTCTATTAGTGAACTTTGCCATCAGAGAACTTTGTGAACTCTTTTTCCTTCCAAATTTTTATCGGTGATCTTATCTATTGGTGAACCAAGGAATTGGCGAACTGAGATATTAGTGAATGAAAGGGTTTGTGAACTTGTGTTTCAGCTGACACTATAAGATTCTTTTCCCCAGGAGGTAAAGTTTTCAAACTTCCAACATTTCCAAAAATAAGGAAGGAATTACACAAAGTTGTTGACAGAAGAAGTTGTTGGTGAACTGGGGAGTTCACTAACCTCAGAACTAACTGATATATGCTAACTTCACCATTTGTGAACCAAATTGTACCAAATTTGAACTAGTGAAACCCATTAAGCTCTTCTTCATACTAAAACCCTTACTTGGCCAAAATTTAACTTGAAAACCTCCTGAAGCAAAAGAACAAAAAATAATTGAATGGGACAAAAATGACCAAAAATGAAAGTGAAAACTTGAAATATTTTTGGACAATGCAGGATCTTGTGGACCCAGATGGTTGATGCAAGAGGTACTCCCTCTCGCTATTAAAACATATAAATAAACAAAATCAATCTTGTAGAGACTCTCTTCTCAACACAAATTCATAACACAACATAAAATGTAAACCAATAAACCTCCTTGATTTTATTCCACTCAGCAAAATTATTATTCAGCAATTACAAATATGCAATTAAATAAATTTACATCAACTTTCATGGCCTTCAATGGCCTCTCTCATATACATGTCAAATCTGTCCTGTCTCTGGTTTTGGACAGAATACCTTTGTTCACTCCTATGTCCCTCCCATGGGCATTCCCCTTCTAGATACTCTCCTCTTCTCACAACCTAGATCGCACTACATTCTTCCTTCCAATCTGTAACTTCCTCTCATTCATAGGTGCCTTCTTTTCTTTCCTCTGGTGCTGCCCCCTCTCTAAGAATCTCTTTCTAATAAATCTGCTTCAAACTGCAACATCATCTATTTTTTAATCTACCTCTTGACTACCCACAGGAAGGCATCTCTTCTCTATGCAGAATGTGAATCCCAAAAGCTACTTTAAATCTGCATTTTCTTTTTCAAATTCACGTAGCCTCAAATGAGGTGTATGTGTCTTCCTTAGGCACCTTCACTCTGACTTGGTTTAATTTCTTCTTGGTCACACAAAAGGCAGCCAAATAGAATGGTGTTTCAAATGCTAAGATGGGCACTAGACCTCTCTTACTGCCCCTCCATTATCCAATGCCTCTTTCAAATTATTAATCAATTTCTAGAAGGTTTTTCTTTTCAATTAGGACACCTCTATTTGTCTCATAGAAATAGGAAATCATAATAAAATTTACAAATCCAAATTTGGCTCTTATCAGACAAAGAAATTAAAATATGTTTCCTCTTTACCCAGAGCAACTACATGGAAGATTCTCCACCTATGCCCAATTCCATATTTAAAATGCATTAATGATAAAATATTAATCAATATTCCTTGAATAATACCTTTGTAATTTGCACAAACTAACTTTGAGAAGAAAATTATGTTTTGTCATTGTGCCGGAGTGCAGAATCGAGTGCTGGAAAGGTGAAATTTTGAAAGTGCTTCATTTCACCTAAAAACTTGTTCAAAGGGGTGTTACAACACCCTCACATCCTCTGTACAAGGATTTCACTCCAACCTTAAATGATTTTGAAATTTTAAACTTTCTGTAAAACTGTCGACACAAACTTCTGGCATTAAATTCTCTCAAATGGTTGAGAATTTGGCCATGAAATATTTTGCACATTTGTTGAAATGCATCCAAGAATATACTTGTAAGAGTATTAGTTGTCAAACCTCATGGATCCCCCAAAACAATTATTTTTGTGAAAACCATCTACTTAGTTAAAAACTACAATCACATAAAATTTCTATTTTTGCAAATTTGTACCAACTTGAAGTTCCCAAATGTAATGAGATGCAAAATTGAACATAACAAACCCCAAAACTAAAAAAAAAAAACAACAAATGTTTTTGGTTGATGCCAATCACATGTGCACTCAGATGCTCTTGCATTAGACACACTGGGTAAGAAGTTTGTGAGCATGGACTCACAAAATGGAGTTAAATAGTAGAACTATCCTTTTAGGTTGAATATAACCTACAACAAACTCCACTGTTGAGTTAGGCTAAGAATTTTTTTTCTTTGCCTCTTCCACAATCTCATCAGAACAAGTGTCATCCTTCTCCACTAAGTGTGTTCTTCCTTCCTCCATGTCCACCATAGCCAGACCTCCTCCTCCAAATTATACTCCACTCATCACTCTTCATCTCACCATGCACAATTTCACTTCCTCCTCTTATGTGATTCAACCCACAATGATCTGACTGCCTCCACCAAAATTTTGCCTCCCATTCATCTGTACACAAGTTGATATGATCGACTTTATGGAAATTAAATATTTCCATATCCTCATTTCTTTTCACCTCATCATACTCCTCAATTCCAACTCTCACCATTGCAAATGAAGGTAAATTAACGTCATCTTTATTATCACAAAATTTAGGAAAATAAAAAATTACCTCTTTTTCCCCTGCTACGACAACATCTTCCTCATCACCATCTACTACAATGTTTCCTTCTTTACTCTTTGCTGCAACATTTTCATCTTCATTATCCATTTCCATCACCATCCTTATGTCCTCCAAAAGACTCACAAATTCTACAACATTATTTTTCACCTCAACCTCTATTGTAACTTCTTTCACCACCTCTGTCATACCTTCCAAAAGGCATGTTTCTACTGTTGTAACTCTTTCATTTTCTTTCACATCATATATGGCAACTTTTCACTCTTCATTCTCAACTGTGATCTCACTACTTCCTTCTTCTATCTTCTCATCCTCCAAACGATACTTAATTGTTGTTGCAACATCAATTTCAATCTCTTTGTCCATGTCTTCAAAAAGACATGCTTATGCTATAATCTCCTCTTTTTCTCCTTCCTTATTTGTTGTGATCCCTTCATTCTTCTCATTTGTCATACTCTCTATGTGCTCTTCTTTACATTGTTGCCCCAAACTTTTCAGTTTTTCCATGTCTTTCAATGGATAAAACTCTATTGCAACTTCATGTTTTACCTCTTCCCTACCTTCAAAATGACATGCTGTCTAGCTATAAACTCTTTCTTTTCTCCTTCCTTATCCTCTTGCACGAGGATTTCTTCTTCTTCAGTGCCATGTATATGACACTTCTCTACATCTTCTTTTATTTTTCCTTCATATTTTTCAAAAATAATTTTATGGTACATAGGGACCATTTTCTCTTTCTTTTCCATTCTTTTCTTTCCTTGCTTCTTTTCTTTTTTGGTTTTCTTTTTTTTTTGGGACTGTATGGGTTGTTCCCACATGTTTCTCCTTCCACACCCCTTCTAACAAAGGTCTGCAACACTTCTTCTCTTTACTTCTCTTTCCTACACACACAATATCACTTGCAAACATATCAAAAGAACAATGGGACTTAACCTCACCCATTTTATTTTCCTCTTTATCATTCTTATCTACTGTAACCTCATCATCTGTAACAACTGTATCCTTCTTCTCATCCTTTGCAACCTCTGTTGCAATCTCTTCTCTTTCATTTTGATCCTTTTACACAAGGATTTCCTCATCTTCTTTTTCATTCTTCTTATCTACTGCAACTTCTTTTGCCACTTCCTCTTGTTTATCCTTCAATAGATTCAAAACATATTCCTTCCCATCCTTTATTATGCTATATGTGTTCTCTCTACCACTATGTACAACTTCCCTATCCCAAAGCCAAGGTCGACCCAATAAAACATGACATATATCCATGGGTACTATGTCACACACAATTTCATCCTTATATCTTCCAATGTGAAAATTAACAATACTTTGTTCACTTACGCAAACTTGATGATCTCCTCACAATAAACACATGTAGTATAGGCTAGGATGCTTCACCATCATCAAATTTATCTTCTCAACAATTTCCAATGACAACAAATTATCTATACTACTATTGTCCACTGTCACCTTGCATCATTTTCTCCCTGACTTGCAAACTATTCGAAACAAATTACTCCTCTGGATGGGTTCTTTCTTTTCTTTCTATGGATTCAACAATACCTTCTTCATCATCAAACATTCTCCTTTTTTCCAAGACATTTTGTCAAACAATTATCGCACACTCGCAATCTGCAACCTACACAAAATATATAATCAATTCTTTACAGCTTTCATCACTTCACTCTCTAATGCAAGAGGTACTCCCTCTTGCCAAAACACATACACTTCCACACACAAAATCACATGGGAAATAGATTGTGATAGCAGAGACTCTCTGCTCACAAAGTAAACTCACAAACCATACAAGATTGCAACAAAACAATATTTCACTTTATTATGCCAAATCCATACATCAATCAAATTCTACAAAAAATATTACAAATAGGGTCTTCAATAGATTCTCTCTCTTTCAAACCTGCACACACAACCCCATGGCTTCCTCTGCATACAGGCATTCACTCTCACCTCTACGCCCTTTCCATGGGACAGATTTCCCTCTTTGAAATCTACCTTTAAGAAATCTACCTTTGATCTACTAGACCATTTCTTTAAATAACACTACATCTACAATGTTTGGCTTCTCATATTCCTCAAAATAGCTTAGTGCCTCTAGAACAAAAACACCACATTTTTAAGAAGACAATCACATTTTTGAGAGCCTTTACTTACTTTTTGAAGCTTCCCATAAAAGGATTTTGTTCCATCTTTTAAAAATCTCAAAAATTAATTATTTATGTAGTCTACTGGGCAAAATGTTTTGATTTTAAATTATCCGAAACTGTTGAGAATTTGGATATGAAACCTTCACCACATGATGAAAAATACATCTAAGAATATCATTATAAAATTATTTTATCCCAGCCTTCATAAATTTTTGGAAACAATTCTTTCCGTAAACCTACCCTGCGGTAGCCTTAAAATAGTGATTCGACAAAAAATGAAATTTTGCAAATCTAAGCTGAATTGAAGTTTCCTGATGTTCAGAGATGCCTAAAAACACCAAAGAATGCAAAAACACACACCAAAATTGAAATTAAACTAAAATATTTGTTGGGTGATGTAGGATCGCCTGTGGATTTGGATGCTCCTGCTTCAGACACACCGATTAAGAAGTTTGTGAGCGTGGGCTCACAAAGGTGGAGTGGAATGGTAGAACCATTCTTCTAGATTGTGAATAATCTATAACAAACTCCATCATTGTAATAGGTGCATACAAGGTTATTTATTTTTCCTCCTCTTCCAGCATCTGGCTGGAACATTCGCCATCCTCCTCCAACAATTCTACTCACCATTTTTATCTCCTCTCATGGAATTGTATCCACCATGAGCCACCCTCCTCCTCCAAAGACTCTCTCCACTCCTCCCCTCCTTTGATAGATTTGACCCACCACAAACTGACCAGCTCCACCAAAATCCCTCATCAATATTTACAACATCCTCATACCACTTTGCATCTACAACTCCACGGAAGTTAAAGATTTCCATGTGCTCTTGTCCATACTCTTCAACCTTTACGATCTCAACTGAAAATAAAACATCATCATCACAACATGCAAATAAATTTACCTCTTCTTTCGTTGTTGCAAATTTTCCTTCATCACCATTGGATGCATCATTTTTTTCTTCTTTCTTTGCTATGATGCTTTTCTTCTCACTTCCATAAGTAATCTTCTCAAGCCACTCTTCTTCTATGACCAAATTTTATGATAAAAAATCTTATTCACCTTCTCCATTTGCTACAACATCCTTATATTATATTGTTACATCTCCCAATTTCACAACTGCATCTTCATTCTTCTCCTTAGCTGCAACCTCTTCAACTACTACAATATTGTTCTTCTCCTTTTTATCCTCTTCCTCCATGTCTTCATTGCAACCTCATGCTCAACAACCTCTTTGTGTTGCATAGCTTCCAATCTACTCAATCTTGCATTTATATTAACCATCATTGCTAAAATATTCCTCTCTTGATATTGTGAAGTAGAGGGTACTCTCCTCTTTCACATAAACATTCACAAACACAAAACCAAATCTCACAAAACAAGATTGCAATAGGACTACCCAATTCCTGATTTATTTTATTCAAATTTACTCACAACTAACTATAAATCTGCAATACAACATTTTGTATTCTCTACCATTAATGGTTTCTCTTCACATGAAAATATGCATACATACTCTTCTATTACATAATTAAATATCAATCTCTATTTACAAAATCATTATACTCCCTTGGGCAGTGACCACTATTCTTCCTATTGCTCTCTCTGGCCACTAAAACTCTGTCTCTTCAAACTTTCCTTTCCCTATTACACAAACCCCTTCACCACCCTCTCTTTATTATTTTTTCTCTTTTTAAATGGTTTTTATTTTTCAAATGAGAAGGAAGCTAATGGAATTTCAAGCGTTTAGTTTTTTGAATGAATTTGTAGTCTAAACGATGCCCTTTCTATTTATTTGACATTGTGAATTGAAACATGTACATAGGCATTCAAATACAACCCTTTTTGCGATGCCAAATACTATTTTTTCTTTCCATGTGTTGTCATAGTATGCTATCTCCAATGCTTAGGCTCTCCTCTTCCTTGGGAATATTTCAATTCCCCCTTATCCTTCATAGCTGATCCATTCAAATCAAAAGACAATCCTCTTTTTTGATCATGAGACAACACCTCTTTTCTCATTCCAAGCATATATTAGACTTTAAAAAATGAATGATGGAAACTACAACCTCCAACTGTGGCTGCCACATAGCAAGGTATGATTTCTCAGTAAGGAAATTTCCTTTGGATGTTTAATATTTTGCAAACATAATAAATCACTCTAGCCAACCATCAAGTGATAGAGTTATAGCTTTTATAAAGATTAGCAGTCTAGTGTAGTCTCCTTGTGTTACGTATGTGAAAGCACTAGGCTAATCACTTCATTAAGATTTGATGTGATTTAATATTTCCAAGTCATTTCAAAAATAGATGAAGACTTGTAACTCATAAACCTGATGCCCAAGAAAGAGAATAAACATCAAATAAGACACATAGTCCTTCTATCTAGTCAACCTCCAAAAGCACACACTATATACTGTTTGGATTTAACTCAGTACATCCCATTTAGCCTGCATCAACTAAAGAAATTATCACTGAAAACATTATCGATAGAAGACAACAACACATCTTTAATTAATCTACAAATGGAAGAAATGCCTTGTATAACATCATGTCACCTTCAAGATAGACACATGGAATTGAAAACTGAATTTCATGATAACTCCTCATCAGGTGCTTAGAATCTGACAAAAACAGATGGAGACATGTATCCCAACATTCCTACGGCCTCCACCAAGCCGTTCTATTTTAATCCTTACATAATTCAAAATTTTAAAGTTTCTCCAAATTGCTAGTAGAAGTGAAACGATTATATCTTGGAAACTAGGAAAGCTCTGAGCACAAAACCTTCACCATTAAATATAGGATGCTTCTAGAAATATTCTTGTGCAAGGATTCGCTATGAAACCTGACCCATCCACTAGAACAACTATTTCCGTGAAGACTTATTGTTGTGCATCAAAACCCAAACTGCTAAAAACTAAAAATTGTTGGAGCAGCCAAGATCAACAAGCACAAATTGAATAACCTTTCACAAGTGAAAAATGGAGCACAATAACATATCTATCATATACAATTTAAAGTGTGTAAAATACAATGAGAAGCCTTACATAAATAGGCAAGGAGAAGGAGGTAGGAAGGTAGGACTGAATTACTAACTACCCCTATAAGCATGAAACACTTGTCTAACTCACATGACATGTGTAAGGGCAAGTGGCAATTCAAAAGGAAGTAGGTGTCTCACATGTGTGAGTACACATGTCAAAATGAGACAAACTCCTAAAAGACTAAGTAAACTTAATCCTCTGTGTGAATAAGTCAAACCTTTAAAGAGGTGATATCTAAACTAGTTATATTATAACACTATTTGCACTAACACCCCCCTTAAGTGCAACTTAGGGAGAATACAAAGATAGGTCCCAACTACTAGGCCATGTTAGGTACCCATGTACAAATGAATTTCTCATAAAGTGGAGAAAGAAAGAAAGCCCAATGGATAAAAACTTTCCTCCAAAAGAGAAATGATACAAATAGAATTGTACAAGTGAAGAAGAAAGATAAAAGGAGGACTATAGATGCCCCCCCAAGGACTACTTCTAACACTAATGTACAATAGATGTTCTCCCCACAGGAGAGAAAAGATGAGAAGGTCTATGTGACCTCCCTAGAAAATGTGAACTAAAGAACTCCATGAGAAGAGATGGATCCTCCTAAACCTAAGATGAGAAGACTAACCATGCAACCTGCCTTCAAAATACCTCTTGTAATGCTGGTAGATGCTCAAGACTGGATGCTAAAGATGATCCACAAACCTTGAACAATATTTCTCCCCTTAGGAAGAAATCAAACCATAGAAGTGTGCAAAGAATCTTCCTATTCCGAAAAGGAACATACAAGAAGAAGTATGAATGTCTCTGAATTTTGTGAATAGGATTGAAAGACATAGATGATGCCCATGATGTCTTCGAAGGATGCTTAATGATCTCCAAGCCAATGCTACATGTGACAAATGTTGAGATTTAAGTATAGGGACCATAAATGTATGGTGATAGCTAAACCCAGAAGAATCTGATAGTACTGCAGAGGATGTAAAAAAAATGATGACGGAGTCGAATATGCAGACTCATAAATATATGTAGAATATGTCACTATAGAAGGTGATGTAGGCAAGGTAAGAGAAATCATATCTGAAGAAGACAAGGCTGATGCAACTTCATCGAAGCTGACATTGAATAGAAAATGAATGTCCTCAATGATGTCTCCCAAGTCTGCAATGTGGGACTCTACAAAAAGACATGAAGTGTCGTGTAAATATGCATCCCAATGTGGCAGATCAGACAAGAACCATATCCTAGTGCAGAGAATAGCTGGAATCCATGGAGATATCATCTCTAAATTCAAATGCAACAACAAGCAATGGTGTAAATGGGATCTCAATGAAAGTCATCTAACTACAATAACTACACATACCCAACTGATGCTTTCTCACAAGATGGCTTAGTGAGACGAGGTTTTTCTACAAGTGCTTTATTAAGATCACTAGAAAGTTGACATGCATGAAGAATTTATTGTCGTAGTTCATCGATTTTGCAATGATGACATTCTTCTGTTGTATGTCATTTTAGCCCACAATATCCACATTTGATCTTCCATTTGTTATGAGGTTTATTGAGAATACTTGAATGGAAGGGGTTGTGGGTGAGAGACATGATCAAATTTTAAGCACTTATAAAAGTAGAAATGAAATCCCCCCCCCCCCACCTGGAAAAAAAAAAAAAAAGGATTATGACTAAGTTAGAAGCCCCCCAGAAAGATATGTAGGAGAAATTACAACTTGTACAAGTTTAGAAGCTAAATCATCCATTTATAACACAGGGATATTTTTACAAAAGTTTGAAAAATGGCTATCTAAAACTAAACATTACCTGCACTAATGAATTCCTTGCAAAATTCGGAACAATTTTAAAAGAAATTTCATGAAATTTCGATATCGTGGGTGAAAGTTACGCCCTATCAAAATCTGTGATTACAATGAGCTTTGAGGATTAAAAATTCATCAAAAAAGGCAATTTTTTTAGTTTGACTTTGCCAAAGCAAAGTACATGGAAGCACCTTTCTGTTGACTACAAAATTGTGAAAAACTGATAAACGGTTTGAAAGTTGTAGCAATTTGAAAAAAAATAGCCTCCTTCGGCTAGTAATGAGCCCCTGGCAATCTCCAATATAAGATATTAATTCTGACAGTTTGGTTGAAGTGTGATAACAAACCCATGTTAATAGGCTACAAAGAATGTGAACTACATAGCCGGTAGAGGTTAAATTTTAAGGTTACAAACAAAATGTTAGAAATAAAGTGTAACAAAAAATGCTAGCATGACAAAACTAACATGTGTAACCAAAAAAATATGTGACCTCCCCGCAGGGTTAGGAAATTGAGATAGTTAACATTAACTACAAATGTCACCAATATAGTGACTAAAGTCAATTGTCATAAATGTCATCCTTCAATGAATAAAACCATGACCGACAACCAGCAATAAAAGAGAAACTAACTTATTAAGGACCGACCCAATAAAAGAAAACAACCACCATGAATAACTGCGAGCTATCATGGAGTCTTGGTCGGCCAGAATGGACAGAGAGTCCTAATAATTGGGCGACTGAGTAAAGAGTCCAAAAAATTGGACTTGGAGTCGGAGCTCGTGAGGAGTCCTGAGCAGTACTCTTCAAATGCCAAAGTTGTTCCATGATCTACAAACTGTGAAGACCTCTGTGGAGGCGTTAGGAATAGAAGACGTTGCTCAAGTTGCATGTAGCTTCTTTGCAGGCGAAGCAGAGCTAGAAAGAGCTGTTAAAGGCCACTGTGAAAGTGAGCCTCTAGAACTTCAGAAACATGACAGGCTGGGTCGTAAAGCTCTCCAGAAGAGTTGTTGATCAGTGTCAACCCTAAAGACTAAGACTAGTGAAATGAAGACTTTGATCTGCAATGGTGTAAAACTAGTGACCAGAAGTGGAAATGAATTTAGTGGTGGCGCATTAGCCACTGAGAATAGTGCAACTGGTGGAGACAAATGGTGGAGCTACTACTACTAAGGAAAATAATGACCACCATCTTGAATGGAAGCCCGTGAGCTGCAGAGATAATAATGACGGCTTTGTGTAAACTTGGTGACCTCTGTGACTTCAACGACGTTGGATCTGGTGGTCAAAAAAATCAAAATTGTGGTTGAAGCCGACCTACAACCAAAAAACCATTGATGTAGAACTTGTATTCAATGATTGTGGGCAGGGAACGGTTTGAAACAACAACCACCGGATAGCAACCTCGAACTGTGAACAAAGTGTGCAATGGAAGTTTGTTGAAAGTGTTGAAGCACAAAACAAGAGCTCAAATTTGATTTGATGCCGAGGTCTATGCACAGAGAAATGTCTCAAACAGATAAATAGTAGAATACGGCCAGGAACCATGAACCAGAGGATCACAGATCCATAGAATGTTGAGCTCCCACATCAAACAGGAGAATGAAGATGCGAAGCAGAGAACTCTTGAAAGGATAATGATAAACATCCAAATCATCTAAAAAAATAGGCCTTTGAAGAGTGCAGAGGCCCAAAGGCCACAAATACTGCACAAAAAACACAAAATCGACCAATAACAAAAAATTGCATGGGCCAAAGTGCCCTCTACAAAAAAAAATCATTTTTTTTTACAATATTTTGAGAAAAATCAATTTTGATCAGTGGAAGGGGGTAAAATTTTGCCTCTGATAATTTTTTTGGCGTTTTTGGCAAAAAAATCTGATTTGGAGGCCATACGAACCCTAGGGGGTAATAAAATTGACTTTTACCGAAAAAGTCATTCAAAGGGTCACCTTGACTATCTCAGGCCTTCTAAACTCAACAATGCACTTTTTTTGGCTCCACGACGCTCCGATGATAGAGCTAAGTGTTGGAGTCACTGATTTGGGAAGGAACATGGAACCATGGCTCTAATACCATGTTAGAGCAGCCAAGATCAGCAAGCACAAATTGAAAAACCTTCCACAAGTGAAAAATGGAGCACAATAACATTTCTATCATATACAATTCAGAGTATGTAAAATACAATGAGAAGCCTTGCATAAATAGGCAAGGAAAAGGAGGTAGGAAGGTAGGACTGAACTACTGACTACCCTTACAAGCATGCAACACTTATCTAACTCACATAACATCATGTGTGAGGGCAAGTGGAAAGTCAAAAGGAAGTTGGTTTCTCACATGTGTGAGTACACATGTCAAAATGAGATAAACTCCTAAAAGGCCAAGTAAACTTAAGCCTATGTGTGAATAGGTCAAACCTTCAAAGAGGTGATATCTCAACTAGTTAGATAATGACATTATTTACACTAACAAAAATATGCAATCCTGTTCAATCCACCTATACTGCACCATTGAGAGATGTCGTCAAAGTGACACATAAACTAAAATTGAAGGAAAACACTGAAAAATATTTTTGGGTGATGTCGATTGCATGTGTGTCGAGTGGGTGCTCCTACATCATATTGTCTCTAGCTCTCCCATATCATGGGCTTCCTCACAAACATCCTCATCTTTCTTACTATTGAAATCTTTCACAACTCACATCACACATTCTATATTCTGCAAAGACAAATTTCTTCGTGGCTCCTTAGCTTTCAACTGCTCAGGGCTTCTCTCTCATACATGCAGTAATTCTTTTGAGATTTTCACAACTGCTTCCTCTTCTCTACCACAGGTCTTGGTACATACTCTGCACACTTAGGGTCTTCTAGCTCTAATACCAATTAATGCAAGACTTACTCCCTCTTGGCCAAACACATACACTTCCACACACAAAATCGCATAGGTAATATATTATGACAGCAAAGACTCTCTGTTCACAAATTGAACTCACAAACCATACAAGATTGCAACAAAACAATATTTCACTTTATTATGCCAAATCCATACATCAATCAAATTCTACAAAAACATTACAAATAGGGTCTTCAATAGTTGCTCTCTCTTTCAACCTGCACACACAACCCCCATGGCTTCCTCTGTATACAGGTATTCACTCTCACCTCTACGCCCATCCCATGGCAGAGATTTCCCTCTCTGAAATCTACCTCTAAGCTACTAGAACATTTCTTTAAATAATGTTTCAGCTGCAATTTTTGGCTTTTCATATTCCTCAAAAAAATTTAGTGCCTCTAGAACAGCGACACCACATTTTTAAGAAGAGAATCACTCTTTTGAGAGCCTTTACTTAATTTAGGATGCCGAAAAAGCACAAAAAGTGTTTTTTTATAACTTTTGACTAGGCTCATATCTTTGTTTGAAAACTAGCCAATTTGAGAATAAAAGCCTATTGAAGCTTCCCATAAAAGTATTTCACTCCATCTTTTAAAAATCTTAAAAATTAATTGTTTCCATAGCCTACTAGACAATTTTTTTTAATTTTAAATCCTCCCAAAGATTAAGAATTTGGCTATGAAACCTTCAGCAGATGATGTGAAATACATCTAAGAATATCCTTATTAAATTATTTGATCCCAGTCTTCATAGATTTTCATAAACAATTGTTTCCATAAAACTATCCTACGGAGCCTTAAAACAACGATTCGACAAAAAATGAAATGTTGCAAATATGAGCCAACTTGAAGTTTCCTAATGTTGAGAGATGCTTGAAAACACCAAATAAATCCAAAACACACACCAAAACTGAAATTAAAATAAAATATTTTTTGGGCAATGCAAGATCGCCTATGGACCCGGATGCTCCTGCATCACTCTTCACCACTCTTCACTCGCAGATCCTGGTGTAGACTCTGCACCTCAAAACCTCTAGCTTTGATACCATTTGATGCAAGAGATACTCCCTCTAGCTATTAAAACACACAAGTCAACAAAATAAATCTTGTAGAGACTCTCTGCTCAACACAAATTCATAACACAACATAAAATGTAAAACAATAAACCTCCTTGATTTTATTCCACTTAACAAAATTGTTCTTCCACAATTACAAATCTGCAATTAAACAAAATTACATCAAATTTCATGGCCTTCAATGGCCTTTCTAAAATATACATGTCAAATTTTCTCTCTCTTTGTTTTTGGACAGCAAACCTCTATTCACTTATATGCCCTTCTCGTGGGCATTCCCCTGCCAGACACTCTCTTCTTCTCACAAGCTCGCTCTCACTGCATTCTTCCTACCAATCTACAACTTCCTCTCATTCACAAGTGCCTTCACTTCTTTACTCTAGTGCTGTCCCCTCCCTGAGAATCTCCTTCAGAGAAATTTTCTTCAAACTGCAGCATCATTTCGTTTTTAAATATACCTCTTGAATGCCCACAACAAAGCATCTCTTCTCTATGCAGAATGTGAATCCCAAAAGTCACTTTAAATTTTCATTTTCTTTTTCAAAATCTTGTAGCCTCAAGCGAGGTGTATGTGTCTTCCTTAGGCACCTCCATTTTGACTTGGTTTAATTTCTCCTTGGTCACACAAAAGGAAACCAAATAGAATAGTGTTTCAAATGCTAAGATGGGTGCTAGACCTCTCTTGTTGCCCCTTCATTATCCAAAGCCTCTTTCAAATTATTAATTAATTTTTTAGAATTTTTTTCTTTGGAATTAGGGTGCCTCTATTTGTCTTGTAGAAATAGGATATCATAATAAAATTTATAGATCCAAATTTGGCTCTTATCAGACATAAATTAAAACATGTTTCCTTTTTACCTAGAGCGACTACATGGAAGATTCTCTACATTTGCCCAATTCCATGTTTAAAATGCATTAAAGATAAAATATTAATCAATATTCCTTAAGTAATACCTTGGTAATTCTCACAAAATGACTTTGAGAAGAAAATTATGTTTTGTCACTACAACGAAGTGCAAAATTAGGTGCAGGAAAGATGAAATTTTGAAAGTGCTTCATTTCACCTAAAAACTTGGTCAAAGGTGTTTTATGACCCCCTTAGATCCTTGACAAAAGGATTTCACTCTAGCCTTAAATAATTTTTTAATTTTAAACTTTTCATAAAACCACCAACACAAACTTTTGGCATTAAAATCTCCCAAATGGTTGAGAATTTAACCACAAAATATTTTGCACATTTGGAGAAATGCATCGAAGATATACCTATAAGAGGATTGGTCACCAAACCTCATGGATCTCCCAAAACAATTTTTTTCATGAAAATTGTCTACTGGGATGAATAACTGTGATCACATAAAATTCATATTTTTTTTAAATCTATGCCAACTTGAAGTTCCCCGATGTAATGAGATGCAAAATTAACCATTACAAACCCTAAAACTGAAAAGAAAACCAACAAATATTTTTGGTTGATGTCGATCGTGCATGCACTCAGATGCTCTTGCATCAATTCTTTTAACTTCTTTTGTAGGACTTCTATTGAGAAGATATATTGTTGTTCATACTGCTTCTGCCCCAAAAATCTTATCTAAATTGTTCATTTTCATCATACTCCTTGTCATTTCATCAATGGTTCTATTCTTTCTTTTAGCAACTCCATTTTATTGTGGAGTGTAGGAAGTAGTGAAGTCTCTCTTGATTCCATGATTTCTGCAAAAGTTTAGAAATTGATTTGATTTGTACTCACCTCCATTATCTAACCTTATCACTTTGATGTACTTACCACTTTGTTTTTCAACCAACCTCTTGAATTCTAAAAATTTATTAAACACTTCTAGTTTTGCAATCAAACAATATACCCATGTTTTTCTTGAGTAGTCATCAATGATGAGACCCTTGCAAATGGATACTCCCCTATCCCTTCAAAAGGGACCCACAAAAAAGTGGTCTTTATATTATTTTTTCTTGGTGAATAAGTGTTGCCTTCAATCGATAATGCACTTAATTACAAATAATTCCCTTATCACTTTTACAAGAAAGACTACAAAAGGTTCAAAGTTAAAACCCCTCTAAATCAAATTTAATTCCCATATTACATATCATTTCTTAAAAAAAACTTTTTATGCACCTTTTTTTTTCTTATAATCAAGAATAAAAAGGCAACATAAAATTTAAAAACTTTTGAAACTATTTCCCTTCAATAAAATACTTTTACTCTCTTATTTTTTAAAGGAAGACTTTCACATGAATTTTTAAAGAAAAAAGTTTTGTTTATATTTTATGAGGCCTGGCCTTTCACATGGCTTTTAAAAAACTTAAAGCAAAGTCTAATACTTTTTTTATGCAGTTCATTCACAAATTCTTTTTGCTACCTGATTCAGAAGCACGAGCCTTAGGATGAACCCCTTTGGCTGAGAGTCAAGGTTTAAGGGGTATCCATTCCACCAAATTCACTTGGGGCATGATCCTAGCCTCATCCCTTATGGTATCAGGGGCCTTGCACCCAGTAAGACTTGATCCCTGGTGGGCTCATTCAAAACCTTTCAAATTCACCAAGAGACCAAGGGCCTTTTGACAAGTGTATTAATTTGGGAATTCCCCCTTTTCTAAAAATAAGAGTTGACTTCTCTTTTACATATTCATGACCAATAAAAAATAAAAAAAATTCAATGAAGAAAACTTTCACATGGCCTAGAAATCCTTGTTTATACTTTGAAACACTACTTCTCTTTCCATGAGTTGCACACCTCTTCACACGCATAACATCCCAACAGGGAGGGCCATGATATGTAAATGGAGAGGGGTTGATGCCAACTATAGAAATTTTTCATCTTTAATGACAAATTTCTACTCCTTTGTTTCCTCTTGAATGCATTCGCCTTTTGGATGCCTCTATTGGATTCCTCCAAGCCAACACAGACCTCACAACCTTAACAATAGTTACAAGGACTCAAGATCTATCATTCAAACAAATGGCTTTGATACCAGATGAAGGACAATGAAAAACAACAATGGTGATCTGTTGATCACAAAACAAGAAATTACATAAAACCCCCAACTTGCCTTAATATAATAAGAGGTAGGGAAACTATATATAGAGTTTCTAAGATATAGGTGAGATTATGGCACACAACCATATTCACTAATAACCCAACTACAATACTAAATGCATACAACAAAGTCAAGAAATGTAGCTACAATATTAATGAGCCCAATGGGTATTATTGCAATTAGTCAAGAAACTATTGTTAAAGTTGTGAAATAAAGGGGGCTAAAATTATGCAGCAACTCCATTTTTTATATAGAGTAAAAAACTACAATTTAATATAACTGTTAGAAAATAAAAATATTCATGGGATCACTAGCTCTACAAATATCTCCTTAAAAAAATGAGCATTGGCTACTAGCCAAAATAGAATTTATTTTTGTCCAAGAAATCTACTACATTGAAGGCAGAATTAATTTTCATATTAATTTATTCTATCAACTCACAATATATGACAAATATAATAGTGTTTAATGTCATTCAACAAAAAATATTAATAGAGTTGAAATTTGAACCTTACTTTAATATAAGATAAGGTTGAAATTTGAGCCTTGCGTTAATATTTGAATAAGAATTACATTATTAATATAGTTGAAATTTATCACAAGAATTTAATGTATTGAAAATCTAATAAAATTTCAATGTTAATTTTATTCATACATTGACTGTTCACAACATGAACCAATAAGAAAATGGATAAATGATAATTTTCAAATTATTAGATACGAAAATTAATTATAGACTATAGTATTGTTGACTATATTTTTAAATTTTCTATGATAATTGCATCAAATATATGAATTTAATTATTCTTGCCTACTGCACTCAAAATAAAGATCTTAAAAGAAACTTAAGGGGAAAAATGTCACACTTGCAAGCTAGTGAGGGAAGAGCACGTGAAAGACAAATTACGTCAGGGATACCACCTTTCACCACTCGGACAAATGCAATCCCACTAGGAACCAAGAGGAATGGTAAACATGGAGGAGTCCAAGACTGAACCAGGACAAATAGTATGCTAGACTTGGATCCCCAATGGTGGAATGGGAGATTGAGGTATCAAAATATCGATGTCAGGATGGGAGTAGATAGGAGAGACATTGGAAGGATCTTGAAAAGCAAGGAAATATCGATCGTTCTAGAAATCCTAACCACAAAAATGGATCAGATTATAGAGTGCACCCTAATTATCATGTGGACCAAGAGGAATTGCCTAAAACAACTAATTCAAGATTGGTGGAACTAGACTATTGCAAACCAGGTAAGAATCAAAACCCTAGCAAACGATTTCTTTTTAGTAGAATGTGAAATCAAAAATGTGAAATATGAAATTATGCATAGTCCTCTTTTCTTCAAAGACTTGAGGTTTTATAAACTGGATTGGGAACCAAATTTTGGTTCATCAAAACATCATGTCAAAAAGAAGGCAGTTTGGATCAAATTGGATATAACCTCCCCCCAGAATACTGGGAAAAGGAATCTTTGAGACAAATCAGGGGAGCCCTGTGGACTTTCTTAGGGATTTATGAAAACTTTTTCAATGAGGATCGTAATGAAGCATTGAGGATTTGTGTTAATATCGACCTAGAAGATGGGGTTTAGGAAGAACTAGAGATCATTTTGGAGAATGGACGGTGGCTGTAGAAAATAAAAATTGATGATGGGTGGGGTGGAAAATTACTGTTCTGGGATTACAACCAAAAGAATAATGAGAAGCCAAATTCCCCAGAACCTAAAGGGAGGGATGAGGAATATACCAAGAATTCTTCCAAGGCATCCTCTAAAATAAAGGAAACAAAGGATGTCGAAACCCTAACTTAGCCTCATAGGGAAATTGAAAACCTGGATGCTCCTAGGGAGTCTTCTAAGGAAACTAAGGAGCAAAATTCACAAGTTGGAGGGGAAAATGACTTCCTTGTGATGGGGGATTATACTTGTTATATGTGAAAAGTAGATAGGTTGAAATGTAGTTAAGATAAGTTCAATCAAACCCTCCCTTCACATTAACATTCAAGGACATAAACTAAGCTAAATCACTACTGATGTAAGAGGACTCACCTATAGGTTTGATGTCACTATTGAATTATAAGGAAAGATAGAATAGATTGATGAATTTGTTAAACCTTAGCTAAATTTAGCCTCAAACCCTAATTATATGAAATCATATATAGACGAATGAAATATGACAAATGATCACACAGGAAGGCACTAAATATAGATTAGAAACATACCAGGATTTAGATTTTCATAGGTGGAAGCTTCGGGGAAAATGGAGCAGGCACCCAAGTTTGATAGGCAACTTTTCTATAGATCTAGAATAGTGATCTGTGTCAAATTGCAACCTGCTTCAAAGTTTCCATAAATGCCATTTAGGAGGACTGTGGGGCGGGCACCCTAGTCCAGTAGGGTCAATTCTCTGCACTTTTTCTTCAGATCCCAAATCTCTATCCTCTGCCAAGTTACTTCTCTGTAACTCCAATTTTCCAAATCTCACACCTATAACCTACAATCACAAAGAGAGGGGTTTGGGGGTTGTGGTGTTTAAGATCTTTCCTCAGTCAAGTCCTAGAATGGCATTCAAGCCTTCCAACACTATTGTTAGATAGAGTGCGTGCCCTTGTAGGGAAGAGGCCAAATCTAATGAGAAGATAAATTGATTGAAGCATAAATAGATGTCACCTTAGACGTGAAACCCTCACAGAGACTAAGAACCTTCAAATTATGAGGAGATGAGTTGATGAAGCCAAATATGCAACAAACACATACAAACACAACATAATTTTACTCTGCAACACAATGAATGCCTTGAATGCTCTTTGCTTGATAATCATAAGTTTGCCTTAATCAACTAGGAGTCATCTAGGAGTAAAATGAAGTCATAAACCTATTTAAATATGCATTTATACTAAACTTTCATAATTCAAATTGAAAAGGCTGACAAGGAAAACCTTTTTAAAGGTCCTGCACCAAAATCTAAAATTTAGGACCTGACAAATCAGCCTGGACTTGGGAGCAGGTGCCCAAGTCCCAAGGCACTTTTTGAGTCTTGATTGAGCTTTAAAATAAACCCCTAGGCCCCATTTAACATGGGTTTCAGGGAAAATTTCTCTAGGATAAATTTTAAACATGCATAATGAAATTAAGGGGACCTAGGAGCTAAACTAGGAGGTAAAAAGTCATAGGGAAAATTTTTACGACATAACATTTAGCCCCCACTTTAATGTACGTATGATCTTATGATTGTATTAAAGTATGGTCGAAAACACATCAAACACACTAGGCACATGGAGCTAAGACATACACAGATTGAGGAACTATTTCTAGCCCCTAATCTCAGGTAAGCACTAGAAGACACATTGAATACATGCAAGACATAGAGAATACAATAGGAAGCACACAAAACATGGTGAATACAGTGGAAGCATGCAATACATGATGAAAACATGAGATCATTCATGCAATACATGATGAATACATTGATATAACATTTTATATATGAAATAAAATCCTAACTAAGGGGTGGGGGGAACTCATCACTACGCGCCTTGAAACCACAAAAAACACACAATACAAAACCCAAATTTTAGGGGGTGCTCATCACTATGTGCCTTGATACTACACCATGGGGAAGACACACCAAACAAAACCTGAGTGTGGGGGGAGCTCATCACTACATGCCTTGATACCACACAAGGGGAAGACACAACAAACACATAAAAAAGATACATGGAATACACAAGCAGCATATAGCATGTCATAGACATACTATGTGTCTTATACATGGAAAACATGAGTGATGGAAGGATCTTATTGCTAAGTCCTACCGTCTAAAACATGCCAAACACACCTAATGGTTGAGTTGTGCTACTACAACTCCCAAAGACACGCTTAATGGAGGATGGCTCAAGATCCAACCCCGCTTACGATGAGGACTTTGTATAAAAGGATGTGCACTAGCTCAAGAGATACACCATCTCGTCTTCCGCAGAAGGTCTTTTTATTGCACTAGTTCAAGAGATGCATTATCCCACCTCGCGAAGAGGGCTTTTTATTGCAATTTAAATAAGGATGTGCACTAGCTCAAGAGATACACCATCCCACCTCGTGGTGAGGGCTTTCAAACATGCTTTTTCAATGTCAAATCAAACATATACCATAATATATTCCCCCACCTTAAGGTGGTTGATTTCACTTACCGATATCAAGCACATTAAGGTAGAGAGAAAACACACAAGGGAACAAGAGCTCTCACAAAGCCCATGCCCCCAAGGTGACATGAGCTTACAATCACTGAATGTTCCCACAAACATATTGATATGATTTGCTAAAATAAACAACAAGATGGTTAGAAATCTTATTCTAAGAAAATAACCAAATGAAATCATGAAAGCTATGCATACAAATAGTCACATCAAGGACCAAGGCTATACTCATGGGTTTGGAGCTGAGTATCACCATTGGGTTATACTACAGGTACCTCAGAACTGAGTGTAGCAACAAGGTGAGATACCAATCAAATTGTACAAGAGCAAATTGAGTGGATTGTAAATGTTAGTCACAATAAATGTCATAAGATGATACATCATACGAGTGATTCTACTAGTCAAGTGTCAGATATATAGATCAACCCCATCTTCATAAATGGACTAGGTCCATTTTTTCTTTCTTGCTGAAGGGATGCATGATCCTTATCAGTATTTATTTGTTTTTGTCATCCACCATCTAGGTAGAATCACTGAAGAAGGTAAACAATAAAAATGAGAGAGGAGAGAAAGTGCCTTTGGAACACCACATAGGAGGATGCCCCCAAAGCACCCTCCACAATGCTATGCCCCCAAAGCATAACACAAAATAAAAAAATAGAGGAGAAGTGATTTAGAATAATGATAAAACAAATAGAAGAATGATCACAATAGAAGTGGGCTCCTGGTATCTTTGACCTTACAAGAGTATCAAGGGTCATCCTAGGAGACCCAAACAACACATAAGGAGAGACCACATAAGCGAGCAAAGATAGGCTATGTCAAAGGTGCCTAAAAGGGTTAGAAATACTTATCTGTGTACACAATCGAACTAGCATTTGTTGTTGAACAAGTCATCTTCATCCCAATCTCGAATGCAAGAGGAAAGAGGTACATAAGGTACAATTGCCTGATTTAAATCATCATCCTTTAAATCTTCATTCTTAATCTCTTCTTTGTTTGGTTCAATGTCAGATGGTGAAATGTTCTTTTATTGAGGTGGTGTCCTTTGAGCCAAGGCTTGTCTTCTCTTTCTAATTTCTCTTCCTAGTCTATTACTTCATGTTTTATTAGTGATATTGTCAAGAGAAATATCATGGTTTTCCATAGTTTTTGACATCTCAAAAGAAGAAGTAGATATGGAATTAACTCTTAATGTTGCATTGCTTTGTTTTCTATGGATATCTCCTGATCCTTGTAGGGATGACAGAGGAGGAACCTTAGCAAATATCCCCTTACCTTGTAGTTTAGGGGGTTCTTGTAATGCAAGTTTTTCTTTATTTGTTGTTTGTTGAATAGGGGGTCCAACCAATTTTGATAGTAAGTGTGCTTTGTACCATTGATATCCCAAGAAAGTTTGATCCTGTTGTGGTTCAGGTTCCTTAGTAGGTTCTGGCCAAAAGTAATCAAGGATGAAGTTTTTCCAAGTAACCATAGGTTTCCATCAACTATTGAAGAAAGAAGTAGAATTGGTGAAGGTGGAAGGGATAGAAGTGACAAGTGGGCTCCCTCTGATTACTCACCAACAATTTGCAAATGATACAATGTTATTTGAGGCTACGAAAAGATAGGAGGCCTTCCAATTGATGGAGAATCTAAGAAAGTATATGAAGGCTTCGAGGCAGGAAGTAAGACAAGAGAAATCTGAAATCTTCTTTTCTAACACACCCTCGAGAAGGAGCAGGAAATTCTAAGGATCCTAACATTTAAATAGGGACAATTGCCATGCTCTTATCTGGGACTACCTCTAGGAAAGGGGTTGAGAACTAGAAAACTATGGGATCCTCTGAACCAAAAGGTAAGTGCAATACTAGCATCATGGAAGAGAAAGTGGTTGTCTTGGGCTAAGAGAATTAGAACGTTGAAGGCAGTAATTTATGTTATTCCAATTTACCTAATGTCTTGCCTAGCCTTACCTTCAGGAGTAAGTAAGGAGTAGGATAGAAAAATGAGAAATTTTTTTTGGCAAGGCAACAATGAAAAATAAGAGTTAGCTCTCATCTCTTGGGAGAAAATATGCAAATCTAAAGAGGAAGGAGGGGTTATAATCAAGAGCCACTTGCTACAGAATAGAGCTCTTGGAGCAAAATTGGTCTGGTAGATGTATAAGGAGCCTAAAAGGAAATGGGCAAAGATTCTGAGGTATAAATACTTGGATGAAGACAATCCTTCAAGCATATTAATAACCTCTAATCCTCCCCATGGCTCAAGGCTATGGAACTTCATACAAAACTACAAGTCAATTCTCACAAACTACCTCTCCTAGGATATCCATGATGGAAGGAAACCCTTATTTTGGGAAGATACTTAAGTAGGATGTCCCAGTTTGGATAACATGTTAAATATGGAACAAGTCCAAAGCTTTCTTAAGTGAACTTGGGGAAGTTTGGTGGAGAATTATGTTGTTTTCAACTCTAAAAATAGAGCTTTGGGGTGGAAGTGGATAGAACTTTCAGATTTGGGCCTACCTCTAGATGACATATAGCTTCTATCCTCTACCTTGAAGAATAGAGTTATGGTTTTTAGACAAAGAGAAGATGAGCTAATTTGGTGTGGATCTAAGACTAGTCAATATAAGGTAAGAGATGGGTCTCTGAGATTGGCTAAGGAGTTGGAGTAGCTAGAGGCCAACATCCCCCTTCACCTCTATTGGAGTAATCTTTGTCTCCCTAAAGTAGGAACCTTTACCTACGTAGCTCTCCAAAAGAGGATCCTCACGGTGGAGAGATTCAAGAGAATGGGATTTCTAGGCCCTTTAATATGTGAACTCTACAAATCTTGGGAAGAAATAATTGACCACCTTCTACTAGGATGCCCTTTCTCTTAGGAGTGCTGGAGATGGTTCTGTGCCAAGTTAAGCTGGGCTAGTGCTCTGCCAGAAGATATACTTAGTCTGTTCAAATAGTAGCCATGCATCTGAATGTCATCCACCTTTGGAATACTCTAGATAGTTAGCCCTTCAATGATGCTCTAGGAAATTTAGAAGGAGAGGAACATAAGATTGTTTCAAGGCAAAGAAATGAATCTACCTTCCTTTCAAAATAAGGTAGAAGTCACGATAACAGAAGTCACAAACAGTAGGTTCATGCATGGTACTTCCTGGAAGTGTTCCTTTTTAGATTGGAATGTAGATATGGGGAATAATTGGGGGGTATGTAGATTCCACCTTGGTTTGGGCCTAGAGGATCAACCTCAAAGAATTCTAGAGAGAAGGTGGTGTGGGAGCCTTCCTTAGTAAGGTGGGTGAAATTAAACTTTGACGAGTCTTCTAGGGGTAACCCAGGTCCCTCAGGTTCAGGATGCATCATGTTGGAAAAAAGGATAGAGAACAAGGAAAAGTTGCAACTATGTAGCTTTAAATGTTTTCAAATCTAAAATTAATAGCATGTGTAAATCTAAAAATTACTTTCAATTTAGATGTTAGAGTATTTCTCCAATTTAATCAACGTAGTAGAAGAAAATAGCTTGCAAAAAGAAGACAAGTATTTACGTGGAGAAACCCCTAAGGGAAAAAAAACTCCACACCAAAGGTGTTTATTCTTGTATTAAATCTCTTGTGAAAAATTACATTCAATACTGAAATCCTTTGATTCCTTGATGCACTTCAAAAGCTTCTTCAATCTTCAAACCTATAAAAACTTCAACAAAAAAGCTTCTTGGTTTTTTCTTCTAAATCTTTTGCAAAAACTTCTTGCTTTTCTCTTCTAAGTCTTTTTCACAATTCAACTCTCTGGAAAATGTATGGGGCTCTTAATTAATTGATATGAAGCTTCTTAATTCAAAAGCTTGAAACTAAAATTACAATAAATTGTAATTGATAACATAGCTTCCAATGCTAATGCAAAAACCAAGCACTCTAAATTGAGAAGACTAAACTCAAACAATGTCCAAGCTTTTAGTTAATTGCCTCTTCATGATGTGGGCACCCAAGTATGCTAAAATTAGCTTTGCTAACATCAAACATATTTATAAATAAAAGCAACAACCAAAAGCCTTCCAATTGGGTGTGCATATTTGCCCAATTACTTTTTGTTGACTGAAGTGATCAATACACATCAATTTCATGCAAACAACATGCAAGATTGATGTCCCCAAGGTTATTCTGAATTACTTTGTTCTATACATTTAAGTGACATGCAAACACTGGATCCAATGCATGCAATTGATACCCATTACCTGAAACACTGAGATGTACCATCCTACAACTTTTTAGAGTTGGAGTGTTCTACAAGTAATAACTTAAAACTGACATGGAACTAACATGCAAGCATTTGCAACAACATGCAACCGATACCCATTACCTGAAACACTGAGATGTACCATCCTACAAGTTTCTAGAGTTAGAGTGTTCTATAAGCAATCTCACAAAACTGACATGCAACAACATGGAAGTTCATATAATTGACATGCAACAACATGCAAGGTCATACAAGTCCATAGGAGTGACATGCAACAACATGTAAGCATATGCAAGTGACATACAACAACATGCAAGCACATGTAAGTGACATGCAACAACATGCAAGCACATGCAAGTCCATAGGAGCAACATACAACAACATGCAAATCCATAGAAGAAACATGCAACAACATGCAAGTACATGCAACAACATGCAAGCTTTTATAAACTCATGCAAGTAATACCCAATTCATGTATCTCTAACACTTTAGTTAACTCCAACATTATATCCATGCAAGGTGTCTCACCATTATCCAATATCCACTCATGTACATAAAAAAGTACAACTCCAAGTCTAAGTATAAGTTTCCATCAAAAGGGAACACCCAAGTTTAACTCTCACTCACTAAGAGTTATCAAACTCTCAAAATAGACTTAGGAGAAGTCAACAACGTCTTCATGGCGTCCACTCTAAAAATGGATGCCCAAGTTTGAACTTATCAATTAGGAGTTGATTGTGTTGGAACTAAAAAATTTTACATTTTACATCTGCTAAGAATTCACTAAGTCTCAACATAACATGAGTAATGTCCCTCATTTTTCAAAGACAACCAATAAAAATTTGTGTGACCAGATCCATTTTAGAATCTACACATAGACAATCTCATGAATATACCTAGCTCTCTAACCATAGCCTAATTCTGATACTAAGTCATCTATATCGGCAAGACCTCAAGTAATTCACCCCGAACTGCAAAATACATTTTTTGAAGTATAATGTGATAATCAATGAGAGATGATCAATGTCTGAATGATCAAAATTATATATGTCAAAAGATCAAGGAGACATTCTATATGTATCACCGACGCATACTCATCGGTGTGAGTAGAAAAATCAAAGTGAAATCCTAAAGTTACACTGAGCCTTCAAGTCAAACTGACCAATGGCTCATCACCAAGAAGCAAACAATCTCTCCCCGACGCATGATATTAAGACTATTGGCATGACATATACAATCAGAATGAAATCCTTAAGTTTCATCGACCATAAAAGTCACCCCGACATAAGAGACAAAAAGCTTTTGGTAGGACTCTCACCGGTATGTTCTAATAAGAATGACCAATGTAGATAAGATCATCGAGAAGACCTAACTCATCAGGAGACTATCTTATTCTCTTGATGCTGGAGATTGTCATGCCAATAAAGACAAGATAATCCCTGCCTATCAGAGAAACACTCACCGATGCCAAGAAGAACGTTCACCACACCTAATCAAAATGACATCGGGATGAAAATATTAATATCTCCCTGAAATAACAATAAAGGGTTCATAACTCTATGAAAAGAGTATTTTGTGGAGACAACAATGCACCCTTGGCAACCAACCAGAAACATATGTAAGAAAATGGTGCCAAAACAATATGAAGATTCGACATCCAAGGAAGCTTGCTTGCATCTGGAGAAGATGGTTTCAATAGAGGTGGACATTAGGGATGCCATTGAGTATACTGAGACACACCTAAACCAAGAATTTTTTTATCATCTTGCTCAAATTTACTTATGGCTTAGCAAGGCTTAGTATTAAATATATTTGTTTACTTCCATAATTTTGTTAGTCCTCCAAAGACATTATGAAGAGATGTGTTTTCTTCACTAATATTGATATAAAAGTTAGAACATGTGATGGCCATAAGATCATCGATTACGAGGCATCTCTCTTGACTTGAAAAGGACTTTATATATTACATATAAAAGGAAGATATATTATCAGTTATGTTTTAATTAAAGAACTTCTATTACACATGTATACTTTCTAAAAAGCATAATGGAACAAAATATTTCTACATGGTGATTTATTTTCAGTGTTCAATAGTTGTGTAAATTTTCATGATTATATCTTATTGTGTTGTCTCCGAAGTGGTTTTGTTGAATTGTTCAAATTTATATTTGTCAGGGCACATTTGTTTGCACTGTGTGAAGTTCTTTGATTGGTTTTGAGTTGATGTGAATTAAAAATCCTTTTCTGATAATTGACTTTAATTGGTTCTTCTCAAAGATTAAATCCTTTTGAAGAAGTTATTGTGATTGGTTTCCATAAACTCAAGAATTAACTTCTTTTCATAATTGCACAGTAATTCAAGGGAATATCATTGGGATTATATAAGAAGAGCACTGTCACATACAAACCTACACATTTGTACAAGGTGTAAATATCCAAAGTGCCCAACTATTAGAGTTAAGCTAGGAGATAAGCTCACCAATCACATACATCTGTTTCCATTCATTAACTCAAATAACCTAATAGATTTAGGCACTAGTCTTACTCATTTCATTAATTGAACATATTCATTAGTTTTGCATTGATATTGCTTATACAATTTATACCAAATTAGAACCATACCATTTTCAATCACTGTTTGGACATTAGAAGTAAAAGTAGGTAGCAACTAATCATCTATTCCACACCATTTGCCACTGTGGGTAGATCCACCACTCAACCACAATCACACATCCTAATCTGCTTCATTAGTAAGGTACACTCACCTAGCTCTGGCAAAACCTAAAGTGCAAGGAGTCATTAACCCTATAGGTTAACTCCATTTTGTTAGATCAAAAACATTGCAAATCTAAGCATATAGCCTGGCATCCTCTTAGGATTTGTAACCTGCATTTTTGAGACCTAACAAAATTGGCAACTCTTCTAGGGAGTAAGCCCACTTTGAACCTCAACCTTCCATCATAGAGCTATCTCAAAGCATCATAACATATTTAAGACTCTGTTGGAAAGAATTGCAATTATTTTCCTACAAAGAGATAGTGTTGATAACTGAGAGGGGGCGGGGGTGAATCAGTTATCCTAATTATTTCTTCTTTTGAACCTTCTTCTTAATCAAAGCAGTATTGAATCAAACAGACAAATATCATCATGAAATAAGAAACACATGACACAGTATTTTGACGTGGAAACCCGGTTAAGGGAGAAAACCACAGGGTGATTAACCCAAAGATTATTCTCTATTAGAAGAATAAGGAATTACAAAATGGCACATGCCAATTAGGGCTCACTGCCCAAGCACACTGCTCACAAAGAGGCCCACTGCCTACAAGGAGACACACTATCTACAAAGTGATAAGAATCACAGTCTTGAACTGGAGAATGACATCTTTACCATGTCTGGATCAGTTCCATTAAGCCCAGAAACATCTGCTCTTCCTTCTGCACTTCTCTTCGCTACTTCACCTCTTTCCACATGAGCCACACTTCAAAATGAACTCACAAATCTTTATTTATACAAGACATCAACTTAGGAACAATCATCTAAGTCGGCAATCAATCATAAGAATATCCGCAAGATGAATGACACATCCGGTCGGCCACCATAAGAACATTCGCAGGATGAACAACTCATCCGGTCGGCTAAATAGAGCAAAAACTTCATCCGGAAGAATATCTTCAATTCCGGGCTCTACTGTCAATGCGGACCAACAACACAACCTCAACATGATCCAGGAACCTTCACAAGCCAGCCTGAATGACCAGGTACATCCACATTTCCTTTACTTACTGAAATCTCTTATCCTCCTTATCCAGAACTTCAAGAATACTGTCTGTCGCCACTGTCATAATGCAAGAGGTACTTCCGGACCTCCAAATCATACACAACTTGAGATGGCACATCACAAGGACATCCCAAAGACTCCTTCCAATCCACAGATTAGGATTATACAGTTCCAGACCTCACCGGACCTTTTGTGATCCTCTGTCACCTCTGAATACTTGCCGGAACCGGTTCTACACCGACAGCCACAACTCCTTCAGATCTTCATGCGGATCTCTGAAATCTTGACTGAAGCATCTCAAGACCCATATCTACAAACCCTTGAATCCGTATCCTCCGATTCGCATCCTATACAGTACATTTGCCTTCTTCTCATCACTGTTCTTTACTGTTCCTGACTGAGGCTAATTTTCTCAATAGCCTCAGCACACTGCTCATTGAATCCTTCTTGTCAAAGCAATATGAGTATGTTGACATCAATGAAAACACTGGTTTACCTTATACTTGCAACAATCTCCCCCTTTGTCATTGATGGCAACATATGATGTGAAAAACCATCAAGACAAGAAACTTCTCCTTTCTGTCACTTCTCCCCCTATCAGCAACATGTCTTCTCCTCATTTTACTGCTTCTCTTTTGATCATCAGCTACTTGTTTTTCACATGTCTTCTCTCCCCCTTTGACATCAATGGCAAAGGGCTCATACTTGCAATTTTAACATATCAGAATCATACCAACTGCTCCCCCTTAGTAGCAGCTCCCCATCATCAATCCGGATCACAAGATATGACTGTGATATCCACCGGACTGATGCACATCAGTGCATCCTAGTGTATCACCGGAGGGACCATGACCCCTAACTTCTCTCGGAGATATTCAAAAGAGTCCTTGGGAAGAGGTTTAGTAAAGATATCTGCAATCTGATCCTTGGAGGGAACATACTCCAACCTGACTTCTTCCTTGTTCACTTGTTCTCTCAAGAAATGAAACTTGATAGATATGTGCTTAGTCTTAGAGTGTAATATCGGATTCTTGGAAATATTAATTGCACTTGAATTATCACAGAAAATTGTGATAGGCTCCACATATTCAATTTTAATATCTCTTAGCATCTGCTTCATCCATAGGATTTGAGTGCAACTACTTGCTGCTGCAATGTATTCTGCTTCAGTTGTAGACAGAGATATTGCATCTTGTTTCTTGCTTAGCCAAGAAACCAATCTCTTCCCCAAAAAGAATGCTCCACCACTGGTGCTCTTTTGATCATCTACATCTCCTGCCCAATCTGCATCTGTGTAAGCATGAAGAGAGAACTCTGGATCTCTAGGGTACCATAGACCATACTCAACTGTTCCTTTCAAGTACCTAAAAATTCTTTTGATTGCCATAACATGAGATTTTCTAGGATCAGCCTGGAATCTTGCCACAAGACCAACAGCCTGCATTATATCTGGTCTGGTCTGAGTGAGATACAACAATCCACCAATCATTGATCTATACATTGTCTAATCTGCCTTTGGAGAGTCATCATCTTTGCTCAACTTACATCCGGTTGCCATGGGAGTGTTCATTGGTTTTGAATCTTCCATACCAAATTTCCTTAACAATTCTTTCACATATTTGGTTTGAGAAATGAAGATTCCTTTCTTTGTTTGAGTAATTTGTAGACCCAAGAAGAAATTCATTTCACCAAGCATAGACATTTCAAACTCACATTTCATCTGATTTGTAAAAGTTTTGCACATACTATCTCTTCCTCCAAAAATGATATCATCTACAAACACTTCAACAATCAAAATGTTTTCATGATCAATTTTGAAATATAAGTTACTGTCAGCAGTACCTTTGCTGAATCCAATCTACACAAGATGCTTATCCAACCTTCCATACCATGCTCTTGGAGCTTGTTTTAATCCATACAATGCTTTCTTTAACTTACAGACCATATCATCATTGTCAGATAATTGAAATCCATCCGGTTGTTCAATGTAAACTTCTTCTTCCAGATCACCATTTAGGAAGGTAGACTTGACATCCATCTGATATACCTTGAAGTCTTTGAAGGTAGCAAATGTAAGAAATAATCTGACTGCTTCAATTCTTGCCACGGGAGCAAAGGTCTCTTCATAATCAATTCCTTCTATTTGGGAGTAGCCTTTGCAGACCAATCTAGATTTGTTTCTGATTACTTTACCAGCTTCATTTAATTTGTTCCGGAAGACCCATTTGGTTCCAATCACATTCCTGTCTCTAGGTCTGGGAACAAGATCCCAAGTATGATTTTTCTCAATTTGCATTAATTCATCTTTCATTGCTTTAGTCCAGTTTTCATCATTGCAGGCTTCATTTACTGTTTTAGGTTCAATCTTTGAAATCAGACAACATTCATCCTGATTTTGAACAACATTCCTTCTAGTTTGCACACCTTTGCTTCTGTCCCCTATGATCTGATCTTCAGAGTGGTTTAGTGTCACATACCTTGGAATTTTGGGAGTATCCTGCACTGTTGCTTTTTGATCAGGCTCATTCAAACCTATCTCTTCTTCCTGATTTACCGGATCAGGCTGACTCTGTCTTACCGGAGAGGATTGAGTTCCTTGAACACTGTCTTGGTCATCTTCATCAGATTCATAAAATCTTAAGGGCTTCTCAATTCCTTCATCAACTTTCACATTAGTGCTTTCTATCATCTTCCGCAGTCTCTTATTGTAACACCGGTATGCTTTGCTTTGAGTGGAGTAGCCCAAGAGAATTCCTTCATCACTTCTAGCATCAAACTTTCCTAGATCTTCATCTCTTTTGATATAACACTTGCTACCAAATACTCTGAAATATTTCACAGTGGGAGTGATACCAAACCAGAGTTCGTAGGGGGTCTTACCAGTATTGTTTCTGATTTGAACTCGATTTAGAGTGTAGACTGCAGTGCTGATAGCTTCTTTCCAGAACATCTGAGGAACATTTGCTTCCAACATCATTGTCCTGGCAGCTTCTTGGATGGTCCGGTTCTTTCTTTCAACTACTCCATTCTGCTGTGGAGTCCTAGGAGCAGACAATTGTCTCCTTATACCCTGCTTCTCACAATAGTCAATGAACTCTCCAGATGTAAATTCACCACCTCTATCAGACCTTAGACACTTTAGTTTTAATCTGGTTTGATTCTCTACCAAAGCTTTGAAGATTTTGAACTTCTCAAATGCTTCAGATTTTTCTTTTAGAAAGGTAACCCACATCATCCGAGAATGATCATCAATTAACAACATGAAATATCTATCACCTTGCAGACTCTTGATTCTTGTCGGACCACAGAGATCAGTATGTACTAATTCCAACAATCCGGTAGAAGACTAATCTTTGCTTTTGAAAGAGACTCTGCTTTGTTTACCTAGCTGACATTCTTTGCACAAACTATTTGTAGGTTTCATCAATTTTGGAAGATCTCTTATAGCCTAAGTATTGCTTATCTTGATGATGTTATCAAAATTTACATGACACATTCTTCTATGCCATAACCAACTCTGATCAATTTAAACAAACAAACAACTTTCATTTGAACCAACTAGATGAAAGATATTACCTTTTGTCTGAGTACCGGATGCAATTTCAGTTCCGGAGCTTGTAAAGATTCTGCATTTTCCATTCTTAAACCGAAGATCATAGCCTTTGTCTACTAACTGACCAACACTGAGAAGATTGTGCTTCAATCCTTCAACATATAGTACATTACCTGTTTTGCTCTTTCCATCAAAGGAAATAGTTCCCCTGCCTCTCATTCTGCCAGCAGAATTGTCACCAAACTTTACCATTCCTCCTTCATACCTTTCCAAATTCAAGAACTTATTCTTGTCACCAGTCATATGGTGAGAACATCCACTGTCAATAACCCAATCATCCTTTTCTTCCACTTGAGCAGCCAAAGCTTTTTCAACAACTTTGTGATTGATAGATTCAGAGAGTATTGAATCTTCTTCCTTGATGGCAATAAACACCCACTCATTTCTGGATTTGCTTCCTAGTTCTGATTCATCATCTATTACTCCTTCATTGTCATCTTCTTCATGAACATAATAGCAATTCTTTTGAAACCTTTGTCTGTTAGTATTAGACCTTGCAGATCTTTCTGGACATCTTGAAGCAAAATGACCAATCTTATTGCAGTTGAAGCACTTAAAGGGTAGTTTTCCTTCATACTTATTGGATCCTCTTGGTAGTCTTTTTGCAATGAGGGCTTCAAGTTGAGTTGTTTCTGCTTCTTCTTCTTTCATGTCTCTTCTTGCTTGATCATACCATGTCATCTTCCTTGAAGAGTTTTCTCCCGGATCAATTCTCTGTTTGCCTTTCACATAGGCACTGGCTTTGAAAGCAGATTCAGTCTTGGGAAGATCATCTCCAAACTTGGTCATTTCAAATGCAGCTAGCTTGCCAGCCAATTGTTCTCTTGTGACAGTTGTGTGGGCTCTGAATTCATCAATTGCAGCAACCTTGATTTTGTAGGCAGCAGGAAGGGATCTAAGGATTTTGCAAACGATCTCATTTTTATCCAGAGTTCCACCAGCATTTCTAATTCCACACACTAGTTCATTCACTCTTGGCATAAAAGTAGTGATGTTTTCATCATCTCTCATCTTTAATCTTTCGAATTTCCCTTTCAGACTTTGCAACCTTGCACTTTTGACAAACTCATCTCCTTCATACAGAAGTTCCAGTTTAGTCAGGATCTCATATGCAGTTGGTAGGTCAATAACATTTGAGAGATCTGAGTCATTCAATGCACTTAGAAGAGCTTCCTTGGTCCGCAGATTGTTTTCAGCTTCTGTGATTTCATTCAGAGTTGTCGGACCACCTTGTGGAGGTACATATGGTTTTGAAACCATGGCCAAGTATGCTTTTCCCATACATTCCAGGTGACATTTCATGCGACCCTTCCAAAGAGTAAAATTGGTTCCATCGAACTTCGGACTATCCTTTTTGTATGACGACATCCTAGATCTCCTCAAGCGGTTAAGCTTCTTTTAGAGGAACCTCGCTCTGATACCAATTGTTGATAACTGAGAGGGGGGGGTGAATCAGTTATCCTAATTATTTCTTCTTTTGAACCTTCTTCTTAATCAAAGCAGTATTGAATCAAACAGACAAATATCATCATGAAATAAGAAACACATGACACAGTATTTTGACGTGGAAACCCGGTTAAGGGAGAAAACCACGGGGTGATTAACCCAAAGATTATTCTCTATTAGAAGAATAAGGAATTACAAAATGGCACATGCCAATTAGGGCTCACTGCCCGAGCACACTACTCACAAAGAGGCCCACTGCCTACAAGGAGACATACTGTCTACAAAGTGGTAAGAATCACAGTCTTGAACTGGAGAATGACATCTTTACCATGTCCGGATCAGTTCCATTAAGCCCAGAAACATCTGCTCTTCCTTCTGCACTTCTCTTCGCTACTTCACCTCTTTCCACATGAGCCACACTTCAAAATGAACTCACAAATCTTTATTTATACAAGACATCAACTTAGGAACAATCATCTAAGTCGGCAATCAATCATAAGAATATCTGCAAGATGAATGACACATCCAGTCGGCCACCATAAGAACATTCGCAGGATGAACAACTCATCCGATCGGCTAAACAGAGCAAAAACTTCATCCGGAAGAATATCTTCAATTCTGGGCTCTACTGTCAATGCGGACCAATAACACGACCTCAACATGATCCAGGAACCTTCACAAGCCAGCCTGAATGACCAGGTACGTCTGCATTTCCTTTACTTACTGAAATCTCTTATCCTCCTTATCCGGAACTTCAAGAATACTGTCTGTTGCCACTGTCATAATGCAAGAGGTACTTCCGGACCTCCAAATCATACACAACTCGAGATGGAACATCACAAGGACATCCCAAAGACTCCTTCCAATCCGTAGATTAGGATTATACAGTTCCAGACCTCACCGGACCTTTTGTGATCCTCTGTCACCTCTGAATACTTGCCGGAACCAGTTCTACACCGACAGCCACAACTCCTTCAAATCTTCATGCGGACCTCTGAAATCTTGACTGAAGCATCTCAAGACCCATATCTACAAACCCTTTAATCCGCATCCTCCGGTTCGCATCCTATACAGTACATTTGCCTTCTTCTCATCACTGTTCTTTACTGTTCCTGACTGAGGCTAATTTTCTCAATATCCTCAGCACACTGCTCATTGAATCCTTCTTGTCAAAGCAATATGAGTATGTTGACATCAATGACAACACTGGTTTACCTTATACTTGCAACAGATAGGTGGCGACTCTAAAATTTTGTGACTAATGAAATAAATATCATTTCAGAAAAAATAGATGATAGACATCAGAGATATACTATACCATCAAACATGAACAGAAGGAGGTCTATACATCAAGAAAGCCCCAAGAAAAACAATGTTAGATTCACAGATAAGCGAGGACCTTCTCGAGGAAAGAACAATGCAAATAAGGGTGAAGTAGTACCCAAGTAACCTGAAGACAACACATCAAAACAATATTTTACAGTATTCAACTCCCCAATATACAATGATGATAGGAATCCATCAACACCTCCTGAAAAGATCAATACAAATGATAATATCCTCAGTTATAGGACAGATTCTCAAGAAGTAACTAAATTTGAAGAAAAATTGAATGAAGAAGGGGGCAGAAACATGCCAAGCCTGAAAGGGGATTTTTATCACAATAGGGAGAGGAAAACTGAGAAGGGTCTATAGACCATATTGTTGATTTTGGTGCTATGAGTAATCAAGAAATTGAAATACATCTGGAGTGGCAAAGGTAGTAGATTAGGAGGAGACAACAGTTGATACTAGAAAGTTAAGAACTGGGTAGACAATTGGCATAATAAGACATCCAGGCATCAAAACCTCCAAAATATGTCCCTCCACACAAACAAAGTAATAATGCCAGTTCACATGGGATATCTCATAATACAACTGCTCCAAGAGTGCTTCCTAATACATGAGGAAATTCAAGACAACACAGCATGCCATCATAGAGACCCCAAATGCCAAATTCTAGAGCTATTCCCCAATATCACCCACCTCCAGGTCATCATGGAATTCCACAACATCACCAACATATACCACCTTAGAATATGCAACCCCAGCAACCTGTACAACAACATGCTTATCATTAGTCTCCATATGGATATCAATATTCCCCCAATCCACCACCAATGAATATGCCTCCACAAAATCTCATGAATATATGTAGACAATTTGATCTAACAGGATATCAGTTATATCCCTACCCTATCGACAATAGTTGGAGAAATATGGTCCCCAAATTCACTAGAAATAATGCAATATCAGTGGAAGATCATATTAGAAATTTCAATGCCTTTGTACAAGACATTGGTATGGAACATGAGGATGTAAAAATGAGATTGTTCATGATGTCTCTAACTGAAGATGCAAGGGATTGGTTCAATAATTTACTGAATTCCTTAATTTATTCTATAGTAGATTTCCATGACCAATTCAAAGAAAAATATGGAAATTAGTATACCCCTAAATTTGTCATGCATGAACTGATAAGCATCCAGAAAAATTAGAATGAGTCAGTATATGACTTCAATCAAAGATTTTCCAAATTGCATAATAAGATACCACATGGATCCAAATTGACTGATTCAGCAGCTCTGATTATTTATCTAAAACCTTTTGATCCAAAGACTAGGTATGAACTCAGAAATAGGGCTCCCATGACCTTTAAAGAGGCACAAAAAGTAGCTATCAATACTGAAAATAATAGGAAGGCTATGGGCATGATTAGAAAAAGAGATAACCTTAGACTTTCTCAAAACTCAAATAATCACCAGAATAAACAAGAGAGTCAATACAAAAATGAAAGACCTTGGTTGCATGACATGCCCTATAATACAAATTGGAAGGATGGAAGACCTGTTGAAAATAGTAGAAGGCAAAATTATGGCAATGATACTCCTGACCCTCTAAAAGGAAATAAGGCACACATGGTTGAAGATAATCCATGGTGCTTGGTATGTAATTTGCCCCATTAACCTGAATATTGCATAGTGGCCAAATCAGTACACCAAGAAGAAATATCTTCTGGCTATGAAAGAGACAGACATACCATAAATATGCTAGAAATATCACCTTACCAGATAAACGAAGAATATTCCTCTGTGGAAGAAGATGGATATGAGTATGATGTAGGCAATCAAAAATACAATGTTAATATGGGAAGACAAGAAGTCTTCTTGAATCAGGAGGACACCTACAGGGAAAGTACTTATAATCCTGACAAGCCACCACATTGTTAGTGGAGAAAACCTACTGAAGAAGAAAAGAGAGCTCTTACAATGGCTACAGTAGAATAGTCTAAGAACGGCTATAATCTAAGAAATAGGACAGTCAACATGAATCAAGGAACACCTGGGAGTGTATTCATAAAAGATCACAATTATAATAAAAATAATATAAAAAATACATCAAAAGAGCTAGAAAAAATTGAGCAAGGCATCATACTTGACCAATTTATCATATTGTCTTCCTTCAATCCTATCCAATCTCTCATTCAACCTATCAAAACTTGCACTTAATCAGCCATCATCTCAAGAGTCTTTCACTCTTGATACTGCCTCCAACCTTCCCATATCACAAGCTTCCTCAAGTATATCCACATCTCATCTACTGCTCCAATCTTCTACATACACATTCAACTCTCTACAATCTACAAAACACTTTCCTTCATGGCTTCAAGCTCTCTTGCTACTCAGGACTTCTTCTACATGTTGATGTGTTTTTTATGCACATGCAAACTCAGAATAAAATACCGAGGTAGTCTATCCTCTCTTGAACAAAGTCTCTCAAAGGCTAAATAATGTGATCCAATGAGACAACTCCAAGGTTCCAGATGTCAGGTCTTGACTTGCAATGGGTAGACTCAGTAGTTGATGTGATTTGCTGAAAACTCACAAAGGGACTTACGTTGAATATACTCCTTATTCCAATCAAATATGTTATTCTCCATCTTGTGAAGTGGAACTTACTCTAACCAGCTATGAAAGAAAATACAAAAGGACAAGGGTTTAGGAAATCTACTCTAAGGACAAAGAGATAATGAAACATGTTGAGATAGACAAACTCCCAATGAAACCAAACTCCATTTCGCCATGAGAACCAACAACTACATGAAGCAGGTGCAATCTTCTAAGGAAACTCAAGGATTTTCATATTGTAAACCTCCATCCAAACACCCATAGCTGGCGTAGCTTGAACAAGCATTCACAACCGAACTAAAGAAAATGAAGGTTCAGTCAATCTTTGTAAAGTGGCTTGCCTTCGACAATCCATGAAAAGTATGAACTAGAAGAATTAATCAAATATCTTTACATATATTCATTACATCAATGCACTTTTAATCTATTTCTAAGCTACTTAGAAACATTTCTCCATCATATTCGAGAATTTGAAACCATGCTAACATTCCATCACCACACAAATCACCATGAAGCATTCAACAATGAGTTTGTATTGATTTTGGAAATGTATTTTTTACAACAATTTCATATCTCCTCTCAATGATTTCGAAGAGTATCCTCTACTCTACTCCTACTCTAATAGCATCTACTCCTACTCTTGATTCTTGCTCTCTCCTCTAATAATGCCCCCTTACAAATGAGAGAAATGGGCCCTTTTATAGAACTCAAAATTACATGAATGGCCAAGATTGATTTAAGAATCGATGGCCCAGATTTTGACAACAAGGCAGTTTGTTAGAAAAGTTACTATTTTTAGAATCATTGAATGTAAACGGATGATGTCGCAGACTGTGATTGGATCAATGTTGTGTATGTGCCACCTCAGCATCGAACAAACTGGTTTGATTTTTGTTGTGTTCATATTGCTCAGAATGTTTTCCCAGATTTTGTCATCTTTTGGAGTAGTATTCAAATTTGGATTTTCAGCTCTGGAACTTGGCTGCTTCGAATCTTGAAACTTGGGAAAATTTGTCGAATGTCTTGTTGTCGATCATGTAATTGCACCTTTGAATGTAATTTGTGGATTTGCAATGATTACTTGGTGTTCATTTCTCCTGTCATCTTCATGTATTGTCGCAGGATGTTTTGTTCTAGCTCTAGATGGTGCATGATGCTTCACACATGAATTCTAATGTAGATTTGCATATGATGGGTGTCCTCTATCCTTGCCTATCACATCAAATGAGTGACCTCTGAATTCTCGATCATAAACTTGAACCTCTAAAAATGAACTTCTTCATGTGCATGGCAAAGTGTGCTTCTCCTTGTGGCGATGATGTCTCCCTGACATGAAGTCTTCTTCATGAACTCAAACAACTTCCCTTCATCTTTGAACCTCTCATGTGCAAGCTCTCCCCATTCTCCCTCTTGAATTACTCATCACCTGCAAAGAGAAACAACTATCAATTGCAAAGATGATGATTATTAATAACACTTCACTACGAATCTTTCTAACATTTATTAAAACAACCAGCAAGATTTCAGGTATTGATATTGAGTGTCTACGAATACTGTGTTGAACCCTATTGACTTTTGTTGCTTTTGTTTATATGATCTGAATGACTATGCAACTTTGTTTATCCATGGTGGGCACGTGACTTTCATGCTTTATTTCCTCTGCCTTGGCAAATTTGGAATGTCCCTAATATTGAATATGCTCATGTACATCAAATCGAGAGGGGTGTCAGACTCTAAATAGATGCAAATGACTCTAAAGCCTATGCAGACTATGAGCTCTGATTGCAAATTTAGAAACCTCAGCTCCAATGCGTTGAGTGAATCTCATGTAGACTAGACTCCTTATATATGCAATGCGATGGTCCTTGAATTGAATAAATGAGACTGAAATTAAAAACCATGACTTCATAACATCACTCGCTACATGCGCTCGAGTTTAATGGAAAGATATGTGCATATTTTGAACCTTTAATTCTTTTTTGCAAATTATTCATAGACAACTATCTGAATCGATCCATTTAGCATTAATGCCTTTCTAGACTCAGCAGACCAAATATAATTTGCATCTAAGCGATCTTGAGTAATAATTGTACATATTTGAAATCTTACCGCTTTTACCACTCGACAACTCACCTTTCTCTATGCATAATATTTGAAATTCCAATTTTATCCTTTGAAATACATTTAAACCACTCTTATGCATTGCATCGCACAATTCTAATTCTAGAAAATACAAAATGGTCCCCAACGTACATCTAAGCAACTTAATGAACGTTCCCTGCAGAATATTAATGATGCCAGAAGGTGATGAACATATACTTCAGCATGCTCAAGGGAGACTTTAGACATTCTATGCAATCCTCAAAATTCAAATTACAAAGTCATACAAATGGCATGCTTAAGTAGGGATTTTGGAATGCCATGTATGATTTGGAGTTTAAAATAATTAGCAAGGTAACTAAGAAAATACACCAGAGCGGACATCTAAGGTTGTCATGCATTGAGATGGAGAAAAAGATATGCAAAGGGACCATGAAAGTCCACTTGAGGCAGACATTTGGGATGCCACGCATAATACTGAGTAACATGGACATGATATGATAAGCACCCGCTCAGTACATAGATGGAATTTTAGACCCCGCCAAAGTTTGTGCCTAAAATCATTTTGCCAATGATAGTTGTGAATAAGGATGTGAGACTGCATATGTGTTTTGCTGAGGGTAATTTAAATTGAAGCCTGAGGGATTTATCATGCAGATGCTTGCTCTTACCTTGATGATTCCATGAAGATCTTAGACTCAAATCTATGTATATGATTACAATGGGGAAGCTAGACTCCAAGTGTATGGAGTAATTCACAAGCTTATGTAAACAACGATTTCTATTGCAAACCCATAAATCTTTACTTGAGTGCATTAAACGATCTTTATGCAAGTCTCTATTTCATAGATGCCATACGATATGTCTCAAATTTACAACCTGAGACCAAGATTAAAACTAATGATTCCAAGATATGACTTCACTCTCAAATACCACAACCAATGCATGCCTGAGTCTGATTTTCATACCCACTACATGATGAGTATTGTCAAATATGCAGTTTGGAGGATATACAAAAATCTCGGCATGTTGTGCATGAGAAAACTTCCTTCTTGAACTTCACAAATTAGTGGTTTTCAATTAATGAAAGAATATGAATTGCACAACCATCACAGATATGTGTCCAGACAAATTTATTAATCTTCAATGTGGAACTGCATTTTGGCAGAGATTCAGGTCCTCAATATATCACTTGAAATATCTCACAAATTAATTCTCGACTAGTGCTTGAGGGATTTTTTTATCTTCCATGTGTAAGCAACGTAGTCAAATTCGCAAGATACCACCGAAGTGAATAATTGAATTATCATGAAATACCAAAACGCTACGCGTTGGAAATGTATTTGCACAGTCTCCATAATGAAGGACATCTACATGGGCCTAGGCGGACACTTATGTATTCTATGCATCCTGAAGTTTGATTCTCTGCAATTTAATCCCACAAAAGTGTTTGGAGCAGATACTGCAGATGGCCATGCATAGTGAAAACAAATCCTTAGTGTGCACTTGGAAACTCATGTCAAAATTGAATTGGAAAGCCACCAGGAAAATTCTCCTTGGCAGACAATACATACACTCCACCTATGAAGAAAGCAATGCAAATAGCCATCAAATGTCCACTCAGCACGAGGATTCTAGGAGGTCATGGACCCGTCAAAGCTCCACACTAAAATGATCAGACACACGTCTAAAGAGACCCGCGCAAAGGAGAATTGTGACAACTTGAACAGTCGTCCAAGCAAACATTTAAAATGATTAGCAAACTTGGACCTTTACTTGCCTCAGCAGACCTTTGAGACCAAGGCCGATGATAATTAGAAAATGTGAAATGCTGAAGGGATAAGAAAGTCCGCCAGAGCAGGAATTTCGAGGCTCGATGTACATATGGAAAATGCAATTTGCATTGGTACCACAAAAGTCCACCCGGGTGGGAACTATGCATATCAGGGAATTTATATTTGTAAAAGTGGTCATAGTGAAGACGTGAAAGGTGGACCCATTGGTCTCCTTGCGCATAGCTTGAGCCTTCTTGTTTTACAAAGCACTTAATAACTTCAACGAATTGTAGAGTTTTAAAAGCATCAATATCACTTGCAAACTCCTAACTTAGGTGGGGATGCCTAGACGGGGATATTGCCAACACTAGACAGACCAAAACCAAAAGCCAAAAAGAGAGGGGTCCCCATCCTATGGGGCGATGTTGCGATGACATCACAACATCTAGCGCCAATTTGAATAAATGTTCATGAACATTTCAAAAATAAAGACCCAATCCAAACCTAGAAACTTCAAACAACTCCTTTAAAGTCATCAATCGGCTAGGAAATGCACTTAAAAGGGAAGAAAAATCATAGATTGGATCAAAACACTTCATAGTTAAACATGTTCAAAACAATGATTAGTATAAAATCTCAAGTGTTCCAAAGATAAACAAGAATCACAACTTCAAAATTCCTGTGTACACCCACTCGTTAGGCCAAATAAACATGCATACTTGATCAAAGAGTCAAAATCAAAATCTTAGCACAACCATTCATATCCTGAAGATCCAAGTGTGTACAATTGAGGTCATTCCCATCCATCAGCAACTAAGATCACCTCAGTTCCTCTGCATTAAGCTATGTGATTAGTACACACCTCATGAACTACATGGACATGGCCCTGCTACCAGAAAGCATCTATGGCCCTGACGGGTTTGTCGCGTAATTCCACTCAAGCAGAGCCCTACTGCCAGTCAGGTGTCCATAGCCCTAGTAAAGATTACTTGATTGTCCATCTAACTGAGTTATAGTATGTGATTTGTGATTTTCTTTTCATTTCTTTTTCTTTTCTCTTCTTTTGATTTTCAACATGCTTTTGCTTGGTAGAGTACAATGCAGTACCGCTACGTGATAACTCAGCTAGTTGGGTGTGGACTTATGATGGCAGCAAAGGTGGACCTTTAGATTTCTCACTTAATGCGAGATCACAAAGATTCACTTAGGTACCTCTAGATTTTAAAAGTGTGAAAAGATATAAGATCCCAAAACACTTCAAGTCATTCTAAACAATCAATGTATCTTCCAAGAGAAAGCAACATGCTATTCAAACACTAACAATGGAGTCCACAATGAATCCATCCATCTGATACAAGTTTCTCAAAGGAAAATGATGCAGAGGCATCCACACTATAACCTTACAATACAGCATGGATGTCTGCAGCCCATCATCATCATCATCATCATCACCATATTTTGCTTAACACTGTCAGCATCATCATCATATTTCACCTGCCAACCGATATCCTCCTGATGACAAGCCTTCGCACTTTCGCCTGTCAACAGCATCACCTTATTCGATAGTCGACAGCATCATCATGTTCGACCAGCGCGAACATCCTCCTGACGTCCACTATTCACTCCAGCGACAACTTCTGCCTTCACTATCTTCAGCATCATGATATTCAACATCATGATAATCAACAGGATAAAGAACATCCGGTTCCTCCCATTTATCCTGATGATGACCAACCTTCACTTCTCGTACCGTCCCTTTGATGCTGACGTCACCCGATATCCTGATGACGTATATCCTGATGACGATGACGTCACCCACAGCTCCTCAATATCCTGCTGCTCCGAAATATCCTGATGACGTATATCCTGATGATGATGACGTCATATCCTGCTGTTGGCCAAACTTAGCTTTTTTGGCCCGCGATCAACCCGATCTTCTTCCTTAAGCCGATACGCTCCTCTTCGGCACCTCCTGATGATGATCACCCCGACGCACATTCACTTCATGCACTCAACTGCATCATGCCGATCTCCTCCACTTATCCGGATGATGATGCCCAAAGCGACTGCAGGATATTCACCAAATTATCCTGATGATGCCGTTTTGACGACTTTTCAACTTTAGTGGATTTTCACTTCGCCGATCCTCCCGGGACGACCCGATCCACTCTCAGGGTGATCTTCCACACTTTATCAGCTCGACCTAGCACATGCCCATGCTAGGGTCTTCAACACCTTTCAGCCGCGATCCTGCACACCTGCATGCGAACAAACAAACTAACACCTACCCTACTGTACATAACCATTCCACCGATCAGACGAATCAACCGGTGGAATGGATCAGTGAATCCATGAAACCACCCAAACCAGCAAATCGATTACACAAAGGAGATCAGACAGAAAATGAAAACAGGATCTTTATTGATTTCAAGGATGCAATACAATATACTATTTCTCACACAGCACACTCTAACTCCTCTGCTCAATGCAATTCTATACTATCGATCGATGATCTACAGTCAACCGATCCTCATGCTTAAATAGATTTTCTTACGAGTACTACTGACCTGACTCCAAGCGGCTGGGAACTCTCCAGGCGGCTGGGAGATCCAACCGAACATACATCATGACAACTGTCCTAACAAACTGGCTAAAAATAGCAAAGCGTGGTCAGCATGATCTTATCATGATCAGCATGACCTTATTACATGCATTGGTCTTATCAGACCTTCTTGGAAACATAAACAAGACCTAAAACTACTAACTGCCTCATGAAGGCCAGCTGTCAGGTAGGTGCTCCTGCACCATACTCCCCAACAGAAAAGAACTCATGTCCCATGAGTTTAGTATGTGGAAGTCCTCCACCTCTACACCTTGCCTTTGCAATATTCTGACTTGTTCCAGCTTTGTCCTCTGCTGTCTCTTGGCTACTCCAAGTCTTCTGAACTGTAACTTGCTTTCTGGCAAGTAAATCCTCATGCCTATCAATGTAGGCCTTTCTCAGGTTGTCTTTGTGTTTGTCAGAATGTCTGACCAGAACCTCTGTCTGAACTGCCTCTTGAACTTCTGCAATGTTCAATCCTATCTTCCTTTCAACTTTTATAGGACAAACAATAGTCCCAACTATGACAACATCCTTTTCATTCCTCTCAACTGGTTGCTGTTTGCAAACCTGTTTCTGCACCTGCTGCTGACCTCTGTCAGTCAAAACTAAAACTTTCTTCAACCTATTGTCCTGAACAACTTCTTTTCCTGCAGTATCCTTATCTGCCTTTCTGCCTGCTCTTCTAGGCATCTGCACAAATTCCTTCTTTCCCATTAAAATGATTTGGGCTGCCTTCTGTATTGCAGCATTTGCCTGCAATGGCATCAACTTAATAGTCTTCCCATCTTTCTTGATGGTGTAGGTATTAGCATACCCATCATACAGTACCCTTCTGTCAAATTGCCATGGTCTACCCAACAGTAGGTGACAACATTCCATAGGCAAAATATCACACAAAATTCTATCCTGATATGCTCCAATCTGAAAATCCACATATGCCTGTGCAGAGACAAAAAGTGATTGACTATCACTCACCCAAGATGCCTTGTAAGGGTGCTGATGTGGAATCCTTTCCAAATTTAGTTTATCCACCATCTCCTGAGATACCATGTTGTCTGTTGAACCAGTATCAATGACAACCTTACATACTTTACCTTTACTCTTGCATATGGTCTTGAAAAGAGCTCTTCTGTGTGGGGATTCTTTGTCAGGTACCTTCATGGTAGTCACTATTCTTCTCATCATCAGAGACTCTCCACTCTCTGGGTATGCATAATTATCAGGCTCCTTATCCTTGTGATAAGTGTTTGAACTCTGCACACTTTGCTCTACTGTCTCTTCTTGTACAAGTTGTACTCTCTTGTCAGGTGTTCTATCATTTCTGGATGATGAACCTTTGTTTTCTGGACATTTGAAGGATGGATGACCAAACTCACCACAGGTGTAACATTTTCCTGAAAATGTAGTAGAACCTCTACCACCTCCAAATCTTCCTCTATTACCTTTCCATCCACCTCTGAAATCAGACTGTCCCTGTCCTTTACCAGTTTCTTCTTGACCATCATTGGTTTGCTTTTGTGTAGGGGCTGCTCCTCTTCCCCTCATATTGTTTCTTCTTCCTCTCATGGACTTATCATGTCCTCTATTCATCTTTTCTTCAATCCTGATTGCCATTTGATAACAATCCTCCACATTCTTAGGGTTAGCTAAAACTAACTCATCCTGTATGTTAAATCTCAAACCAGCCAAGTACCTAGCCACCTTTTCTACCTCATTCTCATGATGACCAGATCTCATACTCAACTTATAAAACTCTTCTGTATAGGCCTTCACATCCCTTTCCTTCTGCTTTAAAAATTGCAGTTTCTTAAACATCTGGATTTCATAATCCCTTGGCAAGAATTTACCTTTGATCCGTGCTACCATCTTATCCCATGAAGTGATCTTTGACTTCCCTTGTTTCCTTCTTTCAGATTGTACATAATCCCACCATACCAAAGCATGACCTCCTAACTTGGTCTTTGCAATCTTTACCTTCTGATCCTCAGCAACATCTTCACATTCAAAGTGATTATCAAGTGCAGCAATCCAATCCAGTAACTCATCTTCATTCAAACTTCCAGTATACTTGGAAACATCAACCTTTACCTTAGGTTTATCACTCTGCACTGCCTTTAACAATTTTGCAAGTCTCTGGTCTTCAGCATCCAGATCTTCAGCTACCTCTTCATACTCTTCTACAGCATCTTCATCTTCTTCAGACTCACTGTCTGCCACTTCCCTCTTTTTGTTCTTTTCCAGGGCTACAAGCCTGGCTTGAAGTGCTTCAGCAAGCTCCTTCATCTTCCTCATCTCTCTGGCATGTTTTTCCTTCATTTCCTGCAATTCCCTTGCAGTACCACTACCTTTAGGAGGCATTTTTGTCAACCTCTCAATCAACACACAACACACAATCAACTCTACCTCTGCCCTTTCGGTGACAGAATCAACACACAACAGCCCAGACCTTTTGCTGAGCTCTGATACCACTATGATGCAGAGGCATCCACACTATAACCTTACAATACAGCATGGATGTCTGCAGCCCATCATCATCATCATCATCATCATCATATTTTGCTTAACACTGTCAGCATCATCATCATATTTCACCTACCGACCGATATCCTCCTGATGACAAGCCTTCGCACTTTCGCCTGTCAACAGCATCACCTTATTCGATAGTCGACAGCATCATCATGTTTGACCAACGCGAACATCCTCCTGACGTCCACTATTCACTCCAGCGACAACTTCCGCCTTCACTATCTTCAGCATCATGATATTCAACATCATGATAATCAACAGGATAAAGAACATCCGGTTCCTCCCATTTATCCTGATGATGACCAACCTTCACTTCTCGCACCGTCCCTTTGATGCTGACGTCACTCGATATCCTGATGACGTATATCCTGATGACGATGACGTCACCCGCAGCTCCTCAATATCCTGCTGCTCCGAAATATCCTGATGACGTATATCCTGATGATGATGACGTCATATCCTGCTGTTGGCCAAACTTAGCTTTTTCGGCCTGCGATCAACCCGATCTTCTTCCTTAAGCTGATACGCTCCTCTTCGGCACCTCCTGATGATGATCACCCCGACACACATTCACTTCATGCACTCAATTGCATCATGCCTGTCTCCTCCACTTATCCGGATGACGATGCCCAAAGCGACTGCAAGATATTCACCAAATTATCCTGATGATGCCGTTTTGACGACTTTTCAACTTTAGCGGATTTTCACTTCGCCGATCCTCCCGGGACGACCCGATCCACTCTCAGGGTGATCTTCCACACTTTATCAGCTCGACCTAGCACATGCCCATGCTAGGGTCTTCAACACCTTTCAGCCGCGATCCTGCACACTTGCATGCGAACAAACAAACTAACACCTACCCTACTGTACATAACCATTCCACCGATCAGACGAATCAACCGGTGGAATGGATCAGTGAATCCATGAAACCACCCAAACCAGCAAATCGATTACACAAAGGAGATCAGACAGAAAATGAAAAACATGATCTTTATTGATTTCAAGGATGCAATACAATATACTGTTTCTCACACAGCACACTCTAACTCCTCTGCTCAATGCAATTCTATACTATCGATCGATGATCTACAGTCAACCGATCCTCATGCTTAAATAGATTTTCCTACAAGTACTACTGACCTGACTCCAAGCGGCTGGGAACTCTCCAGGCGGCTGGGAGATCCAACCGAACATACATCATGACAACTGTCCTAACAAACTGGCTAAAAATAGCAAAGCGTGGTCAGCATGATCTTATCATGATCAGCATGACCTTATTACATGCATTGGTCTTATCAGACCTTCTTGGAAACATAAACAAGACCTAAAACTACTAACTGTCTCATGAAGGCCAGCTGTCAGGTAGGTGCTCCTGCACCAGAAAACTAAGAGGTTAATAAATAGATTAAGATTTGGCATTTTAAATATGATAATCACAAGATGTCAGTGTGTAGACAAAATATATGATTCCCTTCTGAGTCAAGTATAAATCCTAACTAGTTGATAAAGCTAAAGAAAATCATCTTTAGATTCCAAAGAATTTCATGATCATTTATCAAAGAAATGAACTAACACTTGATATGAATCAAGCTAAATGTGCTTTAAAAGATAACAACGCCCATTTCACCAACAGGAAACCCACGAAAGAAAACCTAAATGAAAGAAGCAACCTAAGCTACAGAAAGAAAACTAAACTAAAGACTAACAAAACATGACAAACTACTCGAAAGAAATAGAAAGGAAAACCTACTCTAAGAAAGCTATGTACAAAGAGCAGACATGACTCAAAAGACCTGAATATATACAAGACCTCAAATGGTTTCTCAACATGAAAAGCAACAATAAGGCACATGTGATAGTTTGGATTTTGACAAATTTGTCCTTGAATTCAGAGAAAAATTCTCTAACACAATCATCAAATTCACAAAAAAATTTGCACAAAATTAGCAGTTGTGGAAACACATATGGACGATGATTTATCCATATGCAAGTTGTTTTTCCAAAATTTCCATAATCAAATTCGTACTCTTCAAATTCACAATTTGGAAATTCATTATCCTCAAATTCATAATCTTCATCACTAGGAGCAAGGAAAGATACAACTTGGTGGTCTTCATCCTCAAGTAGCAATTCTTGTTCATCGCTTATCAACGCGTCAGGAGGTCGAAGTTGGTGATGAATCATCCCACTTGCATCCGCAACATGCAAATCAACATTATAATCAATAGTGGGCATATCGAAATGAAAAGGTGAAAATAATGGAAATTCAGAAGCATGGAACGTTTCGCCTGTAAGTTCATCTTGGATTTTCAACAATGGGCCTAGCATCAATTCAAATTGCCTTGTATATTTGGCCTCCATTTCTTCAACTTGTTCATTTTGGCATATCTTTGACTGTACTTCATCTATGAGAGCGTCGAGCGCCCCTTCAAATTGCAATTGATTCTCTATCTTGCAGGTGATGGCTTGCAGTATATCTTCACGATTACCATCTATTTCAAGGACTCTTGAAACCTCTTGCAATTCATCTTGAATAATCTCTTCTAGAAACGCAAATGAGTATGTAACAAGGAATTCTTCTTCTTGCAATGAACTTAAATCATCTTCTCCTTTGATGGAGGAATCAACATCTTGTTCTTCAATTACCTTTGTTTGGATGTCTTTTATTACTTTTTCAACTTTCTTTGCAGGAGGTTCATTCTTACTTGGAAGAGGGTATGCAAGTTGACCTTCCACTTGATTATCTAGTTCACTTGTGCTATCTTCACTATTGAATAACATGGGAACATCTTCTCCTTTGGGTGGTGAATTAATTTCTTAGAGGCATTTGTTCCACAAATCGTCTAATCTCAATTATACTTTGGATTCTTCTTCCAATCTCAATTCTTCCTTCACTTGATGAACAGCTTCCTGAGAATATGAACACATGAGTTCTGAATGAGTGGTGTTGTGAATCCTGCACCAACCACCTAGAATCAACATTTATTCTGCGGGCATGTCCTTCTCAATACTTAGTCTTTTCTTGATCGTTTCCTTAAAACTTATGAAGAACACTCTTTCATCAAACAATGCGTTGAGAACCACCTTTGTAGAAACAATTGGCTCATGTACCTGTGAGAAAGAAATTTTTTCTTGTAATGCTAATTCCATCCTTGATAAGAAAGTTAGGCAATATAGCTCCTCGTGTCCATTGGTTTCGTGAATTCTACATCCATTCCTTGATGCAAAGTCATCCAAACTCTTAGGATAGAGTTGTGCGTTCAAAGTCCACCAAAGCTGAAGAATATCACCTAGATGATGAACATATTGCTGCTCACAACCATGAACCTGCTTCGTGTATGCTAAGAAATCCATCCTGGTTTTTGGTATTTTTCAATTTTTTACTTTTTTGGGTTTTTGAAGTTTTATACTTTTTTGGATTTTTTGGCATAAAAGAGATCTAACAAATCTCAAATTTGGCTTTGAAATCTCACTTGGTTCCAATTCCACAATTTGGAGTTTGTTCATGTGCTTGGAGTGAAAGAAGCAATGCAATTCCTTGTTCATGCCCTTTTTATCCTGAGTTGAGATGTATGTACTTCATTCTGGCCTCCTCCTTGCTGAATTCTGTTGAGCAGTATGATAGAGCAATGAACGATAAAACACCAGAATATCTTTTGTATGCTTGGAACAAATGGAGCAATCCGTTGTTCTCGTCCTCCTTCTAGCGCCAATTCTATTGATGTGTTTTTTATGCACATGCAAGCTCAGAATAAAATACTGAGCTATTCTATCCTCTCTTGAACAAAGTCTCTCAAAGGCTAAACAATGTGATACAATGAGACAACTCCAAGGTTCCAAATGTTAGGTCTTGACTTGCAATGGATAGACTCAGTAGTTGATGTGATTTGCTGAAAACTCACAAAGGGACTTACGTTGAATATACTCCTTATTCCAATCAAATATGTTATTCTCCATCTTGTGAAGTGGAACTTACTCTAACCGGCTATGAAAGAAAATACAAAAGGAAAAGGGTTTAGGAGATCTACTCTAAGGACAAAGAGATAATGAAACATGTTGAGATAGACAAACTCCCAATGAAACCAAACTCCGTTTTGCCATGAGAACCAACAACTACACGAAGTAGGTGTAATCTTCTAAGGAAACTCAAGGATTTTCATGTTGTAAATCTCCATCCAAACACCCACTGCTAACGCAACTTGAACAAGCATTCACAACCGAACTAAAGCAAATGAAGGTTCAGTCTAACTTTGCAAAGTGGGTTCCCTTCGACAATCCATGAAAAGTATGAACCAGAAGAATTCATCAAATATCTTTACATATATTCATTACATCAATGCACTTTTAATCTATTTCTAAGCTACTTGGAAACATTTATCCATCATATTCAAGAATTTGAAACCATGCTAACATTCCATCACCACACAAATCACCATGAAGCATTCAATAATGAGCTTGTATTGATTTTGGAAATGTATTTTTTACAACAATTTCATATCTCCTCTCAATAATTTCGAAGAGTATCCTCTACTCTACTCCTACTCTAATAACATCTACTCCTACTCTTGATTCCTACTCTCTCCTATGATAACCCCCCCTTACAAATGAGAGAAATGGGCCCTTTTATAGACCTCAAAATTACATGAATGGCTAGGATTGATTTGAGAATCTATGGCCCAGATTTTGACAACAAGGCAGTTTGTTACAAAAATTACTATTTTTAGAATCATTGAATGTAGATGGATGATGTGGCAGACTGTGATTGGATCAATGTTGTACACGTGCCACCTCAGCATTGTTAGGAATAGTTAAGATTGTCTAGAGAATGATAAGATGTTTCTAGAAGTTTTCCATAAAGCTGTTTTAGAAAAGAACATTCTAGGATTTTAGAGACATCTAGAATGCCAGAAGCTTCCAAGCTTCCAAGCTTCTATAGCTATATATATGTGATTAGAGAGAGCTATTGGACATGGCATTTGGATGTAATGCAAGTTAGATGAATATATATTTCTGAGTTTATTCAACTCTGTTTGCCCTGTGTCTTCTCTGTTTTGCTGTTGCTGTTCAATTTTTATTATCTTGGGACTATTTTTACATGGTATCAGAGCCTGGTTTAGCTAGATTTTTTTTCTAGGTTCAGCTAGAGATTCAGTTAGAGGCTCAGTTGGAAGTATAATGCTGAAGTGATTTGTTTACAGGGCTAATATATTGTTAGAGTGATATTTGTTTGCAGAGTGATACTTGTTTGAAGACTGATTTTTTGGCTAACATGGGCTCTACAAATGAAGTGTTGCCAATATTTGATGGAAGTGGTTTTGCAGATTAGAAGATTGTAGTCAAGAATGCTCTGAGAGAAAAGGCTCTATGGAGGATAGTGAACAAGAAAATTGGAGAACCCCAAAGTGAAAAAGAAAAGGAGGTATGGAAATGCAAGCTGGAACAAGCTAGAGGTATTATTGGTAAAGCTTTAAGCCCCAATCTCAATAGAAGATTTGTTGATACTGATAATCCAATAGAGCTATGGGAGAGTTTAGAAAAATATTATAAAGATGTAGATATTGCTAGCATGTTTAGCATAGAAGGAAATTTGGTGAATTTAGATCCTTCTGATTTTGAAAAAATGTCTGATTACTTTAATGAAGTTACATTTTTAAATGCTCAGCTGAAGAAAATAGGTGTTGAATATGCAAAAAAAGATTTTCAATTGATTGCAATGGTTGAAAGTAAGCTTCCCCAGCCATACAAGGTATTTAAGGAATCAAGGAAAAGGGTTCTCCAACTAACTCCCAATGCCTCCCAGCAAACTTTTGATCAATTTTGTAAGTCTGTACTAGATGAAGAGGTTTAGCTTATTAAAGAAGGGCATATTAAGAAGAATCATGCATATGCAGCCAAGAGTAAATTTTCTAGATATGATGGAAAGAAGAATTGGAAAGGAAATTATAATTTTTGAAATGATGGTTCTAACCATTTTTCTAGAAATGATTGTGCAGGAAAGCAAGTTGGAAGCAAATTGATTATTTGCAGGTATTGTGGAGGTGAAAATCACGTGGAGAAATTTTGTTTGAAGAAGAGGGACAATGAAAGGCAGCAGTACAAGCCCAAGCAAGAAAGGTTCAAGGATGGCAAGAAGGATAGGCATAGCTTCGTAGCCATCTCTCTAAAAAGGCAAGAGAAATCAAATAAGGAGGTAATTGCTAGACCTGAAAGTAGTGTTAAGGGGGGATACTTTGCTTCAGATTCTAATAAAGAATGGATTTTAGATTTAGGGGCATCATATCACATGACTGGGGATAGATCTTTGTTTATTAATTTTTATGAAAGGAAGAATTCAGATCAAGAAATTACTATTGGCAATAAAATGAGACTTCTAGTTTTAGGAACAAGCACTGTTAATGTAACGAATGGGTCTTTGAAAAATATTTTTCTGGTTGAAGGATTAGGGGTGAATCTTATTTCAGTATATAAAATTGTTCAAGCTGGACATGAGTTTGTTGTCACCACTGATCAAGTTATTGTTAGAGATAGAAAAGACCCAAGCAATATAATTGCTATTGGTAGAGTTGATCATAAAGAGAGTCTATTTAAATTTGTGGGGTTTGTTGATGGTGAATACACACTCTCTCATGCTTTTATTGCTCAGGCTAATTATATGTCAAAACTTTGGCATGCTAGACTTGGACATATAAATTATAGAAAATTACAAGATATGGTTAGAATGGATATGGTTAGTGGATTGACAAAAATTTCAGCTTCTGAAGGTGTGTGTGAAGGATGTGTGTTAGGAAAACATCATCGAGATCCTTTTGATTCAGGGAAAGCATGGTGAGCTAATTATCTATTGTAGCTCATTCAAAGTGATCTATGTGAACCAGGATATCCTTCACTTTCAGGTGCCAGGTACCTTCTGACTTTTATTGATGATTACAGTAGGAGAGTATGGGTTTATTTTCTTGAAAGGAAAAATGAAGTATTTGAAATTTTTCAAATGTTTAAGGCATTAGTTGAAAATCAAAGTGGAAAAAGAATTAAGTGTTTAAGGACGGATAATGGGGGTGAATATTGCAATTATGTCTTTGAGTCATTTTGTGAAAATTATGGTATCAAGGTGCAAAGAACAGTTCCTTATACTCCTTAACAAAATGGGGTGGCTGAACGAATGAATAGAACTCTTTTAGAAATGGCTCATTGTATGTTGCATTTTAAAAGTTTGCATAATCAATTTTTGGGTTTAGCTGTTTCTTGTGCTGCATATATTGTGAATAGAATTCCCACTAAAGTCCTCCCAAATATTACCCCTGAAGAAGCATGGAGTGGTAGAAAGCCTCACATTGGGTATGTTAAAGTATTTGGGTGTATTGCTTGGACACACATTCCTGATGAAAAGAGGAAAAAGTTAGAACCAAAGAATCATAAGTGTTTGTTTGTGGGTTATAGTGAAGAATCAAAGGCTTACAGGTTATATGATTTGACAACAAGAAAGGTCTTTGTTAGTAGAGATGTAAAATTTGATGAGCTTTCACAACTTACAGCCACTTCCTCTCACTCTACAACAACAAATGTTTCTGATTTTTCAGATATTTTAGAAAGAAATGAAGCCTATATTGATGAGGATGAGGTGAACACTACTGATGACAATGATACTATTGAAAATGAAACTACTAATGCTTGTACTTAGCCATTTTTTGCAGGTAGTGATGATGAAGAAGGTGACATTTCAGCTAGACAAAAGACGAGTGTTGAAGAAATATATAGACAAGGCTCAAAGATCCAAGGAAGGAATGGTAGTGCTCTCATGGCCAAAGTCCTACGAGTAAATGACCCAATCTCATATGAGTAAGCTAGAGGAAAGAAAAAGTGGGAGAAAGCCATGAAAGAGGAATATGATGCATTGTTAGAGAATGAAACTTGGGAATTTGTGCCCCAGCCCAAAGGTAAGAATGTTATTGGTTGCAAATGGGTTTTAAAAACTAAATTTAAATCAGATGGTGCTATAGAAAAATTCAAGGCTAGATTGGTTGCTAAGGTGTTCAATCAAAAAGAGGGTGTTGATTATGAAGAAACATTTGCTCCTGTCATTAAAATGAACACAGTTAGAATTATTCTTTCTTTGGCTGCAAGTCTTGGGTGGCATATTCATTAAATGGATGTGAAAAATGCTTTCTTAAATGGATATTTATATGAAGAAATATATATGGATCAACCACCAGGTTTTGTAGATCAGCAACATCCTAATCTTGTTTACAGATTAAAGAAGTCACTTTATGGTCTTAAACAAGCGCCACGAGCATGGAATGAGAAGATTGATAGGTATTTTCAGCTTAATAGATTTAAGAGATGTAAGTCAGATCCCAATCTTTATGTGAAGAAAGTTCAAGATGATATCCTTCTTGTTGCACTTTATGTAGATGATTTACTCATTGCTAGACCGCAATGATTTAAAATCAGATCTTAAGAGGACATTTCATATGAGTGATTTGGGTGAACTAAACTATTTTCTTGGCTTACAAGTTTGTCGATTACATGATGGATTGTTCATCTCACAATCAAAATATGCTTTAGACCTTTTAGAAAAGTTTAACATGCTTGAATGCAAGCCAGCATCTACCTCGTTTCAATCTAGAGTCAAGCCTACTAAAGAATGTACTTCTAAGAGTGTAGATGCCACTTTATATAGACAGCTTGTTGGTAGCTTAATTTATCTAACTCATACTAGACCAGATATTTGTTTTGCAGTCAATCTTGTATCTAGATTTATGCAGGCACCTAAACGAAGTCATTAGCTAGCTGCTAAGAGAATTTTATGATACATCCATGGCACCATACACTTTGGAATCTACTATGGCTATAAGTCTTCAATTTCTTTGGTTGGATTTACTGATTTAGATTGGGGTGGTGATATAGATGATCACAAATCTACTGGTGCTTATGTTTTCAATCTTGGATCAGGCCCTATTACATGGAGTAGCAAGAAACAAACAACTACATCATTATCTTCATGTGAAGCAGAATATAGAGCAGCAAAAGAAGCCAGCAAGGAAGCAGTTTGGATTCAGAATCTTCTATTTGAAATTGGTTTTCTATAAAGTTCAGCCCGCACTGTGTATTGTGACAATCAAAGTACCATACAGGTTGCCAACAATCTAGTCTTTCATACTAAAACAAAGCATATTGAGATTGATGTTCACTACATTCGGGATCTTGTTCAAGCATCTATTGTCAATCTTTAATTTTGTCCAAGTGAAGAACAAGTAGCTGATATATTCACTAAGAGTATGACTGAAGCCAAATTCTTAAAATTAAGAGGAATGCTTGGTATGTTAGAGGTGAACATTAAGGGGGGATAGTAGTATAATGTTCCCCTCTCCTTTGTATTTTCTTTTTATTATTCTAGTCAATCTTAAGGGGGGGTGTTAGGAATAGTTAAGATTGTCTAGAGAATGATAAGATGTTTCTAGAAGTTTTCCATAAAGCTGTTTTAGAAAAGAACATTCTAGGTTATCTAGAAGGGTAGAAACTTCCAGCTATTCTAGAAAAGAACATTCTAGGATTTTAGAGACATCTAGAATGCCAGAAGCTTCCAGGCTTCAAATCTTCTATAGCTATATATATGTGATTAGAGAGAGTTGTTGGACATGGCATTTGGATGTAATACAAGTTAGATGAATATATATTTCTAAGTTTATTCAACTCTGTTTGCCCTATGTCTTCTCTATTTTGCTGTTGCTGTTCCATTTTTATTATCTTGGGACTATTTTTACAAGTATCAAACAAACTGGTTTGATTTTCTTTGTGTTCATGTTGTTCAAAATGTTTTCCTAGATTTTGTCATCTTTTGGAGTAGTATTCAAATTTGGATTCTACTTTCAAATTATACATGTTACATTCATGGCCATTCTTGGCCTCACATACCTACCATTATCTTGGACTCCTCAGCCAGTCATCTATCTCCATCAACCATTAACTCAATACTCATCTTTCTACAAAAGACTTCCTTTGTCCAATACTAGGTGGCCTCTCCAAAAAAAACTTCCTCGACCAACAAAGTACTCAACTTGGTTTATTCATATATCTTGTCTTCTAATTTCTGACAGCGTCTCTCTATGGCTTAGTCCTCTATTTTCTTTTGTTCTCTGCACACCTATTTAACTCTTTCCACATCCCTCCTTGGTAGCAACTACTCTTTTATCTCTTCTGCATTCTGGCTGCACCTTTGTTGTGTCTCTGGCAACATCTCTATCCTCTTTTCTTCCCTCCAAGGCAGCGCCCAACCAACATTAATTCATATTCATTCTTTTTTATATTTGGTAGCATATCGTTTTATTCTTACAATGACTTCTATTTTTGTTAAGGGCCACTCCACCTCTTACTCTTCACACGTTGGAGCCTCTCTTCAGCCGCCCAATTTGTTTCTTTATGACTAGTTTTTAATTGAGGAATTCCTTCATTGTGATTCATTGATCAGAAGGTGAAGAGACATTTTATTTTCTTCCCAAATGAATTTGAAACTGCTCTTTTCCTTTTATTAAATTCAAAGCTTATACTCCCTTAGACATGTGGCCTTTACTACAACATTAAGCCAAAATGAACTTACATATATATATTTTTTACCATGACATCCTTTTGGTCTTGCATGAAATAGGAAAGCATTACCAAATATGAATTTTATGCTGGGTCTGGTGTGGATAAATAATGCAAGACAGAACATGAATAAAATGCTTAGCCTAGACAGCATGATTCCTTGGTATACCAAAACTTAATAACATGTATCAACCTCTCAAATGTGACTATGGCTGAGTATGAAGATATGGCATGTGCATAAGTTCTTCAATGTACGTATATTGATTTATGTTCTATGCAGCCCCTTTCAAAACAATTCTCAAAGAATTCGTCAAGGAATCTAGATTTGACAAATCTATGATGCCACAAAAATCAAATCATCATCAATAAGACCACCATCAATGCAAAGGCATTACTAGTCATCAACTGATCACCAAAACTTAAGAGCTTTTTCCAATGCTAGCACATACATAAGACTGGATATTTTCTCAATTAATGTCTTTGCCACTTCCAAAATGACTGCGACAAGATGTACGAGAGTGAGTACCAAGGTTGAAAACAACTTTTGATATAACTTCTTACCAGGAGCTCAGAATAACCTAAAATCTTGTAAGGATGAAGATATTGACAATCCCAAACTCTCCACCAAGCCATTCTTCCTCAACCCTCACAGATTTCAAAATTTTAAAGTTTTTTCAAATTGCCAGCAGAATTTTCAAAATAGTTAATTCTCCAAAACTGTAAGGCATATGACTATGAAATATTTTGCATCAAATCTAAGACAGAGTCAACAATCTACTCATAAGAGGGTTTATTCTGAAACTTTGGCAATCTGAATAATTATTTTTGTGAAGGTTGTATGTTGTGCGTTGACACCAAAAATATGGCAAAATTGAAACTTGCAAATTCTAACATGCCACACACTCCAATAGCCATGAGATGCCAAAAGAAACCCAAAACACACCGAAACTGAAAACCAAACCTCAAATCTATTTTTGGTTGATGCTGGATTGCCCATTCTCTTGGATGCTCCTACATCATTAGTTGTGCTAAAACTAATGGAAGTGACTAAGTGATTCCAAGATTTGAGCAATTAACACAATAATGTGTCTGCCTTGTCTTCATCTTTGATTTTTACATCCATACTAGTTAATTGGCACATAAGAGTATTAAAAACATTTAAATGATCAGTAATTTTGGTACCTTCCTTCATTTGTAAACTGTACAACTGCCTCTTCAAGTGGATTTGGTTTGTCAAGTATTTTCTCATGTAAAGGCTCTCCATTCTATTCCATAAGCTTGTTGTTGCTTCATCTCCAATAATATTGAAAAGAACATCATCTATCAAACACAACCAAATTGTTCTAAGAGCTCTTGTATCCAGATCTTCGTAGTCCTCATATCACAGGTTTCTTTGATTTGCCTACCAACACCTTGTGCAATCCTTGTTGCACCAATAGATCGTGCATCTTGAGCTTCCACAGCTCAAAGTTATTCTTCCCATTGAATTTCTCCACCTCAAACCTTGCATTCCAAACCTTCGCCATTTGATGCTACAAAATAAACACCAAATCCTAACACAATCGCTGCAAAATAAAAGCTATAATACCAATTATTGAAAAACTTTCAGATTTTAATGATAAACATAAAAATCCATAATCATATAATATTGTAGGATAAATTAGTTATGAAGAAATTAGAGATAACAACAGAATAACAAACATACAATAAGTGATCAAGAAACAACAAGAGAATTTACGTGGTGAAATCCTACCAATATGCCAAGAAAACATCCACAACGCAAAGTATCAATATTCTTATTGTTAAGAGGATAAATTACAATCTTCATACAGCAGACTGCAAAGGTATATAATATCTATAACATAACTACCACCGTCAAACTTTAAAAAAACACATTTTTTTTTCCTTTTTAAGAAAAAAATATAGCTTTAAAACAAAAATAAATTTTTTAATCTTTCTTTATAAAATACAATTTTTGTTTTCTTTCTTTCTTGTTACAAATCCAACAATATTCATTTTGAAAGCCAAATTGTTGGTTTGGAAATTTATTTACGAATGAGACCCAAAAGCAATCTTGCTGTCACGAAGTCCTGCTTGACCTTGAACATACATATTTTCTATTATTGCTAGTCTGTATATTAAAACGGCTTCTTTAATAGTCCATAGCCTTAATGAAGTAGCAAACTTAATAAAAAGTGCCACCCACTGCAAGGAAAAGAATCCCGACCTGTAGCAGAAATAAATAACTCCTTATGGAATCAAACTGTTGATGTGTTTTCCTTGCACATACAATGTAGAATAAAATACTGGTGTACTCTATCCTCTCTTCAACAAAATCCCTCAAATGCTAAGCTAAGTGATCAGATGAGTAGACTCCAAGGTTCTTGATTAGTTACTTTTTGTGTTGCGACTTGGGATAACTTAGCAGTAGGATGCGAATTACTGTTTGACACAATGGGACTTACGTAAATGCTCAATAATAGGAAACTTGTTTCTCTTGGATAACATGTAACACAGCTTCTTTGAAGGTCGACCAATTCGATAACTTGAGATATGACAATGGAAGCTCTTGAATCTAAATCTAACAAGATTTTTAAAGAAAATGCAAAAGGAAATGAGTTTAGAAGGCTCTAATCTAAATGTAAGCAATCACCACTGATTCACCAGAATCTCAACCACACTTTGCTTCGCCATAAGGTAACAACTACACAAAAGTGGTGCTATCTTCTAAGGGGAAAGTAAGATTTTCAGATTACTTCCATGCACAAAGTAATTGAAGTTAAGCTTAGATGACGTTCAAACTAACCATGCACTGCAATCTGCCATCAACAAATTATAAATGGTATGAACTATGGAGACGCCAAACATGAATCAGCAACAACAACTCCCATAAAACATAAAACTAAATTGCTGAAAACAAACTAAACGGATCTTATTCTATAAGTGAACACTTAGAAACCATGCATTCATTTGAAACAACACAAATCACCATGAAAATTTCAGCAATGAATTTGTATTTATTTCAGTAGAGTCTTGAGCAACAATTTCTCAGAGCATTCCCCCCTTTACGAATGAGAGCAAAATGGGTTTATATAGGCCCCAAAACTCAATGGATGGCCAAGATTAAAACTTTAAATCGAGGGCTCGTATTATGCCACACAGGCAAGTGGTTACAAAATTCACTAAAATTGGACCCTACATTAATGATGCACCAACTAAGTGGAATACCCTCATTTATGACCTTTCCTTTTTGCGGTAAACTCAACAAATCTAGCGATGACATGTGTAATCTCCTCCATAGGGACACTTGGTAGAGTCTGAATGGTGCCCTCTATGATTTGCAGCTCCTCTGTACATTTGAGAACTGTCATTTCCCAACTAGCCATGGATGTCTGAAACGTGCCCATGAAAGTGGAAAGTGTGCAAATTTCATCCAATAACTCCCCCTAAACAGCCTGTGTATGCTGAAAATACTTTGCATGCATCTTGTCTTTCAGAAAGTATTCATCAATCTCTCCATTGGAATCAACTACCCTGTTAACGAAAACAAGTATTTTGTTTTGCATTTCTTTAAGTACCTCTCTTGTTTGAGTGTAGTCACTCTCAACCTTTCCCAAAATTTGCTCCTTTATGCTGAGTGCACAATACCAAGAATGGAAATTATATGTTGGACCCCGCTCAATCACCCCCTCATCCAACAATGTGGCACTTGGAGTATAAATCAGCCTTTTCAACTGAGGCATAACTTCTTCCCTTACATTTCTGAATTGTGCACAAGTAATTAGAATATTCTGAACTCTATCACTCGATGAAGTAGCCTCCTTGTACAACTTCACAATCTCATCCACGAACCCATCAACCTTGATCTTGAAATTTGCTGCCCAGTCCTGCAATACTTGAGAAGAGGACCTCATTTCTTCCAAATGAACCACAGACTCCTACGAGAGCAATGCCAGTGGTGCAACCATCTCTTCATCTTGGCTTAGTGGCCTCATTAACTACTGAATATAATGCCGAAATGCCAAGTTATCCTTCTCTAACTAAATCCTCTGTTCTTGTTCCTTCTGTAGCCTTTCTTTGATGACAGCAACTGAATCGTCCAACTCTTCTATCTCCTGCTCTGCTGTGGCTGGTCCCAAATCAAAAGTATTGATGTCATATGCACTCGGAATGCCACCATCTACCTCTTTGCTAATTTTTGGGACAGCAATATGCACTTGCCTTGACCCCGAGCTGCCTCTTGTGATTTTCGAGAATTTAGTAATTTTCTGCTTTCCATTGTTAGTTTTGGCTCTACTCAGCAAGTCTTCCAAACTTAGTATGGGTTCCCTTTCAATAACAGACTTTTCCTTGACTCGATCTCTTAACGACTCAAGCAGATTGGATAGGTCTTCCAGACTTTCTTCTTGAACTCCCTTATGCTGAACAGTGGGAAGAGCCTCCTCATCAAACTCATACAACTCTTTGTCATCTTGATTTTCAGCTTCTGTTTCTATCATGACCACTTCTTGTTCCTTAGCTGATTTTGACACTACTTCACCAATTTGATTACCTTGTTTGTTTCCCTGATCATCTTGGATTTTCAAGGCTGTCTACTCATCAGGTCTCACTTCATCTTCATCAATATTTATTATATTATTACCCTCCTATCTTGAAAATGCACTAACTGCCTGCTGATCATTAGTCTTTACCTTCTTACTTGGCTGAATACCCTCATGCAGATCATCACCTTCTTCCTCGGAACCATTGGAATTATTGGATGACCCACTTCCTGAAGTATCCTTGGACTGATGTACACTAACTCCTTCCATCAAGTTGTAAGTCAATTGGACATTCTTCTCCTGAAGCCTACGAATCTAGAAGTCTACATACTTTCTTGTATGCGATATACTTGGCATCATCAAATCATCATTGCATGTGGCCTTCTGCTCAGACCAATTGATGGTGAAGGGCCTATCTCTTTTCTCTTCATACGAACTTTGTGAAAGTCTTTTGTGATTCTCCTCAAGCTGATCTAGAATGTTGATCACTCTTGTTGATCTGACCAGATCCAAAGACAATCGGTAGCAACTTTTCTTTCTTATTTCTATGTCATCATATGTATCTATCCAGTGATCCCCGAGCTGTGGTTTGTGCTCGTATTTGCTCCCAAATTTCTGTCTGACTGGGCCAAATGGATCAAAGTTACTATGTGCATCATTGTGGCATACCAAGTTGTAAGCCTGCAACTCTATCTCTGAATTTTTAGTAGCTTGTAATGACATGCAAGCCTCAAGCCTCCCGATGCTGATTGGAAACTTTGTTGTGGTCTTTTTCCTCTTTCTCTGGACTGTCGAATGCAACCAGCTGTTGTGTTACTTCCAACAACACCATTCTGTCAGTGGGGTATCTAGGCAATCTATAAGGCAATGATGAGAAGCCCTCCACACGAATGTATGTGAATCTTGGAAACTGAATAAACCACTTTCCGTATTTTGCGATGAAGTTCATGGCCTCCTTCGACAATCTCCTGCATGTGCTACCTTGTAACAATCTAGCAATATGCATGGAAAAGGCATCATTAAACCTTCTGTAATGGGATATAGCCTGTAAGTGCAACTGAGGATAGCAATCATAAACCTTGAACTGTCCTTCTCCGTTTCCAACTCTCCCCTTACAGTTCAATCCTAGATATCTCTCGCTTCTGGCAAGCATATATATAATATATGAGCTCATGTAAAATGTTTTCATTTCCTGTAAACCCTTTAATTGATCATCAATGTTGCTGCTGATCATTTCAGCCCAATCTATCATTCTTTTTCCACTTATAATTTCTTCAATGAAGAAGAACATCCAAGGCTCGAAATTTGCCGATTGTGGGCAGCCCATGATGCGGTTCAAAAACGCAACCATATAGTTGATTTCTTGATGAAAGTTAGACTTGTGAAGCTTTTTAGGTACCTTACTGACATGTGGCCTTGGTTGCACCAACCAGCTATTGTTTATTGCCTCCATACATTTCTCAGGTCCAGCCAAATAAAGTTGCAAAGCAAACTCCTTGTCACAGAATGTAGTAGTTTTGTATGAGGGAATGTCAAAAGCTTCCGCAATCACCTCCTTTCTTAGATAAGCAAGTACTTTGCCCTCTCTAGTCATAATACATCTCTTTTCATGATTATAATGCTTAGCGCATTCTAACATCAATTCTGGACACAGCATTGTTGGCGAGAAACAAGCAGCTTGCACAATCCCGTTCTTCAACATTCGTCTGACTAGATCCGATGGATTGGGTTTGTGCAAATTTTACCGAATCTCTTGCATATTGGTCTTCCCCAGATTGGTGTCACAGAGGTTTCACCACTTCGAAGTGATCCTTGTTTCTGGCCACGTTCCCTTCATGTCACTGCTCATCAATGCTTGTCTATCCTTCGCACTCATCTTTCACCTACACAATCGCCTTATGTCAAAATCTTGAAAATGACATTTAGTAACAACATAATAGTAACAAAACATACACTTAATACATGCAGGATTATTTGAATGCAAGATTTCAATTTATCTCACCCCTCTGCTAAAGAAAAAATAATAATGCGATTCCCGTGAGAACAAAATGTCCAAATGTCTCACTAACACACTTAGTTCCTATTTGCCCCTGTCAAATCTGATCTCCTAATGGACCTACAATAATCATGTGTTGTAATCCCTTATGTGCTTTAATGGAGGGGAGGTCAATTTCCAAGAAATAGAAGGTGATCTTTCTTAAACTTTTGAAGACTTCAACCAAGGAAGACACTCTTAAACCTGCACCCAAGAAGCTTTGAGAACACCGGGCAAATTATGTAATATTAACTAGTTTAACGTCCAAGCACCCATTCAGACAGGCCTCATAAGGATCCCCTCTTGTAGAAAAAACTCATGAACATAGTCAGGTTTCCAAATACTGATACAGGAGGCGAAGCTCACTGTTAGAACAAATGATAAAACACCCTCGAATCCCTATCGTCTCACACAGTGAAATCACCTTTTTTGGAGGACAGCGCGTACCACATATGCTCAGAAAATTGGCCCTTTACTCACAATAATGTTCCAAGATTTGGCTAGCATAAATAGTGTGCTCCACCTCCTCTACCGCATAAATGACATTACTGAATTAAATCGTGGGGCTAAAAATAGGACGAACCAATACTCAAAAGATACGCGCCTCAATACTCCTCATCAATGCTAACTAACTCACTATCCATGCATTTTTCAGAGTGCAGTGCTGATTTAATTGCATGCTAAGAATAGAATAGATTCGTTCTACAAAAAAAAAATGTTCAATGATTCCTTCAACGGGTCTTCATGATTGCCAAAGAGGTGACGGTGTTACAGCAGGTCAGCACAAACGTTTGAGATCTTTACCACACCTGGCCAAAAAGCAAATTGCAAACCTAAGACCTATCTCCGTCCTAGCGGTCTTTTTGCTTCAACGTGCACAATGCAGGATTTGCAGTGGACTCTTAAAAGTCTGCCCCTCCATGCATTTACGAGGGTGTCTTGTATGATTTGAGAAATGCTCACCAAGCATTTAACCGCTGCCAAGAGTCCAAACAATCAACCTGGAGCAGACGTTATGCTTCATACCAGACTTCATGCTGAGAGTAGAACGTTTACGTGATGTTTTGCATAACTGCCAAAGGTCCATTAATAATTACGTCGTCCAAAGATACCTTGCCAAACGGTCATTCAAGCCCACCGAAGATTAACCCAATCATGGAGAGTTCCTGACGAGTCATGAAGATCCACTCAAGTGGTCCTTTAGCTTGCTAAGGGAATAGGAAATCCACAGCAATGCCAGAAGGTAAATCAAGTCCTCTTAGGCGGGGATCTAGGAGGGAGTGGACATGTTATGCAATAAAAGAACATCTCAATGCAGTGCAAGGTGATTGAAAATGTCCGCCAGTGTGAGCATGCTTCATGCAAAGTCCGGGCATCCTATGTGTTTCAAGTCTTCTACCAACCAAAAAAAATGGATTACAACATACCCCAATGACACCTGTAAACCTTGCCCAGATAAGAAACTTCAACCAAGACCACAGACAAAAACACCAAGCAGGGGTCCCCACGGCTGATGGGGTGATGTTGGACCACGTCACAACATCTAGCAACTCCACAAGAGAAATGTTCTTGAACATTTAAGGAATAAAGACTCATTGAAAACCCTAAATCATCAAATAACCTCATCAAGTCCATCTAATAGTTAAGAGATGCACTCAAAAGGAGAAAAGAGTCAAAAATTGTATCACGACATTTCATCTCTACTATTTCTTAGGGTAAAAATTTCATTTAAAACTTCCTCAAGTGTTCTAGAGATAAGCAAGAATCAAAACTTCAAAATCCCTGCGTGCACCCACATATTAGGTCAGATAAACATGAAAACTTAATCAAGGCATCAAAATCAAAAGCTTAGGACAACCATTTTCATCCTGAAAGATCCAAGTGTGTGTAACTGGGTTCATTTCCATCCATTAGCACTTAAGATCACCTTAGTTTCTCTGCATTAAGCTATGTGATTAGTGCACACCTCATGAACTACCTAGACATGGCCCCGCTGCCAGCAAGCGTCTATAGCCCTGACGGGTTTGTCTCATAATTCCACTCGAGCAGAGCCCTACTGCCGGTCAGGCATCCATAGCCCCGGTAAAGATTACTTGATCATCCATCTAACTAAGTTATGGTGTGTGATTTGTAATTTTCTTTCATTTCTTTTCTTTTCTTTTGATTTTCAACATGCTTTTGCTTGGTAGAGTACAATGCAGTACCGCTACGTGATAACTCAGCTAGCTGGGTGTGGACTTATGATGGCGGCAAAGGTGGACCTTTAGATTTTTCACTTAATGCAAGATCACAAAGATTTACTTAGGTACTTCTAGATTTTAAAAGTGAAAGGATATAAGATCTCAAAACAACTCAAGTCACCCTAAACAGTCAATTTATCCTCCCAGAGTAAGAAACATGCTATCGAACGCCAACAATGGAGTCCGCAATGAATCTATCCATCTGACGCAAGCTTATCAAAAGAAAACAAAAAGTATTCATTTAAAGATTAAACATTTTAAACATATAATCAAAGACCTTCATGTCAAAATACAAAGCATGATTCCCTTCTCGAGTCAAGTACAGATCTTAACAAAAAGATAGACTAAAGAGAATTACCTTCTGACTCAAAGAATCTCATGAATATTTATTCTCAAAATATACTTAGCATTACCTCATGAAGTCAACCAGAAGTGCTCTTATTGAAAAACCCACCCAAAAATGGGACCCCAGGGAAAACCAAAAACTACAGCAAAAGCAGACAAGCCCAAAATAAAGCAACCCTACCCTAGAACCAGCCAACAAAAGCAAGAAACAACTATCCTAACTATGTACAAATAGGTCCCTGAAGGAACTTAGGGTTGGAAATAATGCTTTAAGAATTGTCCATTGATGGGCAATGGAATAGATTCTCCAATGAGTGTTTTCAGTTTGAAAGCATTTTCTCCCAAAATTTCAGCAATCTGGTAAGGGCCCTTCCAAAGATTATCAAATTTATCATGTCCACCCTTTCTCTCTTTAGCTTTGTCCTAGTATAGAACCAAATCAGAAATATGAAAAGACTTGATCTTTGCTTGTCTATCAAAACACCTCTTCACAACTCCTTGATGTTTTGCAAAATTTTCAAGTGCCATGTCTCGTTTTTCTTCTAAGTGGAGCAGTTGTGACAACCTAGTTTGGACTCTGTCATTTTCTTCCATGTAATCTTGCATAAATTGTAATGTAGGAATTCTTAGTTGGATTGGGAATACAGGATCTTGGCCATAAACTAGATGATAGGGGGACGTACCCAAGGAACTTTTTATTCTCGTCCTATCTGCCCAAAGAGCAAACTTAAGTTGCGTATGCCAATCTCTCAGGTTTTTGTCCAATAGTTTCTTAATTGCACCTAGCAAGTTTTTGTTGGTGGATTCAGCTAGGCCATTTCCCTGTGGGTAATAGTTTGATGAAAATTTCAGTGTAATGCCATATTCGAAAGCCCAGTTAGAAAATTTTAGTGAAGTAAAAGCAGGACCATTATCACAAACAAGTGCATGTGGACATCCAAACCTAGTGATAATATTTTCTTCAAGAAATTTAATCACAACATCAGAAGTACAAACTTTTACAGCATGAGCCTCAGACCACCTGGTACAGTAATCAGTAGCAGTCAGAATATACCTGTGTTGTACCGAGGAAGGTGGGTTAATCATACCAATAAAGTCCAAACCCCATTGAGCAAAAGGTCTTACTTCGATCACCGATTGAAGTGGCATGGCTGGATTTCTTTCCCTTGAAGCAGCTACCTAGCACATATGACATCTCTTGACATGGTCATATGCATCATGAAACAAAGTGGGCCAATAATAGCCTGCCCTTAGAATTTGGTGTGCTGTAGCTAAATCACCCCCATGACATGTTCCAAATTTGCTGTGGAAGTGTTCCATTATCTGACCTGCTTCATCCTTTCCTAGGCATCTCAAATATATCCCTTCATGATTCTTTCAGAACAGGACTGATCCTTGGAGCATAAAATGCTGACTATTTATTCTCAAAGCTTTCTTCTGGGTTGAATTCATATGTGCCAGACACTTTTGATTTAACAGACAATATATAATGTCATTGTACCACTCATCAGGTGATACATCCTCAAGAGTATAAACTCGTTGCACCAACCCTAGTCCATCAGTTGCAATCGTTTGAGTCAATCCTTGTCCTTGAACAAGCCTCATTGGTTGTATTTCAATATCATATTCTTAATGGTGGCGACCCACTTGCCTCTTCTTTCTCCCAACTCATTCTGCATAGGTAGGGTCTTGACTACCACATCTGGAACAATAGCATATATTCTACTTCTCAAAATGTAATGTCTGAATTTCTTAATCGCTTTGACCAGTGCATAAGCTTGCTTTTCCACATTGGGATATCTCAGTTCAGCATCTTTCAATGGTGTGCTCATGAAAGCTATTGGGTGTTCGTCTTTTTCTTCATTTCTTTGGGTGAGAGTTGTTGCACAAGTATGCTCTGAAGCAAACTAATATAGATAAAATGGCCTTGTGTAGTCTGGGCTTATCAAAACAGGAGCATCAGCAATAGCTTGTTTGATTTCTTCAAATGCCTTTCTTGGGGAAATTGTCCACTCTATCTTCGCATCTTTCTTCATCATGTCATTCAATGGCTTAATGATCTCTGCAAATCCTGTAATGAACTTCCTAACAAAGTTTATCTTCCCAAAGAATGACTTCAGCTCCTTCTTACTTGCAGGCATGTCAATCTTGGAAATAGCCTCTATTCTGCTTGGATCTATTGAAATTCCCTTCTCTGAAATCACATGTCCCAATAATTTGCCTTCTGTTACTCCAAACATACACTTTTTTGGATTCAGTGAGATTCCGTGTTTTCTACATCTTTGAAATACTTTCCTCAAATCCTCTATGTGATCTTCCCTTTTGCGAGAGAAAACTGTGAGATCATCCATGTATATGATGATACATTTTCCAATCAAATCATGAAAAGCAATGTCCATAGCTCTTTGAAATATTGCTCCAGTGTTAATCAATCCAAATGGCATTCACCTATATGCATAATTTCCCCATTTGCAAGTGAAAGTAGTCTTCAATCTATCTTCTGGTTCCACCATCACTTGGTTGTACCCTGAATATCTGTCTAGGAAAGACATCATCTGGGAACCAATCACAATTTGCAAAACTTCATCCAATGAAGGCAGTGGATAATTGTCCTTTTCAGATGCTCTATTCAGATTCCTGAAATCCACACACAACCTTATCTCCCCATTTTTATTACGAACAGGAACAAGATTGGCGACCCACGTTGAGTGCCTTACCAGAAATATTATCCTTGTGTTCAATAGCTTCTTTACCTCTTTATATATCAATGGTTCTAAAACTGGATTGACAGGTCTCTGCCTTTGTCTGAACGGCTTGCTATTGGGTTTCAGAGAAATGGTGTGTGTAATGATTGAGGTATCATAAGTCTTTAAATCATCATAACTCCATGCTATAATGTCTGAGAATTCTTTCATGCATTTGAGTATACCTTCCTTTTCTTCAGGTCTACACACCTTTCCTATTAACACATTCTTCTCTTCATTACTTGTTCCCATATTGATAGGTTCACATTTATCTCCTTGAATCTTATGATCTCTCAATGCACTCAATTGATCTAAATCAAAGAGTCTTTCTAACTCAACCATCCCTCATGGTATTGTGTTATTTTTTAGGTTCAAGATACCCTCTGCATCAAATTCTGCTTGTTCCAAATCTTCTTCATCTATGATTTGAGCCTCAAAAACCCCAAAATTTGTGATGAAATCCAATATGTGTTTATCATCATTGAACACCTAAAAATTTGTAACATTATCAGGGACTGATGGTACTGAGACTAACTCTACAGTGAACTTTTTTAACCCATTCATGGCAAGTGGTGTAAGTGAACTTACAGCCTGTGCTAGGGAATTAGCAACTTGATTTTTTGATCTGTAAACTGATTTGATGTTGAATGCATCAAAACTTTCAATCAAATCCCAAACACGATTTCTATACCTCTTCAATCTCTTATCATGACAAACATACTTCTTTCTTATTTGCTTGACAATTACCTCGGAATCTCTGTAAACATGTAGAATCTTAGCTCCTTTCTTAATAGCCATCAATAACCCATGAACTAATGATTCATACTCTGCCACATTATTTGTACATGGAAATTGCAGTCTATGCACAGCCAAGAATGATTCGCCTGATGGGTTGATTAACTCGAACGCAGCACCAACTCCTTGTTTTGACTTGGACCCATCAAAACGCAAAGTCCATACTTGATTTCCTTCTTGATCAATTGAAATTTTGTTTGGATTTTCTCTTTCCTTACCCTTCTTGGGAGTCCTTGGTGAAATTAGATTCTTCTTCAGTTGATCATCACTTTTTTCAGACTTTACAATTATTTCAGTTTTGGTGGGTAATTTGACAGGGTTATCTTCCTTCTTTACTTCCAGAATTTCTAGTTTTACAGCCTGAGGGACTCTCCTGTATACTTGTTCTAAGGCAACTTTACACATAGCACAGGAAAACTTAGAATGAAAAGAACTGTGTATCCGGCACCAGTTAGGTAATAATAGATCTTTGACATTTGCTTGCTGACCCAACTCTGTTGCTTGCTAAACATTCTTGAGTACAAAATTTCAGAAATTTTCAAATGTACCATCTCCTTCATCAGAAGCGGACTCATAATTGTGATCAAGCAAAATTTTAGTTTCATCGAAAGATTTTTGACCTTCATCTTCTTTCATTCTTGAACCTTGTAGCATGAGGACTTCTTCCGTATTTGGCTTGTAATTTCAAAGATCAGTTTCTAGGAACAGGACCTCATTGTCTTCACCATATTCTATGATCATCAGTTTCAATCTTGGAGTACTATCAATTCTGATTTGATTTGGAATTCCTTTCCATGGTAGCCACATGTGTGAGAAATCAGTAGCTACATACCCATTCAATCTTCTTGACCAATCTCTGCTCAGGAGCATGCCATAGCTGCCTGAGATATCAACAGCTGATATATCAATGTAGCTTTAGATTCTTGGATTAGATGACAACTGTATGTGTATATTATTCAATTCTCCAACCATAGGTACTTCTGTCTTATCCAGTTGTGTAACTTTCTTTGTGTTCGGGGTAGGAATCAAACCCAATATTTTACATATGGTGAGTGGCATTACGTTGCTTGATGCTCCTAAATCCATCAAACAATTATGTAACATTTTCCCGAAAATATGGACTGATAATAGGAATGGGGTAGGTTCATCTCTTCCTTGATAGAAAACTACAAACTTTTCATTTGATAACTTGGAATGTGCATTCCTTTCCACATCATTTGACCATGTGATTTGATCTTTTGCAATCCTTTCATTTTTGATGATCTTTTCACTTTTAACAATACTTCCTTCTTTTATATCCTTCATACTTCCTTCTTTTATATCCTTTGTAGGGTCTTGGGCTATACATACTGAGTTCATATATGGAGAAACACCGTCTGGCACACTTTCCACAACATGTGCATTCTAAACATGGGATGAGTTAGAAGGGCCTGCCGTAGCATTCCTTGGAATAGATGTATCATTTAAGCTATTTAAAACTGTGTTTCTAATCTCAGGGATTCTCATCATTTCAACCAAAGGCATGCTCACTTTCACTTTCTTGAATTCTTCAGTAACAATTAAACTTAGACGTTTCAATCCATCATTTGTCATAGGGCCATCTCGTGAAAGATTGGCTCCTTGTGGATTGTCTTGTGGCTGAACTTCTCACGTTGGAGTGGTTCTTTGAGCAACATCCCTTTGTCTATACTCTGGTGAATCCTTTGGAAAATTTGGATTATTACTAGCATTTGGATTTGGTGGAGTTTGAAAATTGTTTGGAGGAACTGAAGAGGTTGATGGATCCTGTACTCAATGATTTCTTTGATAGACTTTTAGGGGTGGATTCCTAGCTGATTATTGAAATGCTTGTACTTCCCCTGCTGCTTCAGCTTGAAAGTCATTACTGAATGGAGAGTAATAATCTAAATTTTCAATTGGTCCATTTGCAGATGCTGGAGGGAACCTTCCATTATATTCCATTGCATCATAATCCATCACAGGAGGAAATGTGAAGTCTTCAATGATCAAGGCTTGATCATACCTTGTTGTAGGAACAATCTCATATCATGTCGTTGCTTGAGGAGCATCTTGAGCTTGCGTGTTTTGCATCTCCTTTTGAAATATATCAGCAGCTATTCTAAACTCTGTACACTGCAACTCAGAATGTTGATTTGTGTTATGCAATCGACACCAACTTGATAAAGCTGCCTCAGCTAAGAACACCTTGTCTGCTGGTCTAGAATCTAAATTTGAATTATTTTCCAACGGAGAGGGAACATTTCCATTGTTTGGAGATGTATTCCACGTTTTGTTTTGTCTTTGGAATCCTTGATTTGTCCCTCGAAATCCTTGATTATAACCTTGATAATTTCCTTGGTCTCTCTGATTTCCTTGATATCCATTGTGATTTCCCTGATCCCTCTGATTTCCTTGAAAACTCCTTTGCATATTTTGTAAATGATTATTTTGATTTCTCAGATGGGTAACTTCAGTGGATAATCTCTTCACTTGATCGATGAACTCTTTCATTTCATCCTTCTCTTCTTGACTCCTTGTAGAGGATGAAGACCCTTGTAAGTACACAGGTTGCGCTGGTGAAGTTTGTGAAATGGGTGCTCCTGGATGCAACACCATCTGATTGCTAGGTGTCAGAATTGGATTCATTACAGGAGTATGCTGTGTCAAAGCTTGGTTGATTCCTTGAATCTAATTTGGCATAGCTGGATGTCCCATATGATTAAGTGGTCCTTGAGTATTCATGCCCAAGTTAGTATTCACTTTGACGGCCTCAGCATAGGCCTCTGTTAAAGTAGTTGGAGCTGCAGTTGCTCTCTTCACAAACATGGAAGTAAGGTGGTCTAGTGCTGCATAATATACTTCCCTTGCCATTGCATCATCAACATTATACGAAGCTTGCAAGCTTGTATAAGCCTTATGAAAGCGATTATTGAAAGAACTGATAGGTTCATATTCTTGCCTCTTGACATCAACAAACTATTTGTAGAGCTCTGACGGAGTGATGGGAATCCTAAACTTTTCTAGAAAGGTGTTTTCCAGTATTTGCCAACTATTAATGGAACTTGCAGGTAGATGAATGTACCAAAAGTATGCATCTTCACCCAGTGAATAAGGAAACAATCTACATGCTACATCCTCATGCTCAATTCTTCTGTTTCAAAGAGTATCCTCGAAAATCTTAATATGTTCCTCTGCTGTCCTGTTCACATCACTGACCTAAAATTTAGAGCAGAATTGTTCAGGACTCTTGGGCATTTCATGGTAATTCGCGAAAGCAGCCAGAGGAGAAGCATTTGCTAGAAGCCAAGCCATTGGAATGTTTGCTTGTTGCACTAGAACTGTTTGAGCAACTCCTTGTGTATTGCTTGGTTGAGCAATTCTTGTATTTGGTGGTGGAGTTTGAAACAAATCTACGATGACCCTTATGCTAGGTGATCCTTCACTTGATGGATTTGTCTTCTTATTGTGGCTTTGGAATTGAAGTCCAACTCAATCAACTCCTTTGAAGTTTGCAGTGTAGACCTTAGAATCCTCTGGTGTTTTTCAGGTGAAAAAGAAACAATGTGCTCCAGTGTGTCTAACTTTGTATTCCAAGAGAGGCCCTCCTTCTAGCGCCAATTTTGTTGATGTGTTTTCCTTGCACATACAACGTAGAATAAAATACTGGTGTACTCTATCCTCTCTTGAACAAAATCCCTCAAATGCTAAGCTAAGTGATCAGATGAGTAGACTCCAAGGTTCTTGATTAGTTACTTTTTGTGTTGTGACTTAGGATAACTTAGCAGTAGGATACAAATTACTATTTGACACAATGGGACTTACGTAAATTCTCAACAATAGGAAACTTGTTTCTCTTGGATAACATGTAACACAGCTTCTTTGAAGGTCTACCAATTCGATAACTTGAGATATGACAATGGAAGCTCTTGAATCTAAATCTAACAAGATTTTTAAAGAAAATGCAAAAGGAAATGAGTTTAGAAGGCTCTAATCTAAATGCAAGCAATCATCACTGATTCACCGGAATCTCAACCACACTTTGCTTCGCCATAAGGTAACAACTACACAAAAGTGGTGCTATCTTCTAAGGGGAAAGCAAGATTTTCAGATTACTTCCATGGACAAAGTAATTGAAGTTAAGCTTAGATGACGTTCAGACTAACCATGCACTACAATCTACCATCGACAAATTATAAATGGTATGAACTATGGAGACGCCAAACATGAATCAGCAACAACAACTCCCATAAAACATAAAACTAAATTGCTGAAAACAAACTAAACGGATCTTATTCTATGAGTGAACACTTAGAAACCATGCATTCATTTGAAACAACACAAATCACCATGAAAATTTCAGCAATGAATTTGTATTTATTTCAGCAGAGTCTTGAGCAACAATTTCTCAGAGCATTCCCCCCTTTACAAATGAGAGCAAAATGTGTTTATATAGGCCCCAAATCTTAATGGATGGCCAAGATTAAAACTTTAAATCTAGGGCCCGTATTATGCCACACAGGCAAGTGGTTACAAAATTCACTAAAATTGGACCCTGCATTAATGATGCACCAACTAAGTGGAATACCCTCATTTATGACCTTTCCTTTTTGCGGTAAACTCCACAAATCTAGCGATGACACGTGTAATCTCCTCCATAGGGACACTTGGCAGAGTCTGAATGGTGCCCTCTATGATTTGCAGCTCCTCTGTACATTTGACAACTGTCATTTCCCAACTAGCCATGGATGTCTGAAACGTGCCCATGAAAGTGGAAAGTGTGCAAATTTCATCCAATAACTCCCTCGAAACAGCCTATGTATGCCGAAAATACTTTGCATGCATCTTGTCTTTCAGCTAGTATTCATCAATCTCTCCATTGGAATCAACTACCCTGTTAACAAAAATAAGTATTTTGTTTTGCATTTCCCAAAGTACCTCTCTTGTTTGAGTGTAGTCACTCTCAACCTTTCCTAGAACTTGCTCCTTTATGCTTAGTGCACAATACCAAGAATGGAAATTATATGTTGGACCCCGCTCAATCACCCCTTCATCCAACAATGTGGCACTTGGAGTATAAATCAGCCTTTTCAACTGAGGCATAACTTCTTCCCTTACATTTCTGAATTGTGCACAAGTAATTAGAATATTCTGAACTCTATCACCCATTGAAGCAGCCTCCTTGTACAACTTCACAATCTCATCTACGAACCCATCAGCCTTGATCTTGAAATTTGCTGCCCAGTCTTGCAATACTTGAGAAGAGGACCTCATTTCTTCCAAATGAACCACAGACTCCTGCGAGAGCAATGCCGGTGGTGCAACCATCTCTTCAGCTTGGCTTAGTGGCCTCATTAACTACTGAATATAATGCCGAAATGCCAAGTTATCATTCTCTAACTGAATCCTCTGTTCTTGTTCCTTCCGTAGCCTTTCTTTGATGACAGCAACTGAATCTTCCAACTCTTCTATCTCCTGCTCTGCTGTGGCTGGTCCCAAATCAAAAGTATTGATGTCATATGCACTCAGAACACCACCATCTGCCTCTTTGCTGATTTTTGGGACAGCAATATGCACTTGCCTTGACCCTGAGCTGCCTCTTGTGATTTTCGAGAATTTAGTAATTTTCTGCTTTCCATTGTCAGTTTTGGCTCTGCTCAGCAAGTCTTCCAAACTTAGTATGGGTTCCCTTTCAATAACAGATTTTTCCTTGACTTGATCACTTAACCACTCAGGCAGATTGGATAGGTCTTCCAGACTTTCTTCTTGAACTCCCTTATGCTGAACAGTGGGAAGAGCCTCCTCATCAAACTCATACAACTCTTTGTCATCTTGATTTTCAGCTTCTGTTTCTATCATGACCACTTCTTGTTCCTTAGCTGATTTTGACACTACTTCACCAATTTGATTATCTTGTTTGTTTCCCTGATCATCTTGGATTTTGAAGGTTGTCTGCTCATCAGGTCTCACTTCATCTTCATCAATATTTATTATATTATTACCCTCCTATCTTGAAAATGCACTAACTGCCTGCTGATCATTAGTCTTTACCTTCTTACTTGGCTGAATACCCTCATGCGGATCATCACCTTCTCCCTCAAAACCATTGGAATTATTGGATGACCCACTTCCTAAAGTATCATTGGACTGATGTACACTAACTCCTTCCATCAAGTTGTAAGTCAATTGGACATTCTTCTCCTGAAGCCTACGAATCTAGAAGTCTACATACTTTCTTGTATGTGATATAATTGGCATCATCAAATCATCATTGCATGTGGCCTCCTACTTAGACCAATTGATGGTGAAGGGCCTATCTCTTTTCTCTTCATATGAACTTTGTGAAAGTCTTTTGTGATTCTCCTCAAGCTGATCTGGAATGTTGATCACTCTTGTTGATCTGACCAGATCCAAAGACAATCGGTAGCAACTTTTCTTTCTTATTTCTATGTCATCATATGTATCTATCTAGTGATCCTTGAGCTATGGTTTGTGCTCGTATTTGCTCCCAAATTTCTGTCTGACTGTGCCAAATGGATCAAAGTTACTACGTGCATCATTGTGGCATACCAAGTTGTAAGCCTGCAACTCTATCTCTGAATTTTCAGTAGCTTGTAATGACATGCAAGCCTCAAGCCTCCTGATGCTGATTGGAAACTTTGTTGTGGTCTTTTTCCTCTTTCTCTAGACTCTGTTGAATGCAACCAGCTGTCGTATTACTTTCAACAACACCATTCTGTCAGTGGGGTATCTAGGCAATCTATAAGGCAATGATGAGAAGCCCTCCACACAGATGTATGTGAATATTGGAAACTGAATAAACCACTTTCCATATTTTGCGATGAAGTTCATGGCCTCCTTCGACAATCTCCTGCATGTGTTACCTTGTAACAATCTAATAATATGCATGGAAAAGGCATCATTAAACCTTCTGTAATGGGATATAGCCTGTAAGTGCAACTGAGGATAGCAATCATAAACCTTGAACTGTCCTTCTCCATTTCCAACTCTCCCCTTACAGTTCAATCCTAGATATTTCTTGCTTCTAGCAAGCATATATATAATATATGAGCTCATGTAAAATGTTTTCGTTTCCTATAAACCCTTCAATTGATCATCGATGTTGCTGCTGATCATTTCAGCCCAATCTATCATTCTTTTTCCACTTATAATTTCTTCAATGAAGAAGAACATCCACGGCTCAAAATTTGCAGATTGTGGGCAACCCATGATGCGGTTCAAAAACACAACCATATAGTTGATTTCTTGATGAAAGTCAGACTTGTGAAGCTTTTTAGGTACCTTACTCACATGTGGCCTTGGTTGCACCAACCAGCTGTTGTTTATTACCTCCATACATTTCTCAGGTCTAGCCAAATAAAGTTTCAAAGCAGACTCCTTGTTGCAGAATGCAGTAGTTTTGTATGAGGGGATGTCAAAAGCTTCCGCGATCGCCTCCTTTCTTAGATAAGCAAGTACTTTGCCCTCTCTAGTCATAATACATCTCTTTTCATGATTATAATGCTTGGCACATTCTAACATCAGTTCTGGACACAGCATTGTTAGCGGGAAACAAGCAGCTTGCACAATCCCATTCTTCAACATTCGTCTGACTAGATCTGATGGATTGGGTTTGTGCAAATTTTGCCGAATCTCTTGCATATTGGTCTTCCCCAGATTGGTGTCACAGAGGTTTTGCCACTTCGAAGTGATCTTTGTTTCTGGCCACGTTCCCTTCATGTCACTCCTCATCAATGCTTTTCTGTCCTTCGCACTCATCTTTCACCTGCACAACTGCCTTATGTCAAAATCTCAAAAATGACATTTAGTAACAACATAATAGTAACAAAACCTACACTTAATACATGTGGGATTATTTGAATGCAAGATTTCAATTTATCTCACCCCTCCGCTAAAGAAAAAACAATAATGCGATTCCCGTGAGAACAAAATGTCCAAATGTCTCACTAACACACTTAGTTCCTATTTGCCCCTATCAAATCTGATCTCCTAATGGACCTGCAATAATCGTGTGTTGTAATCCCTTATGTGCTTTAATGGAGGGGAGGTTGATTTCCAAGAAATAGAAGGTGATCTTTCTTAAACTTTCAAAGACTTCAACCAAGGAAGACACTCTTAAACCTGCACCCAAGAAGCTTTGAGAACACCAGGCAGATTATGTAATATTAACTAGTTTAACGTCCAAGCACCCATTCAGACAGGCCTCATAAGGATCCCCTCTTGCAGACAAAACTCATGAACATAGTCGGGTTTCCAACTACTGATACAGGAGGCGAAGCTCACTGTTAGAACAAATGATAAAATACACTCGAATCCCTATCATCTCACATAGTGAAATCGCCTTTTCTGGAGGATAGCGCATACCACATATGCTCAGAAAATTGGCCCTTTACTCACAATAATGTTCAAAGATTTGGCTAGCATAAATAGTGCGCTCCACGTCCTCTACCGCATAAATGACATTACTGAATTAAATCATGGGGCTAAAAATAGGACGAACCAATACTCAAAAGATACGCGCCTCAATACTCCTCATCAATGCTAACTAACTCACTATCCATGTGTTTTTCAGAGTGCAGTGCCTATTTAATTACAGGCTAAGAATAGAATAGATTTGTTCTACAAAAAAAAAACGTTCAATGATTCCTTCAATGGGTCTTCATGATTGCCAAAGAGGTGACGGTGTTACAGCGGATCAGCGCAAATGTTTGAGATCTTTACCACCCCTGGCCAAAAAGCAAATTGCAAACCTAAGACCTATCTCTGTCCTGGCGGTCTTTTTGCTTCAACGTGCACAATGCAGGATTTGCAGCGGACTCTTAAAAGTCCGCCCCTCCATGCATTTATGAGGGTGTCTTGTATGATTTGAGAAATGCTCACCAAGGATTTAACCACTGCTAAGAGTCCAAACAATCAACCTGGAGTAGACGTTATGCTTCATACCAGACTTGATGCTGAGAGTAGAATGTTTATGTGATGTTTTGCATAACTGCCAAAGGTCCATTAATAATTACGTCGTCCAAAGATACCCTGCCCAAACGGTCATTCAAGCCCACCGAAAATTAACCCAATCATGGAGGGTTCCTGATGAGTCATGAAGATCCGCTCAAGCGGTCCTTTAGCTTGCTAAGGAAATAGGAAATCCACAGCAACGCCAGAAGGTAAATCAAGTCCACTTAGGCGAGGATCTAGGAGGGAGCGGACATGCTATGCAATAAAAGAACATCTCAATGCAGTGCAAGGTGATTGAAAATGTCCGCCAGTGTGAGCATGCTTCATGCCAAGTCAGGGCATCCTATGCGTTTCAAGTCTTCTACTAACCAAAAAAAATGGATTAAAACATACCCCAATGACACCTGCAAACCTTGCCCAGATAAGAAACTTCAACCAAGACCACAGACAAAAACACCAAGCAGGGGTCCCCACGGCTGATGGGGTGATGTTGGACCACGTCACTCCACAAACCATCACAAGTTTTTTTCTGAATTTTATTGATTGTTTGATTATTGAATAGTGATATTTAAGTAGAGTGTGATCATTGCTTCCTTATTTCATTCTACAAGTTTAGGTATATACATCAAATGAGGACTGCTTGATCCTGGCTGCAATCTTTGGAGGGCAAGCATGCCCTCATAACAGGTGGATCGAGTGGGATTGGGCTTGCAATTGCCAAAGAGGCTCTCTCTCAGGGAGCATTCATCACACTTGTAGCCAGAAGCTCCACTAAATTGGAGAAAGCAGCACAAAATCTTGCCAAAGATGGTGGTACAACAGATAAAATATCAACCAAAGTTTATCTAATTCCATCATTTTAAGCTTATTTGTAGTTTTTTTTAAAAATATGTCTAATCTGATTTTTACTTTTTAATAGGTTGCAGACGTGGGTGATTATGAAACTTTGACAAAGGCTCTAAAGGAATCATTTGAATGGAGGGCTGTTGACGTGCTGTTGTGCAATGCAGGCACAACAAAAACTGCACTTCTGGATGAGGGCAGGATTGAAGATCTGCATGCCATCATTCAGACTAGCTTGACAGGGGTTGTCAATACTCTGCATATTGGGATTCCATTGATGAAGCAGAGGAGTGCCCAAACACCCATGTCTATTGTTCTCATGAATTCCCTCTCAGGAATGGTATGTTACTGACCTAAAACTTTTTGTATGTTTATTACTCAGAAGTTTACAAATATTAATCCTGAATTAATATTCATTCCATAAAATGTGATTGCCAATTCATAGGTAGTTAAAGGCAAAGATATATGAGGCCAGCCTATAGATTATTGTTGTTTATCCGTAAGCCAAGAAGTTTTCAGAATGTTTAACCTTTTTATAATTGTGCTGTTTATCTATCTTTCTGTACTATCACATCCATAAAAAAGTTATCAACTTTTCACCTTTTTGTAGGTTGTTTATTCTTTGTTCAATTGAATAATTTTTTTTCGGGTTATATTCTGTTGGCAGTTCCCGTTGTATGGTAGCTCTGTGTGTACTGCAACCAAACATGCTCTAAAAGGACTTGGAGAGACTCTCAAGCTTGAATTAATGCCTTATAACATTCGAATTAGCATAGTCTTTCCAGGATATGTGGAAACCCCCATGCTTGATTACTGTAAGTAGCTCCACTTTCGTCTTAATGAGATGCAATAAAAATCTTGTATTAGACATAAATAGGGAAGCTTTTCTGTATGAATGTTTATGAAGGGAATGTCTATCATGGCGGTATCATGATCTCAATTTGTTTAGGCTATTTTTAAATATCATCCAATTCAACAGTCAAAGGTTAATTTGGGCCGATAAAAATAGGATAACTATTTACCACTTTTTGATATGAATAGGGTGTAAAATTGCTATTGATTGTTTGACCATTAAACTGGATGATGTTTAAGTAGAGTGATTTGCTTATGTTTGATTTCGTGTGATATTGGTGTGTAAAGGAGTTTTAGGCCTCCATAGTTCATAATCAGTGTAAAAAGCTTCTCGAACAAGGCCTTTAATACATTTTAGGGGTGTTTTGGATCATTTTTAGATTGCAGACAGGAGGTCCTTGATCTGCAGTGTAATCCTCATCCAGATAATAAAACTTATATGAAATTCCCAAATGAATCACAGATATTGTCTAAAATTCTTTTTGTAGTCATTATGTGCATTTGCTACTCTACGGATTTAGAAAAATATCTTGGGCATGTTCATAGTCAAACAAATCATTAAAGAGTGTTTATGCTTTCTTTCTTTCTCATGGTTGTTATTATATTCTTCAAGTGAGCTTTATCTAATTTTGGTCTTACATTCCGAAATTGTATCTAGGTGGCGTGGAAGATAACCAAGGTATCTTGGATATAAGTAAGATCATAAGTTTGTATGATCGAAGTCAAGCAGATACACCTGAGCATGTTGCAAAATATACATTAGAGGCAACAAAGAATGGAACTTTTCTTGTCACAAGCCAACTCGGTGGTTTGCTGTTATCCACAATCTCTCGTGGGCCTATGCCTGCAGAATCATTTGGAAGGGCCTTGATTGAATTGATACTATATATTCCTATTAGAATCTTCAGCTTTTTTGCAGCTTGTTATGCCTATTATGTTGTAGAGCATAGAAATCACAAGAAATGAAAGGCCCACTGTGAACAGTCTTGTGTGTCACTGTTTTCATTTTCCACCTGCAATTTATTCGACTTGTTTTACAGATGATTTGAATCAATAATGAAAAATGTTTTCAACCTAACTGTTTGTCCACAGAATTTAGACCTTCCTGTTTGTGAGCAGGATTTCCACTCCCGTACGTTGTAAGCCCTTCCAAAATGAAAGGTGGCATTAGAGATGTTTCTTGAGAAGAAAAACCAAATCTAAACTTTATGTGTTTTATTACTGTGAAACAAATTAATGTCACTTTTTAAATTATTAAGAATGTAACTAGGCAAGTATGAGGGTGAAATAGGTAAGTGATAATAATGCAATTTATAAATTATTTTTATTATTATATTTGTCAATATTTGATTAGAGTGTTATTTTGAGAAGGAAAACCAAATTTAAAATTTATGTGTTTTATTATTGTAAAAGAAAGTAATATTACTTTTAAATATTAAAGTTTTAAGGTAATTGTGAGAATGAGATAGGGAAGTGATTACAATATAATTTATATATTATTAATTTATTTTGTATATTTATTAACATTTGATCAGAATGTTTAATTTTAATTTTAATTTTAAAATAGTAAATAATATTATTAAACTATGAGCAATTAGATTCATGACTTTATTTATGTATTATTAAAAATAAAAGCATACACTAAGAATGATGAAAATAGTTGTTACCAAATTGATATGTGCTCACTTTGGAGATAAAAAAAGTTTAATTGATGATGGCAATGTGGTTTCGTCAAGACTTAAATGAATAACCATAAGACATAAACACATTCAAATTCTTTGTTTAAAATATTAAAATTTAATACATTAAATATTTAGGAAAATCACATAAACAAACCACTCTTCTACACTATACTTTTAAAGTGAAAACTCAAATTTATACTTTATATCTATCTTCACTTGTATACCTTATATAAATCTATTTTATGACAATACTATCTTGTTAGATGCTCAATACCTTATATAAATTTATTTTATGACAATACTACCTTGTTAGATACTCAAGATGTTCAAACAATAAAACAAAATAGATACTCAAGATGCTCAAACAATAAAATAAAATAGAAAATAGATTATGAAGCAACAATCTATGATAGTAATATAAGGAAACAATCCTCCCTCATTCCTAAGTTTGCTTTAGGCTAAATTTGATGAAATGTTTTGAAAGATTAAAAGCTTTTCAACCTTAAGGTGAGACATCTTCATAAGAAAGACAATGTTTTTGATAATATAAGGCGGCTAAACAAGGGGCTGAACCCTTACAAAAAATAGAGATGCCCGAAGGAAGCAAGCATCAACAGTGCCTTAAACCAGAAACAGCATATACAACAACACAGAAACCAGCAAAACCAGCAAAACTAGTCGCTAAAACTAAAGTCATAAAAACAGAGTAATAGAGTATTAGCAGTATAACAACAAAGACTAAGGAGACAACATCTCTCCTTTCTAGACCATAGATTTAATAATATCATCCACTTTTTTAGCCAGATCATCACTGTCAGTATTGACAGTAACCCCCACACTCTTCAACACAGAGACGTTGAGGAGAATAGAGGTCCTGAGCACAATGGAGAAATCATGTTCTAGCTTCGCAATGTGATCGCACAGACCTGCAAGATCAGCCCCCAGACCATCATCAGTCTCCATAGCATCCTCAGCCTCTTCCATAAACATTGCACCTATTTTGTCAGCATTTCCAGCAGAATCAGCAACATCCTCTGTGGTAGCCCCTGTATCATGCGTCTCCTGCTTGTCTTCATCATCACCAGATATGTCCTGAATCTCCACATCCCTGTCGTCCTCCCCCCGGGTGGATTCATCTGAACCACTCTCAGAATAGTCAATGAGCTTTGCTGAAGGAGCCGGTTTGCCAACAATATGCCCTAACCGTCGAACGCCAAAGGAAAGCTCCTCCCTACAAATCTTTACCAAAGAATCCCTTCTCTGTCCCACCGGAGTCCTACCAAGAGTTTTAGGGGACCCAACCACTGCCTTCCCAGTGCTCATTTCACTAGCAACCTTCCGCTTTTTACCCTTCTTAGAGGCAATAGGGCCCGGAGTATCAACAGGATTATCTGCAGGAGTGCAAAAGGAAACTTCATTAGTTTTGTTAGGAACAGGGGAGGACCCGGGTTCATCAACATTAGGAATATTCTTAGGGTTAAAGGAGGGCTCCCTGTCCCCACTATTAGCTGGAATGGATTTAGAGGGTTCGAGGGCAAGATGATGATTATACAAACAGAGAATGAGGCCCTGGTGAAGAGGGATAGGCTTCATAGCAGTGTTTTTAGCCAGTTTTGCCCAAACCCAAAGGACGGAATGCTCTAGGGAAGAAAGAAAATAAAATAGAAAACTAATTTTAGCATTGCAACAGAAATGATTTAACAGGGGGAGATGGTAGTTATAAAACCTGGTGAAGCACCCCTCGAGGGTGAAATACTTCATGAGGATAAAACACATAGCATCCCATGGCTCCGGCAACTTGGCTTTGTCAAAACCGCCCTGGTAAGGGACTAATTTTTTGCCAACCCTGAGGAAGAGCAGCTGACTGGAGAGGTCCGCAATTTTAGTTTTCCGTTGCAGCTTTAGGCCCTAAGTAGACATACCAGTGGCCATAGTGATCACACATTCAGAAACTTCAAATCTGATTCCACCCACCGAAACCCATCTGTTCTGCCAAGACCGCGCAAATTGTTTAGAAATAGCTTCATTGTACCTATTAAGCCTCTCCAAATAGGGGCTAATCCCACCCTCTTTGCAATAATGCCAAGCTACCAAATTGTCCTTAAATTCATAGCATGAGACGGGTTCAGTTCTAATTCTATCTCCTCCCATAGCGAAATTACCTCACATGCCACATAAACCCTCAGTCTTCTCAGTCGTCTTTATAAGAGAATTACTAACATTAACAAGGCTAATAATGTAGGTAATAATATTGCACACAAACTCATAATAATGGGAAGCCTTACAAACACCAATCCCATGCTTAACTATAATAACCCGGCACAGGCCATGATGATCCAGCCATTCGCTCACCTTATGAGAAAATGGAGTGGATTTGACAGTAGAGAAAGTACGAGAGGAATCGTACTTCAAAAGACACGTCAGCCCCCTCCCAAGGAGCTGACAGTATGAGCTGTCTTGCAAACACATCTGACTCATCAAGACCCGGCCATGTCTTTAAGAATGAGATTCTTAAGATTTAAAGGAAGATGATCAAATTGGCGCCAAACCCTCCAATTTGAATATCATTGTCCGAGTTCAGCACAGGCATCTACAACTCCATTGCCCTCACGGTAAATATGTGAGATATGCACATTAGTAACCCTCTGCAAGAGAAACTGTATATCCCCAATAATGTCTTTCAACTGAATGCCAACATTCGACACATTAGTAATGGCATCAATGACCATTTTAGAATCTCCCTGAATATCCAAATTCCTAATACCAAGTGATATGGCCAATTTAAGCCCCCAAAGAAGAGGCATAGCCTCAACATAGTTATTGCTATGACAGCCTAGACCTCCAGCATAGACAGCAAACATCCACCCTTTATCATCTCAGATGATCCCTCCCCCACTAGCTGTACCATCAAGCTTAGAAGCCCCATCAAAATTGAGCTTCATCTAGTTAGAAATCGGAGGCTTCCATCTAGTGTTAAGCCTCTGCAATAATTTTGTATTGTTATAAGCAGGAATATGATTGAGAATCTTCCAGTTTACCGCAATTTGTTCTTCCTCCTGGGTCAGAGGTTTCGCTGTGGTACGGATATGGGCCATAGTGACACTCTCCAAGAGAGTCTTCATGAAAGTATGAGAGACCTGGGAGGCATCTCTAGCAGTATCCCTAAAAATCCAATGGTTGCACTCTTTCCACAAAGTCTAGCTCAAGCACGACAGAGTTTGATTCCATAACTCAACAAGCCAGGGATGGGAGAAGGGAGGATACCAATTGTTAATAACTTCCTGGATATCAGAATTGTAAGCCCACTAAATACCAAAATTGCTGAGGATGAGGCTCCAAATGTCCCTAGCAAAGTCACAGTGGAAGAATAAATGAGAAACCGTTTCCTCCTTTTCATAGCATAGACAGCATCTATTGGCCGGAGTGAAACCTCTCTTCTGCAAATTATCTTGGGTCAGAATTTTGTTATGAACAGAGGCCCACCAGAACATGTTAATTTTCGAGAATAAGAAAGACAATGTTGCCAACATTGGAAAGATCTTTTAGCTTCTACTCTTAAGATTGAAAATATTACTCTAGATTATGCTTGGTATTCACAGGACTTCTTAATCCAAATACAAATATTTAAACCATTAGAGGGCATGCTTAATGTTATACCTGTGAAGAAAATCCTTTACTTTTTAACAATTTATATTGATGAGAACTTGGGACACCTTTAACATGAAGAACTTCAAAGGGTAAGTAACTAGGTCATAGTAGCTAGTAAAAATAATAAATGACTTGCATCTCATAATAGACGTGCATGGATATGAGACTCTCCTCTACGAGGATAAGTATGTAGTTGGTTAGGTTTTAACTAAGGCCAATTTTTTTAGTGGTAATTTGTTATCAATTGATTTTTTTTTTTTTGCCACAATTGATCTATTTGTGCAAATTTGATAGGATTTTCTTATATGCAGAATTCATTTTACTTTGAAATACACATTTTAATTTATTATTATACACTCTAATCAACACAATGTTTATTCTAATTTAAGCCCAGTCACTTAGATATGATTGAACCAATTTTTAATCTAGGTCTAGTGACCTAGCATTTGGCTTTTTATGTTTTAAAATTATAGTTCAATTGCCCCAATACAAACAGACTGTTAATCTTTTTCCATTGCAATCACCCTCCATTTTACATTAATTTATTCCTTAATTTGATGGCATTGCCCCCACAATGATCACTAATTTATGACAAAAGTGGTGCAATCACCATTGTAATTCTAGGTAATTTAGGGAAAACATGTGTCACCATCACAATTATAGGTCATTTAGAGCAAATGTGTTCAATCACCCACACAATTATAACTAATTTAGGGAAAATGTGCACAATCACCCACACAATTATAACTAATTTAGGGAAAATGTGTGTAATTAGTCACACTTTTATAACTTAGAGAAAATGTGTGCATTGTCTAGGAAATTGTAAGTATTTTAGGGTCAATGTGTGCAATAGCCAATGAAAAAATTATTACATTTTTGTGAACTATAAGACCAAAAATTGGTTATGGAATTGTATTTAATCTCATTTTTCTGTCCACTTACATACTACACATTCATTTCATTTGTTTCTCACATTATTAATTTGTAATTTCTAAATTTACACTTAATCAATCTACATTCCACTTTGGTATTAGCAAATTTCTAGTTCTAACTCTCTAGGAGCCATTGCATCAATATCATTTTTCTTTGGGAGAATTAGGATCGAACTATAACTATCAGATAGGAGGACACTTTCTTAAAAGTTTGCAAATAGATTAGAGACAAAGGCTGCAACTAAACTTTAGTCTCCATTCCTAGAATGAGTTTCATAGTAATATTATACTTTTATTTGTCAATTTACATTATATTGTGTATTGTGTGATTAATATCTATAACCATATTAGAGTGCTTCTCCATTGGTCAATCTTAATTTTATTTTTCTTTGTCTCCATTTGTCAATAAGTTAAAAAATGTAAGCATTGTGTTATAGTCATTAATAGTTTGCAACATTTTTTTATATATTATAACATTTCATATCACTATGTAAGATTTCTTAAGGCTATGAGTTTTTGCACTTGTATAGCACTACATAATGCCTTCCCATTATTTTGTAGTACTTTTCTATATTTTGTATCATTTTTCTTATTTTGTAGTACTATCTTTTAATTTTGAAATATTATGTTCTATTTATTCACATTTATTATCATTGTGTAGTTTATACCATTGTTCTATAATTTCTATCATTCCTTACTATTACATATTTTTTATCATTGTGTAGGCATATGTAATTTATGTAGTTGAAGTATTGTGTAACACTATTATAACAAGAGCTTAAGTTTTCATAGCATTAGATAAACATTTGAAAGAATGGCCAAATAAATGGCATTAGATGATCCTTGCTTGAAGATATATAGCCTAAGGACATTGGGATATCTATAAACTACTTATTGAAAACTTAGCTAATGTATTGGATTAAATCGATAAATATTAGAGTGCATATGTACAGCATTTCGTACAATATTTTTGACATGAAATTCATGCAACTTTAACCCATTTTGTTCATTTTACTTTAACCTATTTTGTTCTTTTACAAAATATGAAACGTGTCTTTGGAAAGTCATCCTTAGTACTTTGTATGAGTGGCTTAAAATCTAAAACTAATGAACTATTTTTGTTTAAACACTTTTAAATCAATGGTACCAATTTATCAATTGAACTCCAAAATAACAGTTACTTTACTCAACTGATACCCTGGAACCATTGATTTAGTCCACATGGATCCTATTATTATGAAATTTTGTGCCGCTCTTTTTTCAATGATATCCTATAATTAGACCACCATAATCTCATTAGCAGGGGTTAGTTCTAGCTTCACTTTTTATTTTTAGTATTAGGGTTGCCATGTTTCCTTTTTATTAATCTCTTTCTTTATATAGTTGATTCATACCAAAGTTCATTTGATACTATTCTACATGCTTTGTCTCAAAAGAATCCTTTAAGTTGTTTTCAAATAGAGATAGAAAGTAAATAGAAGTTGGTTAATCTAGATGTGGAATTTAAATTTAAAATTTAGGTTCACTAAGGAATAGCCAAAAGAAAATTGATTAAATATGTGTTCATTGTTAGTTCATAGATCTGTTATTATGTCATGATAAGATACTTTGTTTCAATTTTTCTATTTGAATAGATTATCTACACAAATGTCACATTAAGGAAAGAAACTAAGTATAATAACACACAAATGTATAGCATTTATGGGCTCTTTAAGAGACTTACCTACCATAGTAGAGAGACCATATGTGTCAGACCCATAGACAGAGGTGAGTGTTGTCATGAAATCATAGTTATCATTTGAAATTTCACTTTCAAATTCAGATTCAGAAGAAATATACGTCTATTTTTACTTATGTTTTACCATGGCTGAATGTTCAGGGGTGAATTCTAGAAGCTCATAAAATTAGAAGTGATCCAATTAGTCATAAACATCTTGGGATTTCAAGATTTCCCAATCTTGATTTATATCATACCTTTGAAATAAAGCATAAACTTTTGCCCTTGGATTCAGTTTTCTGGGACTACTAGTTGCATAGTGTCGACCTTTGCATATGAAACATTTGAATCATCCCTTTCTCTTGCCTTCCCTTTTCTTTAGGACATATCGAGAGGGTTGTTTTCTTTTGAAGCTCTTTTTGTTGACTTGAGAAAATTTATACTTTCGTTTATATCCATGCTTACTTCTTGTAAAAAGTTTCTCACTGTCATACTATGTGTCTTTAGTTTTGCATTTCTTGCAGTGACAATATTTAGCACAAGATTTTCTTTTAATGCAAAATCTTTTAGCTGATTGATTGGAGAGAGGTAATGAGATTTACAAAAAAATTTAAATTCTCTGAACTTGTAAAATCTACCAGCCTATGTTTATCCTTGAGCTATACTTGGTGTGCCTAAATTAGCTTTGTCTAAGTTAAGTGGTTGCTTTTCTTATTCTTGGAGCACCAGTATTCTTAGTGAACTTTTTCTATTATTGGCTTAACTATTCTTAGTGGATTATGTCCTATATCTACTACATCTTGTAAGCTAATTCATCATCTCCTTTATTGCTTTCATTCTTGTTTGCATTATTGTTTGCTTTACTCTTGCAGAAATAGCAAAAAAAATTGATTTTAAATATGTATTCATTGCTAGTTCATAGACCTATCATTATGCCATGGTAAGATATTTTGTTTCAATTATTCTGTTTGAATAGATTAAAAATTTATACAGTTCTAATGATCTATCACTCTTCATGTTTGTTCACATCATTGGACTCAATGTGATAAAACCTTGGTTTTTATCATACACATTTCAAACATCATGTTAATAAGTGATATGTTTTGATTTAATATTCATTAAACATTGATACTGAATGTGCAACAAGTAAATTGATCCCATAATTTTCATATTGATATGTACTATTTTTATTTTCAAAATCTTCATATTAAAAATCCTATGTTTGAGCCTAAAATAACAATATTCATTTAACTTCAATTTGAATATCAAAGGTATTTATATCAAAGGCATGTTTATAGGGTGGCATTGCTTTTAAGTTTCAATGGTTTAAATTTTTATGACCTATGGGTTTTGATAATTATAACCATGTGTTATGGGCTCAATATTTTTTTTTTTGGCACATCATATACATATGTGCAAGCACATTGGCTTAGGGTTATGTAGACTTAGCAGTTGATATGTAGACTTGACAATTGGTAACACCATGGTATATGTCTTTGCATCATTGCATCAATCATATCATCAGTGTTTTATGTGATTTTTTTTTTTTATCATTAATGCATATTAGCATGGTGGGAAATTAATGTTAGCAGCCTAAACATAAACCCTACTATTACAAATTAGTTCTCATGGGTATTTGTCAGCTTCCTCTCAAAGATACATTGGTAGAATCTATTTGCATTTTCATTTTTGATTTGTAGGTGGATAGAGAGTGGAGTGTGATGTCCCGATATTAAAACATTGTTTAAATTAAAGATTTAAACATCATCATAAAAGGTGATAAAGATAATTGCAAATATAATATAATATATTTATAACAAAATATATTATATAAAAATAATAAAATAAATATAAATAACAAAGAAGAATATAAATATGCATGTTATCAATTTAAATATTATTATAATGATCATATACTAATAGGAATAAGTATATTGACAATTACAAAGGGAATAAAAACAAGTCAATGATCAAATGTTAAGGATGCTGACTTGTCAAATAAGACAAAATAGCATGTTAACTAAGAAGGTACGATTTGATAAAGAAGTGGCATGGTGCATACAAAGGAAGTAATACGCAAGTAATATATCAATCGTTTAAAATGTAGCAATGGTCATAGTCTTAAAGATAGCAATTAGTTTGTGAAAACAACAATAAAAGATAGGCAGCGATTAACTAATAAAGTGTATGCAGCGATTTATCCAAAGTGTACATTTATGAAGGGCAGTGACGGTTGTGTATGCCTCTTTTCATATAGAATCTAAGGTATAAAATCATAATTGATAAAAGGAAATATGGGGGAATAATAAGGCAGATCTACATAATCATGGGAGATATATAAAAAAAGGATATTTCAGGGAGTTAAGAGAGGAATAAATATAGAGAATATTCTGAGTTTTAAGGATACTTATATATTCAAGAAGAAATATATATATTTATGATTACTGAAGAAGATAAGCAAGATGCAATACAGATTTATACGCAGATTTATGCAGACTTGAAGAAGGATAAGAAGAAGATCTGATATAGAATAGAAAAGATAGATAATATACTGCAGCAGATTTGAAATATAAAGATACAACAATATCTTGGTTGCAAAGAAGAGATCCTTAAGAGCTCTCAAGGGTACAAAGGCAAGAATCTATTCCCCTGGTATGATGTATCTAACCCTACATTTCTTGTGATAAATGTCATATGATAAATAATGAGAAATGTATTAATAATTGAAAGACTATCATTAGTGTCATAAGCATTGTGAAATTTGCTATGAAATATAGAATATATCCACAACACACTTATGATTGCTTGCAACTATGAAGTTTGATTAGTTTATTATGCATCAATGTGAATCCTTGTATGAATGTTATGATGAGGGAATTGAGGGCCTACAAGGAGGGGAAACAGCGTTGGGATCATCCTCTAAGTACACCACCCCTTGTTGGATGGCTAAGGCTTGCCACATGTGGGCCAAGGGGGCATGAGAGGCTGCCCTTGGGCTTAAAATGAATGATTTCTGGGACACCTTGCTGTAGTTGCACCCCTAACCTTCCATCATAGAAATTAATTGAATCATAAGAGGAAGCAAAATGGATTTTGATAAGGGGAACGGTGATAGGATGCCTCACTAGGTCCCCCACCCCATATGGATGGCAAGAGGCCACATGGGGCCAAGAGGGGTGAAGCATCCGCTCTTGGGCCTAGGGTAGAGGGTTTCTTGGTCACCCTATCAAACCATTTTGTTCCAGGAATTAGAAACCCTAACCCTAAACTTGTGGGATTTAAATTTTTAGGGTAAAATTAGTCTTGTTCCAATCGGGGACATTACATGGAGCCATGGATTTTTTTTCTTAGGAAGTTCCTCTTCAAGAATTTTTAAGTATGAGTTAAGTTTTAAAAGATATATTTTAGGTGGTGATATATGTTGTCGAGGTGGTATTGATATTATTTTTATACAAAGATCATTCCCATAGATTCAAAGGGTTTACCAAAGCATTGTTTAGCATTATTTTCAAAGGATTTACTACTTTGTAATTTTTTTAATATGCACAATTTTCAAAGGGTTTGATCATTGTTACTTTTGTTGAAATCCATCTTGTATACTATTTTTGTTTTGTTCTTATTTCATTTCTATTTCCCTCAAATATTGATTTAGTTCCTTTTCAAACAAAATTAGTTAATTACTTTTCCTTGGTTGAGTTAGCTTTAGCAGGTTGAAAGTCTCTTGTCTTCACCTCCAAGATCATTTACAATATTTTGTTTTTGGTTATACTCTTACTATTTTAAAATCTTGGAGTTTTCCTTTCACTATCAGAAACACTTAGCTTTCTCTAACTTATTCAACAGGTTCACTAGTTCATGAACCTCCCAAAAACCTAATTAGTTATTCTTGTTTTGTTGATCTTTTGGAAGGATCAAAAGTTCTCAAACCTTCTAAGTGGCTGATAAAATTTTTTTATTTATCTATTTTGAGTTAGTTTTAAAATTCTTAAACCTTTTGAAAAGCCAAAAGATTTATGTGTCAAAAGTTTTATAGGTTTTGAAACCTAGAGAAGTGTTGAAAGAGTTGTTGGTTTCTCAAATGTTTAGACAAAGTGAAGATAAATGGTTCAAAAGTTCACAAGTTTTTTGATCTGTCGAAAGGCTGAAATAGATTCAAAGATTGTTCAAAGATATTGGCCCTAGCTTAGTTTGAAAGTTCTTAAACTTTCCAAAATGTTGGCAAGGCTTAGAAATTTTTGAAAATTGTGAAATTGTTGAAAATGTTCTCGAAGCCTTAAAAGCTTTGACATTTTAGAAGGTTATAGTAGGCATGAGTTTTCAATAGTCCATGATAATGTGTGAGTGCTTCTGGATTTAACTGTGTCTATTTTTTAATCTTAAATGTTTTGGATCATACTCAATGATCCATCATCAGGATGAGGAGAGTTGCAGATTGGAGAGCAGACTTGATCTATTTAAAGGACAAAGAGGGATGAAGAGGAAGGAATGCAAACCAAGGGGAGGTAGGAGGAAGACTATAGACACAAAACAACAAAGAAACTAGTCTAAAAGTCAATGCACAAGATAAAAAATAAAAGAAAAAGAAAAAGAAAAAGAAACATAGAAGGTTATTAAACTTTCTAACTTTCTAAAAAGTTAGAACTTTTTAAAAATGGCCTATTTAAAGGAATTTAAAGAGATTCATAGGCCCCGTTGTGCTATCATTTACATTTTTGAAGAAGAGCTCTATTGTGACATGTTGGTGTCGACATCCTTCTACAAATTTCAAGGATTTATGCACTACTCAGTAAGGTAGGTTACATGTGTTCTGAATTGAAATCCTAGTACACAATAGAGATTGAATTGTTGAAATTATCATTCCCTCATCTATATTTTAATGAACTGTGTCCATTCTAGCTTTAGCCTCCTCCCAGATAAAATCATATTCCTTCTCGTGCATCAAAATCTTCTTGAAGTAATGAATACATGTTGATCTGTACAATTGTCTCCAACCTGCAATGTAAGTATTGTATTTGAACAAAGAAATCAAGCATTGTGGAATTCTTCATTGCTCATTTATAGTAATGAATTGTTTTCTTTGTTAAGTTCTATTCAAGGAATGGTATAACATCTTTCAGGAAAACAATATGAATAGTTACATTATGGATGGATTATTATGTAGAATTGTCTGGTTTGGCCATTAGGCTAGACTATCTTAAGGGAACACACCTTCAATTTTGTTTTCTATTCGATCATGTGAGATCCAACCCATTGATCAGTGAGCACTTTCAATATTGAACTTGATGCCACTGAATCTGTCAGATACACAGTACCTACATTCATTCTTTGCAAATGCAGAATATGCCTATTTTGCAAAAGCCTTTAGAAATTCTCCGTCTTGATTCTTCTTCAATCAGTGTGACCTTCTACTTATTCAATTTCTACAATTTCATCAAAATACCATAAACGTCATCTTCATTCCTATCCTTAGAAGAAATAGTAATGCGACTTTTCTCATGAGCTATACGTATAAGGAAATAGGGCCACATAATTGTAAATTGAAGATGTATTCTATAGCCACCTGCTAGTTAAATGACAAGGAAATAGTGCCAAGTTCAAATAGAAGCTAAATATATATGAACGTTTTAGTGGCTAACCCTTATATATAAGGAAATTAGAATTTAATATAATTGACTATTAGAAGCCTGATAAAATTGGCATGTCAAATACATAAAAAGGTTCTTACTTTTCCATGATGGGACTCTACTTGATACTGACAAAGGAAAACATGAGATCCTACAGTTGCTACGTGGGCTTCATCGTATTCACAAACCACGTACCATACATACAGTGACACATATAAACAATAGCATAATGATTCCAAAATGTATGATTTTGTCAACCAGTTGATTATTGTATTATAACTATAGAGTATATTAATATAACTAGTATATTAATATTGTATAGACAAATATCATTGACTTACGTATTTTTCAATTCAAATCAAATTTTTTAAATTCAAAAATAATTATATTATATATTATAATCAAATAATCACAAGTTATTACATTATTATAGACATCTTCAACTCATATAAATAAATAATACAAATATAACATAAAAGACTATTTAACTTCCAACAACTAGTTTGTATCTAAAACAATATGCCATACCTCACCTACTATCCACAATACACATACTATTACTATAGAAGGATTATTATGCTGGTTATAATAGTGTTTAATGCCTACTATACACATACTCTACTTATTCTAACATTTCACAATATATAATGCAAGAGGACCCCTCTCACCAAAAACACATAAAACTCACAAACAAGATTGCAATATAACAATTACAACAAATTATATGATAGAGACTCTGTGCAGGCTCACATACTCATCACAATACACACAAATTTTAGATTGCAATGAAGCTTTCTTTAGTTATTTACATAAAAATTTGCAACCTATTTACATCATTGGCCTTCAATTGCATTTCTTAGCTTAATCACTCTCAGTTTCTTTGCCCTGGTAGCCTCTTCACTTTCTTCTCAGCCACACTACTCAAGCACTCACCTCTCACACACAGGCACCTTATTTTTCCTTTACTGGTGCTGTGAAAACCTGTAACAAAAACCTCAATAAATACCTTTGTAAGAGGTGTCTCTTCCCCTCCCAATTCATGCACAAACTCTCTTCCAAGTTTTTCTACAAAACCCCCCAAAATATGCATTAAAAACCATCAATTATTGCCCAGGAATGGGCACCCAACTCTCCCCCAAGTATAGCTTTGCATATTCTATGTTTACGCATCTTTAAATGAGGTCTTTAAACTTACATCAACTCCTCAAGTGATGTATTTACTCAAAAGGGAATTTTTCTTTATTGTGGGCATTTTAAAAACTCTAAAATCTTAATTTTTTGTCTCTTTTATATTCCAAATGCCCTCCAGATTATTCATGCAATAGATAAAAATTGAATGAAGGAAAAAAATTAATAAATTAATTTCCATAACCTCTATAATACCTTTCCAAAATAAAATTGATCAAATTGGTGCTTTGGAAGTTCAGAATCGGGTGCAGGTAGGCGGAAAAATTGAAAGTTCTCTGTTTTGCTTGAAAACTGACCAACATGTGTGTGATGACCTCCTTTGGCTTACCCAAAAGGATTTGGCTCCAATGTCTAAGAATCTTGAAATTTAATTATTTCCATAATCTCGTCGGCGTGCAAAATGTTGGCATTAAATTCTCTAAAAATTGTATGGTCTTCACGGATTGGAAAAAATAATTGTTTTCACAAAAACTGCAAGCCAGAGCATAAAACTGCCTTCAATTGAAATCCTCTTTTTTTTGCAAATTTCCATAATCAAGAAGTTCTTTGATGTAATGAAATGCTAAAATGTATGCAGAAACACACCAAAACTAAAAAGAAAAACCTGAAAATATTTCTAGATGATGTCAATTGCTAGTCCACACGGATGCTCCTACATCAGACATGCTGGGTAGGAAAGTTTTGTGAGTAGGACTCATAAAATGGATTTGGGTAATAGAACTACCCTTTCAAGTTGTAGACAACCTGCAACAAACTCCATCATTGATTTAGATAGTACGAATTTCTTCCTCTGGCTCTTCCAGCACTTAGCCAGGACACTTGTCATCCTCCTCCACAAAGTATGTACCTTATTCCTCCTTCCTCTCATGGACTCACATCCATCATAGACCATTCTCCTCTGCAAATGGCTCTATCTTCTCCTTCTCCAATCTCACTTCTCTTCTCTCCTATTTTGTGGGATCAATCCCATCATCGACTGACCACCTCCACCAAAATCTTGTTGTTCTATGGAGCCTAATCAGACTCGAAGGTTAAATTTTCCCCACTTTTATCAGTGGGTTTCCCTCTAAATTCCTACGGGGTTAAGATGCAGCACCCCTAGCGTGCTCCCTATCACGATACAGGGTGGGGTCAAGGGGCAGTGCCCCTATGGGGGCTCGAGGGCAAAGCCCTCGAAACCTCACACGGTTTTTTCTTATTTTATAAAGGCACTGGGAGTTATTTTTCATTGGCCGACATAAGAAAACCCTAGTTTTGTAACCGACAAAAAGCTTGATAAAAGAAGCTAAGGGTTAGGGTTTCTATTGATTGTATTGTAGCATTTTGCAGTGGTATTCAGTTGTAGGGATTGCTGGTTGTAATCGGTTTGATTTACTAGATAATAATATTGGACTCTCTATTTGGTGGATGTAGTCTGAGTTTGGGTGAACCACATTAAAACTTGTCTCTCGTTGTTATTATTTCTCTGTATTTCCATTCCTCTGTTTAATCTTTATTTGCATTTAATTGATATCTTTTGCCAGCTAACCCTAACAAATCCCTCATCAATACTTGTAGCATCCTCATACCAATCTACATCTACAACTCCATGGAAATTAAATATTTCCATGTTTCTTCTCCATACTCTTCAACCTTTACCATCTCAACTAAAAAATAAAACAGCATCATCAGAGTATAGAAATAAATTTACCTCTTCATTTGTTCTTAAAATTTTCCTTCATCACCATTGGCTACATCATTTGTTTCTTTCTTTGTTGTGATGCTTGTCTTCTCACCTCCATTGGTTGCAACATATCTCTCACCTCCAACTGCAGTAATCTTCTCTAATCATTTGCCTTCTATCACCCAAATTTGTGACAACAAATCTTCTTCCCCCTTGCCATTTGTTGCAACATCTTCACATTCCATCACTACCACCTCAATTCCCATAGCTACATCTTCATTCTTTTCCTTCTTCTCAACCTCTTCTACCATCTTCTCTTCGTTGCTCATGTCTTTTACTTCTTCATCTTCAACCACTAATGCAGTCATCTCCACTTCTTCACTCTTTTCTTTAATGCCTTCATTAGGGCATGCTTCCACTGCACATTCTTACTTCTCATTGCTATTGACAAACTGTCCATGTTGCAGTACTTCCAATCTATCCATCCTTGCATTTATAATTATGATCATCAAGGAGATCTTACTCTTTTGATACTTGCTCCAGCCTTCTTCCTCATGAGTATACCCATTTCATTCATTGCTATAATATGTCACTACCCACATCACATGTTCTGCAAAAAAATAATTTCTTCACGGCTTCTATCTCTCAATCGCTCAGGACTTCACACATCTGCAATGATTCTTTCGATCTCTTCACAACTGCACTTCCTCAATCTCTACCGCAAGTTCTGGTGCATACTCTACATTCTCAGGGTCTTCTAGCTCTGATACCACTTAATGCAAGAGGACTTCTCTTTCCAAGAACAAACAAAACTCACAAACAAGATTGCAATATAAAAATTACACCAAATTCTACAATAGAGACTCTCTGCTCACATACTCATCACAATACACATAGATTTTAGATTGCAATGAAGCTTTCTTTAGTTATTTACATAAAAATCAGCAACCTATTTACATCATTGGCCTTCAATGGCATTTCTCAACTCAATCACTCTCAACTACCTTGCCCTGCTAACCTCTTCACTTTCTTCTTAGCCACACTACTCAGGCACTCACCTCTCACACACAAGTGCCTTGTTTTTTCTTCATTGGCCCTGCCCAAACCCACAACAAAACAGCAATAAATACCTATGTAAGAGGCGTAACTTCCCCTTCGAATTCCTGCACAAACTCTCTTCCACATTTTTCTTCAAAAACCCCCAAAATATGCATTGAAAACCATCAATTGTTGCCCAACTCTCCCCCAGAATAGCTCTACATATTCTAATGCAACTTTAAATGAGGTGTTTAAACTTCCATCAACTTCTCCAAGTGTTGTCTTTACTCAAAGGGTCATTTTTCTCTATTCTGGGCATTTTGAAAACTCTAAAATCTTGATTTTCTACCTCTTTTATATTCCAAAGGCCCTCCAAATTATATATACAATAGATAAACAATGAATGATAGAATAAAAACCAATAAATTAATTTCCATGACCTCTATAATACATTTCCAAAATAAAATTGATTAAATTGGTGCTTTAGAAGTGCAACATTGGGGTGTCGAGAGACTGGAAAACTGAAATTTCTCTGTTTTGCTTGAAAACTAACCCACATGTGTGTGATGACTTCCTTAGGCTTACCGCAAAAGGATTTGCCTCCAATGTCTAATAATCTTGAAATTTAATTGTTTCCATGGTCAGCAAAAAATGTTGGCATTTAATTCTCTTAAACCATAAAGAATTTAATCATAAAATCTTTGCCATATTTGCCAAAATACTTTCAAAAAAATCATTGTAAAACAGTTTCACTCTAGTCTTCACAGATTGGCAAAAATAATTGTTTTCACAAAAACTGCCAGTTGGACCATAAAACTACCTCCAATTGAAATCCTCATTTTTTTTTTCAAATTTTCACAATCAAGAAGTTATTTGATGTAATGATGAAGGAAAAATAAACAAAACAAGTGATCTGCTGATCACAAACCAAACAATTACAAAAGCCCAGATTGCCTTAGAGATGAAGACGCAGGGCATCAATATATAGAGTTTGAGAAACACAAAGGACACAACCACTATGCCAACCACTCAACCTGAAAGTTAAGGAAGGCAACTACCTAACTCAATGGGCCCAATGGGCATTACAAAGATGTCAAAGATTGCTACTGCACATGCTATTGACTGTTGCATATGTCAAGGATGGCTGCTATATTTTATAATTGTTGTCATTCTCCCCCATAATGACCATTGGGAAGAACTTGGAGTAGATCTCTAAGTGTCTCAAACCTTTCACAAGCTAGAGCCTTCATGAAGATATCTACAATCTGATCATCTTTACTGTAGTACATAATCTCAATCAATCCCTGTTGAACCAACTCTCGGATGAAGTGATGTTCAATCTCAATATGTTTGGTCCTGCTATGAAACACTGGATTCTTAATCATTTGTATAGTACTCTTATTGTCACAATACAACAAAGTAGGTCCATTTTGTATCTAGTGCAAATCCTCCAATAGTCGTCTCAACCACACTGTTTGGCATGCTGCAAATGTTGCAGCTTTATACTCTGCCTCTGCTATAGAAAGTGATACAGTCATCTGTTTCTTGGACTTCCAAGAAAATATTGCAGAACCAAGACTAAAAGTATAACCAGATGTAGACTTTCGATCATCTATGGAACCTACTCAATTTGAATCTGTATAGCCAATCAACTTACTATCCTCAGAATGCTGAAATCTAAGACCACAACTCAATGTCCCTCTGACATATCTAAGAATCCTCTTAGATGCACTCCAATGTGTTTGCTTAGGTTCTGACATGAACCTAGATACCAAGCTCACTGCATATGTGATATCTAGTTGAGTAGTAGTTAAGTAGATCAAACTACCAATAACTGTCTGTATATAGTAGGGTCCACTCGATCTGACACATCCAAGTTAGACAATTTAAGTCCAACTTCAATGGGTGTTGCAACTGGTTTGCAACTATTCATCTAAAACTTTTGTAGGATGTCTAAAGCATATTTCTTTTGAGACATGAATATTTCACCTTTGTTTTGCCATACTTCTATACCAAGAAAATAGTGCATCTGTCCCAAATCTGTCATCTCAAATTCAGCAACCATACCTACTCTAAACTCTGCAAACAAATTTGAATTGTTCCCAGTGTAGATAAGATCATCAACATAGAGAACTAAGAAAAAAATAACCTTAGCCGAGATCCTAATATAAAGATTTGGATCTGACTGACTTCTTAAGAAACCTTTCTGCTATAGGTATGAGTCTATCCTTGAATACCATGTTCTTGATGCCTGTTTAAGACCATACAAGGCCTTCTTTAATCTGTAAACATAATGTTCTTTAGAAGGTATTTCAAAACCTCTAGGTTGAGAAACATACACTTCCTCATCAATATATCCATTCAAAAAAGCACTCTTTACATCGATTTGATAAACTACCCAACTCTGCTGAACTGCCAAAGCCAAAACCAATCTGATAGTACCCATTCGTGCTACAGGTGCAAATATTTTAGTGTAATCAATATCTTCCTATTGAGTGTATCCCTTGGCTACCAATCTATCCTTATGTTTATCAATCCTTCCATCAGATTTATACTTAGTTTTATACACCCATCTTGTACCAACAATTTCCTTACCAGGAGGTAGCTGAACCATATCCCATGTGTCATTCCTTTCAATTGTTTCTATCTCACTATTCATTGCTTCAACCCACTCTTCTTTTTCTTGAGCTTGTTCAAATGTTTGTGGCTCAATGCTTTCCATGATTTGAGTCATCAAAGCATAATTCACTTTTGCTTGTGATCTTGTTGTCATTTTCTCAAAGTTTGAATCCAACATAAGAGTTGATGGATGATTCTTTTCTGTCCTCCTTTGATATTTTTGACACTTTCTTGTTCCTGTACTAGAAGACTCAGGTTCGTTTTCTTCTTCTTCTTCAACTTCATCAATCATTATCTCTTTTCCCTTTGTTTCATTTTCCTTGGTATATTCTACTACTTCATTGAAAACCACATCTCTACTTATAACAAGTTTATTTCCTATTGGGTCATACAATCTATATGCTTTATTTTCTAATCCATACCCAATAAAAATACATTTTAGGCCTTTATCATCTAGCTTAGACCTTTTTTCCTTTGGTATGTGTGCATAAGAAACACACCCAAATACTCTCAAATGTTCAACACTTGGCTTTACCCCAGACCATGTTTGTTCAGGAGTCATCCCCTTAACTGCTTTTGTAGGACTCCTATTGAGAAGATATACAGTCGTGCAAACTGCTTGTGCCTAAAACATCTTATCTAAATTCTTCTCTTTCATCATACTCCTTGCCATTTCAACAATGGTTCTATTCTTTCTTTCAGCAACTCCATTTTGTTGTGGAGTGTAAGAAGTAGTGAACTCTCTCTTGATTCCATGATTTCTACAGAAATCTAGAAAATAATTTGATTTATACTCACCCCCATTATCTGACCTTATCATTTTGATGTACTTACCACTTTATTTTTCAACCAACCTCTTGAATTCTACAAACTTATCAAACACTTCTGATTTTGAAACCAAACAATATACCCAATTTTTTCTTGAGTAATCATTAATGAAGGTTAGAAAATACTTTGATTTATTCAAAGAAGGTGTTTCCATAGGACCACACAAATCCGTATGGATTATCTCAAGATACTACTTAGCTCTACTAGATTTACCAACTGGAAAGCTAGCTCTATGTTGTTTGCCAACAACACATTCTTCACACACTTCTCTTGTATTTTCAATGAATGGTAGACCCTCAACCATTTTAAATCTCTTGAGTAAAACTAACCCACTAAAGTTGAGGTGGCCATATCTTTGATGCCAAATTCTACTTTCATTCATTTCACTAGACCTTAATGCTTGGTTTCCTTGGGTGAAATGGAGAGGAAACATCCTATCACCTGTCATCTTTGCTCTTGCAACAACTGCATTTCTTTTTAACTTGTCTCTTATTATGCACTCTTTTTCATCAAAGGTCACCTGATAATTTTTCTCTAACATTTGTCCAAAGGACAACAAATTCTTCTTGAGGGCTGGAACCAATAATGTTTCATTGATATGCTTTAGCTCATCATATTCTATTGTAACTGCAATAGTACCCTTACCTTTGGTTCCATGAGATTGATTATCCCCTAATACCACTGAACTATGATGGTTTTCATCTAATTTGATAAACAAATTTTCATTAGATGTCATATGTGATGAACATCCAGAATCAATGTACCATACATCATTCTCACTAACATTTGCATTGAAAGAAGAAATAAACAAATTTTGTCTATCTTCAACAGTATTGTGAGCATTTCTCTTTTCTGCTTCTCCTTGTTTACTCCAACATTCTGATGCATAATGTCCAAACTTGTTGCAATGAAAGCATTGGACATTCTTTTTATCTCCCCCATTATTTCTACCTCTTCCTCTTCCTGTTCCTCTGAAGTTGCTACTTCTTCCTCTAAAACTATTACCTCTTCCTCTAGAATTGCTAGATTCACCTTTGTATTCATTTTTATTTTGATTCTTGAAAAACATGTTTCTTTTACCTCATATGCTTGCTTTAGAGGCAAATGCTTGTTCTAGACCTTCCTCATTACTTTTTGTTCTTTCTTCAGCAGTTAACAATATTCCACTAAGTTCATCTATTTGTATAGTTGAGACATCTTTGGAGATCTCAATTGTAGAAACTACACCATCAAATTTAGGAACCAAACTCCTTAAAATTTTCTCAATGACATGCTTACCATCCATAGTTTCTCCTAGAACTTTCATTTGACTAACTAGGCCTTCTACCTTTGTTAGAAATTCATTTACACTTTCACTATTGATCATTTTTACATTTAAAATTTTTTTCCTCATAGTTTGCAATTTTACAGTTTGTGCTCCTTGATAGGCATTATTGAGAATTTGCCATGCTTTCTTAGAATTACTAGCACCACTTATCCTAGGAAAGATAGCTTGATTGATTGCGCCTTGAATCAGAAATAAGGCTTCATTATCCTTCTTTACATTGGCTTTGTGTTCTCTTTTCTGTTGATCATTTAATGCAATAAATGCAGTTGCATCTAGTTCTACATACCCTATTTGTACAATTTGCCACAAATCTTTAGATTTGAGTAGGGTTTGCATTCTAGTACACCAATATGTGAAATTGTCCCCTTCAAACATAGGAATTAACATGTTAGACATAACATTTCCTGCCATATTTGCTATACGAGGAATATGCAAAGTAACCCAAAGGCTCAACACAAAAGAACTAGAGAGATCTCTGCAAATGGATACTCTCCCTGTCTTTTCAAATAGGATCCACACCAAAAAGATTTTTATATTATTTTTGTTTTTGGTCTATAAGTGTCGGTTTCAACCGATAGTGCACTTAGTTACAAATAATTTCCTTGTCAATTTGCAAGAAAACAAAAATTACACTTTAAAAAGTTTGAACTTTTAAGCCCTTAAAAATTAGAACTTTTAACCCCTTAAAAGTTAATTACAATGTCTAAGCACATTACTAGCCACCAACCTTTCTATATCCTTTACCTTGTACTCAAGAATGAAAAAGGGGCAATATAAAACTTTTAAAAAAAAAAAGAATATCTCACTTTAATAAAAGGTTTTTGACTTAAGAGTAAAGGAGATATTCACGTGCCTTAAAAAGAGGAATACTTTTAAGTCTCAAGCTTTTAAGCTTTTAAGACTTTAAAAAAAAAACTTTCACGTGAGACTTTGGGACTTTTATGCGGCTCTAAAAATGAGAGATTTAATAAAGAAAGCTTTAAAACGAAGCATTTGTAAGAAACATTTCACCGGCGGGTTCTCTTTCCACGAGCACAGAAATATCTTGAAGACATTCACACGCATCGTCTTCACCCAACACACCTCCTCCTACGCTCCACTTTAGACAAAGTAAATAGCCACAGAGTAGCCTTGATTTCTCTACCCAGTTCACAATAAGAGCAGCTTGGATGTCTTCTACATAGTTTGTAGTGCGAACAACTGCATCCTCTCCTCTTGGATGCCTCTACTAAAGTTTGGAAACCTTTGTTGCAAATAACAAAACTCTCAACTAGAGCACACAGCGAACATAAACCTCACAACCTTAACTATAGCTACAAAGACTCAAGATCTCTCATTCAAATAAACTGGCTCTGATACCAAATGAAGGAAAAATAAACAAAACAAGTGATCTGCTGATTACAAACCAAACAATTACAAAAGCCCAAATTGCCTTAAAGATGAAGAGGCAGGGCATCAATATATAGAGTTTGAGAAACACAAAGAACACAACCACTATGCCAACCACTCAACCTGAAAGTCAAGAAAGGCAACTACTTAACTCAATGGGCCCAATGGGCATTACAAAGATGTCAAAGATTGCTGCTGCACATGCTGTTGACTATTGCATATGTCAAGGATGGCTGCTGTATTTTATAATTGTTGTCAAATGAAATGCCAAAATGTATGCTGACACACAATAAAACTGAAAAGAAAAACATAAAAATAATTTTTAGGTGAGTCCAACGGGATGCTCTTGCATCAATATAGAAGGATTATTATGATTGTTATAATAGTGTTTAATGTCATTCTGAGTCAAAGTTGAACCTTGCATTAATATTTGAATAGTTGAAATTTTATCACAATGATTTAATGCATTGAAAATCCAATAAAATTTAAATGATAATTTTATTTATACACTCACAACATAAACCAATAAAAAATAGATAAATGATATTTTCCAAATTATTGGGTAAGAAAATTAATTATAGACTATAGCATTGTTGACCATATTTTTTAATACTATATGATAATTGATTAAATAAATGAAAAAATTGCATTCAATAAATACGTAATGCATTCTGCCTACAATCTTACAAAATTGAACATTTATTTTGGAAGTTAAAATTTTTGTTTCAAAAGCGATGATTTTGGAAGGCGAAGTTGTTCTTTCAGAAGGAATGTATGAGTAAGATACTTGTGGCAACAACTAACATTCATTATGAGTACTAAATATGTTCTAACTGCTCCCTATACGGAGTAGTTTCTCTAATAGATCATAGCCTTAATAAAGGTATCGACCTAAATAAAGGTGGCGCCCAGTGCAAAGAGAGGAGTCACCACCTGCAGCAGAAATAAATAACGCTGCAGGGAACTAAACCCTTAGAAGCTCCTCTTTGCTTCTTAACTCAACTCCGTTAGTTAGGTATTCGCATCAGGTTTCTAATGAGGATCAATTTCAAGACTCCATCACCATGGCTGAAATCTCTGGAGGGCAAGCATGTCCTGATAACAGGTGGATCAAGTGGAATTGGGCTTGGGATTGCCAAAGAGGCTCTCTCTCAAGGAGCATTCATTACACTTGTAGCCAGAAGCTCCTCTAAATTGGAGAAAGCAGCCGAAAATCTTGCAAAAGATGGTGGTACCAAACATAAAATATCAACCAAGGTATGACTTATTCCTTCATTTTAAGCTTATCTAAAGACTTAGAAATCTTGACATGCTTAATCTGATTTTTATTTTTGAACAGGTTGCAGATGTGGGTGTGTACGAAACATTGGCAAAGGCAATAAATGAATCTTTTGAATGGAGGGCAGTTGATGTGCTGGTGTGCAATGCAGGTACGGGAAAAATTGGACTTCTGGACGAGGCCAGGATTGAAGACCTGCATGATATCATTCAGACTAACTTGACAGGTGTTGTCAATACTCTGCATATTGGTATTCCATTGATGAAGCAGAGGAGTGCCCAAACACCCATGTCTATTGTTCTCATGAGTTCCCTGTCAGGAATGGTATGTTATTCGTAAAACTTTTTGTATGCTTATTACTCAAGTTTTTTAGTCGTCATCATGCACTTATATGCACGCTTCATCATGGACTTATATGCTTATTTCTCATAAGTTTTTAAAATTTTTTTGTTTGTGTGTTATTCTTTTGGCAGCACATGGTGTATGGTAGCTCTGTGTATACTGCAACCAAACATGCTCTAAAAGGACTCGGAGAAACTCTAAAGCTTGAATTGATGCCTTATAACATCCGAATTAGCATAGTCTTTCCAGGGTTTGTGGAAACCCCCATGCTTGATTACGGTAAGTGATTTAAAAGATTGATGTTAAAAAAACCTCGGAGTTATATTTAGAAGCAAACATTACATTCAATTCATAATTCGTAAAAAAAGTTTTTCTAATAAAACTTACATATGGATGATTTTTTAGATTGCAAGATAAGAGCTCCTTGATCTGCAATGTAATCCTTATTCAAATGATATAGCATACTAACATCTATGAAATTCCCAACTAAATCTTTAAAAGCCTTTTGTACTCAAGTATGTACATATGTTTCATTGAGGTTTTAGAAAAATATCTTGGGTATGCTAGCAATCAAACAAGTCATTAATGTAGAAAGTAGTGTTCAAGCTTTTTTTCTTTTTCGTGGTGGTTAATGTATTCTTCAAGTGAGCCTGATATAATTTTGTTCTTACATTCTCAAATTATATAGGTGGCTTGGAAGATGACAGAGATATCATGGAGATAGTTGAGGCCACAACTCTTTATAACCGAAGTTGAGCAGAGACGCCTGAGCATGTTGCAAAATATACATTAGAAGCAACAAAGAATGGAACCTTTCTTGTCACGAGCAAATTCATTGGTCTTGCGTTATCCACATCTCTCGTGGGCCTATCCCTGCAGACTCATTTGGAAGGGCTTTGGCTGAATTGATATTATATATTCCTATTAGACTCTTTAGTTTCTTGGCCGTTTGTTATGTCTATTATGTTATAGAACATAGAGAGAATAAGAAATGTTAGAATCTTCTCAGGGGAAGAAAAAGTAAATTTATAATTTATAACAAAGTATTGTTATTTTTTAAATCATTGATAATTTTAATGGTGAAAATTGTATATTTTATATTTTTTTCTCTTCAGTTTAGATTTATTTTGATTGGTCTGCCTTTAATGCAATGACTAATGTAGAAGAAGTGGTGTATTATAATGTGGAAGTTGGAAAATAATATGATCCTTACTTGATTTGATCTGCATACATCCCTAGGGATCAATCCAATTCTATAATTATCTTAGGTCATTTCCTCAATTGTGGAAATAATCGAGGTCAAATTTATAGGTGTAGAAGTGACCCTTGAACTTCCAAAATTGAAATATAAAATTGCTCCCTCCAAATAGCCATTATAAGCTGACTAAAGCACAAAAATCACTGACTTGTGTTCTAAGGTGTTGTATTTAAGAACATACCTTATCTCATTTCATCATCTAAACAATCAAATAATCATCAAGGAGAACATCTAGCTATGAGCATTCAAGATACACCCATAGCATAATTAAAGCATCATCATTACATCATTGCTTACATCATCTTAGGTATCAATTAGATGGTTGTTTATTGTCTCCTATCCTTGTTCCAAAATTATTAAATTGGATTCTAGGTGTTTGACCAATGGAGAAGATCCTTTCATAGAAAACTCCCTAAAGGTGTTCCTAAACAGTAGGTCATAGACATTGAGTTAAGGAAATGATAGAAGTCAACTTGAATGCAATTCAAATATGTGGCTTTAGTTCAAATCCATGCACCAAGTTTAAAGTTGAACTCATAAAGATTAGTTTTACAATTGTGGAAGTGCACCATAGCTTCAAATATAGAGTTTGTAGATTCAAAAGTGTTTGTCTAGCATTACAAGAGGCTTTGATAAATTAACAAATCAATTCTTAACACTTGGCACAATCATAGGTGCAAGTTATGGCATCATCTTAGGTTTTCTAGAAGGGAATAATATTTGAAGATAATTAGTTCAAGTGCATTATATTTCCCCCATATTCTCTCTAAATTTTTACATAAATAAGATGGTTAATTATCTCTTCGTTATTTTTAGTCTACATGGTGTTTTAGAACTGTGATCTTTTTAAACATGTGCTAGTTGCAAAACACTATGTGTTTTGCAATCTACATTTTTATTTGATTAATAATCATCAAGAAACATGAAATTTTGAATCAACTAAATAGGGAAAACAATACCTCACAAATTTAGACACCCTTCTATGATATATATGATTGTGTTTAGGAATGGTAAATAGGGTAATGCTCAACTAATGAACTAAATGACCTAGAGTTTCATGCTTTAAGGAATCATAGATTTTGAACCAACTAAATAATGAAAACTTATGTTACACAATATAAATTTTCCTCCATTTCCATCATATTTTGAAGTAAGTATATTTATTGATTTTCTTCATTTTTCAGGCATTTGTTTTAGTACATTTATCAATTTCAACTCCTTAAACTAGGGTTAATTTCTTAGCAGTATTAAACCATTTCTTTGCTTTAGTTTATATGTACATCCAAGATTTTTTATCTTCTTATATATTTATTGATGAAACTAACTTACCTTATATCCCCTATGGTTTTGTCCTTGGTGTTTTTTAAATCTAAAATTTATATTTGTCTATCTTTCATTTTAGATTTGATTAGAGTTTACATACCCCATCTATTATATTATTCGCTATATTTTGAGTAGGGTTTGATCTTTTATTATGTTACCGCTCTTTGATATTTACCCTACTTAGCCTTAGGTCTTGCCTTAAGAGTTTCATTATTGATTTTTAATTTTGTTTCCAAATTTGAAGGTTTCTATTTTTCTGAGTTCTATATTGGAACCTTACTCTTGATTTGTTCTAAGTTGTATCATTCAAGGTTTGTGTGTTGAGTATATGCAAAGGTATCATTGTCATCCTAATCTCCGTTTGAATAGAAGTCTTCATCTCAACCCCCATTTGACTTCTCATTTGGCTAACTAGTAAATCCTCAATAGTTCTATGGATAATAATTATCATGTAGAGGATGATTTTGATCATGAGGCATCTATAGATAACATGATAGATTTCTATTGAATTGCACAAGTACATTTTTAAGAGCTTGATAATGCTACTTCTCCTACATAATTGGTTGATTCACTTTATAATTTATCTCTTGGTGCACCCTTTGGTACAATGATTCTTCATGGCATAGGTACTAGAATTGCCTCTTCAAGTTCTTTGTGTGGTGCATCTTCCTGACTACCCACCCACCCAACCTTCATCATTCCCATTTTGATGTGGATCCTCTCATTATGTCTTTTTCTCATGTTACCTCTTCTAGTGTGACCAAGACCCCTCATGTTTCTTACGTTGGTGTCATGATGATCTCTTCTTCCACTAGTGTCCCATGTTCCACTCATTCCACTAGTTCCATTCCTTCCTCTTTGCTTACTATCCACATACCTACATACCATGCTATGAGTACTACCCTTTCATCTCACCCTACTAGTATCACATCTTCCTCTTTTCCCTATATAGTTTTGTCCCCACTCCTAGTGTTGTATCTTTATCTCTCATCCATTGTTTCCTATGTGCTCACCACTACCATTCCTACTACCACCCTTGATGCATTATTATAAAACTTTGATAGAGAAGAGAGAAAAGTAGATGTCATGTCTCACAATCCAACACAACACAAGGTGAATGCATGATCATCATGAGCCAAACAACATTCTTAATTAGCAGTGAACATGCTTGAAAATAGACAAGTAACTTCACATAATAAATCAAAGGACCTATCTACAAAATCTAAAAAAGGTAGTTATAAAAGTTATAGGAAATTGAATCTAGTTTATGAACTACCTTCTCTTGAATAATTTTAAATTAATTTTGTGAAAATTAGATATTTCAAAGAGGCATTCCTAAAATTATTTTTAAAAAAAGAAGTGGGTGTCATTTCAGCCAACCTAATTTGACACAAAAGATAATTATTTTCATAAAACCTTCTATACAAGTAATGAACATGTCGGAGGATGTGACAAATATTTTTGCAATTTTTGTGATTTTGTAGATAAGTAATATTTATTAATCTTTAATGCCACTTTACAAAAGCATTAAAAATAGTTTTACAGCCAAACCTAATTTGGTCAAAAAAATATGAAAAATTCAAAACTTTTTTAAAAATCTATAGCCAATAAATCATAGTGTGAAACATCCTTCAAATTTGAAAAATGATATATAATTTGAAAATTATCAGTTTTTTTTCAAAAAATCTTGTGTGTAAGAGAGATTAAGTATCACACACACACACACACACACACACACACACACACACACATGGAATTCATACATAGTGTATGTAAAAAATAAATAATAATTAATTATTATAGTTGTAATGAGGAATACATTATAATTTTAGAATTGTGAGAGCTTATGCTACAAACCCTTCTTGTTTTATGAAATTTGGTTTCCAAAAAAATTCTTAGTTCTTTGAGGGTTAAGTAATGGAAAATTTTAGGATAACACTAATTGCATAATTTTGCAAGGTTTTGGCATGTTTTGGGGCTCACACTTGCCTAGAGATAAGGTAATACCAAGTCTTTTTTTGAGGGAATCCAAATTTGAGTTAGAAATGTTAGAAGTTATTCCATCCAATTCTAAATCTAAATCCAAATGTTAACACTTTGCCATCCAATTCTAGTTTTTTTGTCATTGCCCTTGTTTGGCCTATCATGATCTTTCTCTCACCCCACACTCCTCTTACTTTTGAGAGTGTTAATTATTCATTACTAGTTTGTTTTGTGGAACCTCATTTTGAGATGTATAATGACAAGGGTGACTCTCATACACATTTGTAGTCTTTCTAGGATGCATGTTTGGATTTTGTGTATGAAGATAAGTTGTTGGCTAAGTTATTTACATGTACACTAAGGGAATATGCTATCCAATGGCTTTATTCTTTACTTCATGGATCCATTCATTATTTTTTAAGATGGCCAAAACTCACAAAATAAAGTTTAATTACCTTAACCTAATTTATCTACACACCAAGAGGCAAGAAAAACAAAGATGACAAACAAGGGAAATACTAAAATGCATGGAAATATTGAAATCCAATATCGAACTACTTATTTTGAAACCAAAGTTGGAAAAATTAAGATTTCTCTAAAAACAAAAGATTTCAGAAAATTGACAAATATTTGAACCTATGAACACTTGAACATCACTTTTATTTCAATTTTGTGAAATATCATTCCGGTGAGCCATCATTTTGACAAACTATCAAATTGGTGAACCATTCGATTGGTGAACTATCCGATCAGCGAACTTTGCCCTCGATGAACTTTGCTATCGATGAACTTTTCTATTAGTGAACTTTGCCATTGGAGAACTTTGTGAACTCTTTTTCCTTCCAAATTTTTATCAGCGATGTTATCTATTGGTGAACCAAGGAATCAACAAACTGAGCTATCGGTGAATGAAAGGGTTTGTGAACTTGTGTTTCAGCTGACACTATAAGAATTCTTTTCCCCGGGAGGTAAAGTTTTCAAACTTCCAATATTTCCAAAAATAAGGAAGGAATTACACAAAGTTTTCGACAGAAGAATTTGGTGAATTGGGGAGTTCACTAACCTTGGAACTAGCTGATATATGCTAACTTCACCATTTGTGTACCAAATTGCACCAAATTTGAACTAGTGAAACCCATTAAGCTCTTCTTCATACTAAAACCCTTACTTGGCCAAAATTCAACTTGAAAACCTCCTAAAGAAAAAGAACCAAAAATAATTGAATGCGATAAAAATGATAAAAAATGAAAGTGAAAACTTGAAATATTTTTGGACGATGCAGGATCTTGTGGACCCAGATGCTTAATGCAAGAGGTACCCCCTCTCACTATTAAAACACAAAAATAAACAAAATCAATCTTGTAGAGACTCTCTTCTCAACACAAATTCATAACACAACATAAAATGTAAACCAATAAACCTCCTTGATTTTATTCCACTCAACAAAATTGTTATTCAACAATTACAGATATGCAATTAAATAAAATTACATCAACTTTATTGCCTTCAATGGCCTCTCTCACATATACATGTCAAATCGGTCCTGTCTCTGGTTTTGGACAAAATACCTTTGTTCACTCCTATGCCCCTCCCATGGGCATTCCCCTTCCAGATACTCTCTTCTTCTCACAAGCTAGATCTCGCTACATTCTTCATACCAATCTGCAACTTCCTCTCATTCATAGGTGCCTTCTTTTCTTTCCTCTGGTGTTGCCCCCTCTCTAAGAATCTCCATCTAAGAAATCTACTTCAAACTGCAAAATCATTTATTTTTTAAATCTACCTCTTGACTACCCATAGGAAGGCATCTCTTCTCTATGTAGAATGTGAATACCAAAAGCCACTTTAAATCTGCATTTTCTTTTTCAAATTCATGTAACCTCAAATGAGGTGTATGTGTCTTCCTTACGCACCTTCATTCTGACTTGGTTTAATTTCTTCTTAGTCACACAAAAAGCAGCCAAATAGAATGGTGTTTCAAATGCTAAGATGGGCACTAGACCTCTCATGCTGCCCCTCCATTATCCAATGCCTCTTTCAAATTATTAATCAATTTCTAGAAGGTTTTTCTTTGCAATTAGGACACCTCTATTTGTCTTGTAGAAATAGGAAATCATAATAAAATTTGCAGATCCAAATTTGGCTCTTATCAAACAAAGAAACTAAAATATGTTTCCTCTTTACCCAAAGCAACTACATGGAAAATTATCCACCTATGCCTAATTCCATATTTAAAATGCATTAATGATAAAATATTAATCAACATTCCTTAAATAATACCTTTGTAATTTGCACAAACTAACTTTGAGAAGAAAATTATGTTTTGTCACTATGCCAGAGTATAGAATCAAGTACTGGAAAAGTGAAACTTTGAAAGTGCTTCATTTCACCTAAAAACTTGGTCAAAGGTGTGTTATGGCCCCCTCACATCCTCTGTAGAAGGATTTCACTTCAACCTTAAATGATTTTGAAATTTTAAACTTTCTGTAAAACTGTCGACACAAACTTCTGGGATTAAATTTTCCCAAATGGTTGTGAATTTGACCATGAAATATTTTGCACATTTGTTGAAATGCATCCAAGAATATACTTGTAAGAGTATCAGTTGTCAAACCTCATGGATCCCCAAAATAATTATTTTTTGTGAAAACCATGTACTTAGTTAAATAAGCACGATCACATAAAATTTATATTTTTGCAAATCTATACCAACTTGAAGTTTCCCGATGTAATGAGACGCAAAATTGAACATAACAAACCCCAAAACTAAAAAGAAAATAACAAATGTTTTTGGTTGATGCCGATTGCATGTGCACTCAGATGCTCCTACATCATACATGTTGAGTAAGAAGTTTGTGAGTATGGACATACAAAATGGAGTTGAATAGTAGAACTATCCTTTTAGGTCAAATGCAACCTACAACAAACTCCACTATTGAGTTAGGTTGAGAATTTTTTTTCTTTGCCTCTTCCAGCATCTTGTCGGAACAAGTGTCATCCTCCTCCACTAAGTGTATTCTTCCTTCCTCCATGTCCACCACAGCCAGACCTACTCCTCCAAATTATACTCCACTCATCACTCCTCATCTCACCACTCACAATTCCATTTCTCCTCTCGTGGGATTCAACCCACCATGATCTGACCACCTCCACCAAAATTTGCCTCCCATTCATCTATACACAAGTCGATATGATCGACTTTATGGAAATTAAATATTTCCATATCCTCATTTGTTTTCACCTCATCATACTCCTCAATTGCAAATCTCACCATTGAAAATGATGGTAAATTAACATCATATTCATTATCACAAAATTTAGGAAAATAAAAAATTACCTCTTTTTCCTGTACTACGACAACATCTTCCTCATCACCATCTGCTGCAATTTTTCCTTCTTTACTCTTTGCTGCAACATTTTCATCTTCACTATCAATTTCTATCACCATCCTTATGTCCTCCAAAAGACTCACAAATGCTGCAACATTATTTTTCACCTCAACCTCTGCTGTAACTTCTTTCACCACATCTGCCATACCTTCCAAAAGGCATGTTTCTACTGTTACAACTCTTTTATTATCTTTCACATCATATACGGCAACTTTTAAATCTTCATGCTCAACTGTGATCTCATTACTTCCTTCTTCTATCTTCTCATCCTCCAAAGGATACTTAATTGTTACTGCAACATCAATTTCAATCTCTTTGTCAATGTCTTCAAAAAGACATGCTTATGCTATAATCTCCTCTTTTTTTCCTTCCTTATTTGTTGTGATCCCTTCATTCTTCTCATTTGTCATACTCTCTATGTGCTCTTCTTTACATTATTGTCCCAAACTTTTCAGTTTTTCCATGTCTTTCAATGGACAAAACTCTGTTGCAACTTCATGTTTTACCTCTTCCCTACCTTCAAAATGACATGCTATCTAGCTGTAAACTCTTTCTTTTCTCCTTCCTTATCCTCTTGCATGAGGATTTCTTCTTCTTTAGTGCCATCTATATGACATTTCTCTACATCTTCTTTTCTTTTGCCTTCATATTCTTCAAAAATAATTTTATGGTACATAGGGACCATTTTCTCTTTCTTTTTCCGTTCTTTTCTTTCCTTGCTTCTTTTCTTTTCTGGTTTTCTTTTTTTGGGGATTGTATGGTTTGTTCCCACATGTTTCTCCTTCCATGCCCCTTCTAACAAAGGTCTGCAACACTTCTTCTCTTTACTTATCTTTCCTACACACACAATATCACTTGCAAACATATCAAAAGAACAATGGGACTTAACCTCACCCATTTTATTTTCCTCTTTATCATTCTTATCTACTGTAACCTCATTATCTGCAACAACTGTATCCTTTTTCTCATCCTTTGCAACCTCTATTGCAATCTCTTCTCTTTCCTTTTGATCCTTTTGCACAAGGATTTTCTCATCTTCTTTTTCATTCTTCTTATCTGCTGCAACTTCTTTTACCACTTCCTCTTGTTTATCCTTTAATGGATTCAAAACATATTCCTTCCTATCCTTTATTATGCTATATGTGTTCTCTCTACCACTATGTACAGCTTACCTATCCTAAAGCCAAGGTTGACCCAATAAAACATGACATATATCCATGGGTACTATGTCACACACAATTTCATCCTTATATCTTCCAATGTGAAAATTAACAATACTTTTTTCAATTATGCAAACTTGATGAACTCCTCGCAATAAAGACATGTAGTATGGGCTAGGATACTTCATCCTTGTCAAATTTAGCTTCTCAATCATTTCCAATGACAACAAATTATCTATACTACTATTGTCCACCGTCACCTTGCAGTATTTTTGCCCTTACTTTCAAACTATTCGAAACAAATTACTCCTCTGGATGGGTTCTTTTTTTTCTTTCTATGGCTTCAACAATACTTTCTTCATCATCAAACATTCTCCTTGTCTCCAAGATATTTTGTCAAACAATTATCACACACTCCCAATCTGTAACCTACACAAAACATATAATCAATTCTTTGCAGCTTTCATTGCTTCACTCTTTAATGAAAGAGGTACTCCCTCTTGCCAAAACACATACACTTCCACACACAAAATCACATGGGAAATAGATTATGATAGCAGAGACTCTCTGCTCACAAATTGAACTCACAAACCATACAAGATTGCAACAAAACAATATTTCACTTTATTATGCCAAATCCATACATCAATAAAATTCTACAAAAAATATTACAAATAGGGTCTTCAATAGCTTCTCTCTCTTTCAAACCTACACACACAACCCCATGGCTTCCTCTGCATACATGCATTCACTCTCACCTCTACGCCCTTTCCATGGCAGAGATTTCCCTCTTTGAAATCTACCTCTGATCTACTGGACCATTTCTTTAAATAACACTTCATTTACAATGTTTAGCTTCTCATATTCCTCAAAATAGTTTAGTGCCTCTAGAACAACAACACCACATTTTTAAGAAGACAATCACATTTTTTAGAGCCTTTACTTACTTTCAGATGTCGAAAAAGCACAAAAAGTGTTTTTTTTATAACTTTTGATTGGGATCATACCTTTGTATGGAAACTGGCCAATTTGAGTATAAAGATATATTTAAGCTTCCCATAAAAGGATTTTGTTCCATCTTTTAAAAATCTCAAAAATTAATTATTTCTATAGTATACTTTGAATTTTTTTTTATTTTAAATTATCTCAAACTGTTGAGAATTTGGCTATGAAAGCTTCACTGCATGATGAAAAATACATCTAAGAATATCATTATAAAATTATTTTATCCCAGCCTTCATAAATTTTTGGAAACAATTCTTTCCTTAAAACTACCCTGCAGTAGCCTTAAAATAGTGATTCGACAAAAAATGAAATTTGGCAAATCTGAGCCGAATTGAAGTTTCCTGATGTTGAGAGATGCCTAAAAACACCAAAGAAAGCTAAAATACACACCAAAACTGAAATTAAACTAAAATATTTGTTGGGTGATGCAGGATCACCTGTGGATTTGGATGCTCCTACTTCAGATGCAACGAGTAAGAAGTTTGTGAGTGTGGGCTCACAAAGGTGGAGTGGAATGGTAGAACCATTCTTCTAGATTGTGAATAATCTATAACAAACTCCATCATTGTAACAAGTGCATACAAGATTATTTATTTTTCCTCCTCTTCCAGCATCTGGCTGGAACATTCGCCATCCTCCTCCAACAATTATGTTCACCATTTTTCTCTCATCTCATGGACTTGTATCCACCATGAACCACCCTCCTCCAAATACTCTCTCCACTCCTCCCCTCCTTTGATAGATTTGACCCACCACAAACTGGCCAGCTCCACCAAAATCCCTCATCAATATTTACAGCATCCTCTTACCAATCTGCATCTACAACTCCATGGAAGTTAAACATTTCCATGTGCTCTTCTCCATACTCTTCAACCTTTACCATCTCAACTAAAACTAAAACATCATCATCACAACATGCAAATAAATTTACCTCTTCTTTTGTTGTTGCAAATTTTCCTTCATCACCATTGGATGCATCATTTTTTTCTTATTTCTTTGCTGTGATGCTTTTCTTCTCACTTCCATAAGTAATCTTCTCAAGACACTCTTCTTCTACTGCCAAATTTTGTGATAACAAATCTTCTTCACCTTCTCCATTTGCTGCAACATCCTTATATTATATTGCTGCATCTCCCAATTTCATAACTACCTCTTCATTCTTCTCCTCAACTGCAACCTCTTCAACTACTACAATATTGTTCTCTTTTTGATCCTCTTCCTACATGTCTTCATTGCAACCTCATGCTTGACAACCTCTTTGTGTTGCATAGCTTCCAATCTACTCAATCTTGCATTTATATCAACGATCATTGCTAAAATCTTCCTCTCTTGATATTGTGAAGTAGAGGGTACTCTCCTCTTTCACATAAACATTCACAAACACAAAACCAAATCTCACAAAACAAGATTACAACAAGACTACCCAATTCCTAATTTATTTTATTCAATTTTACTCACAACTAACTATAAATCTGCAATATAACATTTTGTATTCTCTGCCATTAATGGCTTCTCTCTCACATGAAAATATGCATACATGCTCTTCTATTACACAATTAAATATCAATCTTTATTTACAAAATCTTTATACTCCCTTGGGCAACGACCTCTATTCTTCCTCTTGCTCTCTCTAGCTGTTAAAACTCTGTCTCTTCAAACTTTCCTTTTTCTATTACACAAACCCCTTCACCACCCACTCTTTATTCTTTTTTCTCTTTTTAAATGGTTTTTATTTTTCAAATGAGAAGGAAGCTAATGGAATTTGAAGCGTTTAGTTTTTTGAATGAATTTGCAGTCTAAATGACGCCCTTTCTATTTATTTGACATTGTAAATTGAAACCTATACATAGGCATTCAAATACCTCCCTTTTTGCCACGCCAAATCCTATTTTTTCTTTCCAAGTGCTGTCATGGTACGCTATCTCTAATGCTTATGCCCTCCTCTTCCCTAGCAGCATTTCAATTCCCCCTTATCCTTCATAGCTGATGCATTCAAATGAAAAGAAAATCTTTTTTTTTTTATCATGAGCCGACACCTCTTTTCTCATTCCAAGCATATATTAGACTTTAAAAAATGAATGATGGAAACTACAACCTCCAACTATGGCTCCCACATAGCAAGGTATGATTTCTCAGTAAGAAGGGAATTTCCTTTGGATGTTTAATATTTTGCAAACATAATCAATCGCTCTAGCCAGCCATCAAGTGATATAGTTATAGCTTTTATAAGGATTAGCAATCTGATGTAGTCTCCTTGTGTTATGTATGTGAAAACACTACACTAATCACTTCATTAAGATTTGATGTGATTTAAGATTTCCAAGTCATTTCAAAAATAGATGAAGACTTGTAACTCATAAACCTGATACCCAAGAAAGAGAATAAACATCAAATAAAACACATAGTCCTTCTATCTACTTGTTGGTAAATAGATTTGTCACCATGAAATAATCTTTGAAATTGACTCGTCACCCTTGGAGCAGTGACTAAATAGTCCCAAAAGTTGGAGAGATCACGATAGAACAACAATCTTCCTCTGCATTTGAGAGGGGTAGCTCCCTCGTATGATAAGGTTATTTGTGGTTTTTGTGTACTTTAATCTTGAAAGTACAAAAAGGAAGAAAAGCAAAATAACAGGAGAAATGGGCATGTAGAAACCCTCGTGGTAGACATATGAAAACCAACAGGAGTTTCACAATCTTATTGAAAAGTACGAGGGGGTTTCACCACAAAGCTAGAAACCACTTTCCTAAACTCCATGATGAATTTCATGACACATGTGCAACAATGATGAAGAAAGATAGAAAATCTCAACATATGAAGAGATAATTTATCTTAACACTTTTAAATCAGGATACCGAGACATGATTGTGTTTCATCACCCCAATTGCATGCTTCAATGGATAACTTTGATTTACACAAATACATAGAAAGATTACTAATTTGACATACAGGAAACTAGTAATCATAACTCAGAAATACACCAAGAACATACGAACTGAAATGTATTCTTCATTATCTTTTTACCAAAGTAAACTATACAAAGTGTAAGCCAAAAATATTCCAAAAAGTATCTTCCTAAGTTCCCCCTTAAGAGTTCTCTCTAAAGAGTCCCCCCCTTTTACATTTGAAATAGCCTTGTATTCATAGGCTTGCTCCTAGTAACTACCTCGTAACCACTTTGTAACTACCTCAACTACCTAATAACTACCTTCTTTGAAAAATGATAAACCTTATTTTAAGTTACATTTACATCACTTTTCAAAGAATAATGTTCATTTACATTATGAGAGTGACTTTTAAGTCACTTTTACAAAAAGGTAACTAAGACTTGCAACTTTCAAGTTGTGGATTTGGCTAAGATATCTTCCATCTCTGTCTGCTCCATTTGGTGGTCAAACCTTGCCGAAGTTTGATGATTCCTTTGTATACCTAGATCTTAGACCTCTGCAACTGCGTATACAAAACATGAACTGTGAAAATGGCAACAAGATAGGAATAGAATGAATAACTTTGCACATTTTCCCATTCTGATCATAGCCATAAAATTCCATTGCCATCAATTTCTCATTTCAATCCCAAAGCATTATGGATCTAGCTGAAGGAGATGAGCTAGTTGAAGAAGATACTGCATTTTCTTCTTAAATCATACCCTATTTCCATTTGATTAAATTGATGTTGGTGGCCAATCACCAACCCGTGTATTCTGTGTCTTAAAACTACCACATTTGGAACTTTGATAACCTCTCAACTTAATGACATATCATTCCCAAGTTGTATCAGCATCATAATGTTGGAGATCAATTTGTGATGCACTTTGATGACAATTAATACCATTTTTGAATTCCTCCATAACAACATTCTCATGACCACAAATAGTATAGGCATACATAAAATAACAATCAATCTGAATGGCTCATTGAAATATGTTTTCAAGATAGTCTCAAGATCTTATTGTGAGAGATAGCAATTTCCCAATGCACACCAAGCCTAAATCTAAAGGATCAATTGCATTCAATTCCTGAGCTAAGTAACTCAACTTCATTTTTTTCTTCATATGTCTTGTTTTGAACCTCCCATGCAACAACTAAATTGATTTGCAAGTTTAACAAGTCTTATTCTTTTATCTTGGCTGTTAGTTATAATAGAATTGTAGTAGCTAGGCAATTCTTGATAAGTAGATTCATTACCACTTGAATAAACATTAGTTATTGCATGCTACACCCTTGATTATCTCAGGTAATGAACTCTTCACATGGTGCAAGCATCAACAAGACACGTAGCCCCTTCTCTTCGAGTGTAGTGCAAACAAGTCCACGTATATACATTACTCATGACCACATGGCACACCAACTGTGTAATTGGACTTTCATGTGATATGCTTCTTGATGTACAATGTGAAGCACATTCAAATGATCTTCATATGAGGTGACAATACATCTCTACACAATCTTGGCATGAATTCCTTGAGAAGGTAATCCAACTATGATAATACAAGAATGATAACTTCATAAAATAATTTGAGATATTTGATGAACCTCCTGATTAATGCAACATAAATGATTATATTATCCTTCTTCTTCAATGTCTTTTCAACAAATCTGTTATGGGCATATCCCTTAATCATGATGGCCTGGCGTAGACGGTTCTTGCAACTGTAATGAAATACATTTTCAATCATGCTTTGATGGATACCTATCCCCGGTTCCAAAGCTTCTATTTTTGTCATAGGCAACGAAGATATTGGCAACGGTTCTTGGTTTCAATATGTAAAAATTGCATTTGCTAGAAAGATTCCATGGTCTTTTTAACAAATCTATTATGAAGTTTTCATAGCTTTTTCACCAAGTCCATGTTGTGTGTATCTTGCACTCGTTGCATTCTATTCGAGCACATTTTCTTAAGACATTTGGTCAAATGCTTACACATTATGTAGGCACGTTTGCTAGGGCACTTGTAAATATAATATCTGTTTGCAATAATTGAAGATTTGTGTATGGTAGCTAGAATGTGCAGCACCTCACATGCCTACTTCTTAATGATAAAAATTATCATGTCCTCAAGATGATATACTCATGCCATTGAAGTATTTACATCCATCATTTACTAAATCCTACTCCAAAACCCTCATTCTGGCGACAAAGGTTGTGGTGGCTGGTTTTACAAAGGCTGATTACATCTGCCTAGAATGTTTCAAATTTATTTTGTGTACTTCTGTAGTCATTGCATCCCACAAAATAGATTTTTGTGAGACATTTTTATCACTCAATCCACATTCTTTATCCATGCTTCTAATTTTGCATACATGTCTGCCAGAATAATTGCAACTACAATCATTGACAAATACATTTTGTGCATATTTTATAGCAATAAAACTAGCACCTACATCCATATGGAATTCAAGGAATATGTCGATAGGAACAACCAACGAGTTTAGAAATTTTTCTGACATGAATGTCTTTTTTTGCACCTGCGAAGTGTATCACTTTAATGAGGCATTCTGTTAACCAGTTTGTGATCGCTGTCCATACAAAGGCTATGGGGGTTTGGATTTGAACCCGCATTCATTTGAAACTTTCTATAACCTTTTCAACAAATCTATTTGTGCATAACCTGCAGGCAATGCATTCCATTCGATGGATGTCGATACCCTGCTGGAAAGCAGTTGAAGGAAAAAGAATAGCAACAAGAGGTCGGGGTGATGAGGGTTGAGGAATAACGTGTTTCACACTTGCATCAACTTTGAAGTTGTTAAAACCCTTCGCAACAAATCTGTTTTGTATAAAACTGGCTAGAAATGGTGGACGCTGGCAAAGTTGTGAAGTTTGGTTTTAAACATGCAAATGCATTTGCTCAAAAGTTTTTATAACCTCCTCAGTGAATCTTTATGCACATATCATGCAACCATTGTGGTACATATGACCACATTTCTCCATATTCTTTCACACAAAATAGTTACAACTGCATAGAGAAGCTACTTCACATTCCCAAGTTACATTTGCTCGAAAATTTCTAAAACCAACCAAATCCACTACATGCAACTCGATCTTGGTTAGTTATAATAACTACTTGTTTCCATTCGTCAACTTTTTTTTAGATTATTTCACAACCTTCCTCGGTAACTTACACAAGTTTCAAAACCTTTTAACTTTAGTTAATAGAAACTGGCAGCCAAAGAAGTTAGTTTTACAACCATCCACTTAATTATTGGAGATTTTAATGGATGTGAAGTAGCACATTTGTTTTGCTTTGATGAAAGTGCAAGTGGAGTTTCTTTTTGTGAAACTTGAAAATCATGCCTTTTGTTTTGGTTTGTAAAAAGTAAAAGTGCACGCAAAGTTGATGTAAAGTGAAAGTTGTCGCGAGGTTGGACAAAAGTGCAAGTTGATGTGAACCTTCACTTTTTCCTATGTAGGCCAAAAATAACTTCTTTTTGAAGGTAGACTTTCCACTTAGCCAAATTCATAGGTGATACCTTTGCAACTTAGGCAAATTTGCAACTCACAAACTTTGCAGGCGCAAGAAATGGCGAAAAGTGCATAACTTTCAACTGGAATGTCAGATTGTCATGAAATCTTGCAACACTATCCATATTATCATTATAAATCTCTGTACCAAACAATTTTACTCTAGCCCTTACAAAAATCACAATTTTAATGTTTCTGCCAACTGCTCGCCGAAAAATTGAAAGTTTAAAATCTCTGAAACCATGAGACTTCTTGGTCTGCAAAGTTGCCACGTTAGGTGAAATGGAGTCACGAACACTGCCATATAAATTATTTTGTACCATCTATCATAGATTTTGAATATTTAATTATTTTCATAAAACGCTGCAAACTGGACAAGTGTGCCCGAGAAACTTAGTGGAATGATGAGTATCTCTGCTCTGAAATGATGTTGTTATGCAAAGTTCAATGTGACATTTCAGAAATAAATTATCTCAATGACACATGCAGGAAAAACATGACACTAGTGTTTTACAATAAAAAATTCACTCTTGGAGAAGGGGTTCAAAGCATGGTTAGATTTGTCGTTTTGACACAAAAAGTTTAAATTTGGAGCTATTGAAAATGAGGCCGATAGCTAGCTCTAACTAGGGACAAGGACTATGAAGGACACAGGATGAACCTAGAATCTCTGGTTATGAACAGTGCCTTATCCATTGGGCAGATAGGGTCAGGAGACAACATGATGTTCAGGAAGAACAAGAACACAAAGACACACAGAGACAAGGCAAACAATGGAAACAACAGAAACTGAAACTAGATAGACACAAACAAAACACCTAGTTAACCTATGTACATGGTAGGCAACTCCTACCTCAAATTGCTTGGGAAAGATCACGTGAACCCATTGACAGGCTGAGAAAAGTATGCACCTTTGCGAGATAATGGATGATAATCAAGCAGCACCTATAAACCTAATTGCCACCTTGTGACTAATATGATGATGAATTTAAAAATAATGGCATTCAGAAACTCTCTGAGTAATATATTACACGTAAATAGCCATTCCTCGTTATAAACCTCTGAAGCATGTTGGATCACATCACCTTGCATGTCATCAACTATATCTTCTTGTATTACATCAAATGCATGAATATTCAAACTTTGAGTGTACTCATGACCATTAGAATCAAAGAAGGACCAATTTTGGGCTCTATGCACTTCCTGCAAATCCTGAACAAAATCAACATCCTTTGAAATAAGTTGATAATCTAAATCATAGACAACACCTTCAGTGAACATTGAATCATCCTCAAATAAAATAACTTCATCTTTCTTTGTAATGATTGACTCAGGTATTCCACAATTGAGTGATGACAACTCTGTATCTTCTGGAGTATCTTCTTCTATAAATCAGAAAGGAGAAATGACGACTCCTTCTCCACACAAAAAGTCATCATCAGGCATTTCTAAGCACCAACTTGGGATGAAAACATTATGGAACTAAGTATCATCATTAATTTGATTATTCTTAATCCCTTCATGACTGTCCATATTACTTCTAGTACAAATCTCAAGATTGTCCTCTATCTTTTCCACTTGCTTGGAATTAGAACAATTACCAAATGTATATTCTTCTTCTTCAACATTAGTATTGGAAGGAAAAGAAAATGAACTTGTTATATCTGATACAGAGATGTCTACATGACCATAAGATTCAAATAGAGGATTATTCCAAACCTTGAATGCTCCATAAAACTCAGATTGCACATTTGTTGGAATGAGGATGCTTATTGGTTCATCTTCATACTTTCTATCCTCAAATTGTTCATTGATGCCTTTCTGGATTTTGATATGCTTTTGTTGTAGTGATTCTTCTGTGTCAGGTTCTTCAAGAAATTTGAATCTTTCAAAATTAGGTTGCATGCAAGTTTCAAAAATATTGCTTGGTGATGCATTTGTGTTTTCTCCATCTACAAGTCAGCCTTCAATCTCTGCATCCACCAAAATGTTTATTGAATCTTTTTCGGTGCCTTCAAAGGTAAATGCTTCAGTCTTTGGAGAAGAAAAAGATACTAATCGGTGATCATTTTTGCTTGCTTCTTTATCACTTGAGTTTGTGAGTAATGGTTCAATAGTTGTTGTCACCGAAGTTGAACTAGTTATTACATTTTCTGACTAAGTGTAATGATTACTAACATTACCCCAAGGGACAGAAAAACTATTAACTCTTTGATCTTCAAGAGAAATTTCTGAATCATCATCACTATCCTCAACAGATAAATGGTACACTCCAGCATTTTGTGTATCATAAGAGGGGATTGACTCATCTTCAAGCAAGTCTTTTTCAGCTAACACCGTAAGATTCATACAACCACCTAAAGGAGGCATTAGCTTTACTCTTTTTGTATTAAGATTAAACTATGTATAGGCATACTCTTCAGGTTGATAATTATGGTTTTCCATGCAAGACTTCTTTGTTGACTCATTTCTAGAAACCTCTAGAATACATCTTTTAATATCTTTTTCTTTCAATAATCCAGACAGAATCAAGTCATCTTCAATCTCAGTAGCTTCTTTTTGTGCAATTTCTAGATTTTGTATCTTATCTTGTTTCAAGATGAATATGACTTCGAGGTACAATGAACCAATGAAGATACACAACTAATTGTCTTCACTTGGTTGACTTGCTTGAGGGATTTTCTTTAAAGATTTGTTGAATCGTTTGACAAAATCCCTTATAGGTTTGTCCTCTCTCTTCTGGATTTGGAAAAACTGAGATAAAAGCTCACTTACATCAACTGTAATTTTGAATCTTGCAAAAAACTTTTCCTTCAAGTTGTCCCAATTTTTAATGCATCCATCTTTCAAATGTTGAAACCATTCTGCGGCAGGTCCAACAAGGTTTTCAACAAACAACCACACAAAGACATCTTCTTCATTAACTCCCAGAATTCCTCAAGCAACTATGAATGATAGAATGTGATCTTAAGGATTCTGTGAGTTCTCTCTTGTGAACCTTGGAAAGTACTTCCGTGATCCTGTAGGAAAAGGTGTGTACTGAGCCAAGGCTAATGGGCCAATGTGAGTTCCCCATGGTTGAGATGGATTTGATGCCATGGTGCAAGTTTGAAAATGATAGCAGTGGATATCTCACCTTTGTAGAGTCGCCAACCTCCATTCCAAGGGAGGCATCCTTATATTCTTGAGGAACTAAGTGCACTGATACTTTAGCTCATCTCCCCAACAGAGTCACCAAAAATCTATTGGTAAACAGATTTGTCATCATGAAATAATCTATGAAATTACTCGTCGCCCTTGGAGCGGTAACTAAATAGTCCCAACAGTTGGAGAGATCACGATAGAACAACAATCTTCCTCTACGTTTGAGAGGGGCAGCTCCCTCGTATGATAAGGTTATTTGTGGTTTTTGTGTACTTTAAACCTGAAAGTACAAAAAGGATAAAAAGAAAAACTAACAATAAAGATGATTAATAGAAACCCTAGTAGTAGACATAGGAGTACTGGTTCAGATTTCATAAAGTTGAAACAAGATATGAGGGGATTTCACCACAAAAGCTAAAAACCACGTTCCTAAACAAATATGGTGAACTTCATAGCTAATGTCTTAACATGCAACAATGATGAAAGAAGGATAACACATAGGTCTCAACATACGAAGAGATAGGTTACCTGAACACATACTTATCAAGATACCAATAAACGAGTGTGCTTCACTACATCAATTGCACAGTTAAAATGTTTCAATAAATAACCTATAATCAACATAATGACATGGAAGTATTACCAATCTAACATACAAAAAATTAGTAACAATAACTTAGAAGTAACATTGGAACACACGATATAATGCATTCTTAATTATTCTTTCATGAAATTATACAACTTCAGAAAGCCTTCATGTACAAAGTGTTACATCAAAGTCTATGAAAAACATCTCCATAAGTTCCCCTCAAAAGGTTTATTGAAAAAGTCCCCCCTATACATTTGAAATAGCCTCATATTTATAGGCTTTTTCCCATAACCACCTAGTAACCACTTTGTAACTACCTCACAACTACCTAATAACTACCTTTTTGAAATACAAAACTGTAATGAACCTTATCTTTGGTTATATTTTACATCACTTTTCTGAGAATAAAGTTCATTTTCTAACTTGTGAATTGCAATAAGTGACAAAAGTCATTTTTCCAAAAAGGTAACCTAACACTTGCAAATTGTGAGTTGTGAATTTCGTTAAGTCCTTTCTATCTTCATCTACTCCTTTTTGACAATTAAACATTGGCAGATCTTGATAAACCCTCTAAATCTCAGAATACCTGAATCTTAGACTCATGTGTTCGCATCTTACAAGATACGGACCATGAAAATATATGTCCTTTACTAACAAAATCAGCATGATAGAAGTAGATTTGGATAACGCTACACATTTTAAGAAATACCTTTTTGTTTTACATCCCATCATTTTCATCTGCCTACTTAAAACATTATTGCCATCACTACTCACCTCAATGTTACAACATTCTGTATAGAGGGCTAGCTAAAGAAAACACTGCACATTTTCCACTCTGATACAATCATGAAGTGTGATTATCCCCCAAGGTATGTAGATAAATGATATGAATAATCCATCTCAATAGGGGAGAAGATGCCTTCCTCATCCGCCTTTCATTTGAACATGTAACCATTTGTTTCTATAACCACCTCACCATTGAACCAGTTAAGAACATAAAGCTTATGTTTCTTTGTTCTCTATTGAAATGAGTATATAATCCCAAGGTTCTTAATGAGGATGAAAAAGCTCAAGTGTTACAATGTGCTGATACACTCGTACTTCAACCATGATGTATGACTTTCTTAAATGAATATCTCCAAGACATTATCATCCCAAGAATGTTTTCATCTTGAGAATGGACCATCGTATGACTTTCTTTAGTGAAGGGTTTGATCATCGTATGGTCTCTTTTCCATTTACTTATGTACCAATTTTTGTTGATACTGAAGGTGCTTCAAAATGTATATCAACATCCTTATAATCTACTAATCCTGATGCTCTCAAAACACTCGTAAGATTACAGTAGCCAAGAAAACCCCTGTGATCTTGCATTCTCGTGAGACAACAGTTTTTGAGGAATGTAGTCAAACAACTCATGTGCTGCAATAAAGAGTAAACATGAACCTGAATAATGCCACTAAAATACACATGAACATCGGACTCTGACATGCTCCCTACTCCAAGAAGAAATTTTCTTGTTTGAAATGTAATAACTGAGACCATAGCCTTCGAGTGGCAAGTTCAATTTGTGCTTGAGCACTTCTAATATTTATCTTTTCACCAACACCTCCTGTGAGGTTGACAACAACATTTCAAACAAAGTCATGAATGGACACCACACCACAGGATTGTATAATTCCTTATTCTAAAGCTCACATTTTTATAGAAGTCAGGATCACGATGGTTAAAGTTATGGAACTTGGTTGCACACTTGCCACCTACATTTGCTTAAAGTCTTCTCAACAAAACTATTTTGTGCATATTGTGTAATCTTTTATTTCTGTGACAAAATGTCTCTATTGAGGTAATATGCTGACATTTTTTTACATGTTTTCACCATGCTTCATCATTTCATTTCATAGCTAATGAGCATATGCTTGCATATAACATTTGTTGCTACGGCCTCTTTAGCAAATCTATTTCAATACTCTTGTTGTAAGAACTCTTTTTTTTTGACATGGGAATGGAGAGATGCTGATACAGATTGTGGATGACTTTACGCCCACTAAATGTATTCACTTGAAATCTTCTAAAGCCTCATTCACAACAAAAAGTGATAAATAATATTCAAGAATAGTCATTAAATTGTCTTGTTTGAAAGCTCCTATTCGTGTGCTAGTTGTTGACTCTCCCTATGTTCATACTCTAGCTGCTGCTCATGAACCTTAGACTCTAGTTCTAGCTCTTGATGACCCTCTATATTCTTCTGTTTGACATAATTTATGCTCTCCATGGCTCTGATTCTCTATTTTATAGTAAACAATTGGAGCTTCAGTATGATAAATGTTCCCTTCTGCAGAACTCTCTTGCACTAATTCCTGAGCAACATATCGACCAGTAGATGTAGCTGCAATAGCTGTTGTTTGCCAACTGATAGTTTGAAACTTAGGGATCATGGTGAGGTACCCAAAGGATAAAATCTTGTTCAACTTCTCCCTCAAATAAGATACTAAAACAAATGGATGAATGTGCTAAATCTTATTGAAGCAATCTCCCAAATGGCCTACATGATTTTTCTTGTTTCTACAATCTGCATGCTTCCAAATTTTGCATAAGTGTCTATCATCCTAGTCATGATTACAACATCTAACAGAATTCTGCATTCAATAATTTTTGTGTGGATCTCTCTACCCTATTCCAAAGCTCCAAGTTTGGCATCGGCTGAAAGGATGCTGACAAAGGTTGATGAGTTTGGCTTTATGGTGGCCTGAGTTAAAGACCCATATCCTGAGACCCACCTCAATAAGCTTAAGATAGGCTGGCAATACAGATGTTTTGGAATCTGCACATTCATTGAAGATATCCATGTTGCATATGCTTCAATTTTTAAGGTGAGATCCATTGATGACATGAAAAGCTTTCTGAACATTATATCTATGTAATATACTTTGGCATAGTCATTAAGACAAGAATCATATCCACCGCGCATACTCCATAGCATTTCAAATTGATATATACATCATACAATATGACGGGGAGGTTCATTTACAACTAGTCTGCATTTTCCAATCCGCTATGTTTATTATCTCGTTTCTTCCATAGATGTCATCGAAATTAACACATCATCTGAAAAATACTTCCTTTTGTGTCTTGACAGAGGTTGTGGAAAAACTAACAACTTGTAAACTGCCAAGTAACACTGCATGCTGACATTCATTCTGGTTAACTCTTGTTTGGATTACGTGTATACCATGTGGCCTTTCTGTTGCAACGAAGTTGGTAAATGGTTAACAATGTTTGCAAGATAAAGATTTGCTCTCCATTATGCTTTGATTGAATTTACCACTTTTAAAAATATTAATGAGAAAATGTGGCTCTTTTTATGGGTTTAGCATATAACTTTGTTGATTAGAAATAAGACATGAAACCTACCAACTCATATTGAAAACAATGATAAATACTAGTCATTTTTTTAAAAGTCAGCATTATGGCACAAGTTTAGAGGAGTCTGGCCACCAGAATGCTTCCATTCTCACAAGAATCAATAGATATTTCCTTGATTTCAGGAGATGAACGTGGGCGAAGTTGAATCTTTTGATGCCATTGTGAATTTATGCCTTTTGATTCTTCTTGTACTTGTTCGAATGAGAGGAATATGCCATTTGTTATTTTTAAACAATAAAAATCTTTTTTTTGCAACTTCGAGCTACTGCATGCAAAAAGTGAATGCAGATTTCTCCAAATTTGTAATATCATGCCATTGGTAAAAAGGCAAAATGTGTGAACTTAGCCAAACTCACAATTCACGCGAACTTAGTGAAAGATGAAAATTGATGCAAGCTTTGTGATGAATAAAAGTCGATGCATAGCAGACTTCACAAAAAACAAAAGTTAACGCAGGCTTAACATAAAATGAAAATGGACGTAAGATAAAGTATTACTAAGCTATGAATTTTTTTGCCTTAGCATAATATTGCTATTAAATCTTTAATGGAGAGAACTAAGACAAGGAATGATGTCATAATGACTGACACAAGAAACATGACGTCAACAAAACTGTAACCAAAAAGATGACTTAGTATAGAGGTTTGATTTCAATGATCAAGTTTGATCTTTTGGACACAAGAAGTTTAAATTTTGAAGTACAGAAACAGGGTCAACACTACTCGACCTCCAAAAGCACATACTATATACTGTCTAGATTTAACTCAGTACATCCCATTTAGCCCACACCAACTAAATAAATTATCACTCAAATATTATCAATAGAAGACAACAACACATCTGTAATTAATCTACAAATGGAAGAAATGCCTTGTATAACATCCTATCGCCTTAAAGATAGACAAATGGAACTAAAACCAAATTTCATGATAACTCCTCATCAGGTGCTCAGAATCTCACAAAAACTAATAGAGACATGTATTCCAACATCCCTAAGGCCTCCACAAAGCCATTCTATTTTAGTCCTTACAGAATTCAAAATATTAAACTTTCGCCAAGTCGCCAATAGAAGTCACGAAATGATTATATCATGGAAATGAGGAAAGATCTAAGCATGAAACTATGACCATTAAATCTAGGAAGCTCCTATAAATCTTCCTATGCAAGGATTTTTCATGAAACCTCACTCATCCATTGAAACACTTGCTTCCATGAAGAGTGCTTGTTGTGCATCGAAACACAAACTGTGAAAAATTGAAAATATGCAATCTTGCTCAATCCACCTATACTACACAACTGAGAGATGCCATCATTTAGCCACACACAAATTAAAACTAAAGTAAAACACTGAAAAATAGTTTTAGGTGATGTTGATTGCACATGCACCTAAGTGCTCCTGCATCATACACACTAGGTAAAAAAGTTTGTGAGCATAAGCTCACAAAAAGTGGAGTTGAGTAGTCAAACTACCTTTCAAGTTGATTTGAAGAAGAGGGTACTCTCCTATTTCATATAAACATTCCTCTTTCACATAAACATTCAAAAACATAAAACAAAATCTCACAAAACAAGATTGCAATAGGAGTACTCAATTCTTGATTTATTTATTTTCAAATTTACTCACAACTAACTATAAATTTGGAATACAACATTTTGTATTCTCAACCATTAATAACTTCTCTCTCATAGGAAAATCTACATACACACTCTTCTATTGTACAACTAAATATCAATCTCTATTTACAAAATCTTTATACTCCCTTGGGCAGTGACCTCTATTCTTCCTCTTGCTCTCTCTGGCTGCTAAAACTCTGTCTATTCAAACATTCCTTTTTATGTTATGTGGTCCCCTTCACCACCCGTTCTTCATTCTTTATTCTCTTTTTAAATAGTTTTCTCTTTTCAAATGAGAAGGATGCTAATGGAATTTCAAGCGTTTAGTTTTTCAAATGAATTTGCAGTCTAAATGCTTCCCTTTCTATTTATTTGACATTGGGGTAAGTGCAAAAATATGGGGGGCCAAAAAGTGGCCAAATGGTTTTTTTTAAAAATAATACATAACGCAAGTGCATTATGAACTACTATAAATAAAAGAAAAAAGGTTGTGATCTCATTTTATTTTGTTTTTTCTCCACAATTCCTATAGTCTGCAAACCCTAGGAAGCGTGCTCGCATTTTGGATTCCTCAATTCAACACAAAAACCTTATCAATTCGTCACCAAAATGTTGCCACGACATCGAGCACGCCAAAGGAGTGAGTTTTATTTGTCTTTTTGTTTGAATTTGCTTCTAAATAGCTAGGTTTGAGTTGTTTTTTGATGTATAGCCTCCTCCATCCATTCCTCGACATGCCCCTAGAACACAAGAAAATATAATGGGGCAAATTGAAAACAACAAAAAAGAAATTGAAGATATAATTGCAAGGTTGAAAGATCCTTCCACTTCAACCTTGCATAGGTCCACGCTTGTTGAATTTCTTGAATCTATGTTATCAAATGTAGATTCAATTAGCAAGCAAATAACTAGTTGGACGGATAAGACGAGAGTGTTTAGAGATTATTATGTAGACAAGCTATCATACCAAGATGTGAAAAAATTACAAATCACAAAATTAGACTTGTGTTTGATTTTCACAAACCCACAAACAAATTAACCTCCACCCATTACATGCAAGATGTTCCCTATCCATTGGTGCAACAACCAAGCGATAAGGGACAATTTTGGGTAGAGGTGGTGGATGGTTTTTTACCATCCTCCATGCAATAATAATGAGGTCCCACAATACTTTTTGAGGAAACTCTACTATGATTTTGTCCTCAATAAAGTGCCAAACTATTTTGATATGCGAGACTTCTAGGGTAGAGGTGGGGGTTAGCACAAGATAGACCAGGGGCACGTATTGACCCACAGTGGGTAGTGAGACAAGTGATCAGTAGACCAGCCAACGAGCATGTTTCTATCCATTCCATTGTGAAGGAGAGTGTTGACGTCGATACACTTTAGTCCATTAGTGCCTTGACCTAGAGCATCATAGAGCATGCCAGTCCTGTAGCACAGAGTGGGTTGGGAGATAGTTCGAGGAGTAGGGTCCCACCCCATACTTGTCAGACTTGCAGGTCAACCTGTGGTTATGACCCCATGGATAGTTAGGACACAGGTGCATAGGCTACATCTGCAGCTGAGCAGATGGTGATGACAGATACCCTCCTAAGTGAGACTTTCGGCCTTGATACTCAGTTAAATATTAGCAAGTTTATTGAATTGAATTTATTAAATTTCATTTTTGAAATGCAAGATTAACTAATTTAAATTGATGATTTTAATGAAATTTTAGGGTCATAGCATCGATGCAGTTTTCAGTGGTTCGCCGCCTGCATTTTACACTAGATCATCTACTGTCGAGGTATGTAACTAGTAAACAATTATAAATATTACATGTGAATAATATCGTTATATGAATGGTATTCTAATATCTGATTTTGAATGTTGAATAGGTTAATATTGTAGATTTCACGGCAACACCTGCCAGCGGTGGTGGAGTTCAAAGCTTTACAGAGGTAATAAAATAAATAGTTTAATGAATGAATTGTACTTACTAGAATTTTGTATGTGACTTGTGTGCTTTATTGTGTGTACTTCCATGCTTAGATGAACGTGTGTGTATGTTAGGAGCCATGATTTGCATCACTATTATAGTTTTTGTAATTGAATAATGTTGTTTTATTTCCAGATGATGCAGGTTGTGGAGACACCTCCCCATGTTCAGAGGGCAATGGAGCATGGTGTGGCCTCTGCAATTCATAGCTCCATGGCATTGACAGGGGTATGAGGCAAATTAGTAAATTTCAATTTACATTCATTGTTATAGTTGTCTATTTTTGAAAAATCAAAAGATTATTGATTTAAAATTTAATTTCTATCTAGATGGTTTCTATAAGACAAGACATCACCAGGGCCTATTCCTACTACTGAGGCAAGTGAGGAGATAGATTATATGTTAGCAGTAAGTGATTATTTTGTCAAATGTTTCATTTTTTATAACATGTTATTTCTATATATTAATATCTATACTTTTTATTGTAACAGGCAAAGATGCAAGAAGAACTAAATAGGAGGAGTAGCCCTCAGGTTTGTAGTAGACCACCCACATGCACGTCTCCATCCCCTAGAAGATCAAAGGCTGCCCATGATCTATTCTCTTCACCAGCTAGAGGGGAATGACTTTTTATTGTGTTTTTTTGTTGTATGCCTATATGGCATTTGTGGACATATATTTTGTATTGTCTATAGTTGACATTGTATGCCTATATGGAATTCTTGTAAGCCTATATGGCTATTTTGTATATATATTATACTTATATTGACAGCTAATGATGTATGCCTATATGGATATTTGGTAAATACAAATCTTTTTTATTGATGATGTCCATACTTGCATTATAAATCCACGTTTGAATGGATATTTGTAGATGGCTACTTCAAATATTTAAAGTCCAATTGTATTACATAGGATGTTTGTTGATCCAATACGCTACCTATTTTTATTCAAGTATTACCTAAACCTCATTTTGGAACTAAAAGATAAAAGTTGTATTTAAAAAAAAATGAATCATCATGTTGAACAGAAAATATTAATATTCTTTATGAGTAGCATAGAATGTCAACTATATGCAATACAAAAAAATGAATCATCATGTTATTCTTTATGTTTGAGATCCTAAAAATGACTAAGTTTGGTATCCTGATATCCTGAAACACTAGGATGAATATCCAAGTCATTAGGATGATTGCGCCTTGAGAAAAAGTCATTAAGATGAGCACCTAAAGGAGACTTTCTTAAACATTCAAACATTGAGCAATAGGCATGAAGGGTTAAGGCACAATTTGCAACTCATAAAGCCTCAAAAGGGCACCCAACTTAGAGAGAGCATTCATTTAAGACAAGGCACCCATTAACACCTATTCCACCATAAACGTGCGCCTAAGGTGGAAGGAGAACAAACCTCTAGTAAGTGAAGTGCACCTATTTTTTAAACCACTTCATTATGGCATCCTAGCATGAGGAGGAGTATATAAGTCAATAGGAAATGGCACCTAGAATGCAAATGAAGGACTAAGTGGCATTTTCAATAAGCATCAATTTACCTTGAGCTTTCAATAAATACATCAAATTGAGCCCCATAAGCCTAGGTGCCCTTTGCCTTCAAAAGAACCTTGTATTGACGTCAAGAGTTGGTCGTATCGGCGTATTGGTAGATCTTGGTTAGGCTTTGCCAATAGTGGTCTATCTTGCTGACGAGTGTGGTTCAAAGTCGAAGACATCAGTGTATTGGAAGATAATCCCATCGGCACATTGGAAGAGCAATTGAGAGCTTCACTGATGAAGGGGGTCACACCGACAATTGAAATCCATCAATGTATCAGCCCAACGAGATTAGAGTTCACTAATGTTTGGAGTCTCACCGACGGCTGTGGTCCAAAGGTTGGCATTGGTGAGATCAGTGTGTCGACAGAAGAGTTTTTGAGTGTGCCAATGGTATTAAGTCCTACTGATAGGCGAGGGACTTAGAGTCTCATATCAAAGTGACAAAGACATCAGTGTGAAAGGATATAAAGTCACTGATAGTGGTCTGTCTGACCAATAAGAGTCAATGATGGGATGTCTGTCAGAAGTGAAATCAAACGGAGTCATGGTGGCATTGGCCTATTGGCAATGAAAGTGCATTAAGAATTGATCAAGCCACAATTAGTAGTGGGTAAAGGGTTTACAGAATAAATGGATGGTTGATGACTTCCCAAGATAGAGATAATAGTGAAAACAATCCTTCCACCATCAGGATATTAAAAACTAATCATAATGTAATGATATATGGAATAACGACATACCCCTTGTGAAAAGTGATGATCATAACAAGAATGGTCACCTCAACTTAATGCCCAATAATTTGAATACTATCAAGCATCCACATAATAGTAGATAATCTTATCAAAAGTCACAGAGAAATTTCTAAGGACCATAGTGTTATCCCTATGACTTGACACATACTGCTTATTCATAAAGCAAAGGGACATGATATAAATATTGTTGTTATATAGAGCCTAATCAGACTCAGAGGTTAAATTTACCCAACTTTTATCAGTGTGGTTTCCCCCTAAATATTTTCCTACTAGTTTTGGTGCCTTGAAGTCTAAGTGCATGAAAATCATTCTGAGTTGGCAACCTAATCCAATGACTTGACATGGATCCCAAAACCACCTATTGGACCAATAGGATCCTAGGCACCAATTTGATGCTCCATCACAAGGAAAGTACACCCACACTTGCAAGTGTTTTTCTTCAGGATCTAGGTGCCAGTTGAAGGTTGTAGTTGCCAAGAAAAACACCTAGCAAGAGGAAGTCTTTTGGAGTCTCCAAAACACATCAAACACTTGACTAACAACAAGATAACTTTTTCCCAAGTTAGGCACTCCAAGAGGGAAGTTAAAACATGAATAAGCACCAACTTGTCAAGGTGCAAACTCAAGCTTGTTGAGGATACACATGGCGCCCAACATTCCTTGGTGATTTCATGAACTTCAAATGCTCAGAACTGTCCAAGGAATGTCCAATGCCCCTTCTTGATGATAGGCACCAAAGTGAGGGTGGAATTGTGCCTTGATGGCATTAGGCGCTATCTAGAGTATGCTACTCCATGGAAATGTGCCTTCTTGCTTAGAGTAATTCAAACACTCCAAGGTCTTCAGTGATCAATTCCCCAACTTATGAAATATCCTCCTTCATTTTAAAACACATTGTAATGCTCCAGAGAGATGACTATACCTAGGCGTCAATCTGGGTTAGAAATGTCTCCAAAGTATGCCTTCTCTTTCAGAATACAAAACAAGGTCCAAAGGTGCTAATAAACTGAAGCGCTTCTTTGGAAAAGTCCCAGAGGTTAAGATGCGCCTTGTCTTAATGAGGTACAACTCTTGGGTAAGAAAGATTGTAAAGTAAGCCTACCTTAGTGAAGAGGTTGATAACTTCTAAACCCTTCCTGGAACTTAGATTGCTTCAAGTGAAGATCATCTTACACCAATACATCACCAAACTTTCAATCACAAGATCAATTCAAACTTAGGCGCTCATTAAGAGTCTTTCCAATGTTGGCACATCTAAGAGGTTGAACTAGCAAGAGATGGCATCTAGCTTCCTAGACCTTGTTTCAATATGTTTGAGTTCCAAAGTTGACTCAATGGTAACAAGATGGCGCCATAGAGTCTTTGGACTAGTTCCTTAGAGTTTCAAAAACATTCTGGCTCCTTGAAAATTCCTCCTACATGCTTGAGTGCCATTTCAAGGTCCTAGAACCATGATGTAGCACCTTATTGCTCTAGGTGCCCATTCATGATTGTGCAACTTGAGATTGGCACCTTATTTCTCTTAACATCTTGCACTTCCAAACCTTGATTGAAGACTCCACATCCTTGGGCGCTCATTTGGACATCACCTAATTGAGTGCCTAGGAGGTATAAAGCTTAACATTGACATGAGGACAAGCGCTTAGTAAAGGAGAGTTTCTCAAACATTTAAACATGTGAATGAAGTCATAGAAATGCACTAAGTCATCTAGGCACCATTTTCCCCTTGTGTACCCTTACATTTGCACCTAAGAAGAAGTTGCAACTTTACACTGCCTCCTTCTGATGATTTTTGGGGCAGCAGAAAACCTTTCACCATGGGCAAATGTCTTAGAGATATAAAAACTGAGAAAGGTTATTGTAGAGGAACTCTACATGATTGTGTTGCCTCAAACAGAACGTTTCTAAGTGACATGGTTTTTGAGTAACAACCATTCAAAGATTGCTACCTTTTTGCACTTTGGACTCTTCAGGGATATTGTCGGTACAATGTAGCTTGGACTGTTTTGACATGTTTGGATGAAAAAAAGGACCATACCTAGCATAAATGTACCCATCCAGATGTGTTGGAATAGTCAATTTGGTCACATCAGGAACAGGACAAAAGTTACACCCTTTTGCAACTTTACACTACCTCCTTCTGATGATTTTTGGGGCAGTAGAAAACCTTTCACCACAGACAAATGCCTTAGACATATAAAAAATTGAGAGAGGTTATTGTAGAGGCACTCTACATGATTGCATTGCCTCATATGGAATGTTTCTAAGTGACACAGTTTTTGAGTAATATCTCGTCAAAGATTGCTGCCTTTTTGCACTTTGGACTCTTCAGAGATATCGTCGATACAATGTAGCTTAGACTGTTTCGACATGTTTGGGTGAAAAAAAGGACCATGCCTAGTGTAAATGTACCCATCTAGATGCATTGGAATAGTCAGTTTGGTTACTTTAGGAGCAGGACAAAAGTTACACCCCTTTGTAACTTTACACTGCCTCCTTCTGACAATTTTTGGGGCAGCAAAAAACCTTTCACCATGGGCAAATGCCTTAGAGATATAAAAAACTGAGATAGGTTATTGTAGAGGTACTCTCATGATTGCGTTGCCTTAGATGAAATGTTTCTAAGTGACATGGTTTTCAAGTAACATCTCGTCAAAGATTGCTATCTTTTTGCACTTTGGACTCTTTAGGGATATTGTCGGTACATTGTAGCTTGGACTGTTTCGACATGTTTGGGTGAAAAACAAGACCATGCCTAGCATAAATGTACCCATACGGATGCATTGGAATAGTCAATTTCGTTGCATCAGGAGCAGGACACCAAAAATACATAACATGATGTAAAAATGTGTATATGTGTATAAATGCAGTAGGAAATTAAAAAAAGACAAACGTTACAAATTAATGTGCATACTTACAACTCAATGTAACATGACTTTACAAAATCAATGTGAATACTTACAAATTAATCCAATGAACCATTCGGATCTACTCTACTCTTTATTGTGTCAAGTATTGTTTCATGGTCAGACTCACGCACCTTCCATAAGATTTTGTTCAAAGGTCTACCCCGATACTTTATCAAATGAACATTGGATGCCATGACAAGGTTCAAGTAATGAAGAATCTTCTGATGCATGTCAAAGTCCTGAAATAGCCAAACATTAACACTCTTATGTGGGTACCTTCTAAGCCATGTTCCAATAATAACCACTGAGCCTGTAGGGCATTTGATGTTTTCTCCATCTATAACAGGGGCCTCCAATTTCTTTTTGGCCTCAACACAATGACATAAGTAATAATTTGTTCCCTCTTCATTATCTTCATTTGCAATAACTACATATAAGTGCCCTACATTGATATGTGTCGCAAATTAGATGAAACTAGTCAACATTACAAAAACACTACAAAGTAAGATGACATTACCTAGTTGAACTAGATGGAATTAGATGCATATGCGTGCCCTATATTACCTGGTTGAACTAAATCTGATATGTGGTCAAAGTCAACTGATGATTCAATCTGTGTTAGTTCTAGTGCTGTCGGGGGTTGATACGTGTCAAGTGGGCTAAGATAACTTAACTGCCATTCATCAACCCACTCCTTTGACTCGCACTCATCCCAAACTTGAATTGTATAGGAAGAACAAAAGCATGACATATTTTGCGTATGGATACTCCATGAACCTACAATTGAGTTTCTGAAAGAGTGCATCTCATTTGATCCTGTCAGTGTACAATAGTCCTCATATGGTGCAATGTTAGTATCATCTATCAACCAAAAAAATCTACGAACTGAAGACTTACCTTCATTACCTGGACCCATGAAAGCATTACACCACTCGACAATCAATTTTGCATCTGTCAACTTTGCATTGTCTTTATACTTTAACTCTTCTCGTGCTATGGCTCTCTTGATACATGTTCCTGCACCATCATGCTCCTCCTTTCCATGCCCGGCCTCACAAAAGTTCCACATATGCTGAATACCTATAAAATTATGCCTCCTACTCAGCCAATAGAAATTCTGTGAGTTCTTGAATTGTGATGCACAGTTATCCAACCATATGATATGCTGACTAAACGATATGCCCCTTCTAGCCAAATCATTGTAGAACACCTGAAAGCAACCTTGCATGAACTCCGTAGAATGCATACAATCATCACTAATATAGAAATTATACTCCCTTATGATCTTTCTTTCATCCTCTGTACTACCATTCGCATGAATGAATGCGATGTGCACAAATATAGAAACATGTGTGGAGTTGTAATATTGTGATTGCACCTCACGCTGTGGCTATAGACTGTAGTTCTCTGTAAAGTTGATGACTGAAACAATGCTATGAACTAGAAATGTGTCCTTGCATAACTTGAATTGCAAGTCCAACCATCAAGCTCTATGGGCATGTCTTGCATACTCATACACTATGCTGTCACGAAATATAGGCATAAACTGATACACTGGAATCTTTTCAATAACCAATTCACACCTCTTTTCTTCATTACCATCTTTTGTATTGTATGCCACTGTTTATACTTGCCAAACTCTACCAGTTTGTTTCCATCCACATGTGTTCTTTCCATATGTTCACATATTGGCAAATGTTGCAAGCCACTACAATGATGACATGTGCCATCCAAGCATAATTTCTTGTAGAATATTTGACCTTCCTCTCTTTCACATAAAATTCTTGATATGAAGTCTCTTGAAGATGTTGCTGGGGCACATATGGCACAACCCTACAAAACATTGTTAGTATGCATATCTAAACATATAGACCTATAAGCATCAAAATGGTTAGAAAATTCAATATGTAGTCTACAACAACAAGTAGTGCGTGTGTGATTTATCTTGACATAGAAAGGTTTTAGCATTTCAAAATATCTTTGACAAATTTTAATTTGAGGGTACTTCTCTAGAAATTTACCATAAAACTATGTTTGAGTCTCATCCAAAAAATGCTTTAGATGTGGCTCACGGTTATGACTACCGATTCTCCTTCTTACCACATCCCTTTGATTTGGAGATACCCTTGTGTAATTCTTCCAAAATTCTTCAATTAGTGATCTCAATGCTTCAACAATTGGTTTATCTTTTCGTGGTAGTCTCCCCGAGAATGCCTATAATTCATTGGCATTAGTGTCCTCAATTCTTTGGTGTCTTCCAATGGCTCTTGATAAAGTTTTCCTATTAATTCTCAATTCTTGACTCGTCTTTCTAATGAGACAAGCTTTCCTCGTTTGACTACTTACTATAGTCGATGTAATCACACGCTGTGTTGCATTACTATCTTTTGTGCATGAGGTGTTACCCACACTCTCACATGCACTCATTAGATTCTTGACAATAGATTTTTCACTTGAAGCCTATGATGTTCTCAACCCAAGAATCTTCATGATGGACCTATACTTTATACTTCGCATCATTTCAATGAATAGTTGACATCTTACAGTCTCATTTAACATTTCAAAGAACAATCTCCAAATCTTATGAGCATATCTTCTACAAGTGCATTTTGGAATCTTACTTTCCATTGGCTACAAAATATTCTCATCAATTTCAATCAAATACTTTGGCTTTCTATGCAAAATTCTAGGTGGTGTTAAGTTAGGTAAATTCATCTCAACATTAGGAATTTCATCAATATTTAAATGAGATGGGCTAGATGGCATACCTTTGATCAAAGATGGAATAGATGACATACCTTGAGATTGAGGTGGGAATGATGGTGTACCTCCTTCATCACATGTGAATGATGATGTACTCTCAAATTGAGATGTGGTAGATGGTGTCCCTACATGTTGACTTGCGATAGAGGATGTATCTCCAACTATGGTATTCAAATCTCTCATAGCACGAAGTTTTTGCATTTGTTCTCTTTGTGCCACCAATACTATATCTCTTTGTGATGATTGTGGTTCCTCTTCAATTGATATGTCTTCATTTATCATGTCTAATTTCCTCTTCTCACGAAGTTCCCTCATAGCCACTACTTTCTTTCCATTCTTGATCGTTTCCTCAGCATGACGAAGAATTTGTCTATAGCATGACAAAGAGACCAATATTACTTCTTAAGAAATGAATACAAGATAATAGTGGGATTGTATTTTTATTATGTTGTAAGGATTTATTCTTGTATAGTTTGACATCATGGTATCTTAAGGTCTGTTTATTACACATAATTATTAAAGAGCCCAAGTGTAGAAAATATACATGGCATCATGTGAGATTGTAGGCTACTTTCTTGATTGGGAATGTGTCTATTTTAAACATATATGATAAAGCATGATAAAATAATTCAATTCGAATTAAGGAAAATGTAAAGAACATGCATGTAAAGACTTGACATACCTAAAAAATAAAGATTTGAATGGAGAGAGTAACCAATTATGTAGTGTTTTTTTCTTCTTGCATCAAACTCCTCAACAATTTGAGTTTTTCACCACTTGCTTCCTTTTGAATGTTAAATTGAATAACACTCAAATATAATTACTAACAACAATACTATTAACCAATATATAATGTTAAATTCCTAAAATTGAATCACAATTAACATTGCAACACTACAAAAATTGAAACTTGAATAGATATATATCAAACTTGGTGTGAAAACTATGTTATTTCCTCCTAAAGTTGGCAAAGTAGAAAAGGTGTTGGAAAGATCATGCAAAGGTGGTACAATGTGTCAAATGTGCATGTGAACTTCCCAACAGCATGAAAGCACTTCTTTTTTGTCAAAGCACGTGTAGAATCAGTATGAAAATAGAGCATGTGGGCCTAGATCATGGGGGTCAACACTTTTTTACTGTTTCTATAGAAAGACAAAATATGAGCATGTTATAACGTGCTCACTTTTTGTCATGCTATAGATTGATCACATCTTGTGTTAGACTTGAATGACCACAAGGTTTTTGAGGGAGAACTTTTCTTGTTTCTGGCAAGAGCTTGCCAGATGCTCTACCATATGATAGGCATACCAATGAAGGGGCAAGCCCTCATAATCAAGTTCTTGATAGAAAATGCCCATCAAGGAAGAAAGACAGATCATCTTTGGAAGCAAAAGTTCTAGTTTGTGACAAATCCTTATCCACGCATAAATAGCAAGGGTTCTATCAAGCGATTGCCAATGCACTTCCACAAAGTCTCCTAAAGACTTCCTAATTCATTTTAAAACATCCACACCCCAAAACTAGAGAGGTAATCAATATAATCGAACCCATAAAACTACATGCAGCGATCTTTAGATCAACAGATAGAACTTCTACAAAAGGATAGAAGTGAAGTAAAATTAGATTGTGATGTGCTTGGTTCTCAATTGAATACTACAAATATACATGTAAAACATAATGCTTAGAGACTCACTGAAATCTCTAAAGAAGTCCATTCAATTCCACAATCACAACTTCTCATGAGTGATTCCATCAAATCATAATCCTCTAGCATACAGTCTGCTCTCCATGAAGAGTCTTGGACTATCCAGTCCATGACCCATATAGTGCGTCAACAATAGACTATAAGAACAAAGAATTTCTGTTCAACAGAAACCCTCAACACTATACCTTAAACCCTAATCCCTAAACCCTCCAACCCTATCCCTAATCCTTATACCCTCCACACTATACTTTAACCCCAATCCCTTGACCCTCAACCCTCAATGTCAAACCCTAATCCCTCAACCCTTGAATCTGATCCCTCAACCCTCAACCCTATCCCTAAACCCTAAACCCTAAAGCCTCAACCCTCAACGTCAAATCCTAATCCCTCAACCCTTCACTCTAATCCCTCAATCCTAAACCCTATCCCTAAACCCTCAACACTATACCTTAAACCCTAATCCCTCAACCCTTCACTCTAATCCCTCAACCCTAAACCCTATCCCTAAACCACAACACTATACCTTAAACCCTAATCCCTCAACCCTCGACCCTAAACCTTATCCCTAAACCCTAATCCCTCAACCCTCAACCCTCAACCATAATCCATCATCCCTCAACTCTAATCCCTCATCCCTAAACCCTAAATGCCATCCCTATTCCTAAAGCTTCAATTGACTCGATACTATACCTTAAACCCTAATCCCTTATCCCTAAACCCTCCAACCCTATCCCTAATCCTTATACCCTCCACACTCTACTTTAACCCTAATCCCTCAACCCTCAACCCTATCCCTAAACCATTGACACTCAAACCTCAACCCTCAATCCTCAACATCAAACCCTAATCCCTCAACCCTTAACTCTGATCCCTTGACCCTCAACCCTATCCATAAACCCTAAACCCTAAAGCCTCAACCCTCAACGTCAAATCCTAATCCCTCAACCCTTCACTCTAATCCCTCAACTCTAAACCCTACCCCTAAACCCTCAACACTATACCTTAAACCCAAATCCCTTAACCCTTCACTCTAATCCCTCAACCCTAAACCCTATCCCTAAACCATCAACACTATACCTTAAACCCTAATCCCTCAACCCTCAACCCTAAACATTATCCCTAAACCCTAATCCCTCAACCCTCAACCCTAATCTGTCATCTCTCAACTCTAATCCCTCATCCCTTAACCCTAAATGCTATCCCTATTCCTAAACCCTTAACTGACTCGATACTATACCTTAAACCCTAATCCCTTATCCCTAAACCCTCCAACCCTATCCCTAATCCTTATATCCTCCACACTCTACTTTAACCCTAATCCCTCGACCCTCAACCCTATCCCTAAACCCTTGACCCTCAAACCTCAACCCTCAACCCTCAATGTCAAACCCTAATCCCTCAACCCTTAACTTTGATCCCTCGACCCTCAACACTATCCCTAAACCCTAAACCGTAAAGCTTGAACCGTCAATGTCAAATCCTAATCCCTCAACCCTTCACTCTAACCCCTCAACCCTAAACCCTATCTCTAAACCCTCAACACTATACCTTAAACCCTAATCCCTCAACCCTTCACTCTAATCCCTCAACCCTAAACCCTCAACACTATATGTTAAACCCTAATCCCTCAACCCTCAACCCTAAACCTTATCCCTAAACTCTAATCCCTCAACCCTCAACCCTAATCCGTCATCCCTCAACTCTAATCCCTCATCCCTAAACCTTAAATGCTATCCCTATTCCTAAACCTTCAACCGACTTGATACTATACCTTAAACCCTAATCCCTTATCCCTAAACCCACCAACCCTGTCCCTAATCCTTATACCCTCCACACTCTACATTAACCCTAATCCCTCGACCCTCAACCCTATCCCTAAACCCTTGACCCTTGAACCTCAACCCTCAACCCTCAACATCAAACCCTAATCCTTCAACCCTTAAATCTGATCTCTCGACCCTCAACCCTATCCCTAAAACCCTAAATCCTAAAGCCTCAACCCTCAACATCAAATCCTAATCCCTCAACCCTTCACTCTAATCCATCAACCCTAAACCCTATCCCTAAACCCTCAATACTATACCTTAAACCCTAATCCCTCAACCCTTCACTCTAATCCCTCAACCCTAAACCCTCAACACTATACCTTAAACCCTAATCCCTCAACCCTCAACCCTAAACCTTATCCCTAAACCCTAATCCCTTAACCCTCAACCCTAATACGTCATCCCTCAACTCTAATCCCTCATCCCTAAACCCTAAATGCTATCCCTATTCCTAAACCCTCAACTGACTCAATACTATACCTTAGACCCTAATCCTTATACCCTCCACACTCTACTTTAACACTAATCCCTCAACCCTCAACCCTATCCCTAAACCTGTGACCCTCAAACCTCAACCCTCAACCCTCAACGTCAAACCCTAATCCCTCAACCCTTAACTCTGATCCCTCGACCCTCAACCCTATCCCTAAACCCTAAACCCTAAAGCCTCAAGCCTCAACCCTCAACGTCAAATCCTAATCCCTCAACCCTTAACTCTAATCCCTCAACCCTAAACCCTATCCCTAAACCCTCAATAGTATACCTTAAACCTGAATCCCTCAACCCTCAACCCTAAACTATATCCCTAAACCTTAATCCCTCAAACCTCAACCCTAATCCGTCATCCCTCAACTCTAATCCCTCATCCCTAAACCCTAAATTCTATCCCTATTCCTAAACCCTCAATTGAGTTGATACTATACCTTAAACCCTAATCCCTTATCCCAAAACCCTCCAACCCTATCCCTAATCCTTATACCCTCCACACTCTACTTTAACCCTAATGCCTTGACCCTCAACCCTATCCCTAAACCCTTGACCCTCGAACCATAACCCTCAACCCTCAACGTCAAACCCTAATCCCTCAACCCTTAACTCTGATCCCTTATCCCTCAACCCTATCCCTAAACCCTAAACCCTAAAGCCTCAAGCCTCAACCCTCAATGTCAAATCCTATCTGTCACAACCCACATTTGAATTTTGAAGTCAAATTGAAATACTATTGTAATATAGTCACAACTCAAATTTTGAATTCTAAATTTGAAAACAAAACATAAAATGTATATTCATTTTAACAATGGATTACACTTAAAAAAAATGGAAGATAAGATTTGAAAATCCACTAAAAAGAGTGGAGGATGCAATATCATTAAAAAACAAGAGTGGAAGATGCATTATCACTAAAAAAAATAAGAGTGGAAGATGCATTATCATTAAAAAACAAGAGTGGAGGATGCATGAATTTTTCTATAAATTTCCTAGAATTGTGAGGAAGAGGGACACTAGGAGATAGTTTTGGGCTAGATGGTTGGAGGATCCTGTAAGATCAATCCCTCTCATAATTTCTTTTTTTCAAATTCTGTCAAACAGTACATTGTCTGAAAAAGATTTTTTTTTATAAATTTCTATGAGTAGTAATTGATTTTTCAATGAAATATTGAGGATTTGTATTAGATGGATAATTGTAATCCAAATGCAAGTGTTAAATTTTCACTATGATGGCAGAGAAATAATTTTTCTACAACATTAAGTAAATGTATTGCATCTAGAAAATACTTCGCTGCCTTGATCTTCCAAGCCATTTTCTCCAACCTTGCACTGATCCCCTATGTGTATGATTGTGATTATTACTTTTAGCATACGTAAAGGTGAAGGACATTGGCAGATGTTATGGACTTTGGCTTTACACTTGCAAATCACATCTACTTCAAAGTTTCAAAAGTCTTCTTAACAGATCCATTTTATGCATAACCTGCAAACTTGCATTGAAGTCTTCTATCAAACAATTCGCATGTCTAGTCTATTCTTCCTCATTTTGTATATATGTCTAGAGTATTTTCAACTATAATAGCTGACAAGTATCCCCCTTCCATTTACTATGATGAGTGTGCCTACCCTGTCTGAAAGATCCCCAATTTGGCATATGCAGGGAGGATACCGGCAAAGGTTCTTGAATTTGTCTTTACACCTACCAGTCGCATTTGCTTGAAAAGTTTCTAGAGCCTTTTGAACAAATCCATTTTGTGAATACCCTATGACCATTACAGTCCATGAAGCCACATTTCTCTAGGTATTCTATCAAACAGTTTATGTGCTTTGTGCGTTCTTCTACATTTTGCATACACGTGCACCGGGGCACTACAACTACAACATGAGATGAAACTTATCTTTCATTTATGCTTGATGTATGTCCATACCCTACATCGAAGCTCCCATTTTGGTACAGGCAGCAAAGATGTTGGCAAAAGTTTGGAATTTGGTTCTACGTCTACCCATTGCATTTGCTTGATAGTTTTTAAAGTCTATTCAGCAAACCCATTTTGACCATATCCTACTATTAGGACATTCCATGAAATCATATTTCATTTAGTCATTTTGTCAAACATTTAACATGCCTTGTTCGTACGTCCACAGTTAACCATTCAGTTGTCCCATATGGTTTGATGGATGTCCATTCACTGTCGGTGCTTAACTATGGAGGATGCTGACAGAGGTTCATGAATCTAGCTTAACACTTGCTAGTTGCATTTTCTTAAAAATTTCTAAGGTCTCTTTAGCAAACCCACTTTGAACACCCCTGCTGTCATGGCATTCCATGAGATCACATTCCCTGCATCATTCTGTCAAACAGTTGGCGTACTTAGCCTATGCTTCTACATTTTGCCAACATGTCTACCAGGGGCAGTCGCAACTATAACATTTGACAAAAATTCCACTTTCCTTAATGCTTTGATGATTGTCGATGCACTGTTCCAAAGCTCTCACATAGATATAGGCAGGGGACATCAACAAAGGATGTGGAATTTGGCTGTATGACCACCAATTTCATTTTCCTGAAAGCTTCTAAAGATTTTTCAATGAATCCATTTTGTGTAGATCGTGCAATCATTTCATTCCATTAGGTGGCATTCTTTGAGGGATTTTGTCAAAATAGATGACCTACCTTGTCTGAGCTTTTCCAACTATAATCGTCCCTTCCATACCCTATTCCTAGTGCCCAATTTGGCACAGGTAGAGAGGATAGTGGCACAGGTTGTGTATTTACATCTGACGATTGCAACTTCTTGAAAGTTCTAATGATGACATCTATTCGAGGCATTATGAGAAACAATTCACATACCTTTCCTGTGCTTTCTCATTTTACAATTATGTCTAACCGAGTATTTCTCTTGAGCACATGTAAGCCTGAAGAAAAATTCTTTATACAATGAAATTGCCTTGTAGTCTATACAATGATAGTGCCTTGTGAAAATATTTTGGTATTCTCAAGGAGATGGGAAAATGGATCAGGTTACTTGACACACAAGTCTTGGGAGGGATGAATAAATAGATGCCATTACTTATCAAAATATGAATTTGTAACTGAAGTAAATATAGGTATAATTAATTATGTCATATTAAAACATTAAGCCTTAGGCTTATAAACTGACTTAAACAATAGATTAATTTTACGTTTCTATCCCCATATTTCTTGGTCAAACAACTATATGCTTAAGTATTATAAATTAGACTGAGATGCTTTGGTCAATAATAGTATTGAATTACTTGATTTATGATTTAAAAATTTACAATCTTGCTAAGCACTTAGGTCATTGTTCATGGCAATATATATATTGGTTATCAACCTTGCATCATTATAGTACTTGTAAGTCATAAATTCATCTCTAATAATATTGTTTATTAAATGAATAATCATGTGTACATTATAATTATTGAATTGAAAATTAACCCTCTTAAACATATGTGGACATAAGCAAATGCCCTATTTAACAATGTTGACCTTTATGAATAAGTACCTAAATCATTAAGTGTCAACATGAGAAGTGTTTGGAAGTTGAATACAAAAAAAAATGTCATCTTTCCTTAGATAAGAGCACATTAAATTAACTTAAATCAACATTCAATTTTACTAGGGAAATTGAATAATAGCAGAGTAAATGAACCACCTTGCCCTTTTAGCATGAAGGTCCTTTAAATGAATGAATGTTACTGTAAGATAAATTAAGACCATAGAGGAATCATGGAGGGAATCGAGAAGTTATTTAAATTGATCGTTAATTTTGAAGGTTATAAAACCTTAGAACAAATAATTTTCATTCTTATTTACAACAAGAATCATTGTTATTCTTTGATTAAGTTATATTCACAAGTCTACTAACAGTGAAAATTAATAAATTTTATAAATCCATTTAGGGAGTTTCAAGTAAACTTCTTGTTGGATTATTTGTCTAGTTTTATGACTCTTATTAAGTTCTTATTAGTTTTAATTAAAAGTAAGTTGTACTTATTAGTATCAATTCTATACTTTTGGAATAAAGTTTATTAATGTGTGACAAAATAAGTTATCAAAATTTCCTTGTTGGAATCTTTTACTGATAAAATATCTTTCCTAGTATGTTATGTACAAATATGAATTGATACAATTGATTTAGTATCCTCTATAAGCAAAATGATCAAGCATCTATACTTTACTTTACTTCATTATGTCTTAGAGAAGTATCTTTCCTTTTTTTTAATTTCTTTATTAGTTTTGATGCAAGTTTTACTTTTCTACTTAGCTAGGTAAACTTTTAAATCAACGTCCAAACTCAAACAAATCATAGTGTTCAGTTTTTACGGTACCTTTATGTCACGTTTATGGGTAATGTCGTCACGTTGAACCAAGTACCTCATGCCTAACATAGCTGCAACAATGACATCTGGGCACTATTCCTCTAAATTGTCGTGGAGTAATAAGGAACATGTCAAAGTTAAATCCGCAGGAAGGGATAATCTCCTTGGATATCCCACTAAGAAGATTAACTAAAAAGAAAGGATGATTCTATTGAAATAATGATTACCATGATGCTCATTTGGAAAACACTTCAAGCATACTAACAGAAAACGAGGCTTACTGACATGTGAGTATAGATCGGGGAGGACATGTGAAATGTCAGATAGGGAAACTAGGCCAATCTAGAAACGCTATCTATCATGTATTCTCACCTCACCCTTGCAGATAGTGGTGAAAGTACTAGGGGATCACGAACAGACTTAGTCACAAAAATTACCTAAGTTGGCTTGGGGGAGTAAACTAGATTTCATGGGTAGACACCTTATAGGGATTCCTCCACACTAGGATTAATTGACAAACACCCCCTTAAGTGTTTGTGGTAGTGGACTAACTTCCGTCCCTGTATGGGGCCGCATGGTCTGGGCCTTTGGGACATTTAGAAGAAAAAGATGTAGGGGGACAGTAATTTTGTATCTAATGAAGAAGTGGTGGATGCAGGATACGCAGCGGTTTATACTGCAGTCGCGAGAGCGACAAGTACGATCCGTGATGCCACTATTTGATGAGGCATGGCGACCTCGGCTTGCGACACTGGGGCTTTGGACGGTGGCATCGATGCATGTGCTGCGAGCTCATAGAGCTCTGATGACGGCTGCAGTGGAGCAATACTGCAGCGAGACCTCCAGCTTTTTGCTGCCGATAGGAGAGATGACCATCACACTTGAGGATGTTTGTCGCATCCTCAAGCTGTCGATTCATGGTCGACGTGTGAGGTATGACACAAGGAGGGGGCGGACTGCGTTGATCAGAGTGTTCAGAGCAGAGCACGTGGTGCTTTCCGCAGATGGGAGGGAGATGGATTATGACAGGACGCTGGCAGCGGGTGCAGATCCCTTTGCCTTATACTTGTGTGCGCTGATTGGAGGTGTAGTGCTGCCGGATAGGCGAGGCAGGGGTTTTCTTGTGGGCTGGGGTGGGATGATAGAGGGGATGGTGAGACATGAGACTGTCTACGCATGGGGGCCGGTGATGCTAGCACAGCTGCTACATGAGATGCACACGGTTGCCTATCTTCATGACAGGGCTTTATCGGCTGGGGTTACACTGCTGCATGTATGGCTTTGGGAGCATATCCCCATGACTCGGCCGATATGCGGTTATTATCAGCGGCCGTTTGAGGCATTTGTGTTCTTGTATCGGGATGCCGTGTATACTTATACTAGATAGGTTCGCCACTGGCGGAGGATATTGGATGATGTGATTAGTGTGGTTTATCGTCCGTATATTGATTGTGAGGATTGGCCTGATGATGTTATCCAGCTCCCGTACACCTTTCAGCAGGGATTTCTTATGGGTCACGCGGATCGGACCATAGAGATGTACCTACCTTCACGGGTGATGCGGCAGTTTGGACGGGTACAGGATGTGCCCCAGCAGATGGCCATATATGCATGGACACCGCGGGATACAGCTTATTGGCCCATAGCATTACAGCCACAGGTTGCGCTGAATGACTGGGCAGCACTACGACCAGTTCAGTGGGATTGGGGGAGCACCGTGGTAGATGCAGGTACTACACCTGCCTATGATGCATGGTGGCAGACACATCGGCCCACCCGATTTACCGATCTGGCAGCGGAGCTATCAGAGGATGAGGGGGATGGAGACGATCCAGATGGGGGTGGTGATGAGGTTATTGCAGATTTTATTGTAGAGGTGATGGATGATGGATCGGAGAGGGTGATCGCCAGAGATGGTCAGCTGGTGGATGAGGGGGAGGCAGCAGTAGTGGGACAGGGGCCAGTGGGGCAGGATGTTCCAGGACAGCAGGTTCCTGCTCAGCAGGTTCCCGTGCAGCAGGTTCCAGCGCAGCAGGTTCCAGCAGAGCAGGTTCTAGCGCAGCAGGTTCCCGCAGAGCAGGTTCCTGCGCAACAGGTGTAGGCTAGGGGTGGATGGCTAGGTAGAGCACCACAACGACGCGGTGGTCGGCCGAGGACAGAGCAGGGTGATCTATCCCCATCACGGGTGGAGCAGCTGCGGGTCAGTAGGCATGACGTCGAGGCAAGGAGCTCAGGGGTAGCGATGGAGGCAGAGGTTGAGAGGCTGACGCCTCGACGACGGCCACGAGATGAGAGGGAGGAGATAGAGACACTACGTGCTCAAGTGGCCAGTCTAGAGGAGGTGTTGGGGCATCAAGAGGCTGAGTTGGGACAGTTGTAGGGAGTAGATGGGCGGCTGGCAGTTTTAGAGGCTCAGCTGGCTCAGGCCAGAGAGGATATGGAGGACTTGAGGATAGAGCGGGATGCAGCGCTGGTGAGAGCACAGCAGGCAGAGACTGCGTTGAGTAGTGCACAGGCTATGGGTGGGGGCCTTGCCCCGATATTGGCAGGGATGCAGACTCAGCTGGCCCAGGCTCAGACACATGCGCATCAGATACAGGGTCAGTTGAGCCAGTCACAGGGACAGGTTGCTCAGATACAGGGACAGATGGCTCAGGTACGAGGGGAGCTAGTAGAGGCGAGAGCATGGACTGAGTACTATCGGGGGTTATACTATGCAGCCGTACCTGCAACGCAGCGAGCACCGAGTTACAGCCAGGTCAGTAGATCAGGGGCGTCGAGATCACATCGATCTAGATCTATTCAATCAGTTCAGCAGACGATGCCCCCTCCCACGTATGTGCCCCAGCAGGATCCTTAGGTACCAGTAGCACCACAGCCACAGCCGCCGCCAGGATCACAGGCTCGACCAGGGTCATCATCTCCTACCCCCTCAGAGAGGGGATCCTTGATGTGATAGTTATATCATGATAGCCCTTAGAGGCATTGTATCAGGACACTTTATTATTATTTTTTTGATGATGGGAGCGATGTACATTTTTTTTGCGGTGATTATATATGATGCGAGACTTCTGATGGCTTATGATGTTCTTTTGTGATGATGCTTATATGATGGATGCACATGTTATATTTTATATGTTGTGGATGTATGATGTGTTTTCAAATGATATGTGTGATTTGGTGGATGCAATGATGTGTTTAGGAGATGTTGATATGTATGGAATGCAATGTAATGATGCTATTTTTAATATGCACTTATGCTATGATGTGTAATGATATGCAGCTGAAATGAATCTACTTGTGTTTTATGCAAACTTAAATGGATTTAGAATGAACCTAATATGTGATGCCAATGGATTAAAATGAACCTATCATGATATGCAAAATGGATTACTATGAACTTAATATGATATGCAAATGGATTAATATGAACCTAACATGATGTGCAAACGGATTTAAATTAACTTCAAATGAGATGCAAATGGATGAAAATGAACCTAACATGATATGCAAATGGATTAATAATGAACCTAATATGAGATGCAAATGGATTTAAATGAACCTAACATGATATGCAAATGGATTAATAACGAACCTAATATGAGATGCAAATGGATTACTATGAGCTTAATATGAGATGCAAATGGATTAATATGAACCTAACATGATATGCAAATGGATTAAAATGAACCTAACATGATATGCAAATGGATTAAAATGAACCTAACATGATATGCAAACGGATTTAAATGAACCTAAAATGATATGCAAATGGATTAAAATGAACCTAACATGATATGCAAATGGATTAAAATGAACCTAACATGATATGCAAATGGATTAAAATGAACCTAACATGATATGCAAACGGATTAAAATGAACCTAACATGATATGCAAATGGATTAAAATGAACCTAACATGATATGCAAATGGATTTAAATGAACCTAAAATGATATGCAAATGGATTAATAATGAACCTGATACACATGATGTTCCTTGTGTTGACCCGGAATGGTGAGACTGTGGGTGAAGGTGTTAGGTGTTGCGGATGATAGAGGGGATGGTGGTGGGGGGATTGGAGGATGGTTCGGTCATAAGATACCACGTCATTGAGGGGGGAGGGGGGGGGGGGGTTGGTTCAAGATATGTTACGTGGAGATAGGTTGGGATGATAGGGTTAGTGCAGGAATTAGATTGGTGGGGGGGGTTGAAAAGTGTTGATCAAATCTAGGCCGATATGGGATAAGTGACTGAGTGATTAGGGTGATGATGTTGAACTAGTATCAGTAGTTGCACAAAATTAATTGAGAGCATTTCTAAGTTTATTGTAGCAATGTCAGATACAATTCACGAAGGTATGAAATGACCTAGGTGATGATGTATATCTGACAATTGCATGGACTAGACCCACAAACAATAGGTTGGCTTCATGCATGCCCAATGTAGTATAATCTTGTCTAGTAGAGGAAGGGGACTCATAGCAGTGAGTGTGAATAATGCATATAAGGTGTTGATGCCTGTATATGCAAAATAGGACTCATTATGCTAGAACCGACCTGGACTTCAAGATATGAATACTATTCTTGGAGTAATGAAGCCAACCCACAAGCACAGCATACTGAAACAATGACTATGTCCACTCCAAGGGCTATCCACTACGTACCATGATATAATGAGATCAAGGTAGCTTTGGAGTTCTCTTGGAGTGAGACAAAAAGATAAAAATCAATAAGCAAAAAGACCAACGAAAGATACAAATAGCCTTTTGTGTGCTCTTGCCAAGAGACGTGATGATAGAATGATAGATTTTTGTCCATTGTAGGAAAGACATATCCTAGGACGCAGATCAGTTTTTGATTGGAGAGTTGTTTTGTGGAAGATGGGCAAAAGAACAATCGGGCCAAATGGAAGATTATAGTTGGTAGGTTGCTTGATGACTTCTGCGCGAGGGACCCTGTTTCAATGGTATGTGTAGCATGCATGTCGTTTCGTAGATCTAGAAAGCTCAGTGAGTGGGAACCATCCCAATGGCTAGGATGGGTGCATCTTAGATACTTGAGTACTGGAAACATCCTTCGTATTCCAGACTGCCTACATACCCTGTGTCCACGGGATCAAGGTACTTTTAAGATGCGGGTGAAATGAATATGTAGTTCTGGCAAGACTTGATGATGTGGGAATGGTTGGCGATGTGATGTGATGAGGGTTGAGACGTGTTTAGATGATTGTGGTGGGATGTGAGATTGATGCCTGTGGTGATTATTTTGGGATTTTCTAATTTTCTACTATTTTTTTGGATTTTCTGATTTTATGATGTTTTTGGATTTTCTGATTTTATGATGTTTTTGGATTTTCTGATTTTATGAACTGTACAAAGGAGAGCTTACAAGGATCCTCGTTCCCCAGGTGGGGTTCTGGGTGGGTGAGTGAGTGCGGGATGGGCGAACAAACTTGATGTATCAGAATTTCAAGCCATGGGATGTGTGGGTATGGAGTGTTATGCTGGAAAGAGGACTTATTAGATGGTAGAACCGGCCATTACGCATGGCGCCTGAAACAGGTTTTCACCATGGTACTTATCCAAGGTGTCACCGAGGTGATTTTCACCATTGGAAGTTTTTATTGCACTCTGATTTTTTCTTGATTTTTTTTTTTTTTTTAACATTTTTTTTTTTTTTTTACATTTTTTTGATTTTTTGACTTGTGGTATCAGATGGGTTATGCATAGAATCGCTTGAGATGCAAGATATTCATTGGCTCGTCTAGAGGCTGCCCCTTGGGTGTTGCAAGCTGATAAGCACCTGACCCATAGTCGGCGGTGATGACATAAGGTCCTAGCCAATTAGGTTCGAATTTTCCTTGCTTCGGACGCTCTTGCAGGTTCTTTTGATTTTCCATTAGGACCAGGTCACCTACCTCAAACTTTCTGGTTCTAATCTTTTTGTTGTAGCTTCTTCTGAGGTGGTTTTGGTATGCCTGTAAGTGATTTAATGCATTCAGGCGTTTCTCATCCAACAATTCAAGTTGATGCAACCTTGCGACGCGATAGTCTTCATCAGATATAATATTTTGCAATGATACTCGGAGGGACGGGAGCTCGACCTCTATAGGTAAAATGGCTTCTGATCCGAATACTAGTGAGTATGGAGTGGCTCCCGTAGGAGTGCGGATGCTAGTGCGGTAAGCCCATAGGGTGGGGTTAAGTTGGAGGTGCCAGTCGCGGCCAACTTCATTGACTGTCTTCTTTAAGATGCGGAGGATGGTTTTGTTAGAAGCCTCTGCTTGACCGTTTCCTTGGGGGTAATATGGCGTGGAGAAGCGGTGTTTGATGTCAAACTTTTCGCACAAAGTGCAAACTTCTTGGTTCTTAAATGGCTTCCCATTATCAATGACAATGGAATGGGGGATACTGTAGCGGCAGATGATGAAGTGGAGAATGAATTTGGAGATTTGGATGCCTGTGGTGAAGGTGAGTGGTATTGCTTCCACCCACTTTCTGAAGTATTCGGTAGCAGTTATTATAAATTTATGGCCGTTGGAAGATGGAGGGTGTATTTTACCTACGAGGTCGAGTCCCCACTGTGAAAAAGGCCATGGTGTTGTGATTGGTTGCAGCTCCTGTGCTGGTGCGTGGATGAGATCACCATGCTGTTGGCATGGGAGGCATTTTCTAATAAACTGATGTGCATCCTTGTCCATAGTGGGCCAATAATAACCAGTCCTTAGGATCTTCTTAGAAAGAGCTGGTCCACTTGAATGTGCCCCGCAAATACCTGCGTGTACCTCTTCCAAAGCTGCTTCGGCTTCCCTAGAGTCTAAACATCGTAGAAGCGTACCATCAAGACTCCTTTTGTAGAGGGTGTCACCTACAAGGATGAAACGGGAGGCTCGACGGATGAAGGATTTTTTCTGTGATGGTGATAGGTTGTTGGGGAGGATGTTATCGTGCAGATAGAGGTAAGTTTCCTGATACCAGGGGGATAAGGGACCAACGATTTCGCACACTAATTCAGACTGGGGAACGTCATATGCTGGGATGGGGAGCTCTTCAATCAGGAATTCGCATTTCTTGGTGCCTTGCTGCATATCAACCAGAGATCCAATGGTGGCCATGGCATCTGCCGCTTTGTTGTTTAACCTTGGGATCTGCTCAAAGTGGATGTCACTAAAATAATCTTTAAAGTCATCGACCATCTTCTTATAGGGAAGAAGCTTATCGTCCTTGGTTTTATATTCATTGTTGACTTGTCTGATGACTAGTTGAGAGTCGCCATACATAGTTAGTTTGTCTATTTTCCATTGGATGGCCATTCGAAGGCCTGTGATTAGGGCCTCATATTCTGCTACATTATTGGTGCATGGAAATGTGATTTTGAATGATTTAGGGATCGTGTCACCTTGAGGGGTAACAAATAGGACGCCTGCCCCCGAGCCTCTGTGAGTGTAGGATCCATCGAAATACATCTTCCATGTATCTGTGGCGGGTGTGATTGTCAATATGGCCTCGTCTGGAAATTCCACTATTGTAGGATGCTCTGCTTGAATAGGTGCCTCAGCCAGTTGATCTGCTATGACTTGTCCTTTGATTGCCTTCCTCTCTGTGTATTCTATGTCAAATTCGGTGAGAATCATGACCCATTTTGCCATCCTTCCTGTGAGAGCTACTCTGTTTAGCAAATATTTGAGTGGGTCGATCTTAGCAATGAGCTTAGTCTTATGATTGAGCATATAATGTCTTAACTTTTGTGATGTGAAGACGAGGGCCAGGCATGCTCGTTCAATTTGTGTGTAGTTAAGCTCATAGGAAATCAAGGTGCGGCTGATGTAGTAGATGGCTCTTTCCTTTCCCTGTTCATCGTGTTGTGCTAACAAAGCCCCAATTGCTGTGTCGGTTGCAGAAATATACAAGAGGAGGGGCTCTCCTGGTCTTGGTGGAGATAGAATAGGGGGGTTAGCCAGATATGCTTTTAGCTGGTCGAAGGCATCCTGACACTGAGTAGTCCAGGTAAAAGCTATATCTTTTCAGAGGAGATGCTGGAATGGTTGGCATTTGTCGGCAAGTTGAGCAATGAACCGGCGAATAGACTGTAGTTTACCCTGTAGGCTTCTCAATTGTTTCAAGGTTTTTGGAGGTGGCATTTCAGTAATAGCTTTGACCTTTGTCGGGTCCACCTCGATCCCTCGTCTAGAGACTATGTATCCCAATAATTTGCCTGAAGTGATGCCAAAGACACATTTTTTTGGATTTAAACGAACATTATATTGCTCTAACCTGTCAAAGATTTTGGCTAGCACGTCCAAGTGCTCTTCTCGGGTCTTTGATTTGCCGAGTAAGTCATCAACGTAGTCCTCCATGATGTGGTGAAAGAGGTCGTGGAGATGACAGTCATCGCTCGTTGATAAGTAGCTCCTGCATTCTTTAAGCCGAACGGCATTACTACCCAACAGTATGTCCCCCAGGGGCAGATAAAGGAGGTTTTGTGCTGATCTTCTTCAGCAATTTTGATTTGATTGTATCCTGAAAAGCCATCCATGAGGGATAGCATCTCATGCCCTGCGGTAAGATCCACGATCATGTCAATGTTGGGAAGAGGGAAGTCATCTTTTGGGCAGGCCTTGTTGAGGTCTCTGAAGTCAGTGCAACAGCGGATTCTGCCATCTAGTTTAGCAACAAGTACTAGATTCGAGACCCATTCGGGATAATCAATTGGACGTATGAACCCCATGTCTAGTAACTTTTTAAGCTCTGCTTTGACAAGAAGGGCCACCTAAGGATTCATCTTTCGGAGCTTCTGTTTGACTGGTTTGGCATCAGGACGCACTGCAAGGTGATGTACAACCAAGGTGGGATCTAGCCCTAGCATGTCTACGTAGGTCCATGCAAAGTTGCGATTTCTGCGTGTGAAGAATGCCAAGAAGTCCTCCTGTTCGAACAGGCTGAGAGATTCTGCTCGATATGTGATTTTGGGCTCTTCCTTTGTCCCTAGATTCATTTCCCGCGCTGGTTCAACCAAAATGGGTGATCTGTCAGGATATACCTTATCTATTTCAGGGAGGCCCATGCTTCCATCTCCTGGCACCTCATGGAGGTTTTCACCAGGGCATACGTCCTTTATTTTTACTTTTTTAGGATCTGACACTGCCGTAGAACGGTTTTCACCATCAGATCTATTTTTTGCTTTTGTATTTTTGCGACTAGAAGCAGGGGTTGTCTCCCCAAAATAGGCAGCCGGATTGAGTTCCATGATGTATCCAGCTCTGTGGTCTCCCAAGGGGAAGTTGTCTCTTACTCCCATCATTTCGGCAATGGCTTCGTCATTAGGTGCAATATCCAAAATAGGAGGTCCTCGTTGGTCCCAGTCGATGAGGTCAGGGTATACTAATGGTAGGTCATTAGGTGATGAGGCGAGAGTAGTGACCGAGTAGATGGTACAAATGGAGGAGGCGAAGAAATCGGCAAAGTCACTAAAGGAGTCTTGTAGGTCCGTCTCGTTAATGTGGTCGACGTCTAGAGAAACTGGAGCAAACTCGGCTAATATACATTCGCCGGTATTAAGGATGCGGTGTGGTTGGCCATATCCTAACCCTTGAGTATAGGGGTTCCTTGTTTCTTGCAGTGGTTCCACAATGCCCTGTTCATGAAGGCCAATGCCGCCTTGTCCTTTGTAACCCATGCTTTTGACTATCTCAGAACCTTTGCCGTAACTGTTTGCTGGGATGGTGGGGATGTCTTGTTCTATTTCCTCGTCCTTGTAAAGCCAGGATGAAATATCTTCAAGTATGTCCTGATCCAGAAGGTGTTTTTTCTCAAAGACGGGCGAGGGTTTGCATTTGATGATGACTGTGTTAGTTGCCTCTGTGTGCGGAGTACCAAATGTCTTGGGAGTGGGTAATAAGCCCACGCAAAAGGTGCCATGAAGGTTGTATTCTCCACAGCCTTGGTCGCTGAGCTTGATCTTGACCTCAGGTGGTGAAGGTGTTTGTGATGAAGTGGTGGCGATGTTGGCAGGGTCGATGTATGAAGTGGAAGCTGTTGGGGTGATTTGGTTGGTGGCTTTATTGTACGGACAGAAGGTTTGGTTGTGTCCTTCCAGAAAACTATAGTATTGGAAAGGACGAGGATCGGCATAGATAGTGACTTCAGTGCCGTTGTGGGGGAATTTGAGACATTGATGGAAAGTGGAGGGGACGGCTTGCATGGCATGAATCCATGGGCGGCTGAGAAGAATGTTATAAGGGAGGTCAAGATCCAGAACCTGACATTTGGTTTCAAGGATTTTCTGTCCCACTTGAATAGGAAGCTTTATGGTACCTTCTGATAGCCTCTCGGTGTCATCATATCCTTTGATTGTTATGCACTCGCTAGCATCCACAACCACATCTGAATACCCCAAGTGTTTTAGTAATTTTAGAGTGCATATATTTAGGCCAGAACCACCATCTATTAGGACCCTTTTAATGGTGTGTTTGTGAATGCGGACCTCGATGTGTAGTGCATCATTATGTAGGTACTCGGAGGCAGGAAGGTCTTTTTCAGAAAACGTGATATGGTGTGGTGTGGCAATATGGCCGACCATGGCTTGAAATTGATTGACATCCAAGTTTGCAGGAACTTGTGTTTCCAACAGGGCCTTGTCGAGAATGTCCTTGTGGCGGGGTGATGTACGAAGGAGCTCAAGGATGGAGATTTGCGCAGGTGTCTTTCCTAGATGGTCTAGGAGGTTGTATCGAGTGGTGAGTGATGGATGAGCGTTTGGACGAGGGGGGAGGGGATCAGATGTGGATGGGGGTGTTGGTTCAATGGGAGGGGCAGTGCGGATTGAGACACGGCCTCGACAGGTTGTGACGGCGCAATCGGGTGCTTGTGCCCGAATGGTTATTGTGTTGACAGAGTGGGATGAGGGTTCAATGCGGCCGACAATGGAATCGTAGTGTGTGGGTGGTGGAGTGACATTGTACGCTTGATAGGATGATGAAGCTTTGTTATGATTGGGTAAGGGGTCCTTATAAGCTCCAAGATTGGCATTTGGTGATGGCTGTGTACTGTGCTCAAGGTTGACAAGATTTTGATCTATTAGGTCTTGGATACAATGTTTTAATTGCATGCAGTCTGTTGTTTTATGACCTGCCACGCGGTGGTATTCGCAATAATCATTTTCATTGTACCATGCTGCCTTGAGGTCATTGTCTTGGCGTGGTCTGATAGGTGGGAGTGTGATTTCTCCATGCTTGAGACATCGATCGAGAATGTCCTCAATAGGTTCTACTAACGGTGTGAAATTTCGGCAAGGTTTGCGAAGTTTGTTTGGTCCTCGTTGGTTATTGGTGTTTGCTGCATATGTATGTGCCGGTGTGTGATTTTGGATGTGTTGGACGGCCTTTATATCAGTGACGCCGTCATTCAAATTATTCTTGTTCTTCCCCCAATAATGTGATTTATCATTAGATTGTGTGTTGGTATTGTTGTTGTTGTTGGGGGTGTTATGATTGGATTTGTGGTTATTATTGTTGTTGTTATTGTTGGACTTGGGATCGTAAAGTTTGATAGAACCTTTGGCAATGAGGGCTCGTTCCACAATGGTGCCTTTGTCGATAACCTCTTCAAAGGTAGATGCGCACAGAATCTGTAAGTGAAAGCCTAATTCCTGATTAAGATTGGCCACGAACATGGTGACAAGTTGTTTTTCAGGAATAGGCCATGGGAGCTTGCTTGCTAGACCCCTCCACCTTTGTAGGAAAGAAGCGAAAGCTTCGCCATTCTTTTGTTTGGTGTTACAAAGGTCGGTCATTGACACCTCATGTTCAAAGTTGTAGGAGAAGTGATTGACAAACTTCTCCGCAAGCTCGGGAAATGTTCGAACACCTGGTGGCAGATGGGCAAACCATTCAGCGGCTTGGCCGCCAAGACTTCTTGGGAAGAGTCTCATAAGATATGTGTCATTGTGAGAGACTTCGAGGCAAGCAATATAGAATTCCCTTAGGTGGTCCTTGGGGTCTCCCTTTCCCTTGTATTTGTCAAATTTTTGCGTTTCAAAGTTTTTAGGGAAAGGGGGCATGTACAAGGTGCGATCAAACGGGTAGGGACAAATATCCTCAAAAGAATAGTATTTGCGTTTGCCCCCAGTTTGTAAGTCATCCACCTTTTGGATTAGGCTTTGCAGTGCGGTGTTGAAATCCTGTGGTTGTTGTGGTTGAAACGCGTAGGGTTGTTGATTGGTGAGATATTGGAGGTGGGGTGGGAGTTGGTGTTGGGGATTGGTTTGGATGAGATGTTGATGTTGCGGGTTGGGGTTTGGATTGAGATGTTGGTGTTGGGGATTGGTTTGGATGAGATGTTGGTATTGCAGGTTGGGGTTTGGATTGAGATGTTGGTGTTGGGGATTGGTTTGGATGAGATGTTGGTATTGCAGGTTGGGGTTTGGATTGATTGGTGTCTGTTGTTGTTGGTATGCGTATAGCTGTGGGAGAACATGTGGTGGTATTTGGGGGTTGGGATTGTGTTGACTTGTGAGATTGACGTTGGATGGGTTGGTCGTGTTGTGGGATTGTTGTGCGAACAGTTGTCGTAGGTATGCAAGGGTGTGAGGGTTTGGTGGGGGCACACTTGTGGAGGTATTAGCTTGTGTGATGTTGCCTTGTATAGCCGTTGTGTTTGAAGCGGAGGGGTTGACGGTAGTCGTGGTAGTGGAGGTGATGACAGGTTGGGAGATGTTAGCAGTGGATGTGGAAGTAGTAGATGTGGTAGCGGTTGAGGTTGTGGATGTGGTAGATACGTTAGGTGTTGACGTTTGAGAGATGGTGGGTTGGGTATGTGACGTAGATGCTTGGGTATTTGATGGGGTTGGGACAACTGTAGAAGTGGATGGTTGTGATGATGTTGTGACGGGGGGAAGTTGAGCGCCAAGTTTGAGAAGATGGTCAAGATATCTCTTTGGATCCGATCTTAGGACTTTATCAAGTAGGTCCATATTATCGGCATCTTGCGTGAAAGTCAAGACATCTAGATCATCTTGGGGTATGATGGGGACATTTTGTGGTGGGGGTGGGGTTGGTGTTGGTGCTTGTGGTAGGAAGTGAAAAGGGTCGTTGGCGCCAAATGGGGGGATGAAGGAATATGTAGGTGGATTGTATGTCTGATAGATGGGTATGTTGGTAGTGTCGGTGTTAGGCATGCCAAAGGGCCATCGTTCCGCCATTTCTTGATTTCTTTTGTGTTGTGATCTTGTGGTGGGCATACACGTATGGATTTGATTTCTAGATGTGGGATGAGGTGGAGACCTTAGAGAATCGAATTGATTGTGTTGGACCCAAAGATGGATGTGGTTGTGAGATGTAGTAGAGGGATATGATGAAGATCGATATGTTTTCCAAAGGTTTTACCCTAAGGGTGATATGAATGGGTGATATTGATTTTTGCACAAATTTTGGACCAAAGATGTATGATAGGAAAGGGATTTGATGTTTTTTGATTTTTGATTGGTTTAGGATGATGAGGATGATATTGTTGATGTTTCTCGAATTGAGCTTTTGGATAAGATCTAGATTTTGATTTGACACACAAAGGATGACGATTTTCTTTGTTTGGGGTAGACTAATGACCTTACACAAAGAGAGGTGATTTGTTTTTCTTGAAGTGTAGACTAATGACTTTTCAAGGAAAACGTGATGTTAATGATAGGATCTAGATCTATCTTTGGCTCAAAAGGGTGACAAGATTTGATGAGGTTTTGATGTGAATTTTTTGAAATGATTTTATATTGGTCCAAGGAGATATGCAAAAATGAATGGGGATGAATAGATAGGTATTTGGGTTGATTATGATGTATCAAAGTGGTCCAACAAGGGTGTTGAGTGATTCTCTAAGGTTGAATAGAATGTGTAATTTTTTTTTTATTTTTATTTTTTTTTTGGAAAAAAAAAATGGCTGGACGGTTGGTGGATTTCTATGAGATGGATTATGGATTACGGCAGAACAGAAGGTGTAGATCACAACAGAGTGGGTCTTTGCTACAGGCAAGTCAATCTTATAATAGCGCCAATCCACGGGTGAAAAGGCGCTACAATCAGACTGATATGGCGCTGAAACAATTTACATAGATTTCTGATGGCAAAATTTTGGATTCTTGGTGGGAAAATTCTTGGATTTGTCTGCTTTGAATCTGACCGACTAGTTTGTTCTGTCCCAGGCACGTCAGTCTAAAAATAGCGCCAATCCACGGGTGAAAAGGCACTACAATCAGACTGATATGGCGCTGAAACCAGAAAAATAGATATCTGAAGGCAAATTTTTGGATCTGTGTGTTTGGGATACGAAAAATTGATTTTATTTTGTCTCAGGCACGTCAATCTCAAAATAGCGCCAATCCACGGGTGAAAAGGTGCTACAGTCAGACAGATATGGCACTGAAACAAGGTTTTGACTGATGTCTGACGGCAAATTGTTGGATTTCTTGGACTGTGATCAACTGATTTGTTTTGTCTCTTGGCAATTTGTTTGTGAAAAAAATCAAAGCACTTTAACACACATTTGAACGCATAACAAGCAATGATTTTTGTTTGTGAAATGATATGACTTTGTTTAGATCAAGCACATTTTTTACAACCTATGGTGAGATTGGGACAGTATTTGTTGAATCCCCTAGCTACGCCTATTCAAAGCGGGTAGCTCCAGGATCTTGGTAGCACCAGCTTCTCCTTACATTTGCACACACTTCTCACGCATACCAAGATCCAGGTTTCTTATAAGGCTTGACCCTCTCCAAACCTTTAGATTATCCCTGCTACCTCGGCTAAGAACCGCATGAATCGGGGCCGCTTCAAGGGTTTTGCCCTCTGCGTCAACAAATAGAAGGATTTTGGCTTTCTAAACAATGGCTCTTAGTAAGGGCATCCGTTCAGGTGGTTATATGTGCGGCAGCGCTACTCTCCGTTATGGAGTCTCCCAGCCTGCAAGGGTTGCACCTTGGAGGGTTTATGGGGAGGTTGGCTGTCGGTATAACAAAACAACACCTGTCGCTTGAGACTTTCATCCCAAACACCTTATTTTATATAGCAGCTTGGAAGAGCTTGGCTTTAGCTCGTTGCCACTTGGGTCATTCCCACCTTTCGAAGCGGGGTGGTAGGCCCTCTAGGGATTACAAAAGTGATACAATCATGAAAACACTTTTGATCCCCAAGTTCATACAAAGATGCGAGGGGAGAGCATATGTGTTCCCTATGATTATACCACACTCAACATGGTTCAATTTTAGATCTTTGGACTAGATGGGGGGTGATTAATGCAAAGTGTTGTGAGAAGTTTTTGATTCCCAAGATCACCAAAAGGTGCGAGGGAAGAGCATACACCTCTCACTCTACTTGACACAATCATGAAAACACTTCACACAAATATTAAATGGTCTTGATTAGATGCGTGAAAATGCAATTTTGTTGTTCTTTTTATCCAATGAAGTATGCAATTTGTTGTTCTTTTTATAGCCCAAATTGAAGTGTTTTGATTGTTTGTTGGTTTGCACACAAAAAGAAGTATATTTTAGAGCACCAAAGATAAATGTTATCACACACACTTCAATCAAAAGAGTTGTGGTTAATTTTAGAACACCAAATTGAAATGACAAAGTAAACAAGGGTTCTTTTTAGTTTCCAAATTGAAGTGTTTTGCTAACTAATTAACAAACCATCCTGGAAGATGGCGCTAATTAAAACCTAGGATAGCGCTAATAAAACAAAAGGTGTAAATACAGAGGATAGCGTTAACAAACGCTAGTTTAGGCGCTAATTAGTATGATGGCGATAATACTGAGAATTTATGGCGCCACTGCGCGGTGTTTTCTGAATCTTGAGGAGACCACCGATGGCGCTAATCTGAAGGATGGCGCCAAAACGCGGGTCCGTATCTGTTTGGTTGATTCTCTCAAAATTTTGCCATAACCTCCCCCTGTAATTCCTATTTTTCCTGCAAAACAGAGGACAGACAACACAGAAAACAATCCAGAAAAGCAGAAAACAGACGTGAGTATGGTTAGTATGCCAAATGAACCCGCGCAAAAATAGCGCTAAAACAGAGATAGCGCTGAAATACGGCAGTGATGGCGCCACTGTGATGGATGAATAGCGCTGTACCTGCAAACAGTTGAATACTAACATAGCAACTCACCAACAAAGATTAGATTGGACCTTGTGGGTCCCACCGGGCATGCCAATGTAGATTAGAGAAATGCAATAAGGTAAAAGAAAAACCAAATGTAAACAAAACACAAGATTATACCTCATGCAAAACCTAATCCCATCAAGGGAAAGAGGAGCCCTTGCACCCAAGAGAGGCTCCCAAGACCAAGATTGTCCCTAGACTATTGATTCAAATGTGAAATGCCTTCTCAAATGTGCAACTCACTATAAGCTCAAGTGTGATTTTGGCATGGTAACTTTGCATGAAAAATGGATGATGAAAATGACTTGTGAGAGGTTGTATTTATAGACTTTTGAAGAGGATTTTGATCCAAGGGTGGAGATTGATTGAAGAGATCAATGGTGGAGGATGAAAGTGAGGTGGAGGGCCTAGATTTGATCTTGGAAGATGGAGGGCTAGGAATAAAAGTAAATCTTTTATTCATTTTTGGGAAAGGGGTGAATAAATGAGGTTTGGTGAGATGGATTATTTGTGAATTAAAAATTCACAAAGGGAGGGGTAAAATGAATTAAAAATTCATTTTGGGGAAGAGAGTTATTACATGTGTAAGAGGAGTAAATGTGATGTGTGATTTATTTGAATTTTAAATTTGAGGAATATGGAGAGAAGTGCTAATGGGGATTTGACTTTCTTAATTAGGGTGATTAACCTAATTAATATGGCTGGAATAAATTAGTAGAGGGATTAGAGGGGGGATAAGATTAATTAATTAGTGATTTAATTAATTAATCCTAAGGCTAGGATGGGATAGGCTAGAGTAGGCAATTAAATAATAGCTATTTAATTGTCTAGGGTAGGGATAGGCTAATTAGTAGGCTGGATTAATTAGTTAACATGGTTTTAACTAATTAATTGGATTTAGGGAAAATGGGGATTTGATTTAATAAATTTTGCATATTTATTAAATCATTTGGCTAATGTTTGGACTATTGAATTAATAAAATTAATTCAATTTTGGGATAAAACGGTGTGGATTTGGAAAATGAACGGGGTGATTAATTAAATAAAAATTTAATTAATTAGTTGGAAAGGGAATTGGTAAGTTTAGGGGTGTCAGGAATCAATTTGGTGGTCGAGACATTTTTAGGCGTCTACAACACTCATGAACTCCTATGTTGGGAAGCTACAATCAATTTTGGGATGCTATCACTACTTTTAGATAATAAGCCCTAAGGTGGCACTAATTGAGGTGACAGTTGCAAAGAGACATGGATGGAAAGTTTGGAAGAGTTTTTGATAAATAGGCATGCATGATAGCTAGAATTGTTATCTTTCACTTGAGTCTTGATGTGTGCGCTTGAGCATGAATTCATTTTAAGAGTAATGTCTATATGATATCAGAATAATGGAAGTCACTGGTACTTAGAAGAATCCCCGGGGTGGATTACTTGTACCAGCTTTGCCAATACTAAGGTGTGTACAAGTCGATATTGTATCCCTGGTTGACATCCTCAGCACAGTGCTTGGGCAGACTGTGGTCTCCAGGAAGTGACTCATGGATCCAGATTGTTCCCGAAGGAGTCAAAAGTCTCTGGCCAGAGCATAATGACTCCTATCCTATTTAGCCCGTATGGCTATTGTGTTTTCCTATTGGATAAAGATTTGATCCGTTTGACCAGTGTAAGTCATTTGGCCATTATTTTGGAGAATTGTGCAAAATCAAAAGGTGTAATTCAAAGTTGTTGGAAACAGAGAGAGGAACAGAAGATGGTTTGAAAGAATTCAAAAGGGAGAACAATAGTAGGATTCAAAGAACATGTTAATCAGTTGGAGAAGTCACTTGTAGCATGCAGAAAATAAAACAAAAACTTGAAATCTAAGCCTAAACCTTGTGATGTTTCATGATGTTATAGAAGTTTCTTTAGAAGATGAAAGTGAAGAGAACAGTGTGACTGAACTGCATTTACCAGTTTGCCCAAAGGACAGAAGAGCCCGGTTGGCTTTATTTTAGTATGTCCCATTTTGGACACTTTAGCCCAGATTGACTATTTCCTGAGTACTCAGATTGACTAAGAGAATATAATTCTTCTAATCTATAGTGGTGCATCATTACTCTTGGATTCTAGCACATGTTGGAGTAAACTTCAAATGTAATTGAAAATTTTGATAATGATGGATTACCAAGGGAGAATCTATGAACATAAATTTTTATTTACCACACTTAGAAAGTTGATTTATCTTTGACGATGGAATTTTAAAGTAGACACAGGAAAATTCAAATGAACATTCAACATCCTAGACTCGAGGACAAGCTACAAGGATATGCTCAATCAGGTTTGAAAAGTTAAAGATGTTTCTTAAACTCACAATGTCATGATAATACATGGATACTTTATCATTTTGGAACCTAGTAGAATTTTAATTACGAACTATAACTTCAATGATGTTTAGATGATACAGACAATTATACTTAGATGATACACTATGATAGACTATTTTGTTGCGGGATGGACTATGAAGGTAGGCAAGCATACTGACAGTAAATGATGCTTATTTCTATAGACTTTTATATATATGTTTTGACCTTATTTCTAATATGCATCGGGACGATGCATAAATTTAGGGGAGAAGGATGTCACAACCCACATTTGAATTTTGAAGTCAAATTGAAATACTATTGTAATAATGTTACAACTCAATTTTTGAATTCTAAATTTGAAAACAAAACATAAAATGTATATTCATTTTAACAATGGATTACACTTAAAAAAAATGGAGGATAAGATTTGCAAATCCATTAAAAAGAGTGAAGGATGCAATATCATTAAAAAACAAGAGTGGAGGATGCATTATCACTAAAAAAAAACAAGAGTGGAAGATGCATTATCATTAAAAAATAAGAGTGGAGGATGCATGAATTTTTCTATAAATTTCCTAGAATTGTGAGGAAGAGGGACACTGGGAGATAGTTTTGGGCTAGATGGTTGGAGGATCCTGTAAGATCAATCCCTCTCATAATTTCTTTTTTTGAAATTCTGTCAAATAGTTCATTGTCTGAAAAAGATTTTTTTTATAAATTTCTATGAGTAGTAATTGAGTTTTCAATGAAATATTGAGGATTAGTATTAGATGGATAATCATAATCCAAATGTAAGTGTTAAATTTTCACTATGATGGTAGAGAAATAATTTTGCTACAACATTAAGTAAATGTATTGCATCTAGAAAATACTCCGCTGCCTTGATCTTCCAAGCCATTTTCTCCAACCTTGCACCGATCCTCTGTGTATATGATTGTGATTATTACTTTTAGCATATGTAAAGGTGAAGGACATTGGTAGATGTTATGGACTTTGGCTTTACACCCTCTAATTCCATCTGCTTCAAAGTTTCAAAAGTCTTCTTAACAGATCCATTTTATGCATAACCTGCAAACTTGCGTTGAAGTCTTCTATCAAACAATTCGCATGTCTAGTCTATTCTTCCTCATTTTGTATATATGTCTAGAGTATTTTTAACTATAATAGCTGACAAGTATCCCCCTTCCATTTACTGTGATGAGTGTGCCTACCCTGTCTGAAAGCTCCCCATTTTGGCATATGCAGGGAGGATGCCGGCAAAGGTTCTTGAATTTGTCTTTACACCTACCAGTCGCATTTTCTTGAAAAGTTTCTAGAGCTTTTTGAACAAATCCATTTTGTGAATACCCTGTGACCATTGTAGTCCATGAAGCCACATGTCTTTGGGTATTCTATCAAACAGTTTATGTGCTTTCTGCGTTCTTCTACATTTTGCATACACGTGCACTGGGGCACTGCAACTACAACATGAGATGAAACTTATCTTTCCTTGATGCTTGATGTATGTCCATACCCTGCATCGAAGCTCCCATTTTGGCATAGGCAGCGAAGACATTGGCAAAAGTTTAGAATTTGGCTCTACGTTTGCCCATTGCATTTGCTTGATAGTTTTTAAAGTCTATTCAACAAACCCATTTTGACCATATCCTGCTATCATGACATTCCATTAAATTGCATTTCATTTAGTCATTTTGTCACACAATTAACATGCCTTGTTCATACATCCACAGTTAACCATTCCGTTGTCCCATATGGTTTGATGGATGTCCATTCACTGTCGGTGCTTAACTATGGACGATGCTGATAGAGGTTCAAGAATCTAGCTTAACACTTGCCAGTTGCATTTGCTTAAAAATTTCTAGGGTCTCTTCAGCAAAACCCACTTTGAACGCCCCTACTGTCAAGGCATTCTGTGAGATCGCATTCCCTGCGTCATTCTGTCAAATAGTTGGCGTACTTAGCCTATGCTTCTACATTTTGCCAACATGTCTACCAGGGGCAGTCGCAACTATAACATTTGACAAAAATTCCTCTTTCCTTTATGCTTTGATGATTGCCCATGGACTGTTCCAAAGCTCTCACAAAGATATAGGCAGGGGACATCAACAAAGGATGTGGAATTTGGCTGTATGACCACCAATTTCATTTGCCTGAAAGCTTCTAAAGATTTTTCAATGAATCCATTTTGTGTAGATCGTGCAATCATTTCATTCCATTAGGCGTCATTCTTGAAGGGATTTTATCAAAATAGATGACCTACCTTATCTGAGCTTTTCCAACTATAATCATCCCTTCCATACCCTATTCCTAGTGCCCAATTTAGCACAGGTAGAGAGGATAGTGGCATAGGTTGTGTGTTTACATCTGACGATTGCAACTTCTTGAAAGTTATAATGATGACATCTATCCGAGGCATTCTGAGAAACAATTCACGTACCTTTCCGGTGCTTTCTAATTTTACAATTATGTCTAACTAAGTATTTCTCTTGAGCACATGTAACCCTGAAGAAAAATTCTTTATACAATGAAATTGCCTTGTAGTCTATACAATGATAGTGCCTTGTGAAAATATTTTGGTATTGTCAAGGAGATGGGAAAATGAATCAGGTTACTTGACACACAAGTCTTGGGAGGGATGAATAAATAGATGCCATTACTTATCAAAATATGAACTTGTAACCAAAGTAAATATAGGTATAATTAATTATGTCATAATAAAACATTAAGCCTTAGGCTTATAAACTAACTTAAACAATAGATTAATTTTATGTTTCGATCCCCATATTTCTTGATCAAACAACTATATGCTTAAGTATTAAAAATTTAATCTGAGATGCTTTGGTCAATAGTAGTATTGAATTACTTGATTTATGATTTAAAAATTTACAATCTTGTTAAGTGCTTAGGTCATTGTTCATGGCAAAATATATATTGGTTATCAACCTTGCATCATTATAGTACTTGTAAGTAATAAATTCATCTCTAATAATATTGTTTATTAAATGAATAATCATGTGTACATTATAATTATTGAATTGAAAATTAACCCTCTTGAACATATGTGGACATAAGCAAATGCCCTATTTTAACAATGTTGACCTTTATGAATAAGTACCTAAATCATTAAGTGTCAACATGAGAAGTGTTTGGAAATTGAATACAAATAAAAATTTCATCTTTCCTTAGATAAGAGTACATTAAATTAACTTAAATCAACATTCAATTTTACTAGAGAAATTGAATAATAGTAGAGTAAATGAACTACCTTGCCCTTTTAGCATGAAGGTCCTTTAAATGAATGAATGTTATTGTAAGATAAATTAAGACCATAGAGGAATCATGGAGGGAATCGAGAAGTTATTTAAATTGATCATTAATTTGGAAGGTTATAAAACCTTACTACAACTAATTTTCATTCTTATTTACAACAAGAATCATTGTTATTCTTTGATTAAGTTATATTCACAAGTTTATTAATAGTGAAAATTAATAAATTTTATAAATCCATTTAGGGAGTTTCAAGTAAACCTCTTGTTGGATTATTTGTCTAGTTTTATGACTCTTATTAAGTTCTTATTAGTTTTAATTAAAAGTAAGTTGTACTTATTAGTATCAATTCTATACTTTTGGGATAAAGTTTATTGATGTGTGACAAAATAAGTTATCAAAATTTCTTTGTTGGAATCTTTTACTGATGAAATATCTTTCCTAGTATGTTATGTACAAATATGAATTGATACAATTGATTTAGTATCCTCTATAAGAAAAATGATGAAGCATCTATACTTGACTTTACTTCATTATGTCTTAGAGAAGTATCTTTCCTTCTTTTTAAATTCTTTATTAGTTTTGATGCTATTTTTACTTTTCTACTTAGCTAGGTAAACTTTTAAATCAACGTCCAAACTCAAACAAATCACAGTGTTTGGTTTTTACAGTACCTCTGTGTCACATTTATGGGTAATGTCGTCGTGTTGAACCAAGTACCTCGTGCCTAACATAGCTGCAACAACAACGTCTAGGCACCATCCCTCTAAATCGTTGGGGAGTAATAAGGAACATGTCAAAGTTAAATCCGTGGGAAGGGAAAATCTCCTTGGATATCCCACTAAGAAGATTAACTAAAAAGAAAGGATGATTCTATTGAAATAATGATTACCATGATGCTCATTTGGAAAACACTTCAAGCATACTAATAGAAAATGAGGCTTACTAACATGTGAGTATAGATCGGGGAGGACATGTGAAATGTCAGATAGGGCAACTAGGCCGATTTAGAAATGCTAACTATCATGTATTCTCACCTCACCCTCGCAGATCATGGTGAAAGTACTAGGGGATCAGGAACGGACTTAGTCACAAAAATTACCTAAGTTGGCTTGAGGGAGTAAACTAGATTTCATGGGTAGACACCTTATAGGGATTCCTCCACACTAGGATTAATTGACAAACACCCCTTTAAGTGTTTGTGGTAGTGGACTAACTTCCGTCCCTATTTCACCGAGTGGGTGGCTGTCGACGAAGAACTATCTGGGGCAGGGTATAACCCTAAAAAGGGCTGGGTACCCACTCACAGTTACACCAAACATAGTGCAAAATAGAACTACATGTTTGTATTCCCTACGTTAGTCACATCCAAAGGAGGGGGCCTTGATCTAGTGGATACAGGGTATGTAGGCAGTCTGGACAGCGAAGGATGCCCCCAGTACTCAGGTCCCCTAGATGTAGGGATTCCTACAATTAGCATCGTGATCTTAATTCTCTGAGTAGTGATTACTGAGTTGTATTAACATGAGATTGTTTAGTTAATTTTATGCATATGATAAGGATATAGTTACTAGAGGAGAAGCAAGCTATCAAAAATGAATGCAGGATGTAATGCATGAATTAAGGTATGAATTGATCCATTGTTCTTCTAGGTTATCTTACATAATGTACCTTCTCTCATAATATACTCTCTCTTCACTAGATTTAAAATTGGTGATCTTTGAAGAACCTGGTGATTCTAGGAAACTACATCCAAAAAGGGGTCTTAAGTGGCCACTTCTTTTCTGAAATCAGGAAATACTGGCCTTGGATGAGAAATTGAGCATAGTTACACTCAAAATTTGGAGATGCAACCAAAACAATGTTCGTAGTGCTTCGAGTCTACTTTCTAAACTACTATTTTGTTTTGAAAATGGCATAGATTAAGGGGTTCAAAAGAGGGAGCCAAAGAAATTGGTGTTGTTTCTGTCAAAAAAACATAACATAGCATGTTTTTTGGCTCCCTCAAAAGGTCAACTTTTTTTTGGTATTTTTAAAATCGCTTCTGTGAGAATTAGTTGATATCATGTAGTTTATGCTCGATTTTTCTGATAATTTTTTGATGAATATTTGATTTTTTTCTAATTTTCAAAGTGGACACATCCTAAAAAATAGAATTTTGGCCGTGCTACCCCTATAAATTTTGAAAACTAATTGAAAATCATATTTTTATTTTTTTTAATATTTGTAGAATGGAGTCTAGTTTCTAAATATGTAATTTTTTTGAAATTTGAATGAATAGTTATTTTACAATGAAAAAAAGACCAAACAGTGGTTTTTGCCTAAAAACGGACACACAAATAAAAAAATTAAAGATGAAATGCTTAACATTGTTAAAATGTGAAAAAAATCACATTGTCAAATACCTAAGAGAAAGCCTAACATTAACCATGTGTTCGATTTGTTTGACCTTGAAACACATGCAAATATGAGGGTTAGCACGAATGAAATTATGTGAAATTTTGAAGAATATAGAAAAACACGTCTATGACTATTCATAAGGCACTCCAAGCCTTTGGGTTGGAAATCCAAAGCAAATCCCAAGCCTAAGGCTTGGGATTCCCAAAGCAAGACATAACACGAGTGTGTTATAACACACGTTATAACGCGCTCACGTTATGTTTTGCCTTGCATTTTTCCTTTCCCGCAAGTCTGTTGTTTGTCATGTTTGACATAACGCGAGCGCGTTATAATGCGCTCGCGTTATGTTCCCCTCAAATTTTTTTACGTTCAAGGCTATTAATCATGAGGGTTAAGGGATAAGGGATAGAGTTGGAGGGTTTAGGGATAAGGGATTAGAGTTTAAGGTATAGTATCGAGCCTGTTAAGGGTCTAGGAATAGGGATAGTGTTTAGGGTTTAGAGATGAGGGATGACAGATTAGGGTTGAGGGTTTAGGGTTTAGGGATAGGGTTGAGGGTCAAGGGATCAGAGTTAAGGGTTGAGGGATTAGGGTTTGACATTGAGGGTTGAGGGTTGAGGTTCAAGGGTCAAGGGTTTAGGGATAAGGTTTAGGGTCGAGGGATTAGGGTTAAAGTAGAGTGTAGAGGGTGTAAGGATTAGGGATAGGGTTGGAGGGTTTAGGGATAAGGGATTAGGATTTAAGGTATAGTATCGAGTCTGTTGAGGGTTTAGGAACAGGGATAGCATTTAGGGTTTAGGGATGAGGGATTAGAGTTGAGGGATGATGGATTAGGGTTGAGGGTTGAGGGATTAGGGTTTAGGGATAAGGTTTAGGGTTGAGGGTTGAGGGATTAGGGTTTAAGGTATAGTGTTGAGGGTTGAGGGTTGAGGGTTTAAGATTAGGGTTTAGGGATGATGGATTAGCATTTAATTTTGAGGTTAGGGTTAGAGTGTCGAGGGTAGAGGGATTAGGGATAGGGTTTAGGGCTGAAGGTTTAAGGATTGGGGGTTGAGGCTTTAGGGATGAGGGTTTAAGGCTTAAGATATAGTGTCAAGTGTTGAGGGTGTAGGGTAGGGTTTAAGTTTTAAGGGTTAAGGGTTGAGGGATAGGGATTAGGGTTTAAGGTATAGTGTTGAGGGTCGAGGGATCAGAGTTAAGGGTTGAGGGATTAGGGTTTGACGTTGAGGGTTGAGGGTTGAGGTTCGAGGGTCAAGGGTTTAGGGATAGGGTTGAGGGTCGAGGAATTAGGGTTAAAGTAGAGTGTGGAGGGTATAAGGATTAGGGATAGGGTTGGAGGGTTTAGGGATAAGGGATTAGGGTTTAAGGTATACTATCGATTCTGTTGAGGGTGTAGGAATAGGGATAGCATTTAGGGTTTAGGGATGAGGGATTAGAGTTGAGGGATGACAAATTAGGGTTGAGGGTTGAGGGATTAGGGTTTAGGGATAAGGTTTAGGGTTGAGGGCTGAGGGATTAGGGTTTAAGATATAGTGTTGAGGATTTAGGGATAGGGTTTAGGGTTGAGGGATTAGAGTGAAGGGTTGAGGGATTAGGATTTGACGTTGAGGGTTGAGGGTTGAGGGTTTAGGGTTTAGGGTTTAGGGTTAGGGTTGAGAGATGAGGGATCAGAGTTAAGGGTTAAGGGATTAGGGTTTGACGTCGAGGGTTGAGGGTTGAGGTTCGAGGGTCAAGGGTTTAGGGATAGGGTTGAGGTTGAAGGGATTAGGGTTAAATTAGAGTGTGGAGGGTGTAAGGATTATGGATAGGGTTGGAGGGTTTAGGGATAAGGGATTAGAGTTTAAGGTATAGTATTGAGTCTGTTGAGGGTTTAGGAATAGGGATAGCATTTAGGGTTTAGGGATGAGGGATTAGAGTTGAGGGATGAGGGATTAGGGTTGAGGGTTGAGGGATTAGGGTTTAGGGATAAGGTTTAGGGTTGAGGGTTGAGGGATTAGGGTTTAAGGTATAGTCTTGAGGGTTGATGGTTTAGGGATAGGGTTTAGGTTTGAGGGATTAGGGTTTAGGCTTGATGAATTAGCATTTAATGTTGAGAGTTGAGGGTTGAGGGTTGAGGGTTGAGGTTGAGGGATAGGGTTAATGGTCAAGGGATTAGGGTTAAATAACAGTGTCAAGGGTAGAGGGATTAGGGTTTAAGGTATAGTATCGAGCCTGTTGAGGGTCTAGGAATAGGGATAGCGTTTAAGGGTTAGGAATGAGGGATGACAAATGATAGATTAGGGTTGAGGGTTGAGGGATTAGGGTTTAGGGACAAGGTTTAGGGTTAGGGTTGAGGGATTAGGGTTTAAGGTATAGTGTTGAGGGTTTAGGCATAGGGTTTAGGGTTGAGGGATTAGAGTGAAGGGTTGAGGGATTAGAATTTGATGTTTAGGGTTTAGGGTTTAGGGATAGGGATGAAGGTCGAGGGATCAGAGTTAAGGGTTGAGGGATTAGGGTTTGATGTTGAGGGTTGAGGGGTTAGGTTTGAGGGTCAAGGGTTTAGGGATAGGGTCAAGGGTTGAGGAATTAGGGTTAAAGTAGAGTGTGGAGGGTATAAGGATTAGGGATAGGGTTGGAGGGTTTAGGGATAAGGGATTAGAGTTTAAGGTATAGTATCAAGTCTGTTGACGGTTTAGGAATAGGGATAGCATTTAGGGTTTAGGTATGAGGGATTAGAGTTGAGGGATGATGGATTAGGGTTGAGGGTTGAGGGATTAGGGTTTAGGGATAAGGTTTAGGGTTGAGGGTTGAGGGATTAGGGTTTAAGGTATAGTGTCGAGGGTTGAGGGTTTAGGATTAGGGTTTAGGGTTGAAGGTTTAAGGATTAAGGGTTGAGGCTTTAGGGATGAGGGTTTAAGGCTTAAGATATAGTGTCAAGTGTTGAGGGTGTAGGGATAGGGTTTAAATTTTAAGGGTTAAGGGTTGAGGGATAGGGATTAGAGTTTAAGGTATAGTGTTGAGGGTTGATGGTTTAGGGATAGGGTTTAGGTTTGAGGGATTAGGGTTTAGGGTTGATGAATTAGGGTTTAATGTTGAGAGTTGAGGGTTGAGGGTTGAGCGTTGAGGGTTGAGGTTGAGGGATAGGGTTAATGGTCAAGGGATTAGGGTTAAATAAGAGTGTCGAGGGTAGACGGATTAGGGTTTAAGGTATAGTATCGAGCCTATTGAGGGTCTAGGAATAGGGATAGCATTTAGGGTTTAGGGATGAGGGACTAGAGTTGAGGGATGACGAATGATAGATTAAGGTTGAGGGTTGAGGGATTAGGGTTTAGGGACAAGGTTTAGGGTTACGGTTGAGGGATTAGGGTTTAAGGTATAGTGTTGAGGGTTTAGGGATACGGTTTAGGGTTGAGGGATTAGAGTGAAGAGTTGAGGGATTAGAATTTGACGTTGAGGGTTGAGGGTTTAGGGATAGGGTTGAGGGTCAAGGGATCAAAGTTAAGGGTTGAGGGATTAGGGTTTGACATTGAGGGTTGAGGGTTGAGGTTCGAGGGTCAAGGGTTTAGGGATAGGGTTGAGGGTCGAGAAATTAGGGTTAAAGTAGAGTGTGTAGGGTATAAGGATTAGGGATAGGGTTGTAGGGTTTAGGGATAAGGGATTAGAGTTTAAGGTATAGTATCGAGTCTGTTGAGGGTTTAGGAATAGGGATAGCATTTAGTGTTTAGGGATGAGGGATTAGATTTGAGGGATGATGGATTAGGGTTGAGGTTTGAGGGATTAGGGTTTAGGGATAAGGTTTAGGGTTGCGGGTTGAGGGATTAGGGTTTAAGGTATAGGATTGAGGGTTGAGGCTTTAGGGATGAGGGTTTAAGGCTTAAAATATAGTGTCAAGTGTTGAGGGTGTAGGGATAGGGTTTAAATTTTAAGGGTTAAGGGTTGAGGGATAGGGATTAGGGTTTAAGGTATAGTGTTGAGGGTTGATGGATTAGAGTTAAGGGTTGAGGGATTAGGGTTTGACGTTGAGGGTTGAGGATTGAGGTTCGAGGGTTAAGGGTTTAGGGATAGGGTTGAGGTTCAAGGGATTAGGGTTAAAGTAGAGTGTGGAGGGTGTAAGGATTAGGGATAGGGTTGGAGGGTTTAGGGATAAGGGATTAGAGTTTAAGGTATAGTATCGAGTCTGTTGATGGTTTAGGAATAGGGATAGCATTTAGGGTTTAGGGATGAGGGATTAGAGTTGAGGGATGATGGATTAGGGTTGAGGGTTGACCGATTAGGGTTTAGGGTTGAGGGTTGAGGGATTAGGGTTTAAGGTATAGTGTGAGGGTTGAGGGTTTAGGATTAGGGTTTATTGTTGACAGATTAACATTTAATGTCAAGGTTAGGGTTAGAGTGTCGAGGGTAGAGGGATTAGGGATAGGGTTTAGGGTTGAAGGTTTAAGGATTGAGGGTTGAGGCTTTAGGGATGAGGGTTTAAGGCTTAAGATATAGTGTCAAGTGTTGAGGGTGTAGGGATAGGGTTTAAGTTTTAAGGGTTAAGGGTTGAGGGATAGGGATTAGGGTTTAAAGTATAGTGTTGAGGGTCGAGGGATCAGAGTTAAGGGTTGAGGGATTAGGGCTTGACGTTGAGGGTTGAGGGTTGAGGTTCAAGGGTCAAGGGTTTAGGGATAGGGTCGAGAGTCAAGGAATTAGGGTTAAAGTAGAGTGTGGAGGGTATAAGGATTAGGGATAGGGTTGGAGGGTTTAGGGATAAGGGTTTCGGGTTTAAGGTATAGTATCAATTCTGTTGAGGGTGTAGGAATAGGGATAGAATTTAGGGTTTAGGGATGAGGGCTTAGAGTTGAGGGATGACGGATTAGGGTTGAGGGTTGAGGGATTTGGGTTTAGGGATAAGGTTTAGGGTTAAGGGCTAAGGGATTAGGGTTTAAGGTATAGTGTTGAGGGTTTACGGATAGGGTTTAGGGTTGAGGGATTAGAGTGAAGGGTTGAGGGATTAGGATTTGATGTTGAGGGTTTAGGGTTTAGGGTTTAGGGTTAGGGTTGAGAGATGAGGGTTCAGAGTTAAGGGTTGAGGGATTAGGGTTTGACATCGAGGGTTGAGGGTTGAGGTTCGATGGTCAAGGGTTTAGGGATAGGGTTGAGGTTGAAGGGATTAGGGTTTAAGGTATAGTGTTGAGGGTTGATGGATTAGAGTTAAGGGTTGAGGGATTAGGGTTTGACGTTGAGGGTTGAGGGTTGAGGTTCGAGGGTCAAGGGTTTAGGGATAGGGTTGAGGTTCAAGGGATTAGGGTTAAAGTAGAGTGTGGAGGGTGTAAGGATTAGGTATAGTGTTGGAGGGTTTAGGGATAAGGGATTAGAATTTAAGGTATAGTATCGAGTCTATTGAGGGTGTAGGATTAGGGATAGTATTTAGGGTTTAGGGATGAGGGATTAGAGTTGAGGGATGATGGATTAGGGTTGAGGGATTAGGATTTGATGTTGAGGGTTAAGGGTTTAGGGATAGAGTTGAGGGTTGAGGGATTAGGATTTGACGTTGAGGGTTGAGGGTCGAGGGTCAAGGGATCAGAGTTAAGGGTTGAGGGATTAGGGTTTGACGTTGAGGGTTGAGGGCATTTTCTATCAAGAACTTGATTATGAGGGCTTGCCCCTTCATTGTTATGCCTATCATATGGCAGAGCATCTGGCAAGCCCTTGTAGGAAAAAGATGTGATCAATGCAAAGGATGTGATGAATCTATAGCAGGACAAAACGTGAGCGCGTTATAGCGCGAGCACATTATAACATGCTCCCGTTTTGTATTTCTATTGAAACGGTAAAAAAGTGGTTACCCTCGTGATCCAGGCCCACATGCTCTATTTTCTTACTAATTTTGCATGTGTTCCGACAGAAATGAAGTGCTTTCATGCTATTTGGAAGTTCACATGCACATTTGACACATTGTACCACCTTTGCATGATCTTTCCACCACCTTTTCTGCTTTGCCAACTTGAGAAGGAGGAAATAACATAGATTTCACACCAAGTTTGATATATATCTATTCAAGTTTCAATTTTTGTAGTGTTGCAATGTTAATTGTGATTCAATTTTAGGAATTTAACATTGAAAAGGAAGCAAGTGGTGAAAAACTCAAATTATTGAGGAGTTTGATGCAAGAAGATAAAAAGACTACATAATTGGGTACTCTCTCCATTCAAATCTTCATTTTTTAGGTATGTCAAGTCTTTACATGCATGTTCTTTACATTTTCCTTATTTCGGATTGAATTACTTTATCATGCTTTATCATACATGTTTAAAATAGACACATTCCCAATCAAGAAAGCAGCCTACAATCTCACATGATGCCATGTATATTTTCTACACTTGGGCTCTTTAATAATTGTGTAATAAACAAACCTTAAAATAACATGATGTCAAACTATACAAGAATAAATCCTTACAACATAAAAAAAAAAAATACAATCCCACTATTATCTTGTATTCATTTCTTAGGAACTAATATTGGTCTCTTTATCATGCTACAGACAAATTCTCCGTCATGCTAAGGAAACGATCAAGAATTAAACTAACACAGGAAGAGATAGAAGCTAAGAATGCAAAGAAAGCAGTGGCTATGAAGGAACTTTGTGAGAAGAGGAAATTGGACATGATAAATGAAGACATACCAATTGAAGAGGAACCACAACCATCACAAAGAGATATGGTATTGGCGGCACAAAGAGAATGAATGCAAAAACTTCGTGGTACGAGAGATTTGAATACCATAGTTGGAGACATGTCCTTTACCGCAAGTCAACATGTAGGGACACCATCTACCACATCTCAAGTTGAGAGTACATCATCACTCACATGTCATGAAGGAGGTACGCCATCATTCCCGAATCAACCTCAAGGTATGTCATCTATTCCATCTTCGATCGAAGGTATGCCATCTAACCCATCTCATTTAAATATTGATGAAATTCCTAATGTTGAGATGAATTTACCTAACTTGACACTACCTAGAATTTTGCATAGAAAGCCAAAGTATTTGATTGATATTGATGAGAATATTTTGCAGCCAATGGAAGGTATGATTCCAAAACACACTTGTAGAAGATATGCTAATAAGATTTGGAGATTGTTCTTTGAAAAGTTAAATGAGACTGCAAGATGTCAACTATTCATTGAAATGATGCGAAGTATAAAGTATAGGTCTATCATGAAGATTCTTGGGTTGAGAACATCAGAGGCTTCAAGTGAAAAATCTATTGTCAAGAATCTAATGAGTGCGTATGAGAGTGTGGGTAACACCTCACGCACAAAAGATAGTAATGCAACACGGCGTGTGATTACATCGACTATAGTAAGTAGTTAAACAAGGAAAGCTTGTCGCATTAGAAAGACAAGTCAAGAATTGAGAATTAATAGGAAAACTTTATCAAGAGCTGTTGGAAGATGCCAAAGAATTGAGGACACTAATGCCAATGAATTATGGGCGTTCTCAGGGAGACTACCACGAAAAGATAAACCAATTGTTGAAGCATTGAGATCACTAATTGAAGACTTTTGGAAGAATTACACAAGGGTATCTCCGAATCAAAGGGATGTGGTAAGAAGGAGAATCGGTAGTCAGAACCGCGAGCCACATCCAAAAGTATTTTTTGGATGAGACTCAACACAGTTTTATGGTAAATTTCTACAGAAGTATCCTCAAATTAAAATTTGTCAAAGATATTTTGAATTGCTAAAACCTTTCTATGTTAAGATAAATCACACATGCACTACTTGTTGTTGTAGATTACATATTGAATTTTCTAACCATTTTGATGCTTATAGGTCTATATGTTTAGATATGCATACTAACAATGATTTGCAGGGTCGTGCCATATGTGTCCCACCAACATCTTCAAGTGACTTCATATCAAGAATTTTATGTGAAAGAGAGGAAGGTCAAATATTCTACAAGAAATTATGCTTGGATGGCACATGTCATCGTTGCGGTGGCTTGCAACATTTGCCAATATGTGAACATATGGAAATAACACATGCAGCTGGAAACGAACTAGTAGAGTTTGGCAAGTATAAAACAGTGGCATACAATACAAAAGATGGTAAAGAAGCAAAGAGGTGTGAATTAGTTATTGAAAAGATTCTAGTGTATCAGTTTATGCCTATATTTCGTGACAACATAGTGTATGAGTATGCAAGACATGCCCATAGAGCTCTATGGTTGGACTTGCAATTCAAGTTATGCAAGGACACATTTCCAGTTGGTAGCATTGTTTCAGTCGTCGACTTTGCAGAGAACTACAGTCTACAGCCACAGCGTGAGGTGCAGTCACATTATTACAACTCCACACAGGTTTCTATATTTGTGCACATCACATTCATTCATGCGAATGATAGTACAAAGGATGACAAAAAGATCATAAGGGAGTATAATTTCTATATTAGTGATGATCGCATGCATTCTACGAAGTTCATGCAAGGTTGCTTTCAGGTGTTCTACAATGATTTGGCTAGAAGGGGCATATCGTTCAGTCAACATATCATATGGTCAGATAACTGTGTGTCACAATTCAAGAACTCGTAGAATTTCTATTGGCTAAGTAGGAGGCATAATTTTATAGGTATTCAACATATGTGGAACTTTTGTGAGGCTGGGCATGGAAAGGGGGAGCATGATGGTGCAGGAGCATGTATCAAAAGAGCCATAGCACGAGAAGAGTTAAAGTATAAAGATAATGCAAAGTTGACAGATGCAAAATTGATTGTCGAGTGGTGTAATGCTTCCATGGGTCCAGGTAATGAAGGTAAGTCTTTAGTTCATAGATTTTTTTGGTTGATAGATGATACTAACATTGTGCCATATGAGGATTGTTGTACACTGACATGATCAAATGAGATGCACTCTTTCAGAAGCTCAATTGCAGGTTCATGGAGTATCCATACACGAAAGATGTCATGCTTTTGTTCTTCCTGTATAATTCAAGTCTAGGATGAGTGCAAGTCAAAGGAGTGGGTTGACGAATGGCAGTTATCTTAGCCCACTTGACACGTATCGACCCCCGACGGCACTGGAACTAACACAGATGGAATCATCAGTTGACTTTGACCACATATCAGATTTAGTTCAACCAGGTAATATAGGGCACATATATGCATCTAATTTCATCTAGTTCAACCAGGTAATGTCATCTCACTTTGTAGTGTTTTTGTAATGTTGACTAATTTCATCTAATTTGCTACACATATCAATGTAGGGCACGTATATGTAGTTATTGCAGATGAAGATAATGAAGAGGGAACAGATTATTACTTATGTCATTGTGTTGAGGCCAAAAAGAAATTGGAGGGCCCTGTTATAGATGGAGAAAACATTGAATACCCTACAGGATCAGTGGTTATTACTGGAACATGGCTTAGAAGGTACCCACATAAGAGTGTTAATATTTGGCTATTTTAGGACTTTGACATGCATCGGAAGATTCTTCATTACTCAAACCTTGTCATGGCATCCAATGTTCATTTGATAAAGTATTGGGGTAGACCTTTGAGCAAAATATTGTGGAAGGTGCGTGAGTCTGATCATGAAGCAATACTTGACACAATAAAGAGTAGAGCAGACCCAAATGGTTCATTGGATTAATTTGTAAGTATTCACATTGATTTTGTAAAGTTATGTTACATTGAGTTGTAAGTATGCACATTAATTTGTAAGGTTTGTCTTTTTTTATTTCCTCCTGCATTTTTACACATATGTACACATTTTTACATCATGTTATGCATTTTTGGTGTCCTACTCCTGATGCGACCAAACTCATAACTCACCCTACTTCCTCTAGACACCATTTGATGATCTCTCCAACACTCTGTATCCAGGGCACCCAATCATGATGATGACCTATATACCATTCTCCCAAGGCACTCATAATGAATGAAAAGAAGACCAAGGGCGCCCAATCTTAATAGACTTATTTCTTTCAATTTTGATGATCCAAACTCTTGCAATATGACATCCACTTTCATGCCTTTAGATCTTCCTTCACATATAGGGTGCCAAATCAAGTTGAAAAATCTACATAAGGGCACCAAACGAGATGAAAGGAGACATGAAATGCACCTTAGGACTCTATGCTAAGGTTTGAGCCATTAAAGTCTCTTGATATTAGGCGCTCATGATGATGAAACTTAGAGCTTTTTCCTTTCCTATGCACTCATCTAAGATGTTTGAATGATAAGGAGTACCTCAACCTCTATAATGTACATTGGGTACCAAAATCAAGGTGATTTTAAGTCACTTTGAGTCATTTGGGGTCAGTTTGAGTCTTTGAGCTATGTTGCAAAAAAGTGTCAATGTTGTCAAATTACACAAAGCAACTTTTGCATTTTTGGTATCCTGCTCCTGATGCAACCAAACTTACTATTCCAATGTGTCCGGATGGGTACATTTACACTAGGCATGATCCTTTTTTTCACCCAAACATGTCGAAACAGTCTAAGCTACATTGTACCGACGATATCCCTGAAGAGTCCAAAGTGCAAAAAGGCAACAATCTTTGATGAGATGTTACTCAAAAACTATGTAACTTAGAAACATTCTATCTAAGGTAACATGATCATGTAAAGTGCCTCTACAATAACCTCTCTCAGTTTTAATATCTCTGAGGCATTTGCCCGTGGTGAAAGGTTTTCTACTGCCCCAAAAATCGTCAGAAGGAGGCAGTGTAAAGTTGCAAAGGGGTGTAACTTTCATCCTGCTCATGATGTAACCAAACTAACTATTCCAATGCATCTGAATGGGTACATTTACACTAGGCATGGTTCTATTTTTCACTCAAACATGTCGAAACAGTCTGAGCTACATTGTACCGACGATATCCCTGAAGAGTCCAAAGTGCAAAAAGGTAGCAATCTTTGACGAGATGTTACTCAAAAACCATGTCACTTAGAAACATTCTGTCTAAGGAAACACAATCATGTAGAGTGCCTCTACAATAACCTCTCTCATTTTTTTATATCTCTGAGGTATTTGCCCGTGGTGAAAGGTTTTCTGCTGCCCCAAAAATCGTCAGGAGGCAGTGTAAAGTTGCAAAGGGGTGTAACTTTTGTCCTGCTCCTGATGTAGCTAAACTTACTATTCCAACGCAACCGGATGGGTACATTTAAGCTAGACATTGTCCTTTTTTTCACCCAAACATGTCAAAACAGTCCGAGCTACATTGTACCCACAATATCCCTAAAGAGTCTAGAGTGCAAAAAGGCAGCAATCTTTGATGAGATGTTACTCGATAACTGTGTCACTTAGAAACATTTTGTCTGAGGCAACACAATCGTGTAGAGTGCCTCTACAATAACCTCTCTTAGTTTTTTATATCTCTGAGGCATTTGCCCGTGGTGAAAGGTTTTCTACTGCCCTAAAAATCGTCAGAAGGAGGCAGTGTAAAGTTGCAAAGGGGTGTAACTTTCGTCCTGCTCCTGATGCGACCAAACTGACTATTCCAAAGCATCTGAATGGGTACATTTACACTAGGCATGGTCCTATTTTTCACCCAAACATGTCAAAACAGTCTGAGCTACATTGTACCGACGATATCCCTAAAGAGTCCAAAGTACAAAAAGGTAGCAATCTTTGACGAGATGTTACTCGAAAACCGTGTCACTTACAAATATTTCTTCTGAGGCAACACAATCACGTAGATTGCCTCTACAATAACCTCTCTCAATTTTTTATATCTCTGAGACATTTGCCCATGGTAAAAGGTTTTCTGCTACCCCAAAAATCGTTAGAAGGAGGCAGTGTATTAAGTCAAGATGAAAGCCTATTCACTCTAGGCGCCTGTTGTGACCAAATCACACATCGCGCCAAAGAATCCCAAACATGTGCCTTGAACAAGTGATACTACAAGTGGTGAACAAAATGGGTGCCTTGAATAATTAAGCACTCCAAGACATCTTGCAATTGCCTAAAAGTCCAAAATTTACATAAGTGAGTTAAGGCACCATTTTCCATCTCCAGAGCCTCCTTTGAGTGCCTTAACATGGAGTGAATGTTTTAGTCTATGAAAGATTGTGCCTAAAGAATATAACAACCCCTTGAGTCACTAGGATGAATTAAGTTAACAAAATGAACTTCATTGAGGGAGGCACACTTGTGCATCTAGACAACTCCAGTTTAGCACCTGAGAAAAAGCATGTTTAGAGACACCCCTCGACTGAACCCTCTAGAACCAATAACCATAGCTCAAGATCCATAACCATGAGAAGATAAAGCATTAAAAAGATTCATCTAAAGGATGGGAAATACCTCTTAGATGATAGTCTGCCGAGTAGACCAAGAGTGGGGAATGAGAATGCTCCTCGAAGATACACCAAGCCACAATGACTCTCTCCAATAAGAATCTTCTCTAGGTCCATAATTAACTCACACACCCATATCCAAGTGAAAGTCTCCTTGGTCTTCCTGCTAAAACCTCTAAAGGGTAACCATCTCAACAAGTGTCTCTAATCCCAAGAGAACTCTAGCCTCACCCAAGTCTCGAAGTATGTATGAGAACCTACAACCAATCAATCCATGTTAAGCTCCAAATGCAACACCACATTATCATGAAGCTCCCAAGCACATGACCAATGTACTCAATACCAAGAGAACCAACAAGACCACTGTCAAAACTCCAACTACAAAATTAGGTATCCAAACATGACATCATGATCTAACATCTCCTCCTAGAAGATCACATGCACCAATACAGAGAATTCTAGGGTATTATCTAACCAAAAACATTGATGGGTTCGTGCAATGTGTATCATTGATATTTTGTACTCATATTTATTATTAATCCATGAAACTTATATGGGTATCCCTCAATCACAATCATGTCATCATAAACACAAACACAAAGATTTTTTGGACGATATTTTAATTTTATTAACATAGTAGTAGAAAGCCTTAATACATTACAGAATATCAATTACATGACACACTTCCAATAGATTTCCATTGTCTAGGGTCTCTAGGGGTTCCAAGTCCTCCAAATATTGCTTCAATAGATCTACATGTTAAAAATAGCCCCTCTCCTACACAATCTTCTTCTAGCAAATTCCCTAAATCTTTTCCATTAGTGTAGAAAAAGAAAAGGATGGGAAACTATAGAGCAACGTGTGAGAGGACAAGGTTATGATCGAAGGCCTTGTGAGCAACTTTAACAACCTCATTAACTTCTCTAGTAGCTTCTACTATACTTTTTATCACATAGCCATCACATTGTAAAATTGTAACCCCTTCTATATGATAAGACTACAAATATTTAAAATCATTATTTACCACCAAACTTGCTGTTGAACTATAAGTCTGTCTATATAATAAGACTACATAAACTTAAAATTGTAATATACCACCACACTTGTTGGAGGATTCTAGGTGTAAAGGGAAAATAACAATATTTGTAAAAACTATAAAATACCACCACACTTGTTGAAAATTTAAATTTCCTTCAATATGCTAAGGATAGAGATATCAATTGAAAAATTACCATGCTGCAAAATTGGAACTCCTAAATGCTAAGACTACATAAATTTAAAATTTTTGTTTAGCACCACACTTGCCATGGAATTACAATCCCTTTTATATGCTAGGACTACAATAAATTAAAGATGTAATAATCATTACGATTTTTTATGATCAACAATCCTACCCAAGACCAAATGCCTACAAGCTAATCACAAAACCAAATGAATAGAATAATTGCTATTCTATTTTCAATATTATGAGGCAAAGTTACAATCAGAAACATACATATATATAGGCCTCTTGGATGCATGAATCAAGGAGATGACATGCACAAGAGGTATGGGTTAACTCTCAATCACTGTCAATCAAGAGGTGAGTCAACTCAACCTAACTGAGAAGTTAAGAGTCGAACTGCTAATCAATGGATTAGTTCACTCAACTTGACTAAGAAAGAAGTGGCCTTGACTAAATATAGGTGGCACCTAAATATCATCAATCAAGAGTTGATGAGGTAGTGGTGGCACTTGTGTACCTCAAGTCAAAGTGTACCCATGCATTTATTATCTACTTAGGTGAGAATAAATAAAAGTTCATATTATCCTAAGTAAACTTATTAAATAGGTGTAATATCACACTTAGGATATATAATATATCCAAGGTGAATAAAATATTACACCATCACCCCCCATAAGTGCAACTTAGGAGAAATGAGAAATGATAAATGGGTTTTGGCTACTAGGCCATGTTGATGCTAAGATATACCACAATCAAATCAAGAGTCCTAGGCCTAACTGAAGAATGTGACTATCCAAAACCTAGGGGAAATGGATGTAGAACATGATCCAAAGACAAAGATGATACAACAATAGTGATGGAACTATCATAAAAGAGGATATGATGTCCTCAATGGCATCCTCCAAGTATAAAAGATGGGACTCACAAAACAAACATGCAATGTCTATCAAGTACTCATCCCAAGTAGCTGTATCTAGAAGATGATGAAGGTCCTACTACACTGAATCACTAGAAGCTCCATTCAAAACAACACTAAACTCTAAAGAAGCAATAGGATATGGAGGAGATGGAATGTCAACACAATTATCTAGAACCCCATTTGATAAAAGAATACCAAGATTCAAATGACTATACTGTATCTCCTCAAAGGTGTCTACACTAGATGCTTGAGTGTGAACATCGACCAAAGGAACATCAATAGAAAAATGTGAGAAGGTGTACAATCTAGATCAATCATTTACCTCCCCAGCTGCAACAATAATGTCTCCACTTTGCAAATCTTGAATGAGCACAACATCTAGTGTGAACTCAACACTCTTCCTTGTACCACTATGTGCGATTTGATAGATAAAAAAGAGATTAGTTGACAATGAAGGTATGAAAGGGACATCATTGAAGGATCTCTTAGTCATGTCAATAGACCCTCACCCATGAAAATGCATATATGTGTTATTACCCATCAAGATATGTGGTGTTAAACAAGTCTCAAATGAAGAAAACATACTCTGTAATGAAACCATATGATGTGAGGCTCCAAAATCAAGGATCCATCATTTTGATGTAGAATTTGCAATTACAACAAGTGCTTGCCTCTTTTATTTCTCTAACTTTGACTGAGAAGAAAATGATGAATTTGTTGAAGGTAAATTTGTTTTTTTTAGAATATCCTTTTTAGATTTCCTCCAAGGACTTCTAGTGGAGGAAAAATCTCAAACTAGAAATCACAAATTCAATTAGTGTACCTCTCCCAAGCCTATCCAAAAGTCACATAGTACCATGCCTATCCATCAAACACCACAATGCAATCAAAATCCTAACAACATGCCCATGATCCAAGATCAAGTGCAATCATGCAAAGATATTATCAATCACAAGCCTATTAAGAATGAACTAGAGTCTTTTAGTACCATACTTTTCCATCAAACACCATCATTTAATCCATGGCCTATCAAGCCTATCAAAGAAAATGCAAACATCCTATGTAATACAATCGGACTTTAAATATTTGAAGTAGCCATCTACAAATATCCATTCAAATGTGGATTTATAATGCAAGTATGGATGCCATCAATAAAAAAGATTTGTATTAACCAAATATCCATATAGGCATACATCAATATATGTCGATATAAGTATAACATATATACAAAATAGCCATATAGGCTTACAAGAATGCCATATAGGCATACAATGTCAACTATGTACAATACAAAATATATGTCCACAAATGCCATATAGGCATACAACAAAGGAACACAATAAAAAGTCATTCCCCTCTAGCTGGTGAAGAGAATAAATCACGAGCAGCCTTTGATCTTCTAGGGGATGGAGACGTACATGTGGGTGGTCTACTACGAACCTGAGGGCTACTCCTATTTAGGTCTTCCTACATCTTTACCTGTTACAATAAAAAGTATAGACATTAATATATAGAAATTACATGTTATAAAAAATGAAATATTTAACAAAATATTCACTTACCGCTAACATATAATCGGTCTCCTTGCTTGCCTCAGTAGCAGGAATAGGCCCTGGTGATTTCATGTCCTATAGAAACCATCCGGATAGAAATTAAACTTCAAATCAATAATCTTTTGATTTTTCAAAAATAGACAACTATAACAATGAATGTAAATTGAAATTTACTAATCTACCTCATACCCTTGTCAATGCCATGGAGCTATGAATCACAGAGGCCACACCCTACTCCATTGCCCTATGAACATGGGGAGGTGTCTTCGCAGCCTGCATCATCTGGAAATAAAACAACATTATTCAATTACGAAAACTATAATAGTGATGCAAATCATGGCTCCTAACATACACACACGTTCATCTAAACATGGAAGTACACACAATAAAGCACACAAATCACATACAAAAATTTAGTAAGTATAAGTCATTCATTAAACTATTTATTTTATTACCTCCGTAAAGCTTTGAAGTCCACCACTGCTGGCAGGTGTTGCCATGAAATCTACAGTATTAACCTATTCAACATCCAAAATTAGAAATTAGAATACCATTCATATAACGATGCTATTCACATGTAATATTTATAATTGTTTACTAGTTACATACCTCGACAGTAGATGATCTAGTGAAAAATGCGGGTGGAGAACCACTGAAAACTGCATCGACGCTATGACCCTAAAATTTCATTAAAATCATCAATTTAAATTAGTTAATCTTGTATTTCAAAAATGAAATTTAATAAATTAAATTCAATAAACTTGCTAATATTTACCTGAGTATCAAGGCCGAAAGTCTCACTCAGGAGCGTGTCTGTCATCACCATCTGCTCAGCTGCAAATGTAGCATATGCACCTGCGTCCTGACTGTCCATGGAGTCATAATCATAAGCTAACCCACAAGCCTAGCAAGTATGCGGTGGGACCCTACTCCTCGTACTATCTCCCAACCCACTCTGTGTTGTAGGACCGGCATGCTCTATGATACTCTGGGTCAAGGCACTAATCGACTGAAGTGTATCAACCTCAACACTCTCCTTCACAATGGAAGGGATAGAAACATGCTCGTGGGCTGGTTTGCTGATTACTCATCTCACTACCCACTGTGGGTCAAGACGTGCCCCTAGTCTATCTTGTGCTGACCCCCCACCTCTACCCTAGAAGTCACGCATATCAAAATAGTTTGGCACTTTATTGAGGACAAACTCACAGTAGAGTTTCCTCAAAAAGTATTGCGGGACCTCATTATTATTGCATGGAGGATGGTCAAAAACCATCCACCACCTCTGCCCGAAATTGTCCCTTATCGCTTGGTTGTTGCACCAATGGAGAGGGAACCTCTTGCATGTAATGGGTGGAGGTTGATTTGTTTGTGGGTTTGTGAAAATTGAACACAAGTCTAATTTTGTAATTTGTAATTTTTTGACATCTTGGTATGACAACTTGTCTACATAGTAATCTCTAAACTCTCTCTTTTTATCCATCCAACTAGTTATTTGCTTGCTAATTGAATCTACATTTGATAACATAGACTCAAGAGATTCGGCAAGCGTGGACCTATGCAAGGTTGAAGTGGAAGGATCTTTCAACCTTACAATTATATCTTCAATTTCCTTTTTGTTGTTTTCAATTTGCCCCATTATATTATCTTGTGTTCCAGGGGCATGTCAAGGAATGAATGGAGGAGGTTGTTGCTCTGCAGGTATTTCCTCCTCAGGATTTTGTGCATTTTAAGGAGGAGGAGGAGGAGGAGGAGGAGGAGGTGCATTAACATTTCCTGACAAATAATGAAATATATATCAAAAATCAACAAAAACCTACCTATTTAGAAACAAATTCAAACAAAAAAATAAAGATAACTCACCCCTTTGGCGTGCTCGATGTCACGGCGGCATTTTGGCAATGAATTGATAACTTTTTTGTGTTGATTGGTGTTTTGCAAAATGCGAGCGCGCTTTTGAGGGTTTGGAAGCTACGGGCAGAGGAGAAAACAACAAGAAATGAAATTGAACTACTTTTTTTATTTATTTATAGTAAGTCATAACGCGCTCGTGTTATAACGTGATCGTGTTATGGCTTGGTAATGATGAGCCTAAGGCTTGTCATTACGAAGCCATAATGTGAGCGCGTTATAATGCGCTCACGTTATGACTTAATTTTTTTAAAAATTAATTTGGCCACTTTTTGGCCCCCCATCTTCTTGCACTTACCCTGTGAATAAGTCAAACCTTTAAAGAGGTGATATCTAAACTAGTTATATAATAACACTATTTACACTAACACACCCCTTAAGTACAACTTAGGGAGAATACAAAGACAGGTCCCAGCTACTAGGCCATGTTAGGTACCCATGTACAAATGAATTTCTCATAAAGTGGAGAAAGAAAGAAAACCCAGTGGATAAAAACTTTCCTCCAAAAGAGAAATGATAGAAATAGAATTGTACAAGTGAAGAAGAAAGATAGAAGGATGACTATACATGGCCCCCTAAGGACTACATCTAACACTAATGTAATAGATGTTCTCCCCATAGGAGAGAAAAGATGAGAAGGTCTATGTGACCTCCCCAAAAAATGTGAACTAAAGAACTCCATGAGAAGAGATAGATCCTCCCAAACATGAGATGAGAAGACTAACCATGCAACTTGCCTTCAAAATACCTCTTGTAGTGCTGGTAGATGCTCGAGACTGGATGCTGAAGATGATCCACAAACCCTGAACAATATTTCTCTCCTTAGGAAGAAATTGAACAACAGAAGTGTGCAAAGAATCTTCCTATTCTGAAAAGGAACATACAAGAAGAAGTATGAATGTCTCTGAATTCTGTGCATAGGATTAAAAGACACAGATGATGCCCATGATGTCTTGGAAGGATGCTCAAGGATCTCCAAGCCAATGCTACATGTGACAAATGTTGAGATTTAAGTACAGGGACCATAAATGTATGGTGATAGCTGAAGCTAGAAGAATCTAATAGTACTGTAGAGGATGTCAAAAAACATTATGACAGAGTCGATTATGCTGACTCATAAATATCTGTAGAATATGTCACTATAGAAGGTGATGTAGGCAAGGTAAGAGAAATCATATCTAAAGAAGACAAGGCTGATGCAACTTCATCAAATCTAACATCGAATAGAAGATGAATATATGTAATGATGTCTCCCAAGTTTGTAATGTGGGACTCTACAAAAAGACATGAAGTTTTGGGTAAATATGCATCCCAATGTGGCAGATCTAGAAAGACAAGAACCATATCCTAGTGCAGAGAATAGCTGGAATCTATGGAGATATCATTTGTGAATTCAGATGCAACAACAAGTAATGGTGTAAATGGGATCTCAATGAAAGTCATCTGACTACAATAACTACATATACCTAACTGATGGTGTCTCACAATATGGCTTAGTGAGATGAGGTTTTTCTACAAGTGATTTACTAAGATCACTAGAAAGTTGACATGCATGGAGAATTTATTGTCGTAGTTCATTGATTTTGCAATGATGACATTCTTCTGTTGTATGTCATTTTATCCCACAATATCCACATTTAATCTTCCATTTATTATGAGGTTTATTGAGAATACTTGAATGCAAGGGGTTGTGAGTGAGAGACATGATCAGATTTTAAGCACTTATAAAAGTAGAAATGAAATTCCCCCCACCCCCACCCCCCCCCCCAAAAAAAGGATTATGACTAAGTTAGAAGCTACCCAGAAAGATATGCAGGAGAAATTACAACTTGTACAAGTTTAGAAGCTAAATCATCCATTTATAATAGATGGAGATTTTTACAAATGTTTAAAAAATGGCTATCTAAAACTAAACATTACTTGCACTAATGAATTCCTTGCAAAATTCTGAACAATTTCAAAAGAAATTTCATGAAATTTTGATATCGTGGGTGAAAGTTACGCCCTATCAAAATTTGTGATTACAATGAGCTTCGGGGATTAAAAATTCATCAAAAAAGGCAATTTTTTTAGTTTGACTTTGCCAAAGCAAAGTACATGGAAGCACCTTTCCGTTGACTACAAAATTGTGAAAAACTAATAAACAGTTTAAAAGTTGTAGCAATTTGAAAAAAAAATAGCCTCCAACTACTAATGAGCCCCTGGCAATCTCCAATATAAGATGTTAACTTTGAAAGTTTGGTTGAAGTGTGATAACAAACCTATGTCAATAGGCTACAAATAATGTGAACTACATAGACAGTAGAGGTTAAATTTTAAGGTTACAAACAAAATGTTAGAAATAAAGTCTAACAAAAAATGCTAGCATGAAAAAACTAACATGTGTAACCAAAAAAATATGTGACCTCCCTACAGGGTTAGGAAATTGAGATAGTTAACATTAACTACAAATGTCACCAATATAGTGACTAAAGTCAATTGTAATAAATGTCATCCTTCAATGAATAAAACCATGACGAACAACCAATAGTAAAAGAGAAACTAACTGATTAAGGACCGACCCAATAAAAGAAAACAACAACCATGAATAACTGTGAGCTATCATGGAGTCTTGGTTGGCTAGAATAGGCAGAGAGTCCTAAAAATTGGGTGACTGAGTAAAGAGTCCAAAAAATTGGACTTAGAGTCGAATCTTGTGAGGAGTGCTCTAATACCATGTTGGAGCAGCCAAGATTAGCAAGCACAAATTGAATAACCTTCCACAAGTGAAAAATGGAGCACAATAACATATCTATCATATACAATTCAAAGTGTGTAAAATGAGAAGCCTTGCATAAATAGGCAAGGAGGAGGTAGTAAGGTAGGATTGAACTACTGACTACCCTTACAAGCATACAACACTTGTCTAACTCACATGACATCATGTGTGAGGGCAAGTGGAAAGTCAAAAGGAAGTTGGTTTCTCACATGTGTGCATACACATGTCAAAATGAGATACACTCCTAAAAGTCCAAGTAAATTTAAGCCTATGTGTGAATAGGTCAAACCTTCAAAGAGGTGATATCTCAACTAGTTAGATAATGACACTATTTACACTAAAAAAATATATGCAATCCTGCTCAATCCACCTATACTGTATGACTGAGAGATGTCATCAAAGTGACACGTAAACTAAAATTGAAGGAAAACACTGAAAAATCCTTTTGGGTGATGTCGAATGCATGTGTGTCGAGCGAGTGCTCCTACATCATATTGTCTCTAGCTCTCCCATATCATGGGCTTCCTCACAAACAACCTCATATTTCTTACTGCTGCAATCTTTCACAACTCACATCACACGTTCTGCAATCTACAAACACAAATTTCTTCGTGGCTCCTTAGCTCTCAACTGCTCAGGGCTTATCTCTCATACATGCAATAATTCTTTTGAACTTTTCACAACTGCTTCCTCTTCTCTACCATAGGTCTTGGTGCATACTCTGCACACTTAGGGTCTTCTAGCTTTGATACCAGTTAATGCAAGAGGTACTCCCTCTTGGCCAAACACATACAGTTCCACACACAAAATCGCATAGGCAATATATTATGACAGCAAAGACTCTCTATTCACAAATTGAACTCACAAACCATACAAGATTGCAACAAAACAGTATTTCACTTTATTATGCCAAATCCATACATCAATCAAATTCTACAAAAACATTACAAATAGGGTCTTCAATAGTTGCTCTCTCTTTCAAACCTGCACACACAACCCCCATGGTTTCCTCTGTATACAGGTATTCATTCTCACCTCTACGCCCATCCCATGGTAGAGATTTCCCTCTCCAAAATCTACCTCTAAGCTACTAGAACATTTCTTTAAATAATGCTTCAGCTGCAATTTTTGGCTTTTCATATTCCTCAAAATTTTTTAGAGCCTGTAGAACAACAACACCACATTTTAAAGAAGAGAATCACTCTTTTGAGAGCCTTTACTTACTTTCGAATGCCGAAAAAGCACAAAAAGTGTTTTTTTAACTTTTGACTAGGCTCATATCTTTGCATGAAAACTGGCCAATTTGAGAATAAAAACTTGTTGAAGCTTCCCATAAAAGTATTTCACTCCATCTTTTAAAAATCTTAAAAATTAATTGTTTCCGTAGCCTACTAGAAAAAATTTTCTAATTTTAAATTATCCCAAACAATTAAGAATTTGGCTGTGAAACCTTCACCACATGATGTGAAATACATCTAAGAATATCCTTATAAAATTATTTTATCCCAGCCTTCATAGATTTTCATAAACAATTGTTTCCATAAAACTATCCCGTGGAGCCTTAAAACAACAATTCAACAAAAAATGAAATTTTGCAAATCTGAGCCAACTTGAAGTTTCCCATTGTTGAGAGATGCTTGAAAACACCAAAGAAAGCCAAAACACACACCAAAATTGAAATTAAAATAAAATATTTTTTTTGGGCAATGCAGGATTGCCTATGGACCTGGATGCTCCTACATCACTCTTCACCACTCTTCACTCGCAGATCCTGGTGTAGACTCTACACCTCAAAACCTCTAGCTTTGATACCATTTGATGCAAGAGATACTCCCTCTAGCTGTTAAAACACACAACTAAACAAAATAAATCTTGCAGAGACTCTCTGCTCAACACAAATTCATAACACAACATAAAATGTAAACCAATAAACCTCCTTGATTTTATTCCACTCAACAAAATTGTTCTTCCACAATTACAAATCTGCAATTAAACAAAATTACATCAGATTTCATGGCCTTCAATGGCCTTTCTCACATATACATGTCAAATTTTCCCTCTCTTTGTTTTTGGACAGCAAACCTCTATTCACTCCTATGCCCTTCTCATGGGCAATCCCCTGCCAGACACTCTCTTCTTCTCACAAGTTGGCTCTCACTTCATTATTCCTACCAATCTACAACTTCCTCTCATTCACAAGTGCCTTCTCTTATTTACTCTAGTGCTGCCCCCTCTCTGAGAATCTCCTTTTGAGAAATTTTCTTCAAACTACAGCATCATTTCTTTTTTAAATATACCTCTTGACTGCCCACAACAAAGCATCTCTTCTCTATGCAGAATGTGAATCCCAAAAGTCACTTTAAATTTGTATTTTCTTTTTCAAAATCTTGTAGCCTCAAGTGAGGTGTATGTGTCTTCCTTAGGCACCTCCATTTTGACTTGGTTTAATTTCTTCTTAGTCACACAAAAGGCAACCAAATAGAACAGTGTTTCAAATGCTAAGATGGGTGCTAGACCTCTCTTGTCGTCCCTCCATTATCCAACACCTCTTTCAAATTATTAATTAATTTTTTAGAATTTTTGTCTTTAAAATTAGGGTGCCTCTATTTGTCTTGTAGAAATAGGATATCATAATAAAATTTGCAGATCCAAATTTGGCTCTTATCAGACAAAGAAATTAAAACATGTTTCCTTTTTACCCAGAGTGACTACATGGAGGATTCTCCACCTTTGCCCAATTCCATGTTTAATATGAATTAAAGATAAAATATTAATCAATATTCCTTGAATAATGCCTTGGTAATTCTCACAAACTGACTTTGAGAAGAAAATTATGTTTTGTCACTATGCTAAAGTGTAAAATCAGGTGGAGGAAAGCTGAAATTTTGAAAGTGCTTCATTTCACCTAAAAACTTGTTCAAAGGTGTTTTATGACCCCCTCAGATCCTATACAAAAGGATTTCACTCCAGCCTTAAATAATTTTTAAATTTTAAACTTTTTGTAAAACCAACAACACAAACTTTTGGCATTAAAATCTCCCAAATGGCTGAGAATTTAACCACAAAATATTTTGCACATTTGGAGAAATGCATCCAAGATATACCTGTAAGAGGATTGGTCACCAAACCTCATGGATATCCCAAAACAATTGTTTTCATGAAAATTGTTTACTAGGCTGAATAACTACAATCATATAAAATTCATATTTTTTCAAATATGTGCCAACTTGAAGTTCCCCGATGTAATGAGATGCAAAATTGACCATAACAAACCCTAAAACTGAAAAGAAAACCAACAAATATTTTTGGTTGATGCCGACCGTGCATGCACTCAGAGGCTCTTGCATCAATTCCTTTAACTTCTTTTGTAAGACTTCTATTAAGAAGATATATTGTTGTGCATACTGCTTCTACCCCAAAAATCTTATGTAAATTCTTCATTTTCATCATACTCCTTATCATTTCAACAATGGTTCTATTCTTTCTTTTAGCAACTCCATTTTATTGTGGAGTGTAGGAAGTAGTGAACTCTCTCTTGATTCCATGATTTCTGCAAAAGTTTAGAAATTGATTTGATTTGTACTCACCTCCATTATCTAACCTTATCACTTTGATGTACTTACCACTTTGTTTTTCAACCAACCTCTTGAATTCTACAAATTTATTAAACACTTCTAGTTTTGCAGCCAAACATTATACCCAAGTTTTTCTTGAGTAGTCATCAATGAAGAGACCTTTGCAAGTGGATACTCCCCTATCCCTTCAAATGGGACCCACAAAAAAGTGGTCTTTATATTATTTTTTCTTCGTGAATAAGTGTTGGCTTCAACCGATAATCCACTTAATTACAAATAATTCCCTTATCACTTTTACAAGAAAGACTACAAAAGGTTCAAAGTTAAAACCCCTCTAAAGCAAATTTCATTCCCATATTACATATCATTTCTTTAAAAAAAAACATTTTATGCACCCTTTTTTCTTATAATCAAGAATAAAAAGGCAACATAAAATTTAAAAACTTTTGAAACTATTTCCCTTCAATAAAATACTTTTACTCTCTTATTTTTTAAAGGAAGACTTTCACATGAATTTTTAAAGAAAAAAGTTTTGTTTATATTTTATGAGGCCTGGCCTTTCAGATGGCTTCTAAAAAACTTAAAGAAAAGTGTAATACTTTTTTTTATGGAGTTCATCCACAAATTTTTTTTGCTACATGATTCAAGAGCAAGAGCCTTAGGATTAACCCCTTTGGCTGAGAGTCAAGGTTTAAGGGGTATCCATTCCACCAAATTCGCTTGCGGCATGATCTTGACCTCATCCCTTATGGTGTCAGGGGCCTTGCACCCAACAAGACTTGATCCCTAGTGGGCTCATTCAAAACCTTTCAAATTCACCAATAGACCAAGGGCCTTTTGACAAGTGTAATACTCTAGGAATTCTCCCTTTTCTAAAAAAGAGAGTTGACTTCTCTTTTACATATTCATGACCAATAAAAAATCAAAAAAATTCAGTGAAGAGAACTTTCACATGGCCTAGAAATCCTTGTTTATACTTTGAAACACCGCTTCTCTTTCCATGACTTGCACACCTCTTCACATGCATAACATCCCAATAGGGAGGCCATGGTATGTAAATGGAGAGGGATTGTTGCCAACACACCCACAACTTAGTGAATCATAGAACACGCTTCTAGTCTTGGATGCCAACTATAGAAATTTTTCATCTTTAATGACAAATTTCTACTCCTTTGTTTCCTCTTGAATGCATTCACCTTTTGGATGCCTCTGTTGGATTCCTCTAAGCCAACACAGACCTTACAGCCTTAACAACAGTTACAAGGACTCAAGATCTCTCATTCAGACCAATGGCTTTGATACCAGATGAAGGACAATGAAAAACAACAATGGTGATCTGCTGATCACAAAACAAGAAATTACACAAAACCCCCAAATTGCCTTAATATATTAAGAGGCAGGGCAACTATATATAGAGTTTCTAAGATATAGGTGAAATTATGGCACACAACCATATTCACTAATAACCCAACTACATAACTAAATGCATACAACAAAGTCAAGAAATGTAGCTACAATATTAGTGAGCCCAATGGGCATTACTGTAATTAGTTAAGAAACTATTGTCAAAGTTGTGGAAAAAAGGGGGCTAAAATTATGCAGCAACTCTATTTTTTTTATATAGTAAAAAACTACAATTTAATATATCTGTCAGAAAAATAAAATATTCATGGGATTACTAGCTCTACAAATATCTCCTTAAAAAATTGAGCATTGGCTGCTAGCCAAAATAGAATTTATTTTTGTCCAAGAAATCTGCTACATTTAAGGCAGAATTAATTTTCATATTAATTTATTCTACCAACTCACAATATATGACAAATATAATAGTGTTTAATGTCATTCAACAAAAAATATTAATAGAGTTGAAATTTGAACCTTACTTTAATATAAGATAAGGTTGAAATTTGAGCCTTGCATTAATATTTGAATAAGAATTACATTATTAATATAGTTGAAATTTATCACAAGAATTTAATGTATTGAAAATCTAGTAAAATTTCAATGTTAATTTTATTCATACATTGACTGTTCACAACATGAACCAATAAGAAAATGGATAAATGATATTTTTCAAATTATTAGATAAGAAAATTAATTATAGACTATAGTATTGTTGACTATATTTTTAAATTTTATATGAGAATTACATCAAATAGATGCATTTAAATATTCTTGCCTACTGCACTCAAAATAAAGATCTTGAAAGAAATTTAAGGGGAAAAATGTCGCACTTGTAAGCTAGTGAGGGAAGAGGAGGTGAAAGACAAATTATGTCAGGTATACCACCTTTCACCAATCGAGAAAATGCAATCCCACTGGGAACCAGGGGGAATGGTAAACATGGAGGAATCCAAGACCGAACCAGGACAAATAGTATGCCAGACTTGGATCCACAACAGTGGAATGGGAGATTGAGGTATCAAAATACTGATGTCAGGATGGGAGTAGATAGGAGAGACATTGGAAGGATCTTGAAAAGCAAGGCAATATCGATCATTCTAGAAATCCTAACCCCAAAAATGGATCAGCTTATAGAGTGCAACCTAAATATCATGTGGACCAAGAGGAATTGCCTGAAATAGCTAATTCGAGATTGGTGGAGCTAGACTATTGCAAATCATGTAAGAATCAAAACCCTAGCAAATGATTTCTTTTTAGTAGAATGCGAAATCAAAAATGTGAAATATGAAATTATGCATAGTCCTCCTCTTTTCTTCAAAGACTTGAGTTTTTATAAACTGGATTGGGAACCAAATTTTGATTCATCAAAACATCATATCAAAAAGAAGGCAGTTTGGATCAAATTGGATATAACCTCCCCCCAGAATACTAGGAAAAGGAATCTTTGAGACAAATCAGGGGAGCCCTGGGGACTTTCCTAGGGATCAATGAAAACTCTTTCAATGAGGATCATAACGAAGCATTGAGGATGTGTTAATATTGACCTAGAAGACGGGGTTTAGGAAGAACTGGAGATCATTTTGGAGAATGGATGGCGGTTGTAGAAAATAAAAATTGATGATGGGTGGGGTGGAAAATTACTATTCGAAACAAAGGAAATGAAGGATGTCGAAACCCTAACTTAGCCTCATAGAGAAATTGAAAACTTGGATGCTCCTATGGAGTCTTCTAGGGAACCTAAGGAGCAAAATTCACAGGTTGGAGGGAAAAATGACTTCCTTGTGATGGGGGATTATACTTGTTATATGTGAAAAGTAGATAGGTTGAAATGTAGTTAAGATAGGTTCAATCAAACCCTCCCTTCACATTAACATTCAAGGACATAAACTAAGCTAAATCACTACTGATGTAAGAGGACTCACCTACAGGTTTGATGTCACTATTGAATTATAAGGAAAGATAGAATAGATTGATGAATTTGTTAAACCTTAGCTGAATTTAGCCTCAAACCCTAATTATATGAAATCATATATAGACGAATGAAATATGACAAATGATTGCACAGGAAGGCACTAAATATAGATTAGAAACATACCAGGATTCATATTTTCATAGGTGGAAGCTTCAGGGAAAATGGAACGGGTGCCCAAGTTTGATAGGGAAACTTTTCTACATATCTAGAATAGTAATCTGTGTCAGATTGCAACCTAATTCAAAGTTTCCATAAATGCCATTCAGGAGGACTATGGGGCAGACACCCTAGTCCAGTAGGGTCGATTCTCTACACTTTTTCTTCAGATCCCAAATCTCTATCCTCTGCCAAGTTACTTCTCTGTAACTCCACTTTACCAAATCTCACACCTGTAACCTATAATCACAAAGAGAGGGGTTTGGGGGTTGTGGTTTTTAGGAGCTTTCCTCAGTCAAGTCCTGGAACGGCATTCAAGCCTTCCAACACCATTGTTAGATAGAGTGAGTTCCCTTGTAGGGAAGAGGCCAAATCTAATGAGAAGATAAATTTATTGAAGCACAAATAGATGTCACCTTAGAGGTGAAACCCTCACGGAGACTAAGAGCATTCAAATGATGAGGAGATGAGTTGATCAAGCCAAATATGAAACAAACACATACAAACACAACACAATTTTACTTTGCAACACAATGAATGCCTTGAATGCTCTTTGCTTGATAATCATAAGTTTGCCTTAATCAACTAGGAGTCATATAGGAGTAAAATGAAGTCATAAACCTATTTAAATATGCATTTCTACTAAACTTTCATAATTTAAATTGAAAAGGCTGAAAAGGAAAACCTTTTTAAAGGTCCTACACCAACATCTAAAATTTAGGTCCTGATAAATCAGCCTAGACTTGGGAACATGTGCCCAAGTCCCAAGACACTTTTTGAGTCTTGATTAAGCTTTAAAATAAACCCCTAGGCCCCATTTAACATTGGTTTCAGGGAAAATTGCTCTGGGATAAGTTTTAAACATGCATAATGAAATTAAGGGGACCTAGGAGCTAAACTAGGAGGTAAAAAGTCATAGGGAAAATTTTTACGACATAACATTTAGCCCCCACTTTAATGTATGTATGATCTTACAATTGCATTAAAGTATGCTCGAAAACACATCAAACACACTAGGCACATGGAGCTAAGGAATACACAAAGATTGAGGAACTATTTCTAGCCCCTAATCTCAGGTAAGCATTGGAAGACATAATGAATACATGCAAGACATAGAGAATACAATAGGAAGCACACAAAACATAGTGAATATAGTGGAAACATGTAATACACGATGAAAACATAAGATCAATCACACAATACATGATGAATACAATGATATAACATTTTATATATGAAATAAAATCCTAACTAAGGGGTGGGGGAAACTCATCACTACGTGCCTTGAAACCACCAAAAACATGTAATACAAAACCCAAATTTTAGGGGGAGCTCATCACTATGTGCCTTGATACTACACCATGGGGAAGACACACCAAACAAAACCCAAGTGTGGGGGGATCTCATCGCTAAACGCCTTGATACCACACAAGGGGAAGACAAAAAAAAAACACATAAAGAAGACACATGGAATACACGAGCACCATTTAGCATGTCATAGACATACTATGTGTCTTATACATGGAAAACGTGAGCGATGGAAGGACCTTATTGCTAAGTCCCACCGTCTAAAACATGCCAAACACACCTAATGGTTGAGTTGTGCTACAACTCCCAAAGACACGCTTAACAAAGGATGGCTCAAGATCCAACCCCGCCTTATGATGATGACTTTGTATAAAAGGATGTGCACTAGCTCAAGAGATACACCATCTCATCTTCCACAGAAGGTCTTTGTATAAAAGGATATGCACTAGTTCAAGAGATGCATTATCCCACCTCACAAAGAGGGCTTTTTATTGCAATTTAAATAAGGATGTGCACTAGCTCAAGAGATACACCATCCCACCTCGTGGTGAGCGCTTTCAAACATGCTTTGTCAGTGTAAAATCAAATAGATACCATTATATATGGCCCCACCTTAAGGTGGTTGATTTCGCTTACCAATATCAAGCACATTAAGGTAGAGAGAAAACACACAAGGGAACAAGAGCTCTTGCAAAGCCCATGCCCCCGAGGTGACATGAGCTTACGATCACTGAATGTTCCCACAAACATATTGATATGATTTACTAAATTAAACAACAAGATGGTTAGAAATCTTATTCTAAGATAATAACCATATGAAATCATGAAAGCTATGCATGAAAATAGTCACATCAAGGACCAAGGCTATACTCACAGGTTTGGAGCTGAGTATCACCATTTGGCTATACTGCAGGTACCTCAGAACTAAGTGTAGCAACAATGTGAGATACCACTCAAATTGTATAAGAGCAGATTGAGTGGATTGTAAAATGTTAGCCACAATAAATGCCATAAGATGATACATCATATGAAGTGATTCTACTAGTCAAGCATCAGATATATAGATCAACCCCATCTTCATATATGGACTAGGTCCATTTTTTCTTTCTTTCTGAAGGGGTGCACGATCCTTATCAGTATTTATTTGTTTTTATCATCCACCATCTAGGTAGAATCACTGAAGAAGGCAAACAATAAAAATGAGAGAGGAGAGAAAGTGCCTTAGGAACACCACATAGGAGGATGCCCCCAAAGTACCCTCCACAATGCTATGCCCAGAAGGCATAACACACAATAAAAAAATAGAGGAGAAGTGATTTAGAATAATGATAAAACAAATAGAAGAATGGTCACAATAGAAGTGGTCTCCCAATATCCTTGACCTTACAAGAGTATCAAGGGTCACCCTAGGAGACCTAAACAACACATAAGAAGAGACCACATAAGCGAGCAAAGATATGCTATGTCAAAGGTGCCTAAAAGGGTTAGAAATACTTATCTGTGTACACAATCGAACTAGCAGTTGTTGTTGAGAAAGTTATCTTCATCCCAATCTCAAATGCAAGAGGAAAGAGGTACATAGGGTACAATTGCCTGATTTAAATCATCATCCTTTAACTCTTCATCCTTAATCTCTTCTTTGTTTGATTCAATGTCAGATGGTGAAATGTTCTCTTATTGAGGTGGTGTCCTTCGAGCCAAGGCTTGTCTTCTCTTTCTAATTTCTTTTGCTAGTCTATTACTTCATGTTTTATTAGTGATATTGTCAAGAGAAATCTCATGGTTTTCCATAGTTTTTGACATCTTAGAAGAAGAAGTAAATATGGGATTAACTCTTAATGTTGCATTGCTTTCTTTTCTATGGGTATCTCTTGATCCTTGTAGGGATGACAGAGGAGGAACCTTAGCAAATATCCCCTTACCTTGTAGTTTAGGGGGTTCTTGTAATGCAGGTTGTTCCTTATTTGTTGTTTGTTGAATGGGGGTCCAACCAATTTTGATAGTAAGTGTGCTTTGTACCGTCGAAATCAAAAGAAGGTTTGATCTCATCGTGGTTCAGGTTCCTCAATAGGTTCTAGCCAAAAGTAATCAAGAATAAAGTTTTTCCATGTAACCATAGGTTTCCATCGACTATTGAAGAAAGAAGTAGAATTGGGGAAGGTGGAAGGGATAGAAGTGACAAGTGGGCTCCCTCCGATTACTCACCAACAATTTGCAAATGATACAATGTTATTTGAGGCTACAAAAAGGTAGGAGGCCTTCCAATTGATGGAGAATCTAAGAAAGTATACAAAGGCTTTGAGGTAGGAAGTTAGCCAAGAGAAATCTGAAATCTTCTTTTTCAATAGACCCCTGAGAAGGAGCAGGAAATTCTAAGGATCCTAACATTTAAATAGGGACAATTACCATGCTCTTATCTGGGACTGCCTCTAGCCAAGGGGTTGAGAACTAGAAAACTGTGGGATCCTCTGAACCAAAAGGTAAGTGCAAGACTGGCATCATGGAAGAGAAAGTGGTTGTCTTGGGCTGGGAGAATTACAATGTTGAAGGCAGTAATTTCTATTATTCCAATTTGCCTAATGTCTTGCCTAACTTTACCTTTAGGAGTAAATAAGGATTTGATAGAAAAATGAGGAAATTTTTCTGGCAAGGCAACAATGAAAAATAAAAGTTAGCTCTCATCTCTTGGGAGAAGATATGCAAGTCTAAAGAGGAAGGATGGGTTGGAATCAAGAGCCACTTGCTACAGAATAGAGCTCTTGGAGCAAAATTGGTCTGGCAAATGTATAAGGATCCTGAAAGGAAATGGCCAAAGATTTTGAGGTATAAATACTTGGATGAAGACCATCCTTTAAGCATATTAATGACCTCTAATCCTCCCCATGGCTCAAGGTTATGGAACTTCATACAAAACTACAAGTCAAGTGTCACAAACTACCTCTCTTGGGACATCCATGATGGAAGGAAACCCTTATTTTGGGAAGATTCTTGAGTAGGATGTCCCAGTTTGGATAACATGTTAAATATGGAACAGGTCCAAAGCTTTCTTAATTGAACCTAGGGAAGTTTGGTGGAGAATTATGTTGTTTTCAACTCTAAAAATAGAGCTTTGGGGTGGAAGTGGATAGAAATTTTAGATTTGGGCCTACCTCTAGATGACATATAGCTTCTATCCTCTACCTTGAAGAATAGAGTTATAGTTTTTAGACAAGGAGAAGATGAGCTAATTTCGTGTGGATCTAAGACTAGTCAGTATAAGGTAAGAGATGAGTATCTGAGATTGGCTAAGGAGTTGGAGCAGTTAGAGGTCAACATCCCCCTTCACCTCTATTAGAGTAATCTATGTCTCCCTAAGGTAGGAACCTTTACCTGCGTAGCTCTCCAAAAGAGAATGGGATTTCTAGGCCCTTCCATATGTGATCTCTACAAAGCTTGGGAAGAAACAATTGACCACCTTCTGCTGGGATGCCCTTTCTCGTAGGAGTGCTGGAGATGGTTGTGTGCCAAGTTAAGCTGGGCTAGTGCTTTGCCAGAAGATATACTTAGTTTGCTCAAATACTAGCCATGCATTTGAATGTCATCCACCTTTGGAATACTCTAGATAGTTAGCCCTTCAATCATGCTCTAGGAAACTTAGAAGGAGAGGAACATAAGACTGTTTCAAGGCAAAGAAATAAATCTACCTTCCTTTCAAAATAAGGTAGAAGATGCGATAACAGAAGTCACAAATAGTAGGTTCATGCATGGTACTTCCTGGAAGTGTTCCTTTTCAAATTGGGATGCAAAGATGAGGAAGAATTGGGGGGTATGTAGATTCCACCTTGGTTTGAGCCTGGAGGATCAACCTCAAAGATTTCTAGAGAGAAGGTGATGTGGGAGCCTCCCTTAGTAAGGTGGGTGAAATTGAACTTTGACAAGTCTTCGAGGGGTAACCCGGGTCCCTCAGGTGTAGGGTGCATCATGTTGGAAAAACGGATAGAGAACAAGGAAAAGTTGCAACTATGTAGCTTTAAATGTTTTCAAATCTAAAATTAATAGCATGTGTAAATCTGAAAATTACTTTCAATTTAGATGTTAGAGTATTTCTCCAATTTAATCAATGTAGTAGAAGAAAATAGCTTGCAAGAAGAAGACAAGTATTTACGTGGAGAAACCCCTAAGGGAAAAAATCCTCCACACCAAAGGTGTTTATGGTTGTATTAAATATCTTGTGAAAGATTACATTCAATACTGAAATCCTTTGATTCCTTGATGCACTTCAAAACCTTCTTCAATCTTCAAACCTGTAAAAACTTCAACAAAAAAGCTTCTTGTTTTTTTTCTTCTAAGTCTTTTGTAAAAACTTCATGCTTTTCTCTTCTAAGTCTTTTTCACAATTCAACTCTCTAGAAAATGTATGGGGCTCTTAATTAATTGATATGAAGCTTCATAATTCAAGAGCTTCTTAATTCAAAATCTTGAAACTAAAATTACAATAAATTGTAATTGATAACATAGCTTCCAATGCTCATGCAAAAACTAAGCACTCTAAATTGAAAAGACTAAATTCAAACAATGTCCAAGCTTTCAGTTAACTGCCTCTTCATGATGTGGGCACCCAAGTATGCTAAAATTAGCTTTGCCAACATCAAACATATTTATAAATAAAAGCAACAACAAAAAGTCTTCCAACTGGGTGTGCATATTTGCCCAATTACTTTCTGTTGACTGAAGTGATCAATACACATCAATTTCATGCAAACAACATGCAAGATTGATGTCCCTAAGGTTATTCTAAATTACTTTGTTCTATACATGCAAGTGACATGCAAACACTGGATCCAATGCATGCAACTGATACCCATTACCTGAAACACTAAGATGTACCATCCTACAACTTTCTAGAGTTGGAGTGTTCTGCAAGTAATATCTTAAAACTGACATGCAACTAACATGCAAGCATTTGCAACAACATGCAACTGATACCCATTACCTAAAACACTGAGATGTACCATCCTACAAGTTTCTGGAGTTGGAGTGTTCTATAAGCAATCTCACAAAATTGACATGCAACAATATGGAAGGTCATATAATTGACATGCAACAACATGAAAGGTCATACAAGTCCATAGGAGTGACATGCAACAACATGCAAGTGACATGCAACAACATGCAAGCACATGTAAGTCCATAGGAACAACATACAACAACATGCAAGTACATGCAAGTCCATAGAAGCAACATGCAACAACATGCAAGTACATGTAAGCAACATGCAAGTACATGCAAGCAACATTTAACAACATGCAAGTACATGCAACAACATGCAAGTCCATGCAAGCTTTTATAAACTCATACAAGCAATACCCAATTCATGTATCTCTAACACTTTAGTTAACTCCAACATTATATCCATGCAAGGTGTCTCAACATTATCCAATATCCACTGATGTACATAAAAAAGTACAACTCCAAGTCTAAATATAAGTCCCCATCAAAAGAGAACACCCAAGTTTAACTCTCACTCACTAAGAGTTATCAAACTCTCGAAATAGACTTAGGAAAAGTCAACAAAGTCTTCATGGCCCCCACTCTAAAAATGGATGCCCAAGTTTGAACTTATCAATTAGGAGTTGATTGTGTTGGAACTAAAAAATTTCACATTTTACATCTGCTAAGAATTCACTAAGTCTCCACATAACATGAGTAATGTCCCTCGTTTTTCAAAACCAACCAATAAAAATTTGTGTGACAAGATCCATTTCAAAATCTACACATAGACAATCTCATGAATATACCTAGCTCTCTAATCACAGCCTAATTCTAATACTAAGTCATCTATATTAGCAAGACCTCAAGTAATTCACCCTAAACAGCAAAAAATACATTTCTTGAAGTATAATGTGATAATCGGTGACAGATGAACGATGTCTGAATGATCAAAATTATATATGTCAAAAGATCAAGGAGACATTATGTATGTATCACTAACGCATACTCATCGGTGTGAGTAGAACAATCGGAGTGAAATCCTAAAGTTACACCAAGCCTTCAAGTCACACTGACCAATGGCTCATCACCAAGAAGCAAACAATCTCTCCCCAACACATAATATTAAGACTATCGGCATGACATATACAATCAGAATGAAATCCTTAAGTTTCGTTGACCATAAAAGTCACCCCGACATAAGAGACAAAAGGCTTTCAGAAGGACTTTCGTTGATATGTTCTAATAAGAATGAGCAATGGAGATAAGATCATCAGGAAGACCTAACTCTTCTGGAGACTATCATATTCTCTTGACGATGGAGATTGTCATGCCAATAAAGATACGATAATCCCTACGTGTCGGAGAAACACTCACCGATGCCAAGAAGAACATTCACCACACCTGATCAAAATGACATCAGGATGAAAATATTAATATCTCCTTGAAATAACAATAAAGGGTTCATAAGTCTATGAAAAGAGTATTTCATGGAGACACCAACACACCCTTGGCAACCAACCAGAAACATATGTAAGAAAATGGTGCCAAAACAATATGAAGATTCAGCATCTAAGGAAGCTTGCTTGCATCTAGAGAAGATGGTTTCAATAAAGGTGGACATTAGGGATGCCATTGAGTATACTGAGACACACCTAAACTAGGAATATTTGGATCACCTTGCTCAAATTTACTTATTGCTCAGCAAGGCTTAGTATTAAATGTATTTGTTTATTTCCATAATTTTGTTAGTCCTCAAAAGACATTATGAAGAGATGTGTTTTCTTTACTAATTTTGACATAAAAGTTAGAACATATGATGGTCATAAGATCATCGATTACAAGGCATCTCTCTTGACTTGAAATCAACTTTATATATTACATATAAAAGGAAGATATATTATCAGTTCTGTTTGAACTAAAGAACTTCTATTACACATGTATACTTTCTAAAAAGCATAATGGAACAAAATATTTCTACATGGTGATTTATTTTCAGTGTTCAACAGTTGTGTAAATTTTTATGATTATATGTTATTGTGTTGTCTCCAAAGTGGTTTTTTTGAATTGTTCAGATTTACATTTGTCAGGGCACATTTGCTGTCACTGTATGAAGTTCTTTGATTGGTTTCAAGTTGATGTGAATTAAAAATCCTTTTCTGATAATTGACTTTAATTGGTTCTTGTCAAAGATTAAATCCTTTTGAAGAAGTTATTGTGATTGGCTTCCATCAACTCAATAATTAAATTCCTTTCATAATTTCACAGTAATTCAAGGGAATATCATTTGGATTATATAAGAAGAGCACTGTCACATACAAACCTACACATTTGTACAAGGTGTAAATATCCAAAGTGCCCAACTATTCAAGTTAAGCTAGGAGATAAGCTCAACAATCACATACATCTATTTCCATTCATTAACTCAAATAACCCAATAGATTTAGGCACTAATCTTAATAATTGAACATATTCATTAGTTTTGCCTTGATATTGCTTATACAATTTATACCAAATTAGAACCATACCATTTTCAATCACTATTAGGACATTAGAAGTAAAAGTAGGCAGCAACTAATCATCTATTCCACACCATTTTCCACTATGGGTAGATCCACCACTTAGCCACGATCACACATCCATTTAATCTGCTTCATTAGTAAGGTACACCCACCTAGATCTAGCAGAACCTAAAGTGCAGGGAGTCATTAACCCTATAGGTCAACTCCATTTCGTTAGTTCAAAAACATTACAAATCTAAGCATATAGCTTGGCATCCTCTTAGGATTTGTAACTTGCATTTTTGAGACCTAACAAAATTGGCAACTCTTCTAGGGAGCAAGCCCACTTTGAATCTTAGCCTTCCATCATAGAGCTATCTCAAAGCATCATAACATATTTAAGACACTATTGGGAAAAACTGCAATCATTTTCCTACAAAGAGGTAGGTGGCGACTCTAATATTTTGTCTCTAATGAAATAAATATCATTTCAGAAAAAATAGATGATAGACATTAGAGATATAATATACCATCAAACATGAATGGAAGGAGGTCTATACATCAAGAAATCCCCAAGAAAAACAATGTTAGATTCACAGATAAGCAAGGACCTCCTTGAGGAAAGAACAATGCAAATAAGGGTGAAGCAGTACCCCAATAACTTGAAGACAACACATTAGAACAACATTTTATAGTATTCAACTCCCCAATATACAATGATGATAGGAATCCATCAACACCTCCTCAAAAGATCAATACAAATGATAATATCCTCAGTTATAGGATAGATTCTCAAGAAGTAACTAAATTTGAGGAAAGGTTGAATGAAGAAGGGGGCAGAAACATGCAAAGCCTGAAAGGGGATTTTTATCACAATAGGGAGAGGAAAACCGAGAAGGGTCTATAGACTATATTGTTGATTTTGGTGCTATGAGTAATCAATAAATTGAAATACGTCTGGAGTGGCAAAGGCAGCAGATTAGGAGGAGATAATAGTTGATACAAGAAAGTCAAGAACTGGGTAGACAATTGGCACAATTGGACATCCAAGCATCAAAACCTCCAAAATATGTCCTTCCACACAAACAAAGTAATAACACCAGTTCACATGGGATATATCATAATACATCTGCTCCAAGAGTGCTTCCTAATATAAGAGGAAATTCAAGACAACATAGCATGCCATTATAGAGACCCCAAATGACAAATACTAGAGCTATTTCCCAATATCACCCACCTCCAAGTCATCATGGCATTCCACAACATCACCAGCATATACCACCTCAGAATATGCAACCCCAACAACCCATACAACAACATGCTTATCATCAGCCTCCATATGGATATCAGTATTACCCCAATCCACCACCAATGAATATGCCTCACAAAATCTCATGAATATATGTAGACAATTTGATCTAACAGGATATCAGTTATATCCCTACCCTATCAACAATAATTGGATAAATATGGTTCCCAAATTCACTAGAAATAATGCAATATCAGCTGAAGATCATATTAGAAATTTCAATGCCTTTGTACAAGACATTGGTATGGAACATGAGGACGTAAAAATGAGATTGTTCATGATGTCTCTAATTGAAGATGCAAGGGATTGATTCAATAATTTTCTAAATTCCTTAATTTATTCTATAGTAGATTTCCATGACCAATTCAAAGAACAATATGGAAATCAGTATGCCCTTGAATTTGAACTGCATGAACTGATAAGCATCCAAAAAAATTAGAATGAGTCAGAATATGACTTCAATCAAAGATTTTCCAAATTGCATAATAAGATACCACATGGATCCAAATTGACTAATTCAGTAGCTCTGAGTATTTATATAAAACCTTTTGAGCCAAAGACTAGGTATGAACTCAGAAATAGGGCTCCCATGACCTTGACAGAGGCACAAAAAGTAGCTATCAATATTGAAAATAATAGGAAGGTTGCAGGCATGATTAGCAAAAGAGATAACCTCAGAATTCCTCAAAACTCAAATAATCACTAGAATAAACAAGAGAGTCAATACAAAAATGAAAGACCTCGGTTGCATGACATGCCCTATAATACAAATTGGAAGGATGGAAGACCTGTTGAAAATAGCAGAAGGAAAAATTATGGCAAGGATACTCCTGACCCTCTAAAAGGAAATAAGGCACACATGGTTGAAGATAATCCATGGTGCTTGGTATGTAATTTGCCCCATTCACCCGAATATTACATAGTGGCCAAATCAGTACACTAAGAAGAAATATCTTCTGGCTATGAAAGAGACAACCATACCATAAATATGCTGGAAATATCACCTTACCAGATAAATGAAGAATATTCCTTCGCGGAAGAAGATGGATATGAGTATGATGTATGGAATCAAAAATACAATGTTAATATGGGAAGACAAGAAGTCTTCTCGAATCAAGAGGACACCTATAGGGAAAGTGCTTATAATCCTGACAAGCCACCACATCGTTAGTGGAGAAAACCTACTAAAGAAGAAAGGAGAGCTCTTACAATGGCTACAGTAGCACATGCTAAGAACAACTATAATCTAAGAAATAGGATAGTTAACATGGATCAAGGAGCACCTGGGAGTTTATTCATAAAAGATCAAAATTATTATAAAAATAATATGAAAAATATATCGAAAGAGCCAGAAAAAACTGAGCAAGGCAAGTTGAAAGACAAAATACCAGATGGAGAAAAAGGGCATAACAAAATAGAAAAAGATGATCAAATAATGACTCCCTCATTTGACATAGCTCAAGCAATATCTCAGGTGAAAATATCAGTACCACTTCTTGAAATGATGAAGATAGATCAATACAAGAGGTTAAGATGATTTAAGATATACCAAAAAAGAAACAAGAAAAGATTGAAATCACAATAAATAATGTCCAAATTGAAGATACTAAAATTCTAGAAGTATATTTAGGGGATACATTGACACAAAATCCATCTCAAGTAGATCCTTTCTACACTACCCTGTTGATAAAAAACAAGTTGGTGAGGAACTGTATGATTGATTCAGGGGCTGCCACGAACATCATGCCTATAGCGGTCATGAAGGAATTAGGAATGTGGGTTGACACTACATATGGTAGATGTTACGCTATGGACAACAGATCCATCCCAGTTGTGGGTATTATCAAGGATGTAGAGATAAAATTAGTTACTTATCCTGAAGTAGTTTATAAGATTGACATCACTGTAGTGGATATCCCACCTTACTACGGGATGATGTTATCAAGACAATGGGCTGCAATGGCAGGGGGGAATGTTCAGTTAGATCTATCCTATGCTACTATCCCCATGGAAGAAAAGGAAATTAAGTTATGCAGAGAACCAAGATATGACAACATAGAACGTATTGACCAGAATCAAGTAAATTTCTTCTGTGACATAGACCTTGGTGCATTTAGAATTGAAGAAAGGTCATCCAGAATTACAAAACACTGATCCAATGCATCTAGAAGCTCAAAAAGATGAATGCAATGTATGGAAAATGTATTTTGATGGTGCATGCAGCAAAATGGGAAATGGGGCAGGAGTACTATGTATCTCACCAATGGGTAAAACCTTCAAATACTCGTTCTTGTTGACGTTTGAATGCACCAACAATGTGGCATAATATGAGGCCCTACTCATCAACCTGAACATTGCAATAAAGCATAAGATAACAAACCTAGTTGTATATGGGGACTTCGAATTAGTTACTTCTCAGGTTAGAGGGAAGTATGCATCTAAAAACAAAAGCTTGAAGCAATACAGAAATACTGTCTAGGATGATGTTGAGTTATTTGATGCTTTCTCAATTAACTAGATAGATAGGTCAAAAAATATAATGGCAGACTTCTTGGCAAACATCGCATTGAAAAGGGATTATATCACATTGGTAGGCATCACTAAAGTAGAATTCAAAACCAGACCTACTATTCTAGATAACATCTATAATTAGCAAGTTTTTAGTGATGACACTGATCTAATCAAATTCTTACATTGTGTTGATTATTATGAAAATCAAGAAATTGATTTCAATGTGTTTGTGGAGGAACATAATGGAAAAGAAACCCTTTTTAGTCAGGAGATAATTTAGCTAAGAACAAATAAAATACCTAAGGGACTCATAGCATTGGAGAAAGTATTTGATGGACATGACCGATTTAAAACAAAAAACATACCCATAATACAAAATGATCTTGAAGAAATAAATCTAGGAACACAAATGGCCTCAAAGAATGTATACATTGGGAAAAAGCTGAATCCAAAAATCAGGAGCATGTTCGTCAACTTGCTCAGAAAATATAGACATGTATTTGCATGGTCCTATGATGACTTGAAAGCATATCGGGAAGATCCTTTCAAACATGAGATACCATTGAAGCCAGATACCAAACCATTCAGGCAAAAGCAGAGGCCTATCAATCCCACGCTGGCCCCTAAAATGCTTGAGGAACTAACAAAACTAAGGGATGGAGCTATTATCAAACCCATTAGGCACTCTTCTTGGGTTTCTAACTTGGTGCCTTTCAGAAAGAAGAATGATGATATTAGACTATGTGTGGATTTCAAAAATTTAAATAAATCCTCACTTAAAGATAATTACCCCCTTCCTAACATGGAAGCAGTACTGTAAAAGGTCACAGGCTGTGAACTATTGTCCATGATGGATGGTTTCTCAAGATATAATCAAGTGAAGGTCAAGGAATCAGAACAATATAAGACTTCCTTCACCACACCGTGGGGAACATATGTTTATGTAAGAATGCCATTTGGGCTCACAAACACTGGAGCAACATTCTAGAGGGCTATGGATATGGCTTTTGCAGGACTAATTAATGAAATCATGGTGGTCTATCAGGATGACTTGACCACATATTCCAAAAAGGCTGAGGATCATTGTACACACTTGGAAAGAATTTGAATTTAAGCCTTGGAGTATGGAATCTCATTGAATTCTAAGAGGTGCCAGTTCGCAGTCATAGAGGGCAAGTTGCTTGGCCACATAGTTTGAAAGGATGGAGTGAGAATAGATCTTGAAAGAGTAAAAGCTATTGACCAAATCCCATGCCCTAAGACTGTGAAGGCTATACAATCCTTCTTTGGCCAGATTAACTTTGTTAGGAGATTCATACCAAATTTTGCAGAGATAGTTAATCCTACATCTAAAATGTTGAAAAAGAATGCAAAAATAAATTGGACAACTAAAGCCTTAGAAGCATTTGCCACTATGAAGAAATCAATCAAAGAGGCTCCAGTTCTAAAGTCTCCTGATTTTGGTAAACCATTCTAGATCTTCTCATTTTCATCCTTTCACACAGTTGCAATGATCATGCTACACAAAAATGATGAGGGGTATGAGCAGACCATTTCATTCTTCAGTAAATCCCTCCAATGTGTAGAATTAAACTATGACATCATAGAGAAACAAGCCTATGCATTGGTGAAAGTTGTCAAAGCATTCAGACCCTACTTGGTTGGGGCAAAAATAATAGCCTATGTACCAAACACCCCAGTAAAGGATGTATTTGTGCAAAATGAGGTGACAAGAAAAAGGTGCAGATGGATTAACTGGATCTAGGAATTTGACATAGAAATTCCAATTACAAAACTTGTGAGAGGACAAGGACTGGAAAAATTGATGGCAGAAACAAATTTGGAAGCTATCCAAGTATGCAGTATGAATGATGAAAAGGATATGGTCTCAAGTATTGAAAAAACTCCATGGTATGCTGATATTGTATACTATCTTAAAAATTTAAAATTCCTTGAGGGACTTAATGACAATAGAAAAAGGACACTTAAGCTCCACGCCTCAAAATATGTGCTCATAGAGGGTGACCTTTATTGGAAAATAAAGAATGGCATTCTACTATTATGCCTAGATGAAGATCAAGCAAGACACGCTTTGAAAGAGATGCATGAAGGAGTGTGTGGGGGGGATTTCTCAGCAAAAACCACTACACATAAAATATTGAGGGAAGGCTATTATTGGCCTAGGGTGTTCAATGATGCCTATGGTTATATCGAGAAATGTGAGGCATGTCAAAGGTTCTTTGGAAATGGGAAATATCAAGGAGCATTACCCTTAAGACCTATGCAGGTTGATGCCCCATTCTGCTAGTGGGGAATTGATTTTATAGGAGAAATTGTAGAAAAATCTAGTGGAGGGCATAAGTGGATATTGGTGGCCACAGACTACTTTACAAAATGGGTAGAGGTTGTACCTACAAAACAAGAAACCAATAGGGTTGTGACAAATTTTTTGATTGAAAATGTCATCACTAGATTTGGGGTACCAGTAAGAATCAGAACTGACAATGAAATGTGCTTTAGATCAGATGAATTTAAGGCATTTTGTGAATCTTATGGTATAAAAATTTCATATTACTCACCATATCATCCACAAGCTAATGGGAAGCTGAATCTAGCCATAAAAGTATTTTGAAAATCATAAAAAGGATGCTAGAAAACAATAAAAGGGCTTGGGATTCAAAGTTGAAACTGGCATTGTGGGCAGATCGAATCATAGTGAAAAAAGCTACTAGAAAATCACCATTTGAACTTGTGTATGGGACTCAAGCTAGGCTCCCTATGCACAATCTATTGCTAGTGTATAAATTCACCCTGCAAGAAAATGGGGAAGTCCTTGAGCCAATCAAAGAAAGAATGGAGCAATTGATGGAGTTGGATGAAATCAAAGATCAGGCACAACAGCAAAATAGAAAACTATAGCTACATGCAAAATACCTTTTTGATAAAAAAGACAAACAAAGAAAATTGAAGGAAAATGATGTGCTCCTCATGTGGAATGCCAGAAAATAAGAAAAGGATAAACATGGCAAGTTTGAAGCATTGTGGGTAGGACCATTTGTTATCACTGGCAAAAGAGGAGAAGAATCATATTATTTACAAAATATGTCAGGAGAAAATTAGGAATTGCCAATGCATGGACAATTCCTGAAACATTTCTTTTCTTAAAATTTTCATGCATAGTAGTTTAGGAAAAGGTAAAAGAATTGCCAGTGCATGGACAATTCTCAAAAAATGCCTTTTACAAACATATTTTCTATGCATAGTAGTATATGGTTTCAATCCATTTACATCCATTCACATCTACCTCCAAAATTCCATTAAATTATCCCCTCCAACAAATAAAACACTTGGTCTGCTCCCCCAGATATCTAAATTCTTGTCATACTCACAAAAGAATATGCATCCCCAGAAAGAGCCGCTGTTGGAACTAAAAAATTTCACATTTTTCATCTGCTAAGAATTCACTAAGCCTCCACATAATGTGAGTAATGTCCCTCATTTTTCAAAACCAACCAATAAAAATTTGTGTGACAAGATCCATTTCAGAATCTGTACATAGACAATCTCATGAATATACCTAGCTCTCTTACCACAACCTAATTCTGGTACTAAGTCATCTATATCGGCAAGACCTCAAGTAATTCACCCCGAATAGAAAAATACATTTTTTGAAGTATAATGTCATAATCGGTGAGAGATGATCAATGTCTGAATGATCAAAATTATATATGTCAAAAGATCAGGGAGATATTATGTATGTATCACAGACACATACTCATCGGTGTAAGTAGAACAATAGGAGTGAAATACTAAAGTTACACTGAGCCTTCGAATCACACTGACCAATGGCTCATCGTAAGGAAGCAAACAATCTCTTCCTAACGCATAATATTAAGACTATTGGGGTGACATATATAATCAGAATGAAATCCTTAAGCTTCACTGACCATAAAAGTCATCCCAACATAAGAAACAAAAGGCTTTCAATAGGACTCTTGCCAATATGTTCTAATAAGAATGAGTGATGGAGATAAGATCATTGGGAAGACCTAACTCCTCGGGAGACTATCATATTCTCTTGACAATGGAGATTGTCATGCCTATAAAGATAAGATAATCCTTGCCTGTCGGAGAAACACTCACCGATGCCAAGAAGAATGTTCACCACACTTGATCAAAATGACATCGGGATGAAAATATTAATATCTCCCCAAAACAACAATAAAGGGTTCATAACTCTATGAAAAGAGTATATCGTGGAGACACCAACGCACCCTTGGCGACCAACCAAAAACATATGTAAGAAAATGGTGCCAAAACAATACGAAGATTCAGCATCCAAGAAAGCTTGCTTGCATTTGGAGAAGATGGTTTCAATAGAGGTGGATGTTAGGGATGCCATTGAGTATACTGAGACACACCTAAACTAGGAATATTTGGATCATCTTGTTCAAATTTACTTATGGCTCAACAGGGCTTAGTATTAAATGCATTTGTTTATTTCCATAATTCTGTTAGTCCTCAAAAGACATTATGAAGAGACATGTTCTCTTCACTAATATTGATATAAAAGTTAGAACATATGATGGTCATAAGATCATCTATTATGAGGCATCTCTCTTGACTTGAAAAGGACTTTATATATTATATATAAAAGGAAGATATATTATCAATTCTATTTTAGTTAAAGAACTTCTTTACACATGTATACTTTCTGAAAAGCATAATGGAAAAGAATATTTCTACATGGTGATTTATTTTTAGTGTTCAACAATTGTGTAAATTTTCATGATTATATCTTATTGTGCTGTCTCTAAAGTGGTTCTATTGAATTGTTTAGATTTACATTTGTCAGGGCACTTTTGCTGTCACTGTGTGAAGTTCTTTGATTGGTTTCTAGTTGATGTGAATTAAAAATCCTTTTCTGATAATTGACTTTAATTGGTTCTTGTCAAAAATTAAATCCTTTTGAAGAAGTTATTGTGATTGGTTTCCATCAACTCAAGAATTAAATTCCTTTCATAATTTCATAGTAATTCAAGGGAATATCATTGGGATTATATAAGAAGAGCAGCACTGTCACATACAAACCTACACATTTGCACAAGGTGTAAATATCCAAAGTGCCCAACTGTTAGAGTTAAGCTAGGAGATAAGCTCACCAATCACATACATCTGTTTCCATTCATTAATTCAAATAACCCAATAGATTTAGGCACTAGTCTTACTCATTTCATTAATTCAACATATTCATTAGTTGTACCTTGATATTGCTTATACAATTTATACCAAATTAGAACCATACCATTTTCAATCACTATTCAGGCATTAGAAGTAAAAGTAGGCAGCAACTAATCATATATTCCACACCATTTGCCACTGTGGGTAGATCCACCACTCAGCCATGATCACACATCCATTTAATCTACTTCATTAGTAAGGTACACCTGCCTAGATCTAGCAGAACCTAAAGTGCAAGGAGTCATTAACCCTATAGGTTAATTCTGTTTCATTAGTTCAAAAATGTTGCAAATCTAATCATAGAGCCTAGCATCCTCTTAGGATTTATAACCTGCATTTTTTAGACCTAACAGATCGCAAAAGTTAAAGTGATATAATTAATACATAATTAATATCTCAAAGTATTTATATGTTGGGGAACACATTCCAAGAACTTTGGAGACACATGAATTGGTTAGGATGGCAACTTATCCCAACATTGACCTAGGTCCCTCAGGTGCAGGGTGCATCATTAGACATAACAATGGTACTGTCTTAAGGAGCTATTCCAAACCCCTACCCCTTGGGACTAAGAATGAGGCCAAGTTCTTGGCAGTGATTAAGGGGATCCTTTTGTGCAAATATTTAAATTTGAAAAAGGTGCATATTGAAGGGGACTCAACATTAGTAGTCAATGGTATCAAAACAAGCTCAATGCAGAATTGGAAACTCTAATCCCTCTTGGATCAGGCTCTTGAGCTCCTAAATTTTTTGATGTATATACACTCAACCATATTTACAGGGAAGGGAACTATGAGGCTGATAGTCTAGCTAATGATAGGGCTAATGGGATCGATTGGGACATGTCAATGGTTGAGGTGGAGCTTAGTTGAGTGGTGTTGGATGGGAGTGCTAAAGGATGTTGGCCAGCCATCTCCTCGACATTTATTTCGCTTGTAGTAAATTCTATGGCAAGGGAGTCTTCTCATCATTCCAGGAGAAGAGGACAAGTTTTGCACAATACAGAGCGCTTCATAATCCAAAAGATGTGACCTAAATTCTCAATTTCACACCTTGCTACAGCATGCGAGCTTTAACAACTTTCCCTTTAAATTGGAATGTCCTTGACATTGGAGTAATGTTTTGTTTTTGCAGGATGGAGACGCCCATTAAATTTTGTTGTAGTAAGTAGTAGGTAGATTTCCTTGGAAGAATAACAGATTGTCACTTAATGATCATATGCAAGAAGCAAAGTAGGCTCTTCCTAGAAACTGTAAAAATGGTGCTTGGGAGAGATTTTTTGGTGTTGAAGAACTATTACCATGTTAATACAGATATTTCTTCATGCTTTCTGGCTTCTCTCCTAGATCTTGGGGAGCCAAAGGTGCAGGTTTCCCTCTTTGAGGTGTTCAAAGCTGAAATTATGGTGGATGATGTGGATGTGGCAGCCTTTGCAAAGCTAGGCATTGGGATTCCCTAATAAGAGGATCTTCTGAAGCTTTTCGATCTAGAGGCGGAGGTTGAACACTAGCCTTTTCTCTTGAACATGGATGAGTGTCAATTGGCAAGGTACAAGAGGTGGGCTTCCTAAGGGAAAGAATTTTTGAGGTTGGCCATTAGGATTGAGAAAGAAGATTGAATGTCTTAGATGAAAATATTTGCAGTGTTGGTGAATTTAGAGGAATTCTATTGGCCATCATAGCTGGTTGGAATGGTATTCAAGTAGCTTCTGTTATTATGTTTTCTTTGGTTCTCTAGTAGGCACCTCCTCAAGGAGTCAGTTGGGGTTTGACTGGTCTGTCTAGTATGGGTTGGGGTCTAATTGTTAGTGGGGGTTTTCATTTTTCCAATTTTTTTGATGTATGGAGGAATCAAGCCTCAATTTGTAATAGCTCATAGAGAAATGAAATGAGCTGACATGAGCTCAACTTGAATGTAATATTTTTTAACAATCAATGTATTTCATGCACTTTAGGTGTGATTTACTAATAACAAAAATCCTGCCTACTGCAGAAACTAATAATAATGTAAAAGTGAAACCTTAAAAAAATTGAACATTTATTTTGGAAGTTAAAATTGTTCTTTCAAAAGCAATGATTTTAGAAGGTGAAGTTCTTTCAAAAGCAATATATGAGTGAGATTCTTGTGGCAAGTATTAACATTCATTTTGGAAGGTGTTTAGTTGTTCTTTCAAAAGCAATATATGAACTTGAGATACTTGTGGCAAGTCCTACCACTCATTAAGGATAATAAATACACTCTATTTGCTTCCTAAATGAAGTAGTTACTTTAATAGATCATAGTCTTAATGAAGGTATCAACCTAAATAAATGTGGCACCCAATGCAAAGAGAGTAGTCCCCACCTGCAATAGAAATAGATAACTCTGCAGGGAACCAAACCATCACAAGTTCCTCTTTGTTTATTTATTCACATTAGTGTTCTAATGAAGATCAATTTTAGGACTCCATCACCATGGCTGAAATCTCTGGAGGGAAAGCATGGCAAAAATCAAATGTTTAATTTGATTTTTATTTTCTAACAGGTTGTAGATGTGGGTGTGTAATCTTTATCTATACTTGGTCACTTTTGCCTTTTGAACAAAAGTGTGCCTTTTCTTATCCCAAGCACTCTTCTTGCCAAAAGCATGCCTCTTTTCATCCTATGTGCACCTTTTTCCAAAGGTGCACTAATTCATCTTGCAGGCACTTTGTTTTACAAATGCGTGCAGATTCCTTCCCTAGATGCTTCATTACCATAGGTGTGTCATTTTTGTGCATCGGCACTCCAGCCATACGTACGATAGTGCCTCTCTTCCCATGGGTGCACCATTACCATAGCCATGCCACTTTTCACCTTGGGCGCACCATTTTGTGCCTATGGTTTTCTATGCTTTTCCCTAGCATTTATGACTCCTAATGACCCCCTAACCTACCCAAAAGGACCCAAGATTAGGTACTCACCAGTTTACTAGCTCCTACTAGTCACTGGAATTGTCCAATGCACTCAACGTGATGTCAATGATGAGGAATAGCGACTCGATCTCCCATTGCTCTCTCCTTTTCTTCTCTCTGAAGGGTTTGTTAAGCTTGTGTGGACAAATGACTAGAAATGGGCCCCCCTGCCACTATTTATAGGCCTCTGAGCCCTAATATTCATCCTTAACCTTTCTAAACCCTCCCAAATTACCCTATTTTACCCCTAGTCTTCAATTTTTCATCTTTCACCTTTCCCTTTCCTTATTTCCATATCATCCCCTTTTCTTTGAGAATTTTTTTCAAAAATGTTTATCTTTTCAAAACAAATTCTCAAGGGGGCATCCATTATCCATTCTTTGTTTCCTTATCCATTCTCCGTTCCCATCACTAACTAGGCATCTTTTTCTTTGACATGACACCACCTTATGGCACACTATATCAAAGAGGGGAAAGTTGTAGACACCTAATATTCACCAATGCATTCTTCATGTCACTACATCACATTTACATCACTTCTAACTTAATTATTCAATTTCCATTCTTCCATATCAATTAAATAATTCATGTATCTCCATCATATTCCTGCATATTAATTAAATAATTCAAATTATTTAATTAAGCTAATTTCTCTCCACAATTTAATTTAATAAATTTAAATTATTTATTTAATTGAATACCCCATTTCCTCCAAATAAATAAAATTTAATATTTTATTCATTTATCCATGTGCACATCAAATTAAATAATTAATTTATTCAATTTCCCTATTTTTCCCTCTAACCATAATTTCCTCTCATTACTATGATCACTCTCAATCAGAATAGTTAACAGATCAATCAAATCAGTTGGACTTAATCAATCTATTTTGTTAACAAATTGATGTAGGAGCATCCAGAGGTGTAAGGGCAATCTTGCATCACCCAAAATAATGAACATTCAAAATGGTTGACATTGTTTTCATTTCTTTTCAAAATTTATAGTTCTAGTTCCATAATCGCTTGAATAATGATATAGAACTTTTAGTTTTTCCAAACTGCTAAAAATAATAAACTGCTATTTTTAGAAAGTTTGCATTTGGGTACATATGGAAGTGAAAATTTACAGGAAGCTTCATAATTGAAAAATAAGACCTTTGGCAAAGGAATCAGGCAAAGATCATTTGTAAGCCGAAATATATTAAAGTTTTCGTTTCCTGAAAAACCCCTGAAAAAGTTTGAAAGTCAAGTTTGAGGCACTAAAAGGCCCCGTACGACACTGAAAATGGGTGGAATTGATAGAGAAAATTCTTACCGCATAGAGAACTCTACGAGCTTTTCAATTCTTCAAATGGTTCGTCAATCAGACACCTGGATCAAAAGTTATGGCTCCCAGAAGTTGACCTATTTTTGGAGGGAGTTGCAAATTTTGAAATTTTGGTTGGAGGCTACCAAAAAGAGCTTTACATGACCATTTTTGGGAACCCTTGGAGTAGTAGAGATAAGGGGGAAAGTGTAGAGTCAACAAAAGGTGGGAAAATAGAAACCGTAGCAGATTTGGGGCTACATAAGGCAGAAGGTTCTAGAGCCTGGAGATAGGAAGCTGTAATGTGTTGCAGCCTCTGGAGGATTCATCCTCTGATTGTATTTGAGCTTTTGTAATGTAATGTGTTATCCAAATCAATAAAAGAACATTCCTATTTTCTGTGTGCAATTTATGTTGTTGTGTGTTTTATTATTTTACCCCTTCATCAAATTGTATTAGTGTTCGGATAAGGTGCCACTAACCTTGTAAATCCCATTATTGTATTATTCCATTTATTATTTGTAATTACTCATAAGGGATGTACAAGTTTCACTGGTAGAAGTAAAAAATTATTTACTGTCCATGGTAATTACGGAGTTATTGCATGATAAGTCCCAAAGTTACCGACGGTAGTTATGGGATGTCATTTACTATGGTAAATGGTAATTGGTCAAAGTGAGGTGCACATGTGGAGGAATAATCTATTTTTAGTGTTATGACGCACGTCATAGATGTTGTAAGAAGGTGTAAGAGATTCTATGACAGTTGTAAGTTGTCATAATAATCTATGACACTTATAATAGCATATGACACGTCATAAGATGTTGTAAGTGGATATTTAGGTATTCAATCTTGCATGGACACATTTTTCTAGGTGTAGGATGCGTGTATGACAGCATTTATGACCCCGTAAGAGCCTATTCTTGGCCATGGAAGCCCAAGGTTGTATTGTTGACTCTTGACCATTGTTATGGGCTTGTAAGAAGTCATTTAATGTCTTGAGGTTGTGTAAATTCTATATAAACCATAGCATAGTAGATGAGATGCAAAAAATAACAGTTTATAGGTACCCAGGTTTTGTCAGAGTGAAGGTTGGAGGACAAAGGAAGTGAATGTATTTGTAATCTCCTTTTGTGAAGATAATACAACTCAACCTCTTTTCTTGGTGGAGTTTTTTACCCAAAAGGGTTTTCTCCACGTTAAACACTTGTGTTATGTGTTTCATTCTACTTTTGGTATATTTTTGTATTATGGGTTTATGTTTTGTTACAATCTCCATTGTTAATAGCACACAATTAAAGATTGCTGAAATTTATCTCGAATCAGATTTCCATTGAAGTAGTGTTGCTTTCATTTCTAACATTTGGTATCAAAGCCTATCCAACTTTGACTCTTGGGTGGTAGTGTGGAAGCTGTAGTTGTAGTGGGAGATTTGGTTGTGTTTGTTTCGTAGATCTTGTGTTGATATTATGGGTGCATCCACCATTGCATCGACCTCTCAATTGGACATTATGAAGTTCAATGGAACAGGGTATGAGTTATGGAAGCTGAAAATGGAAGATTTGTTGGAAGAAAGAAACCAATGGTTGGTTGTTCAAAAAGAGAAGAAACCTGATGATGTCTCTCAAGATGAGTGGGATAGACTGGATAAGAAGGCACAGGGAACCATCCGGCTATGTCTTTCAGACTCTGTCCTATTGAATGTTGGAAAGGAAGAGACTGCATACAAGTTGTGGAAATGGTTGGGTGAGATCTCTCAAGCCAAGAGTATGGTAAATAAACTTTATTTAAAAAGAAAATTATTTTCCATGAAAATGCGAGAAGGTGAATCAATTGCAGAGCATTTAAACTTTTTTAATTTGTTAGTGAGTCAGTTTGATCCAGTAGATGTTGAGGTTAGTGAGGAAGATAAATGTATCTTACTTCTTTGTTCTTCACTTGAGTCTTGGGAAAATGTTATCCTTTCTATCAATACTAACTTTGCGGATCCAAAGTTGGATGCTCTTGTTTCAATTCTACTATCACAGGAATTGAGGAAGAAGAGTTAGGATAGTTTAGGGGATGCTCTCAGTGTCAGGGGAAGGTCTAAGGAAAGGGGACCTAAAGGAGATCAGAAAGGGGCTAAGGAGAAGTCTAAGGGCTGGTCTAAGACTCCTAGTAAAAAGAATAGAGTTAAGTGTTGGAACTGCGGTAAAAGGGGACATGTGAAGAAGGAGTGAAAAAATCCCAAGAAATAGTGGGAGAGTGCTTCAAATAAGTCCTTGAATGCAGGTGAAGAAGTTTTACTTTCTGCATGTAATCTTGTTTCTAATGATCACTGGTTCGTTGACTCAAGATGCTCATTTCATATGACTCTGCATAAGGAATGGTTCTCCTCATATGAAGAATATGATGGAGGTAATATCTACCTTGGTGACAACTCTTCATATCTAATTGATGGGAAAGGAAAGGTATTGTTGTGTTTCAGTGATGGGAGGATTAAAACCCTCCCTAGTGTTTTGCATGTTTTTGGATTAGCTAGAAATCTGATTTTAGTTTCAAAGTTGAATGATTTGGGAATGCATGTGACATTTGACAAGCATGGTTGCAGATTAGTGAGAGGGAACTTGGTGGTAGCGAAGGGGAAGAGATTCAGAAGCCTGTTCAAGCTTGAAGCCACTATAGTTTATAATGCCTCCTATGTATCTGAGGCTAATACTGAAAATGCATGTATGTTGTGGCACCATAGATTGGACCACACATGCAATAATGTATTAAAAACTATTAAGAATAAAAATTTGTTGGATAGTTTCTCTTATTCTGATCAGCACTTTGAGTTCTGTAAGCATTGTATGTTTGCTAAAAAAATAGAAAATCATTTCCTTGAGGAAGCAATAGAGTAAAAGAGAAGTTAGAAATTATTCATATGGATGTGTTTAGACCTGTGGATAATGAATCTATCAGAAAATCTTGCTATTTTGTAACCTTCATTGATGATGTATCCAAATTTACATGGATTTATTTTATGAAGCATAAATCTAAAGTTTCCACTAAGTTTAAGGAATTCAAAATCTTAGTAGAGAACCAATCAGGTTTAAAGATAAAAATATTAAGATCTGACAATGGAGGAGAATATTGCTCTAAGGAATTTGATGAATTTTACAAGCATGTAGGTATAATCAGACAAAAGACAACTCTGTATACACCATAGCAGAATGTTGTTGCAGAAAGGATGAACCGAACAATTATGGAAAGGGCTAGAAGTATGCTTGGTGATGCATAGTTGGATAAATGCTTTTGGGTAGAGGCCATGTGTACTCCTTTCTACTTGATAATTAGATCTCCTTGTAAGGTTCTTGATTTGACACCTTATGAAGTGTGGATAGGTAAGAAACCTCCTGTTTCACATTAAGGGTTTTTGATTGTGAGTCTTTTATTCATGTGCCTAAGGAAAAATGATCTAAGTTGGATCCAAAAGATGAAAAGTGTACATTCATTGGATATGGTGATAATATAAAAGGTTATAAGCTTTAGAATCCACTAACCTACAAGATTATTTTTTCTAGAGATGTTATTTTTAGGGAACTTAGAGCTATTTTTGAACCTGAGCAGGTGAAAGAAAAAGATGAAAAGGTAAAGAAGGTGCACTTTGATTTAGAGCAGTAAGATGCACCTCAGGAAGAAAAGAATGATGGATTGGGGGGTGAAGAAGAAGAAGAAGATTCAAGTAGTTCTGATAAAGATGAATCTATTGTTACATAAGAAGTTGGTGCAGATGATCATGCAAAAGAATGAGTAGAGTCTCTTGCTCCACCCTTGAGGAGATCCACAAGACAACGGAATCTTGAAGAAGAAATTTATATGCAACAACCTATAGGTTTTGAGGTAAAAGGAAAAGAACATTGGGTTTTCAGGTTGAAGAGGTCTCTTTATGGTCTAAAACAGACCTCCAGAATATGGTATCAAAAGTTTGACTCATTTGTTTTGAAATTGGGTTTTGTTATAAGTGAGGAGGATCACTGTGTTTACATTTATTGTGTTGATAATTCTATACTGGTTATTTCTTTGTATGTTGCTTTTCTACAATACTAAGGGTATGAATAGTGAGCTTAAAGCCTAACTTTTAGGTGCATTTCAGATGAAGGATCTTGGTGCTACAAGGTATATTTTAAGAATGGAGATCAGGAGGGATAGAGTTAACAGAAAGCTTTGGTTGTCACAAAGTAAGTATGTGAATACTATTTTGCAATGATTTAGTATGTAGGACTATAACCCAGTTAGAGTTCCTTTAGCCATTGGTACTAAGCTTTCATTAGATATGTGTCCAAAGATAGAGGATGATCTTGAGGATATGTCTAATGTGCCATATGCTAGTGTTGTAGGGAGTTTGATGTATGCAATGGTTTGCACTAGACAAGATATTTCCGAAGTGGTGGAAGTTTTGAGTAGATTTATGTCTAACCCTAGTAGACAACATTGGAACTATGCGAAGATGGTGTTTAAATATCTTCCAGGTACACCTGATCATTGTTTGGTTTATTTTGGTAATGATAGTGCTGATAAATCTTTGGATATATAGGGTTTTGTTGATGCAGATTGGGCAAGTGACTTGGATAGTCGAAGGTCCACTAGTGGCTATGTGTTTACTCTATTTGGAGGTGCAGTGAGTTGGATGAGTAAGAGGTAGCCCACAATTGCTTTGTCCACCATAGAAGCATAGTATATGGCTGCTACTCATGTCTCAAGGAGGTAGTTTGGTTGAGGAGACTATGTACAGGTATTGGTTTTAATTATAGGATCATTCAGATTGGTTGTGATAGCTAGAGTGCTATATGTTTGTCTGAGAATCCCATGTATCATACTTAGACTAAGCATGCTAACGTTTAGTATCACTTTGTTTGAGAGTTGCTTGTGAATAGAAAAATTGAGCTGAAGAAGATAAACACTCAGGAGAATGTTGCAAATTCATTGACTAAGCCTCTGAGCATAGAGAAGTTCGTATGGTGAAGAGAGGCCATGGGCCTTGTTTCTAGTACCTGATTATTTTTCATTTGATTTCCTATGGGTTGATTTACAATGTATAATGTCAAGTGGGAGAATGTTGGGATAAGATGTCATTAACCTTGTAAATCCCATTATTGTATTATTCCATTTATTATTTGTAATTACCCATAAGGGATGTACAAGTTTCTCTGACACAACTAAAAAATTATTTACTATCCATGGTAATTACGGAGTTACTACATGGTAAGTGCCAAAGTTATCAGTGGTAGTTATGGGATGTCATTTACTATGGTAGATGGTAATTGGTCAAAGTGGGATGCACATGTGGAGGAATAATCTATTTTTAGTGTAATGATGCACGTCATAGATGTTGTAAGAAGGTGTAAGAGATTCTATGACAACTGTAAGTTGTCATAAGAATCTATGACACTTGTAATAGCATATGACACATCATAAGATGTTGTAAGTGGCTATTTTTAGCCCCAAGGCGTTTAAGCTTGCATGGGCACATTTTTCCAAGTGTAGGATGCATGTATGATAGCATTTATGACCCCGTAAGAGCCTATTCTTGGCCATGGACACCCAAGGTTGTATTGTTGACTCTTGACAAGTGTTATGGGCTTGTAAGAATTCATTTAATGTCTTGAAGTTTTGTAAATTATATAAAAACCATAGCATAGTACATGAGATACAAAAAATAATAGTTTAATGGTACCCAGGTTTTGCCAGAGTGAAGGTTGGAGGACAGAGTAAGTTAATGTATTTGTAATCTCCTTTTGTGAAGATAATACAACTTGACCTCTTTTCTTGGTGGAGTTTTTTACCTGAAAGGATTTTCTCCATGTTAAACACTTGTGTTATGTGCTTCATTCTACTTCTGGTATATATTTGTATTGTGGTTTTATGTTTTGTTACAATCTCCATTGTTATTATCACACAGTTAAGGATTGCTGAAATTTATCTCGAATCAAATTTCCATTGAAGTAGTGTTGCTTTCATTTCTAAAAATCAGAGCAAGGGTTCCTAAGTGTGTAGACAGATCGCCGACTATAAGGCAGTTTGTACCAGGACCTAAGGTTGTGGGTTTGCTGTAGAGATCAAAATTCCTCCATGAAGAAACCATGGTGGGATAAATTCTTTGATGGAAGACGGTTTTAGAGCCCTACAAATGCAAATCAATGCATTACAAGAGGAGCTATGAAGAGGGTCTGAGCCGAGAATAAGAGAAGAAAGTGAAGATGAAGCTGAAGAAGAGCTATCTGAGGAAGAACAAGAAGCTACAAGAGATCCTGTAAAAGTTAGGTTGTTGAGGGCCATTTCAAAGATTGGAAAGAGAGCAAGGATTGAAGTCTCTACCTATTTTGGGAATCTGAACCCAGAAGAGCCCATTGATTAGATCAATGATATGGAAGAATATTTTGAGTATGAAGATGTGGAAGATCCAAAACAGGTCAAGGTTGCAAAAATAAAGTTGAAGGGCCATGCCAGTATTTGGTGGAAGGAGGTCCAATTAGAGAGAAATATAAGAGGAAAAGGAAATATTACCAGATGGGATCGGATGGTGGACAAACTAAACATGTAGTTCCTTCTTATGGACTATGAGTTAGAGTTGTTAAAGAAGCTGCAAGGATTGAGACAAGGTAACAAGTCTGTTAAGGAGTATACAAAAGATTTCTATAAGATTACTATTAGGACAAGCCATGTAGAGGCCAACAAGGAGAAGGTAGAAGATCCTATAGAGGCTAAAATGAAGATCCAAAGAAAAGTGAAGAAGCTGGCCAAGACTAGTCGAGATTAGAGAGGAGATAATGCCTACTACCCTCGTGACCAGAATAATGGTGAGTAAAGAGGAAGAGGAAGAGGCTGACCTAGGCAAGGACCTGGAAGAGGAGGTTTAAGAGGAACCTATTTTGAATGTGGAGAAGGACATCGAGCATACAAGTGTCCACAACATCAAGGAAGGACAAACAAGAGACCTGAAGGCAATGCACAAGTTGCACATGTAGATGAAGATGCGCAATCTGAGCATTCTGAAGATGTTGAAAGGGGAGAATCCCTAGTTGTTAGAAGAACCTTGTTGAATGAGGAGAAAGAACCAAATTAAAGGAAGAGTTTATTCTGCATAAGGTGCAAATGTGAAGGTAAGTGTCGTGATATTATTATTGGAAGTGGAAGCACTGACAATCTTGTTTTAGAGGAGATGGTTAACAAGTTGAAGTTGACAAGAAGAAGTCATCCACATCCATATCAAATTGCATAGTTGCATAAGGACCATAGGGATTTGGTTAATGAGCAGTGTTTAGTCAAGTTCAAGATCACCTCATCATATTGATGGATGGATGTCATATGCTATTGGGAAGGCCATGGCAGTATGATAGGTGTGCTATCTATGATGGCAATGCAAATACCTATTCTCTGACAAAGGATGGAGTTCGTCATAACTTGAAACCCTTGAAGGAGGGGGAAGAAAAGGTATGTAGTACTACCAAAATTTGTTTGGTATATGGTAAGAAATTTTTTGAAGGTATGAAGAAACATGAGCATCATTCCTTTGTGTTGATTCCTAAGATCAACTAGGAGAAATGTGAAGATGTACCAACAGAACTCTCAAATTTGTTGGAAAAATTTTAGGATATTGTCTCTAATAATGTACCAGAAGGTTTACCACCGATGAAGAAGATAAGTCACCAAATGGATTTGATACCAGGAGCTAGTTTGCTGAATAAGGCAGCCCATAAAATGACTCCTACAAAGAATGAAGAGCTGAATAGACAAGTTCATGAGTTGTTAAGGAAGGGACTAATAAGGGAGAGCCTAAGTCCATGTGAGGTACTTATAGTAGTAGCACTAAAGAAATACGGAGATTGGAGAATGTGTACAAATTCCCAAGCCATCAACAAGATCACAATCAAGTATAGATTTACATTAACCAAAATGGATGACATAATGGATTGTTTGAGTGGAGCCAAGTACTTTACGAAGATTGATCTAAAGAGTGGGTATCACCAAATCTAAATTAGAGAAGGAGATGAATGGAAGACAACCTTCAAGACAAAGGAAAGTTTGTATGAGTGGTTAGTCATGCCATTTGGGCTAACCAATGCACAGACCACATTCATGTGGCTCATGAACGAGGTATTTAAAGAGTTTTTAGAAAATTTTGTTATTATTTATTTAGATGACATTTTTATCTTTAGTAAGACTTGGGATGAGGATCTGATGCATATGAGAAGAGTTTTAGAGAATTTGAGGGAGGATAAGTTGTTGATGAATATGAAGAAATGTAGTTTTGTAAAGGAGTTGGTATACTAGGGATTTATTGTCTTAGAGGAAGGTCTTAAGATTGACATAGAAAAAGTAGCGACTATCATAGAATGGTCTACACCAAGGAGTTCTACAGAGGTATGATCTTTTCATGGTTTGGCAAGTTTTTACAAAAAAATAATCTAAAATTTTAGTAGCATTTGTGGACCCTTAATTGAGACAATGAGAGTGGATAGAAAAGAGTTTAAATGGACTACAGGAGCAGCCAAGAGTTTTGATACATTGAAGCACAAAGTCACCAAGGAGTGCTACAAAGGTAAGATCTTTTCATGGTTTGGCAAGTTTTTACAGAAAGTTTATCAAGAATTTTAGTAGAATTTGTGCACCCCTAACTGAAACAATGAGAGAGGATAGAAAAGAGTTTAAATGGACTAAAGGAGTAGACAAAATCTTTGATACATTGAAGTAGAAAGTCACAGAGAAACCAGTTTTGGCACTTCTAGATTTCAATAAGGTATTTCAGGTAGATTGTGATGCTAGTGGTAGTGCTATAGGAGCGTTTTTGTGTCAAGAAGGTAAGCCCATTGCCTATTGCAGTTAGAAGCTTAATGATGCCAAGAAAAAGTATTATGTTTATGATTAGGAGTTTTATGTTATAGTTCAAGATTTGAAGAAATGGAGAAATTATTTTTTGCCAAAAGAGTTTGTTTTATATACTGATCATCAGGCTTTGCAGTATCTTAATAGTCAAGGAAAGTAAAATCAAAGGCACTTAAAATGGGTTGAGTTTTTGCAAAGTTATACTTTTGTTTTGAAGCACAGGAGTGGGAAGTCCAACAAATTTGCAGATGCCTTAAGCAAAAGGTAAAATTGTTGACAAAAATGAAGATAAAGGTTGTTGGGTTTGATGAGATTAAAAGTTTATATCCTAAAGATCTAGATTTTGCAGACGCTTGGAAATCTTGTTTGGAACCTGTTACTTTGGATAGGACAAAATGGTTGGATTTCATAATCTAAGATGGTGTGTTGTTTAGAGGAAGCCAATTGTGCATTCCAAGGAGTTAGATGAGAGAAAACCTAATTAAGGAGAAGAATGGTGGGGGATTAGCTAGACACTTTGGTCAAGATAAGACCATTGTTAGTGTTAGTGATTAGTATTATTGGCCACAGTTGTAGCAAGATGTGAAGCAAGATGTGAGGAAATTTGTGTAGAGTTGCTGAATGTGTTAGATGGTAAAAGGAACAAGTTAGAATATAGGGCTATATCAGCCATTACCTATACCAGAGAGGCCATGGGATGATATTAGTATGGATTTTGTTCTTGGTTTACCAAGGACACAAAGAGGACATGATTCCATTTTGTGGTGGTGGACAAATTCTTGAAGATGCAATATTTTATTCCTTGTAAAAAGACAAATGACGCTATTCATATTACAGAGTTATTTTTTAGAGAGGTGGTGAGACTACATGGTCTGCCTTAGAGCATAGTTTCATATTGAGATACCAAGTTTGTTGGTTATTTATGCATGACATTATGGAAGAAGTTGAGGAGAAATTTGAAGTTTAGTTCTGTACACCATCCATAGACTGATGGATAGATGGAAGTGGTGAATAGGAGTTTGGTTAACTTGCTATGATGCTTAGTAGGAGATAACCCCAAGGGATGGGATTTGTTTTTACCATGGGTAGAATTTGCTTACAACAATTCTGTCAATAGAAATACAGGTAAATCACCATTCTAGATTGTTTATGGGAGTAGTCCAAGAAATGCTTTAGAGTTAAGGAAGATGGATAAGGAAGAAAAGACAAGTTTCGAAGCTGAAGACTTTGCAAAACACCTGAAGAATTTGCATTGAAGAGGTGAGAAAGAACATTAATAAGATGAATATCCAGTACAAGGCTAAGGTAAATCAGAAGAAGAGATATAAGGAATTTTAGTTAGGAGATGAAGTCATGATTCACTTGAGAAAAGAGAGGTTTCCAGTTGGAACATATAATAAGTTGAAAATGAAGAAATTTGGACCGTGCAGGATTCTAAAGAAGCATGATTTAGGAAATGCATATGAGGTAGATATGCCGAATAGGATCAACATATCCCCTGTGTTCAATATTGCTAATTCAACAAAATATCATGAAGGTGGAATAGAGGATGGACCAATAGAAGAACAGTGGAGTATTTTGGCATCTACTTCAAAGGAGGAGATAGAAGAGATCTTGGATAGCCATGTGGGAAGAAGTACTTAGAATAGGCAATATGAAGAATATTTAGTGAAATGGAAAGGAAGGCCTGTTGAAGATTCTTCCTAGTTCTCTAAGGCAGATGTTGACTATTTGGGGTTTTCCTCAAACACCTAAGATGTGACAAGGTCACTTCTCAAAATTACCTTGGGTGTCTAATGTAGGAGCATCCAGATGTGTAAGGGCAATCTTGCATCACCTAAAAATAATGAAGATTCATAATTGATGATCTTATTTTCATTTCTTTTCAAAATTTATATTTCTGGTTCCATAATCACTTGAATAATGATATACAACTTTCAGTTTTTCCAAACTACTATATTTGGAAAGTTTGCATTTGGGCATGTATGGAAGTGAAAATTTGCAGGAAGTTTTGTAATTGAAAAATAAGACCTTTGGAAAAGGAATCAAGCAAAGATCATTTGTGAGCTAAAAGATATTAAAGTTTTCATTTCTTGAAAAACCCTTGAAAAAGTTTCAAAGTCAAGTTTGAGGTGCTAAAAGGCCTCGTACAGCCCCGAAAATGGGTAGAATTCACAGAGCTAATTCTTAGCATGTAGAGCACTCCATGAGCTTTCTAGCATTTCAAAAAGTTTGTCAATCAAACACCCAAATCAAGAGTTATGGCTCCCGAAAGTTTACCTATTTTTGGAGGGAGTTGCAAAATTCAAAATTTTGTCTAGAGGCCACCAAAAAGGGCATTATATGACCATTTTTGGGAACCCTTGGAGTAGTAGAGATAAGGGAGAAAGTGTAGAGTCAAGAAAAGGTGGGAAAATAGGAACCCTAGTAGATTTAGGGCTACAGAAGGTAGAAGGTTCTAGAGCCTGGAGATAGGAAGTTGTAATGTGTTGCAGCCTATGGAGGATTCAGCCTCTGATTGTATTTGAGCTTTTGTAATGTAATGTGTTGTCCAAATCAATAGAACATTCCTATTTTATGTGTCCAATTTATGTTGCTGTGTGTTTTATGATTTTACCCCTTCATCACAAATCAATCAATCCACATATCCACATATCAAAGGAGTGAATCCATTGGAGTTGGGTGCACTTCAATACGCTTGATCAATAAAGTTGAATTTGCTTGCAAAGGAAGGTAATTTTGTGTTTAATTTGGGTTCTTTCATTTATCTTTGCAATGTAGATTTTATCTCTCATAGTGTGATTAATATCTATAACCATATTACAGTGTTTCTCCATTGGTCAATATTATTTTTCTTTTTGTTTTTCTCCATTTGTCAATAAAGTAAAAAAATGTAAGCATTATGTTAAATAGCCATTAATAGCTTGCAACAATTTTATATATTATAACATTTCATATCACTATGTAAGATTTCTTAAGGTTGTGAGATTTTGCTCTTGTGTAGTACTACATAATGCATTTCCATTATTTTGTAGCATTTTTATATATTTTGTAACATTTCTTCCCATTTTGTAGGACTATCATTTAGTTTTGAAATATTAGGTTCTATTTATTCACACTTATTATCACTATGTAGTTTATACCATTGTTCTATAATTTCTAACATTCCTTACCATTACATAATTTTTAACATTGTGTAGGCATATATAGTTTATGCAGTTGAAGCATTGTGTAACACTATTATAACCAGAGTTTAATTTTTCATAGCATTACATAAACATTTGAAAGAATGGCCAAATAAATGGTATTAGATGATCCTTTCTTGAAGATAAATAACCTAAGGACATTGGGATGTCTATAAACTACTTATTGAAAACTCAGATAATGTATTGGATTAAATCCATAAAGCTTAGAGTGCATATGTACACCATTTTGTATAGTATTTTGACATGAAACTCATGCAACTTTAACCTATTTTGTTCATTTTACTTTTACCTATGTTGTTCTTTTAAAATGATGGCATGTGTCTTTAGAAAGTCATCCTTAGTACTTTGTATGAGTGGCTTAAAATCTAAAACTAATGTACTATTTTTATTTAAACACTTTTAAAATAATGGTACAAAATTATCAACTAAACTCCAAAATAATAGTTACTTTACTCAATTGATATCCTGCAACCATTGTTTTAGTCTACATGGATCCTATTATTACAAAATTTTGCGCCCCTCATTTTTTAATGATATCTTATAATTTGACCACCATAATCTCATTATCAGTGGTTAGTTCTAGCTTCACTTTTTATTTTTAGTATTAGGGTTGGCATGTTTCCTTTTTCTTAATTTCTTTCTTTATATAGTTGATTTATACCAAAGTTCATTTGATACTATTCTACATGCTTTGTCTCAAAAAAATCTCTTAAGTTATTTTCAAATAGAAATTGAAATTAAATAGAAATCGGTTCTAGATGTGGAAGTTAAATTTAAAATTTAGGTTCACTAAGGAATACCCAAAAGAAAATTGATTAAAGATGTGTTCGTTGTTAATTCATAGACCTATCATTATGCCATGGTAAGATACTTTTTTTCAATTATTCCGTTTGAATAGATAAAGAATTGATACAATTCTTGTGATCTATCACTCTTCATGTTTGTTGATATCCATTGGACTCAATGTAATAAAACCTTGGTTTTTATCATACGTATTTCAAAAATCATGTTATTAAGTGATATGTTTTGATTTGATATTCATTAAACATTGATATTGAATATGCAACAAGTAAATTCCCATAATTTGCATATTGATACATAGTGGTTTTATTTTCAAAATCTTCATATTAAAAACCCTATGTTTGATCCCAAAATAACTATATTCAGTTACCTTTAATTTGAATATCAAAGGTATTTTTATAGGGTGGAATTTCTTTTCAGTTTCAATGGTTTAAATTTTTATAATCTATGGGTTTTGATAAATACAATCATGTTCTATGGGCTCAATATTATTTTTTGGTTCATCATATACATATGTGTAAGCACATTGGCTTAGGGTTATGTAGACTTGACAATTGGTAACACCATGGTATATGTCTTGGCATCATGGCATTAGTCGTATCATCCTAGTGTTTTATGTGAATTTTTTTATCATCCACATGCATTGCATATTAGCATGGTGGGAAATTAATGTTAGTAGCTAAACATAAACCCTGCTATTAGAAATTAGTACTTTTGGGTAGTTGTCAACTTCCTCTCAAAGATACATTGGTAAAATATATTTGCATTTTCATTTTTTATATGTAGGTGGATAGATAGTGGAGCCATGGAAATTTTTTTCCTAGGAAATTCCTCTTCAAGCATTTTTTAGTATGAGTTAAGTTTTAAAATATACATTTTAGGTGGTGATATATGTTTTTGAGGTGGTATTGATATTATTTTTATACAAAGATCATTCCCATAGCTTCAAATGGTTTACCAAAATATTGTTTAGTATTATTTTCAAAGGATTTACTGCTTTGTAGGTTTTTTTAATATGCACATTTTACAAGGGTTTGATCATTTTTACTTTTGTTGAAATCCATCCTGTATACTATTTTTGAGTTGTTCTTATTTCATTTCTATTTCCCTCAAATTTTTATTAAGTTCCTTTTCAAAAAAATTAGCTAATTACTTTTCCTCTCTTGAGTTAGCCTTAGTGGGTTAAAAGTTTGTCTTCACCTTCAAGATAATTTACAATAATTTTGTTTTTGTTCATACTCTTGTTGCTTCAAAATCTTTGAGTTTCCCTTTCACTATCTGAAAAAACTTTATTTTCTCTAACTTTTTCAATGGGTTCACAAGTTCATGAACCTCCCAAAAACCTAATTAGTTATTCTTGTTTTGTTGATCTTTTGGAAGGTTCAAAAGTTCTCAAACCTTCTGAGTGGTCGATAATTTTTTTTTTTAGTTAGTTTGAAACTTCTTAAACTTTTCAAAAAGCCAAAAGATTTATGTGTCAAAAGTTTTAAAGGTTTTAAAACCTAGATAAGTGTTGAAAGAGTTGTTGGTTTCTCAAATGTTTAGACAAAGTGAAGATAAATATTTCCAATTTTGGTTAGTTCACAAGTTCGTGAACTTGATGAAAAGTTAAAATGGTTCAAAAGTTCACAAGTTTGCTGATTTGTTGAAAGGCTGAAAAAGATTCAAGATTGTTAAAAAATAATGAGCCGAGCTTAGTTTGAAAATTCTTAAGCTTTCAAAAGTGCTAACAAGGCTTATAAATTTTCCAAAATCATGAAATTGTTGAAAATGTTCTCGAAACCTTAAAAGCTTCAACATTTTAGAAGGTTGTAAAACTTTCCATTTTTTTAAAAAGTTAGAAGTTTTTAAAATGGACCTATTTAAAGGAAGTTAAAGAGATTCATAGGCCCAATTGTGATATCATTTACATTTTTTAACAAGAGCTCTATTGTGACATGTTGGTGTCGGCATCCTTCTACAAATTTCAAGGATTTCTACTCTACTCAGTAAGGTAGGTTACATGTGTTCTAAATTGAAATCCTAGTATAAATTCAGCCACATGATCACAATAGAGATTGAATTGTTGAAATTCCTTATTACCTCTTATGTATTTTAATGAAGTATGTGCATTCTATCTTTGGCCTCCTCCCAAATAAAATCATAGTCCTTGTTGTGCATCAAAATCTTCTTGAAGTAATGAATACATGTTTATCTATACAATTGTCTCTAACCTGCAATGTAAGTATCTCTTTGAACAAAGAAATCAAGGGTTGTGGAATTCTTCATTGCTCATTTGTAGTAATGAATTATTTTCTTTGTTAAGTTCTATTCAAGGAATTGTATAACATCTTTTAGGAAAATAGTAGGAATAGTTACATCGTGGATGGATTATTACGTAGAATTGTCTGGTTTGGCCATTAGCCCGGACTACCTTAAGGAAACACACCTTAAATTCTATTTTCTATTCGATGTGAGATCCAACCCATCGATCAATGAGAACTTTCAGTAATGAACTTGATGCCACTAAATTCATCAGATGCACAATACCTACAATCATTCTTCATAAATGCAAAATACCCCTATTTTGCAAAATCCAATAGAAACTCTCCATCTTGATTCTTCTTCAGTCAGTGAGACCTTCTACTAATTCAATTTCTACAACTCCATCAAAATACCTAAAACATGGTCTTCATTCCTATCCTTAGAAGAAATAGTGATGTGGCTTTTCTCATGAGCCAGACGTATAATGAAATAGGCCCACATAATTGTATTGAAGATGTATTATATATCCACCTACTAGTTTTCTGACAAGAAAATAGTGCCACATTCAAATGAAAGCTAAATATATATGAAATCTTAAGTAGCTAACCCTTATATAAGAAAACTAGAATTTAATATAATTGACTATTAGAAGCCTAACAAAATTGAAATGTCATATAAATAAAAAGGTTCTTACTTTTCCACAACGAGACTCTACTTGATAATGGAAAAGGAAGACATGAGATCCTACGGGTGCTACATGGGTTTCATTATATTCACAAAGCACCTACAATATATAGAATGACACATATAAACAATAGCATAATGATTTCAAAATGTATCAACCAGTCGATTACTGTATTGTATCTATATAGTATATTAATAATGTATAGACAATATCATTGATTTACATATTTTTCAATTCAAATCAAATTTTATAAATTCAAAAGTAATTATATTATAGACTATTATAGTCAAATAATCACAAGTTATTACATTACTACAAACATCTTCAACTCATATAAATAAATAATACAAATATAACATAACAGAATATTTAACTTCCAACAACTAGTTTGTATCTAAAATAATATGCCATACCTCATCTACCAACCACAATACACATACTATTACTATATGTCATACCTCATCTACCTGTAAGGAAATTAGAGTATCTTAGAACGTATTTTTAAGAATAGTGTTGTCTTTAACAGATTTAAATTTCATTAGATTGCCTCAAAAACACACACAACTATGCCACAAAGCGGAAACAGACATAGAACATTTCCAACATTGACCCTTAGAGGAAATACAAGCAACAAGATCTAATTTCAACAACATAATTATTAAACATGAAAGACAGAACAAAAACATAGATTTATGTGGGGAAAACCCTTACGAGTAAAAAACCCCACACTCCAAAAGCCCAGATCGCCATTATATTATTCAGCAATAGAAAATATAGCTACAATACAAATCTGGCACTAAACCATTCATGGAGATTAGCATCCTATTCCATCTGGAGACAATTCAACAGTCTCTCCTCTCATATCTTTCTATCTTGTTTGGTTCTAGGTATCACACTCATCCAGCATTCAGAACTACATGTCCATGCATGAGTGGTGAGACTACCAACCGAACAGAACAGACCGAACTCTCTCACTCTACCTCTCTTCACATAGAATGAATTCTACCAAAAAAATTGATTTATTTAGAACGATCTTTGTTGTCTACTTTATGTGCAAACAAACTGCCCATAACTGTTCAACTTCATCCATTCAGTTCAACCGTCAAAACTGTTGTTTCTAACTGTTCGCATTTGTGAGAACTCACTAGTCCCACATGCATTAGTCATCGGTCAATTTTCCAGTTTATATACATGACCACATGTATGATAACCGTTAGCACTTTTACTAACAAGACCAATCAGTCTACCATTCACCAAACATCAGGAAGACCTTGGCCGATGTCTCATTGGAGTGACCAAGACTACCAGAGTGACTTGTCTTGCCGATGTCAAACCTTCGTCGGTGTAACATGAATTACCGGAGAGACATCTTCCAACCACACCGATGTCACTTGTCACGCTGATGTCAGACCTCCATTAGAGTAACACAGCACATCAGAGAGAGAATTCCAATACCATGCCGATAGTGCAAGTCAACCTGATAGAGTCTACCACTAGTCCTTCATCGGTAAGACCCTGCACATCGGATGTAGTCTCCTAAGATGCTCTGATAATGATAAGTCCCACTGATCCGATAGAACCTTGAACCCTTGAACCAAACTTGCAAAGTTCAAGCCCATCTAATAGACCTTGCTACCATCGGTGTAACACAAGTGATCGGAGTAAGAACTTCAGCCAAGCCCGAAAGCAATAGTCAAGCCGATGGTCAAAACACCATCGGTGAAACATACTCCATCAATGGAACACAAACAAGTTATGCTGATAGAGCCTGTCAGACCAATAACAAAGGGCAATCAACCAAGAAAAGAGATCACTGAGACAAAGGTCAACTCTTGCTAATGCCTATAAATATGAGACACATGACCTCAACATTCTCCCACTTGATGAAGGATTTACAGGAACCCATCAACGCTCCAAGTCTCAGAACCAAATCTGATACTGCCTCCACTCCATTGTGCTCACAAGCTACATAGAAGCTCCAACATTATCAACTTCAAAGCTTCATCCTAAACACAACCATGAAGACATCCTCTAGAAACAAGATAGAACATCAGCTAGAGCAACAATTAGAAAATTGACTACACCCATCCAACTGAACAAAAAAACCCACTTGATTGAAAAATAGCACAGACAACAAGTGCTAATCCATCCAATCCTCCATACCTTGAAGGTATTCATATTAGCAGACTCATGCCACCTACATATACACCCATCAACTTCAAATACAAGCTCCATTGGTCAATAAGTTGAAAAAGACCAAACACATCCAAGAACTCCTATTGCATGGGTAATGTAGATCTGAAAAAGATTATGGCATACAAAGTCCACCAATAGCATCACATAGAAAGTGTAAACATCATGTAGTACCAAGGAAACACCCACAATGATACGCAACACCTGTAATCAAATAACAACTCCTCACAACAAATCCAGAACTCTCCCAAGTTCTCCACACCCAACAAAGGGAAAGAGATAACAAAACTTCCATGTCATCACTCAAGAACATAAGTGAAAACATATGACCAAAAACTAGTGATCGCCTCAGCTCCAATCAAACCTCAAACCAATGTAGTGTGAAACAAACCATTCAGGAAGATAACCAGGACCATAGAGAGTAAGTCTGCACATCATATACCTATAGACAATCCTTCTACATACACCTCTGAATACCAACTGTGTCAAGTATGATCTTCTTCACAACACCCCCAAAGAGAATAGCATAACAACACCCAAACAAACATTCAATCTCAAGAGATCAAATTCAACATATGTAATCATGCAACTAACATGGATGTAAGCCTCTCAAACCAAAGAAGATCAAACTAATCCATTTCCTATTTCAGGAAATCAGCCCATAAAAACATCTCCTAACAATCCACATCAATAAATGATATCTTTAAACTCAAATTCAAAAGCATATAATCATGCTATCCATCTTGACAAGGTGTCCTTGTACATCATCATTTAATCTATTTTCAAATGTCAAAGAACTAGGGCTGTGTCCACGGCTGTCTACAACTAGGGATTCTATAGTTACCAGTTTATAGCTAATCCTAATTTTTAAAAGAAAGATTAATCTATCTGCTTGTTGAATAAATGTAATGAGTGCTGGAAAACAGAATAAAACAGGAAATTTACTTAAAGCAAAGAATCAATAACATGCATCTATCTATTAAAATAGGAAGCACCTTTATAAGAGAAAATTGAAACAATAAAATAGTGATACTAGCCTCCTGCCTGAGTGGTGAGAGTGGGCCCTTGCTCCACACCCTTGAGGCTGAAGGCTATAGCAGGAAATCAGCACAAAAGATGATCAAAACTAAATTTAGTCCAATTCATTTATTTATGCATTCATGAAAATATGGCTATAATAGAACTGAGATCCCCGAGAATTAGAATAACTTTATCATTGTTGTCCTCCTTTTCTACTATTTCTGAGAGTATATATAAAAATGAGTGATGATATATTGTTGAACTTATCTACTAGTCTTTCTATGAGATGACACCATCTCTTTATTGTACTTAACCATCTAACTTATGAAAAATCACCATGCAATAAAGGTAGACTTGAGTGGAACAGAAGTCCACTCAGAGGTCTAAGTTTAAGTCTTAATACACTTGGGCATCAAAGCCCTGAAAATAAGGATATTGGATTAGTTCAACTCGTAACTCATGCAAAATCTTTGAAAAGATAAAACTTCAGTAGTTTAACTAATAGTTGACCTTTCACCACTCAGGTGATGATTTGAGTGAAGTGAGGGGTATTAAGATTGCTGCTGAAAGTGTCTGGTCGGCAGCTCTACTTGGAAACATGCTTTGTTCTTAGGAGGCACCAGAGATAGTTGTTCCTGTCTGCAGCTCCGGAGATACTCCAAACTCTCACAGAGCTTCGGAGAGGCATTCCCCATATCTTCAAAACTTCAGGTGTCATGGTTCTTTGGTATTGTCTCTGGAGATCATTGAAGACAATCTCTGGAGATGCACAAAATCATTGTTCCTGGTATCTACACCTGTTTATTCAAAAAGAGAGAAGTTCTACATTTTTTCATCAATCCCACGCACATTAGTCACTTAATTAGAAATTCTAATCTTAAGTAATCTATCCCAATTAATCACAAAATAGAACGATCTTACTAACTTATTTGGGTGCAGACACTAGGAAGATGAACTATGAGAGAGGAAAAAGAGAGGCAAAAAAATGTATTTCATGAGTGCAATTTGGCACTCATCATCCCCCCCATACCTAAGGTTTGGCAAGTCCTCCTACTTTTCACATTCTGGATTTATTTTGGTGAAGCAGCCTGTCAGTCAGGTTATAATCCTAGAGATAGGTGGTCCAAGTGGTTATGGTAGTGTTACCATTTCCTCTGTACTTGTCAACTTGCTTCAACCAATCTTGCAATTTTTCATCTTCCAGTTGTTCTTTCCAAACAGGGAGTGGTTCAATTATTAGAGGGGGCTTGAACTGTCCACCTATCCATTCCTATTTATGTCTATCCATCAGTTTGGATATCAACTTTGCCTTTCTCATGAATAATCTCAGGTTTGCAGGGGTGACCACCTCTCTAAGCTTCTGCTCTGGGGTCAAAATATTCAATCTCCTCTTTGCTACAGCAAGTACAGAATTTGCTGAATTAACCATAAAAAGACCAAAGTCAATGGAGCATTCCTGCAAACTTTTCAGTTATAATGGCAACATTCTGGTTGCATTTTTAGGATGATAGATAAGGGACCTGAATTGGGTCTGAAGAGCAAAAGGATTGGGACATTCTTTCCTGATGAAGAGATCTATTTTTAAATCCTTTTGAAGATGATCTTCCATCCTTTCATTCCAGATCTAGTGGTTTCTCATTAGGGACATGAATGCCTTAAGCTGACATTCTCCCACAAAGTGATTAATGATGAAGGCTATATCATTAATACAAAACCCATGCAGGTATAATTCACATAGGAAGTTTTTGTCCTCATCATTGCTCCTGGTGTAAGCTACCATGAATCCTTCTGTTGTTTCGGTATCCTCAGTTATGTCAGACAGGACTAAGGAGAGTTTCCTTTGCAGTACCCTTTCTTGTAAGAACATTGAATAGCTGGCACTTGGAGGCCTGCAGGATAGAATTTTTGAGGAAAGGGAGGCCATTTTAATAATTTTGTCTTCCAAAGTTGCTATTCTTTCTGCTCTGGCAGTGACTGCCCTTTGTAACTGCAACATTGGCTTGGAGGCCTCAAATTCTCTACACATTTTCTCCCAATGAAGCAAGGTTTTGGGAATGTCAATGGGGATTGGACCCACATATGCATCTGTTTGAATTTCCTGCTCATTGGTTGCCCTTGGGCTAGACAATTCTTGAATATATTCTTCTTGGTCATCCAGTCTGTTATTGGCCCAAGTTAACTGTTTATTCTGGCTTTGTACCTTTTCAATTAGTGCCTCCATTATTGTGAGGCCGTTGTCTCTGGCCATAGTGAGCTCAGAAACCTTCTGTGCTGTTTCCTTCTCTTTTTCTTCCATCCATTTGGCTGCCTCACATTTCTATGCTTCCAACTCTACCTCTTTCTCCTGGGTAATTTTATCCTTGTTTTGGAGGTCTATTTGGATATTTGCAATAGTTTGTTTCAGCTCCATCTCCATCTCTACCCTGACCTTCTTGAGGTCAGTAATAATCAAATTCTTTCCCCAGAGCATTCTTTTAAAATTTTCAATTTCTTACATTAATTGTTGTTCTGTTGATATTTCTATATCCTCTTGGTAAGAGGGATGAGATAGAGTTTCTGCCACTGTTTTTGTGGCTGTTGGCTGATCATCAATGTTATCCATGGCCATCTACCCTTCTCTTCCTAATGTATCCATTTGCCCTGTTCCTCCTTCTTCAGTCTTCCTATCCTGAGGATCCTCTGCTATTGCTGGTACTGATGAAGTCCCAGCTTTATCCTCACATGTTCTCAATTCCAGGAGTGCCTCAGCGAGCAGGGCAGTATCCTTCTCAACTTGTGAGAGTTGTCTTTTCCTTTTGCTTCTCTGGAGCAAAGGTGGGGTTGGTGCCTCCAGACCAGGTCTCCCTTCCTCAGAATCTAAGGAGATAGTAAAAGTTTGTAAGTTTCCTATCTCCGAAGCACATGGTGGTATTAAAACTAGACTTGACTCCACATGAACAGATGGTGCTGGAGAATTTTCACTTTTCTTCCTCTTCCTGACTAGAGGGATCTCATCTGAATCATGGGATGGTTCTTTAGCCCACCACTTTTCCTCAATTCCCTGTCCTGACTTTTCCTTTGTTAATTCCTTAGGCCAAGATTCCTCAGGTAAAGTCATCTTTTGCCTAACTGACCGAGTCATGTATAGGGGTCATGTAGGAGCAGGTTTTGCAATTTGTTTGCCTTTCCTCTTTTTGTCAGGAACAGGGGCTGCAGATGACATAGCATCTCGTGAGGGTGACTCCCCTTTGTGAACAGGTGTGGAGGAGGCTGAAGGCTCAGTTTCCTTATCCTGGTGAGAAGGAGAATTCTCCCCTTCTGGTTATGCTATTTTTGGTTCTCTGACCAGGGGGTTGTGTTCAAGAAAGTTTTGCAATAGTTCTTCTCCATTAGCCTGAGATAGGAAGTGGTGCTTGACTACTAGAAAGATGAGGCCATGATGTTTCATGGGTACCTTACCCTACTGATATTTCTCTGTAGTTGCCCTGATGGCAGAATACAGGAAATTGGGGATATTGATGCTATACTCAGGGTGCCTATTTCCATGTCTGACAAAAATCAGCATTTTCATTATTGGCCCTAAAACTATGGAGAATTGGTCATCACAAGTAAAGTACTTCATTAACTAGGTAGCAACAGATGCCCAAGGGTTTGGGAGTGTGAACCTCAAAATTCCTTTGACTTCATTCTTATTCATATGTAATTGAATAACAGGTTCACCATGAACAGAAAAAATTCTAATTAAATCAATATATAAGGTTTTCAAGTGGTAAAACCTCTCACCTTGTTCGAGAAGTCCAGAAATGTGGCTGATAATTGTTGAGGAGAGACTGATTTGGTTTCCTCTCACAGTTGTCTAGTTATCTCTTAAATTCCTAAGGAATTCGTCCACAATATCCTCCTGAAACCCCTCAAATTTATCTAGGAAATCTAACCATCAGCAGCCCTTAAAATGTTTGCTGCAGTTGCATCCTTTAGAAGACCCGCAGTATTTTCTGGCTCAGACTTTTTCCTGACTCCCATTGCTGAATTGATGCCACCTTCTGTGTTTATTCTTTTACCTCCCCAATCTGTAGTCTATCTTTCCCTCTTATCTTTGTGGGCTCTAGAGTATTGCTCAAATTGCTCTGTAGACTCTAGAGAATTATTTAATTTACCTTATGCTTCAGTCAATTCCAGAGGTTTTGGAAGAGGGATTCTATTATTTTTTTCTTTAGGCTGGGCTTATGCAGATGGGTTAAGGGACCAAGGCAGCCATAAATGTAGCAAACTGACAAGGTACTCCGGAGGTAAGGTGGCATTAAGGAACAGATGGCAGCATGCTTGGATGTGAAGAAGGAAATGATGGCAGGATGTGTCATCTTGGCAGCACCCAAAGCAGAAAGATAGGATAGTTACTAATTAATGATTAATTAAAAATAGATTTACCTGGATCAATTTTAATGATGAGGCGATGTACATGGGAGAAATGTTGCGTCGTTTTAGAAACTACACACGTCGTGGCAATTGAGCAGCAGCTTAAGATGATGTCCACTTCCCACTTGTACGTGACCTGTAATCATTTCACTGAGTGATTCAAAAATCCACGCCCTTAGGTGATGTCAGTGCTGGCTCATGGACACTCCTGCAAAATGATTATTATTCTAATTTAATTACTCTTTGTGATGAAGTAGAGGATGAGTCATGATGACCTCATCATATGATTTGTCTACTTTACCACCTGGAGAGGTGGGTCCCTCCCTTATTATGGAGACTAATGGTGTTATTAACAGAGCGCCAAAGGTGCTCCTAATTGGAAAGCACTAGAGGTGCTCCCATTTGAGAAGTGTCGGAGATGCTCCTTATTGGAAAGTGCCAGAGGTGCTCCCATTTGAGAAGCGTCGGAGATGCATTGGGCTAATTTCTAGCAACTAATCATATCTAGAGCTTAATTATTTCAACTGTCCTGAAGAAGGGAACCACCATTTTACTAGTTTTCAACTCCCTTGGTTGAGAAAGACAGCCATTTGCTGGTTTTCCATCTTTCTCTATTTTTTTTTAGAAGGCAGCCATTGCTGGTTTTCAACCTTCTTTTTTATTTATTTTAGAGTTAGAATCCTTCAATCCAACACCGTGGCAGAGGAGGTATCCCTTGTATCAAAACATAGATTATTCAAAAACTCTTCTTTAGTAGATGGTCTTTTGTAGAACTTGATTCGATGACCATTTACTAGAAATGTGTCTGTGCTCCCATCAATTAGTTGCAATAATACAATTCCATTTTCAAACACGTCCTTTATTTGATAAGGACCCATCCAGTGAGTCTGCAATTTCCCTTTGAATTCTTTGAATTTAGAATCATAAAGGAGAACCCAATCTCCTTGTTGAAATGTCCTCCTCTTAATGTGTTGGTCATGTCATTGCTTCCTCTGGTATTGAACCAGTTCTGTTTGCTGAATGGCTTCTCTCTGAATCTCATCCAACTCGTTGAGCTGAAGAATTCTATTCTACTAAATTACAGACAATGGCAGACCAACATCCAATACAGTTTTAAGTGTCTGGAGTTTAAATTCTATAGATAATATAGACTTTCTCCCATAAACTAATTCATATGGTGAAAACTTTGTTGTGGACTTCCAAGTGGTATTGTAAGCCCAAACTGCTTCAAGTAATCTACTAGCCCAATCTTTTCTATTCATTGCCACTGTCCTTGTTAGAATATTCTCAATTTCTCTATTAGTTACTTCTACCTACCCATTTGCTTAAGGATGGTACGCTAAAGATTTTCTGTGCTTGACTTGGTATAAATCTGTGAATGCCTTGATTACCTATGAAGTAAATTGAGGTCCTCTGTCTAAAACTATTGATCTTGGGACTCCAAATCTAAAGAAAATTTTATTGTAGAGGAAATCAGCAACTTTTTCTTCTCTTGCAAACTGTAATGCTTGAACCTTAGCCCACTTAGTAACATAATCTATGCACACTAGAATATACTCGTTGCCTAATGATGGTAGTGAAATTTGTCCCACAAAGTATAGACCCCATTGGTCAAATGGTTCCATCATGACTTGAGGATGTAGCAGCATTTCCTAGGTAAAGGTTGGCTGCCCCATCCTTTGGCACTGGTCATAGTGCTGCACATACTTCTTTGTGTCTTTATGAAGAGAAGGCCAGTAGTAACCAGTGCCAAGGATCTTGTGGACTGTCCTGTGGAAAGAGTAGTGGCCACCAGATGGTTCATCATGACATGCTCTCAACACATCAAAAGTCTCATCAACCTTCAAGCACCTGCATAGAATGAAATCAAGACCACATTTAAATAGTAAACCATTCAACCATTTGTAGGATAAACTTTCTTTAACTAAACATTTTCTTTGTTTTGAAGTAAAATGGGATGGATACAAGCCTGTAGCTAAAAGATTAGCTATGTCAGCAAACCAAGGTGCAGTAGTGGATATGGCAAAAAGATGTTCATTTGGGAATTTGTCCTCCACTAGTTGGTCTCCTCCTCCTATATGCAATCTTGACAGAAAATTAGCAACCAAATTAAACTTCCCTGGATTATCAACTATGGTAATATCAAATTCCTGCAATAGCAATAACCACCTGATGATCCTTGCACCTACTACTAGTTTATTCATTAGGTACTTGATGGCTGCATGATCAGTGTGCACAAAATTTTTATATCCGGTGATATAATACCTGAATTTGTTTATAGCATAGATAACCGCTAAGAATTCTTTTTTAGTTGTTGTATAATTTCTTTCTGCAGGGGTAAGCTTTTTGCTAATGTAATAAATGGCATGCATACTTTCTCCTTCCTTCTTTTATCCTAAAACTACCCCAATGGATTCATTTGAAGCATCAGTTTGTATGTGAAATGGTAAAGTCCAATTAGGTCCCCTTAAAACTGGTGTGACAGTAAGCTTCTCCTTCAAAGTTTCAAATGTTGATTGGTAGTCTTCTGTCCACAGAAATTATATTTCTTTGTTAAGCAGGGTAAACAGGGGGGCAGCTATTCTACTAAAATTTTTTATGAACCTCCTATAGTAGCCTGCATGACCCAAAAATCTTCCGACGTCAATCTAATTTTTGGGTGAAGGCAACTATGTGATTACTTCTATCTTGTTCTGATCCACTCTGATCCATTTTTCTGAAATGTGGTATCCCAAAACAATTCCTTCCTCCAGCATCATAAAACATTTCTCATGGCTAAGGGATAGTTGATTTTTATCACAGTATTTTAGTACTTTTCCAAGGTTTGTGAGAGCTTCCTCAAAGTTATCTCCATACACAGTAAAGTCATCCATGTAGACCTCCATGCATTCATTAGCCAGTTCAGTAAAAACAGCTAGAACCAGTCTCTGAAATGTAGCTGGGGCAGTGCATAACGCAAAGGGAAGAACTTTGTAAGCAAAGGTTCCCCAAGAGCATGTGAAGGTGGTTTTGTCTTGGTCTTCAGGTGCTACCTAAATTTGATTATACCCACTGAATCCATCTAGAAAAGAAAAATACTTTCTCCCAGCAAGATTGTCCAAAACTTGGTCAATAAATGGTAAGGAAAAGTAGTCCTTTTTTGTGGGCTTGTTGAGTTCTCTATAATCAATACACACCCTCCATTTCCCATTCTTTTTAGGCACAATGACAAGGGGTGAGACCCATTGACTATTTGAGATTGGATATATGAACCCTGCTTGGAGTAATTTTTCTATTTCAGTTTTAACAATGTCCTTTAAAGTAGGATTCAATCTTCTTTGTGGTTGCCTGGCAGGTTTAATATCCTCAGTGTAGATATGATGGGTATAGATCTCAGGAGGTATACGTTTCATATCTTGGTATTCCTAGGCAAAAGATACTGAGTGGGAGACCAAAAGCTGGATAAGTTTTTCTGCCTGACTTGCTATTAACTGAGTATTTATATTAAGTGTTTTCCTTGGCAGAATCATGACCTGTTTTGTGATTCGATCCATACATGTGGTGGATCCATACATTGTTGTCATGGTATTGAGAGGACAAGAATGTGGGAGTAACATGTGGAAGGTGGCTAAGTCCCTGTAAAAGGTTTCCCCACAAGGAATAATGTTGGCAAGGGTATAATGAGAACAAATAAGAAGTTCTCTCTGAGGATCTTGGGCGAGTTCCATCACATCTTTATTGATTAGGATGTGAGTGAAGTCTTCCATTGTATCATAGTATACTTCTTCTTCTAATTCTCCCAGATGTTCCCTAATGGTTACCATAGCTAATGAGGCACTGTTGTCCATGTTCTCTGGTTCATCCACCCATACTCTTCCTGTGTAATGCACCGATGGTTTAGCTGGAGGATACAAAGATATTTTCTTTAGATCTGTCCCATTAGAAATGACCATATCTCCAGTTCAACAATCAATAGATGCTGCTGCAGTAGCCAGCCATGGTCTTCCTAAAATCAGCGGATAAGCATTTCTCTAGTTTCTAGGTTCTAGTATTAAGAAATCCACTGGGAATTCACATGAATCTATCACAACAGGTACATCAGTGATTACTCCTTTTGGAACAGCTACTGACTGATCAACAAGTTGAAGAGTTGTAGTTGTGGATATTTTTCTAGCACTTTTTCGTTAGTAATCTCCTCTGGGGGTTGATTGGATGGATTTTTAGGTTCCTCGTCATTGGTTATTTCAACTATAGTTGGAGAAGAAGGTCTTGGGAATGCTTTCCCAGAACGCAGTTGGAGATTATTTGAATATATAGCATTAATTCCAGCCAGATTTTCTTGCTCTGTCATGTAGACAGCTGCTCCCTATTTATTTCGTGGGTTTGGTATAGGCTAAGCTGGTAAAGGTGGTTGACTAACTGGTTCATTTTGTGTTTGACCCTATGTGTTGGAGGATCCAGTTAGTAAAGCCTGATGTTGAGGTTGGAAACGTCTAGATTGTCCTTGGTATTGTTGATGATATCCTTGTTGAGGACCCCATTGAGGTTGCATGTTTTGTGATCCAAACTGTGGTGGCCACTGTTGATTTCCCCAAGGCTGATTTTGCCAGTTTTGGTTTTGCCAATGTTGACTTGGCCAATCCTGTTGTCCCCGAGCAGGATTATTTTGAGGGCCATGCCAAGTTAGATTCCACTAATTATTTCCCCAATTAGAAGGACCCCTATAAGAAGATTGGTTTGGTTACTGATTATAAGGGAAATTTCTAGTTTGTTTTTGTCCCACATAGTTCAACTCCTCTTCTATCTCAGCATTCTTTTTACTCAATCTTTTCAAGGCTGGAAGTTGACTACACTGACTGGTAGGATGTTCCCTATCATAGATCTGACAAATGTTTGATTTGTCCAAGGGGCATTCTCTCAACAAGTGTTTGTTTCTACACCTAGGACAATAGATGGAGAGTGGTTCTGTTGCTCTGTTTTGATTAGTTGTTCTAGTTTTTTCTTGAATCCCATCCAATGTGGTATTTAGTTGGACCAGGATGTCTATTTTTAGATTTGCAATTTCCTCCATCAACTGTCCTATTTCATTTTTCCCTTTAAAAGTTTTGGATGACCTTACTCCATCTTGGGTTCTGGAATAGTTCCTGCAGAGTTCCTCTATATCAGGTATTTCCATTTTGTTGATGTTCCCTTTTCCCATTAGGTCCAGTGCCTGTTTTGATTCTTTATCCAATCCTTTTATAAACAGGGTTCTGGCCAAGGAGTGATCCACTGGATTGCCATACCTTCTTAAGGAAAAATTAAACCTATCCACATAGTCTTCTAAGGATTCTTCCTTCCCCTGCCTAATTTTAAACAATTCTTCATTTTTATTACTGGATCTCCAATAATCTTGGTATTTTTCCAAAAACTCTATTTCCATTTTATCCCAAGAATGGATAGAACCCTGGGGTAAACCCATAAACCATCTCATCGCAGAATCTTTTAGGGTTGAAGGAAACAGTTTGAGTTTCTGGTTATCTAATCCATAATCATAAGTTTGGCAGACTACTTTGAATTCAAACAAGAACTGATCTGGATCCTCGGAAGAAAGTCCTTTGAAATTTGGCAGATGTGCTGGTGAGATATTTTTCATAGGAGCATTGTCTCCAGTAGCCAAAACAATAGGATAAGAGAAGGTTCTTGGAGCCTGATTTTCCTCTTCCCTAGGATTATCATTTTCCATGTTTAGTATTGGTTCTTCTTCCTGAGGCTCTAGAAAATTAGGTTCTACCAAAGGATCTGCCTCAACTTTTTGTTGTAATTCCTGGATGTAATTGGCAAGTGGAATGTCTGGAGGATCTAAGGGATTGCTGTTTTGAAGTGCAAGTTCCAAATTAAGATCTAGGTTTCCTTCTTCAAAAAGATTTTGTACCACCTCACTGCTTTCCCCTATGGTGTGTTGTTGCGGTGTCTGCTTAATATATCTTCCTTTTAGATCTCTAGCTCTAACCCTACAGATCTATTCTAAAAACTATTTTAACTCAGTGTCCCTAATTAACACAAACTTTTCCCTGGCAACGGCACCAAAAATGACAAGGTGTCGTTGTACCTCATCATTTAATCTATTTTCAGATGTCAAAGAACCAGGGCTGTGTCCACGGCTATCTGCAACTAGGGATTCTATAGTTACCAATTTATAGCTAATCCTAATTTTTAAAAGAAAGATTAATCTATCTGCTTGTTGAATAAATGTAATGACTGCTAAAAACAGAATAAAATAGGAAATTTACTTAAAGCAAAGAATCAATAACATGCATCTATCTATTAAAAGAGGAAACACCTTTATAAGAGAAAACTAAAACAATAAAACAGTGATACCAGCCTCCTGCCTGAGTGGTGAGAGTGGGCGCTTGCTCCACACCCTTGAGGCTGAAGGCTATAGCAGGAAATCAGCACAAAAGATGATCAAAACTAAATTCAGTCCAATTCATTTATTTCTGCATTCACGAAAATATGGCTATAACAGAACTGAGATCTCCGAGAGTCAGAATAATTTTATCATTGTTGTCCTCCTTTTCTACTATTTCTGAGAGTATATATAAAGATGAGTGATGATATATCACTGAACTTAAATCTACCAGTCTTTCTATGAGATGACACCATCTCTTTATTGTACTTAACTATCTAACTTATGAAAAATCACCATGCGAGAAAGGTAGACTTGAGTGGAACAGAAGTCCACTCAGAGGTCTAAGCTTAAGTCTTAATACACTTGGGCATCAAAGCCCTGAAAATAAGGATATTGGATTAGTTCAATTCTTAACTCATGCAAAATCTTTGAAAAGATAAAACTTCAGTAGTTTAACTAATAGTTGACCCTTCACCACTCAGGTGATGATTTGAGTGAAGTGAGGGGTATTAAGATCGTTGCTGAAAGTGTCTGGTCAATAGCTCTGCTTGGAAACATACCCTGTTCTTAGGAGGCACCAGAGATAGTTGTTCCTATCTGCAGCTCCAGAGATACTCCAGGCTCTTACAGAGCTCTGGAGAGGCATTCCCCATATCTTCAAAACTTTAGGTGTCATAGTTCTTTGGTATTGTCTCCGGAGATCATTGAAGACGATCTCCAGAGATGCACAAAATCATTGTTCCTGGCATCTACACCTATTGATTCAAAAAGAGAGAGAAGTTCAGCATTTTTTTCATCAATCCCAAGCACATTAGTCACTTAATCAGAAATTCTAATCTTAAGTAATCTATCCCAATTAATCACAAAATAAAATGATCTTGCTAACTTATTTGGGTGCAAACACTAGGAAGATGAACTAAGAGAGAGGAAAAAGAGAGGCAAAAAAAATGTTTATCATGAGTGCAATTTGGCACTAATCACATCTCTCACAATGAATCCTCTAGAACCATCTATGAGTAGTTCAAGATCCATGTCTATGCAAGAAAGCATAAAACACCTGAGAGAAACAATGGGCAATACCTCTCAAGTAATAAACTATCAAGTAGACCAAGAGTGGGGAATGAGAATGTTCTTCCAAGATATACAAGCCATCATGACTCCTGCAAGAGCAATCTCCTCATAGGTCTCTATTGAACTCACATCCAACCAAGGTGTAGGCTCCTTGGACTTTCTGCTAAAATCTTCATCAAGAGTAACCATCAACAAAACTTCTCTTATCTTAAGAGAATTACAACCTCACCTTATTCTCCATGTACCCATGAGCATCTGCAAATAATCATTTCATGCTAAACTCCAAACCCATCACTGCACCAACATGAAGTAATCAAGCAAAAGATCAATGCACCCAACACACAGAGAATCGCCAAACCATTGTCAAAGCTCCAATCATCTGAATCAGGAACTTATCATGACATCATGATCTTACCATCCCCCTTAGGAGATTCCATGCTCCAAGTGAACATAACTATGGTCTCAAGAGCAATGTATCATGCCAAAACTCAAATACATAAATCAAGAAAATACCATGACATGAAACAAACCAAGCTCTAAACCAACATCACCTATCAAGTACCACCAACACCTCAGGCAAGGATTTCCTGAATCCTCCATGGCTCCAAGATGTTACACATTCTCAAATAGTGCCCCTGCAAATGCAAAAGAACCCTTCTGTAGCAACAGGATCTAAGAGCTCCTCCTAGTAACATCTCCAACACTAAAGAAGATCATTCACTACTAAGTGATGAACACACAGTCAATGCCAAATCTCCCACTAAACTGTGACAACCGAGCTTTCCAAGCATCATGACCAGATTTCTCCTAATCTAAAAATCCTCCAGGTCCACACATTAACATGTCCATGTGACAATAAAACCAAGTGGAACCAAGATCTCCAAAATAAGGAAAAATACTATCACTTTCAATAGCTTACACAAACTTGTGAATACAAGCTATTCACGACAGCATGATACACATGCTACAAGTACCCTTAACTAACTATTCAGGTACTCTACAACATCCATCCTCTCATTCTGAAGTAGTCTCACTAATGCACAAGTGACCACAGACAAGGCCAGCTAACAAATCTACATAAACACTGAAATAATCTTGTGGATAAAGACAGTCCACATCTAAGTCATCTCATTGTAGCTTAATAGGTGATCATCCCACAAAATTACATAACTCGTAGATGCAACCAATGTACCATGCAAACTCACTATCACACTAGAAACTGCAAAACTAAGATCTCAAGGAATAAAAAATATCATGTAGACAACATGACTCAAGCACTAGATTACTTACAAATCTGATTCACCAAACATGTCCAAACCTGAGCACCATAGTATAGAAAACTAGAAGCATTACTATAGAAATGTTGAGTGACATATCACATACCAGTAATCCCATGCAGAGAAAGCATTTCACCTCCTCACACCATGCATGAAGCATGCTTTGCAAAATTACAACTATTTCATCCAGTAACAACCCAAAAGCCAGGGTCTAGAAAAATAGATTGACTGCAGCTTCAGAGAACCACAAGTTTTTCTTGACTATGTAAAACCTACAAAACCACTGTGTTTGATAACACCTATTGGCGTTCGTATCCACTTCACATCTGGAAGACCAAGAATATAAATCAAGAAACACCATAATGGTTAAACCAAAAAATGGATTAACATAGATGAGCATCATAGATTTTAAAGAAAAACTATAAAACCCCTCAAATCTAATAAACATGAATTTGAGTCATGCAAGTACAAAATATCCATTTAAGGAAATAGCAGTTTAAGGACTTCAGGCCCACTTGTAGACCAATTCCTCAACCACCAACATGCACATGCATCCTAGAGAATCAGGCTATTAGAGAAGCTCCCAGATCTTCCAATGATCAACTACATAGCCTTTATGCAACTGAGGCAACAGAAACAATGCTTTCCAATACTAGGAACAAATATCCAGCATAAGCACACTTCTCCATGGCTGAGCAGTAACACAATCTTCTTCATATCACAAGGAAGCCTCTCACACAGACACCCAATATGAAAGTTATTGCAGACACACAACTACAATAAGAATTCCACCCCATGCAATAGGATTATACACTGTCAACTAAGAGCCTCAAGCCACATCATAACCAGCTCCAGTCTCTTCATCTTCACCATCCTTCAAGCACTGCTGAAACAAGATCAACTGCCAGACTTCACTCAAAACAAGGATCAAACATCAGACGATTCCTTCAGATTTCTTCAAGCCTATCACACTAAGAAATCATCACAAAAGGAATACCCAGACCTTATACACCAGGAACTCTTACATGCAAACACATGCAACACACAAATGTACATATGTGAGCAACAAAGAAGATCTTAGAAGAAGGCTCTGATACAACTTGTAAGGAAATGAGAGCATCTCAAAATGTATTTCTAAGAATAGTGGTGCCTTTGATAGATTTAAATTTCATTAGATTGCCTCGAAAACACTCACAACTATGCCACAAAGCAGAAATAGACATAGAACATTTCCAACATTGACCCTTAGAGGAAATACAAGCAACAAGATCTAATTTCAACAATAGAATTATTAAACATGAAAGACAGAACAAAAACACATATTTATGTGGGGAAAACCCTTACAGGTAAAAAAACCCCACACTCCAAAAGCCCAGATCACCATTGTATTATTCAGCAACAAAAAATATAGTTACAATACAAATCTGGCACTAAGCCTTTCATGGAGATTAGCATCCTATTCCATCTGGAGACAATTCGACAGTCTGTCCTCTCATATCTTTTTGTCTTGCTCAGTTCCAGGTATCACACTCATCCAGCATTCAGAACTACATGTCTATGCATGAGTGGTGAGACTACCAACTGAAGAGAATAGACCAAACTCTCTCACTCTACCTCTCTTCGCACAGAACGAATTTTTCCAAAAAAAATTGATTTATTTAGAATGATCTTTGTTGTCTACTTTATGTGCAAACAAACTGCCCATAACTATTCAACTTCATCTGTTCAGTTCAACCGTCAAAACTGTCATTTCTAACTGTTCGCATTTGTGAGAACTCATTAGTCCCACATGCATCAGTTGTCAATTGATTTTCCAGTTTATATACATGACCACATGTATGATAACCATCGGTAGTTTTGCCGACAAGACCAATCAGTCTACTGTTCACTGAACATTGGGAAGACCTTGGCCGATGTCTCATCAGAGTGACTTGTCTCGCCGATGTCAAACCTTCATCGGTGTAACATGAATTACCGGAGAGACATCTTCCAGCCATGCCGATCTCACTTGTAACACAGCACATCAGAGAGAGAATTCCAATACCATGTCGATAGTGAAAGTTAGCTCGATAGAGTATACCACTAGTCCTTCATTGGTAAGACCCCGCACATCGGAAGTAGTCTCCTAAGCTGCTCCAATAATGATAAGTCCCACCGATCCGATAGAACATTGAACCCTTGAACCAAACCTACAGAGTTCAAGCCCGCCAATAGACGTTGCTACCATCAGTGTAACACAAGTGATCAGAGTAAGAACTTTAGCCAAGCCCGATAGCGATAGTCAAGCAGATGGTCAAAACACCATCGATGAAACATACTCCATCACTATAACACAAGCAAGTTACGCCGATAGAGCCTCTCAGGCTGATAACAAAGGGCAATCAACCAAGAACAAGAGATCGTTGAGACAAAGGTCAACTCTTGTCGATGCCTGTAAATCTGAGACACATGTACTCAACACTACCAACCACAGTACACATACTATTACTATAGAAGGATGGGTTATAATAGTGTTTAATGCCATACTATACACATAGTCTACTTATTCTGCCATCTCACAATATAGAAGGATTCTTATGACCGTTATAATAGTGTTTAATGTCATTCAACAACAAAATATTAATAGAGTTGAAATTTGAGTCTTTCTTTAATATAAAGTTGATTTGAGCCTTGTATTAGTATTTGAATAGTTGAAATTTTATCACAAGAATTTAATGTATTGAAAATCCAATAAAATTTAAACGATACTTTTATTTATACACTGATTCACAACATGAACTGATAAAAAAATAGATAAATGATATTTTCCAAATTATTGGGTAAGAAAATTAATTATAGACTATAGCATTGTTGACCATATTTTTTAATTCTATATGATGATTGATTAAATAAATTAAAAAAATCAATGAATGCATAAGTATTCTGCCTAAGATCATTGAAGACGATCTCCAGAGATGCACAAAATCGTTGTTCCTGGCATCTACACCTGTTGATTCAAAAAGAGAGAGAAGTTCTACATTTTTTTCGTCAATCCCACGCACATTAGTCACTTAATCAGAAATTCTAATCTTAAGTAATCTATCCCAATTAATCACAAAATAGAACGATCTTGCTAACTTATTTGGGTGTAGACACTAGGAAGATGAACTAAGAGAGAGGAAAAAGAGAGGCAAAAAAAATGTATTTCATGAGTGCAATTTGGCACTCATCACATTTCTCACAATGAATCCTCCAGAACCATCTATGAGTAGTTCAAGATCCATGTCTATGAAAGAAAGCATAAAACACCTGAGAGAAACAATGGGCAATACCTCTCAAGTAATAAACTATCGAGTAGACCAAGAGTGGGGAATGAGAATGTTCTTCCAAGATATACAAGCCATTATGACTCCTGCAAGAGCAATCTCCTCATAGGTCTCTATTGAACTCACGTCCAACCAAGGTGTAGGCTCCTCGGACTTTCTGCTAAAATCTTCATCAAGAGTAACCATCAACAACACTTCTCTTATCTTAAGAGAATTACAACCTCACCTTATTCTCCATGTACCCATGAGCATCTGCAAATAATCATTTCATGCTAAACTCCAAACGCATCACTGCACCAACATGAAGTAATCAAGCAAAGATCAATGCACCCAACACACAGAGAATCGCCAGACCATTGTCAAAGCTCCTATCATCTGAATCAGGAACTTATCATGACATCATGATCTTACTATCCCCCTTAGGAGATTCCATGCTCCAAGTGAACATAATTATGGTCTCGAGAGCAATGTATCATGCCAAAACTCAAATACATAAATCAAGAAAATACCATGACATGAAACAAACCAAGATCTAAACCAACATCACCTGTCAAGCACCACCAACACCTCAGGAAAGGATTTCATGAATCCTCCATGGCTCCAAGATCTTACACATTCTCAAATAGTGCCCCTACAAATGCAAAAGAACCCTTCTGTAGCAACAGGATCTAAGAGCTCCTCCTAGTAACATCTGCAACACTAAAGAAGATCATTCACCACTAAGTGATGAACACACAGTCAATGCCAAATCTCCCACTGAACTGTGACAACCGAGCTTTCCAAGCATCATGACGAGATTTCTCCTAATCTAAAAATCCTCCAGGTCCACACATTAACATGTCCATGTGATAATAAAACCAAGTGGCACCAAGATCTCCAAAATAAGGAAAAACACTATCACTTTCAATAGCTTACACAAACTTGTGAATACAAGCTATTCACGACATCATGATACACATGCTACAAGTACACTTAACTAACTATTCAGGTACTCTACAACATCCATCCTCTCATTCTGAAGAAGTCTCACTAATGCACAAGTGACCACAGACAAGGCTAGCTAACAAATCTACATAAACACTGAAATAATCTTGTCGATAAAGACAGTCCACATCTAAGTCATCTCATTGTAGCTTAATAGGTGATCATCCCACAAAACTATATAACACGTAGATGCAACCAATGTACCATGCAAACTCACTATCACACTAGAAACTACAAAACTAAGATCTCAAGAATAAAAAATATCATGTAGACAACATGACTCAAGCACTAGATTACTTACAAATCTGATTCGCCAAACATGTCCAAACCTAAGCACCATAGTATAGAAAACCAGAAGCATTACTATAGAAATGCTGAGTGACATATCACATACCAGTAATCCCATGCAGAGAAAGCATTTCACCTCCTCACACCATGCATGAAGCATGCTTTGCAAAATTACAACTATTTCATCCAGTAACAACCCAAAAGCCAGGGTCTAGAAAAATAGATTGACTACAGCTTCAGAGAACCACAAGTTTTTCTTGACTGTGTAAAACCTGCAAAACCACTGTGTTTAATAACACCTATTGGCATTCATATCCACTTCACATCTGGAAGACCAAGAATATAAATCAAGAAACACCATAAGGGTTAAACCAAAAAATGGATTAACATAGATGAGCATCATAGATTTTAAGGAAAAACTATAAAACTCCTCAAATCCAATAAACATGAATTTGAGTCATGCAAGTACAAAATATCCATTTAAGGAAATAGCAGTTCAAGGACTTCAGGCCCACTTAGAGAATCAGGCTATTAGAGAAGCTCCCAGATCTTCCAATGATCAACTCCATAGCCTTTATGCAATTGGGGCAATAGAAACAATGCTTTCCAATACTAGGAACAAATATCCAGCATAAGTACACTTCTCCATGGCTGAGCAGCAACACAATCTTCTTCATATCACAAGGAAGCCTCTCACACAGACACCCAATATGAAAGTTATTGCAGAGACACAACTACAATAAGAATTCCACCCCATGCAATAGGATTATATACTGTCAACTAAGAGCCTCAAGCTACATCATAATTAGCTCCAGTCTCTTCATCTTCACCATCCTTCAAGCACTGCTGAAACAGGAAAACAAGATCAACTGCCAGACTTCACTCAAAACAAGGATCAAATATCAGACGATTCCTTCAGATTTCCTCAAGCCTGTCACCCTAAGAAATCATCACAACAGGAATACCCAGACCTTATACACCAGGAACTCTTACATGCAAACACATGCAACACACAAATGTACATATGTGAGCAACAAAGCAGATCTTAGAAGAAGGCTCTGATACAACTTGTAAGGAAATGAAGGCATCTCAGAACGTATTTCTAAGAACAGTGGTGTCTTTGATAGATTTAAATTTCATTAGATTGCCTCAAAAACACTCACAACTATGCCACAAAGCGGAAACAAACATAGAACATTTCCAACATTGACCCTTAGAGGAAATACAAGCAACAAGATCTAATTTCAACAACAGAATTATAAACATGAAAGATAGAACAAAAACACAGATTTATGTTGGGAAAACCCTTACGGGTAAAAAACCCCACTCCAAAAGCCCAAATCGCCATTGTATTATTCAGCGACAAAAAATATAGTTACGATACAAATCTAGCACTAAGCCTTTCATGGAGATTAGCATCTTGTTCCATTTGGAGACAATTCAACAGTCTCTCCTCTCATATCTTTTTATCTTGCTCAATTCCAGGTATCACACTCATCCAGCATTTAGAACTACATGTCCATGCATGAGTGGTGAGACTACCAACTGAATAGAATAGACCGAACTCTCTCACTCTACCTCTCTTCGCATAGAACGAACTTTGCCAAAAAAATTTGATTTATTTAGAATGATCTTTGTTGTCTACTTTATGTGCAAACAAACTACCCATAACTGTTCAACTTCATCTGTTTAGTTCAACCGTCAAAACTGTCATTTCTAACTGTTCGCATTTGTGAGAACTCATTAGTCCCACATGCATCAGTTGTTGGTTGATCTTCCAGTTTATATACATGACCACATGTATGATAACCGTTGGTACTTTTGCCGACAAGACCAATAAGTCTACCATTCACTGAACATCGGGAAGACCTTGGCCGATGTCTCATCAGAGTGACTTGTCTCGCCAATGTCAAACCTTCGTCGGTGTAACATGAATTACTGGAGAGACATCTTCCAGCCACGCTGATGTCACTTGTCACACCGATACTAGACCTCCATCGGAGTAACACAGCACATCGGAGAGAGAATTCCAATACCATGTCGATAGTGAAAGTCAACCCGATAGAGTATACCACTAGTCCTTCATCGATAAGACCCTGCACATCGGAAGTAGTCTCCTAAGCTGCTCCAATAATGATAAGTCCCACCGATCCGATAGAACATTGAACCCTTGAACCAAACCTGCAGAGTTCAAGCCTGCCAATAGACGTTGCTACCATCGGTGTAACACAAGTGACCGGAGTAAGAACTTCATCCAAGCCTGATAGTGATAGTCAAGCCGATGGTCAAAACACCATCGGTGAAACATACTCCATCGCTGGAACACAAGCAAGTTACGCCGATAGAGCCTGTCTGGCCGATAACAAAGGGCAATCAACCAAGAACAAGAGATCGTTGAGACAAAGGTCAACTCTTGTCGATGCTTATAAATCTGAGACACATGTACTCAACACTACCAACCACAATACACATACTATTACTATAGAAGGACGGGTTATAATAGTGTTTAATGCCATACTATACACATAGTCTACTTATTCTGCCATCTCACAATATAGAAGGATTCTTATGACCGTTATAATAGTGTTTAATGTCATTCAACAACAAAATATTAATAGAGTTGAAATTTGAGTCTTTCTTTAATATAAGGTTGATTTGAGCCTTGTATTAATATTTGAATAGTTGAAATTTTATCACAAGAATTTAATGCATTGAAAATCCAATAAAATTTAAATGATACTTTTATTTATACACTAATTCACAACATGAACTGATAAAAAAAATAGATAAATGATATTTTCCAAATTATTGGGTAAGAAAATTAATTATAGACTATAGCATTGTTGACCATATTTTTTAATTCTATATGATGATTGATTAAATAAATTAAAATTATGCATTCTGCCTACAACCTTAAAAAAAATTGAACATTTATTTTGGAAGTTAAAATTGTTCTTTCACAAGCAATGATTTTGGAAGGTGAAGTTGTTCTTGAGTGAGATACTTGTGGCAAGAACTAACATTCATTATGGGTAATGAATATGTTCCATCTGCTTCCTATACGAAGTAGTTTCTCTAATAGATCATAGCTTTAATGAAGGTACCTACCTAAATAAAGGTGACGCCCAGTGCAAAGAGGAGAGTCACCAGCTGCAGCAGAAATAAATAACGCTGCAGGGAACTAAACCATCACAAGTTCCTCTTTGCTTCTTTCCTTCACTCCGTTAGTTAGGTATTCGCATCAGTTTTCTAATGAAGATCAATTTCATGACTCCATCATCAAGGCTGGAATCTCTGGAGGGCAAGCATGTCCTGATAACAGGTGGATCAAGTGGAATTGGGCTTGCCATTGCCAAAGAGGCTCTCTCTCAAGGAGCATTCATTACACTTGTAGCCAGAAGCTCCTCTAAATTGAAGGAAGCAGCCGAAAATCTTGCCAAAGATGGTGGTACCAAACATAAAATATCAACCAAGGTATGACTTATTCCTTCATTTTAAGCTTATCTAAAGACTTAGAAATTTTGACATGTTTAATCTGATTTTTATTTTTTAACAGGTTGCAGATGTGGGAGTGTACGAAACATTGGCAAAGGCAATAAAGGAATCTTTTGAATGGAGGGCAGTTGATGTGCTGGTGTGCAATGCAGGTACGGCAAAAATTGGACTTCTGGATGAGGCCAGGATTGAAGATCTGCATGACATCATTCAGACTAACTTGACAGGGGTTGTCAATACTCTCCATGTTGGGATTCCATTGATGAAGCAGAGGACTGCCCAAACACCCATGTCCATTGTTCTCATGAGTTCCCTGTCAGGACTGGTATGTTATTCGTAAACCTTTTTGTAGGCTTATTACTCATAAGTTTTTAAGTCTTCATCATGGACTTATATGCACGCTTCATTCCATAAATTGTGATTGTCAGTTGAAAGTCCTAGTTAAGGCCAAAGCATTATGAAGCCAGCCTATAGATTATGGCTATTTAATAGTATTTATAAGCCAGCCAGGAAAGCGTGTGTTTTGAGGATGTTTAACCTTTTAATCATTGTATTTTTAATCTTTCTTCCTTTATTATCAGGATCCAAACAAGTTATCAACTTTTCACCCATGATTAGTTTTTCGATCGTTTGTTTAAGAATTTTTTTTTTTTTTTTGGGGGGGTTTGTGTGTTATTCTTCTGGCAGCACATGGTCTATGGTAGCTCAGTGTATGCTGCAACCAAACATGCTCTAAAAGGACTCGGAGAAACTCTCAAGCTTGAATTGATGCCTTATAACATCCGAATTAGCGTAGTCTTTCCAGGGTTTGTGGAAACCCCCATGCTTGATTACTGTAAGTAGCTCCAATTTCGTCTCCCATGCTTGATTTTATAATATGATTTAAAAGGTTGATGTTAAAAAAACCTCAGAGAGTTATATTTAGAAGCAAACATTACATTCAATTCATAATTAGTAAAAAAGATTTTTCTGATAAAACTTTTAATACATTTTTCAAATGCAATTTTTGTTTTGGACCATATTATTTATCCATCATCAAGATAAGGATGTTTTTTAGATTGCAGGATAAGAGCTCCTTGACCTGCACGTAATCCTTATTCAAATAATATAGCACACTAGTTTAACATCTATGAAATTCCCAACTGAATCTTTAAAAGCCTTTTGTACTCATGTATGTGCATATGTTTCTTTGAGGTTTTAGAAAAATATCTTGGGTATGCTAGCAATCAAACAAATCATTAATGTAGAAAGTAGTGTTCAAGCTAGCTTTCTTTCTTTCTTTCCTCAAGTGAGCCTGATATAATTTTGTTCTTACATTCTCAAATTATATAGGCGGCATGGAAGATGACAGAGATATCTTGCAGATGATTAAGGCCACAACTCTCTATAACCGAAGTCAAGCAGAGACGCCTGAGCAAGTTGCAAAATTTACATTAGAAGCAACAAAGAATGGAACCTTTCTTGTCACGAGCCAATTCATTGGTCTTGCATTATCCACATACTCTCGTGGACCTATGCCTACAGACTCATTTGGAAGGGCTTTGGCTGAATTGATATTATATATTCCCATTAGACTCTTTAGCTTCTTGGCATTTTGTTATGTCTATTATGTTATAGAACATAGAAAGAATAAGAAATGTTAGAATCTTCTCATGAGAAGAAAGACCAAATTTATAATCTATAGTTTATTATTGTAAAATAAAGTATTGTTATATTTTTAAATTATTAATAATTTTAATGATGAAAATTGTATATTTTATATTTTTTCCTCTTCAATTTAGATTTATTTTGATTGGTCTACCTTTAATGCAATGACTAGTGTAGGAGAAGTGGTGTATTTTAATGTGGAAGTTGGAAAATAATATGATCCTTACTTGATTTGATCTGCATACATACCTAGGGATCAATCCAATTCTTTGATTATCTTAGGTCATTTCCACAATTGTGAAAATAATCTAGGTCAAATCTATAGGTGTAGAAGTGGCCCTTGAACTTCCAAAATTAAAATTATAAATTTGAGCGCTTACCATACCCTCCAGCTAGCCATTATAAGCTAAGTAAAGCACAACAATCATTGACTTGTGTGCTAAGGTGTTGTATTTAAGAACATACCTTATCTCATTTCATCATCTAAACAATCAATGAATCATCAAGGAGAACATCTAGCTATGAGCATTCAAGATACATCCATAGCATAATTAGAGCATCATCATTGCATCATCTGCTTAAACATCATCTTAGGTATCAATTGGATGGTTTCTTGTTGTCTTCTATCCTTGTTCCAAAATTGTTAAATTGAATTCTAGGAGTTTTACCAAGGGAGAAGATCCTTGCATAGCAAATTCCCTAAAGGTGTTTGTAAACAATAGGTCATAGACATTGAGTTAAGGAAATCAAAGAAGTAAAATTTAATGCAATTCAAATATGTGGGTTTAGTTTAAAGCCATGCACCAAGTTTAAATCTACACTCTTAAAGATTAGTTTTGTAGTTGTGGAAGTGAACCATAGCTTCAAATAAAGAGTTTGTAGATTTAGAAGTGTTTGTCTAGTATTACAAGAGGCTTTGATAAAATAACAAATCAATTCTTAACACTTGGCACAATAGTATCTCCATCATATTTTGAAGTATGTTTATTGATTTTCTTTATTTTTCAAGCATTTATTTTAGTACATTTATCAGTTTCAACTCCTTAAACTAGGGTTAATTCCTTAGTAGTGTTAAACCATTTCTTTTCTTTAGTTTATTTCTATCCAAGATTTTTATTTTCTTATATATTTATTGATGAAACTAACTTACCTTACATCCCCTATGGTTTTGTCCTTGGGGTTTTTTATCTAAAATTTCTAATTGCCTATATTTCATTTTAGATTTGATTGGGGTTTACATACCCCATCTATTATGTTATTCACCATATATTGAGTAAGATTTGATCTTTTATCATGTTATCTCTCTTTGATTATTACCCTACTTATCCCTAGGTCTTTCCTTAAGAGTTTCAGTAATGATTTCTAATTTTGTTTTCAAATTTGAAGCTTTCTATTTTTCTGAGTTCTATATTAAAACCATAATATTGATTTGTTCTAAGTTCTATCATTTAGGGTTTGTGTGCTGAGTGTATGCAAAATTCTTGTTGTCATCCTAATCTCCCTTTGAGAAGAAGTCTTCATCTCAACCCTCATTTGACTTCTCATTCAACTAACTATAAAATCCGCAATAGCTCTATGGATAATAATTATCATGTTGAAGATATTTTGATCATGAGGCACCTACAAATAAGAATGATCTTTCTATTAAATTGCACAAGTACATTTTTAAGAGTTTGCAATTGCAAACTTCTCCTAGACAATTGGTTGATTCACTTTATAATTTATCTCTTGGTGCACCCTTTGGTACAGTGATTCTTCATGGCATAGGTACTAGAATTTCCTCTTCAAGTTCTTTGAGTGGTGCATCTTCCTAACAACCCATCCACCCAACCTTCATCATTCCCATTTTGATGTGGATCCTCTCATTGTGCATTCTTCTCATGTTACCTCTTCTAGTGTGACCCCCACCCCTCATGTTTCTTACTTTGGTGTCATAACAACCTCTTCTTCCACTAGTGTCCCATGTTCCACTCATCCTACTAGTTCCATTCCATCCTCTTTTCTTACTAGTCTCATACCTACATACCATGCTATGAGTACTACCCTTTCATCTCACCCTACTAGTGTTGCATCTTCCTCTTTTCCCTATATAGTTTTGTCACCACTCCTCGTGTTGTATCTTTATCTCTAATCCATTGTTTCCTATGTTCTCTCCACTGCCATTCCTACTACCACCCTTGATGCATTATTATAAAAACTTGATAGAGCAAAGAGAAAAGTAGATGTCATGTCTCACAATCCAACACAACACAAGGTGAATGCAAGATCATCATGAGCCAAAAAAAACTCTTAATCAGCAGTGAACATGCTTAAAAATAGATAAGTAACTTTACATAATAAATCAAAGGACCTATCTACAAAATCTAAAAAAAGTAGTTACAAAATTTATAGGAAATTGAATCTTTTTTATGAACTACCTTCTCTTGAATAATTTTAATTTTATTTTATGAAAATTAGATATTTCAAAGAGGCACTACTAAAATTATAAAAAAAAAAGGAAATTGGTGTCATTTCAGCAAACCTAATTTGAAGCAAAGATAATTATATTTCATAAAACCTTATATACAAGTAATGAACATGTGAGAGAATGTGACAAATATTTTTGTAATTTTTTTGTAAATAAGTAATATTTATTAATCTTTAATGCCACTTTACAAAAGCATTAAAAATAATTTTATAGCCAACCTAATTTGGTCAAAAAAATGAAAAATTAAAAACTTGTTTTCAACCTATAGCCAATAAATCCTAGAGTGTGGCACATCCTTCAAATTTGAAAAATGATATATAATTTGAAAATTATGATTTTTTCCAAAAACAAAATTATGTAAGTATCACACACACACACACACACACACACATGGAATTCATACATAGTGTATGTAAAATTAAATAATAATTAATTATTAAAATTGTAATGAGGAATGAATTATACTTTTAGAATTGTGAGAGCTTATGCTACAAACCCTTCTTTTCTTATTAAATTTGGTTTTTAAAAAATTTGTTAGTTCTTTGATGGTGAAGTCATGGAAAATTTTAGGATAACACTAAGTGCATCATTTTGCATGATTTTGGCATTTTTTAGGGCTCACATTTTACTAAAGATAAGGTAATACCCTTTGAGTTAGAAATGTTAGAAATTTTCCCATCTTATTCTAAATCTAAATCCAATTGTTAACACTTTTCCATCCAATTCTAGTTTTTTTTTGTCATTTCCCTTGTTTGGCCTATCATGATCTTTCTCTCACCCCACACTCCTCTTACTTTTGAGAGTTAATTATTCATTACTAGTTTTTTTTGTGGAACCTCATTTTGAGATGTATAATGACAAGGGTGACTCTCATACACATTTGTAATATTTTTAAGATGCATGTTTGGCTTTAGTGTATGAAGATAAGTTATTGGCTAAGTTATTTACATGTACACTAAGGGAATATGCTATCCAATGGTTTTATTCTTTACTTCATGGATCCATTCATTATTTTTAAAGATGGACGAAACTCACAAAATAAAGTTTAATCACCTTAACCTAATAAACTTCACACACCAAGAGGCAAGAAAAACAAAGACAACAAACTAGGGAAATACTAGAATGAATATAAATACTAAAATCCAATATCAAACTACTTATTTTGAAACTAAAGTTTGGAAACTTAAGATTTTTCTAAAAGCACAAGCTTTTGAAAAATTGAAAAGTATTTGAACTTATGAATTGTTAAACTCCACTTTCATTTCAATTTAGTAAAATATCATTCTAACGAGTGATCATTTTGGTGAACTATCTGATCAGCGAACCACTCGATTGGTGAACTGTCCAATCACCAAACTTTGCTATTGGCAAACTTTTCCATCGATGAACTTTGCCATCAGTGAACTCTGTGAACTATTTTTCCTTCCAAGTCTTTATCGATGATCTTATATATCGACAAAGCAAGGAATTGGTGAACTCTACACACCAAGAGGCAAGAAAAACAAAGACAAAAAACTAAGGGAATATGCTAAGGGAATATGCTATCCAATGGTTTTATTCTTTACTTCATGGATCCATTCATTATTTTTAAAGATGGACCAAACTCACAAAATAAAGTTTAATCACCTTAACCTAATGAACTCTACACACCAAGAGGCAAGAAAAACAAAGACAAAAAACTAGGGAAATACTAAAAGGAATAGAAATACTGAAATCCAATATCAAGCTACTTATTTTGAAACCAAATTTTTGAAACTTAAGATTTCTCTAAAAATGCAAGCTTTTGGAAAATCAGAAAATATATGAACCTATGAACTATTCAACTTCACTTTTATTTCATTTCAGCGAAATATCATTTTGACAAACCATCATTTTGGTGAACTATCTGATTGGCGAACCATTCGATTGGTGAACTATCCAATCGGCGAACTTTGCCATCGGTGAAGTTTGCTATCAATGAACTTTTCTATCGGTGAAGTTTTCTATCGGTGAACTTTGCCATCAATGAACTTTGTGAACTATTTTTCCTTCCAAGTCTTTATTGGTGATCTTATCTATCGGTGAACCAAGGAATTGGTGAACTAAGCTATCAACAAATGAAAGGGTTTGTAAACTTGTGTTTCAGCTGACACTATAAAAATGCTTTTCATCAAGAGGCAAAGTTTTCAAACTTCCAACATTGTCAAAATCAAGGAAGTAATTACACAAGGCTATCGATAGAAGAAGTTATCAGTGAACTAGAGATTTCACTGACCTCAAAATTGGTCGATATATGCTAACTTCACCATTTGTTAACCAAATTACACCAAATTTGAACTAATGAAACCCATTAAGCTCTTCTTCATACTAAAACCCTTACTTGGCCAAAATTCAACTTGAAAACCTCCTAAAGTAAAAAAACAAAAAACAACTAAACATGACAAAACTGACCAATGACAAAAAGATTTAGATTTACAACAACAAGAAGAATACTCTCATTTTAGGACCAAGATTTGTGTGATAAATCACAAGGTTGGTAGTGTTCTTGGACATATCTAACTAGTTAGGAATGAGAGTATGCAGGGGTCCTATTTCTACTCCTACAAACTAACAGGTTGGAAATATGAAATGATTTGTTTTAATGTTTTGGATGCAAGATAGGGGTTTTGGAAAAATAACACAACATAAGAAGTAGATTGGTGCCTATCTCAGGGAAAGGAGTCAACTAGACGTATACAAGTGAATGATTTACACTGGCATTCAAGTTTCAAGGGGCTGGATAGGTATTTGCCTTACAAACACCACCCAAGAATGAGTATTTAGATATCTCTACTTACAAACATCCCTACTACCATACAATCTTCTTCATACTTAACCTAAAATAGTTTAATCCACTCCTTCAATGGAGGTCAAAAGTTAAGCATGCAATATAGAAATCTATATCCTAGAATCTAAGTAACCCTTAGCAACTGGATTCAAAAGAAGGGATGCATACAACAAATGGAGACAAATAGCTAAACACATGCAAAGAAGCATTTTTCATTTAAACACAACATGAAACTAAACATGTGCAACATCCATTCAGATGCAACTCATAAACTCCAAAAGAGACAAAACAACCAAAAAGCTCTGTTTTTCGTTATTTCTCCAAAAAATTTGCCCATGTCTTCCACCCCCTGAAAAAATGAATGACATAGTTCACTTATAGCAAGAACGCGTACTCAGCAATCAAGTACATTGTAATTACAAAATTCTGCTAGATATAATGCACCATCAGAATGGCACCTAAAACATTCAAAGCTCCCGGCAGAAAAGGAAGGAAAAATAGGTGAACTTAGGAAACATGCATCCAAATGGAGACTTTCCCATTAAAAATGGTAGGTGGCCCATCCATTCGACCCATAGCTCTGTAAATTTGCCATTAATGGCCAACCTACCCATGGCTTCTGGAAATACGACGATTGTGTGCTATGGAACTCTTTTGATTTGGAATGCGGCCGCAAACACACAGAAATCCCATCCTGTTTTGAAAATTTGAAACAGGTCATCGATTCATTCTTCCCACCAAGATCTACGGCTTCAATTTGATCAAGCAATCCAATCACCAGCTTTGAAAAGTCATCAGCTAATGAAAACGTGCCACGCAGGTGTCTTTTTGCTCCTTTGACTTTTCGCAGCACAAACATACCTTTTACCTTTTTCACCCATGCATATTCAAATTTTTGTATATGCAACTGCATATACATACAACTGCTCTCGGACATGTAGCAGCACCTCATTGGATCACTATCGCAAAGAACTTACACCTTCATCACCAATCCATTGTATCTTCTTTTGTATTTGTGGTTCTATATGAGATTGTATGCACATACAATTGCATAACATACAAGCGCAGACCCCAAATCATTGTGAAACAAATTTGAAAGCACCATTGGGTCTAGCCTTGTATCTAACTCCTTTTGTATATCACCTTGTATATTGCACATACAATGCACAATATACATACAACTGTGCACTCCAACCACTTATTTGCCACAACAAACTTTCCTTCGCGTCTGGGATTGTATGTGCACTTTTTATTTTGCATTGTATATAGCACATACATACAATCCAGGACATACAACTGTGCAGGCCTACCACACTTTTGAAGACCATTGACTTTGACTGCTTCCGCCTTGCATATTTCTTTGCATCTTCTCGTTGTATGTCCGATTGTATATTCGATACATACAATCCTAATATACAACTGTGGATTTCACCTGCTTCACAAATGTTGTTAATTCACTGGTCGTGTCCACTTTTGCACTTATCCGCTTGTATATTACATTGTATGTGCAGTTGTATGTATGAAATATACAATGCATGGTACAAAAGAACACATTGAATTTTCAACTCCGCCATTTATACCAACATGCGCTAGGCCCGATTTGATAAACTTTGGAGTCCAGGATTGTACATGTTGCTTTGTATGTCATATTGTATATCGAGCATACATACAATCCCCCTGTTGTGGGCCCGACAACTATTCAACCTTATTTGAATCTTTTTGACATCCAGTTGTTGTATATCACCCATTGTATATCAAATATACAACAAAATATACATATAATCTCCTTCGATACAACCACAAAATATACCAGGAATCTACCATGTACAACCACATTTCCATGCCTAGAAATGTATCTAAATGCCACATACAAACCTTATATGCATACAACCATTTTTCACCCTTTCTGAAGCTGATTGAACTTCTTTTCGGGTCTCCCAATGTACAAATGCATCTGCATGTTAGATACAATGGCCATATACAAAGATACATACATCCAACTTAATTGTACAGGAGGCCGAGGGACTTAGAATTTTTTGGATTTTTCATGAAAGGCCTGCAAATTCAACTACTCAAAACCCAAACTTGTAGCAGATACCAACAGGTTCTATTCTTTCTTTCAGCAACTCCATTTTGTTGTGGCTTTTAGCAACTCCATTTTGTTGTGGAGTGTAGGACTTGTATTGAACCCTCTCTTGATTCGATGATTTCTACATAAGTCTAGAAATTGATTTGATTTGTACTCACCTCCATTATATAACCTTATCACTTTGATGTACTTACCAAATTATTTTTCAACCAACCTCTTAAATTCTAAAAATTTATCAAACACGTCCAGTTTTGCATCCAAACAATATACCCAAGTTTTTCTTGAGTAAACATCAATGAAGGTTCAAAAATACTTGGATTTATTCAAACAAGGTGTTTCCCCACACAAATCTGTATGGATTATCTCAAGATGTTGGTTAGCTCTACTGGATTTACCAATCAGAAAACTAATTTTGTGTTGTTTTCCAACGATACATTATTCACACACTTCTTTTGTATTTTCAATGAAACGTAGAACTTCAACCATTTTTAATCTCTTGAGTAAAATTAACCCACTAAAACTAAGATGGCCATATCTTTGATGCCAAATTCTATTTTCATTTATTTCACTAGACCTTAATGCTTGGTTTTCATAAATGAAATACAAAGGAAGCAACCTATCACCTATCATCTTTGATCTTGCAACAATTGCATTCTTTTTTAACTTCTCTCTTATTATGTACTCTTTCTCATGAAAATCACTTGAAATTTTTTCTCTAACATTTGTCCAAATAACAATAAATTATTTTTAAGTGTTGGAACCAATAAAATTTCATTGATATATTTTACCTAACCATATTGTGTTGCACCTACAATAGTACCCTTGCCTTTGGTTCCATGAGATTGATTATTTGATGCAGATCAAGGTTTAGGGGCTTTAACAAGCTATTGAACCTGTACGCTCAAAATTGTGATGTCAATGGCCTGGGGTTGTCGAGTCATATTTTGGCATGCACATGGACCCTTCCCTCCTTGCCACGGGACTAACCACCACGTCACTCTCACTCTCATGGAAGTAGCCAGTCCAGAGGAGGAAAGACATAAGGGTGGTTTGGCTCATTGGAAAGCTAGACTTCAAGGAGAGGGGTTGACATGTCCTGGGGCCTATGTTGATGTGTGCTAGTGTAGATGTATTGTTCAATGATCATGGTTCTAAAGATAACCGTATGACCCGAAGGGTCACTGGTCACTATTCTCATGTTAGGGTTTCTAATATTCCACCCCTATGTGGGTAACCTATTGTTCTCATTGATTGTCTATTCACATTGGCGTTCTCTTTCAAACTATTTTATGGATTCTTATTGTATTAAGAGTTGTCTAAACACTTCATGTTTTTGGATGAATAGTGGGTCTTGTTGTGGTCTCGGATGGATTTCCTCTATCTCGTTGAGGATTTCCATCACCCACTCACCTCTTAATCTTGGACACATTCATGAGCTAAGATAAGAGATAGGTGTTTGTGAGCTAATGTTAACTTGAATTAGGGTTTGACTTAGGATTTGACTTAACCTAAGGTTTGATTGTGCATTTACTTTGTGTGACCTTGTGATGGAATCAAGGGTTTTGACCAATATTTGACTATGTTTGACCTTGTGATTGAATCAAGGGTTTGCGAATTTTCTAAGTCTCTAATATTTTTGTTCTTTTTTGGGTTTTTATGAATGCAAGCCTAAAAGAAATGCAAAACTTCTTTTTGTGCTTTTTTAATGTTTCTCGAATTGGAGATGCTTTTTTCCAATCTAGGAATTGAAAGATGTATGCAAGCTATAATGGATTTACCTATTTCAATGTAAACTATGTTTTTGGGGTTTTCTGAATATTTGGAACAAATTAATCTAAGAAAAGGGGAAATGAATTAATCTACAAACTTTGAAAGAAAATTAATCTAAGAATACAAGATCTAACTATCCTATCAAGGAAAAAGTAACAAGATTGTTGATCCCAAGAGGAATTCTAGTTATTTAATTACTATGAATTGAAAGAAAGCATAAAGGAACCTGGAGACATGTGAGCCTCCACTAACCTCAAAAATCCTTGTGATGGAAACCTTGTATCCTCTTGTAGTAGCAGGGAATCCTCTTGGTGACAAAATGACAACAAAAGTGAAAGAAGCTTTTGAAGCTTTACAAAAGGAGCTCAATGAGAGCTTTGTTGAGCACTATGGCTTAGTATGAGCAATGGCATCAAAGCAAGAAGTTGAGTATACATTTTACGAAAGTTTTCAGCAGATGAAAAATGCTACTTGGAACGGGTAGCCGTTTTGGAAAAAATGGGTACTCGAACTTAGGAACGGGAGCCCGAGCCAAAACGGGTTCCCATTACAAAATAGGTTCCTATTTACAATTGGGAACCTGAAGTTAATATGGGTACCCATTATGGAACAAGTATCCATTTTTGAAAAGTATATTTTTTTTTCAAAAATAGGCTTGTAGCTTCATTTTAATAGCTACAGGCCACGGAAGACAAGGGAGAACGATGCAAGGAATGGGTACCCACATTAGATGACCCCATTTTCCACTTCCAAAATGTCCCTGCCTCCTCAAATTGATTCACCAATGCCCCAGGTTGGTTTCCCATCCATTTCTACCAGTTTTAAATATTTTTTACTTTCTATTTTATTGTTTTTGAAATGTTAAACTGTATATATTCAACCTCAAATCAAAAACAAGCAAACCCTATTTCATAAACTGTAAACCTTAATAGAAATGGTAAACCCTATTTAATAAAGACTAAACTATAAAACCCTAATTCGTTAACCTAAAACCCTAATTCATAAACTAGGGTTTCATAAATAGTATAATATAAAACCCTAATTTATAGACACTAAACCCTAATTCATAAACTAGGATTTCATTAATTTTAAATTTAGACTTAAGAATGTATCCCTAATGTCCCATTAAGCCTTTAGTTTTGAACCATTATTTGATACTAAGTGTATCACCCCAATTAGGCTATTTTCCATATCATCTATAGTATAACAATGTGATCTTACAAAAACTATTGTTTCCTTTTGGTAAGTCACTTTGAGCTTCTCATAGAGTTATAATTATGGGTTTTGTAGAGTGATCAATGAGACTGTAATAGGTTTATGATGGTTTAAGAACTCAAATAATACTAAGCACATTGATCCCCTAGTTGAATACAAAATTAAAAAGGACATGGGGAGGTGTGAGGTTTGTTCATCTCATCAAGATGAATGATCAATGTGTAGTGTTATTCTAACACAATGAGATCTCACCCACTAAACATGCAGAGGCCCTTTGATCATCCAAGTCAACACAAAATCTCATTTCCCACAATGCTACTAAAATGTTTTAACCAATATGAACACAAATTATGTAGACCATATACAATGAATGAACTAGAGGACATGCAACCATGCTAACTTGGTAGTAACTAATCAATCAAACAACAAAAAATCAAACATATTACAAATGATTTCATGAGAGTGTACAATCCATAGGATGCTCCAACACATGTCTTTTATCATGTGGTTGGCACAATCCCAAAACAACTAAGAGCTTTGAAACCTCAAGAAGTTATACAAGCCATATGATCTTCCAACATAGTTGAAGATTAAATGGTTCTACCATTTTCTAACATCATCATTACATATAGAAATCCCAAGATCACCATGTCACTCTAGATCAATGTAGTGAAGGGTTAAATGCTTGGTCAATTCTTTCAATGGGAGAGATCGGTCTAAAGGATCTAATGTTGAGAGTCATTTTAAAGGCTAGGTCCTTGACTTCATGATTAATTAGAACCAACATCAAGTGCTTAGAGGAAAACCAATTTTAAGATATAATTAGCTAGGTTACTTCCTTATGAAGGGGATATTAGAATCACTTATAGGTAAACAATCCAATCAATTCCCATACATGAACACCTTGGCAAGACATTCAAGTGTAAACACGGTTCCAACTTTGGTCCCTAACAACAAGGTTACAAATCTTAGGGAAATTCCCAATCTTAAGTAGCCTTAACAATTAAGATCTTAATTTACCCTTCAAGCAAGGGGAATAATTCATATGCTCTAAATTAACTTTTAATCATGTAACATTATCCACTTGGTACTTCATAAATATTATGTTGGGGATATCAAACATTAGGGATAAGGATTGGATCTACCAATATCCAGTATATATCCAAAAGTCATAGATAAAACCTTTATTCATAACTATTACTCAAAGTCATTTAATGCACATTAGGAATAAGAATACATTTCATGCCTAGAGGCTTATTCTTCAGTCTCCATGGCTTTTAATGTTCCTAATGAGTCTCATAGTCCTAATTTAACCATTTGTAAAAATCTTTTCATGAAGCTAAAAACCTATAAATTAGATAGGATAGGACCCTGATATCTTTTTGTAGACCTAACCTAAATTACTTATTAAACCTAAACCTAAATCTTAGAAGTTATTTTATTATGTTTAAATCTTTAATTTAAACATATCCATATATCTATGACAACTTGACGCTTAACAAAGGGTAAAGGGAACAACAACAATGGAAAAAATTTAAAATAATGTTGATTGTACATAGGATGGGTTCAAAGATTGAATAAAATGAGACACTTAGGAAGGATAAACATAGATTAGGAACAAAATAGGATTTATCGTAACATGGCTATATGGAATAACATTTAGGCTATATACAATAAAAAAATTACATTTAGGGTCTTGTAGACTTGTAGTTGTAGCCAATAGGTCTACATGAACTTAGTGACATGTTTAGGAGTTTGAATGTAATACATGATGTGGTTGTAAACAACCTAGTTGTTATTGAATTTTTCTCTTTAATTGTCTTCTTTTCAAAACCTCAAGGAAACATTTCTAACTAAATTGTCTACTCATTAATCATAACCTCTAGGATTAGGACTTCTATTGATATTCAGGGTTTGTGGACATGTAATATATTAAGTAACAATAGCCTGGCTAGTTAATTATTTTTAGGATTTTGATTTCTATGAACATTGCACAAATTTATAGGAAACAAAATCAACTTAAATTTTACCAAAATCTAGGAAATGGTACCATGGCCCTAGATGGATTGACATTTAAGCTATACATTAAACTTTTAGGAATGATATATTAACTAAGATCATTTGAAATTGTGTAGACATACATACATACATGTATAGTAAAATAAGATTATAGGACTTGAAAGAAAAAATAATGTTGACTAGATACTAGGACATAAATTTTTATTCATGTCATTATTCTTAAATGTATAAATTTTGATTTTAAACATTTTCTAACATGTTTAAATTTTGAATGCATGTATATGTTAAATTAAATTTAAAATTAAATGTTTTAATGTATTTCTTAAACCACACAAATTTATATATTTCCAATTTTTCAATTTATATGTATATGTATATTTAAAGATATGTTGTGCATGTAATTTAATATATATTTTCAATTCCTAATTTTATTTTAATTGTTTTTTGTAATTGCAGCTCTACTTGTAGACCTTATTTGTACACATGGCCGATCTAGCCCATGACACCCCCCCCCGACAAGACCCTCCCCCCATGACCCCCCACCACCACCACCACCACTGCATGATGAATCTCATTTGTGAGCAACAATTGATGAAAATATACAAACATTGCAAGAAAAAATCAATTTCTTGCAAATCCAAATGTAAACCCCTCCAGACATTTTACAGTTTGCATCTATGATGCAAACTATTGTTGATTTAGTGAGAGCTATCCACATGGATCTAGACACATTCTGCTCATGACAGGAAGAGAGGAGGCAGTTTTATGCACATGGTCTCTTGTATAAAGAGATCAATGATTTACATATTACCAAAAATACAATTTCCCCATATTTCATTGATCCCTCCATAGGTGAACAAATACCACCAACTAAAAAGAGAATTTCAATCAAATGGTGCACACATTAACAGACAGATGATAATTTTTGGGATCGATGGTGGATGGTCTTTGACCATCCACCTCATGCTAATTTTGAGGTTCCCTTTTATTTTCTAAAAAAATTATGGGTGGATTTTGAGATGGGCAAAAAGTCCAATTATTTTGATATGAGATCTCATTTTAGGGTGTGGGTGGTGAAATGCCACAATATAGACCAGGGGTACATGTCGATCCAAATCGATGTTTTCCCCTTGCACCTATTGTCCCTTCTCCACCCTCTATTCCTATACCCTTTCACCAGTAGACAGTCATCTCAGCACTCAGAGTGTTATCATCGCTCTCAGGAAACTTAACTGACCAAGCTACTCACTTGGTAGATGAAGTCAATCCTAGAGAGCCTACACAGCCTAGAGGAGCATCTGATGCTGGTCTTGATGCATCACCTAGATTGATGCCATTGTGGTCCACACCACATTATTGTCAAAATTGCCATCATTCATGTTTTGGTCCTACATCCTCTTCAGAGGAGGATTCCTTTTTGGCTACATTATTCACTCCTATGGACTCGGTATGTATGACACATTTAATAAAATTAAAATTAATACAAATTAATATAGAAAAATTAAATATATATTAATAAATATATGTTCATGTTGATTGGTAGAGATGATTCCATCAGTTGTTGCCACTTCATCATGGCTGGACCATTTAGTGTCAATGGCAGTAGAGTTGGGTAGACCTTATACGGTTGAGGTATAAAAATTAGGACCTCTAAAGATTATTTAATTTGATATATCTAATTTAATAATATATAATTTAATATAGAAATGTGATATTTTAATTTAAAGCATATGGGAGGTCCTAACACTTTTGTGTCAAACCAACCTAGTCATCCAGGACCAGTGGCAACATCATCTATAGAGGAGCCTACTTCATATGCCATGGTTTGTATCTTAAAATTGTACATTTTTAGTAATTTCATGATTTTAAATTCATGTTTTTAAAGTTGAATTTATATATACATGTACACATACATATGCAGGATGAGATTAGTTTAGGTGCGGGCTCAATTAATCCTATCATTGATGAGCCTGCACAGGTGCACGTGTCATCTCTCATATTTTAGGTCCTATAGTTAAATCCTATGTGATTTCAAAGTCTTTTGTATGATTCAACCTTGCATTTTGTATCTATACTCTAGAGACTAGAATTTATGTGTTTTATTGAAATACAGGAATTGGCAACATAGACATTTAATCTATCATCTAAATTGACACCATGTGTTGCACAGGATCATGGCATGAGAGATGATGAGCCTGTTATGGTATGCTTAGACATTTTTAAGTTTAGATTTAAAAATTTAATTTGATTGTTTGGTTTTAAATATTTGATTTAACATTTAATTAAGATGTAGTTTTGACATTAAAATTGATTTGAAGCTTCTTTTTCTTGTACACAGCATGAGTTGCCCTCTTAGTCACATAGGACCAAAAGGCGGCTTGAAATGGATGATGATCAAATTTAGTGTGCACACATGTTTTAGATTGATGTCCATGGATGATGGATGGCCATGATGATGATGTATTAGATTGTTTATTTCATGAGGATTTTATGACCATTTCAGTATTGACTAGACATATATGTTTTGTGACTATTTCACTATTTTTACATGGACTGTTATTATGTCAGTATTTATATCTCATAGACTATTTCATCTAGGCTAGATTTTGCTATTTATTGAATTTCCACTATATGCATCTATATTCAAACTTTAATTTCATATATCTCATATTTAACTCTTTAAATTAAATCATGTGTTTAATTACATAAAATCATAAAATACTAATTCTAATTAGATAAGAGAAAAATTTCAATTGATTTGATTTATTAAACATTTATTAGATACAAACTCTAGCTTGGATAGTTATATAGACTAAATGTACCTACCCTAAATAAATTTAAAAAATAAAATGAAAATTAACTTTCTTGAACTAGAATAAATATGTTTGTATTTACATGAGTCAAATGTTGGGTCACTTGTGTTAAATTTTCATTGAGTTAAATTTAGGAAAAAATTATTGATTAGATTTGTCAATCTAGTAACCATGCTTAATAAATTTATTTTTAAATCTAGATTAAACATTTCATAGATCAATACCTTCCCTATAAATTTACGAAAAGAATTTAAAGAAAATTAGAGACTGTACCCTTTAAATTTACAATTTGAGAAATTTAGAAAATTAGAGAAATTTAAGTCTACCCTAAATTATATCAAAAGAAAAATAGAGAAATTTACATGTAACCTAAATATCAAATGAAAAATAAACAAATCCCTGTAAATCTAAATTGTTATATATAAAATTTTAATAAACGATACTTGGTTCTATCTACTAAAACTTTTGAGATTTGCTTCTAGAATTTTGTAAAAAACTAAAAATTATAATTTCTAAAAAATATAATAAAATTAGCATTTTGTATGTAATTTCATCAAGAGCACTAAATAACAACTTAATCAATGCATTAGTTGGCTTAAATTCACAACTTCTATGTACAAGAAAAAGAGTTTCCCTTAGCTTCAAGAAATATAAATATTCTATACTGACAAGGCCAACCACGTGAAGGTGGAAGCTCATGTGGCCTCACCTAAGACCTAAGACACATGTATTCTAGTTCTATGTAGGACACCTAAGACACATATTGTATAGTATGTATCTAGATAAATTATATATAAACATATATAGTCTTTATAAATTATATATAGACATATATAGTATCTACCTAAGACACCTAGATTAATTAGATTAAATGCCTTTTTTCTAGTCTCTATCTACCTAGTTGACATATAGAATACCTAAGACATAGGTAGAGACACCTAGACACATTTAATATAGTTCTACCTAAGACATGGGCTCTAGACACCCTATTACAAGGTAGACCTAGTTGACATATCTAGTATCTACCTAATCCACCTAGATTAAATTGTACCTTATTCTACTCTCTATATAGTATCTACCTAAGACACCTAGATTAATTAGATTAAATGTCCTTTTTCTAGTCTCTATCTACCTAGTTGACATATAGAATACCTAAGATACAGGTAGAGACACCTATTATATAGTTAGAACCCAAGACACCTAGAGACGCCTAGAGTTTATACAACATTATTCTCTAAGTCTAGATCATCTAAGATTCTATACTTGACACCTAGAAGTTGAAGACTCTAGATATAAAACATGTGTAGAGATCATGACTGTGCAATAAGAAACAATAGATTTGAATCCTTTCAACACTACATGTGACATTGCAAAAACAAATCTAGAGGTCAAGCCACAATGAAACGTATATAAAAATTTAGAAGGTCTCTAGAGATCGTTTTATTTAAAGATAGAATTTGTTACGAAGTTCCATTGAAATTATAATGAAATGAAAGAACTATTGAAGCATAAATTAAAATAATTAATAGTATAGGTCTAGTGAATACTTGAAATAAAGTGTAAGTGAAATTTAACACCTTCTATGTTTCCAACCTCTGTTATGACTGCAAAAAACATCTCCTACACCATGTAATGAAATGTAAAAAAGTTAGAATGTGTTATGATATTTAAGAGAATTAGGAATATTAATATGAAGGCTAAGGGGAGTTAAGAGGATGGCTTAAGGGGAGATGCAATCAATTAGAGGAGATGACAATTTACCTAACATATAGAACATAGCTAGGGGATGGCTTAAGGGGAGTTAAGAGGAAGGCTTAAAAGGGGAGATAAGAGGATGGATTAAGGGGAGATGGAATCAATTGTAGTATTTAAATGGTAAGGGTACATGTACTAACTTATATGATTTAGCTAGGGGGGATGGATTAAGGGGAGTTAAGAGGATGTCTTAAGGGGAGATGGTCCAATCAACTATATTATTTTTGGTAAGGGTACATGCACTAACTTATATCATTTAGCTAGGGGATGGATTGAGGGAAGTTAAGAGAATGTCTTAAGGGGAGATGGTCCAATCAACTATAGTATTTTTGGTAAGGGTACATGCAATAACTTATATCATTTAGCTAGGGGATGGGTTAAGAGGAGTTAAGAGAATATTTTAAGGGGAGATGGAATCAAGTCTAGTATTTTGGTAAGGGTGTGCTAAGCTATATCAATTAACTATATTGAAGTTATTAAACTAAATCCTAAATTTACCTAAGTTATTGAACATAGCTAAGGGATGGCTTAAGGGGAGATGCAATCAATTAGGGGAGATGACTTACCTAACTTATGGAATATAGCTAATGGATGGCTTAAGGGGACTTAAGAGGATGCCTAAGGGGAGATGCAATCAATTAGTTAAGTTATCAATCATATTAATCCTAAACTCACATCCTAGACAAAGGTTAAAAGTTTAAAAATTTATAAATACATGTTAATCATTTAAAACATTTACTCCATTATACCATCTGCATCCTCTCTTTTTGGTATTGCCTCTATGATTGCCTCATGCTCTTCCATAGAAAGTGTCCGTAATTCTTTTGTGACAGGTCTCCCTTTATATCTCACTAATTGTATATTTGTTGCCACAATCATATGCAAATAGTACAAAATTTTCTTATGTCTTTTATAATCTTCAAATGCAGGTATACCATTCCTCCTTATCAAATTTTTATGTAGCCAAGTGTCAGTAACAACCACAACCTATTGGATACTCAAAGTTAGCATCATCTACTCTAGGTTGTAACAACTTCTATTTTGCCTCAACATACCAAGCCAACCAATACTCGGTTTCCTCTTCATTACCCTTGGGTGCAACAATAGAATACACATGTCCTACAAAAAAATTCAAATTTAATAAGTCACAAAAATATGCATATATACATATGTACAATTAAATATATATTTCTAAAAAAATGTATCGAAAAGAAATATTAAATGAATGTACCTTCTTGTACAAGGTCTGAAATATGCTCATAGTCATCTGATTCTTGCAAATGATTATCCTCCTCAAATGTTATCTCATTTTGATCATGTGTTTGTAGAGGTGTTAAGGACTTTTGTTGCCATTCTTCAACCCAATCTGTATTTTTAGATGTTTCCCACTCACCTGCGATACAAAACTCACAAAAATATGCGAGCTCCCTAGTCCATAGAGTCCATGTGCTTGCATTTGAACTCTTAAATGAATGTCATTTTGTTGATCCACTAATTGTATCACAATCAAATCGAGGAGGAATGTTTTCTTCTTCAACCAACCAAAAAAACCATTGAACTTTAGAGGTCTCACTTGATCTTGTAGTCAATTTTGCATTACAACAATCCACAATTGTACGTGCATCTTGAAAATTTGTTGCATCATGAAATTTTAGTTACTCCCTAGAAAGAGCCCTTTTCACACATGCTCTAGATCCATCATGTTTTCCTTGAACAGGTCCAGCGTCAAAGAAACTCCAAATATGTTAGACATTATTTTCTTTATGGACCCTACTTAACCACAAAAATATTTGAGAATTTTTGAATTGTCCTGTACAATTGTCTCACCATATGAAATGTTGATTCATCTAGATTTTTCTTTCTTTTAAGTTGTCGTTAAATACTTTGAAATAATACTGCACAAACTTTGATGAATGTAACCGGTTATCACTCACATAGAAATGGTACTCTCTCAAAATTTTGTTGTCATCTTCTATACTGTCAACTGCATGTCTGTACATACAATATGAAAAAATATGGCCACCTATACTGAGTTATAATATTGTGATTGAATCTCCTCTTGTGGAGAAAGTGTATAGTTTTCTGTAAAGTCAACCACTGAAAGTATAGTTCCAATAGGAAATGTGTTCTTATATCTTTAGAATTGTTCATCAAGCCACTGAGCATATTGAGAATGTTTCACATATTTATACACAATCTTATTCTTGAACTCTATGATGAATGCATGTACACTACTTTGTTCTATGACTAACTCACAACGTTTTTCAGTTTTTCCATCCTTTAATGGATATTGAACATTGGTGAACCTCTTCACATCCACTAATTGTTGTCCAAAATCATGTGAACTACTTTCATGCATACATTCTCCTAAAAACAAAAGGTTACCACATCTATTGCATTGTCCAGAAACACATTGTTTTGAAAAATATAATTGCCCATCAGTTGTTTCACAAAGAATACTTGTTATAAAATCCTTAACTATTGTCTAGGTGGCATATTAATACCACATTCCTGCATAATTTGGTTAGCATGTAAAGTACAATGTATGTATCAAAAAACATCATAAAAATAATGAAATTCCACATGAGTTTTACAACAAGAGATTCGTTGCTTATTAATCTTGACATACCAAGGTTTGCATTTCTCAAATGATCTTTGACTTATACTAAAATTTTCTATAACTAAATCATCTATAAATTTTCTATATAATTCTGTTTGAATCATGTCTAAAAGATGTTTTGGATGAGGATCACAATTTTTTACCTCACCCTTAATTTCAAAACATCTCTAGCATTTGATGAAACCCTTGTATTATCATGCCAATATTTTTCAATCAAAGACCTAATTTCATTGTTTAATTTCATATTAGACCTTGGGAGTCTACCACTAAAAGTCCAACATTGGATGATTGGATCCTCTTCAATACTTACTCTTCTCTTTGCTTCTCTTCTTAAGGTTATAGCATGCACATTTAAATATCCACTTGTTTTACATGTCATTTTTCTGCTCACAACTAATTTATTAACTAAAGCAGTTGTTATTGCTCGATGTACTGCATTCTTATTCTTAGATCGACTATTTTTTCCTATAGAACCAATGGCATTAGCAACACTAGACATAACTTGTTCCATTGATTCATCCACCTTTTCAGATTTTACAAAAATGCCTATTTTTTTCATTACTTTTCTCACTTTTGACATTCACATCAATTGTAATACAAGTTGGCATTGAAATCCAACACTTTTTCTATAAAAAAAATTGTTTGTACAATCTATTTGCATGTGTTCAAATTTGTCTCCAAGATATCTTACCACGAAAATCCTTCAAAACATTACTTTCAATTTTTAAAAAAAAATATTTACATTTTCATGCATACAAGGGTTTTCATTTTCATTTTTTATTCTCTTGTTTCTAGTAGAAGCATTTATCTCATCAATATTATATACAACTTGCTTTAAATCTTTAATCTCATTATTATTCAACGAATTCAAAGACATACCTGGATTTGTTCTTATATTTGCATTTTCTATGTTCTTGACCTCTTCCACATTTGCATACTCTACATTCACTTCATCCAAATTGGTCTCTCCAATATTCTCCTCTCCAATATTCTCCTCCTCAATGTTCTCCTCTTCAATAGTCATCAAACTAGATACTACATCATTCTTCATTTTTTTGATCCTCTCTCTCCTATCTCTTTGCCATTTTTCCTCTTTCTCTCGATATGCTTCAATTTCTTCAACTATCATAACCTTCCTCTTCTTTTTTTGTTGATGTTAATTTGATCCCATGATTACCAAAATATGTTGGATCCATTCTTAAAAAATGTATGAAATACAAGTAGAAATAGATCCTTTGTTCAATATGATAGTTGCTTGATATTTGTTTGACCTCTCCAAGAAATTGAATCCTTCTAAAAATAGATTTCCTAATTCATTCAATCTAAAATTTTTTCTTATGATTGAATCACTATAAAAATTGCATAAAATATGTTCTCTTGATAGCTCGAATTAACACTTCGCATATAAAAAAGTCGCAGAATTCTTTGCTGTCGGTGTATTGGTAAAAATGAATATCTCTCCAGGAAATTGAATGCCTGTAAAAAATACATTTTCTACTTCATTCCATCTAAAAATTTTCCTTATAATTAAATCCATGTAAAAATTCCATAAGATATGCCTCGTTCAGAGCTCAAATCGACACTTTGCACCTAAAAAAATAGTAGAATCTATCACTATCGGCCATACTAGTAAAAGGGAATGTTGCAGGGTTTCAGTCGTACTACCAATTTATTAAAAAATAATGGGTAAAACAGAAACGGGTGCCCTTTTTAAAACGGGTACCCGTTCTATAGAAAATAAAAATAAATGGGTACCCGTTTCTTATTTTTTTAAATATCACACCCACAAATTTGCATTGGTTTTAGGCTTGGTAAAGGCTTAGAAACCTGAGCCTAAGCCGTGGACCTACAACTAAGAAGCCATGAAAACAATGGCAGAAAAAACCAGTTTCACCACTGTGGTTGACGACTTTTTTTTCAAAATATTTTAACAAAATTAAAATTCATTGTAGATCTGAAATTCTAGTTTTCAATTATGTAATTTTTTCACTATTGAACATAATTTTTTATTTATTAATTATTTTCTAAACAAACTAACTCATAAAATTGAAATAACATAGGTTATTATTTTTTAATAACTTTTGATTTTGAAAGTTTCTTGAAAAAAAATTATGTCTAACCAAACTAGACATCATTCTCTACGTGATGAAAAATAAAAATTCACTGAATTGATTAGTTTAGCTTAAATTATGTTGGCCGTACACGAGGAGTTTTAAAAAACACTAATTAGAGACATTAAAAAATTAATAAAAAAATAATTTATCAAAAAATTACAAAAAAATATACTAACCAAAATTCAACATCTTGAGAATCTTTCCACAAAAGTAATTAGAAAAATACATTAATTTAGGTCAAATTATGTTGGCCATACACATGCATGCTTTTGCAAAAAATAGGGGACTTTTGAAAAGCCACTTTCTGTACATCTAATAAAAAACCAACTTGCATCATCTGGGTATTAGAAGAAATTACATATTTGAAAACTAGAAACAAAATACTACATTTCTTATTTTTAAACCATCTTAATATTCTACGTGCAAGTGCTTCAAATTGTCACTCCAAGTACAACAAAATTTGAAAAATAAGAAAAACACTTCCAATTGTTGGCCAAAAAGTGAACTCATCTTCTTGCACTTAACTAGTGTATGCACATGTGATGAGCTTTATGTGAAAGATAGATGAAGCAATGAATGAAAACAAAAGGATCCAAGAGTGATCTAGGTTGGAATTGGAGTGATCTAGACAGTAAAAGCTTATCACTCAAGAAGAAGTGAAGAAGGAGTGCATGGGAATGCATGATCTATTAATTTAAGATAAACTAGAGCTAATTATGCATGTGTGGGTGCATAAAATAGTTAACTCCATATTTGGCATGAAAATTCATGCAAACAGGAAGAAAAATAGATAAAAATGGAGCTTTTTTTAATTAGAAACTCAAGTTTTTCTACGGCTAAAAACACGGTAGGGTCTCTCCTTTCACCAGTCTAGTCACCTGGGGGGAGACCTTGGGTCACCCCTGGGGTAACCCATGGGAAACCCACTAAGGAGAGAACCTGGGTTGGTTTGCAGGATGGGATATGGAAGAGGAGAAAAGAAAGTGATCTACCTCCTAAAACAGGTCAGTCATGTCTGAAAATCTAAATCTCCACTTGTAAAGTAGGATAGATCCCAACGAGAGATCTAGAAATAATAGGGGGAGATTTAGATTGGTTGAGTGAAACTTAAAACTAAATGTGGGAGATGGCTAGGGGGCCTCTAGAAGGCTTCTAGTGGGTGGAGAAGATGAAAAATATTAAGAAGAGGTGAAAACTCTCCTACAAGATGCATACAAGGCTTAGGAATAGGGTTGCAAGCATAGAAAACACAAATCAACAAGTATCAAAAAGTGTTGACAACAAAGAGAGAGAGAAAACGACAAAGGGGAAATAACACAAGACAAAAGAAATGACATGTCACCAAGAGGATTGCTGCTGAGAGGATGTTATTTCACACTTATATGTACATGACAAGGATTAAAAATCATCATAGGGGTCATCGTGGAGGTTGTGCGTGATTTTTGTGCTTACATATTTGCTCCCTCAGGGATGGTAGTCTACATGAAAGGTAGGTATCATTCCCAAACTAGGCCTTACCTGTTGTTGATTTTCCCGCAATTCTACCTGCAATAACTAGTTTTAGTCAGGCATTTGGATATATCAAAACAAATAATGAAAATTGAAACGATGAACTTACCATAGATCCTGAGTGTTTGACTAGTTATTTTCCTTTATTAGTGAGACCTTTAGGAATGAATGCACAAGAGATGCATAAAAGAAATTAAGCTAAGGAAGAGGAAATAGCAAGCAAATTAGTGAAATTCAAGTGAATTAGTGATGAAATTGATCATATAAGCATTTGTTGGGTAGATATCGCCTAGGAGATTGTGAAGATGGATAGGCCACTTCTTCTACCACTAAGAATTAGGTATGCAAATAGTGAAATACTCTTCTCTAAACCTTAGGTTAAACTTTGTGAAAAAAACTCTTAAAGTTGTCTGTTGCATTGTCGTTGTTTCATCATTTAGAGCAAGATTGGTCTTTCATTTTCTAAAATCAGCTAAGAAACAGAGTTTTTAGAGAATTTTAGATTGGGGGATCTCCACACAAAGTCACCTCTTTTTCTAGGCACGTCATCTGGGGGGAGATCTACTGAGCAATAGGGTCACCCAGGGGTAGATCTGGCTAACAACAGGGTCACGTGGAGTGAGATCCTATTGACATCTAGGTCTCCCAGGAGGAGAAATAGACTAATGAAAGGGGCGACCCTGACTGATCACTTTTGATTAAAATTTGATGCCTTTTGACCTTTACTTCACTCTATTTTAATCTAATTTGATTACTGTATTCATCTATTTATTGCATTTTTATGGTTTATACGCTTTTTTTGGATTATTTTCTTTAAGTTTTATGATTTTTAGGATTTTTGCGAGTTGAAGAGTTCTAATCTAAAGTTCTTTTTTGATTTGTAGGATATGTGCATTCGATGGAATGCCTATAGAGAGAAGTTGTGGTTCTCATAGATGTTTGCAACACTGAGTACTGATGAGCTAGCCATTCTGAGGATAGCGAGCTTAGCTAGAGTTTGTCACGTACCAATTGTTCATCCTATAGCAAATATTTGTTGTGATACCCTGACATATTGGGATGCAGATAGGAACACCTTCAAGTTCCCACAGGTTTCAGGAGAGTGGACCATAACTTTGTTTGATGTTTACTGCATTCTAGGTGTTCTTGTGAGAGGACACCCTCTTGTCCTACTAGCTAGCAAGTCCTTCGAGGACAAGGCTTCTTGGGCATAGTTCATGGGAGTGAGTCATCCTAAGGATTAGATAGGTGTTTATCTTACCTCTATGCCATGATTTCACATTCCTCATCTGAGGAAGTTTCTGATTAGTTTGATTGCATCAAGGCTGTCTCGAGACAAGGCCTCAGCTCACTTGAGATGGTGTTGGACACCAATTATACATTGTCTTGAGCAGGGTAGAGTCTACGCTTGGGTGCCAGACATTTTGGCCCTGGTATATAGGGATTTCTATCATATTGCACGATAAGGGATTATTTCTTTTAGCCATTCCTCCTTGATTGACTTGGATTTTTTAGCACATTAGGCCTTATTAGAAAGCGGTTCTGATTCCTGATAGATGATTATTGAGAGTAACTAGATGGGTTTAGGTGGGCCACTTTGATACTTCTTTATGTGTTGTGGTCACTCTTACTGATGCAGATATGATTTTCGATCCTTACCTAGATATGGAGAGAGCATGGTCACATGATGACGAGATCAGGGAGCACTATCATGGTGTATCAGAGCTTTCAGACTATAATGGTCTAGTTGAGGATCACCATGTTGAGCGTGTCCCACAACAGTTTGGCTAGGACTTCCCTGAGGAGTTACCCACAATGCCTACTTACTATAAATCTGTCTAAGAGATGGGTGAGGTCAATCAAAGGACGGTTACTTGGACCCCCTTGACTCCCAGAGTCTTCATTACTAGAGTTTCCAGGACTTTGAGAGGAGGATAGAGGGGAGGGAAAGGGACTCCTTCCTAAGCATTGATTGTGGTTGAGGATTTAGACTCCACTAACGAGGACTATGTTCTTAATGGGGAGGATTCGTCAGACAAGGGGTCGATAGAGGGTGTACATGATAATGGTTCAAATGATGTTGATGATGCTCTTGAGGGTCCATTCGAAGTTGCTAGACCTCCTCACCCTAATGAGGTGATGCGGCAAATCAACCTTGCCTAGCAGCCTAGTAACCCATGTAAGTCTACATTTGCTTTACTATTTTTGCATTTTGTCCTTTCTTTTCTCTTTCCTTTTCGTCAAGAACTAGCACATTTTTCATCTTTTGGTTCACTTTGTAGGCAATGTTGAGGAGTGGAGGGCTTTTGTTCATGAGGTCAATATTACCTTGGTTGCCCCCTTCACTAGGATGACTCAGGAGACACTCTTGACTGATCCTAGTGTGCCATCTACTACTGCATGACACACTGACATTTTGGCTCCTTCTTATCATGGATGCCAGGCGAGTGCTGATTTGAAGGCCGGTAATCTCATCCTTAAGGGTGAGAATCAAGTGCTTCGCGAGATGGCTCGCCCTGGGTTTGTACAGTGAGATATTATTGATGTAAGGCCTTCATAATGATGCACTCATATCAGGGTACCTCACTCCCATAGATCTCATGGAGCTACTAGTGGCACACATAGGCAGAGGAGTAGGAGTCCTAAGGGTTCTATTAGAGTGAATCACCCTTGAGTTCACCTTGTCTTTCTTTGAAACCATGCCCCCTTGGATGAAGAGCCTTTACTTTCCTCAAGAGCAGTTTTGTCTTAGCTCTTGGTCCTTGTATACATGTAAACTTCAAATATATCAATGATTTTGTCTTTTTATGGTTTTCGCTATCGTATGGGTACTCATCTCTTATGCATTTTAGAGGTTTAAGAACTCTTTGATTATGTTTTTGACCTTCAAATCTAACAATGCAAGTATGATGACAATGACATGTTTTTTGTTATTTTTTTGACATATATATGAAATGCAGATGCAAGAACACAAGGGATGCTTTAAATGAAACTTTTACTTTTATGGAATGTCAAGAGTCATGACATTGACTTTATTGCTTTAGGACTCTTTTTCTATTTTTGTTATGAATGCAATGCAAAACAAACAATATGACTACTTTTTAATATGATTTTCAATTCAAGGGATTGCAAGTTGTCCTGATATAAGAGACCTATTCAAGGCTATGAGATAGAAATTTAGAACTCAAGTGGGGAACGAGAATGAAATGGAGTGTTTTTGAATTTAGGCTTTGTTAAAAGGCTAAACACTGATCCTTATCTAGATAAGACAATCTGACAAGCTTTCAACTCAAACAAGTAACAAATTTTATTGATGTTCGCTAGACTTAGATCATAGATGGCAAGCAAGATAGACCCAGGATAAAGGATAAATGGGAAAGAACTAGGGTCCCTAGATAAAAGATGATCCTAAAGACTACTAGACTCTTGGCTTTTCTCAGCTAGTGCATGTGTGCTTTGTACCTTTCTCTTTTATTTCCTCTATTAGAATGTCACCCTTGAAGCTTTGAGCTTAGGCTGATCTCCATCGAAGAGTACGGAAATTCAACAATCTTCTCTCTTTCACTCTTTTTTTGTATGTCTCTTTTTTTGGTATTTTCTAGAATGCCTAACTTGATTTTCTCAGTTTTTTAGATTTTGACATTTTACGAAATGAATGCTTTCAGAACTTCGGATATGTAGTAGTTTGATCTCTCAATAATCACTTTTCTAAATAATCTTATTTTGATCACTCATTTTCTTTATTCACTCAGATTTTAGATTTCTTCCTTCAAAGTTTTAATCCTCCTAATGTTTTTGACCAGGAAAGTTAAGGGGCTGAGCACCACCTAAAGTTTTTGTAATCTAGTCAAACTTCTCTTCTACTAGGGAAGAATTGGGAAGGTCTACTTGCAAGCTTCCCTTGAACACTATAGGTTTGAATACTGACTTTTCTTAGACTTAACATCTTGGCTTATTAAGACTGGGATCAGTGTAAATCTAAGAGCTAGGCTTTGATTAGAATCACTGGGAATGAAAAGGGATAAGGTGATTGTGAAAATGGGGAATCTCTAGGAACTGAAAGGATCATGTATATCTAAGAAACCTTAGACCCTTACTAAAATGAAAATAATATAAGAGCAAGTCATTCACTGTAATGCAAGATGAACAAAATGATACTAAAATGCAAGAAACAAAATTCTTTTTGACATTTTTTATTTTTATAATTTTTTTTTGTATTTGTGGAATATTTGATTTTTTGGTATTTTTATGTTTATAGAATTTTATTATTTTAAGACATAGTATTTCTTTAGGTGAAAGGTATTGATTGTTTTGCCAAATTCCTATTGTGCACAAGAGATAGGTACAGTTTCTGACATCTTCTTTAACTATGTAAGGACCTTTCCAGTCCTCTATGAATGTTCTCTTTCATCTTCTCTTTTCATTTTTCATGTTACCTCTTCTTAGGACTAGTTCTCCTACTCTATAGAGTTTATTGTTTGATTCTATTATTTCTAGCTCAGTGGTTTCTCTTGGTAATGTGAGAGGAAGTAAGTCTTGGAAAGCTTGTTGATGGGAGGAGTCCAATATAGGACTCCATCACACCTTAACAATTCCATCAGCGTATCAAATTGTTCTTTCATGTAAATTTTCATGTCTTGTCTACCTTTAATGTTTTGTAAAAACTAAAATAATTCCAAGGGAGTTTGAGGTTCCCTTTGCTCATTAGGAAGAACAAAACTTATACTCATCCTCCCATTAGGCTTAGGCCTCAAATCCATAGAGTATCCAATATAACTTCCTAGCAACTCAAAGATGATAGGATCATCGGTTCCAACTGACACACCCATTTTCCATTCTTTATGAAACATACCCTCACTCTCTTCATCTTCATCTGGGAGTCTCTCAACCATTTCAATTTACACTAAGGGTGCTTCCCATTCACCAAGCTCATTTGATTGCACTAAGGCAAAAGTGGTGGGTTGCACTTGTGGTTGAGATACCATGAACATTCTTGGGAGAACTCCTATTGCATTGGTTGATTTGTTATCAATAGAATGTATGTCCTCCATTGCTGTCAATGGTCTATATGACTCTTCTATTGGTGGGAGAGGTTCATATGACTCACTTTCTTCCAGTGTCTCAGTGACATATGATTCATTCAAGGGTGGCAGAGGAGTGTAACTCTCTGTCATGTCATCTTCAAGATCTGAGAAAGCGTGAGGGTCCGCATCTCTCAAATCTAACGTAGTTGTTTCAAACACTGGGCCTTTAGTTCTATGAGGTTTCTCCCCTATGCAAGGGAAGAGTTTGTAGGCAGGTTGGCTACTGATCATTAGGATTTCCAGAGGGAATTAGAGAGGTCCATCTTGCTCTATCCACTCCATGATATTTACTGCTTTCTCTTTGGGAATAACCTCTTTTTGCTTTGTTAATGTCTCATTTTCTAGAGCTTTCATCTCTGCATTGTTTATTGTCTTTTCTAGAGTTTCCATTCATTTGATGCATATTGATTGAGGCGTAGAACTAGGAATAGATAATTTGTTGGTAGGAAGTTCATAATCTATGGGGATGCCTATATTCTTGCTTGATGTATTCAATTTTCGCATACTGAAAGGTTTTGGATCCCCTTTCGCAACGTATACCTTCCCCAAATGTAGGAATCAAGCCTCTTGAAATAAGGTAGATAGCACTGATTTCATCTTATGTATTCATGGTCTTCCAAGGAGCAAATTATATCATGTGTCATTGTCGATGACATAAAATGTGGTTGGGACAGTCTTAGGCCCTAGAGTTACAGGAAGTGTGATCTTTCCTATCATAGAAACCTTTAGATTATCCTACCCACTCAAAGTGTCTCATGAAGCAATGATATTAATGTGCCTATAACCCATTCTCTCTAGGAGAGAGAATAGATCTATGTTTACTGCCACTCTATCATGTATTAGTTTCATTTTGATGGAGGTATCATAGATCCATACTTGCAAGTATAGTGCAGGGTCTCCTTTCTTGGTTGATTTTGCCTCAGAAGGCATTTGCTTTAGGTTTAAGAAGAAACCTAGGTCTTTGAGTTCAGAGTTCAATGGGCTTATGTCAAAATCCACATGGTTGATTTGCTTGCTAGGTGGAGGAGTAATTTGGTCAAGATACTTCAACCCTATTGCTTTCAATAGTGTTGAACGATGTGAGGGGAATTCCTAAGAAGATCAATGAACGATATGTGTGCGTAGGTTTTCTTTAAGTCTTCAATGAGCTCGTAGCAACCAATAGGTATTGGTATTGGTTCAACCACCAAGACAATGGTTCCGTGCATTTCCTCTTGTTCATTCTCAAGATCTCCTTCCTCTTCTTCGCTATGTAGTATTTTGACTAATACCTTCATCCTAGCTTCCCCTTTCTTCCCTAACTGTGGTGGGATGTCAATTTTGCTACCTTGGGCTACTTCATTTTGATTTGATGCCTTTATATCTTTATCTGTGGGAAATGGGTCTTGATAGATTCTCATGTTAGTATTCTATGGAGCTATTAGGGCTTGGGTTTGTTCTGTGCCCTTGTTATCTAGCATGACTTCCTACGGGTTCAAGAACATTTCTATGAACAGCCATTGTTAGTCTTCCGATAATCTCTCTATGAATCTATTATACTCTCTACAGGATTTTGTGCCATGCCCCCTTGTTCTATAAAAAGAACAAAATTGGTTGTACTCATATGGAGGCCTTTTGTACCTTCCATCATTTCCATTTCCATTATGATTCCAACTCTAATAGTTGTCTCTAGGGTAGTATCCATTGTTTTTGGGGTGATCAATCACATTAACATTAGGAGGGTAATAGTCTCTTCCATTATAATCGTCTCTTACTTTCTTAATATGGGGTTGATCTGCCACCCCATATGTTGTTGCATTTTTGTTATTTTTAAGAATCTTGATGACAAGAGCATTGTTTTTTGTGTATTCCCTTGTTAACATTCCATTTGTCCCATAGACCTTTCTGCCACTATCAATGGCAGCTTGATCTATCCTCAAAGTACTTTCCAATGCTTCTTCATAAGATTTGTATGGTAATTTCTGAATGTATTCTCTCATGTCTTTGTTCAAGGCATGTAAGAAAAGATTGCATAACTCGCGATGGTCCATGTTTGGGGCACTGGTTGAGGAATAGAGGACTTGTCTCCATCTGGTAACAAAGTGGGCTACAAATTTCTTTGGCTCTTGTTTCATGGTCAAGAATTCTCTGATCCATATTTTGACAAGTTTGTTCATATCAAATGCCATGACAAACTCTCTGATTAGTTGTCTAAATGAGTGGATTTAAGCTTCTAGCAAATGATAGTACCAATCTAGAGCTATTCCTTCAAGGTTCTTTGGAAAGATTTTAGCGACAACCACATTCCAAGGGAGGAGTTCTCTTATTGCAGTGGTATATAAGCTTTGATATGGGAATTTGGATCACCCTCTCCCTTGAACTTTGGGAGATCGGGTAGTGGTCGACGCAACTGAACACTTCTTACGTTTGAATCGAGTGATTCTTTTAAGTACTCCAGATATGTCCCAAGAAAGGCAGTTTGTGATTAAGGGGGTGACAACAACAACCCTATAGGAGGGTTTTGGTAACCCACCGTCTGATTTGTTTGATTTCTCAACATCGTTGGATTGTTCTGAGTAGGAGGGTTCCCATTCAAACACGTATAATTACTTGCATTTCTCAAATAATAGTTGAGATAGAGGGATTCTAAGATGCCCCCTGGTCTTGTTCATTTTGAATGTTGTCATAGGACTTTTGTCTTCTTTCAGGAGTAGCTTGTTCTACTTCCAAGGTTCTAATCCTCTACACTAGAGTTGTGATTGGGACTATAGGAGTGGTAGCTCTAGTTGCTTCCTCATTTCTAGGATTTTCTCTTCGAGTATTGTCATGGTGGTGTGCTTTTTCTCGCATAGAATTATCTCTTTGTTATTCTTGCATAGAAAATTTTAATGCCTCTTGCAAGTGTCTTTCTAACCTTTTTACTTCCTCATCGAGATGAGTACTAGAGGTACTTGTGGAAGGTTGATTGGGTCGATGTTGTTCTGGTCTTAGTTGAACTCTCCTAGCCTTATGAGGTGCATTTGGTATGGCAGGATTGTGTTCCCATGTAGTGTTGTTAAAAGACAAAGAACACTTGGGTTCTCTTTGGTCTTATTCATAGTCAAAATCTTTGTAATCATAGTGGTTTGTGATCAGTGCATCTGGGTGAGGCGACACATACCTATCAAAGGAAGGATTTTCTGGTTCTCTAGAGCGAATATTCCCTAAATTTAGTTCAAGCTCCACCATATTCGAGGGTGCCCTAAACACCACAGAATAAATGGAATGAATGATGGCAAAGGCGATAGAGTTTTAAGCAACGGAAGTGGATATGAAGAATAAAGTGAAAATTATTGAAGATTATTGTTTTGAAGTGTTGAATGTTTAAGTTTTTGATGTGATCTGTGCATTTGGAACATGAAAAGCATAAACAAAAGTTTTTGTTCTTCATGTCGAGTTCACCAAAATATCTACGCATAAAATCGTGACATCACTGGCCTAGGGCTGTCAAGTTAGATTTTGGCACACACATGGACCCTTCCCTCCTTGCCATGGGGCAAACCACCACATGACTCTCTCTCTCATGGAAGTAGCTAGTCAAGAGGAGGTAAGACACAGGGGTGGTCTGGCTCGTTGGCGAGTTGGACTTTGTGGAGAGGGGTCGACATGTCCTAGGGCCTATGTTGTTGTATGCTAGTGTAGATGTGTTGTTCAATTATCATGGTTATAAAGATAACCGTATGACCCAAAGGGTCACTAGTCACTGTTCTCCTGTTAGGATTTTTGATATTCCACCTTTGTGTAGGTAAGCTATTGTTCTCATTGATTGTCTATTCATGTTGGTGTTCTCTTTCAAACTATTGTATGGATTCTTGTTGTATTAAGAGTTTTCTAAATGTTTATTATTGTTGGATGACTAGTGGGTCCTATTGTGATCTCAGATGGATTTCCTCTATCTCATCGAGGATCGCCCTCACCCACTCACCTCTTAACCCTTGGCACATTCATGAGCCAAGATATGAGATAGGTGTTTGTGAGCTAACCTTAACTTGACTTTGGGTTTGACTTGATCTAAGGTTTGATTGTGTGTTTACTTCATTTGACTTTGTGATGGAATCAAGGGTTTTGACCAATGTTTGACTATGGTTGACCTTGTGATGGAATCAAGGGTTTGTGAATTTTTTGAGTCTCTAATGTTTTTGTTCTTTTTTGGGTTTTTATGAATGCAAGATTAAATGAAATGCAAAACTTTTTTGTCCTTTTTTAATGTTTTTGGAATTGAAGATGTTTTTTTTCTAATCTAGGAATTGAAAGATGTATGCAAGCTATAATGAATTTATCTAATGCAATGTAAACTATGTATTTGGGGTTTTCTAAATATTTGGAACAAATTAATCGAAGAAAAAGGAAAATGAATTAATCTACAAACTTTAAAAGAAAATCACTCTAATAATGCAAGATCTAACTATTCTATCAAGGACAAAGCAACAAGATTATTGATCCCAAGAGCAATTTTAGTTATCTAATTACTATGAATTGAAAGAAAGCATAAAGGTACCTGGAGACACATGAGCCACCACTACCCTCAGAAATCATTGTGATGGCAACCTCGTATCCTCTTGTAGCAGTGGGGAATCCTCTTGGCGACAAGATGAAAATGGAAGCAAAAGAAGCTTTTGAAGCTTTGCAAAAAGAGCTCAATGAGATCTTTGTTGAGCATTATGGCTTGATATGAGTAGCGTATGGATGCATGATGAGCTTTATGTGAAAGATAGATGAAGTAACGAATGAAAACAAAAGGCTCCTATGTCCTGTATGAACATGAGAATGTCGAATGTGGAGAGCAATAACTTGCAAGAGTTGTGTGCACAAATGAAATTACCTACCTTTGTGCTTGAGGGAGGGTAATATTTATAGGTTAGAAGAAGGGATAAGAGGTTAAGAAGAAGAATATTTAACTCAATTTAATTGGAGAGTTAACACACAGGATTCAAGAGTGATCTGGGCTAAAATTGGAGTGATCTACCAAGTAAAAGCTTATCACTCAAGAAGAAGTGAAGAAGGAGTGCATGGGAATGCATGAGAATGCATGAGCTATTAATTTAAGATAAAATAGAGCTAATTATGCATGTGTGGGTGCATGAAATAGTTAACTCCATATTTGGCATGAAAATCCATGCAAACAGAGAGAAAAATAGGTAAAAATGGAGATTTTTCAAGTTAGAAAAGAGAGTTTTTCCATGGTTAGAAACATGACAAGGTCGCCCAAGGGTTACACCTTTCACCAATCTAGTCACTCAGGGGTGACCTTGGGTCAGCCAAGCCCATGGGCGACCCACTAAGGAGAGTACCTGGGGTGGTTTGTAGGATGGGAGATGGAAGAGGAGGAGAAAAGAATGGGATCTACATCTGGAAACAGGTTAGTCACATGTGAAAATCTAAATCTCCACTTACAAGGTAGGATCGCCCAGCGGGAGATCTAGAAATAATAGGGGAGATTTGGATTGGTTGACTGAAACTTAAAATCAAAAGTGGGATATGGCTAGGGGGACCTCTAGAATGATTCTAGGGGTTGGAGAAGATGAAAATACCAAGGAGAGGTGAAAACTCTCCTACAAGATGCATACAAGGCTTAGGAACATGGTTGCAAGCACAAAAATTGCAAATCAATAAGTGTCAAAAAGTGTCAAAAACCGTCGACAATAAAGAGAGAGAAAACAACAAAGGGAAACAACACAAGACGAAAGAAATGATACATCACCAAGAGGATTGCTTCTGAGAGGATGTTATTTCACACTTACATGTACGTGACAAGTATTAAAAATTATCATTGGGGTCCTTGTGGAGCCTGTGTGTGATTTTTGTGCTTGCAGAACCAGACAACCAAAACAAAACAACACACAACAACAAATAGAAATGTTTTTTATTCACTTGCAATCAAAACATTATAGCAAGAGTACAATGGTCTTCATACATGCACTAGTCTAAGCCTTACAATCGTTCCAATGGTTAGATCAAACTATCCTAGCCTTCTTGTGAAAACTTAAAACAATCTGCCGTAAAATATGAAATCTACAAAAGAAGCTACAATAAAATCCAAAAACTCACTATGGAGAAGATTGCCTCAAAAAGAAAGAAATTTCAATTTTAAATGTAAAAAAGGCATCCACCACACATCTTCATATGAATTGATACATGTCATCCTCTTACTAGCTCTCTAGATTGGTCATACAGGTGGTTAAAACCATTTTTATCATTTTTTGGGTACTTTCAGGCAGTGCAGCGGAAAAACATGACCCTTCGGGATATTTCTGGATTTTATGGGTCATCGTCATATTGTGATATTTTAGGGATCATTGACATATTGTAGGATCTCATGGGTCATTGGTGTATTGTGGGTTTTCATGGGTCATCAAAATATTACAGGATTTCAAGGGTCATCTGCATATTGCAAGATTTCAAGGGTTATCTACATATCTAGGATTTCAAGGGTCATCTACATATGTGGGATTTCAGTGGTCATCTACATATGTGGGATTTCAAGGGTCATCTACATATGCAAGATTTTAGGGGTCATCTGCATATGCAGGATTTCAAAGGTCATCTACATATGTGGGATTTCAAGGGTCGTCTACATATATCTTGATGGCAAGGAAAGTTCTGCATATCATGTTGACACTCAAAGTTCTACCTAAGCATAACTTGCTTAATTTTTCTTAGAATCTCAAAATTAAAATTTTGGACACCTATTTGGCTCCTTAACAACTTGAAGTCATCATTTGTACATGAACCAATTGGAATTTCTTAGAAAACTTGATCATCAACTTAACAAGAAGGAAACAAACAAGCAAGAAAACAAAGAAACATTTTTTTTCTCGATGAGGATTGCTTGTGCATCCAAATGCTCCTTCATTAGACACATCGAGTAACTAAAATGTTCCATGATTTGGAAACTCATGAACATTTTGGCAAGTTTGGAACTAGAATTCCATACTTGTCTAGCTTTGCAACACTCAGCTAAGAAGCGTCATCTACAGTTTTATTCTTCCATCAAACTAGGTATTCCATGTAGTCCTTTCCTCTAGTCTTCTTAGCAACTCAAGAGTTAATCAATATGTCTACTTCTTCCATCTTATTTATAGGTAACTGATCTAACCATCCTTGTGCATTAGACAAACATAAGTGTGTACCCCCTTCTAAGCTTGTCTCTCCTTCATGGAACTTGTATAGATCAAAAACATTGAAAATAGGAGATATGCCTATCTCTACTGGTAGCTCAATCTCATAGACATTGGATGAGAACTTCCTCAACACCTTGCATGGGCCTATTTTCTTAAATTTCAACTTATTATATGTTCCTTGTCAATACCTTTCTTTCCTTAAATGTGCCAAAATTAAGTCACCTACTTGGAACTTGTGTTCCGTCCAATGCATATTAGCATGTTCATTGTATTTGCTTGCACTTTTCTCCAAATTTTTGTTCACCTCTTTGTGAACTTCATGAATGTATTCTACAAAATCTTCTGCTACAGTACTCTTCTTCTTCAAATCTGCACTATCTCTTAGCTCATCAACACTTCTTAGGTTGCACCCATAAACTATTTGAAATAGGCTCTTTCCTACACTTATGCTCACTAAATTGTTATAAGCATATTCTGCTTGTGCCAAGATAAGATTCCACCAAACATCTCAACAAGTTTCCCAAACTTCTAGAACAAATCACAACCTCGATATGCCCATTGGTCTAGGGATGATAGGTTGAATTGAATCCTAATTCACTACCCATCTTCTTCCATAATGTATGCTAGAAATGGCCAACAAACTTGGTTTCCCTATCTAAAACTATGCTCTTAGGCAGTCCATGCATCCTGAGTACCTATTTGAAAAATAATGTAGCTATGTTGGATTCATCACTAGTCTTCTGACATGTCATGAAATGAAGCATCTTTGAAAATCTATCCACTACAACAAAAATTGGGTCATTACCTCACTGTTTTCTAGGTAATCCCAAAACAAAACCCATATTTAGGTTATCCTATGGTCTCTTGAGTATAGGAAATGGCTATCATAGTCCTGTGTTTTATCTTGCTTCTTTAGCATGCTGGAAAATTCTGTAGCCCTATACCAGTCTCTTCACATCTGCACTTATTCTAGGCCAAAAATAACTTTCACTCAATTGTGCCAATGTCTTATCTACTCCAAAATGTCTACTCAAGCCTCCCCTATGTTTTTCTCTTATTAGATTCTCTCTCATTGAACCTCTGGGTATACACAATTTTTGTTTCTTGAACAACAAGACATCTTGGATGAAATACTCCAACCATGGCATCCTATCTCTCTCCACTGGACTTCTACTAGCTATCCATGCTTCATTAAAATCAAGATCATTAGGATACAACTCCTTCATTGCATCAAAGCCAACAACACTGATCCTTAACTCGTTTATCAATAAACATAAGTAAAATCATGCACATGAATTATATACATGTATTGTTCAAAACTAATTTTAGTTAGCTAAGGATTATCAATTGTATGTGCAATTTCTAGATGAAAACAAAATGAAAAGGAAATTAGAAGATGTTGTGGCATATTCTCTTATGCCAAAATCATTTGTAGAATTAAAAGACCTAATTGGGCTTGCCATTGTCAAAGAGGCTCTCTCTCAAGGAGCATTCATTACACTTGTAGCCAGAAGCTCCTCTATATTGGAGAAAGTAGCCGAAAATCTTGCCAAAGATGGTGGTACTAGACATAAAATATCAACCAAGGTATGACTTATTCATTCATTTTAATCTTATCTAAAGACTTAGAAATCTTGATGTTCAATCTGATTTTTATTTTTTTAACAGGTTGCAGATGTGGGTGTGTATGAAACTTTGGCAAAGGCAATAAAGGAATCTTTTGAATGGAGGACAGTTGATGTGTTGGTGTGCAATGCAGGTATGGAAAAAATTGGACTTCTGGATGAGGTCAGGATTGAAGACCTACATGACACCATTCAGACTAACTTGATAGGGGTTGTCAATATTCTGCATATTGGGATTCCATTGATGAAGTAGAGAGTGCACAAACACCCATGTCTATTGTTCTCATGAGTTCCCTATCAGGACAGGTATGTTATTCTTAAAACTTTTTGTAGGCTTATTACTCATAAGTTTTTAAGCCTTCATCATGGACTTATATGCATGTTTTATTCCATAAATTGTGATTGTCAGTTGAAAGTCCTAGTTAAGGCCAAAGCATTACGAAGCCAGCGTATAGATTATGGCTATTTAATAGGATTTATAAGCTAGCCAAGAAAGCATGTGTTTTGAGGATGTTTAACCTTTTAATCATTGTATTTTTTATCTTCTTCCTTAATTATCAGGATCCAAACAAGTTATCAACTTTTCACCCTTTATTAGTTTTTCGATTGTTTGTTTAAGAATAATTTTTTTTGGGTTTGTGTGTTGTTCTTTTGGCAACACATGGTGTATGGTAGCTCAGTGTATACTACAACCTAACATGCTCTAAAAGGACTCGAAGAAACTCTCAAGCTTGAATTGATGCCTTATAACATCTAAATTAGCATAGTCTTTCCAGGGTTTGTGGAAACTCCCATGCTTGATTATATAATGTGATTTAAAAGGTTGATTTTTTTTTTTTGGTGCCTAGTAAACTTTTTTTCACATGACCGGTGATGTTGGCACAACATGCCCTCGAGTACCATGGGGGTGGGGGGAGACTGGACCTCGTGACCATCTTTACCACAATAGAATTACTTAGCCAATCGAACCAGGGCCCCCGCCCTAATTTAAAATGTTGATGTTAAAAAAACCTCAAAGAGTTATATTTAGAAGCAAGCATTACATTCAATTCATTATTAGTAGAAAATATTTTTCTAATAAAACTTTTAATACATATTTCAAATGCTATTTTTGTTTTGGACCATATTATTTATCCATCATCAAGATAAGGATGTTTTTTAGATTATGGGATAAGAGCTCCTTGATCTGCATGTAATCCTTATTCAAATGATATAGCACAATAACATCTATGAAATTCCTAACTGAATCTTTAAAAGCCTTTATAAGCCAAATCGAACAAAACAAAAAACAACTTCAATCTTTAGTTGAAATATTGAAAAATCTGAATACAAGCAACAATCACAAGATAACCCTCGCCACTTCACTAGAGTTGATTATTTCTCATATCGACTCAGTTACAAAGAAAATCACTGATTGGAAGGACTATAGGGAGTGTCGACAATTCTACATCGATAAATTATCATACAAACAAGTCAAAGATAAGAAAATTTCCAAAGGTGATCTATGTGCACTTTTCATCGATCCTAGAACACAACAACCCTTACGTGGGAGTTGCAAATGATTGCCAATTCATTGGTGTGTGAATGAATAAATATCCCAAAAATTTTGGGATAGATGGTACATGGTTTTTGATGACCTCCCTTGTAATAATAATGAGGTCCCCCAATTTTTTTTGAGGTTTTTTGAGGAAACTCTATTGTGAGTTTGTCCTCAAGGACATCCCAAACTACTTTGACATCTGGGAGTTCTAGGGTAGAGGGTAGAGAGCATGCACATCGTGCCCAAAACCACCCATTGAGACCCATTATGAGGCCACAACATGTCTTACTACTTCAATTTTGAAGGAGAGTGTTGAAATAGAGATGTTGCATTCCCTGAGTTCCTTCACCTAGACTTTAGCATAGCATGGTGGTGATCTTTTGCTAGCTAGAGAGGGTGAGAGAGGTATGTGTCATTAGTCCCCCCATCTCTATGGGTTATGTGGGATATTGTGTGATTTTTGGACATAGAACACTACCCAGGATGCAGACATTCCAAAGCATCAGAATGATGCAACACAGGGACAGAAGCAAGTGAAGGACACATCCATATTGGATAATATTGTTCTCACAGATGACCTCTTGCAACATACATTTGGTATTTACTCTCGAGTAATTTTTTACATGGTATTGCTATTTAATATATATGTATTTGAACTATCTAATTAATTATATGAGTAGATATTATAAGTCAAAATTAATGTATGTAATTGTCTGCACTATGAAATTCTAGGGTCAAAGTAGTCATCCTATGTCTGTAAGCCATCTAGTGTTAGGTTATGAGAGGAGGTCCAATCAACAGGTATGTAATTTATCACAAGATTGTAAATATAGTACATGTAAACTTTTTTTCATATATTAATGGTAATCTTATTTAGTCACAATTTGATGATGAACAAGTGGATGTTGGAGCATCACCATCAAGATGATTTCCTTGGTCCATAGGTAGAGCCACTTTCACTGAGTAAATTTTATCATTTCTAATCATTATGCATTTAAATAATGTTATGTATCTATTTTACTGAACTAACCTTGAACTCTATTTTCATCTTGAATATGCAGACGCCTCCTCATCTTTGTCAGTCAGCAAAGGTGCACATTGCTGCAGCTATTTTATCTAAAAATTATTTGACCAAGGTATGAGCCAGTAACATGTAAATGTCATTTTGTATTTATTTTTTTATCTCACATCATTTAATGTACATAAATGATATTTAGGTTTACTTAAATTTGTTTCTTCATGCTTCTCACAGGATGTCACAACTCCTACTTGTCCATCTATAGAAGAACAGAGGTAGCAAATGATCGAGATGGATAACCAGTTAGTGGTAAATGATTGATTACTTATTTCATGTTATATATTTTGAATATTTTCTATATTAATGTGGATATTGTTTGATTGTATTAACATGTGAAACTTCAAAAATCTCTATCGAGGAAGTCTATTTGATGGACAATAGAGGATGAGTCATTGACCGGTTCACCATTTTCACGTCCTTGCAATAGTCGTTGATTATTTGATAGTAGTCCATAGAAGATTTGATTTTGGGACATTTTGTTACATATGTCTATTTGGCTTTGTAAACATACTTTTGTACATGTTATCGATGTATATTGTTGTATATGCCCCTATGGATTTATTTGTACATGCCTATATGGCTTGATAGATACACTATATGTTATTTTCATGACATTATGTATATATGAGATTATGTATATTTTCATGACATTATATTTTTATGACATTATTTTTATATTTTCATGACATTATATATATGTTGACATCATCCTTGCAAAATACATTTTGTGCATATCTTTCAATCATTGAATTCCATGAGACTACATTTCTTTGAGGTGTCATGTCAAATAGTTCATGCAACTTGTCTATGCCTCCACACTTTGCATACATGTCTACAAGGGCAGCTACAAATACAACATCTGACAAACTTCCTATATCCTTTATACTTTGATGGCTATCCACACCCTATTCTGAAGATCCTATTTTGGCATAGGCTGAGGAGGATGTTGGATAAGGTTGTGAAATTTGGCTTGATACCCATCAATTCATTTGCTTAAAAGATTCTTTAAAGCCTTATCAAAAAATTCATTTTGTGCATATCTTGCAATCATTGCATTCCATGAGACAACATTTCTTTTAGGTATCATGTGAAATAGTTCACGTGCATTGTCTATGCTTCCACACAAGTTGCATACATGTCTACAAGGGCAGATGCAAATACAACATCTAACAAAATTCCTATATCCTTTATTCTTTCATGGCTATCCATACCCTATTCCAAAGATCCTAATTTGGCACAGGTAGGGAGGATGGTTGCAAAGGTTATGGAATTTGGTTTTACACATTCTAATTGCATTTGCTTGAAAGTTTCTAAAGCCTTTTCAAAAAATCCACTTTGTACATATCTTGCAAGCTTGAAATGAGAAGACAAAGTGATATTTACCAGTTTCACATTCTTCATACTGAATATCCTGATATTCTCCACATACTTTTGTTTTGATAACCAAATCTTACGATTTTTCCTAGATCTCTGTGTATCTCCATCCCAAAATTTGTTTTGTTGCTCCTAGATCCTTCATATCAAACATCCTAGCCAACTAAGCCTTTAACCTGCTAATATATGCCATGATTTTTCTTGCTACAAGCATAACATCAACATATAACATCAAGATAATGAATAAACTATTTTATAAACTTTTGAAGTAAACATAATGGTCATACTCACTTCTTGTAAAATTCTGGCCCACCATAAAGGAATCAAACTTCTTGTACCATTGCCCGAGTGATTGCTTTAGGCCATACAATGACTTCATGTGTTTGCAAACAAATTTTCTTTTGTGATCCTAAACAAACCCTTGTGGTTGTTCCATATATATCTTCTTCCAAATCTCCATGTTAAAATGTTGTTTTAACATCTAGCTTCTCTAACTCTAGATCAAGTAAAGCAACTAGTGCTAATACTACCGGAATAGAAACAAGCTTAAGAACTGGTGAAAGCATTTCATGGAAATCAATACCTTCCTTTTGAGAATACCCTTTTTCTACTAGTCTTGTTTCATACCTTTCAACCTTATCATCAACACCTTTCTTTAGTTTGTAGACCCATTTGCAACCAACAATTTTCCTACCCTTTGGATTTTCTATGAAGTCCCATGTTCTATTCTTCTCTAAGGCATCCATTTCTTCTTTCATTAATATTTTCTATTTAGCACTTTCAATATCATCCATCACTTCCTGATAACAACTAGGTTCCCCATCATTAGAAATCAAAGCAATAGATAAATTATAATCATCATATCTCTTAGGAGAATTTATGACTCGTGTAGATCTCCTTAGAGTTGGTTGTGGCATTTACACATTTTCTTGTATATTTTCTGCATCTTCATCTTTACCTTTAGAAGCTTCCTCTTGCTCCTTTTCATCTGTAGATGGTTGAGTTTCTAAATAAATTTGTTGATATTGTGGTACTTGTTCCAGTTTCATTTCAACTTCTTCTAATGATGATTTTGTGGGTAGTAGGATCTCACAGTCTATATCCCTTAACTCCATCACCATAACCATGAAATATATACTTCTTTGATTTGGGGTCCAACTTAGAATGCTGATCTTTAGAAATAAGAGCATAAGCATCAGAACCAAAAAAAATTAAATTTGAGTAATCACAAGAATTATTTGTCCATACCTCTTCAGGAATCTTACAGTCTCTTGCAATTAGTGGTGACCAATTTACCAAATAGCATGATGTATTAATTGCTTCTGCCCTCAACTCTTGCTCCAACTTAGCATTATTGAGCATGCTCCTTGCTCTCTCTAGAAGAGTCATGTTCATGTGTTCAACAACACAATTTTTTAGTGTAAAATGTGTTTGCATGCATTTTGATCCCAACTTCCTTGCAATAATTTTCAAATTCCAAAGATGTGAACTCACCTCCATTATCTATTCTTAGAATTTTGATTGACCTGCCAGTACTCTTTCCAACCAAAGCTCTAAATTGATTAAAAACACTAAACATGTCACCTTTCCTTTTACAAATATAGACCCACATCTATCTAGATTAATCATTTATAAATGTCAGAAAATATGATGATCCTCCAAATTAAATTGTAGGGGATGGTCCCCAAACATTTGAATGAATATAATCTAGGATACCCTTACTTGTATGACTACTTGTTTTAAACTTCTATTTACATTGCTTCCCAAAGACACAATACTTGTAGAAATTCAGATTCAGAGATTTTAAATTTGAAAGTAACTTACTGTTTACCAGTACCTTTAGCCCTTTCTCACTCTTATGGCCTAGTCGTTGATACCATAAATGAGTAGATTTATTTACATTTTCAGATACCACCACTACTTCACTTATTTCAGTACTCCCAAGTAACTTGTAAAGGTTTCCAATCTTTGTAGCCTTTATTACCACCATAATTCCCATGGACACTTTCAATGCTCCACCTTGACGTGAAACTTTAAAACCACTAGAATCTAAAACTCCCAAGGAAATTAAATTCTTTTTTAGTTTTGGTACATGTCTTACTTTTGTCAACGTCCTCACAATACCATCAAACATTTTAATCTTAATGCTCCTAGTCCTAATAGTCTTACAAGAAAAATTGTTTCCCATAAGAACAACACCACCATCAATAGTTTGGTAAGAAGAAAACTAACTCCTATGTGGACACATGTGATGAGAAGCACTATAATCTAATAACCATTCCTCAAGATATTGTGAGATATTACAAACAGATAGTACTTCATCAACCATACCTAAACTTGTTTCAACTACATTTTCTTCCTTTTTGGAGTCATCATTGTCTTCTTTCCCCTTCCAACAATCTTTCCTGAGATGCCTAGATTTGTTACAGTACCAACATTTTCCCTTACCTTTTTTTCTTTTTGACTTAGATCTTGATGTACCTCTCAAATTCTCCCCCTTTTTTGTGGGTTAACCCCTAGCCACCATTGCTTCTGGTGTGGAGGTTTTTGTATTAGATTTCCTCCACACCTCCTTAGACAACAATGCTCTCACACATAATCAAATTCAAGGGTGTTAGTTGTGCTAAAGCTAATGGAAGTGACTAAGTGATTCTAGGATTCATGCAATGAAAACAATAATGTGACTACCTTGTCTTCATCTTTGATTTTTATATCCATACTAGTTAATTGGCACATAAGAGTAATGAAAACATTTAAATGATTAGTAATTTTGGTACCTTCCTTCATTTGCAAACTGTACAACTACCTCTTCAAGTGGATTCGGTTTGTCAAGGATTTTGTCATGTAATTGGCACATAAGAGTAATGAAAACATTTAAATGATTTTTATATCCATACTAGTTAATTGGCACATAAGAGTAATGAAAACATTTAAATGATTAGTAATTTTGGTACCTTCCTTCATTTGCAAACTGTACAACTACCTCTTCAAGTGGATTCGGTTTGTCAAGGATTTTGTCATGATGATGAGTAGAATTCAAGTGGATTCTACTCCATAAGCCTGTTGTTGTTTCCTCTCCAACAATATTGAAAAGAACATCATCTGTCAAACACAACCAAATTGTGGTAAGAGCTCTTGTATCCAAATCTTCCCAGTCCTCATCAGTCATATTCGCAAGTTTATTTGACTTGCCTACCAATGCCTTGTGTAATCCTTGTTGCACCAACAGATCGTGCACCTTGAGCTTCCATAGCTCAAAGTTATTCTTCCCATTGAATTTTTCCACCTCGAACCTTGCATTCAAAACCTTCGCTATTTGATGCTATAGAACAAACACCAAATCCTAACACAATCACTGCAAAATAAAAGCTTTGATACCACTTGCTGAAAAACTTTAAGATTTTAAAGATAAACATAAAACTCCAAAATCATATAATATTGTAGCACAAAGTAGTTACAAAGAAATTAGAGATAACAACAGAATAACAAACATATAGAATAAGCAATCAAAAAATAACAAGAGAATTTACATGGTAAAATTCTAGCAATATGCCAAGAAAACATTCACAGGGCAAAGTATTGGTATTCTTATTGTTCAGAGGAAAAATTACAATCTTCACTTAGGTGCAATTACAATTCAATTTGTCTTTGAAGACTGCAAAGATATGTAATATCTTCAACATAACTACCACTGTCAAACGTAGAAGAAAAAAAGCATTTATTTTTTTTAGGAAAAAAATTGATTTAAAACAAAAGATAAGTTTTTTAATCTTTCTTTGTAAAATAAGATTTTTACTTTATTTTCTTTTCCGTGTTATCATACATCCAACAATATTCATTTTGGAAACCAAGTTGTTTATTCCAAATTTATGAGTGAGACCAAAAACAATCTTTCACGAAGTCCTGCTTGACCTTGAACAGACGTATTTTCTATTATTGCTACTCTGGCTATTAAAACGACTTCTTTAATTGTCCATAGCCTTGATGAAAGTAGCAACCTTAATAAAAGGTGCCACCCACTGCAACGAAATGAATCCCGACCTGCAGCAGAAATAAATAACTTTTTATGCAATCAACCCATCACAAGCTTTTTGTGATGAATTTTATTGATTGTTTCATTACTGAATACTGATATTTAAGTAGAGTGTGATCAGTGCTTCCTTATTTCATTCTACAAGTTTAGGTATATACATCAAATGAGGACTGCTTCATCCTGGCTGCAATCTCTGGAGGGCAAGCATGTCTTGATAACAGGTGGATCGAGTGGGATTGGGCTTGCCATTGCCAAAGAGGCTCTCGCTCAAGGAGCATTCATCACACTTGTAGCCAGAAGCTCCACCAAATTGGAGAAAGCAGCACAAAATCTTGCCAAAATGGTGGTACAACAGATAAAATATCAACCAAGGTTTATCTAATTCCATCATTTTAAGCTTATTTAAAGTTTTTTTAAAAAATATGTCTAATCTGATTTTTACTTTTTAATAGGTTCCAGACGTGGGTGATTATGAAACTTTGACAAAGGCTCTAAAGGAATCATTTGAATGGAGGGCTGTTGACGTGCTGTTGTGCAATGCAGGCACAACAAAAACTGCACTTCTGGATGAGGGCAGGATTGAAGATCTGCATGCCATCATTCAGACTAACTTGACAGGGGTTGTCAATACTCTGCATATTGGGATTCCATTGATGAAGCAGAGGAGTGCCCAAACACCCATGTCTATTGTTCTCATGAATTCCCTGTCAGGAATGGTATGTTATTGGTAAAAAATTTTGTATGTTTATTACTCAGAAGTTTACAAATATTAATCCTGAACTAATATTCATTCCATAAAATGTGATTGCCAATTCATAGGTAGTTAAAGCCAAAGATATATGAGGCCAGCCCATAGATTATTTGTGTTTTCAGAATGTTTAACGTTTTTATAATTGTACTTTTTATCTATCTTTCTGTACTATCACATCAAAAAAAAAAAGTCATTAACTTTTCAACTTTTGTAGGTTGTTTATTCTTTGTTCAATTGAATAATTTTTTGGGGGGTTATATTCTGTTGGCAGTACCCGTTGTATGGTAGCTCAGTGTATACTGCAACCAAACATGCTCTAAAAGGACTTGGAGAGACTGTCAAGCTTGAATTAATGCCTTATAACATCCGAATTAGCATAGTCTTTCCAGGATATGTGGAAATCCCCATGCTTGATTACTGTAAGTAGCTCCAATTTCGTCTTAATGAGAATAACCTTAATTTTTATTGCGATCTAAATCTTGTATTAGATATAAATAGAGAAGCTTTTCTGTATGAATGTTTATGAAAGGAATGTCTGTATCGTGGTGGTATCATGACGTATCTTGACTTTTATTTGTTTAGGTTATTCTTAAATATTATCCAATTCAACAGTTAAAGGTCAATTTGGGACAATAAAAATAGGACAACTATTTACCACTTTTTGATAAGGATGAGGTGTGAAATTACTATTGATTGTTTGACCATTGAACCGAATAATGTTTAAGTAGAATGATTTGCTTACATTTGATTTCTTGTGATATTGGTGTGTAAAAGAGTTTTAGACTTCCATAGTCCATAATCAGTGTAAAAGGATTCTCCAACAGGACCTTCAATAAAAGGATTCTCCAACAGGACCTTCAATACATTTTTGAACTTCATAGATAAGGGTGTTTTCGATCATTTCTAGATTGCACATAGGAGCTCCTTGATCTGTAGTGTAATCCTCATCCAGATGATAAAACATCTATGAAATTCCCAAATGAATCACAAATCGTTAAGGAGTGTTTATGCTTTCTTTCTTTCTCTTGGTTGTTATTATATTCAAGTGAGCTTTATCTAATTTTGTTCTTACATTCCGAAATTGTATCTAGGTGGCGTGGAAGATAACCAAGGTATCTTGGAGATAAGTGAGATCATAAGTTTGTATGATCGAAGTCAAGCAGACACACCTGAGCATGTTGCAAAATATACATTATAGGCAACAAAGAATGGAACTTTTCTTGTCACAAGCCAACTCGGTGGTTTGCTGTTATCCACAATCTCTCGTGGGCCTATGCCTGCAGAATCATTTGGAAGGGCCTTGATTGAATTGATAGTATATATTCCTATTAGAATCTTCATCTTGTTTACAGCTTGTTATGCCTATTATGTTATAGAACATAGAAATCACAAGAAATGAAGCACTCACCGTAAACAGTCTTGTGTGTCACTGTTTTTCAGTATTTTTGACCTTGTTTTTCAGTATTTTTGACCTGATTTGAATCAATAATAAAGAATGTTTTCGACCTATCTGTTTGTGCACAGGATTTCAACCTTCCTATTTGTCCGCAGGATTTCCACTGCCCGTACGTTGTAAGCCCTTCCAAAATGAAAGGTGGCATTAGAGTGTTTCTTGAGAAGAAAAACCAAATCTAAACCATATGTGTCGTATTATTTTGTGAAACAAATTAATGTTACTTTTTAAATTATTAAGAATGTAACCAGGCAAGTATGAGGGTGAAATAGGTAAGTGATAATAATGCAATTTATAAATTATTCTAATTATTATATTTGTCAATAGTTGATTAGAGTCTTATTTTGAGAAGGAAAACAAATTTAAAATTTATGTGTTTTATTATTGTAAAAGAAAGTAATATTACTTTAAATAATAATGTTTTAAGGTAATTGTGAGAATGAGATAGGCAAGTGATTACAATATAATTTATATATTATTAATTTATTTTTAATTTATTTTGTATATTTATTAACATTTGATTAGAATGTTTAATTTTCATTTTAATTTTTAAAATAGGAAATAATATTATTAAACTATGAGCAATTAGATTCATGACTTTATTTATGTATTATTAAAAATAAAAAGCATACACTAAGAATGGTGAAAATAGTTATTACCAAATTGATATGAGCTCACTTTAGAGATAGAAAAAGTTTAATTGATGATGGTAATGTGGTTTCATCAAGACTTCAATGAATAACCATAAGACATAAATACATTCAAATTCTTAATAAATGTTTAAAATAACTTAATACATTAAATATTTGGGAAAATCACATAAACAAACCACTCTTCTACACTATACTTTTAAAGTGAAAACTCAAATTTATCTTAACTTGTATACCTTATATAAATCTATTTTATGACAATACTACCTTGTTAGATGCTTAAGATACTCAAACAATAAAACAAAAGCTCATATTTAAACCATGGCTAGAAAATAGATTATGAAGTAACAATCTATGATATAATTTAAGGAAACAATCCTCCCTTATTCCTAAGTTTGCAATTTAGGCTAAATTTGATGATGAAATGTTTTGAAAGATTAAAAGCCTTTCAACCTTAAGGTGAGATGTCATCACAAGAAAGACAAGGCCATGCAACATTGGAAAGATCTTTTAGCTTCTACTCTTAAGATTGAAAATAATACTCTAGATTAAGCTTGGTATTCACGGGACTCAGTCCAAATACAAATATTTAAACCATTAGAGGGCATGCTTAATGTTATACGTGTGAAGAAAATCCTTTACTTTTTAACAATTTATATTGACGAGGACTTGAGACACCTCTAACATGAAGAATTTAGAAAGGGTAAGAAACTAGGTCATAGTAGCTAGTAAAAATAATAAATGACTTGCATCTAGACGTGCATGGATATGTGATCGAGTCCATGGTTATTTGAGTGGTATTTTTGGAAAATATCAAAAATATAATTTTTAGTATTTTCTATATTTTAGTAAATTGTATTTTCGGAGGCCTTCGGAGCAAAATTAGGGCTAGAAACTTTGTTGGTTGCATGGCATTAAGCCTTAGCAATTAGCTAGCTCAAACTAGATAATTAGTCTATCTTTCCAACGAATCCAAGAAGTTTAATTTCCTATAAAATAGCTCTTTTTGTATTCCGAGGGTAATGTGACCCTTCATATGATATGTAAGCCTATATATTTCAAAGGGAAATGAATAAAAATCAGTTTTCAGAGGCAATTCACAACTCTCAGCGAGTTTGCCTATTTGGAGAAACTCAATTCTTCTTTGTTTATTTTATTGCATTATAATACCACAGGCATGATAAGTATGTAGATGGTTAGGTTTTGACTAATGCCAATTTTTTTAGTGGTAATTTTTTATCAATTGACATTTTTTGTTTCATACACAGTTGATCTATTTGTACAAATTTGATAGAGTTTTCTTATATGCAGATTTCATTCACCTTGAAATACACATTTTAATTTATTATAATACACTCTAATCAACACAATGTTTATTCCAATTTAAACCCAGTCACTTAGATATGATCGGACCAAGTTTTAATCTAGGTCTAGTGACCTAGCATCTGGCTTTTTATTTTTTAAAATTATAGTTCAATTGTCCCATTACAAACATATTGTTAATCTTTTTTCATTATAATCACCCTCCATTTTACATTAATGTATTCCTTAATTTGATGGCATTGCCCCCACAATTATCACTAATTTATGACAAAAATGGTGCAATCACCATTGTAATTCTTGGTAATTTAGGGAAAAACATGTGTCACCATCACAATTATAGGTAATTTAGAGCAAATGTGTGCAATCACCCACACAATTATAACTAATTTAGGGAAAATGTGCTCAATCACCCACACAATTATAACTAATTTAGGGAAAATGTGTGTAATTAGTCACACTTTCATAACTTAGGGAAAATGTGTACATTGTCTAGGAAATTGGAAGTATGTTAGGGTCACTATGTGCAATAGCCAATGAAAAAATTATTACATTTTTGTGAACTATATGACCAAAGATTGGTTATGCATTTGCATTTAATCTAATTTTTCTCTCCATTCACAGACTACACATTCATTTCATTTGTTTCTCACATTATTAATTTTTAATTTCTAAATTTACACTTAATCAATCCACATTCCACATTTGGTATTGGCAAACTTCTAGTTCTAACTCTATAGAAGCCATTGCATCAATATCATTTTTCTTTGGGAGAATTAGGAGCAACTATAACTATCAGATAGGAGGACACTTTCTTAAAAGTTTGCAAATAGATAAGAGACAAAGGCTAGAACTCAACTTTAGTCTCCATTCTTAGAATGAGTTTCATAATAATATTATACTTTTAATTGTCAATTTGCATTATATTGTGTATTGTGTGATTAATATGTATAACTATATTAGAGTGCTTCTTCATTGGTCAATATTATTTTTCTTTTTCTTTATTTCCATTTGTCAATAAGTTAAAAAATGTAAGTATTGATTGTCTGTAACATTTTTTTATATATTAAAACATTGCATATCACTATATAAGATTTCTTAAGGCTGTGAGTTTTTGCACTTGTGTAGCACTGCAATGCTTTCCCATTATTTTGTAGCACTTTTCTATATTTTGTATCATTTTTCCCATTTTGTAGCATTGTCTTTTAATTTTGAAATATTATGTTCTATTTATTCACATTTATTATCATTGTGTATTTTAATTTTGAAATATTATGTTCTATTTATTCACATTTATTATCATTGTGTAGTTTATACCATTGTTCTATAATTTCTAGCATTCCTTACCATTACATATTTGTTATCATCATGTAGGCATATGTAGTTTATGTAGTTGAAGCATTGTGTAACACTATTATAATGAGAGCTTACTTTTTAATAGCATTAGATAAACATTTGAAAGAATGGCCAAATAAATGGTATTAGAAAGAATGGCCAAACAAGGGCTGCGCTGCACCAGCAGTCCCCGCCTAAAGCTGCTGTAGCAGTTGCCGAAAAGGCATTAGCTGGCATGATACAACTGAAGAAAAAATATATAAACACCAAAATCTGTCTTTTTGATGTTCAAATCTTGATGCATTGTACAGTCTTGCTATTTTTGTCCAATGTACTGCATGGTCATTAAGAAGACTACAAAATAAACCACCTTCTCAATTGATTTTCATGAAATTATTACGCTTACAAAAAGAAAGGCAAAATAGCCTGATCAATTGGTTATCTGCTTGAAAGACTAGACACAAGAAACCTGAAGACTAAGATTCAGAACGTACTGAAATCAAAACTGAGATCAAGCAATTACAGATTTCCCCAGCACCAGAGACCACAAGCTCATCCGCAGTCTCTGGAACAAACTTGCAGCAAAAAATATTAGCTAAGTGACTAGTTTCAATACTGTGCAATAATTTCTTGCTTGCATAACTCCAGATGTTAACCTGTTAAACAAGCATAAAACCAATGGAATGATACCTGAGAATTAAACCATCAGAAACATTATGAAACATAGCTGCAACAAATGTAAAACAAGCCAAAGATAAAAAAAGATATGTCAAATAATATGTTACACCTAAAACCTGAAACTCAATTTTGGTAACATAACAAACTGCTACCTTTGAATACTGATTCATAGACACAAATATGTTCTCCAAGTGCAGTTACAATATATTGAGCTATCAAATGTATTGTGTCTTTGATATGGTTAAAATAGGAGTATAAATGCAGCATGCGTAAAATGACTCATTTTGATGTATCATTATTTTCAAGATAGGAGTTAAACAGTGTTATTTTGTTACCATACCCTTGCATCATCTAACCCAGATACTATAAGAGAACCTTTTGAATTCCATGCTAGTGCATTGACACATCCTTGGTGAGCCTGCTTATGGAATTTTATCAGTTAAATGTCATCCAAAGACTTTTGAGAAAGTAGAACAGTAAAAAAAAAGAAACATGCCATTCAAATTGTTTCCAAATCAAGTATATCACTCAATGATTTCCTTTATTCAAGTAATAGACCTTTCATTTTTCCAATGATATCTATCTTAAAATGAACTCAAAATTTGCAAAAGATTATCTTTCAAAAGCTACGAACTCTAAAAATACTAAATTGCAAAAGATTATCTTTCGAAAGCTAAGCACTCTAAAAATACTAGATTATCTTACCATCCAGAGAGCAGGCACCAAATAATCTAATAGAATGAAAAATCAAAATCATTGTATAAAACTAAATTTGAAGGAGCAAGGACAGATGACTAATGTCAAAGTAGAAACACACTATTGACCAAACAATGTGAGAGAAAATCATAACACATCCAATTGACCAAATTCCATGTTCACATTAACCTATTGCACTCCTTGTTACTCAATAACCAATTCACTCTATTAGTGGAACCCTTGCCAAACAAATGAAAACAAATATTCTTGTTCAATTTTTCACACTATCTTATATCGCAAAATATGCATTCAAATTGCAAACCTCCAACTCTGTTTCTAAGGCTAGCCGATGTATAAGAGGAGTGCATCTGCAATTTAGTGTCAGCATCCTGATCTGAATATGGATATGGCATCTGCATCAAACAAATTCAAGATTTATGTTAGTATTGTACTAACATACCATAAAATAACAAAATAATGTTCTCATGTCTACATTAAAATTCCAAACCATCTTTCTAAATTCTCATTAAATTTCAACTTGAGCAAATTTTTGGAAAGACATGTAGGAGATCTCAGAAGAGAAATTCTCTGTAACTTGCAGCTATCAACCAATTGTAACAAATTTTTGGGGTGAAAACACTTGCATCAACTTGGGAAAGTTCTAAAACTTCCATAAATAATAGTTATGAACAAAAAATGAAATTAACAATGAATGTAGCAAGTGGAATGAGGCCAAGGAAAATGAAGGGAAGAGTGTAAAGTGAAAAGTGCTCAGGGATGATTGCTGGACAAATGTGATGACGCTTGTTGTCAAGGCCATTAGATATGTTGACACTTCGGTAGAAGAAGAAAAAGATGCACACTTCATTACATGGGCATTACATGAGGAAGCTTACACACTTAGCCCAAATGGTGCGTATCAAGGCTTGCAAAAGTACACCTTACTGAAGATGAAGAGGTGACTAAGGGGTTTATAAAGTCCAATAGAAAGATATCCTTTGTACTGAATTATTGTTCTGGATTACGGCAAGCCGTGGCTTCTTGAAAGTATGCTTGGAAGCATCAGGCCCCATAACAGTCCTAGAATTGCATCTTTGTTTCCAATAGCTCATGCACAACTTGTGTTTAATGGTCTTTTATTCCTTTGCAAGGGATATTCTATGTATGTCTCGTGTAGATCCAAATGCCAAAATAATCATTGCAAGGATACATAATATGTGCTGGGACAAGAAAGAAAAAAAATTGATACACACCATGGTAAGAAATTTAAATTTCTTCCTTTTCATGGTACTCAATTAGAAACTAAGTGCAAATTTGATGATTTTCACTTTATGTTATTCTTTTGTCTATCTCTTGGTGCATATGAGATTCATCTTGAAGATCCATATTAAGATGGATGTATGCATATGTATGTGTGTGTATGTCTGAGTGTAACATACATATAAAAAAATTATAGAACTTGTCATGCATGTTTACAAGTTTGGCCCTGTACCTCCCAATTACATTTGTTTAAACATCCACACAACCTTTTCAATGAGTGCATTTGTAGTTTAAGTTGATGTCTAATCTTGCAAGTCATAGAAATTTTAGATGATTGTCTAAACAATAATATGTCAATCACTTGCAATTTCAATTTTAACAGGGTATGTTGAAAGTCTGAATACAAATCTGCTTTAAGTTAATGTCTAATCTTGCAAGTCACAGAAATCTTAGTTGATTGACTAAACAATAATATGGCAATCACTTGCAATTTCAATTTTAACAGGGTATGTTGAAAGTCTAAATACAAATCTGCTCATTCCTCACTAAGAGGCAATTTGTATTTACTATATGCACAATTCTTCAAAAAGTTTTAGCATCTCCTGGCATGCTACTATTGAAGCTCACTAAAGATATGAGCATTCTCACATGGCATTGACACTGTTTCACCAAACTCAAAAAATAGTTGTCCAACTTGATCAGTCAGCCTTTGCTATCAAACAACTAGCCTGTCAAGAGCTTTATAACAGGGTATGGACATCCACCAAAGGATAATAGAAGGAGAATTTTCACACTGTTTTTGTGTGTTTCTAGGAAAGGGAAAGATGCAGTCATGGTTTAAGGATGGAAAAAAATATTCTCAAAATTTGGTGACAGCTATTAAAAAATTCTCTATTACTGGTTCTCTCAGAAAAACCCCCAGATCTAGGTCTAGGTTCATTCACAGTCTGGTTTGCTGTGGGTGTGGGTAAGGGATAGACTTTGGGCCCAGATTTGGCTGGCATATCCATGGATGCAAATCTGGGGTCCAAATCCCATGCCCAGAGTGAACCCTCTGTAAACCATGGCCATTTTTTGGGACATTTTTGGCATTTTCTTCACACACTAATTTTTGTTTTTTTTCATCACATCAGTTATGAATCCAAGAAGAATGTGTTAGAAAGGCCACCATTCCCCGAGACTACTCCTACCTACTTCTCTGTCCAATGGAGGCCATTGACTAATGAGTATGTGCATAAAAATGAACGTGTTTTGGTGGTGGTGTTATTACTGTTGGTTCTGCTGTTGTTTTAAGTTTGTATGCTGCTCTTCCACTTCTTTTTAATTTGGGGATTTGTACAGCTGGTGGGGGGTTATGGCTTCATTTTATGGTAAGTCTTAAGAGTAGTACCTACTCCATTTCTTTGTAAAAAGCAATAATTACTGGCTTCATGTTACTAAAAATAACACATGCTTTACTTTTTATTTTTGGATAAATGCAACTCAGATTAGACCAAACATAAAACAAGGTATGCAGGAAGACTAACAAGTTTTCCAGGCAATTTTTTTATGAAGAAATGCATCTCATTTATACTAAAGATAAAATGAGGTGCACTGGTTGGTTGAGCAACATGCTTACAAGGAGAACCCTGTAGTATGATACTAATGCCAACAAAAGTCAATAATACATAACAAGAGTGTGTGATTTCCCAGTGAAATTGACATAGTTCTATCTTGCCAGCCAGGGTTTGATTCCAGCTAGAATCTACCCCATCCACACTATGTTGGAATCAATGGAATGCAACCAAGTGCAAGTCCCGGCGATTTTGTTTCTATGAAATGCAGAGTATACCACAACAAAGATCAAAATAGTTGTACATATGATGAGGGACAAGATCTGTAATGTCCCCTTCTAGTGAGTCCAAAGTTTTCCTTTGACCTTGCACAATTCAACTCACGAAAGAGAACATTAGAGTTCCATTTTATTTTCATTTCATCATATTAACAATATAATCATTATTCATCCATATTCAAGTTGTATATTCATGTCCTTATATAATGTTTCTAACTTATCATTTGTTCATACACTTAATTATCTAAGGATTTTAGCTATCACATTCATTGAATTACAACATTCATTTCACTATATTCAATTTAAGAATGTTCACATCTATATCCATATTCCATTCATATATGTATAGAGATTTACCTTATTTCTACACTCCTATTTATTCTCATATTATTATACCTATTCTATATGCATACTTATAGAGAGAATGTATATGCATCATTAATAGTAATATATTTCAATTATTTTCCTGATATAAGCAGTATTCATTTATTTATATTCATATTATTCTTCTACAACATTTATATCGCCTAACTTATTAATAAGGAAAGTGCACGTACCTCTTTATACTACTTGTCTTGTTGAATCTGCTCATTGGATTCTATTCTCTTTCACCTATTCTTTAATATTTATATATTATAGTATTTGTTATAATATTAATAATCTCTCTCTATATATTTACTTGAATAATTCCTCCCTATATATATTTATGATATCTTTATGACTCAAAAATATATATATAAATATAATACGGATCTAATTATATTTATTTATCAATATTTTTTTTTAATTTATTTCCCATATCTTAGATTCACATGATTATCTTATAGTTTATATCATTCCTATTTACTTTCATGCATGAGACAATTAACTAATATTTAATTTTACTTCTAACTAATACTTAATTTAACTTCTAATCATAATTCATTTACTAGAATATTACTAACATATATTATATTCTATATTTAAATACTTAATGAAAAACATACCTGATATAATTGCAGACTTACCTTTCTGTCCTGTATCTTCCTTGTAATTTCTCTTTGTTGTGTCTTTAATAACTCTCAATGCTATCATTCTTTATTATTTATTGATCTGTTGTTTTTTCTTTTTCTTAGACTCCTTTTTTTTCTCTCCTTTTCTACTCCTCCTATATATCTAATTATGATTCCCTATTTAAGTGTTTGATGGGCTTATACCCAACCGTCACCACTATTGGTGATAATAATTACCATTAATATATTTGCTCACTTAATTTGTTAAACACCATTTACTAAGGAATTGGTGTCTCTTTTAAGAGGCCCAATCCTCACATATATATAAAGTCCCTTTTATAATATGCAATGAAAATATATATTTATTATTTATGTTTATATTTATTATCATATTAATATATTATATGTTATATAATTTATATTTAGATTTGATAATTATAATCATAATATTATCTTATGATAATTATGATTAAATTGCTATTATTTCTTTTTATATTTAAAATATTCATATAATAATATTATTATTTTAATAATATATATTATTTCGAATTGATATTTACTACGGTAATTTAGTTGTTTTCTTTATCAGGATGTTTAAATCTTTAATTTAAACAATGCCTTAATATGGGGACATGACAGCCCTCCCCACTCAAGATTGCTTGTCCTCAAGCAATCACAATGAGTTACCTTGCACTTTAACGCTTATCTTCAATGTGTTGAGACAAAGTCATGGTTTGATTCCAGATGAAAGAGAATTTGTAATCAAAAGAGTATTTGTTTGATGTTTTGATTAACAATGATGGGATGATTTGAGAGTATTGAGATTCCAAGATGCATCTTGATCTTTGGTCATGAGATTCGGTCTCATATGTTATTGACCTCAAAATTGAAAATAGTTAAGTTCTTTGAGGAGTAACTGATTATATAATGTCATGATCAAAGAAGATTTGATTTGACTTTGAATAGCAATATGATTGAGGACATTTAGTTAATCAAATGACCATTGGCAACTGCCCTTGTACCCATGCATGAAAAATGTGGAAGCATAGACAAAGCACGTGAATTGTTTATAGAATGCCAAAGAGTGCCTGCATAATACGTGTCCTCCCAATTAGAAAACAATTGAAATGTGCCAATCAAAAAATCAAGTGATGGGAATTTCTCCCCCATAAAATTCCCAAGGGAAAAAAATATTAGGGAAAACTTTAATTTTTAGCAAATGCACGGATGTCCAAGCAGATTAATAGAAGCCAGCAAAAAACAATAGTATCCCTGCCGAACCCAAAAATAGCCATTTTAACAATAATTTGCCAATGGGCTAAAAACCAACTAACCAATGGAAAAAGCAGTTTTAGTTAATATCCTTGTTTCAATATTCTACGAAACAAAAACATCATAGCCTAAAGATTAATTTTTACCATTGCACAAATATCAATGCCAAATTAATCTTGGCAAGTGATTACAATAGTTACCCTGCCTACGGCAGGGACTAATAGATGGTATTAGATGATCCTTACTTGAAGATAAATAGCCTAAGGACATTAGGATGTCTATAAAGCACTTATTGAAAACTTAGCTAATGTATTGGATTAAATCCATAAAGCTTAGAGTGCATATGTACACCATTTCGTACAATATTTTTTGACATGAAATTCATGCAACATTAATGTATTTTGTTCATTTTACTTTAACCTATTTTGTTCTTTTACAAATATGACACGTGTCTTTGGAAAAGTCATCCTTAGTACTTTGTATGCGTGGCTTAAAATCTAAAACTAATGAACTATTTTTGTTTAAACACTTTTAAATCAATGGTACCAATTTATCAATTGAACTCCAAAATAACAGTTACTTTACTCAACTGATACCCTACAACCATTGATTTAGTCCACATGGATCATATTATTACAAAATTTTGTGCCCCTCTTTTTTAATGATATCATATAATTAGACCACTATAATCTCATTAGCAGGGATTAGTTCTAGCTTCACTTTTTATTTTTAGTATTAGGGTTGGCATGTTTCCTTTTTCTTAATCTCTTTCTTTATATAGTTGATTCATACCAAAGTTCATTTGACACTATTCTACATGCTTTGTCTCAAAAGAATATTTTAAGTTGTGTTCAAATAGAAATAGAAATTAAATAGAAGTTGGTTATTCTAGATGTGGAATTTAAATTTAAAATTTAAGTTCACTAAGGAATAGCCAAAAGAAAATTGAAAAAATATGTGTTCATTATTAGTTCATAGACCTGTCATTATGCCATGGTAAGATACTTTGTTTCAATTATTCCGTTTAAATAGATTATCTACACAAATGTCACATTAAGGAAAGAAACTAAGCATAATAACACACAAATGTATAGTATTTATGGGCTCTTTAAGAGGCTTACCATCCATCATAGAGAGACCATATGTGTCGGACCCATAGATAGAGGTGAGTGTTTTCATGAAATCATCATTATCATCTAAAATTTCACTTTCAGATTCAGATTCAGATTCTAAAGAAATATACATCTATTTTTACTTATGCTTTACCATCGCTAAATGTTCAAGGGTGAATTCTAAAAGCTCATAAAATTCGAAGTGATCCAATTGGTCATAAGCATCTTCGGATTTCAAGATTTCCCAATCCTGATTTATATCATACCTTTGAAATAAAGCATAAACTTTTGTCCCTGGATTCAGTTTTTTGGGACTACTAGTTGCATAGTGTGGACCTTTGCATATGAAACATTTGATTGGTCCCTTTCTCTTACCTTCCCTTTTCATTAGGACATATGGAGGGCGTTGTTTTCTTTTGAAGCCCTTTTTGTTGACAAGAGAAAATTTATACTTTCATTTATATCCATGCTTACTTCTTCTAAAAAGTCTCTCACTGTCATAATATGTGTCTTTAGCTTTGCATTTCTTGCAGTGACAATATTTAGCACAAGATTTTCTTTTAAACTGTTTGACACTTGCAAAATCTTTTAGCTGATTGATTGGAGGGAGGTAACGAGATGTGTAAAATCTTTTAAATTGTCAGACACTTGCAAAATCTACCAACCTATGTTTATCCTCGAGCTATACTTGGTGTGCCTAGATGAGATTTGTCTAAGTTAAGTGGTTGCTTTTCCTATTCTTGGAGCACCACTATTCTTAGTGATTTTTTCTTATTATTGGCTTGATTATTCTTAGTCGATTATGCCCTATATGTACTACATCTTGTAAGCTAATTCATCATCTCCTTTATTACTTTCATTCTTGTTTGCATTCTTATTTGCTTTACTCTTGCAGAGATAGCCAAAAGAAAATTGATTAAATATGTGTTCATTGTTAGTTCATAGACCTATCATTATACCATGGTAAGATACTTTGTTTCAATTATTCCATTTTAATAGATTAAGAATTGATACAATTCTAGTGATCTATCACTCTTCACATTTGTCGATATCATTGGACTCAATGTGCTAAAACCTTGGTTTTTATTATACACATTTCAAAAATCATGTTAATAAGTGATATGTTTTGATTTAATATTCATTAAACATTGACATTGAATATGCAACAAGTAAATTCCCATAATTTGCATATTGATACATAGTGGTTTTATTTTCAAAATCTTCATATTAAAAATCCTATGTTTGAGCCTAAAATAACTATATTCATTTACCTTTAATTTGAATATCAAAGGTATTTTTATAGGGTGGCATTGCTTTTAAGTTTCAATGGTTTAAATTTTTATAACCTATGGGTTTTGATAAATATAATCATGTGTTATGGGCTCAATATTATTTTTTTGGCACATCATATACATATGTGTAAGCACATTAGCTTAGGGTTATGTAGACTTGGCAATTGATATGTAGACTTGACAATTGGTAACACCATGGTATACGTCTTGGCATCATGGCATTAGTCGTATCAACATAGTGTTTTATGTGATTTTTTTTATCATCCATATGCATTGCATATTAGCATGGTGGGAAATTAATGTTAGTAGCTAAACATAAACCCTACTATTACAAATTAGTTCTTTTAGGTATTTGTCAACTTCCTCTCAAAGATACATTGGTAAAATCGATTTGCATTTTCATTTTTCATTTGTAGGTGGATAGATAGTGGAGCCATGGAAATTTTTTCTTAGGAAGTTCCTCTTCAAAAAAATTTAAGTATGAGTTAAGTTTTAAAAGATACATTTTAGGTGGTGATATATGTTGTCGAGTTGGTATTGATATTATTTTTATACAAAGATCATTCCCATAGATTCAAAGGGTTTACCAAAGCATTGTTTAGCATCATTTTCAAAGGATTTACTGCTTTGTAGTTTTTTTTAATATGCACATTTTTCAAGGGTTTGATCATTGTTACTTTTGTTGAAATCCATCCTGTATACTATTTTTTATTTGTTCTTATTTCATTTCTATTTCCCTCAAATATTGATTCAGATCTTTTCAAACAAAATTATTTAATTACTTTTCCTTGGTTGAGTTAGCCTTAGCAGGTTGAAAGTCTTTATCTTCACCTTCAAGATCATTTACAATAATTTTGTTTTTGGTCATACTATTGCTACTTCAAAATCTTTGAGTTTTCCTTTCACTATAAAAAATACTTAGCTTTCTCTAACTTTTTCAATGGGTTCACAAGTTCATGAACCTCCCAAAAACTAAATTAGTTATTCTTGTTTTGTCGATCTTTGGGAAGGTAAAAAAGTTCTCAAACCTTCTAAGTGGCTGATAAAAGTTTTTTTTTTTTTGAGTTAGTTTGAAAGTTCTTAAACCTTTCAAAAAGCCAAAAAATTTATGTGTCAAAAGTTTTAAAGGTTTTGAAACCTAGAGAAGTGTTGAAAGAGTTGTTGGTTTCTCAAATATTTAGACAATGAAGATAAATATTTTCAATTTTGGTTAGTTCACAAGTTCTCGAACTTGCTGAAAAGATGAAGTGTTTCAAAAGTTCACAAGTTTTCTGATTTGTCGAAAGGCTAAAAAAGATTCAAGATTGTTCAAAAATATTGGGCCTAGCTTAGTTTGAAAGTTCTTAAACTTTCCAAAATGCTGACAAGGCTTAGAAATTTTCCAAAATTGCAAAATTGTTGAAAATGTTCTCGAAGCCCTAAAAGCTTCAACATTTTATAAGGTTATAAAACTTTCTAACTTTCTAAATAGTTAGAACTTTTTTAAAATGACCTATTTAAAGGAACTTAAAGAGATTCATAGACCCAGTTGTGCTATCATTTACATTTTTGAACAAGAGGTTTGTTGTGACATGTTGGTACCGACATCCTTCTACAAATTTCAAGGATTTATGCTCTACTCAGTAAGGTAGGTTACAGGTGTTTTGAATTGAAATCCTAGTATAAATTCAGCCACATGATCACAATTTAGAGATTGAATTGTTGAAATTCTCTATTCCATCATCTATATTTTAATCAGCTATGTGCATTCTAGCTTTGGCCTTCTCCCAGATAAAATCATATTCCTTGTCATGCATCAAAATCTTCTTGAAGTAATGAATACATATTGATCGGTAGAGTTGTCTCGAACCTACAATGTAAGTAATCTATTTGAACAAAGCAATCAAGGGTTATGGAATTCTTCATTGCTCATTTGCAGTAATGATTTTTTTCTCTATTAATTTCCATTCAAGGAAGGGTATAACATCTTTCAGGAAAACAATAGGAATAGTTACATTGTGGATGGATTATTAAGTATAATTGTCTAGTCTAGTCATTAGCTCAAACTACCTTAAGGGAACACACCTTCAATTTTGTTTTATAGTTGATGTGAGATCCAACCCATTGATCAGTGAGCACTTTTAGTAATGAACTTGATGCCACTGAATCCATCATATACATAGTACCTACATTCATTCTCTGCAAATGTAGAATACCCTTATTTTGCAAAATCCATTAGAAACTCACCATCTTGATTCTTCTTCAATCAGTGAGACCTTCTACTTTTTTAATTTCTACAACTGCATCAAAATACCTGAAACGTGGTCTTCATGTTCCTTTCCTTAGAAGAAATAGTGATGCGGCTTTTCTAATGAGCTGCACGTATAAGGAAATAGGGCCACATAATTGTAAATTGAAGATGCATTCTATAGCCACTATACACATACTCTACTTATTCTGCCATCTCACAATATAATACAAGAGGACCCCTCTTGCCAACAACACACAAAACTCACAAACAAGATTGCAATATAACAATTACACCAAATTATATGACAGAGACTCTCTTCTCACATACTCATCACAATACATATAGATTTGAGATTGCAACGAAGCTTTCTTTAGTTATTTACATAAAAATCTGCAACATATTTACATCATGGGGTATCAATGGCATTTCTCAGCTCAACCACTCTCAGCTACCTTTTCTTGGCAGCGTTTTCACTTTCTTCTCAGCCACACTACTCAGGCACTTACCTCTCACACACAGGCGCCTTATTTTTCCTTCACTGGCGCTGCCCAAACCTATGACAAAAACCTCAATAAATACCTCTGTAAGAGGTGTCTCTTCCGCTTCCAATTCCTACACAAACTCCCTTCCACATTTTTCTTCAAAAACCCCCAAAATATGCTTTGAAAACCATCAATTATTGCCCAAGAATAGGTGCCCAACTCTCCCCCAAGCATAGGTCTACATATTATATGTTTATGCATCTTTAAATGAGGTATTTAAACTTCCATTAACTCCTCCAGGTGTTGTATTTACTCAAAGGGTTGCTTTTCTCTATTCTGGGCATTTTAAAAACTCTAAAATCTATATTCTTTTGTCTCTTTTATCTTCCAAATGCCCTCCAAATTATTCATGAAATAGATAAAAATGAATGAAGGAATAAAAACCAATAAATTAATTTCCATAACCTCTATAATACCTTTCCAAAATAAAATTAATCAAATTGGTGCTTTGGAAGTGTAGAATCGAGTGTCGGTAGGTGGAAAAATTGAAAGTTCTCTGTTTTGCCTAAAAAATAACCCACATGTGTGTGATGACCTCCTTAGGCTTACCCAAAAGGATTTGGTTCCAATGTCTAATAATCTTGTAATTTAATTGTTTTCATAATCTTGTCGGCACAAAATGTCAGCATTAAATTCTCTTAGTAAAGAATTTAATCATGAAATCTTCACCACATTTGCTGGAATACTTTCAAAAATATTCTTTAAAACGGTTTCAGTCTAGTCTTCATAGATTGCCAAAAATAATTATTTTCACAAAAGTTGCCAACTGGACCATAAAACTACCTCCAATTGAAATCGTCATTTTTTTTCAAATTTCCACAATCAAGAAGTTCTTTGATGTAATAAAATGCTAAAATGCATGCAGACACACACCAAAACTAAAAAGAAAAACCTAAAAAAAATTTTGGGTGATGCCAATTGCCACTCCACTTGGATGCTCCTGCATCAAACACGTCGGGTGGGAAAATTTTGTGAGTAGGACTCACAAAATGGATTTGGGTAATAGAACTACCCTTTCAAGTTGTAGACAACCTGCAATGAACTCCATCACTTATTTAGACAGTAAGAATTTCTTCCTCTGCCTCTTCTAGTACTTAGCTAGGAAACTTGCCGTCCTCCTCCACCAAGTGTGCACCTTATTCCTCCTTCCTCTCGTGGACTCACATCCACCATAGACCATCCTCCTCCGCTAATGAATCTCTCTTCTCCTCCTCCAATCTCGCTTCTCTTCTCTCCTCTTTTGTGGGATCAATCCCACCATAGACTGACCACCTCCACCAAAATCCCTCATCAATACCTGCAGTATCCTCATACCAATTTACATCTACAACTCCATGGAAATTAAAGATTTCCATGTGCTCTTCTCCATACTCTTCAACCTTTACCATCTCAACTGAAAATAAAACAACACCATCAAAACATACAAATAAATTTACCTCTTTATTCATTGTTGCAAATCTTCCTTTATCAGCATCAGCTACATTGGTTCTAACATATCTCTCACCTCCAACTGCGACAATCTTTTCTAACCATTTTTCTTCTATCGCCGAAATTTGTGACAACAAATCTTCTTCCCCCTTGCCATCTGCTGCAACATCTTCACATTCCATCGCTACCACCTCAATTCCCATAGTTGCATCGTCATTCTTTTCCTTCTCGGCAACCTCTTCTACCATCTTCTCTTCACTACTCATGTCTTTTACTTCTTCATCTTCAACCACTACTGCATTCATCTCCACTTCTTCAATCTTTTCTTTCATGCCAAGTCATCAGGGCATGCTTCCACTACACATTCTTGCTTCTCATTGCTCTTGACAAACTCTCCATCCTACAGTACTTCCAGTCTATCCATCCTTGCATTTATATCTATGATTATCAAGGATATCTTCTTCTTTTGATACTTGCTCCAACCTTCTTCCTCATGAGTATACCCATCTCATTCACTATTGTAATATGTCACTACCCACATCACATGTTCTGCAAAAAATAAATTCTTCACAGATTCTAGCTCTCAATCGCTCAGGACTTTGCACATCTACAATGATTCTTTCAAGCTTTTCACAATTGCACTTCCTCTTCTCTACCGCAGGTCCTGGTGCATACTCTACATACTCAAGGCCTTCTAGCTCTGATACCACTTAATGCAAGAGGACCCCTCTTTCCAACAATACACAAAACTCACAAACAAGATTACAATATAACAATTACACCAAATGCTACAACAAAGACTCTCTACTCACATACTCATCACAATACACACAAATTTTAGATTGCAATGAAGCTATCTTTAGTTATTTACATAAAAATCTGCAACCTATTTACATCATTGGCCTTCAATGGTATTTCTCAACTCAATCACTCTCAGCTACCTTGCCCTGGTAGCCTCTTCACTTTTTTCATTGCCACACTACTTAGGCACTCACCTCTCACACACAGGTGCCTTGTTTTTCCTTCATTGGCACTGCCCAAACCTGCAACAAAAACCCCAATAAATACCTATGTAAGAGGCGTCTCTTCCCCTTCCAATTCCTGCACAAACTCTCTTCCACATTTTTCTTCAAAAACCCCCAAAATATGCATTGAAAACCATCAATTATTGCCCAAGAATGGGCACCCAACTCCCCCCAAGCATAGCTCTACATATTCTATGTTTATGCAGCTTTAAATGAGGTGTTTAAACTTCCATCAACTCCTCCAAGTGTTGTCTTTACTCAAAGGGGCATTTTTCTCTATTTTGGGCATTTTAAAAACTCTAAAATCTTGATTTTCTGCATCTTTTATATTCCAAAGGCCCTCGAGATTATTCATACAATAGATAAACAATGAATGAAGGAATAAAAACCAATAAATTAATTTCCATGACCTCTATAATAACTTTCCAAAATAAAATTGATCAAATTGGTGCTTTGGAAGTGCAGAATTGGGTGTCGGGAGACGGAAAAATTGAAATTTCTTTGTTTTACCTAAAAATTGACCCACACGTGTGTGATGACCTCCTTAGGCTTACTGTAAAAGGATTTGGCTCCAATGCCTAAGAATCTTGAAATTAAATTGTTTCTGTAATATCGTCGGCACAAAATGTCGGCATTAAATTATCTTAAACTGTAAAGAATTTAATCATGAAATCTTTGGCACATTTGCTGAAATACTTTCAAAAATATCCTTGTAAAATGGTTTTACTCTAGTCTTCACGGATTGGTAAAAATAATTGTTTTCACAAAAATCGCCAGGCAGACCATAAAACTGCCTCTAATTGAAATCCTCATTTTTTGCAAATTTTCACAATCAAGAAGTTCTTTGATGTAATGGAATGCCAAAATGTATGGAGACACACCAAAACTAAAAAGAAAAACTTGAAAATAATTTTTGGGTGATGACAATCGCCAATCCACCCAGATGCTCCTGCATCAATATATAAGGATTATTATGATGGTTATAATAGTGTTTAATGTCATTCAACAACAAAATATTAATAGAGTTCAAATTTGAGACAAATTTGAGCCTTGCATTAATATTTGAATAGTTGAAATTTTACCACAAGAATTTAATGCATTGAAAATCTAATAAAATTTAAATAATTTTATTTATACATTGATTCACAACATTAACCAATAAAAAAATAGATAAATGATATTCTCCAAATTATTGGGTAAGAAAATTAATTATAGACTTTAGCATTATTGACCATATTTTTTAATTCTATATAATGATTATTAGTTTCTGGCATAGGTGAGATTACTAATGCATCGGTTTGATGCAATTATTTCAACCTATTGAGCCAATAGTCATGTAGAATTTTAAAAATGACCAAAAAAACTATAGTTTGTAATTCATTTTTCCAATTTCATAACTGGAAAAAAGTGATTTATCTTCTTTTCTATTGGATGATACTGCGAACAGTTAGTGCAAAAATCATATTTTTATTTTTTCAAATTCCAAATAAATGATTCAAATATAAGACTTTTATTCAAAAAGCAATACATATCTGAATGAAGGAAATAAATGCCATAAAGGTATTATAAACGGCATAAATGTAGTCGCAGATTTCCAGATTTTTATATTGGCATATCTGTAAAAAATCTTTGTGATTAATGCATATATTGGTATGATGTGGCAAGGATATATATGATTCAATGAATATATTGATGTGTATTGATCGAGGCATTGAATGCTTTGGAAAAGAGTTTGAGAAGCATGTAAAAAGAAGCTACATATTTGAAAGCTCTGTTATAGATAGTGTAGAAGATAGATTTGAGCAGCAATCTGAGAACCAGTGGAGATACCGTAGAAGATAGATGAGTTTTTCCTCCAACATAGATAACTTTTTTTGAATATCTATCTATCTGTGGGCCTGAAAAACATGGTATGTATTTCGCTGTGACGAATCTTGTGATTTTTCTAGCTTTCATGTTTGCCCATGTTGCTATGCACTATGTTCCCCTACAAATGTAGTCCGTTTGTTTTATATTCTTCTAATTTGTATATTTTATTTTCTTATTTTCCATGATTTCTTGTGTATTTTGTAAGAACATGGAACTATAAATTATCTGAAAAAAAATTTCTATGTCCTCATTTGCCAAGCCTGGATGACAAACCTATAGTTGAGCATCATCAATAGTTGCATAGAGGACCCAATGGTCTCCAACTTCCATGTGACTCTGCACACTCATTCCATCCAAGATATCTGAAAGAAAAATAATATAAATGATTAGCACAATCCCTGATGTCAGAGAGATATCCATTACAAATTCAAGAGTGGAAATGCTATGTGAATTTAAAATAAACTAGTAGTTGTAACAAACATTCAGATAGAATACTGCTCAAAGTATTATTGTAGTCAAGCTAAAAGGAATTTCCTAAATACCACATCTAAGAGAATTTTTCCACCATTTCTTGCTTCCTTTGTTTGCAACCCCAAAAAATGAGGTTCCCCTAGTTTATATGGCTTCAGAAGTTGCTTCATGATAGAAAAACTCTTGCCCTTACCAAGTACATTAATTACAAACTTGCCTCTAGGCAAAACTAAACTTTCCACTGCTCTATCTTTTCCTACCTGTGGTTTCATAATTCATTCAATGATTAAAAGTTTAAAATGTTATTGTTATGCACAGATTTTTAGTATTAAAAAAATTGTGTTTTAGTTTGAGATGGAGGGCAAAGGAAAATTGTTGAAAAATGAATAGAAGTAGAAATTACATCACCACTGCATGGAAATTATATAGAAAAAGGATATGGCATTGAATAAAGAAAGAGTGTAAACTCTTCAACTTGACCCTCAAAAAGTGTTAGATACTAAGCATTACACTTTTAGCATCACCATTCTTTGCAGACACTACACAAAGTGACCCAACCACTCTTCCCCTGCAAGAATCCCAAAATAACATTCACTGGGCGAGTCTAGGAATGTGGTATTGAAGGCCTGTTGACCTCTATTAGAGAAGGACAGGTGATCAAACTCATAACCATTACTCCCATCACACAAATCACCGTGCCCACAATTTTGGATTGGTTGTGGGGCTATGAGCATGCTTAATGCCTACTTTTTGCATTCTGTAAAGCAAGAAAAGTGCACTGGATATACCAAAAAAAAGCAAGGTATAGCTCAACAAAACAATATGGCACAATACTAACCCTAAAGCCCATGCCATGATGAAAATAATTGTAGGCTCCAAGTTTGTTGTCATAGAAGTAAAGGCAGAAGCAAAGGCTCCAAGTTTGCCGTGACAAAAGCAAAGGCTCCAAGTTTGTAATAGTAAGAGCTCCCAAAACCTCCATACGCAGATGCTGATGACACTAAAGTCCGGATGAGATCAAAATGAACTTAGGTTTTCATCAACAAAACTTGTAGAACCATCTTTTGTAAATTGAAGGCCCAAATAAATCGCTCAAAAAAATGTTCTCACATGGACCCTGCAATTCCTTTGCATCCTTAGTTCTCTACACTTCCACAACATATACTAGTACCATCCCTGCCTATGCCAAAATGAGAAGCTTTGAATAGGGTATGGAGATCCATCAAAGCATATTGGAAGGGCATTTTTGGTCTGATATTACAATTGCAAATGTTCTAACTGAAATCTATGCAAAATGTGTAGTATAGACAAGGTGTGTCAATTGTGGAAAATGTGGATGGCAACAACAAGCTGCACTTTACATAACGTGCAATGTGCCAACTGAATTTTCTTAGGCTACATGTTAGACCAGCGATGGGCTATGTGTTAACTACAATTATTTCAAACATTTTTCACCAATCGCAAGTCATATTTTTATAATACTAATTTATTTTTGAATGTTTAAGCAAGGAAAGATGCATGATTTTTAGGGCAATATTTTAATGAAATGTTTTTTTCTCTTTGTCATTAGCTACAGGATTTATTCAACTGAATTCCAATGCGGGAGAAGGCATGATTACAAGAGATAGCCTGACAAAAAAAAATTGGTGGTCTAATTTTTTGGGTAGGCTAACGTGCAACAAGAACCACGCTAATGGACACCACGTAACCATCCACCTGGAGCCATCTTGCATGTCCTGAGATGTGGCCACCCTTGTCAGACACCACACCTTTCATAGCCTTGACCTCCATTGGGAGTTTCCCAAAAATAAATTGAGAATATTTTTACTAAGCTTTTCCATTATGTAGATAATCAATGATTTTGCAATATCATTTTTCACAGCACCTAGTTTTATATTGTATTAAGGTAATTCACTTTTTTAGTGTAGTTGTAGTTTATGTTTGTATGCATTATCTATGCCCTACAGTTGTTTACCCTGTTCTAGAGCTGCTAAGCTGGTGTATACACCTAAAAATGACATGACTCTACTGAAATAAATATTTTAAAAATTTATTCTATCTTCATGTTCCTCTATCAATAAATAAATAAATTTATTTATTTATTTGATTCATTTTCTCCCATTTAATTAAATAAATTACGTTTATTTAATTAATTGCTTCAGTATCAACTTTATTCTTCTAAATAATTAAATAATTTTAATTATTTAATTAAATCTATCATTCTTCCAAATTTAAATAAAATGCAAATTTATTTAATTTAAATCTCCAAAAAAATAAAATATATTGAAATATTTTATTTATTCTTCCAAATTATCTACAAAGTAATTAAATAAATTTATTTATTTAATTATGCTTTCTTATCTTCTAAAAAAATATTCATATCTTCTAAAAATAAATTCTTCTTGTCATACAAAAGCAAAAGCTGAGTTAACTGATTTAAAGCTATCAACAAAGCTCTTAAACTAGAAAAATATATTCTAATTTAAGAAATAAAAACTCATCCTCATCAAGAAAGTTGTTAACTCAACAAAGCTTCTTTTTGAATGACACGTCCTTCTTCTATTCATGCACGTTCTCTTGAACATTCTCCTCCATTGATCTTCTCTCACACAACTCTATAAATGCAACCCTCTTCTTTCATTTCATGAGATCCAACTTTCGAGTAAACTTATGTTGCAGAATCTATAGCGCGCCATTGGCACCCCACTTTCACATCACTTCATCAATCATCCATTTCGTATTGTGTTGAAGCTCATTTTCAACACAACAAGTATCTAAGCTGTTTCTCCTTGTCATCTTGAGGAATCGAAGCAAGGAAGCAAGCTTCCTGAGGGCCATCTTCATCACCAAAGGATCAAGAAAGAATAGGTGAACAATGGAAATCGCAAGGTAAAAAGGTTGTGAGTATCATATCTCTCTTTTATTTTAAATCCTTATTTATCTACACATTCCATTGATGTTTGGGTTTTTATAATTAGTTTTATTTATCCCATTTTACCCATCACATTTTTGGCACCCACCATGGGGTTCTTGCCCCTAATCTAACCAAAAATCTAAGTTTCTTAGTGACAGGTTTTGTGTAGATTCCTTACAGGCTTCAAACAAGTTCAGTCGGCGCATTTGATCAATCCTGAGGCACATCTACAACTTATTCCGGTGCATACAAACTTCTGACCCAAACAACCTCTGAGCTGGTACTTTCACCTCCTGTTCTAGCACATGCATAGTTATGGCGCATACATCCTCTGAGACGGCGCATACACTTCCTATTCTGGCACCTGCAGAATCCTAGTGCATATACCCTCCTACACGACGCTTACATACCTTTTTAGGGCGCATCTGTTAAATTAGCACATTTGTCTCTTCTTCCTATGCTTTTGACATCTATCTTAGCGCATTTGTAAAATGATGCTTACAGTCTCTGTTTCTGCGTATACAGACTGTTAAGCAACACATTTGACTTCTCATTGTGGTTTAGGATTTCTTGTGATTTTTCTAAATACTGCTAACGCTTGTCTTGCAAGATTAGGGGCTGGATAGATCATTTAGCTGCATTAATTAATCCATTTTAGATTAATTAGGGGAAAAAGTTTAAAAAAATGCATGCATGCAAATCTCACTTAGTCCTTAACTAGGAGGATAGTAACAAACAATCATTGTTTTCTTTTGCATTATTGCTATCTTTCTTAGTTAGAACTTTGCTATCTCAGAAATGGAATGAACCATTGCTATCTTTAAACACTTCAAAGTTAACAAATGTGCAAGTGCCCAAGTAGATAGTGCATTTAGTTTTTTTTCTTTTAATAGGATTGGATTAACCACTATCTTCTGTGTCTGTTGAATGACAATAGGCTTATGCTCTCCCCTTTACTAGGTGACCAAAACGCCAGACTTGTTATTCCTTGTGTTTAACCTTTAGAGGGGCCTGCCCTTGGATGCTCGCCTGTCCAAGTGGGAATGACCCTGAGTGGAAACAAGCTAAAGCCAAGCCCTACCAATCCACTTTAAATAAATTGTGCTTGAGGCAATTTAGCTTCCTGCAACGAGTGCTGCTGTGTTACACCGACAACCAACCTCCCCCAAAACCCTCCAAGGCATAACCCTTGGAGGCTAGGAGACACCATAACAGAGAGTAGTGCTACCGCACATGTAACCACTCAAACAGTTGCCTTGACTACTTAGCCACTTGTTTATTATACCAAAAACCCCTATTTGTTGACACAAAAGGTGGAACCTTCGAAGCGGCCCCGATTCTAGTGATTCTTAGTAGAGGTAGCAGGGACAATCCTATGGTTCGGTGGGGGTACAAGCCTAAGGAAAAGCAGATTTGGTATGCATGAGAAGTGAGTGCCGTGAAGGGGAGCCGATGCTACCAGATCCTAGAGCTACATGCTTTGAATATGCACAGCTAGGGGATTCAACAAATACTGTCCTTTCCATCTTAGGTTGTACTTGTTCTTGTGTCAAAAAGTCCAAAAAAACAAAAAAATAACAAAAGATAAAAATCATGAAAACTTCTATGTGCTTGCTATGTCTTTTGCCATAATTGAAAATCAGAATTTAAGAAAAGACCAAGTTTCAGCCAAAAATATTTTTTTTTGAAAAAACTCTACAAATTCAAACTAAAAACTAGAACGGCACATTTGCTGCGACCTGCAGTACATTTTCTCAGACTTATAGCGCATTTGATCACTGTTATGGTGCTTATAAAAATTACTAGATTGGCGCATTTGATTCAACCTACGGTGCTTTTATACTCTATTCTGGCGCATTTACTGATGTGCATCCAATCTAGTGAGCTATTATGTACTTCCTAGGAGAAAAACTATCAACTTTTCAGAAAATAATTTCAAACCTGTCTCAATTGTTCCAAAATCTGATCAAAATCGTGCAAGTCAACCATTTCGCTCTTCTTCAACACCATAGCTACTTTTCCCACACTACATCATCCAAAATCTCACAAAATTTTTCCAAAATCTAGCAAGGTGAGAACCAAGCTATTCTTGATCGCATCAAACCTCAAACAAACCTAGTGAGTCTCCACTATCAAGGATCACTTATCCTTTTCTCTTGAAACTCCACTAGTGGCTTGTGCAAGACTAGTCCGCATCAAGTAAACGGATTTCTATCATCCTTACTTTGACTATCATTTTGTTCACCCAGCTTGTTTGACACCAATTAGGTCTAAGGAGAACCTTGCTAAAATCTTGACGCATTCTAGCACCTCTTGCTCAACTCACTTCATCCCATCTCTAGTCACCTTGCATGGTCTTAACGAGGTCCCAAAAACAAAAAATAGATTGAAATGGCTGAGAAAACTACTCCAACCTCTCATGATAGTGATGAGGAAATTTCTATGGAAGAAGTCCTCTAAACACAGTAAGACCGAAGGTTTCAATGCATAATGGATAAGGTACTTGCTCAAGACCCTACCAAATTCTTTCTACACCTAGCACAACTAGGAGTCAAGCTCCCTAAAGATTTTAACGTAGAAGCTCTAAAAGAACCTGAGGAAGAAAGAAACCCTGAGGGAAGCACACACAAGGAAATACTCGTAGACAAAAGAAAAGCAACCATTGATTCCACGGATGCCTTAAGCCTAATGACCCAACAGATCCAAGCCTTACAACAACAATTCAAAGACATGCAAACAAGAGCATCAACTAAGCATTACTCCCTAGAGGATATTGCACCATATCCTTTTGATAGGACCTTGATCGTGATACCTTTCCCCTCTAAATTTGAGGTGCCAAAATTTGATAGATATCAAGGAAAGGGTAATCCAAGGGACCACATTAGGGAATTCAACACTGCTTGTCTTGAAGTCGCACACAATGATACTTATCTTATGTGACTATTTCAAAGAAGCTTAGGAGGACAAGCCATGGAGTGGTTTTCTAGACTACCACCCAGCATCAGAACCTTTAACGAACTAGTGGATAAATTTGTCACACATTTCTCCTACAATATTGAGCATGACACCTCAATCTTAGACCTTTGTAACACCAAGAAAAAGGTGGAGAATCTTGTGCCGCCTTCTTACAAAGATGGAGATAGTTGGTAAGTAAGTACCCACATCAAATGCCTAAAAGACAAATGTTGGAAATGTTTGTCCATAACTTACAAACTAACCTAAGCTATCAGATACAAATCCAATGTCCTACTTCCTTTAGCAAGGTCATTGAGATGGGTCTAATCATCGAAAAAGCTTTAATCGCAAAGGGTCAAATAAAGCTTGATAAAGACACTCCTAGTACCAATACCAATGTAGACAAACCAAGATTCTAGACAAAGAATAAAAACATTATGAATGATGGGGTGGTAGATGCTAAGAATGCAGCACTAAAGCAACCAATCTTCAACTTATCGACTCCTCAAAACTACCCCTCGTAAAACAAACCAAGAAACACTGAATCACGGTTTACAAATTTTAAACCTAGAAGAAAATTCACACCTTTGGGAGAATCATTGGAAACTGCCCTATGGAAGCTAGTCACAAGTAAGATCATAACACTTCCAACAACATAGGAATATGAATCAAAAGTCAAACCCCCTTGGTGGAATGACAATGATTTCTGTGAGTACCACCGAAACAGGGGGCACAAAACCAACGACTACATTGCACTCAAACACACTATCCAAGATTTGATCGAGCAAATCAAAGTGTCACTTGATGGACATACCTCTAATAATGATCACCGGGCATTCAAGGATCCTCTTCCCAACTACGAGCAGGGAGGGCCTTCCAACCAAAACAATAGTGGAACCAACAACGCCAATTACACAAATGTCGCCTTTGACTATGTTGTTAACCACATCTCAGAAAGTGATTCAGACATCAATGTGATCACTATAAACAAAGACCCAGATTGTAATGTTACCACCCGTAGTAATAGAGTCACTCTTAGAGGAGCCCCCGCCACTCTAGCCAATCAGTATAGTATCCTGGATCAACTCCATAAGACACCAGCACATATCTCCATCTTGGAACTTATGCGTCTGTCCCCGTCTCATAGGGCCATACTTGACAAAGCTTTATCATAAGCCTCCATCCCAACAAACCTCACTGAAGAACAGTTTCAAACCATGGTAGGTCACATTACCTCACCTCACTCCCTATCATTCACTAAAAAGGATGATATGTCAATCACCCAACCTCATAACACCTCTCTTCATATCGAATCCTTCATCCACAAACACAAGATAAAAAGGGTCCTAATCGATGGAGGAGCTGGTTTGAATATTTGCACCTTGAAGATAATCCTTGCATTGGGGTTTACAAAGAAATCTATAGATCCAAAAAAGAAAATCACTATCAAAGCCTACAATGAGGAGGAGAGAACTTCCAAGGGAGTTGTTACTTTACCAATCAGAGTGGGACCTATAGTAAAAGATGTGGCTTGCCAAGTCCTCGATATGGAGCTAGCATATAACATTCTTTTGGGGAAACCATGGATACATGCTCTGAAAGTAGTACCGTCAACATACCACTAGTGTATCAAATTCCCCTATGAAGGCCAAGAGATCACCATCCAAGGTGATCCCAATCCATTTCAGTATTGTAACTCAATTCAATCTAAACCTAAAGTTGTGATTCCTAACAACCATGCCTCGGCTTCATCTTCATCTCGTGTTGACCCAGCTTCACTTGCTTCCACATCAAAAGCTTCCCAACCTGACCTCAGACTCAAATATAAGGGCCTAGGTGAGTACACAATCTCTCAATCCCTTTGTTTGGCACAACTCCCCCTATCTCCCAGATCTTATGGAAGACCTACTCTGAGCAAACCCAAAGCAAACAAAACTACCAAAGGTCCATTTATCAAATGGGGAAGCCTCAAAGATGAGAGCGATGAAAAGGATATCCTGCAATGGTTATACAAAGATGAAGGCAACTCATCAACACAACAAGACCATCACACTATACAAACTAAACAATATGGTCAAGGATTCCAAATGCTACAAAGAATGGGGTATGAAGGACACGGTCCACTCAGTTCAAGAAAAGATGGTATCATTAAGCCCATCCAACCTCATACCTTGACAGCCCGAGACACTATAGGGCTAGGTTACACTTCCACATCAAGGACCAACAGAGAAAATAAGAATAAAGGCAAACAACCAAAAACATCTACTAGTAATCTGGTTGATCAAATTCAGCAACTACAACTAGGGAGTGAGACTGATTCCAATGAATATGAATGGGATAGCCTCTCTGAGCTATCTTGTGATGAAAAAGGCATCGATGTTGTCCACGAGTATGACCCAACCCATGCAAATGAGAGACGAGGTCCAAGGACTAGACCACTAGAGTCTGACCCGCGTAATAACAATAGTAAAAGTTGTGAGGAAAGAATGATACCCCCCTTAATAAATCCGCTAATAGAGAGTACCATCGCAGACTTTGTCCGTACTTATAATGACCTCCACAACACCTATATCTTAACCATCAATAACATCAAACCAGACCAACCCAATGACCCTTTACCATTGTTGCACCCCGAACTCATAGATTGGGACTTACAAGGTACTACCCCTGAGCTCGATACCTTTCAGAACGATGAAGTCATCATAGACTATCTTGAGATTAGAGATCATATACCCGCAAGGGACCACAGAGCTGGCTATGCCATAGAACTCAATGACAAGGCCTATTTTGGAGAGAGTGCCAAGCCTTTTAGTCACAAAAATGTCAAAATGAAAGAAAGATCTAATGGTGAAAACCACTTTGCGGTAGTGTTAGATCATGAAAAAAGTAAAAACATAGACATATCCAATGATGAAAACCTCTCTAAGGTGCCAAAGGATGGAAGGCTTGACCCTCTACCCAATCTTACACATCAGGAGAGATCATCAATATTGATAGAACCAGTAGAGCCGATTAATGTCAGCACAGGTGATAATCCCAGAATGATTCATATGGCACAGTCTTTAACTACACTAGAAAAGACAGCATTTATGGAATTCTTCAAGAGAAAACAAATCAATTTTGCGTGGACATATGCAGACATGCTAGGGCTAGATCTGAATCTCATAATGCATCACTTATCCTTAGCTCTAGGAGCTAAGCCAGTAGAGGAAAAACTTAGAAAGATGCACCCACATGTGGCCCTCATGGTGAAAGAAGAGCTGAAGAAATTGTTAGATGTCAGATTCATTAGACCAATAGACTATCCTGAGTGGATTTCAAACATAGTACCAGCTGCCAAACCAGATGGCAGAGTCTAAATATGTAATGACTTCAAGGACCTAAACAAAGCTTGTCTGAAAGATGATTTCCCCTGCCAAACATTGACATTATTGTAGATCTCACGGCAGGGCACACCATGCTATCACTAATGGATGGTTTTTTCAGATACAACCAGATAAAAATTGCACCTGAAGACCAACACAAGACTGCATTCACATGTCCTTGGGGCACCTATTGTTGGTGTCTCATGCCATTTGGTTTGAAAAATGCTGGCGCAACATATCAGAGAGATATGACCACAATCTTCCACGACATGATGCACACTATAATGGAAGATTATGTTGATGACATTCTAGGAAAATCACTCACAAGAGAAGGACACCTAGCAGTACTGGACAAAATATTCAAAAGACTAGAATAGTTTAATGTGTGCCTCAATCCAAAGAAAAGCGTGTTTGGAGTTACCTCAGGTAAGCTACTTGGATACATAGTGTCCGCCAATGGAATCAAAGTTGACCCAGCTAAAGTGAAGGCCATCATGGAAATGCCACCTCCTAAGAATCTCATGTTGGCAAGAGACACTGTGTGGCTTCATGAGTGTTGTCATTGATGGCAACAAAGTCCATCCCACTCATCCGGAGCACATGGTATGTCTATACCGAAAGTCAGATTGAAGAGTATTTTGGTCTAGTGAGCAAGAACAGAGCATGCAGCAAGGTCTGACAGTCAGGTCCGGATCTCTCAGAGGATGTATCTCAGTAAAGTATGGACTTTGAGAAGTCAAGAGGAGTACCATGACTTCCACATTCCAAAGATTGAGCCTCCGGTGATGAAAGAGTTAAAAGATATGAGCACCTAAGTGTTGGGTTCCTGATAGGCAGAGCAGACTAAGCAAGAACTAACTGACAGAGCATCAGACCTTAATCCAGATGAGAAATTGATGATGATCAAGCTTCTTAAGAGATCATACATGGTTGGCTGACTTGATTGATGACTTCTAACTTTATGTCTTGGATATGCATCACTTTGTGAGCATGGATTCAGCCGACAGATCAGGGTTTAGTAAATATCTTGAGTATTCTGGTTGCCACTAGAAAGATGTTGAAATCCTTGGTGTGGATATATATACCAGATGGATTTTCGTATGAAGGTCTGTGTGGTGTGATAGAGTATGTGAAGAAAGTAGAGAGCAGTGTGGAAATAGCTATACAAGTCTGGTATGTGACAGAACAGCAACACTAAGCAAAGGAAGAATGAAGTGGAGTAGATCAGTATATTAAGCCTAACTAGAACTAAACCCCAACATATGTGGATGCCTCTGATCAGTTCAAACACCTGGTTACATTCTATATGCCTTGTAGATAGTGAGTCTCTTGTAGGTAGTGAGCCTCTTTTGAGCAGTGTGCTCGGGTAGTGAGCCCTAATTGGCAAGTGCCATTTTGTACTTCTTATTCTTTCAACAGAGAATACAATATTGGGTTAGTCACCCCGCGGTTTTTCCCTTAACAGGGTTTTCCACGTCAAAATCATTGTGTTATGTGTATTGATTCTATTTCTGCTCTCATGGTTATGCATGCTTATATGTTTTGATGCTGCACTAATTGTTAAAGAGGAACAAAAAGTTAAATTATTTAAGATAACTGATTCACCCCCCCTCTCAGTTATCTACCTTGTTTCCAACAATTGGTATCAGAGCGAAGTTCCTCCAAACAGAGCCTAATAGTTTGAGGAAGATCTGGGAATGCCAATGGATATGTATGGTATGAGGGAACAACTTTAGCTTGCCCTAGATGATCTTGCGCAATCTCACTCTCAAGTCAATACCATGAGGGAAAGACTCAAACAGGCTGATGACTTCATAAGTGAACTAAAAGAAAAACTGAGTATCCCTATGAAAAAGAGAAAGGAACTTCTTCAACAATTAGTAAGTTAAAGTGAAGCTAATGATACTAATGAAGATCTGAATGAGAAAAACAAGTTATGTGAGAAGCTATCAAAAGAGGTCATTATGGTAAGACATGAAATGGAATCAAGGGTTATGAAATTCACTCAAGAAATTGAAGAGAAAAGAAAAATGGAAGACAATCTAAAACAATCTCTCAAAGAGAAGTCAGAAGACTACCACAAAATGGATAGAATAATCAGACTTCTGGAATCTAATCTTGAAGAAGCTAGAGATAATGAAGAACAACTTAAAAATCAAATAGACACTCTTAAAAGGGATCTTCAAACAACAAATGAATACAAAGAAAAAATCAAGATAAGCTCTGCTCAACTTGAAGTTCTTCTTGAAAGCCAAAAGAGGGTAGATGACAAGCATGGCTTGGGATATGAGAAAGGTGAAAGCTCTGGATCAGGAAATCCAAGGTACAGGCCTAGAAGACCTCTGGTAAGACAACCAAATGCTCAAAGATATCCATCCTTCAATGGATACTACTACAATTGCAATAACTTTGGTTATAAAGCAAATTAGTGCAGAAGAAGAATGAATCAGACTAATTCATCCTTCTCCAGACAGTGTTTTAACTGCAAAAGGTATGGTCACAATTCTCATGAATGTAGAAATATGCAAAAAAATAATTCATTCAATGGTAGATGCTTTGCATGCAATAGAATGGGACATATGGCTAATCAATGCAGATCAAGAGGATATCAGTCAAATATGTAAAGAAATTTAGCTTGCTACAATTGCAATAGATCCGGTCATGTTGCCAAATTCTACAGAAGTAAGAATCAGGATAAAAGGGATCCGGTGCATCATAATCAAAATCAAAACAAAGGAAAAGGAAAAGTGAATGCGGATGAAGTTCAAAGGGAGATGAACAAAATTTGGGTGAAGAGAAGTATAGAAAATGTTGGGGATGGATCTGCACCAGAATCTGGTGCTGATATTCCTCCCAAAAACTAAATAGATGAGTTCTGGCTCAAGGGGAGTCACAAAGGAAAACAATTTCCCCCAGCCAGTCAATTGGTGCCTAAAATTGGCACATGGAATATTGCGGATTGAAGAGTTCTCAAAGAGATATCTAAACAATCCTTGGTAAAAATATAAAAGATCCACAAGGAGTTTTGAAGAGGTCAATCATCCAAGATTGATCCAGTTTAACAACCATCTAGTAAAAGCAAGATTTTCATAGTTAGATCCGGTATGATTCAAAACTAAAATATCTTGATCTACGGATGAATGGAATGATTGGAGAAAGGGAGATAGATTGTCAATTATCACCAAGAATAATTCCAAGTGCATCTCAGTGATTCAGAGGATCTCTCTCAGAACAAGGTCAGAACAAGGGAACTAGAACGACTTAAAGTGCGCATTTATTGCAATATGAAATTAGGGTTTGCGCAGAAATATAAGGGTTCTTTTATTCATCATTTACACATTTACACTCGAGAAGAAGAAAGAAAGAGCTCTGCAAACAAGATTGCTTCAACCCTCTCAAAGATCAACCAGAATTCAATTCAACCAACGATCTTTTCCAGCTTATTTCGTGAACCCTAGAAGCAAAAAAAGGTATTTCCATTCTTGAATATCTCTCTCTAAATCTTTTTGCAAGATGGCTACTCCAAATGTTGTTAAGATCACAAATAGGCCGCACCCTAAGTTCAAGAAACATCCTTACAAATCCCTAGAAGTTGATCCCTTAGGCACCTTCTCTAGCATTCTGCATGGGGTTCTACATGTAGAAGATGTTAAGGTACATACACGCCAATATTGAAGAATTTGGGGAATCCAAACTGATGGATATCTATCACAAGCAATTAGTAGATGAAACATTTGAACTTAAACCTCAATACAAGGCCATCCGAGATAAGCATTTTGGGCATTGCATCCACTTTCCCTATTTTGCAGAGGATGAATGGGTCCAGTATGTTCTGAGCAGAATACATGACAACTTCATGTGGTTGATGAGGCCATTCAAGATCACAAAAGATGCTATTAGGGCAGTAACCAGTTTGCACTCATCTAGTGGGTTGCCTGCTCTCAAATCCGTCAAGAACCAAACAGTAAGTGAGGCTACCAGATCAAAGTTTGACAAGAGAGCAATGACAATAGAAGACATCATAGATCTGGACATCAAATTTGCCTCTATGATAATTGGTTACAAAATCTATCACTCTAGCAGGGAGAATTCAGTATCCAGAACTACTATATATACTGCATATGAAATGCTAAGGAAAAATGCAGACTATGATCTATGTGAGCTTCTTCTGAGCCAACTGCTAGAAAATTTGTAGAAAATAAAGAAGGATAAGAAGAACTCATTCAAGTATGGTGGCCTAATATTATGTCTCTTCTTTTACTATATGAATGAGCTACTCGAATCCAGTGGTTGGGTATGGCAAACTGATAGACCGGTTGCCATACAAATTAGAGATTATATGTATGGGCTTGGTGATGCCAAGGCACAAAGTACAGCACTCTGGGGTTACTTCAAAAACTTCCAAGGCATGATCCAGGCCAGAGAGAGAATCCCCCAATCTCTAGTTGAAAAATACAAGGATACAGTGTGCTTCATGGTAGACACTGATCAATGCCTAATGGAGGCAGTGGGGCCCAGAATAGTTTGGATTATGTTAATGGGCTATGAGGTGGATGAGAAAATTCTAGAACTGCATGTCCAACACCTACTAAGTCAGCCTAAGGACCCTGAGGCAAAAAGGTTTCGAACCTTTGAAGAATTGAGTGTGAAAATTCATGTTGAGCTAAGACAACCGAAGATGAAAAGAAAAGTGAGAAGAGAAGTAGAGGAAGTTGCCAAAATATATGGCATTTCAAAAGAAGCAGTTGATGCAAATAGAGAGAAACTAGAAAGAACAGAGAAAGAGAGAAAAGATGCAGAAAAAGAAAGTGATCCGGTGCAAGCCCCCTCCTAGACTAGATCCTCAAAGAGTTCTACACCTACCAACTCTAAGAGCTCAAAATCTTCCAAACTAGAAGCAAAGACATCCGGAAAGGGAGAAAAGAGAACAAAAACCAAGGCTACAAGATCCTACATAAGTCAAAAGGATGATGAAGAGACAGAGACAAATGAGGAGGTTAAGAAAATGAAGAAGAAGAAGAAAACATCAGGTGGATCCTCTGCCAGTGCAAATAAAGAAGAAGAGGCAAAAGAATTTGTTGAAAGGTCCACTCCTTCTATTGATAATGTTATCAAGGCAGTCATAGTGGATGGAAATCTACAACCATTAACAAATTTTTATGATGAGTTTAGTGATACTGACAAGAAAATCCTAGAAGACGCTATAGTCAAGTATCTTAACATTTATAATAAAGCATTCATTGAAATCATCTCTGTAATTCCCAAAAGTTTAGAGAAGGAACTTGAAATGAGAAAGGAGAATGCTAAGGCAAAGGACCTAGAGATCCGGGAACATATTACTATTCAACTCTATCCTTCCATTACCTCTCAACAAATGCACATGATCTTCAAGGATTGCAAGGATGAGTTTCAAAGCAAAGCAAGAATGAACCAGCTTATGCTTGGAGAGACAGATCAGGTTGCCAAAGAAATAGAGGACATCCTCCAAAATGCATTTAAAAGATTCAATCTTCCTGTTATAGAGGACATAGGTGATGAACCTTCTAACATGGATGACGAAGGATTAAGTGCATCAAAGGAAGATTCTACTGAGAAAATTGCAAAAGAGTCAAAGGAGATAGGTGAAGAGAAGACTAAGGACTTGGATTCCTCTATTCCAGAAGAGGAAGTCCATGAAGAAGTAGACATCTCTATTCTGGATCCCCTAGCAGACTCCGGAACTGAAGGAGAAGAAAGAAAAGAAGAGATAATGAGTCAAGAAGAAGAGGTAAAGGGAAGAGAAGAAGATCAAACAGAGAAGACCCCAGGTGATAGTTCTGAGGCTGTGGAAGGAAAGAAGACTCTGTCTCTCACAAGAGACACTGCAGAAGCAGTTAAAGACTTCCTGACCAAAGAAATGATGGAATTAGATGAACCGGAGCTATTTCATGGACCACTCAATTTTGACTCTCTCTCTCCAAACCAGACAATGAAGGTAGCATCTTTTGCTCAAGATAAAGCAAAAGAAAAGCTTCTAAAGTCTCACATGAAAGACTGTGAGCTAATAGAGATTGCATCTGGTGTGCTGGAGAAAATCATGCCATCCTTCCAAAAGGATCTTTTGGCATCCTCATCCGGTAATCTGAAATATCTTGTTAATTCTGTTAGCACACATTTTGATTCTTTGGAGAAATCAGCAGAAGAGAAAGTCTGGAAAGAGTTTTTGGGTAAGAGATTCTCTGAAGTACAAGGGCTAATAGCAAATGATAGGAGAAATTTGAACATTGGAATAAAGAGCCTAGAAAATACTCTTAAAGATGGCGGAGAATTATACAAATTTTCTTTATCTTGGTCCACAGTAACATCAGACATTGCAAAAAAGGTGGAAGAACAAGAGAGTAAACTATCAAGTTTATCCCAGAGTTTTGATCCTCTCACCTCATCCATAATGAATCAAGAGTGCTAGGCTATTACCACTATACATGAAATAAAGAGACTTGAGAAGGAGAAGAAAAATAGAATAAGCAGAATGAGTGAACTAAGAGGGATAATTATCCCTAAGTTAGAGGCAATGCATGAAGCCCTAACTGATGCTCAGACTACAGCCCGGACTAGTGATCCGATAGACTAAAAAAGGGCAGAAGCTTTTGTATTTTTGTTGAGTGGTCACATCTCAATTTTGGACAAGATGAACCAGAGTTGGGCAACAGAGTTTGTCCAATTGAAGACCACTTTTGTGGATATACTTAAGTATATGTAAGTATAACATGTATATACTTATGTGGCTATGTATAGATTGCCTTTTTACAAATTTTCGTGTACAGATGTCACCCTTTGCCATTGATGTCAAAGGGGGAGTGAGGAGTAGTGAAAAATGTGGAATTTAGCTAAGGGGGAGCTCCGGCAAAAGTGTACATAAGATAGAACATCAGCCAAGGGGGAGTTTGTTATAACACTTAGTTATTTTTCACTAAGTGTTGCCATCAATGCCAAAGGGGGAGATTGTTGGCAAGAGAAACTGTGTGACTTCATGAGTGTTGTCATTGATGGCAACAAAGTCCATCCCACTCATCTGCAACACATGGTATGTCTATACCGAAAGTCAGATTGAAGAGTATTTTGGTCCGGTGAGCAAGAACAGAGCATGCAGCAAGGTCTGACAGTCAAGTCCGGATCTCTCAGAGGATGTATCTCAGTAAAGTGTGGACTTGGGGAAGTCAAGAGGAGTACCATGACTACCACATTCCATATATTGAGCCTCCGGTGATGAAAGAGTGAAAAGATATCAGCACCTAAGTGTTGGGTTCCTGACAGGCAGAGCAGACTGAGCAAGAACTAACCGACAGAGCATCAGACCCTAATCCGGATGAGAAATTGATGATGATCAAGCTTCTTAAGAGATCATACATGGTTGGCTGACTTGATTGATGACTTCTAACTCTATGTCTTGGATACGTATCACTTTGTGAGCATGGATTCAGCCGACAGATTAGGGTTTAGTAAATATCTTGAGTATTCTAGTTGCCGACTAGAAAGATGTTGAAATCCTTGGTGCGGATATATATACCAGATGGATTTTGGTATGAAGGTGTGTGTGGTGTGATAGATTGTGTGAAGAAAAGCAGAGAGTAGTGTGGAAGTAGCTATACAAGTCCGGTATGTGATAGAACATCAGCACTAAGCAAAGGAAGAATGAAGTGCAACAGATCAGTATATTGAGCCTAACCAAAATTGAACCTCAGCATATGTGGATGCCTCTAATCAGTTCAAACACCTGGTTACATTCTATATACCTTGTAGATAGTGAGTCTCTTGTAGGTAGTGAGCCTCTTGTGAGCAGCGTGCTCGGGCAGTGAGCCCTAATTGGCAAGTGCCATTTTGTACTTCTTATTCTTATAACAGAGAATACAATCTTGGGTTAGTCACCCCGTGGTTTTTCCCTTAACAAGGTTTTCCACATCAAAATCATTGTGTTATGTGTATTGATTCTATTTCTGCTCTCATGGTTATGTATGCTTATATGTTTTGATGCTGCACTAATTATTAAAGAAGAACAAAAAGTTAAATTATTTAAGATAACTGATTCACCCCCCCTCTTAGTTACCTACCTTGTTTCCAACATCTCACTCAGCTAAGGTCCCTACAGGGAAAACTACAATCTATCAGAAGGTTCATTTCTCAATTGGCAGACAAGTGCCACCCATTTTCCCACCTCCTACATAAGAATGTCCCTTTCAAATGGAATGAGTCATGTGAACATGCATTTTAGCAATTAAAGGAATATCTCATGAAGCCACCTGTATTGATGCCACCAATTCAGGGTAAACCTCTGTTATTGTATATCTCGGCCACACCAATAGCTCTAGGAGCTCTCCTAGCACAACAAAATTATGAAGGGAAAAAATAAGAAATCTACTATATCAGTCGAACACTTGTTGGATATGAACTGCAATACACACCAATTGAAAAAGCATATCTCGCTGTGGTCTTTGCCTCACAAAAGTGGAGACATTACATGTTGTCACATTTAGTCAAACTAGTAGCAAAAATTGATCCACTCAAGTACTTACTCAACAAAGCAACCTTAACAGGTATATTGTCCAAATAGGTCAGGTTTCTCAGTGAATTTGACATCGAATATATAGACAGGAAGGCAATAAAAGGCCAAGTACTTGCAGATCAACTAGCAAATGCACCTCTGACAGACGACAACCCTTTGAGCTTTGACTTTCCAGACAAGTCTATCTTTCACATAACCACAACAACCTGGAAAATGTATTTCGATGGCTCATATACTCAGCATGGATTGGAAGCAGGTATCTTGTTAATCACCCCTAGTGGCGACACCATTCCTAAATCATACATATTACTCTTTCCTGCACTAACAACATGGTAGAGTGCAAGGCCCTTGTCATTGGCATCAAGCTAGTAGTTGAATGGAATATCCAAGAACTTCAGGTGTATGGTGACTCACAGTTGGTCATAAATCAAGTAAATGACGACTACTAGACAAAAGATGAGAAATTAATCCCTTACAAATCGATGGTAGATGACTTCAAAGAATACTTTGTCAAGATCTCTTTTGAGCAGATACCAAGGATTGAGAACAAAGCTATAGATGTCATGGCCATGATTGCATCTCTCCTCGATATTCCACATAATCAATCACGTTATGAGTTCTTGGTAGAGCTAGCGTCCTGTCCTGCATATGACACCCCTAAATCCCATATCATTTGCCACATTATTGGAGCTGATTCTCCCCTCTATGGAAAAATATTTTCCTATCTTAAAGAGAATACTCTCCCACCTGATCTCTCTAGTAACCAAAAATGAACCTTCATCCGTTAGGCATCCTGATATGCCATTGTCACCAATACCCTATATCGTAGAGGTCTCGATGGTACTCTCCTTAGATGTCTCGATAGTGAGGAATATCAAACCACCCTGAATGAAGTGCATGACAGTATATGCGGGGCCCACTCTAGTGGCCCTACCCTAGCCAAGAAACTCATACGCATGGGATACTACTGGCCAACCATGGAACAAGATTCCTATCATTTTGTAAAGAAGTGCAAAAAGTGCAAAATCAATTGAAGTCAAGATCTAATCCTTGCGCGTTTCGTTAAAAGGCCTCATATTTGATGAAGAATATAGAGTATCCAGACTTCAAGAGTTAGAGCTTCTCGAAGAGAGAAGGCAACAGGCCTTTAACCACCTAAAAGCTTATCAACGACAGATGTCCTGAAGCTATAATCACAGGGTAAAACCTTGAGTATTCCAAGTTGGTGATCTTGTCCTCATAGAAAATCCCAGAAATCAGCAAGATCGAGAAAAGAAAGGCAAGTTCGAACCCAATTGGCTAGGTCCCTATGTCATCATTGAAGGCCTATGGGTCAGAAGCATATCAATTGGCTACATCTGACGGTGAACTGTTTGATGGTCCTATCAAAAGCATGCATCTTCGCAAGTTCTATACCTAAAACCCCAATGCAAGGGAATCCTCAAAAAATTCAAAAATTTTGAAAAAGTAAAAAAAAAACAAACAAAAAAATTAAAAAAATAGAAACATAACAAAAAATCATCCTCTAGTGAAAACCTGGCAAACAGGCACCTAGGATAGGTACCATGATAAAAACCTGGCAAATAGGCATCATGTGTACTTTTGGCTTCCATGCAAATAAAAGCAAGTGGTGAAAACTTGGTAAACAAGCGCTATCTATGACAAACCACTTCTTCCATCTATTGTGATCTCATGCCTCTTGTGTAAATCATATCGTTCATCTTGAACCAATCCTTTGAACCATTGTTGAACTACGTCACCTCTGAGCTATCACGTAGGCAAGGCCATTCTCAATGCGCCCCTGAGGCTCCGCTCTACTCCACTCTACTTCTTTCCTCTCCATTTCCTTTGAGTGTTGTCTATCCTACTGTCCATATCATTTTTGCATCTTTGCCATCGCCTAGGTCTTAGGTCCATCAGGTTCACCCCAAACTACGTTACCTCTGCATTGTCACGTAGGCAAGGCCATTTAGTAATAAGCCCCTGAGGCACTAGGTTAGTCCCTTAGGGTCCATCTCTCTATGTCTGTTTGTCATATCACCCATAATAAGCAGATCCTCTATCTAAACTAGGGGCAACTCCTCGACCTAGTTGCAGATTTGGATTCTCGAATGCCACATGTTCTAAAAAGATACCAATAAGGATTGTGATACCTTTCACTAGACAAGTGCGCACAACAAAGAAAGCTTCCCAAAACAAAAAATCTTGACACAGGACATCAACCTATCCAAAGCAAAGTAAAACGTATACTAAAACACTCAAACCAATTCTATATCAATTATGGCAAAAAGACACATCTAATGAAGGAATATTTTGTGAACAGGTTAACTTACAAAGTCTTAGATTTTTGTCATTATGTCTTCCTATGCTACTCAAGGATGCCAAAAGCTAGAGATGCTATGATGGGGGCATAATTTTTTTCTTTGTCTACTATTTGTGGATCAAACTTTAGTAATGTGACGACTTTTGTCTAACGACATGATCAGCAAAAGATCATCGAGGACTTCGAAGGTATGAACATGAAAAGGGGCAATCCTTGTCTGTTGAAAGGCAAGAAGTACTTAGGTCATCTAAATTCAAGTTTCACTAGATGCTTGTATCAACTTGCCATATCAAAATCCATGTAAGGAATACTCAGGTCATCTCAACTAGATTATACCTAGATGCTTGTATTTTCTTACAACATTTCAAAAAGAGAAAAGAAACAAAAAATACTCAATGATGAAAGCAAAGTACTTGCACTCTAATGATGATAAAGTATCCACATCCATCCCATATCCAAAAATCCATATCAACCATACAATAAGAAAATCCTGCAGTGTATCAAATGAAAGCCAGTATTTCTTCTCTTCCACTCATCTATATCATCTCTGTGTCGATTGAGTACATTTGGACATATCAAAAACATAGCATAGGTAACATATCATATCACATGAGATAGTCATTCACATGATTAAATCATTTAAATACATAATAAGTGCATTACGTCATCCACATACAATTGCATCCATATATCATATCAAAAATCAAAAATATAGACAAATACATATAGAGCTACATAATCATATCAATACCATTTACATTTGTATTTACATATCAAATCATCCTACTCCATCTAGTATGCATCACATATACAAAGCATCATAAGATAGATTGCATCCATAACATATAAACATACAACACGTGCATATAGAGCATCAATAACTACATCATCATATAAGCATAAAACATGTCTAAATGTGCAACATATCAAAATATCTGTCCATATCTCAAAATCATGTCATGAAATGTATACAAAGTACAAAAAGACAATGATACATGTCTCAGGGAAAAATAATACATAGTAGGCTATCTTAGCCATCAAAAATGTGTACATCAAGGCAAAAATTGGTACAAGTGTCAAAAACTATCTAACCTTGCGGTCGTGGAGCACTGCTCCCTGCGCTTTCCTCTCCTCTGTCACCCCCTGACTACTGGGGGCCTCTCACTAATGCCACAGATCGGGATCCACCTGCCCTCTGTGATGCCACAGACTGACTCCTGTAACTAGGCGCGCGCTGGTCCACTGACACTGCCCCATGGTATAACCCTCTGTAATACTAAGTCTGAGCCTGTACTCTAGCAAGCTCACTTTGTACCTGGGCTAGCTATGTCTATGCCTACTGCACCTATGCAACCAAAAAGCCTGAAGTACCATCTGTACCCAGGGCTACGACTGCTACATCTCTCTCCGCTCGCATCGCCCGCACACTAGCCAAAGCTGTGTCTCACTCTCTGGATATCTCTGATATCCATCCTGCGTCTATCTCTCTTTGAGACTCCGCTACTCTTAGGTGGACTCTCAACTACCTAATCTGACCTTGTAAAGCAACAATGGCCTGCTGCTGTAAGTCAAGCTGCAGAGCTTGACCTACCTGTCCCTATCCCTGTGCCACCTGCTGTGCTGGTACCTGTCCCTACACCTACTGCTATGCCACCTCCTGTGGTGGAAACATCTGCCTCTGCAGTGCCACCTACTGTACTGGCACCTATACCTAGACTTGTCCTATAACCTGCAGCTACGCAACCTACTACTAACCCAAAGGTCCCTCCCTAGACCTCCTCCTTTGTCTCAGTCTACCTCCTCCTCCTCCTCCATCTCCCCCTCCATCTCCTCCTCCTCCTCCTCCTCCACCATCATCTCCATGACCTCCTCTCCCCCTCCTTCATCTCCTCCTCCTCCTGCTAGCTCCACTCTCATCATCTGAATCCTCCTCGTCTATATGAGGAGCCAAATCTCCAGGCCCTAAATATCTGGGAAAGGGATGAGCAGTGAACCACTCCTCATAATTTGGTGTCATGCTCGCATCTACTATCTCTCTCCTCATAGGCCAAGCTGCATGGGGGATCTGACAAAAATCTACCAAGGCCTCCTCATATGATGCCATGTGACCCCACCTGTATCTCTCAGCATGGGTCCTCACGAATCGTGCCTGTCCCTGTGGCTGGCCCTGCACTCTGCCAAACTGTCTCTGCACCCTTCTAACAATCTACTGCTCCAGTATGTACCATGTCTGGCCAATAAGCCACCGAGTCTAGAAATAGTAGGGAAACTCATCAGCCTCATCCTCCCATACCTCACAGTCTAGGTATGGGCGCCAGATAACCTGATCCACATTATGTAGCACATATCTCCAATACTCGACCTTCCCCAACTTGTGCTAGGAAATCAAGCCTGCATATCCATAACTGTAAGGCTCACCCCTCTGCCTATGGAAAAGACATATCGGCCGAGTGATAGCTATGTGCTCCCATAACCAAAACTGCAAAAGAGACACACCTGCTGACAAACTGGCCCCTCTATGATACACAACCTGACGCATATCCCTGTATAAGTGTGCTAGCACGTACACACCCCATGCATACCGAGTCCCGTCGGTGATCATACTCTCCAGTACCCTCCCCCAGCTGGTTGAGAACTCGTGTGACCTCCTATCAAGGCATACTACGCCACCGATCAGTCCCACCACTATACCCAGGAAGTAGTCATAGCAGTCATGAATGTCCTACCATGAAATCACATGCTCAACCAACTCTGGGTCATCAAACACTTGTCTGCACTCAGCCAATCCAACATCACACTGTGACTCATACTCTACCAACTCTCCCTGAATAGGGAGGTGCAGAATCTTATACATGTCCTCGAGAGTGATCTCCATTTCCGTGGTCAGTAGATGGAACGTCCCATCCTCGCTGTGGAATTGTTCCACCGCTGCAGTCAATAACCCATGGTTCACTCGAACCTCAGGCATGAAGCAAATGTAATGAAGACCCATAGCACCAAGAGTCTCGCGGTCCATCTCAGTCAACATATACCACTGCAACAACAGCAAAGGGAACTGCTCTCGTGACATCAAGGTATCTCGGATATCCTCTTGCAACCAACTAAAGCATAGCGTCAAAGAAAGCCATATCCAAGAAAACCTACTCAAAGAAATCAAACTATCCTATCATTGACTTAACATATCAAATTAATCAAAACAACATATCATCTCTTGACTAGATTCTCGACAATCTCAGAGATTGCTTATCAATTGATGCATTGATCAGGGTGCCAATTGGGTTAATTTTGTTAAGTCAACTGATTATCCTAGTGCAAACAAGCTGATCCAGGTGGCAAATGCGCCGATCCATATCAGATGCGCCGCTTCATCGTGAATGTGCCAATCCTTGACGTGTATGCGCTGTTCTGGCACATGTACCGCTTCTTGTGTCACATGCGTCACTCTGCAGTGGATGCGCCAATTCATAGCCTATGTACACCAATCTATCATATGCGTCATAAGATATCTCATATGCGCAACTTCGCGGCATATACGCCATCTCGGGGCACATATGCGCCGAACTGCAGTTCGGCGCATCTGTCCTAGTTATTTTTCCTAAGCATTTATGGGCCTCATAAATGACTTTTAGTGAGTTTTATCGAACTACATACCAGTGGTCCTACCTCAGCTAGTCGATTGAACCGTCAAACTCGCTCAAAACGGTGCTCCTTGTGTGGAATATCCATATCTCTGTTGACTTCTCTAGCTCCTCTGCTCTACTAAGCTCTAAGAAACCAATCAATTAAGGACAAGTGTGCAAATGAATAGAACTTGTGGACCCAACTCCTATATATAGCAAGTGAACCATGGCTGACTATATGACAACTGTGACTACTTCCCATATTTGTTCCTCCAAACCATGTCCTATTTTTCTCCATCTTAACCCACTTTTCACCTTCTTCTTCATGAGATTGTCTGTCTCACGCTTTTTGCCTTCTTCCCGTCCAATCTCCTGAGGGGGCATCCTGTCATTAAACTTGTACCAGGGGCAAACTGGGGCATGTAGCATTGTCAAAAATTCTTATTCTTTGAAACAACGTGATAAAACACATTGCATCAAAGAGGGGCAAAATGTATACACCTAAAAATGACATGACTCTACTTAAATAGATATTTTAAAAATTTATTTCATCTTCGTATTCCTCTATCAATAAATAAATTTATTTATTTGATTCATTTTCTCCCATTTAATTAAATAAATTACGTTTATTTAATTAATTCTTTTAGTATCAACTTTATTTTTCTAAATAATTAAATAATTTTAATTATTTAATTAAATTTTTCATTCTTCCAAATTTAAATAAAATGCAAATTTATTTAAATTAAATCTCCAAAAAAATAAAATATATTTAAATATTTTATTTATTCTTCCAAATTATCTACAAAGTAATTAAATAAATTTATTTATTTAATTATGCTTTCTTATCTTCTAAAAAAATCTTCATATCTTCTAAAAATAAATTCTTCTTGTCATACAAAAGCAAAAGCTAAGTTGACTGATTTAAAGCTATCAACAAAGCTCTTAAATTAGAAAAATATATTCTAATTTAAGAAATAAAAACTCATCCTCATCAAGAAAGTAGTTAACTCAACAAAGCTTCTTTTTGAATGACACATGTCCTTCTTCTATTCGCGCACATTCTCTCAAACATTCTCCTTCGTTGATCTTCTTATTTCTTTTCCACCATTGATCTTCTCTCACACAACTCTATAAATGCAACCCTCTTCTTCCATTTTATGAGATCCAACTTTCGAGTAAACTTATGCTGCAGAATCTATAGTGCACCATTAGCACCCCACTTTCACATCACTTCATCAATCACCCATTTTGTATTGTGTTGAAGCTCATTTTCAACACAACAAGTATCTAAGCCATTTCTCCTTGACATCTTGAGGAATCAAAGCAAGGAAGCAAGCTTCCTGAGGGCCATCTTCATCAACAAAGGATCAAAAAAGAATAGGCAAACAATGGAAATCGCAAGCTAAAAAGGTTGTGAGTATCATCTCTCTCTTTTATTTTAAATCTTTATTTATCTGCACATTCCATTGATGTTTTGGGTTTTTATAATTAGTTTTATTCATCCTATTTTACCCATCACAGCTGGCACATGCAAGTCTTTCACCTAAGCACTTATATGCTGAGATGGGTCTTTGTACTGAACATACTCTGTCTCCGGCCATGTAAATGCAAAGCATAAAAATAAAATTATCTCTAACTGTTGCTTTGTTTTTCTCTCCATGGAATTTTGAATTATGTTATAGAATGCCTCACATTCTTCTTACCCCAAAACACATGAACCTTACTGCAAATCTTATTGTATCTTGTCCATGCCTGTTGCATACCTCTAGTTTTTCCACAGATTGCATTTGTTTGAGAGTTTTGAAATCCTTGATACTAAAGCACCGTTTAAAACAAGTGGTCTAACCTTACCAGGGAATTCTTTGAGATATTATCATTGGTATTATTAGGTTGCCATTGGAACTATAGTAGCCATGTTTTTAATGTGTGATTATTATTTTCTTTTCCACCCAATCAGAGTTGTAGGTTTTTTAAAGTAAATACTGCTGCAATGTTTACAATATTAAAAGTGCTTAATTTTTAACTATTGACAACAAAAACTTGATTTTGTCACATTCTAATTAGTTGAATAGTGTAATGTATATTGTTTCCCTCTGTGCAATTATTAGGGAACTATAATGGTTGTAGATTTGTCTTGACACCTATTGGTTTTTACATTTTTAACATTAAGAAAATAGTAGAATCACATATGGCATGTATAGCACTATAATTGCTCACACATCTGTCATACTTGTATTAACATGTTCGGGAATGTTCAACTGATTAAACATTGCAAATTTGCAATGGAACCAATTTTTAAAAAAATAACAAAAACTATGGCCCAAAAGCCTCATAATTAATTACATGTTAAAGAAAATGTTTCCATTATAGTAGGAACTAATAATAATATATCAAAAGCAAGAAGCCCACTTTGGAGCATGGTACATAAGAATGCTCCAATGTGATTGTAAACTTTTTCCAAAGAAAATAATTAAATATACATAAGAATGCTCCAATGTGATTGTAAACTTTTTCAAAGGAAAATAATTAAATATATAACAAGCGCTGTATTATATGGCTGTTAGGATAATGCATAAAAGTTATGACATATGTAATTTTGTGTTTACTATTTGTTTGTCATTTTATATTTAGTTATTAGTTTATTAATTTTTTAATATTTATTGAATATTCTTACAATTTTAAAATTTGTTTGGCTATTAAATTCTTCTTAATTTTAAATGTTTTTGAAGAATAAAATAACCTAAATTTAAATTCTTCAGTTTTTTTTTTTATATAATAAGGCTATTTACACTTTCAAATGTACATAATATAATAAAAAGATTGGTAAATGGATAGGTAACTCTTCACAGCAAGTTTCATTTAACTTTGCTGACCTCATAAGAAAAAAAAATTGCTTCAACTTCAAAATTAAAAAAGACATAATAATCTCAAAAAATTTCAAGATTGGTCAACTTCCCAATAAAATTTGGTATTTCACCCTAGAAGTTGTTGGTAGATGCAAAATTGTATCCACATTAAAAGTCAATTTATAAGAATGTGCTTGAAACCATTTCTGTAATCAATAACATTTTTAACTTTGTAATTTCTTTGTAATTCTTCACCAATAACAAGGTGCTATCTAGTCACCATTCTTCTTTCCATTCATTTCTTTGTTGTGTAAATTTCAATAATAGCAAAACTTGCACTTCAATAATTTAGTTTAATCGAATCCACTTTCACAAGCTTCAGAAGGTCATTTCAATAGATGATATGCAGAGGAAGACTCAGGTGTAGACTATGCACGGAGCCATATTGTATAAACCTTATACTATTTTAGAGATCCCTCTACGCTTGATTACCTTGGCGGTTGCACATAGCACCAGATCTCAGTCATTTAGACAACTAGGGATATAACAATTATATTGAAACAGTTAAGTACATGTATTGATGGATTTGACAAATTATGTGGTTTAGCTTGTTTACACACCAGCATGTATTTTGAGTGTTGTACACTAATATGCTATGCAACATGTCTAAGTTTGTTTTCAGTCATGATACCTATTAATCGTAGATGTAGGAATTTAACATTCGTAAGTTGCTTTATTTTCCCTAAGAATTAAAATTATAGAATGTCTACACTTACATCCTTAAAGCTTTATGTTATTTTACTAAAAAAGATGTAAAAATTACTAAAGTAAATAGGCTAATAAGACATTGTTGACAAGAATCAAAGAAGTCAACACCTAACCTTAATTCCCACAAAGGTCAAACATCTAGACAGACAACAAGATATAGAGGTGTCAGGTTACATACTTGGGGTTATTATGTTGTCAAAATTAGAGATCCTACGTCCAAGGAAAGTCAATGGCTTGGGGCATTTGATAGAGTAGAAATTAATTGTTTATCCTTATGATATGATAGCTAGATCCATAATAGGCATCAATGCCATAATCAATTTCTTCTACATAAATTCAAATCCAAACAACTTCTAATCAAAGCAATATGTTCTCCAATCTAACTCCAAAATAGATGCAATTTTGGTTCAATCTATCATCTAATTGTATATTAACATATTCAATAAATACAATCTAGAACAATGATGAATTGCTTGAAGGTCACAGCTTCACAAATTTGCATTCCTCTTATGAAAGGTTGCTAAATATTGGCTTATAATACCCACAATTTGAAATTCAGTGACATCAACTCTCAAAGTAATTGATCAAGCACATTGTGAGATGCTAAAGATATCAGTCTGATGTTTTCTGTTACCTTGCTGACTTTTCAAGGGAGAACAACCATGCAAGTACTAGAAACTAGGTGACTAATAGACTAATGGATCTAGTATGAACTCATAAGAGCACAATAATGTCAGAACGAAATCATATGGACAAAATTGCTGACAAAATCATTTATCATCCAGATCAATTGATCGGATAAGTGAATCATATGAAGAAAATTGTTGACAGAGTACAGGCTACAAGCCACAACTTAATATGCATTCTCCATCTACATAATATTATTCTTCAATCCCCATATATTATTCTTCAATCCCCATATATTATTCTTCTACTCCCATATCTGACATCATCCATAATTCAGCTTCTATTTTGGTAGGAACCTGATGCAATGTGTCTCTTATTAAATAAATGAAAAAAATTGCATTCAATGAATGCATAAGTAATCTACCTACAACCTTAAAAACAAATTGAACATTTATTTTGGAAGTTAAAATTGTTCTTTCAAAAGCAATGATTTCGGAAGGTGAAGTTGTTCTTTCAAAAGCAATGTATGAGTGAGATACTTGTGGCAAGAACTAACATTCATTATGGGTAATAAATATGTTCTATCTGCTTCCTATACGAAGTAGTTTCTGTAATAGATAATAGCCTTAATGAAGGTATCAACCTAAATAAAGGTTGCGTCCAGTGCAAAGAGAGGAGTCACCACCTGCAGCAGGAATAAATAACGCTGCAGGGAACTAGACCATCACAAGCTACTCTTTGCTTATTTACTCCACTCCGTTAGTTAGGTATTCGCATTAGTTTTCTAATGAAGGTCAATTTCAAGACTCCATCACCATGGCTGAAATCTCTAGAGGGCAAGCATGTCCTGATAACAGGTGGATCAAGTGGAATTGGGCTTGGTATTGCCAAAGAAGCTCTCTCTCAAGGAGCATTCATTACACTTGTAGCCAGAAGCTCCTCTAAATTGGAGAAAGCGGCCGAAAATCTTGCCAAAGATGGTGGTACCAAACATAAAATATCAACCAAGGTATGACTTATTCCTTCATTTTAAGCTTATCTAAAGACTTAGAAATCTTGACATGTTTAATCTAATTTTTATTTTTGAACAGGTTGCAGATGTGGGTGTGTACGAAACATTGGCAAAGGCAATAAATGAATCTTTTGAATGGAGGGCAGTTGATGTGCTGGTGTGCAATGCAGGTACGGGAAAAATTGGACTTCTGGACGAGGCCAGGATTGAAGACCTGCATGACATCATTCAGACTAACTTGACAGGTGTAGTCAATACTCTGCATATTGGGATTCCGTTGATGAAGAAGAGGAGTGCCCAAACACCCATGTCTATTGTTCTCATGAGTTCCCTGTCAGGAATGGTATGTTATTCGTAAAACTTTTTGTATGCTTATTACTCAAGTTTTTTAGTCGTCATCGTGCACTTATATGCACGCTTCATCATGGACTTATATGCTTATTACTCATAAAGTTTTTAAAATTTTTTTGTTTGTGTGTTATTCTTTTGGCAGCACATGGTGTATGGTAGCTCTGTGTATACTGCAACCAAACATGGTCTAAAAGGACTCGGAGAAACTCTCAAGCTTGAATTGATGCCTTATAACATCCGAATTAGCATAGTCTTTCCAGGGTTTGTGGAAACCCCCATGCTTGATTACGGTAAGTGATTTAAAAGATTGATGTTAAAAAAACCTCAGAGTTATATTTAGAAGCAAACATTACATTCAATTCATAATTAGTAAAAAAAGTTTTTCTAATAAAACTTACATTTTTCAACTGCTATTTTTGTTTTGGACTATAGTATTTATCCATCATCAAGATAAGGATGATTTTTTAGATTGCAAGATAAGAGCTCTTTGATCTGCAACGTAATCCTTATTCAAATGATATAACACACTAATATCTATGGAATTCCCAACTGAATCTTTAAAAGCCTTTTGTACTCAAGTATGTACATATGTTTCTTTGAGGTTTTAGAAAAATATCTTCGGTATGCTAGCAATCAAACAAATCATTAATGTAGAAAGTAGTGTTCAAGCTTTCTTTTTTTTTCGTGGTGGTTAATGTATTCTTCAAGTGAGCCTGATATAATTTTGTTCATACATTCTCAAATTATATAGGTGGCTTGGAAGATGACAGAGATATCTTGGAGATAGTTGAGGCCACAACTCTCTATAACCGAAGTCGAGCAGAGACGCCTGAGCATGTTGCAAAATATACATTAGAAGCAACAAAGAATGGAACCTTTCTTGTCACGAGCCAATTCATTGGTCTTGCGTTATCCACATTCTCTCGTGGGCCTATGCCTGCAGACTCATTTGGAAGGGCTTTGGCTGAATTGATATTATATATTCCTATTAGACTCTTTAGTTTCTTGGCTGCTTGTTATGTCTATTATGTTATAGAACATAGAAAGAATAAGAAATGTTAGAATCTTCTCAGGGGAAGAAAAACTAAATTTATAATTTATAACAAAGTATTGTTATTTTTTAAATCATTAATAATTTTAATGGTCAAAATTGTATATTTTATATTTTTTTTTCTTCAGGTTAGATTTATTTTGATTGGTCTGCCTTTAATGCAATGACTAGTGTAGAAGAAGTGGTGTATTATAATATGGAAGTTGGAAAATAATACGATCCTTACTTGATTTGATCTGCATACATCCCTAGGGATCAATCCAATTGTTTAATTATCTTAGGTCATTTCCACAATTGTGGAAATAATCCAGGTCAAATTTGTAGGTGTAGAAGTGCCCCTTGAACTTCCAAAATTGAAATGTAAATTTGCTCCCTCCAAATAGCCATTATAAGTTGACTAAAGAACAAAAACCATTGACTTGTGTTCTAAGGCATTGTATTTAAAAACACACCTTATCTCATTTCATCATCTAAACAATCAAATAATCATCAAGGAGAACATCTAGCTATGAGCATTCAAGATACACCCATACCATAATTAGAGCATCATCTTCTTACATCATCTTAGGTATCAATTAGATGGTTGCTTATTGTCTTCTATCCTTGTTCCAAAATTATTAAATTGGATTCTAGGTGTTTGACCAATGGAGAAGATCCTTGCATAGAAAACTCCCTAAAGGTGTTCCTAGACAATAGGTCATAGACATTGAATTAAGGAAATGATAGAAATCAACTTTAATGCAATTCAAATATGTGGGTTTAGTTCAAATCCATGCACCAAGTTTAAAGTTGAACTCATAAAGATCAGTTTTGCAATTATGGAAGTGAACCATAGCTTCAAATATAGAGTTTGTAGATTCAAAAGTGTTTGTCTAGCATTACAAGAGGCTTTGATAAATTAACAAATCAATTCTTAACACTTGGCACAATCATAGGTGCACGTTAGGGCATCATCTTAGGTTTTCTAGAAGGGAATAAGATTTGAAGATAATTAGTTCAAGTGCATTATATTTCCCCCATATTCTCTCTAAATTTTTACATAAATAAAATGGTTAGTTATCTCTTCATTATTTTTAGTCTACATCGTGTTTTAGAACCGTGATCTTTTTAAACATGTGCTAGTTGCAAAACACTATGTGTTTTGCAATCTACATTTTTATTTGACTAATAATCATCAAGAGACATGAAATTTTGAATCAACTAAATAGGGAAAACAATACCTCACAAATTTAGAGACCCTTCTATGATATATATGATTTTGTTTAGGAATGGTAAATAGGGTAACACTCAACTAATGAACTAAATGACCTAGAGTTTCATGTTTTAAGGAATCATAGATTTTGAACCAACTAAATAATGAAAACTTATGTTACACAATATAAATAGTCCTCCATTTCCATCATATTTTGAAGTAAGTATATTTATTAATTTTCTTTATTTTTCAAGCATTTGTTTTAGTACATTTATCAATTTCAACTCCTTAAACTAGGATTAATTTCTTAGTAGTGTTAAACCATTTCTTTGCTTTAGTTTATATGTACATCCAAGATTTTTTATCTTCTTATATATTTATTGATGAAACTAACTTACCTTATATCCCCTATGGTTTTGTCCTTGGTGTTTTTTAAATCTAAAATTTCTATTTGCCTATCTTTCATTTTAGATTTGATTAGGGTTTACATACCCCATCTATTATATTATTCGCCATATTTTGAGTAGGGATTGATCTTTTATTATGTTACCTCTCTTTGATATTTACCCTACTTAGCCCTAGGTCTTGCCTTAAGAGTTTCGTTATTGATTTCTAATTTTGTTTCCAAATTTGAAGCTTTCTATTTTTCTGAGTTCTATATGAAACCTTACTCTTGATTTGTTCTAGGTTCTATCATTCAAGGTTTGTGTGTTGAGTATATGCAAAAGTCTCATTGTCATCATAATCTCCGTTTGAATAGAAGTCTTCATCTTAACCCTCATTTGACTTCTCATTTGGTTAACTATGAAATCCTCAATAGTTCTATGGATAATAATTATCATGTAGAGGATGGTTTTGATCATGAGACATCTACAGATAAAATGATAGATTTCTATTGAATTGTACAAGTACATTTTTAGGAGCTTGATAATGCTACTTCTCCTACATAATTGGTTGATTCACTTTATAATTTATCTCTTGGTGCACCCTTTGGTACAATGATTCTTCATGGCATAGGTAATAGGATTGCCTCTTCAAGTTCTTTGTGTGGTGCATCTTCCTAACTACCCACCCACCCAACCTTCATCATTCCCATTTTGATGTGGATCCTCTCATTGTGTATTTTTCTCATGTTTCTTACTTTGGTGTCATGACAATCTCTTCTTCCACTAGTGTCCCATGTTCCACTCATTCCACTAGTTCCATTCCTTCCTCTTTGCTTACTATCCACATACCTACATACCATGCTATAAGTACTACCCTTTGATCTCACCCTACTAGTATCACATCTTCCTCTTTTCCCTATATATTGTTGTCCCCACTCCTAGTGTTGTATCTTTATCTCTCATGCATTGTTTCCTATGTGCTCACCACTACCATTCCTACTACCACCCTTGATGTATTATTATAAAAACTTGATAGAGAAGAGAGAAAAGTAGATGTCATGTCTCACAATCCAACACAACACAAGGTGAATGCATGATCATCATGAGCCAAACAACATTCTTAATTAGCAGTGAACATGCTTGAAAATAGACAAGTAACTTCACATAATAAATCAAAGGACCTATCTACAAAATCTAAAAAAAGTAGTTACAAAAGTTATAGGAAATTGAATCTAGTTTATGAACTACCTTCTCTTGAATAATTTTAAATTAATTTTGTGAAAATTAGATATTTCAAAGAGGCATTACTAAAATTATTTAAAAAAAAAGAAGTGGGTGTCATTTTAGCCAACCTAATTTGACACAAAAGATAATTATTTTAATAAAACCTTATATACAAGTAATGAACATGTGAGAGGATGTGACAAATATTTTTGCAATTTTTATGATTTTGTAAATAAGTAATATTTATTAATCTTTAATGCCACTTTACAAAAGCATTAAAAATAGTTTTATAGCCAAGCCTAATTTGGTCAAAAAAATATGAAAAATTCAAAACTTTTTTTTAATCTATAGCCAATAAATCCTATAGTGTGACAACATCCTTCAAATTTGAAAAATGATATATAATTTGAAAATTATCATTTTTTTCAAAAAAACTTGTGTGTGTGTGAGAGAGATTAAGTATCACACACACACACACACACACACACACACACACACACACACACACACACACACACACACACACACACACACACATGGAATTCATACATAGTGTATGTAAAAAATAAATAATAATTAATTATTAAAGTTGTAATGAGGAATACATTATAATTTTAGAATTGTTAGAGCTTATGTTACAAACCCTTCTTGCTTTATGAAATTTGGTTTCCAAAAAAAATCTTAGTTCTTTGAGGGTTAAGTCATGGAAAATTTTAGGATAACACTAACTGCATGATTTTGCAGGGTTTTGGCATGTTTTGGGGCTCACACTTGTCTAGAGATAAGGTAATACCAAGGCTTTTTTTGAGGAAATCCAAATTTGAGTTAGAAATGTTAGAAGTTTTTCCATCCAATTCTAAATCTAAATCCAAATGTTAACACTTTTCCATCCAATTCTAGTTTTTTTGTCATTGCCCTTGTTTGGCCTATCATGATCTTCCTCTCACCCCACACTCCTCTTACTTTTGAGAGTGTTAATTATTCATTACTAGTTTGTTTTGTGGAACCTCATTTTGAGATGTATAATGACAAGGGTGACTCTCATATACATTTGTAGTCTTTCTAGGATGCATGTTTGGATTTTGTGTATGAAGATAAGTTGTTGGCTAAGTTATTTACATGTACACTGAGGGAATATGCTATCCAATGGTTTTATTCTTTACTTCATGGATCCATTCATTATTTTTTAAGATGGCCAAAACTCACAAAATAAAGTTTAATCACCTCAACCTAATTTATCTACACACCAAGAGGCAAGAAAAACTAAGATGAAAAACAAGGGAAATACTAGAATGCATAGAAATATTGAAATCCAATATCAAACTACTTATTTTGAAACCAAAGTTTGAAAAATTAAGATTTCTCTAAAAACAAAAGATTTCAGAAAATTGACAAATATTTGAACCTATGAACACTTGAACATCACTTTTATCTCAATTCGGTGAAATATCATTCCAGTGAGCCATCATTTTGATGAACTATCCAATTGGTGAACCATTCGATTGGTGAACTATCCCGTCAGCAAACTTTGCCCTTGACAAACTTTGCTATCAATGAACTTTTCTATTAGTGAACTTTGCCATCGGAGAACTTTGTGAACTCTTTTTCCTTCCAAATTTTTATCAGCGATCTTATCTATTGGTGAACCAAGGAATCGGCAAACTGAGCTATCGGTGAATGAAAGGGTTTGTGAACTTGTGTTTCAGCTGACAGTATAAGAATTCTTTTCCCTAGGAGGTAAAGTTTTCAAACTTTCAACATTTCCAAAAATAAGGAAGGAATTACACAAAGTTGTCGACAGAAGAAGTTGTTGGTGAACTGGGGAGTTCAGTAACCTTAGAACTAGCTGATATATGCTAACTTCACCATTTGTGAACCAAATTGCACCAAATTTAAACTAGTGAAACCCATTAAGCTCTTCTTCATACTAAAACCCTTACTTGGCCAAAATTCAACTTGAAAACCTCCGGAAGCAAAAGAACAAAAAATAACTGAACGTGACAAAAATGACCAAAAATGAAAGTGAAAACCTAAAATATTTTTGGATGATGCAGGATCTTGTGGACCTAGATGCTTGATGTGCAAGATGTACTCCCTCTCGCTATTAAAACACACAAATAAAAAAAATCAATCTTGTAGAGACTCTCTTCTCAACACAAATTCATAACACAACATAAAATGTAAACCAATAAACCTCCTTGATTTTATTCCACTCAACAAAATTGTTATTCAACAATTACAAATATGCAATTAAATAAAATTACATCAACTTTCACGGCCTTCAATGGCCTCTCTCACATATACATGTCAAATTTATCCTGTCTCTGGTTTTGGATAGAATACCTTTGTCCACTCCTATGCCCCTCCCATGGGCATTCCCCTTCCAAATACTCTCTTCTTCTCACAAGCTGGATCTCACTACAGTCTTCCTACTAATCTGCAACTTCCTCTCATTCACAGGTGCCTTCTTTTCTTTCCTCTAGCGCTGCCCCCTCTCTGAGAATCTCGTTCTAAGAAATCTACTTCAAACTGTAACATCATTTATTTTTCAAATTTGCCTCTTGACTGCCCACAGGAAGGCATATCTTCTTTATGCAAAATGTGAATCCCAAAATCCACTTTAAATCTGCATTTTCTTTTTCAAATTCACGTAGCCTCAAATGAGGTGTATGTGACCTCCTTAGGCACCTTCATTATGACATGGTTTAATTTCTTCTTGGTCACACAAAAGGCAGCCAAATAGAATGGTGTTTCAAATGCTAAGATGGGCGCTAGACCTCTCTTGTTGCCCCTCCATTATCCAACACCTCTTTCAAATTATTAATTAATTTTTAGAAGGTTTTTTTTTGCAACTAGGACACCTCTATTTGTCTCGTAGAAATAGGAAATCATAATAAAATTTGTAGATCCAAATTTGGCTCTTATCAGACAAAGAAATTAAAATATGTTTCCTCTTTACCCAGAGCAACTACATGGAAGATTCTCCACCTAGGCCCAATTCCATATTTAAAATGCATTAATTATAAAATATTAATCAATATTCCTTGAATAATACCTTTGTAATTTGCACAAAATAACTTTGAGAAGAAAATTATGTTTTGTCACTGCGCCGAAGTGCAGAATTGAGTGCTAGAAAGGTGAAATTTTGAAAGTGCTTTGTTTCACCTAAAAACTTGTTCAAAGGTGTGTTACGACCCCCTCACATCCTCTATAGAAGGATTTCACTCCAACCTTAAATGATTTTGAAATTTTAAACTTTCTGTAAAACTGTCGACACAAACTTCTGGCATTAAATTCTCCCAAATGGTTGAGAATTTGACCATGAAATATTTTGTACATTTTTTGAAATGCATCCAAGAATATACTTGTAAGAGTATTAGTCGTCAAACCTCATGGATCCCCCAAAACAATTATTTTCGTGAAAACCATCTACTCAATTAAATAACCACAATCACATAAAATTTCTATTTTTGCAAATCTGTACCAACTTGAAGTTCCCCGATGTAATGGGATGCAAAATTGAACATAACAAACCCCAAAACTGGAAAAAAAAATGTTTTTGGTTGATGCCGATCGCATGTGCACTCAGATGCTCTTGCATCAAACATGTTGGGTAAGAAGTTTGTGAGCGAGGACTCACAAAATGGAGTTGAATAGTAGAACTATCCTTTTAGGTCAAATACAACCTGCAACAAACTCCACTATTGATTTAGGTTGAGAATTTTTTTTCTTTGCCTCTTCCAACATCTCGTCAGAACAAGTGTCATCCTCCTCCACTAAGTGTGTTCTTCCTTCCTCCATGTCCACCATAGCTAGACCTCCTCCTCCAAATTATACTCCACCCATCTCTCCTCATCTCACCACTCACAATTCCACTTCCTCCTCTTGTGGGATTCAAGCCATCATGATTTGACCACCTCCACCAAAATTCTGCCTCACATTCATCTGTACACAAGTCAATATGATTGACTTTATGTAAATTAAATATTTCCATATCCTCATTTTTTTTCACCTCATCATACTCCTCAATTCCAACTCTCACCATTGTAAATGAAAGTAAATTAACATCATCTTCATTATCACAAAATTTAGGAAAATAAAAATTATGTCTTTTTCCCCTGCTATGACAACATCTTCCTCATCACTATCTGCTGCAATTTTTCCTTCTTTACTTTGTGCTGCAACATTTTCATCTTCATTATCTATTTCTCTCACCATCCTTATGTCCTCCAAAAGACTCACAAATGCTACAACATTATTTTCCACCTCAACCTCCATTGTAACTTCTTTCACCACATCTGCCATACCTTCCAAAAGGCATGTTTCTACTGTTGCAACTCTTTCATTTTCTTTCACATCATCTACGGCAACTTTTCACTCTTCATTCTCAACTGTGATCTCATTACTTCCTTCTTCTATCTTCTCATCCTCCAAAGGATACTTAATTGTTGTTGTAACATCAATTTCAATCTCTTTGTCCATGTCTTCAAAAAGACATGCTTATGCTATAATCTCCTCTTTTTCTCCTTCCTTATTTGTTGTGATCCCTTCATTCTTCTCATTTGTCATACTCTCTATGTGCTCTTCTTTACATTGTTGTCCCAAACTTTTCAGTTTTTCCATGTCTTTCAATGGATAAAACTCTACTACAACTTCATGTTTTACCTCTTCCCTGCCTTCAAAATGACATGCTATCTAGCTATAGACTCTTTCTTTTCTCCTTCCTTATCCTCTTGCATGAGGATTTCTTCTTCTTCAGTGTCATCTATATGACACTTCTCTACATCTTCTTTTCTTTTGCTTTCATATTCTTCAAAAATAATTTTATGGTACATAGGGACCATTTTCTCTTTATTTTTCCATTCTTTTCTTTCCTTGCTTCTTTTCTTTTCTGGTTTTCTTTTTTTGGGACTGTATGGGTTGTTCCCACATGTTTCTGCTTCCATGCCCCTTCTAACAAAGGTCTGCAATACTTCTTCTCTTTACTTCTCTTTCCTACACACACAATATCACTTGCAAACAAATCAAAAGAACAATGGGACTTAACCTCACCCATTTTATTTTCCTCTTTATCATTCTTATCTACTGTAACCTCATTACCTGCAACAACTGCATCCTTCTTCTCATCCTTTGCAACCTCTCTTGCAATATCTTCTTTTTCCTTTTGATCCTTTTGGAGAAGAATTTCCTCATCTTCTTTTTCATTCTTCTTAACTGCTGCAACTTCTTTTGCTACTTCCTCTTGTTTATCCTTCAATGGATTCTAAACATATTCCTTCCCATCCTTTATTATTCTATATGTGTTCTCTCTACCACTATGTACATCTTCCCTATCCCAAAGCCAAGGTCGACCCAATAAAACATGACATATATCCATGGGTACTATGTCACACACAATTTCATCCATATATCTTCCAATGTAAAAATTAACAATACTTTGTTCATTTACGCAAACTTGATGATCTCCTCACAATAAAGACATGTAGTACGGGCTAGGATGCTTCATCCTCATCAAATTTAGCTTCTCAACCATTTCCAATGACAAAAAATTATCTATACTACTATTGTCCACCGTCACCTTGCAGCATTTTCCCCCTGACTTGCAAACTATTCGAAACAAATTACTCCTCTGGATGGGCTCTTTCTTTTCTTTCTATGGCTTCAACAATACCTTCATCATCATCAAACATTCTCCTTGTCTCCAAGACATTTTGTCAAACAATTATCACACACTCCCAATCTACAACCTACACAAAACATAGAATCAATTCTTTGCAGCTTTCATCGCTTCACTCTTTAATGCAAGAGGTACTCCCTGTTACCAAAACACATACACTTCCACACACAAAATCACATGGGAAATAGATTATGATAGCAGAGACTCTCTGCCCACAAATTGAACTCACAAACCATACAAGATTGCAACAAAACAATATTTCACTTTATTATGCCAAATCCATACATCAATCAAATTCTACAAAAAATATTACAAATAGGGTCTTCAATAGCTTCTCTCTCTTTCAGACCTACACACACAACCCCATGGCTTCCTCTACATACAGGCATTCACTCTCACCTCTACGCCCTTTCCATGGCAGAGATTTCCCTCTCTGAAATCTATCTCTAGGAATTCTACCTCTGATCTACTAGACCATTTCTTTAAATAACACTTCATCTCCAATGTTTGGCTTCTCATATTCCTCAAAATAGTTTAGTGCCTCTAGAACAACAACACCACGTTTTTAAGAAGACAATCACATTTTTGAGAGCCTTTACTTACTTTCAGATGTCAAAAAGCACAAAAAGTGTTTTTTATAACTTTTGATTGGGCACATATCTTTATATGAAAACTGGCCAATTTGAGTATAAAGATATATTGAAGCTTCCCATAAAAGGATTCTGTTCTATCTTTTAAAAATCTCAAAAATTAATTATTTCTGTAGTCTATTGGGCAAATTTTTTTGATTTCAAATTATCCCAAACTATTAAGAATTTGGCTACGAAACCTTCACCACATGATAAAAAATACATCTAAGAATATCATTATAAAATTATTTTATCCCAGCCTTCATAAATTTTTGGAAACAATTCTTTCCGTAAAACTACCCTGTGGTAGCCTTAAAATAGTGATTCGAAAAAAAATGAAATTTTACAAATCTGAGCTGAATTGAAGTTTCCTGATGTTGAGAGATGCCTAAAAACACCAAAGTAAGACAAAACACACACCAAAACTGAAATTAAACTAAAATATTTGTTGGGTGATGCAGGATCGCCTGTGGATCCGGATGCTCCTGCTTTAGACACATCGAGTAAGAAGTTTGTGAGCGTGGGCTCACAAAGGTGCAGTGGAATGGTAGAACCATTCTTCTAGATTGTGAATAATCTATAAAAAACTCCATCATTGTAACAGGTGCATACAAGATTATTTATTTTTCCTCCTCTTCTAGCATTTGGCTGGAACATTCACCATCCTCCTCCAACAATTCTGCTCACCATTTTTCTCTCCTCTCATGGACTTGTATCCACAATGAGCCACCCTCCTCCTCCAAAGACTCTCTCCACTCCTCCCCTCCTTTGATAGATTTTACCCACCACAAACTGACCAACTCCACCAAAATCCCTCATCAATATTTATAGCATCCTCATACCAATCTACATCTACAACTCCATGGAAGTTAAAGATTTCCATGTGCTCTTCTCCATACTCTTCAACCTTTACCATCTCAACTGAAAATAAAACATCATCATCACAACATGCAAATAAATTTACCTCTTCTTTTGTTGTTACAAATTTTCCTTCATCACCATCGGATGCATCATTTTTTTCTTCTTTCTTTGCTATGAAGCTTTTCTTCTCACTTCCATAAGTAATCTTCTCAAGCCACTCTTCTTCTACTACCAAATTTTGTGATAACAAATCTTCTTCACCTTCTCCATTTGCTACAACATCCTTATATTATATTGCTGCATCTCCCAATCTCACAACTACATCTTCATTCTTCTCCTTAGCTGCAACCTCTTCAACTACTACAATATTGTTCTTCTCTTTTTTATCCTCTTCCTCGATGTCTTCATTGCAACCTCATGCTCAACAACCTCTTTGTGTTGCATAGCTTCCAATCTACTCAATCTTGCATTTATATCAACCATCATTGCTAAAATCTTCCTCTCTTGATATTGTGAAGTAGAGGGTACTCTCCTCTTTCACATAAACATTCACAAACACAAAACCAAATTTCACAAAACAAGATTACAATAGGACTACCCAATTCCTGATTTATTTTATTCAAATTTACTCACAACTAACTATAAATTTGCAATACAACATTTTGTATTCTCTGCCATTAATGGTTTCTCTCTCACATGAAAATATGCATACATGCTCTTCTATTACACAATTAAATATCAATCTCTATTTACAAAATCATTATACTCCCTTGGGCAGTGACCTCTATTCTTCCTCTTGCTCTCTCTGGCCGCTAAAACTCTGTCTCTTCAAACTTTCCTTTCCCTATTACACAAACCCCTTCACCGCCTTCTCTTTATTCTTTTTCCTCTTTTTAAATGGTTTTTATTTTTCAAATGAGAAGGAAGCTAATGGAATTTGAAGCGTTTAGTTTTTTAAATGAATTTGCAATCTAAACGATGCCCTTTCTATTTATTTGACATTGTAAATTGAAACCTGTACATAGGCATTCAAATACATCCCTTTTTACCAAGCCAAATCATATTTTTTATTTCCAAGTGCTGTCACGGTACACTATCTCCAATGCTTAGGCTCTCCTCTTCCCTGGCAGCATTTCAATTCCCCCTTATCCTTCATAGCTGATCCATTCAAATGAAAAGAAAATCCTCTTTTTTTGTCATGAGATGACACCTCTTTTCTCATTCCAAGCATATATTAGACTTTAAAAAATGAATGATGGAAACTACAACCTCCAACTATGGCCGCCACATAGCAAGGTATGATTTCTCAGTAAGGAAATTTCCTTTGGATGTTTAATATTTTCCAAACATAATCAATCGCTCTAGCCAGCCATCAAGTGATATAGTTATAGCTTTTATAAAGATTAGCAATCTGGTGTAGTCCCCTTGTGTTATGTATGTGAAAGCACTATACTAATCGCTTCATTAAGATTTGATGTGATTTAAGATTTCCAAGTCATTTCAAAAATAGATGAAGACTTGTAACTCATAAACCTAACGCCCAAGAAAGAGAATAAACATCAAATCAGACACATAGTCCTTCTATCTAGTCGACCTCCAAAAGCACACACTATATACTGTCTGGATTTAACTCAGTACATCCCATTTAGCCCAGTACATCCCATTTAGCCCACACCAACTAAAGAAATTATCACTCAAAACATTATCAATAGAAGACAACAACACATCTGTAATCAATCTACAAATGGAAGAAATGCCTTGTATAACATCCTATCGCCTTCAAGATAGACACATGGAACTAAAACCAAGTTTTGTGATAACTCCTCATCAGGTGCTCAGAATCTCACAAAAACTAACAAAGACATGTATTCCAACATCCCTAAGGCCTCTACCAAGCCATTCTATTTTAGTCCTTACAGGATTCAAAATATTAAAGTTTCGCCAAGTCGCCAACAGAAGTCACGAAATGATTATATCATGGAAACAAGGAAAGATCTAAGCATGAAACCATGACCATTAAATCTAAGAAGCTTCTAGCAATATTCCTATGCAAGGATTTTCCATGAAACCTCACTCATCCATTGAAACACTTGTTTCCATGAAGACTGCTTGTTGTGCATCAAAACACAAACTGCGAAAAACTGAAAATATGCAATCCTGCTCAATCTACCTATACTGCATGACTGAGAGATGCCATCAAAGACACACAAATTAAAACTGAAATAAAACACTGAAAAATATTTTTAGGTGATGTCGATTGCACGTGCACCTGAGTGCTCCTGCATCAGACACACTGGATAAAAAAGTTTGTGAGCATAGGCTCACAAAAAGTGGAGTTGAGTAGTCAAACTACCTTTCAAGTTGATTTGAAGAAGAGGGTACTCTCCTATTTCACATTAACATTCAAAAACACAAAACAAAATCTCACAAAATAAGATTGCAACATGACTACTCAATTCTTGATTTATTTTTTTTCAAATTTACTCACAACTAACTATAAATCTGCAATATAACATTTTGTATTCTCAACCATTAATGGCTTCTCTCTTACAGGAAAATCTACCTACACACTCTTCTATTGCACAACTAAATATCAATATCTATTTACAAAATCTTTATACTCTCTTGGGCAGTGACCTCTATTCTTCCTCTTGCTCTCTCTAGTTGCTAAAACTCTGTCTATTAAAACTTTCCTTTTTATGTTACACAATCCCCTTCACCACCCGCTCTTCATTCTTTATTCTCTTTTTAAATGGTTTTCACTTTTCAAATGAGAAGGATGCTAATGGAATTTGAAGCATTTAGTTTTTCAAACGAATTTGTAGTCTAAACGCTTCCCTTTCTATTTATTTGACATTGTAAATTGAAACCTGTTCATAGGCGTTCAAATACATCCCTTTTTGCCATGCCAAATCCTATTTTTCTTTCCAAGTGCTGGAATGGTACGCTATCTTTAGCGCTTAGGCTTTCCTCTTCCTTGGCAACATTTCAACTCCCCCTTATCCTTCATAGCCGATCCATTCAAGTGAAAATAAAATCCTCTTTTTTATCATGAGGTGACGCCTCTTTTCTCATTCTAAACATATATTAGACTTAAAAAAAAAGAATGATGGAAACTACAACCTCCAACCATGGCCCCCACATAGCAAGGTATGATCACTTAGTAAGAAGGAAATTTCATTTGGATGTTTAATATTTTGCAAACATAATCAATCGCTCTAGCCAACCATCAAGTGATATAGTTATAGCTTTTATAAAGATTAGCAATCTGGTGTAGTCTCCTTGTGTTATGTATGTGAAAGCACTGTACTAATCACCTCATTAAGCTTTGATGTGATTTAAGATTTCCAAGTCATTTCAAAAATAGATGAAGACTTGTAACTCATAAACATGATACCCAAGAAAGAGAATAAACATCAAATGAGACACATAGTCCTATCAAGTCAGCCTCCAAAAGCAAACACTATATATTGTCTAGATTTAACTCAGTACATCCCATTTAGCCCAAACCAACTAAAGAGATTATCACTAAAAACATTATCGATAGAAGACAACAACACATCTTTAATCAATCTACAAATGGAAGAAATGCCTTGTATAACATCATGTCACCTTCAAGATAGACACATGGAATTGAAAACTGAATTTCATGATAACTCCTCAGAAGGTGCTTGGAATCTCACAAAAAGAGATGGAGACATGTATCCCAACATCCCTAAGGCCTCCACCAAGCTGTTCTATTTTAATCCTTACATAATTCAAAATTTTAAAGTTTCTCCAAATTGCCAGTAGAAGTCGTGAAATGATTATATCTTGGAAACCAAGAAAGCTCTTAGCACAAAACCTTCACCATTAAATATAGGATGCTTCTAGAAATCTTCTTGTGCAAGGATTCGCTATGAAACCTCACCCATCCACTAGAACAACTTTTTCCGTGAAGACTTCTTGTTGTACGTCAAAACCCAAACTGCTGAAAACTAAAAATTGTTGGAGCAGCCAAGATCAACAAGCACAAATTGAATAACCTTCCACAAGTGAAAAATGGAGCACAATAGCATATCTATCATATACAATTTAAAATGTGTAAAATACAATGAGAATGCTTGCATAAATAGGCAAGGAGAAGGAGGTAGGAAGGTAGGACTGAACTACTAACTACCCCTATAAGCATGAAACACTTGTCTAACTCACATGACATGTGTAAGGGTAAGTGGCAAGTCAAAAGGAAGTAGGTGTCTCACATGTGTGAGTACACATGTCAAAATGAGACAAACTCCTAAAAGACTAAGTAAACTTAAGCCTATGTGTGATTAAGTCAAACCTTTAAAGAGGTGATATCTAAACTAGTTATATAATAACAATATTTACACTAACACCCCCCTTAAGTGCAACTTCGGGAGAATACAAAGATAGGTCCCAACTACTAGGCCATGTTAGGTACCCATGTACAAATGAATTTCTCATAAAGTGGAGAAAGAAAGAAAGCCCAGTGGATAAAAACTTTCCTTCAAAAGAGAAATGATACAAATAGAATTGTACAAGTGAAGAAGAAAGATAAAAGGAGGACTATACATGCTCCCCCAAGGAGTACTTCTAACACTAATGTACAATAGATGTTCTCCCCATAGGAGAGAAAAGATGAGAAGGTCTATGTGACCTCCCAGAAAATGTGAACTAAAGAACTCCATGAGAAGAGATGGATCCTCCCAAATCTAAGATGAGAAGACTAACCATGCAACCTGCCTTCAAAATACCTCTTGTAATGCTGGTAGATGCTCGAGACTAGATGCTAAAAATGATCCACAAACCCTAAACAATATTTCTCCCCTTAGGAAGAAATCTAACCACAGAAGTGTGCAAATAATCTTCCTATTCCGAAAAGGAACATACAAGAAGAAGTATGAATGTCTGAATTCTGTGCATAGGATTCAAAGACACAGATGATGCCCATGATGTCTTCGAAGGATGCTCAATGATCTCCAAGCCAATGCTACATGTGACAAATGTTGAGATTTAAGTACAAGGACCATAAATGTATGGTGATAGCTAAACCTAGAAGAATCTGATAGTACTGCAGAGGATGTAAAAAAACATGATGATGGAGTCGAATATGCCAACTCATAAATATCTGTAGAATATTTCACTATAGAAGTGATGTAGGCAAGGTAAGAGAAAACATATCTGAAGAAGACAAGGCTGATGCAACTTCATCGAAGCTGACATCGAATAGAAGATGAATATCCTCAATGATGTCTCCCAAGTCTGCAATGTGGGACTCTACAAAAAGACACAAAGTGTCGGGTAAATATGCATCCCAATGTGGCAGATCTAGAAATACAAGAACCATATCCTAGTGCAGAGAATAGATGGAATCCATGGAGATATCATCTCTGAATTCAGATGCAACAACAAGCAATGGTGTAAATGGGATCTCAATGAAAGTCATCTGACTACAATAACTACACATACCCAACTGATGGTGTCTCACAAGATGGCTTAGTGAGATGAGGTTTTTTTGCAAGTGCTTTATTAAGATCACTAGAAAGTTGGCATGCATGAAGAATTTATTGTTGTAGTTCATCGATTTTACAATGATGACATTCTTCTGTTGTATGTTATTTTAGCCCACAATATCCACACTTGATCTTCCATTTGTTATGAGGTTTATTGAGAATACTTCAATGGAAGGGGTTGTGGGTGAGAGACATGATCAAATTTTAAGCACTTATAAAAGTAGAAATGAAATTCCCCCCCTCCCCGGAAAAAAAAAAGGGGATTATGACTAAGTTAGAAGCCCCCTAGAAAGATATGTAGGAGAAATTACAACTTGTACAAGTTTAGAAGCTAAATCATCCATTTATAACACACGAAGATTTTTACAAATGTTTGAAAAATGGCTATCTAAAACTAAACATTACCTGCACAAATGAATTCCTTGCAAAATTCGGAACAATTTCAAAAGAAATTTCATGAAATTTCGATATCATGGGTGAAAGTTATGCCCTATCAAAATTTGTGATTACAATGAGCTTCGAGGATTAAAAATTCATCAAAAAAGGCAATTTTTTTAGTTTGACTTTGCCAAAGCAAAGTACATGGAAGCACCTTTCTGTTGACTACAAAATTGTAAAAAACTGATAAATGGTTTGAAAGTTGTAGCAATTTGAAAAAAAATAGCCTCCTTCGTCTAGTAATGAGCCCCTGGCAATCTCTGATATAAGATATTAACTCTGACAGTTTGATTGAAGTGTGATAACAAACCCATGTCAATAGGCTACAAAGAATGTGAACTACATAGCCGGTAGAGGTTAAATTTTAAGGTTACAAACAAAATGTTAGAAATAAAGTCTAACAAAAAAATGCTAGCATGACAAAACTAACATGTGTAACCAAAAAAAATATGTGACCTCCCTGCAGGGTTAGGAAATTGAGATAGTTAACATTAACTACAAATGTCACCAATATAGTGACTAAAGTCAATTGTAATAAATGTCATCCTTCAATGAATAAAACCATGACTAACAACCAACAGTGAAAGAGAAACTAACTGATTAAGGACCGACCCAATAAAAGAAAACAACAACCATGAATAACTGCGAGCTATCATGGAGTCTTCGTCGGCCAGAATGGACAGAGAGTCCTAAAAATTGGGCGACTGAGTAAAGAGTCCAAAAAATTGGACTTGGAGTCGGAGCTCATGAGGAGTCCTGAGCAGTACTCTTCAAATGTCAAAGTTGTTCCACGATCTACAAACTGTGAAGAGCTCTGTGGAGGCTTTGTGTAAACTTGGTGACCTCTGTGACTTCAACGACGTTGGATCTAGTAGTCGAAAAAATCAAAATTGTGGTTGAAGCTGACCTACAACCAAAAAATCGTTGATGTCGAACTTGCATTGAATGATTGTGGGCAGGGAACGGTTTGAAACAACAACCACCGGATAGCAACCACAAACTGTGAACAAAGTGTGCAATGGAAGTTGTTGAAACTGTTGAAGCACAAAACAAGAGCTCAAATTTGATTTGATGCCAAGGTCTATGCATAGAGAAATGTCTCAAATAGGTAAATAGTAGAGTACGACCAGGAACCATGAACTAGAGGATCACAGATCCTTAGAATGTTGAGCTCCCACATCAAACAGGAGAACAAAGATGTGAAGTAGAGAACTCTTGAAAGGACAATGACAAACCTACAAATCATCTAAACAAATAGGCCTGTGAAGAGTGCAGAGGCCCAAAGGCCACAAATACTGCACAAAAAACACAAAATCGACCAATAACAAAAAATTGCACGGGGCCAAAGTGCCCTCTACAAAAAAAAAAATCAAATTTTTTACAATATTTGGAGAAAAATAAATTTTGATTAGTGGAAGGGGGCAAAATTTTCCCTCTGATAATTTTTTTTGCATTTTTGGCAAAAAAAATCTGATTTGGAGGCCTTACGAACCCTAGGGGGTAATAAACTTGACTTTTACCAAAAAAGTCATTCAAAGGGTCACCTTGACTATCTCAGGCCTTCTAAACTCAACAATGCACTTTTTTTGGCTCCACGACGCTCTGATGATAGAGCTAAGTGTTGGAGTCACTGATTTTGGAAGGAACATGCAAGCATGGCTCTAATACCATGTTGGAGCAGCCAAGATTAGCAAGTACAAATTGAATAACCTTCCACAAGTGAAAAATGGAGCACAATAACATATCTATCATATACAATTTAGAGTGTGTAAAATACAATGAGAAGCCTTGCATAAATAGGCAAGGAGAAGGAGGTAGGAAGGTAGGACTGAACTACTGACTACCCTTATAAGCATGCAACACTTGTCTAACTCACATGACATCATGTGTGAGGGCAAGTGGAAGTCAAAAGGAAGTTGGTTTCTCACATGTGTGAGTACACATGTCAAAATGAGATAAACTCCTAAAAGGCCAAGTAAACTTAAGCCTATGTGTGAATAGGTCCAACCTTCAAAGAGGTGATATCTCAACTAGTTAGATAATGACACTATTTACACTAACAAAAATATGCAATCCTGCTCAATCCACCTGTACTGCACGACTGAGAGATGTCATCAAAGTGACACGTAAACTAAAATTGAAGGAAAATACTGAAAAATCTTTTTGGTGATGTCGATTGCATGTGTGTCGGGCGGGTGCTCCTACATCATATTGTCTCTAGCTCTCCCATATTATGGACTTCCTCACAAACACCCTCATCTTTCTTACTGCTGCAATCTTTCAAAACTCACATCACACGTTCTGCAATCTACAAAGACAAATTTCTTCGTGGCTCCTTAGCTCTCAACTGCTCAGGGCTTCTCTCTCATACATGTAATAATTCTTTAGAGATTTTCACAACTGCTTCCTCTTCTCTACCACAGGTCTTGGTGCATACTCTGCACACTTAGGGTCTTCTATCTCTGATACCAATTAATGCAAGAGGCACTCCCTCTTGGCCAAACACATACACTTCCACACACAAAATCACATAGGCAATATATTATGACAGTGAAGACTCTTTGTTCACAAATTGAACTCACAAACCATACAAGATTGCAACAAAACAATATTTCACTTTATTATGCCAAATCCATACATCAATCAAATTCTACAAAAAAAATTACAAATAGGGTCTTCAATAGTTGTTCTCTCTTTCAAACCTGCACACACAACCCCCATGGCTTCCTCTGTATACAATTATTCACTCTCACCTCTACGCCCATCCCATGACAAAGATTTCCCTCTCTGAAATCTACCTCTAAGCTACTGGAACATTTCCTTAAATAATGCTTCAGCTGCAATTTTTGGCTTTTCATATTCCTCAAAATTTTTTAGTGCCTCTAGAACAACAACACCACATTTTTAAGAAGAGAATCACTCTTTTGAGAGCCTTTACTTACTTTCGGATGCCGAAAAAGCACAAAAAGTGTTTTTTTTAACTTTTGACGAGGCTCATATCTTTGCACGAAAAATGGCCAATTTGAGAATAAAAACCTATTGAAGCTTCCCATAAAAGTATTTCACTCCATCTTTTAAAATCTTAAAAATTAATTATTTTCGTAGCCTACTAGACAAAATTTTCTTATTTTAAATTCTCCCAAACGATTAAGAATTTGGCTACGAAACCTTCACCACATGATGTGAAATACATCTAAGAATATCCTTATAAAATTATTTTATCCCAGCCTTCATATATTTTCATAAACAATTGTTTCCATAAAACTATCCTGTGGAGCCTTAAAACAACAATTCGACAAAAATTGAAATTTTGCAAATCTGAGCCAACTTGAAGTTTCCTGATGTTGAGAGATGCTTGAAAACACCAAAGAAATCCAAAACACACACCAAAACTAAAATTAAAATAAAATGTTTTTTGGGCAATGCAGGATCGCCTATGGACCCGGATGCTCCTGCATCACTCTTCACCACTCTTCACTTGCAGATCCTAGTGTAGACTCTACACCTTAAAACCTCTAGCTTTGATACCATTTGATGCGCGAGATTTTACATCTAGTTGTTAAAACACACAACTCAACAAAATAAATCTTGCAAAGACTCTCTGCTCAACACAAATTCATAACACAACATAAAATGTAAACCAATAAACCTCCTTGATTTTATTCCACTCAACAAAATTGTTCTTCCATAATTACAAATCTATAATTAAACAAAATTACATCAAATTTCATGGCCTTGAATGGCCTTTCTCACATATACATGTCAAATTTTCCCTCTCTTTGTTTTTGGACAGCAAACCTCTATTCACTCCTATGCCCTTCTTGTGGGCATTCCCCTGCTAGACACTCTCTTCTTCTCACAAGTTGGCTCTCACTACATTCTTCCTACCAATCTACAACTTCCTCTCATTCACAAGTGCCTTCTCTTCTTTACTCTAGTGCTGCCCCCTCTCTGAGAATCTCCTTTTGAGAAATTTTCTTCAAACTACAGCATCATTTCTCTTTTAAATATACCTCTTGACTGCCCACAACAAAGCGTCTCTTCTCTATGCAGAATGTGAATCCCAAAAATCACTTTAAATTTGCATTTTCTTTTTCAAAATCTTGTAGCCTCAAGTGAGGTGTATGTGTCTTCCTTAGGCACCTCTATTTTGACTTGGTTTAATTTCTTCTTAGTCACACAAAAGGCAACCAAATAGAATAGTGTTTCAAATGCTAAGATGGGTGCTAGACCTCTCTTGCCGCCCCTCCATTATCCAACGCCTCTTTCAAATTATTAATTAATTTTTTAGATTTTTTGTCTTTGGAATTAGGGTTCCTCTATTTGTCTTGTAGAAATAGGATATCATAATAAAATTTGCAAATCCAAATTTGGCTCTTATCAGACAAAGAAATTAAAACATGTTTCCTTTTTACCCAGAGTGACTACATGGAAGATTCTCCACCTTTTCCCAATTCCATGTTTAAAATGCATTAAAGATAAAATATTAATCAATATTCCTTGAATAATGCCTTGGTAATTCTCACAAACTGACTTTGAGAAGAAAATTATGTTTTGTCACTACGGCAAAGTGCAAAATTGGGTGCAGGAAAGCTAAAATTTTGAAAGTGCTTCATTTCACATAAAAAATTGTTCAAAGGTGTTTTATGACCCCCTCAGATCCTCTACAAAAGGATTTCACTCTAGCCTTAAATAATTTTTAAATTTTAAACTTTTCGTAAAACCACCAACACAAACTTTTGGCATTAAAATCTCCCAAATGGTTGAGAATTTAACCACAAAATAATTTGCACATTTGGAGAAATGCATCCAAGGTATACCTATAAGAGGATTGGTCACCAAACCTCATGGATTTCCCAAAACAATTGTTTTCATGAAAATTGTCTACTGGGCTGAACAACTACAATCACGTAAAATTCATATTTTTTCAAATATGTGCCAACTTGAAGTTCCCTGATGTAATGAGATGCAAAATTAACCATAACAAACCCTAAAACTGAAAAGAAAACTAACAAATATTTTTGGTTGATTTCGATCGCGCATGCACTCAGATGCTCTTGCATCAATTCCTTTAACTTCTTTTGTAGGACTTCTATTGAAAAGATATATTGTTGTGCATACTGCTTCTGCCCCAAAAATCTTATCTAAATTCTTTGTTTTCATCATACTCCTTGTCATTTCAAAAATGGTTCTATTCTTTCTTTTAGCAACTCCATTTTATTGTGGAGTGTAGGAAGTAGTGAACTCTCTCTTGATTCCATGATTTCTGCAAAAGTTTAGAAATTGATTTGATTTGTACCCACCTCCGTTATCTAACCTTATCACTTTGATGTACTTACCACTTTGTTTTTCAACCAACCTCTTGAATTCTACAAATTTATTAAACACTTCTAGTTTTGCAACCAAACAATATACCCAAGTTTTTCTTGAGTAGTCATTAATGAAGAGACCTTTGCAAATGGATACTCCCCTATCCCTTCAAATGGGACCCACAAAAAAGTGGCCTTTATATTATTTTTTCTTGGTGAATAAGTGTTGGCTTCAACTGATAATGCACTTAATTACAAATAATTCCCTTATCACTTTTACAAGAAAGACTACAAAAGGTTCAAATTTAAAACCCCTGTAAAGCAAATTTCATTCCCATATTACATATCATTTCTGAAAAAAAAAAACTTTGTATGCACCTTTTTTTCTTATAATCAAGAATAAAAAGGCAACATAAAATTTAAAAACTTTCGAAACTATTTCCCTTCAATAAAATACTTTTACTCTCTTATTTTTTAAAGGAAGACTTTCACATGAATTTTTAAAGAAAAAAGTTTTGTTTATATTTTATGAGCCCTAGCCTTTCACATGGCTTCTAAAAAATAGAAAGCAAAGTGAAATACTTTTTTTTATGGAGTTCATCCACAAATTTTTTTTTGCTACCTAATTCAGGAGCACAAACCTTAGGATTAACCCCTTTGGCTGAGAATCAAGGTTTAAGGGGTATCCATTCTACCAAATTCGCTTGGGGCATGATCCTGACATCATCCCTTATGGTGTCGGGGCCCTTACACCCAGCAAGACTTGATCCATAGTGGACTCATTCAAAACCTTTCAAATTCACCAATAGACCAAGGGCCTTTTGACAAGTGTAATACTTTGGGAATTCCCCCTTTTCAAAAAAAGAGAGTTGACTTCTCTTTTACATATTCATGACCAATAAAAAATCAAAAATTTTCAATGAAGAGAACTTTCACATGGCCTAGAAATCCTTGTTTATACTTTGAAACACCGCTTCTATTTCCATGACTTGCACACCTCTTCACACGCATAACATCCCAACAGGGAGGGCCATGGTATGTAAATGGAGAGGGGTTGTTGCCAACACACCCACAACTTAGCGAATCATAGAACACGCTTCTAGTCTTGCATGCCAACTATAGAAATTTTTCATCTTTAATGACAAATTTCTACTCCTTTGTTTCCTCTTGAATGCATTCGCCTTTTGGATGCCTCTGTTGGATTCCTCCAAGCCAACACAGACCTCACAGCCTTAACAATAGTTACAAGGACTCAAGATCTCTCATTCAGACAAATGGCTTTGATACCAGATGAAGGACAATGAAAAAAAACAATGGTGATCTACTTATCATAAAACAAGAAATTACACAAAACCCCCAAATTGCCTTAATATAATAAGAGGCAGGGCAACTATATATAGAGTTTCTAAGATATAGGTGAAATTATGGCACACAACCATATTCACTAATAACCCAACTACAATACTAAATGCATACAACAAAGTCAAGAAATGTAGCTACAATATTAATGAGCCCAATGGGCATTACTGCAATTAGTTAAGAAACTATTGTCAAAGTTGTGAAAAAAAGGGGGCTAAAATTATGCAGCAACTCCATTTTTTTTATATAGTAAAAAACTATAATTTAATATAACTGTTAGAAAAATAAAATATTCATGGGATCACTACCTCTACAAATATCTCCTTAAAAAATTGAGCATTGGCTGCTAGCCAAAATAGAATTTATTTTTGTTCAAGAAATTTGCTACATTTAAGGTAGAATTAATTTTCGTATTAATTTATTCTATCAACTCACAATATATGACAAATATAATAGTTTTTAATGTCATTCAACAAAAAATATTAATAGAGTTGAAATTTGAACCTTACTTTAATATAAGATAAGGTTGAAATTTGAGCCTTGCATTAATATTTGAATAAGAATTACATTATTAATATAGTTGAAATTTATCACAAGAACTTAATGTATTGAAAATCTAATAAAATTTTAATGTTAATTTTATTCATACATTCACTTTTCACAACATGAACCAATAAGAAAATGGATAAATAATATTTTTCAAATTATTAGATAAGAAAATTAATTATAGACTATAGTATTGTTGACTATATTTTTAAATTTTATATGATAATTGCATCAAATAGATGCATTTAAATATTCTTTCCTATTGCACTCAAAATAAAGATCTTAAAAGAAACTTAAGGGGGAAAATGTCGCACTTGCAAGCCAGTGAGGGAAGAGGAGGTGAAAGACAAATTACATCAGGGATACCACCTTTCACCACTCAAGAAAATGCAATCCCACTGGGAACCAGGAGGAATGGTAAACATGGAGGAGTCCAAGACCGAACCAGGACAAATAGTATGCCAGACTTGGATCCCCAACAGTGGAATGGGAGATTGAGGTATCAAAATACTGATGTCAGGATGGGAGTAGATAGGAGAGACATTGGAAGGATCTTGAAAAGCAAGGCAATATCGATTGTTCTAGAAATCCTAACCCCCAAAATGGATCAGTTTATAGAGAACACCCTAATTATCATGTGGACCAAGAGGAATTGCCTAAACCAACTAACTCGAGATTGGTGGAGCTAGACTATTTCAAACCGGGTAAGAATCAAAACCCTAGAAAATGATTTCTTTTTAGTAGAATGTGAAATATGAAATTATGCATAGTCCTCTTTTCTTTGAAGACTTGATTTTTTTAAACTGGATTGGGAACCAAATTTTGATTCATCAGAACATCATATCAAAAAGAAGGCAGTTTAGATCAAATTGGATATAACCTCCCCCCAAAATACTGGGAAATGGAATCTTTGAGACAAATTAGGGGAGCCCTGGGGACTTTCCTAGGGATCGATGAAAACTCTTTCAATGAGGATCATAACGAAGCATTGAGGATTTGTGGTAATATCGACCTAGAAGACAGGGTTTAGGAAGAACTGGAGATCATTTTGGAGAATAGACAGCGGTTGCAGAAAATAAAAATTGATGATGGGTCGGGTGGAAAATTACTGTTCTGGGAAGACAACCAAAAGAATAATGAGAAGCCAGATTCCCCAAAACCTAAAGGGAGGGATGAGGAATAGACCAAGAATTCTTCCAAGGCATCCTCTGAAACAAAGGAAATGAAGGATGTCGAAACCCTAACTTAGCCTCATAGGGAAATTGAAAACCTGGATGCTCCTAGGGACTCTTCTAAGGAACCTAAGGAGCAAAATTCATAGGTTGGAGGGGAAAATGACTTCCCTGTGATGGGGGATTATACTTGTTATATGTGAAAAGTAGATAGGTTGAAATGTAGTTAAGATAGGTTCAATCAAACACTCCCTTCACATTAACATTCAAGGACATAAACTAAGCTAAATCACCACTGATGTAAGTGGAGTCACCTACAGGTTTGATGTCACTATTGAATTATAAGGAAAGATAGAATAGATTGATGAATTTATTAAACCTTAGCTGAATTTAGCCTCAAACCCTAATTATTTGAAACCATATATAGACGAACAAAATATGACAAATGATCACACAAGAAGGCACTAAATATAGATTAGAAACACACCAGGATTCAAATTTTCATAGGTGGAAGCTTTAGGGAAAATGGAGTGGGTGCCCAAGTTTGATAGGGCAACTTTTCTATAGATCTTGAATAGTGATCTGTGTCAGATTGCAACCTGCTTCAAAGTTTCCATAAATGCCATTTGGGAGGACTATGGGGCAGACACCCTAGTCCAGTAGGGTCGATTCTCTGCACTTTTTCTTCAGATCCCAAATCTCTATCCTCTACCAAGTTACTTCTCTATAACTCCATTTTGCCAAATCTCACACCTGTAACCTACAATCACAAAGAGAGGGGTTTGGGGGTTGTGGTGTTTAGGATCTTTCCTCAGTCAAGTCCTGGAATTGCATTCAAGCCTTCCAACACCATTGTTAGATAGAGTGTGTGCCCTTGTAGGGAAGAGGCCAAATCTAATGAGAAGATAAATTGATTGAAGCACAAATAGATGTCACCTTAGAGGTGAAACCCTCACGGAGACTAAGATCCTTCAAATGATGAGGAGATGAGTTGATGAAGCCAAATATGCAACAAACACATACAAGCACAACACAATTTTACTCTGCAACACAATGAATGCCTTGAATGCTCTTTTCTTGATAATAATAAGTTTGCCTTAATCAACTAGGAGTCATATAGGAGTAAAATGAAGTCATAAACCTATTTAAATATGCATTTCTACTAAACTTTCATAGTTCAAATTGAAAAGGTTGACAAGGAAAACCTTTTTAAAGGTCCTACACCAACATCTAAAATTTAGGTCCTGACAAATCACCCTGGACTTGGGAGCAGATGCTCAAGTCCTAAGACACTTTTTGAGTCTTGATTAAGCTTTAAAATAAACCCCTAGGCCCCATTTAACATGGCTTTTAGGGAAAATTGCTCTAGGATAAGTTTTAAACATGCATAATGAAATTAAGGGGACCTAGGAGCTAAACTAGGAGGTAAAAAGTCATAGGGAAAATTTTTACGACATAACATTTGGCCCCCACTTTAATGTATGTATGATCTTATGATTGCATTAAAGTATGCTCGAAAACACATCAAACACACTAGGCACATGGAGCTAAGGCATACACAAAGATTGAGGGACTATTTCTAGCCCCTAATCTCAGGTAAGCACTAGAAGACACATTGAATACATGCAAGACATAGAGAATACAATAGGAAGCACACAAAACATAGTGAATATAGTGGAAGTATGCAATACATGATGAAAACATGAGATTAATCATGCAATACATGATGAATACATTGATATAACATTTTATATATGAAATAAAATCCTAACTAAGGGGTGGGGGGAACTCATCGCTACGTGCCTTGAAACCACCAAAAACACACAATACAAAACCCAAATTTTAGGGGGAGCTCATCACTACGTGCCTTGATACTACACCATGGGGAAGACACACCAAAAAAAACCCGAGTGTGGGGGAAGCTCATCGCTACACGCCTTGATACCACACAAGGGGAAGACACAAAAAACACATAAAGAAGACACATGTAATACACGAGCACCATATAGCATGTCATAGACATACTATGCGTCTTATACATGGAAAACATGAGCGATGGAAGGACCTTATTGCTAAGTCCCACCATCTAAAACATGCCAAACACACCTGATGGTTGAGTTGTGCTACTACAACTCCCAAAGACACGCTTAACGGAGGATGGCTCAAGATCCAACCCCACCTTACAATGAGGACTTTGTATAAAAGGATGTGCACTAGCTCAAGAGATACACCATATCATCTTCCGTAGAAGGTCTTTGTATAAAAGGATATGCACTAGTTCAAGAAATGTGTTATCTCACCTCACAAAGAGGGCTTTTTATTACAATTTAAATAAGGATGTGCACTAGCTCAAGAGATACACCATCTCATCTTCCACAGAAGGTCTTTGTATAAAAGGATATGCACTAGTTCAAGAGATGCGTTATCCCGCCTCACAAAGAGGGCTTTTTATTACAATTTAAATAAGGATGTGCACTAGCTCAAGAGATACACCATCCCACCTCATGGTGAGGGCTTTCAAACATGCTTTGTCAGTGTCAAATCAAACAAATACTATTATATATGGCCCCACCTTAAGGTGGTTGATTTCTCTTACCGATATCAAGCACATTAAGGTAGAGAGAAAACACACAAGGGAACAAGAGCTCTCGCAAAGCTCATGCCCCCGAGGTGACATGAGCTTACGATCACTGAATGTTCCCACAAACATATTGATATGATTTGCTAAAATAAACAACAAGATGGTTAGAAATCTTATTCTAAGATAATAACCAAATGAAATCATGAAAGCTATGCATAAAAATAGTCACATCAAGGACCAAGGCTATACTCATGGGTTTGGAGCCAAGTATCACCATTGGGCTATACTGCAGGCACCTCAGAACTGAGTGTAGCAACAAGGTGAGATACCAATCAAATTATACAAGAGCAGATTGAGTGGATTGTAAAATGTTAGTCACAATAAATGCCATAAGATGATACATCATATGAAGTGATTCTACTAGTCAAGCATCAAATATATAGATAACCCCATCTTCATATATGGACTAGGTCCATTTTTTCTTTCTTGCGGAAGGGACGCACGATCCTTATCAGTATTTATTTGTTTTTGTCATCCACCATCTAGGTAGAATCACTGAAGAAGGTAAACAATAAAAATGAGAGAGGAGAGAAAGTGCCTTAGGAACACCACATAGAAGGATGCCCCCAAAGCACCCTCCACAATGCTGTGCCCCTAAGGCATAACACACAATAAAAAAATAGAGAAGTGATTTAGAATAATGATAAAACAAATAGAAGAATGGTCACAACAGAAGTGGGCTCCCAGTATCCTTGACCTTACAAGAGTATCAAGGGTTGTCCTAGGAGACCTAAACAACACATAAGAAGAGACCACGTAAGCGAGAAAAGATATGCTATGTCAAAGGTGCCTAAAAGGGTTAGAAATACTTATCTATGTACACAATCAAACTAGCAGTTGTTGTTGAGAAAGTTATCTTCATCCCAATCTCAAATGCAAGAGGAAAGAGGTACATAAGGTACAACTACTCAATTTAAATCATCTTCCTTTAACTCTTCATCCTTAATCTCTTCTTTGTTTGATTCAATGTCAGATGGTGAAATGTTCTCTTATTGAGGTGGTGTCCTTCAAGCTAAGGCATGTCTTCTCTTTCTAATTTCTCTTTCTAGTCTATTACTTCATGTTTTATTAGTGATATTGTCAAGAGAAATATCATGGTTTTCCATAGTTTTTGACATCTCAGAAGAAGAAGCAGATATGGGATTAACTCTTAATGTTGCATTGCTTTGTTTTCTATGGTTATCTCTTGATCCTTCTAGGATGACAGAGGAGGAACCTTAGCAAATATCCCCTTACCTTGCAGTTTAGGGGGTTCTTGTAATGCAGGTTGTTCTTTATTTGTTGTTTGTTGAACAGGGGGTCCAACCAATTTTGATAGTAAGTGTGCTTTGTACCATCGATATCCCAAGAAGGTTTGATCTCATCGTGGTTCAGGTTCCTTAGTAGGTTCTGGCCAAAAGTAATCAAGAATGAAATTTTTCCATGTAACCATAGGTTTCCATTGACTATTGAAGAAAGAAGTAGAATTGGGGAAGGTGGAAGGGATATAAGTGACAAGTGGGCTCCCTCCGATTACTCACCAACAATTTACAAATGATACAATGTTATTTGAGGCTAGGAAAAGACAGGAGGCCTTCCAATTGATGGAGAATCTAAGAAAGTATACGAAGGCTTCAAGGAAGGAAGTTAGCCAAGAGAAATCTGAAATCTTCTTTTTCAACACACCCTCGAGAAGGAGCAGGAAATTCTAAGGATCCTAATATTTAAATAGGGACAATTGTCATGCGCTTATCTGGGACTACCTCTAGCCAAGGGGTTGAGAACTAGAAAATTATGGGATCCTCTGAACCAAAAGGTAAGTGCAAGACTGGCATCATGGAAGAGAAAGTGGTTGTCTTGGGTTGGGAGAATTACAATGTTGAAGGCAGTAATTTCTGTTATTCCAATTTACCTAATGTCTTGCCTAGCTTTACCTTCAGGAGTAAGTAAGGATTTGGATAGAAAAATGAGGAAATTTTTCTAGCAAGGCAACAATGAAAAATAAAAGTTATCTCTCATCTCTTGGGAAAAGATATGCAAGTCTAAAGAGGAAGGAGGGGTTGGAATCAAGAGCCACTTGCTACAGAATAGAGCTCTTGGAGCAAAATTGGTCTGGCAGATGTATAAGGAGCCTGAAAGGAAATGGGTAAAGATTCTGAGATATAAATACTTGGATGAAGACCGTCCTTCAAGCATATTAACGACCTCTAATCCTAACCATGGTTCAAGGCTATGGAACTTCATACAAAACTACAAGCTAGGACATCCATGATGGAAGGAAACCCTTATTTTGGGAAGATTCTTAAGCAGGATGTCCCAGTTTGGATAACATGTTAAATATGGAACATGTCCAAAGCTTTCTTAAGTGAACCTAGGGAAGTTTGGTGGAGAATTATGTTGTTTTCAACTCTAAAAATAGAGCTTTGGGGTGGAAGTGGATAGAACTTTTAGATTTGGGCCTACCTCCAGATGACATATAGCTTCTATCCTCTACCTTGAAGAATAGAGTTATGTTTTTTAGATAAGGAGAAGATGAGCTAATTTGGTGTGGATCTAAGACTAGTCGGTATAAGGTAAGAGATGGGTATCTGAGATTGGCTAAGGAGTTGGAGCAACCAGAGGTTAATATCCCCCTTCACCTCTATTGGAGTAATCTATGTCTCCCTAAGGTAGGAACCTTTACCTGCGTAGCTCTCTAAAAGAGGATCCTCATGGTGGAGAGATTCAAGAGAATGGGATTTCTAGGCCCTTAGATATGTGAGCTCTATAAATCTTGGGAAGAAACAATTGACCACCTTCTGTTGGGATACCCTTTCTCATAGGAGTACTGGAGATGGTTGTATGCCAAGTTAAGCTAGGCTAGTGCTCTGCCAGAAGATATATTTAGTCTATTCAAATACTAGCCATGCATCTGAATGTCATCCACCTTTGGAATACTCTGGATAGTCAGCCCTTCAATTATGCTCTAGGAAATTTAGAAGGAGAGGAACATAAGACTATTTCAAGGCAAAGAAATAAATCTACCTTCCTTTCAAAATAAGGTAGAAGTCACGATAACAAAAGTCACAAACAGTAGGTTCATGCATGGTACTTCCTGGAAGTGTTCCTTTTCAAATTGGTATGTAGAGATGAGGAAGAATTGGGGGGTATGTAGATTCCACCTTGGTTTGGGCCTGGAGGATTAACCTTGAAGAATTCTAGAGAGAAGGTGGTGTGGGAGCCTCCCTTAGTAAGGTGGGTGAAATTGAACTTTGACGAGTCTTCCAGGGGTAACCCGGGTCCCTCAGGTGTAGGGTACATCATGTTAGAAAAAAGGATAGAGAACAAGGAAAAGTTGCAACTATGTAGCTTTAAATGTTTTCAAATCTAAAATTAATAGCATGTGTAAATCTAAAAATTACTTTCAATTTAGATGTTAGAGTATTTCTCCAATTTAATCAATGTAGTAGAAGAAAATAGCTTGCAAGAAGAAGACAAGTATTTACGTGGAGAAACCCCTAAGGGAAAAAAAACTCCACACCAAAGGTGTTTATGCTTCTATTAAATCTCTTGTGAAAGATTACATTCAATACTAAAATCCTTTGATTCCTTGATGCACTTCAAAAGCTTCTTCAATCTTCAAACCTGTAAAAACTTCAACCAAAAAGCTTCTTGCTTTTTTCTTCTAAGTCTTTTGCAAAAACTTCATGCTTTTCTCTTCTAAGTCCTTTCCACAATTTAACTTTCTGGAAAATGTATGGGGCTCTTAATTAATTGCTATGAAGCTTCATAATTCAAGAGCTTCTTAATTCAATATCTTGAAACTAAAATTACAATAAATTGTAATTAATAACATAGCTTCCAATGCTCATGCAAAAACCAAGCACTCTAAATTGAGAAGACTAAACTTAAACAATGTCCAAGCTTTCAGTTAACTACCTCTTCATGATGTGGGCACCCAAGTATGCTAAAATTAGCTTTGCCAACATCAAACATATTTATAAATAAAAACAACAACAAAAAGCCTTCCAATTGGGTGTGCATATTTGCCCAATTATTTTATGTTGACTGAAGTGATCAATACACATCAATTTCATGCAAACAACATGCAAGATTGATGTCCCCAAGGTTATTCTGAATTACTTTGTTCTTTACATGCAAGTGACATGCAAACACTAGATCCAATGCATGGAACTGATACCCATTACCTGAGACACTAAGATGTACCATCTTGCAACTTTCTAGAGTTGGAGTGTTCTGCAAGTAATATCTTAAAACTGACATGCAACTAACATGCAATCATTTGCAACAACATGCAACTGATACCCATTACCTAAAACACTGAGATGTACCATCCTACAAGTTTCTGGAGTTGGAGTGTTCTGTAAGCAATCTCACAAAACTGACATGCAACAACATGGAATGTCATATAATTGACATGCAACAACATGCAAGGTCATACAAGTCCATAGGAGTGACATGCAACAACATGCAAGCATATGCAAGTGACATCCAACAACATGCAAGTGACATGCAACAACATGCAAGCACATGCAAGTCCATAGGAGCAACATACAACAACATGCAAGCACATGCAAGTCTATAGAAGCAACATGCAACAACATGCAAGTACATGCAAGAAACATTCAACAACATACAAGTACATGCAACAACATGCAAGTCCATGCAAGCTTTTATAAACTCATGCAAGCAATACCCAATTCATGTATATCTAACACTTTAGTTAACTCCAACATTATATCCATGTAAGGTGTCTCAACATTATCCAATATCCACTGATGTACATAAAAAAATACAACTCCAAGTCTAAATATAAGTCCCCATCAAAAGGGAACACCCAAGTTTAACTCTCACTCACTAAGAGTTATCAAACTCTCAAAATAGACTTAGGAGAAGTCAACAAAGTCTTCATGGCCCCCACTCTAAAAATGGATGCCCAAGTTTGAACTTATCAATTAGGAGTTGATTGTGTTGGAACTAAAAAATTTCACATTTTACATCTGCTAAGAATTCACTAAGTCTCCACATAACGTGAGTAATGTCCCTCATTTTTTAAAACCAACCAATCAAAATTTGTGTGACAAGATCCATTTCAGAATCTACACATAGACAATCTCATGAATATACCTAGCTCTCTAACCACAGCCTAATTCTGATAGTAAGTCATCTATATCGGCAAGACCTCAAGTCCCCGAATAGCAAAATACATTTTTTGAAGTATAATGTGATAATCGGTGAGAGATGATCGATGTCTGAACGATCAAAATTATATATGTCAAAAGATCAAGGAGACATTCTGTATGTATCACTTACGCATTCAGTGTGAGTAGAACAATCAGAGTGAAATCCTAAAGTTACACCGAGCCTTCAAGTTACACTGACCAATGGCTCATCGCCAAGAAGCAAACAATCTCACCCTAACGCATAATATTAAGACTATCGGTGTGACATATACAATTGGAATGAAATCCTTAAGTTTCATCGACCATAAAAGTCACCCCGACATAAGAGACAAAAGGCTTTCGGAAGGACTCTCGCTGATATGTTCTAATAAGAATGAGCGATGGAGATAAGATCATCGAGAAGACCTAACTTGTTAGGAGACTATCATATTCTCTTGACAATGGAGATTTTCATGCCAGTAAAGATAAGATAATCCCTGCCTGTCGGAGAAACACTCAGCGATGCCAAGAAGAACATTCACCACACCTAATCAAAATGACATCGAGATGAAAATATTAATATCTCCGCAAAATAACAATAAAGGGTTCATAACTTTATGAAAAGAGTATTTCGTGGAGACACTAACACACCCTTGGCAACCAACCATAAACATATGTAAGAAAATGGTACCGAAACAATATGAAGATTTGGCATCTAAGGAAGTTTGCTTTCATCTGGAGAAGATGGTTTCAATAGAGGTGGACATTAGGGATGCCATTGAGTATACTGAGACATACCTAAACTAGGAATATTTGGATCATCTTGCTCAAATTTACTTATGGCTCAACAAGGCTTAGTATTAAATGTATTTGTTTATTTCCATAATTCTGTTAGTCCTCAAAAGACATTATGAAGAGACATGTTTTCTTCACTAATATTTATATAAAAGTTAGAACATATGATGGTCATAAGATCATCGATTACAAGGCATCTCTCTTGACTTGAAATGGACTTTATATATAACATATAAAAGGAAGATATATTATTAATTCTATTTTAATAAAAGAACTTTTATTACACATGTATACTTTCTGAAAAGCATAATGGAACAAAATATTTCTACATGGTGATTTATTTTTAGTGTTCAATAGTTGTGTAAATTTTCATGATTATATGTTATTGTGCTATGTCCAAAGTGGTTATGTTGAATTGTTTAGATTTACTTTTGTCAGGGCACATTTACTGTCATTGTGTGAAGTTCTTTGATTGGTTTCAAGTTGATGTAAATTAAAAATCCTTTTCTGATAATTGACTTTAATTGGTTCTTATCAAAGATTAAATCCTTTTGAAGAAGTTATTGTGATTGGTTTCCATCAACTCAAGAATTAAATTCCTTTCATAATTGCACAGTAATTCAAGGGAATATCATTTGGATTATATAAGAAGAGCAATGTCACATACAAACCTGTACATTTGTACAAGGTATAAATATCCAAAGTGCCCAACTGTTAGAGTTAAGCTAGGAGATAAGCTCACCAATCACATACATCTGTTTACATTCATTAACTCAAATAACCCAATAGATTTAGGCACTAGTCTTACTCATTTTATTAATTGAACATATTCATTAGTTTTGCCTTGATATTGCTTATACAATTTATACCAAATTAGAACCATACCATTTTCAATCACTGTTCGAAGATTAGAAGTAAAAGTAGGCAGCAACTAATCATCTATTCCACACCATTTGCCGCTATGGGTAGATCCACCGCTCAGCCACAATCACACATCCATTTAATCTACTTCATTAGTAAGGTACACCCACCTAGATCTAGCAAAACCTAAAGTGCAGGGAGTCATTAACTGTATAGGTTAACTCCATTTCGTTAGTTCAAAAACATTGCAAATCTAAGCATATAGCCTGGCATCCTCTTAGGATTTGTAACTTGCATTTTTGAGACCTAACAGAATTGGAAACTCTTCTAGGGAGTAAGCCCACTTTGAACCTTAGCCTTCCATCATAGAGCTATATCAAAGCATCATAACATATTTAAGACTCTATTGGGAAAAAATGCAATCATTTTCCTACAAAGAGGTAGGTGGTGACTCTAATATTTTGTGACTAATGAAATAAATATCATTTCAGAAAAAATAGACGGTAGACATCAGAGATATACTATACCATCAAACATGAATGGAAGGAGGTCTATACACCAAGAAAGCCCCAAGAAAAACAATGTTAGATTCACAAATAAGTAGGGACCTCCTCGAGGAAAGAACAATGCAAATAAGGGTGAAGCAGTACCCAAATAACTTGAAGACAACACATCAGAACAACATTTTACAGTATTCAACTCCCCAATATACAATGATGATAGGAGTCCATCAACACCTCCTGAAAAGATCAATACAAATTATAATATCCTCAATTATAGGATAGATTCTCAAGAAGTAACTAAATTTGAGGAAAGGTTGAATGAAGAAGGGAGTAGAAACATGCAAAGCCTGAAAGGGGATTTTTATCACAATAGGGAGAGGAAAACCGAGAAGGGTCTATAGACCATATTGTTGATTTTGGTGCTATGAGTAATCAAGAAATTGAAATACATCTAGAGTGGCAAAGGTAGCAGATTAGGAGGAGACAACAGTTGATACAAGAAAGTCAAGAACTAGGTAGACAATTGGTACAATTGGAAATCCAGGCATCAAAACCTCCAAAATATGTCCCTCCACACAAACAAAGTAATAATGCCAGTTCACATGGGATATCTCATAATACAGCTGCTCCAAGAGTGCTTCCTAATACATGAGGAAATTCAAGACAGCACAACATGCCATCATAGAGACCCCAAATGCCAAATACTAGAGCTATTCCCCAATATCACCCACCTCCAGGTCATCATGGCATTCCACAACATCACCAGCATATACCACCTCAGAATATGCAACCCCAGCAACCCGTACAGCAACATTCTTATCATCAACCTCCATATGGATATCAGTATTACCCCAATCCACCACCAATGAATATGCCTCCACAAAATCTCATGAATATATGTAGACAATTTGATCTAACAGGATATCAGTTATATCCCTACCCTATCGACAATAGTTGGAGAAATATGGTCCCCAAATTCATTAGAAATAATGCAAAATCAGCTGAAGATCATATTAGAAATTTCAATGCCTTTGTACAAGACATTGGTATGGAACATGAGGACATAAAAATGAGATTGTTCATGATGTCTCTAACTGAAGACGCAAGGGATTGGTTCAATATTTTACTAAATTCCTTAATTTATTCTATAGTAGATTTCTATGACCAATTCAAAGAACAATATGGAAATCAGTATGCCCTTGAATTTGCCCTGCATGAACTGATAAGCATCCAGAAAAATTAAAATGAGTCAGTATATGACATCAATCAAAGATTTTCCAAATTGCATAATAAGATACCACATGGATCCAAATTGACTAATTCAGTAGCTCTGAGTATTTATCTAAAACCTTTTGAGCCAAAGATTAGGTATGAACTCAGAAATAGGGCTCCCATGACCTTGACAGAGGCACAAAAAGCAGCTATCAATATTAAAAATAATAGGAAGGCTACGGGCATGATTAGCAAAAGAGATAACCTCAGAATTCCTCAAAACTAAAATAATCACCAGAATAAACAAGAGTGTGAATACAAAAATGAAAGACCTTGGTTGCATGACATGCCCTATAATACAAATTGGAAGGATGGAAGACCTATTGAAAATAGCAGAAGGCAAAATTATGACAAGGATACTCCTGACCCTCTAAAAGGAAATAAGGCACACATGGTTGAAGATAATCCATGGTGCTTGGTATGTAATTTACCCCTTTCACCTGAATATTACGTAGTGACCAAATCAGTACACTAAGAAGAAATATCTTCTGGCTATGAAAGAGACAGCCATACCATAAATATGCTAGAAATATCACCTTACCAGATAAATGAAGAATATTCCTCTGTGGAAGAAGATGGATATGAGTACGATGTATGGAATCAAAAATACAATGTTAATATGGAAAGACAATAAGTCTTCTCGAATCAGGAGGACACCTATAGGGAAAGTACTTATAATCCTAACAAGCCACCACATCATCAGTGGAGAAAACCTACTAAAGAAGAAAGGAGAGCTCTTACTATGGCTACAGTAGCACATGCTAAGAACAACTATAATCTAAGAAATAGGACAGTCAACATGAATCAAGGAACACTTGGGAGTGTATTCATAAAACATCAAACTTATAATAAAAATAATATTAAAAATACATCAAAAGAGCCTAAAAAAACTGAGCAAGGCAAGTTGAAAGATAAAATACCAATTGGAGAAAAAGGGTATAACAAAACAGAAAAAGCTGATCAAACAATGACTCCCTCATTTGACATAGCTCAAGCAATATCTCAGGTGAAAATATCAGTACCACTTCTTGAAATGATGAAGATAGATCAATACAGGAATATGATGGTTAAGATGATTTCAGATATACCAAAAAAGAAACAAGAAAAGCCTGAAATCACAATAAATAATGTCCAAATTGAAGATGCTAAAATTCCAGAAGTATATTTAGGGGATACATTGACAAAAAATCCATCTCAAGTAGATCCTTTCTACACTACCCTGTTGATAAAAAACAAGTTGGTGAGGAACTGTATGATTGATTTAGGGGCTGCCACGAACATCATGCCTATAGCGGTCATGAAGGAATTAGGAATGTGGGTTGACACTACATATGGTAGATGTTACGCTATGGACAACAGATCTGTCCCAGTTGTGGGTATTATCAGGGATGTAGAGATAAAATGAGTTGCCTATCCTAAAGTAGTTTATAAGATTGACATCACTGTAGTGGATATCCCACCTTACTATGGGATGATGTTATCAAGACAATGGGCTGCAATGGCAGGAGGGAATGTTTAATTAGATCTATCCTATGCTACTATCCCCGTGGGAGAAAAGGAAATTAAGTTATGCAGAGAACCAAGATATGACAACATCATAGAACGTATTGACCAGAATCAAGTAAATTTCTTCTGTGACACAGACCTTGGTGCATTTAGAATTGAAAAAGGTCAGCCAGAATTACAAAACACTGATCCAATGCATCTAGAAGCTCAAAAAGATGAATGCGATGTATGGAAAATGTATTTTGATGGTGCATGCAGCAAAATGGGAAATGGGGCAGGAGTACTATTTATCTCACCAATGGGTAAAACCATCAAATACTCATTTTTGTTGACGTTTGAATGCACCAACAATGTGGCAGAATATGAGGCCCTACTCATCAGCCTGAACATTGCAATAAAGCATAAGATAACAAACCTAGTTGTATATGGGGACTCTGAATTAGTTACTTCTCAAGTTAGAGGGAAGTATGCATCTAAAAACAAAAGGTTGAAACAATACAGAAATGCTGTCTAGGATGATGTTGAGTTATTTGATGCTTTCTTAATTAACTAGATAGATAGGTCAAAAAATATAATGGTAGATTTCCTGGCAAACATCGCATTGAAAAGGGATGATATCACATTGGTAGGCATCGTTGAAGTAGAATTCAAAACCAGACCTACTATTCCAGATAACATCTGTAATTAGCAAGTTTTTAGCGATGACACTGATCTAAACAAATTCTTACATTGTGTTGATTATTATGAAAATCAAGAAATTGATTTCAATACATTTGTGGAGGAACATAATGGAAAAGAAACCATTTTTAGTCAGGAGATAGTTCAACTAAGAACAAATAAAATACCTAAGGGACTCATAGAGTTGGAGAAAGTATTTGATGGACATGACCGATTTAAAACAAAAAAAATACCCATAATACAAAATGATCTTGAAGAAATAAATCTAGGAACACAAATGGCCTCAAAGAATGTATACATTGGGAAAAAACTGAATCCAAAAATCAGGAGCATGCTCGTCAACTTGCGCAGAAAATATAGACATGTATTTGCATGGTCCTATGATGACTTGAAAGCATATCAGGAAGATCCTTTTCAACATGAGATACCATTGAAGCCAAATGCCAAACCATTCAGGAAAAAGCAGAGGCCTATCAATCCCACGCGGGCCCCTAAAATGCTTGAGGAACTAACAAAACTAAGGGATGGAGCTATTATCAAACCCATTAGGCACTCTTCTTGGGTTTCTAACTTGGTTCCTATCAGAAAGAAGAATGGTGATATTAGACTGTGCGTGGATTTCAGAAATTTAAATAAATCCTCACTTAAAGATAATTACCCCCTTCCTAACATGGAAGCAGTACTGTAAAAGGTCACAAGCTGTGAACTATTGTCCATGATGGATGGTTTCTCAGGATATAATCAGGTGAAGGTCAAGGAATCAGAACAATATAAGACTACCTTCACCACACCGTGGGGAACATATGATTATGTAAGAATGCCTTTTGGGCTCACAAACACTGGAGCAACATTCCAGAGGACTATGGATGTGTCTTTTGTAGGACTAATTAATGAAATCATGGTGGTCTATCAGGATGACTTGACTGTGTATTCCAAAAAGGCTGAGGATCATTGTACACACTTGGAAAGAATTTGTATTAAAGCCTTGGAGTATGGAATCTCATTGAATCCTAAGAAGTGCTAGTTCGCAGTCATAGAGGGCAAGTTGCTTGGCCACATAGTTTCAAAGGATGGAGTGAGAATAGATCCTGAAAGAGTAAAAGCCATTGACCAAATCCCAATCCCTAAAACTGTGAAGGTTGTACAATCCTTCTTTGGCCAGATCAACTTTGTTAGGAGATTCATACCAAATTTCACAGAGATAGTTAATCCTACATCTAAAATGTTGAAAAAGAATGTGGAAATAAATTGGATGGCTGAAGCCTTAGAAACATTTGCCACTATCAAGAAATCAATCAAAGAGGCTCCAGTTCTAAAGTCTCCTAATTTTGGTAAACCATTCTAGATCTTCTCATTTTCATCCTTTCACATAGTTGCAGTGGTCATGCTACAGAAAAATGATGAGGGATATAAGCAGCCCATTTCATTCTTCAACGAATCCCTCCAATGTGTAGAATTAAACTATGACATCATAGAGAAACAAGCCTATGCATTGGTGAAATTTGTCAAAGCATTCAGACCCTAATTCGTTGGGGCAAAAATAATAGCCTATGTACCAAATGCCCCAGTAAAGGATGTATTTGTGCAAAATGAGGTGACGAGAAAAAGGTGCAGATGGATTAACCGGATCTAGGAATTTGACATAGAAATTCCAATTACAAAACTTGTGAGAGGACAAGGACTGGAAAAATTGATGGCAGAAATGAATTTGGAAGCTGCCCAAGTATGCAATATGAATGATGAAAAGGATATGGTCACAAGTATTGAAAAAACTCCATGGTATACTGATATTGTATACTATCTTAAAAATTTAAAATGCCCTGAGGGACTTAATGACAATAGAAAAAGGACACTTAAGCTCCACACCTCAAAATATGTGCTCATGGAGGGTGACCTTTATTGGAAAATAAAGGATGGCATTCTACTATTATGCCTAGATAAAGATCAAGCAAGACATGCTTTGAAAGAGATGCATGAAGGAGTGTGGGGGGGGCATTTCTCAGCAAAAACCACTACACAAAATATTGAGGGCAGGCTATTATTGGCCTAAGGTGTTCAATGATGCTTATGGCTATACCAGGAAATGTGAGGCATGTCAAAGGTTCTCTGGAAAATAGAAATATCAAGGAGCATTACCCTTAAGACCTATGCAGGTTGATGCCCCATTCTACCAGTGGGGAATTGATTCTATAGGAGAAATTGTAGAAAAATCTAGTGGAGGGCATAAGTGGGTATTGGTGGCCACAGACTACTTTACAAAATGGGTGGAGTTTGTACCTACAAAATAAGCAACCAATAGGGTTGTGACAAATTTTCTAATTGAAAATGTCATCACTAGATTTGGGGTACCAGTAAGAATCATAACTGACAATGAAATATGCTTTAGATTAGATGAATTTAAGGCATTTTGTGAATCTTATGGTATAACAATTTCGTATTCCTTGCCATATCATCCACAGGCTAATGGGCAAGCTGAATCTAGCCATAAAAGTATTTTGAAAATCATAAAAAGGATGCTAGACAACAATAAAAGGGCTTGGGATTCAAAGTTGAAACTGGCATTGTGGTCAGATCGAATCATAGTGAAAAAAGCTACTGCAAAATCACCATTTGAACTTGTGTATGGGACTCAAGCTAGGCTCCCTATGCACAATCTGTTGCCAGTGTATAAATTCACCCTGCAAGAAAATGGGGAAGTCCTTGAGCCAATCAAAGAAGGAATGGAGCAATTGATGGAGTTGGATGAAATCAAAGATCAGACACAGCAGCAAAATAGAAAACTATAGCTACATGCAAAATGATTTTTTAATTAAAAAAAAATCCGAACAAAGAAAATTTAAGGAAAATGACATGGTCCTCATGTGGAATGCTAGAAAATAAGAAAAGGGTAAACATGGCAAGTTTGAAGCATTATGGGTAGGACCATTTGTTATCACTGGCAAAGGAGGAGAAGATTCATATTATTTACAAAATATGTCAGGAGAAAATTAGGAATTGTCAGTGCATGGACAATTCCTGAAACATTTCTTTTCTTAAAATTTCCATGCATAGTAGTTTAGGAAAAGGTAAAAGAATTTTCAGTGCATGGACAATTCTCAAAAAATGCCTTTTACAAACATATTTTCTATGCACAATAGTATAGGGTTTCAATCCATTTACATCCATTCACATCTACCTCCAAAATTCCATTAAATTATCCCCTCCAACAAATAAAACACTTGGTCTGCTCCCCTAGAAATCTGAATTCTTGTCATACTCACAAAAGAGTATGCATCCCCAGAAAGAGCCGCTATTGGAACTAAAAAATTTCACATTTTTCATCTGCTAAGAATTCACTAAGTCTACACATAATTTGAGTAATGTCCCTCATTTTTCAAAACCAACCAATAAAAATTTGTGTGACAAGATCCATTTCAGAATTTGCACATAGACAATCTCATGAATATACCTAGCTCTCTTACCACAACCTAATTCTAATACTAAGTCATCTATATTGGCAAGACCTCAAGTAATTCACCCTGAATAGAAAAATACATTTTTTGAAGTATAATGTGATAATTGGTGAGAGATGATCGATGTCTGAATGATCAAAATTATATATGTCAAAAGATTAGGGAGATATTCTATATGTATCACAGACGTATACTCATCGGTGTAAGTAGAACAATCGGAGTGAAATACTAAAGTTACACTGAGCCTTCGAATCACACTGACCAATGGCTCATCACCAGGAATCAAACAATCTCTCCCTGATGCATAATATTAAGACTATCGGCGTGACATATACAATCGGAATGAAATCCTTAAGCTTCGCCAACCATAAAAGTCACCCCAACATAAGAGACAAAAGGATTTCAACGGGACTCTTGCCGATATGTTCTAATAAGAATGAGTGATGGAGATAAGATCATTGGGAAGACCTAACTCATCGGGAGACTATCATATTCTCTTGACAATGAAGATTGTCATGCCGATAAAGATAAGATAATCCTTGCCTATCGGAGAAACACTCATCAATGCCAAGAAGAACATTCACCACACCTGATCAAAATGACATCAGGTTGAAAATATTAATATCTCCCCAAAATAACAATAAAGGGTTCATAACTCTATGAAAAGAGTATATCGTGGAGACACCAACGCACCCTTGGAAACCAACTAGAAACATATGTAAGAAAATGGCACCAAAACAATATGAAGATTCAACATCCAAGGAAGCTTGCTTGCATCTAGAGAAGATGGTTTCAATAGAGGTGGATGTTAGGGATGCCATTGAGTATACTGAGACACACCTAAACTAGGAATATTTGGATCATCTTGCTCAAATTTACTTATGGCTCAGCAAGGCTTAGTATTAAATGTATTTGTTTATTTCTATAATTCTATTAGTCCTCAAAAGCCATTATGAAGAGACGTGTTCTCTTCACTAATATTGATATAAAAGTTAGAACATATGATGGTCATAAGATCATCGATTATGAGGCATCTCTCTTGACTTGAAAAGGACTTTATATATTATATATAAAAGGAAGATATATTATCAATTCTATTTTAGTTAAAGAACTTCTTTACACATGTATACTTTTTGAAAAGCATAATGGAAAAGAATATTTCTACATGGTGATTTATTTTTAGTGTTCAACAATTGCGTAAATTTTCATTATTATATCTTATTGTGTTGTCTCCAAAGTGATTATGTTGAATTGTTTAGATTTACATTTGTCAGGGCACATTTGTTGTCACTATGTGAAGTTCTTTGATTGGTTTCTAGTTGATGTAAATTAAAAATCCTTTTCTGATAATTGACTTTAATTAGTTCTTGTCAAAGATTAATTTTTTTTGAAGAAGTTATTGTGATTGGTTTCCATCAACTCAGGAATTAAATTCCTTTCATAATTTCATAGTAATTCAAGGGAATATCATTGGGATTATATAAGAAGAGCACTGTCACATACAAACCTACACATTTGCACAAGGTGTAAATATCAAAAGTACCCAACTGTTAGAGTTAAGCTAGGAGATAATCTCACCAATCACATACATCTGTTTCCATTCATTAACTCAAATAACCCAATAGATTTAGGCACTAGTCTTACTCATTTCATTAATTGAACATATTCATTAGTTTTGCCTTGATATTGCTTATACAATTTATACCAAATTAGAACCATACCATTTTCAATCACTATTCAGACATTAGAAGTAAAAGTAGGTAGCAACTAATCATATATTCCACACCATTTGCCACTGTGGGTAGATCCACCACTCAGCCACGATCACACATCCATTTAATCTACTTCATTAGTAAGGTACACCCACCTAGCTCTAGCAGAACCTAAAGTGTAGGGAGTCATTAACCCTATAGGTTAATTATGTTTTGTTAGTTCAAAAATGTTGCAAATCTAATCATAGAGCCTAGCATCCTCTTAGGATTTATAACCTGCATTTTTTAGACCTAACAGATCATAAAAGTTAAAGTGATATAATTAATACATAATTAATCTCTCAAAGTCTTTATGTGTTGGGGAACACATTCCAAGAAGTTTGGAGACACATGAATTGGTTAGGATGGCAACTTATCCCAACATTGACCTAGGTCCCTCAAGTGCAAGGTTCATCATTAGAGATAGCAATGGTGCCGTCTTAAGGAGCTGTTCCAAACCCCTACCCCTTGGGACTAACAATGAGGCCAAGTTCTTGGCGATGATTAAGGGGATCCTTTTGTTCAAATATTTAAATTTGAAAAAGGTGCATATTGAAGGGGACTCGGCATTGGTAGTCAATGCTATCAAAACAAGCTTGACGCAGAATTGGAAACTCAAATCCCTCTTAGATCAGGCTCTTGAGCTCCTAAATTTTTTTCATGTATATACAGTCAACCATATTTACAAGGAAGGGAACTATGAGGCTAATAGGCTGGCTAATGATAGGGCTAATGGGATTGATTGGGACATGTCGATGGTTAAGGTGGAGCTTAGTTGAGTGGTATTGGATGGAAGTGCCAAAGGATGTTGGCCAGCCATCTCCTCGACATTTATTTCCCTTGTAGTAAATTCTATGGCAAGGGAGTCTTCTCATCATTCCAAGAGAAGAGGACAAGTTTTGCATGAGACAGAGTGCTTCATAATCCAAAAGATGAGACTTAAAGTCTTAATTTCGCACCTTGCTCCAGCATGCGAGCTTTAATGACTTTCCCTTTAAATTGGAATGTCCCTGACATTGGAGTAATGTTTTGTTTTTGTAGGATGGAGACATCCATTAGACTCTGTTGCAGTAAGTAGTAGGTAGATTTCCTTGGAAGAATAACAAACAGTCACTTAATGATCATATGCAAGCATCAAAGTAGGCTCTTCCTTGAAACTGTAAAAATGGTGCTTGGGAGAGATTTTTTGGTGTTGAAGAACTATTACCATGTTAATACAGATATTTCTTCATGCTTTCTGGCTTCTCTCCTAGATCTTGGGGAGCCAAAGGTGCAGGTTTCCCTCTTTGAGGTGTTCAAAGCTGAAATTATGGTGGATGATGTGGATGTGGCAGCCTTTGCAAAGTTGGGCATTGGGATTCCTTGACCAGAGGATCTTCTAAAGCTTTTGGATCTAGAGGTGGAGGTTGAACACCAGCCTTTTCTCTTGAACAAGGTTGAGCATCAATTGGCAAGGTACAAGAGGTGGGCTTCCTGGGGGAAAGAATTTTTGAGGTTGGCCATTAGGTTTGACAAAGAAGAATCAATGTCTTAGATCAAAAGGTTTGCAGTGTTGGTGAATTCAGAGGAATTCTATTGGCCATCATAGTTGGTTGGAATGCTATTCAAGTAGCTTCTGTTATCCTTTTTGCTTTGGTTCTCTGGCAGGTACCTCCTCGAGGAGTCAGTTGGGGTTTAGCTAGTCTGTCTAGTATGGGTTAGGGTCTGGTTGCTGGTGGGGGTTTTTGTTTTTCCAATTTTTTTGATGTATGGAGGAATCAAGCCTCAATTTGTAATAGCTCATAGAGAGATGAAATGAGCTGACATGAGCTCAACTTAAACATAATATTTTTTGACAATCAATATATTTCATGCACTTTAGGTGCGATTTACTGATAAAAAAAATCTTGCCTACTGCAGAAACTAATAATAATGTAAAAGTGAAACCTTAAAAAAATTGAACATTTATTTTGGAAGTTAAAATTGTTCTTTCAAAAGCAATGATTTTAGAAGGTGAAGTTCTTTCAAAAGCAATATATGAGTGAGATTCTTGTGGCAAGTATTAACATTCATTTTGGAAGGTGTTTAGTTGTTCTTTCAAAAGCAATGTATGAACTTGAGATACTTGTGGCAAGTACTACCACTCATTAAGGATAATAACTACACTGTATTTGCTTCCTGAATGAAGTAGTTACTTTAATAGATCATAGTCTTAATGAAGGTATCAACCTAAATAAATGTGGCACCCAATGCAAAGAGAGTAGTCCCCACCTGCAATAGAAATAGACAACTCTGCAGGGAACCAAACCATCACAAGCTCCTCTTTGCTTATTTATTCACATCAGTGTTCTAATGAAGATTGATTTTAAGACTCCATCATGATGGCTAAAATCTCTAGAAGGAAAGCATGGCAAAAATGGAATGTTTAATCTAATTTTTATTTTCTAACAAGTTGTAGATGTGGTTGTGTAATCTTTATCTATACTTGGTCACTTTTGCCTTTTGAACAAAAGTGAGCCTTTTCTTATACCAAGCACTCTTCTTGCCAAAAGCATGCCTATTTTCATCCTATGTGCACCTTTTTCCAAAGGTGCACCGATTCATCTTGTAGGCACTTTGTTTTACAAATACATGTAGATTCTTGCCCTAGATGCTTCGTTACCATAGGGGCATCATTTTTGTAAGTTGGCACTCCAGCTGTACGTGCGAGAGTTCCTCTGTTCCCATGGGTGCACCATTACCATAGCCATGCCACTTTTCACCTTGGGCGCACCATTTTGTGCCTATGGTTTTATATGCTTTTTTCCTAGCATTTATGACCCCTAATGACCCCCTAACCTACCCAAAAGGACCCAAGATTAGATACTCACCGGTTTACTAGCTCCTACCAATCACTGGAATTGTCCAATGCACTCAACATGATGTCGATGACGAGGAATAGCGACTCGATCTCCCATTGCTCTCTCCTTTTCTTCTCTCTAAAGGGTTTGTTAAGCTTGTGTGGACAAATGACTAGAAATGGGCCCCCTTACCACTATTTATAGCTCTCTGAGCCCTTATATTCATCCTTAACCTTTCTAAACCCTCCCAAATTACCCTATTTTACCCCTAGTCTTCAATTTTTCATCTTTCACCTTTCCCTTTCCTTATTTCCATATCACCCCCTTTTCTTTGAGAATTTTTTTCAAAAATGTTTATTTTTTCAAAACAAATTCTCGAGGGGGCATCCATTATCCATTCTTTGTTTCCTTATCCATTCTTCGTTCCCATCACTGACTAGGGCATCTTTTTCTTTGACATGACACCACCTTATGGCACACTATATCAAAGTGGGGAAAGTTGTAGACACCTAATATTCACCAATGCATTCTTCATGTCACTACATCACATTTGCATCACTTCTAACTTAATTATTCAATTTCCATTCTTCCATATCAATTAAATAATTCATGTATCTCCATCATATTCCTCCATATTAATTAAATAATTCAAATTATTTAATTAAGCTAATTTCCCTCCATAATTTAATTTAATAAATTTAAATTATTTATTTTATTTAATACCCCATTTCCTCAAAATTAAATAAAATTTAATATTTTATTCATTTATCCATGTGCACATCAAATTAAATAATTAATTTATTCAATTTCCTTATTTTTCCCTCTCACCATAATTTCCTCTCATCACTATGATCACTCTCAATCAGAATAGTTAACATATCAATCAAATCAGTTGGACTTAATCAATCTATTTTGTTAACAAATTGATGTAGGAGCATCTAGAGGTGTAAGGGCAATCTTGCATCACCCAAAAATAATGAACATTCAAAATGGATGACCTTGTTTTTATTTATTTTCAAAATTTATAGTTCTGGTTCCATAATCACTTGAATAATGATATAGAACTTTTAGTTTATCAATACTCCTAAAAATAACAAACTGTTATTTTTAGAAAGTTTGCATTTGGGAACATATGGAAGTGAAAATTTATAGGAAGCTTCATAATTGAAAAATAAGACCTTTGGTGAAGGAATCAGGCAAAGATCATTTGTGAGCTGAAAGATATTAAAGTTTTTGTTTCCCAAAAAACCCCTGAAAAGGTTTTAAAGTCAAGTTTGAGGCACTAAAAGGCCCCGTACGACCCTGAAAATGAGTGGAATTGATAGAGAAAATTCTTACCGCATAGAGAACTCTGCGAGCTTTTCAATGCTTCAAACAGTTCATCAATTGGACACATGGATTAAAAGTTATGGCTCTCAAAAGTTGACCTATTTTTGGAGGGAGTTGCAAATTTTGAAATTTTGGTTGGAGGCTGCCAAAAAGAGCTTTATATGACCATCTTTGGGAACCCTTGGAGTAGCGAGATAAGGGGGAAAGTGTAGAGTCAACAAAAGGTGGGAAAATAGAAACTGTAGCAGATTTGGGGCTACATAAGGCAGAAGGTTCTAGAGCCTGGAGATAGGAAGCTGTAATGTGTTGCAGCCTCTGGAGGATTCATCCTCTGATTGTATTTGAGCTTTTGTAATGTAATGTGTTGTCCAAATCAATAAAAGAACATTCCTATTTTCTGTGTACAATTTTTGTTGTTGTGTGTTTTATGATTTTACCCCTTCATCAAGTGGTAGCAGTGTTGGGATAAGGTGCCATTAACCTTTTAAATCCCATTATTGTATTATTCCATTTATTATTTGTAATTACCCATAAGGGATGTACAAGTTTCACTGGTAGAAGTAAAAAAATATTTACTGTCCATGGTAATTACGGAGTTACTGCAAGATAAGTCCCAAAGTTACTGGCGGTAGTTACGGGATGTCATTTACTATGGTAAATGGTAATTGGTCAAAGTGGGGTGCACATGTCGAGGAATAATCTATTTTTAGTGTTATGACACACGTCATAGACATTGTAAGGTGTAAGAGATTCTATGACAATTGTAAGTTGTCATAAGAATCTATGACACTTATAATAGCATATGACATGTCATAAGATGTTGTAAGTGGCTATTTTTTGCCCCAAGGCATTCAATCTTGCATGGGCACATTTTTCCAAGTGTAGGATGCGTGTATGACAGCATTTATGACCCCGTAAGAGCCTATTCTTGGCCATGGAAGCCCAAGGTTGTATTGTTGACTCTTGACCATTGTTATGGGCTTGTAAGAAGTCATTTAATGTCTTGAGGTTGTGTAAATTCTATATAAACCATAGCATAGTAGATGAGATGCAAAAAATAACAGTTTATAGGTACCCAAGTTTTGTCAAAGTGAATGTATTTGTAATCTCCTTTTGTGAAGTAGTGTTGCTTTTATTTCTAACATTTGGTATCAAAGCCTAGCCAGCTTTGACTCTTGGGTAGTAGTGTGGAAGCTGTAGCTGCAGTGGGAGATTTGGTTGTGTTTGTTTTGCAGATCTTGTGTTGATATTATGGGTGCATCCACCGTTGCATCGACCTCTCGTTGGACATTGAGAAGTTCAACGGAACAGCATATGAGTTATGGAAGCTGAAAATAGAATATTTGTTGGAAGAAAGAAACCAATGGTTGGATGTTCAAAAAGAGAAGAAACCTGATGATGTCTCTCAAGATGAGTGGGATAGACTGGATAAGAAGGCACAGGGAACCATCTGGCTATGTCTTTCAGACTATGTCCTATTGAATGTCGCAAAGGAAGAGACTACATACAAGTTGTGGAAACAGATGGGTGAGATCTATCAAGCCAAGAGTATGGTAAATAAACCTTATTTAAAAAGAAAATTATTTTCCATGAAAATGAGAGAAGGTGAATCAATTGCAGAACATTTAAACTCTTTTAATTTGTTAGTGAGTCAGCTTGATCTAGTAGATGTTGAGGTTAGTGAGGAAGATAAATGTATCTTACTTCTTTATTCTTTACCTGAGTCTTGGGAGAATGTTATCCTTGCTATTAATACTAACCTTGCGGATCCATAGTTGGATGCTCTTGTTTCAATGCTACTATCACAGGAATTGAGGAAGAAGAGTTAGGATAGTTCAGGGGATGCTCTTAGTGTCAGGGGAAGGTCTAAGGAAAGGGGACCTAAAGGAGATTAGAAAGGGGCTAAGGACAAGTCCAAGGGCCGGTCTAAGACTCATGGTAAAAAGAATAGAGTTAAGTGTTGGAACTGCGGTAAAAGGGGACATGTGAAGGAGTGTAGAAATCCCAAGAAACAGTGGGAGTGTGCTTCGAATAAGTCCTTGAATGCAAGTGAAGAAGTTTTACTTTCTGCATGTAATCTTGTTTCTAATGATCACTGGTTAGTTGAATCAGGATGCTCATTTCATATGACTCTGCATAAGGAATGGTTCTCCTCATATGAAGAATATGATGGAGGTAATTTCTACCTTGGTGACAACTCTTCATATCCGATTGCTGGGAAAGGAAAGGTATTGTTGTGTTTCAGTGGTGGGAGGATTAAACCCCTCCTTGGTGTTTTGCATGTTCTTGGATTAGCTAGAAATCTGATTTCAGTTTCAAAGTTGAATGATTTGGGAATGCATGTGACATTTGACAAGCATGGCTGCATATTAGTGAGAGGGAACTTAGTGGTAGCAAAGGGGAAGAGATTCGGAAGCCTTTTCAAGCTTGAAGCCACTATAGTTTATAATGCCTCCTATGTATCTGAGGCTAATACTGAAAATGCATGTATGTTGTGGCACCGTAGATTGGACCACACACGCAATATGTACTAAAAACTATTAAGAATAAAAATTTGTTGGATGGTTTCTCCTATTCTGATGAGCACTTTGAGTTCTGTGAGTATTATGTGTTTGGTAAACAAAATAGAAAATCATTTATTTGAGGAAACAATAGAGAAAAAGAGAAGTTAGAAATTATTCATATGGATGTGTTTGGACCTATGGATAATGAATCTATCAGAAAATCTTGTTATTTTGTAAACTTCATTGATGATGTATCCAAATTTACATGGATTTATTTTATGAAGCATAAATCTAAAGTTTTCACTAAGTTTAAGGAATTCAAAGTCTTAATAGAGAACCAATTAGGTTTAAATATAAAAATATTAAGATCTGACAATGGAGGGGAATATTTCTCTAAGGAATTTGATGAGTTTTGTAAGTATGTAGGTATAATCAGACAAAAGACAACTCCGTATACACCACAACAAAGTGTTGTTGCAAAAAGGATGAACCAAACAATTATGGAAAGGGCCAGAAGTATGCTTAGTGATGCACAGTTGGATAAATGCTTTTGGACGGAGGTCATGTGTACTCCTTGCTACTTGATAAATAGATCTCCTTGTAAGGCTCTTGATTTGACACCTTATGAAGTGTGGACAGGTAAGAAACCTTTTGTTTCACATTTAAGGGTTTTTGATTGTGAGGCTTTTGTTCATGTGCCTAAGGAAAAGTGATCTAAGTTGGATCCAAAAGATGAAAAGTGTACATTCATTGGATATGGTGATAATATAAAAGGTTATAAGCTTTAGAATCCACTAACTTGCAAGATTATCTTTCTAGAGATGTTATTTTTAGGGAACTTAGAGCTATTTCTAAACCTGAGCAGTCAAAAGAAAAAGATGAAAAGGTAAAGAAGGTGCACTTTGATTTAGAGCAGCAAGATGCACCTCAGGAAGAACAGAATGATGGATTGGGGGGTGAAGAAGAAGAAGAAGAAGATTCAAGTAGTTCCGATAAAGATGAATCTGTTGTTACAGAAGAAGTTGTTGCAGATGATCATGCAGAAGAATGAGTAGAGTCTCTTAATCCACCCTTGAGGAGATCCACAAGACAACAGAATCCAGTTGATAGGTATAGCCCACCAAATTTTTGTTGTGTATATGCTTTATTGAGTACTAACGATGAACCTAGATCCTATAGGGAAGCTACTTCTGTAGATGATAATGAGTCTTGGCAGCTAGCCATGCAGGAGGAGATGATTGCTTTAGACTCCTGTAACACCTAGGATCTTGGTTGTTTCCCCAAAGGAAGAAAGGCCATAGGATATAAGTGGGTCTTCAAGAAGAAGTTTGGAGCAGATGGGTCATTGGAGAAGTACAAGGCTAGACTAGTAGCCAAGGGCTACTCCAAGAGAGAGGGAGTTGATTTTGGTGAGATATTCTCTCCTATTGCTATATTGAATTCTATTAGATTTCTCTTATCCATTGTTGCAGCTTATGATTGGGAGATTGAGCAAATGGATGTTAAGACTGCATTCTTGCATGGAGATCTTGAAGAAGAAATTTATATGCAACAACCTACAGGTTTTGAAGTAAAAGGAAAAGAACATTGGGTTTGCAGGTTGAAGAGATCTCTTTATGGTCTAAAATAGTCCTCCAGAATATGGTATCAAAAGCTTGACTCATTTGTTTTGAAATTGGGTTTTGTTAGAAGCAAGGAGGATCACTGTGTTTACATTTATTGTGTTGATAATTCTATACTGGTTATTGCTTTGTATGTTGATGACATGTTGCTTTTCTGCAATACTAAGGGTATGATTAGTGAGCTTAAAGCCTAACTTTTAGGTGTATTTGAGATGAAGGATCTTGGTGCTGCAAGGTATATTTTGGGAATGGAGATTAGGAGGGATAGAGTTAATAGAAAGCTTTGGTTGTCACAAAGTAAGTATGTGACTACTATTTTGCAATGATTTAGTATGCAGGACTGTAACCCAGTTAGAGTTCCTTTACCCATTGGTACTAATCTTTCATTAGATATGTGTCCAAAGACAGAGGATGATCTTGAGGATATGTCTAATGCACCATATGCTAGTGTTGTAGGGAGTTTGATGTATGCAATGGTTTGCACTAGACAAGATATTTCCCAAGCAGTGGAAGTTTTGAGCAGATTTATGTCTAACCCTGGTAGACAACATTGGAACTATGTGAAGAGGGTGTTTAAATACCTTGTAGGTACTCCTAATCATTGTTTGGTTTATTTTGGTAATGATAGTGCTAATAAATCTTTGGATATATAGGGTTTTGTTGATGCAGATTGGGCAGGTGACTTGGATAGTCGAAGGTCCACTAGTGGATATGTGTTTACTCTATTTGGAGGTGCAGTGAGTTGGATGAGTAAGAGCCAGCCCATAGTTTCTTTATCCACCATAGAAGCATAGTATATGGCTGCAACTCATGTCTCATGGAGGTAGTTTGGTTGAGGAGACTGTGTACAGGTATTGATTTTAATTGCAGGATCATTCAGATTGGTTGTGATAGCCAGAGTGCTATATGTTTGTCTAAGAATCCCATGTATCATACTCGGACTAAGCATGCTAATGTTTAGTATCACTTTGTTTGAGAGTTGGTTGTAAATGGAGAAATTGAGCTAAAGAAGGTAAACACTCAGGAGAATGTTACAAATTCATTGACTAAGCCTATGAGCACAGAAAAGTTTGTATGGTGAAGAGAGGCCATGGGCCTTGTTTCTAGTGCCTGATTATTTTTCATTTGATTTCCTATGGGTTGATTTACAATGTATAATGTCAAGTGGGAGAATGTTGGGATAAGATGCCATTAACCTTGTAAATCCCATTATTGTATTATTTCATTTATTATTTGTAATTACCCATAAGGGATGTACAAGTTTCACCGACATAAGTAAAAATTAATTTACTATCCACAGTAATTACAGAGTTACTACACAATAAGTGCCGAAGTTACCAGAGGTAGTTATGGGATGTCATTTACTATGGTAGATGGTAATTGGTCAAAGTGGGATGCACATGTGGAGGAATAATCTATTTTTAGTGTTATGATACACGTCATAGATGTTGTAAGAAGGTGTAAGAGATTCTATGACAACTGTAAGTTGTCATAAGAATCTATGACACTTATAATAGCATATGACACGTCATAAGATACTGTAAGTGGCTATTTTTGGCCCCAAGGTGTTCAAGCTTGCATGGGCACATTTTTCCAAGTGTAGGATGCATGTATGACAGCATTTTTGACCCTGTAAGAGCCTATTCTTGGCCATGGACGCCCAAGGTTGTATTGTTGACTCTTGACAAGTGTTATGGGCTTGTAACAAGTCATTTAATGTCTTGAGGTTTTGTAAATTATATATAAACCATAGCATAGTAGATGAGTTACAAAAAATAATAGTTTACAGGTACCCAGGTTCTACCGGAGTGAAGGTTGGAGGATAGAGTAAGTGAATGTATTTGTAATCTCTTTTTGTGAAGATAATACAACTTGACCTCTTTTCTTGGTGGAGTTTTTTACCCAAAAGGGTTTTCTCCACGTTAAACACTTGTGTTATGTGCTTCATTCTACTTCTGGTATATTTTTGTATTGTGGGTTTATGTTTTGTTACAATCTCCATTGTTAATAGCACACAGTTAAAGATTGCTGAAATTTATCTCGAATCAAATTTCCATTGAAGTAGTGTTGCTTTCATTTATAAAAATCAGAGCAAGGGTTCCTAAGTGTGTAGACAGATCACCAACTATGAGGCAGTTTGTACCAGGACCTAAGGTTGTGGGTTTGCTGTAGAGATCAAAATTCTTCCATGAAGAAACCATGGTGGGATAAATTCTTTGATGGAAGAGGGTTTTAGAGCCCTACAAATGCAAATCAATGCATTGTAAGAGGAGCTGTGAAGAGGGTCTAAGCCAAGAACAAGAGAAGAAAGCGAAGATGAAGCTGAAGAAGAGATATTTGAGGAAGAACAAGAAGCTACAAGAGATCCTATAAAAGTTAGGTTGTTGAGGGCCATTTCAAAGATTGGAAAGAGAGCAAGGATTGAAGTCTCTACCTATTTTGGGAATCTTAACCCAGAAGAGCTCATTGATTGGATCAATGAAATGGAAGAATATTTTGAGTATGAAGATGTGGAAGATCCAGAATGGGTCAAGGTTGCAAAAATAAAAATGAAGGGCCATGCCAGTATTTGGTGGAAGGAGGTCCAATTAGAGAGAAATAGAAGAGGAAAAGGAAAGATTACCATATGGGATCAGATGGTGGACAAACTAAAGATGTAGTTCATTCTTATGGACTATGAGTTAGAGTTGTTAAATAAGCTATAAGGATTGAGGCAAGGTAACAAGTCTATTAAAAAGTATACAGAAGATTTCTATAAGATTACTATTTGGACAGGCCATGTAGAGGCCAATAAGGAAAAGGTAGAAGATCCTATAGAGGCCGAAATGAAGATCCAAAGAAAAGTGAAGAAGCTGGCCAACACTAGTCAAAATTAGAGGGGAGATAATGCCTACTAACCTCGTGACCAAAATAATGGTGAGTAAAGAGAAAGAGGAAGAGGCTGACCTAGGCAAGGACCTGGAAGAGGAGGTTTCAAAGGAACCTATTTTCAATGTCGAGGACATTGAGTATACGAGTGTCCACAACATCAAGGAAGGACAAATAAGAGACTTGAAGGTAATGCATGACTTGCACATGTAGATGAAGATGTGCAATTTGAGCATTCTAAAGATGTTGAAAGCAGAGAAACCCTAGTTGTTAGAAGAACCTTGTTGAATGAGGAGAAAAAACCAAATTAAAGGAAGAGTCTATTCTTTACAAGGTGCAAATGTGAAGGTAAGTGTTGTGATATTATTATTGGAAGTGGAAGCACTGACAATCTTGTTTCAAAGGAGATGGTTAACAAGTTGAAGTTGACAAGAAGAAGTCATCCACATCCATATCGAATTGCATGGTTGCATAAGAACCATAGAGATTTGGTTAATGAGCAGTGTTTAGTCAAGTTCAAGATTGAGGATTACCATGATGAGGTGATGTGTGACATCATACCGATGGATGGATGTCATATGCTATTGGGAAGGCCATGGCAGTATGATAGGTGTGCTATCCATGATGGCAATGCAAATACCTATTCTCTAACAAAAGATGGAGTTTGTCATAAGTTGAAACCCTTGAAGGAGGTGGAAAAAAAGGTATGTAGTACTACCAAAATTTGTTTGGTATATGGTAGGAAATTTTTGGAATGTATGATGAAACATGAGCATCATTCCTTTGTGTTGATTCCTAAGATCAGCCAGGAGAAATGTGAAGATGTACTTGCAGAAGTCAAAAATTTGTTCGAAGAATTTTAGGATATTGTCTCTGATAATGTACTAGAAGGTTTACCACCGATGAGGAAGATAAGTCACCAAATGGATGTGATACCAGGAGCTAGTTTGCCGAATAATGCAGCCCATAAAATGACTCCTGCAAAGAATGAAGAGATGAATAGACAAGTTCACGAGTTGTTAAGGAAGGGACTAATAAGGGAGAGCCTAAGTCCATGTGAGGTACCTATAGTACTAGCACTAAAGAAATATGGAGAGTGGAGAATGTGTACAAATTCCCAAGCCATCAACAAGATCACAATCAAGTATAGATTTACATTAACCAGAATGGATGACATATATGGTAGGAAATTTTTGGAAGGTATGAAGAAACATGAGCATCATTCCTTTGTGTTGATTCTTAAGATTAGCTAGGAGAAATGTGAAGATGTACCAGCAGAATTCAAAAATTTGTTCGAAGAATTTTAGGATATTGTCTCTGATAATGTACTAGAAGGTTTACCACCGATGAGGAAGATAAGTCACCAAATGGATGTGATACCAGGAGCTAGTTTGCCGAATAAGGCAGCCCATAAAATGACTCCTGCAAAGAATGAAGAGATGAACAGACAAGTTCATGAGTTGTTAAGGAAGGGACTAATAAGGGAGAGCCTAAGTCCATGTGAGGTACCTGTAGTACTAGTACTAAAGAACTATGGAGAGTGGAGAATGTGTACAAATTCCCAAGTCATCAACAAGATCACAATCAAGTATAGATTTAAACTAACCAGAATGGATGACATAATGGATTGTTTGAGTGGAGCTAAGTACTTTACAAAGATTGATTTAAAGAGTGGGTATCACCAAATTCGAATGAGAGAAGGAGATGAATGGAAGACAACCTTCAAGATAAAGGAAAGTTTGTATGAGTGGTTAGCCATGCCATTTGGGCTAACCAATGCACAGACCACATTCATGTGGCTCATGAACGAGGTATTTAAAGAGTTTTTTAGAAATTTTGTTATTATTTATTTAGATGACATTTTGATCTTCAGTAAGACTTGGGATGAGGATCTGATGCATATCAGAAGAGTTTTAGAGAATTTGAGGGAGGAGAAGTTGTTTATTAATCTAAAGAAATGTAGTTTTGCAAAGGAGTTGGTATACTAGGGATTTGTTGTCTCAGAGGAAGGTCTTAAGATGGACCAAGAAAAAGTAACGGCTATCATCGAATGGCCCACACCAAGGAGTGCTACAGAGGTACGATCTTTTCATGGTTTGGCAAGTTTTTACATAAAATTGATAAGGAATTTTAGTAGAATTTGTGCACCCCTAATTGAGACAATGAGAGTGGATAGAAAAGAGTTTAAATGGACTACAGGAGCAGCCAAGAGTTTTGATACATTGAAGCAGAAAGTCACCGAGGAGTGCTAGAAAGGTAAGATCTTTTCATGGTTTGGCAAGATTTTACAGAAAGTTTATCAAGAATTTTAGTAGAATTGTGCACCCCCAACTGAGACAATGAGAGAGGATAGAAAAGAGTTTAGATGGACTAAAGGAGTAGATAAAATCTTCGATACATTGAAGTAGAAAGTCACAGAGAAACCTATTTTGGCACTTCTAGATTTCAATAAGGTATTTCAAGTAGATTGTGATGCTAGTGGTAGTCTATAGGAGCTTTTTTGTGTCAAGAAGGTAAGCCCATTACCTATTTCAGTGAGAAGCTTAATGATGACAAGAAAAAGTATTATGTTTATGATCAGGAGTTTTATGCTATAGTTCAGGATTTGAAGAAATAGAGACATTATTTGTTGCCAAAAGAGTTTGTTTTATATACTGATCATCAGGCTTTGCAGTATCTTAATAGTCAAGGAAAGTAAAATCAAAGGCACTTAAAATGGGTTGAGTTTTTGTAGAGTTATACTTTTGTTTTAAAGCACAGGAGTGGGAAGTCCAACTAAGTTGCAGATGCCTTAAGCAAAAGGCAAAATTTGTTGACAAAAATGAAGATAAAGGTTGTTGGGTTTGATGAGATCAAAAGTTTATATCCTGAAGATCCGGATTTTGCAGAGGCTTGGAAAGCTTGTTTGGAACCTATTACTTTGGATAGGACAAAATGGTTGGATTTCATAATCCAAGATGGTGTGTTGTTTAGAGGAAGCCAATTGTGCATTCCAAGGAGTTCGATGAGAGAGAAGCTGATTAAGGAGAAGCATGGTGGGGGATTAGCTAGACACTTTGGTCAAGATAAGACCATTGCTAGTGTTAGTGATCAGTATTATTGGCCACAGTTGTAGCAAGATGTGAGGAAATTTGTGCAGAGCTGCTGAGTGTGTCAAATGGAAAAAGGAACAAGTTAGAATATAGGGCTATATCAGCTATTACCTATACCAGAGAGGCCATGGGATGATATTAGTATGGATTTTGTTCTTGGTTTACCAAGGACACAAAGAGGACATGATTCCATTTTGTGGTGGTGGACAGATTCTCGAAGATGACACATTTTATTCCTTGTAAAAAGACTAATGATACAATTCATATTGCAAAGTTATTTTTCAGAGAGGTGGTGAGACTACATGGTCTACCTAAGAGCATAGTTTCGTATCGAGATACCAAGTTTGTTGGTTATTTATGTAGGACATTGTGGAAGAAGTTGAAGACAAATTTGAAGTTCAATTATGCACACCATCCATAGACTAATGGACATATGGAAGTGGTGAATAGGAGTTTGGTTAACCTGCTATGATGCTTAGTAGGAGATAACCCCAAGGGATGAGATTTGATTTTACCATGGGCAAAATTTGCTTACAACAATTTTGTCAATAGAAGTACAGGTAAATCACCATTCTAGATTGTTTATGGGAGTAGTCCAAGAAATGCTTTAGAGTTAACGAAAATGGACAAGGGAGAAAAGACAAGTGTTGAAGCTGAAGACTTTACAGAACACCTGAAGAATTTGCATTGAAGAGGTGAGAAAGAACATTAATAAGATGAATATCCAGTACAAGGCTAAGGCAAATTAGAAGAAGAGATATAAGTAATTTTAGTTAGGAGATAAAGTCATGATTCACTTGAGAAAAGAGAGGTTTCCAGTTGGAACATATAATAAGTTGAAAATGAAGAAATTTGGACCCTGCAGGATTCTGAAGAAGCAGGATTCAGGAAATGCATATGAGGTAGATATGCCGAATAGGATCAACATATCCTCTATTTTCAATATTGCTAATTTAACAAAATATCATGAAGGTGGAACAGAGGATGGACCAATAGAAGAACAGTGGAGTATTCTGGCATCTACTTCAAAGGAGGAGATAGAAGAGATCTTGGATAGCCATGTGGGAAGAAGTAATCGGAATAGGAAATATGAAGAATATTTAGTGAAATGGAAAGGAAGGCCTATTGAAGATTATTCCTAGTTGTCTAAGGTAGAGGTTGACTGTTTGGGGTTTCCTCAAACACCTAAGATGTGACAAGGTCACTTCTCAAAATTACCCTGGGTGTCTGATGTAGGAGCATCCAGATGTGTAAGGGCAATCTTGCATCACCCAAAAACAATGAAGATTCAAAATTGATGACCTTATTTTCATTTATTTTCAAAATTTATATTTCTGGGTCCATAATCACTTGAATAATGATATTGAACTTTTAGTTTTTCCAAACTACTATATTTGGAAAGTTTGCATTTGGGCATGTATGGATATGAAAATTTGCAGGAAGCTTTGTAATTGAAAAATAAGACCTTTGGAAAAGGAAGCAAGCAAATATCATTTGTGATCTAAAAGATATTAAAGTTTTCATTTCCTAAAAAACCCCTAAAAAAGTTTCAAAGTCAAGTTTAAGGCACTAAAAGGCCCCGTACGGCCCCAAAAATGGGTAGAATCGGTAGAGCTAATTCTTAGCACGTAGAGAACTCCATGACCTTTCTAGTATTTCAAAAATTTTGTCAATTAGACAGCCGGATCAAAAGTTATGGCTCCCGGAAGTTTACCTATTTTTGGAGGGAGTTGGAAAATTCAAAATTTTGGCTAGAGGCCACCAAAAAGGGCTTTATATGACCCTTTTTGGGAACCCTTGGAGTAGTAGAGATAAGGGAGAAAGTGTAGAGTCAAGAAAAGGTGGGAAAATAGAAACCCTAGCAGATTTAGGGCTACAGAAGGTAGAAGGTTCTAGAGCCTGGAGATAGGAAGTTGTAATGTGTTGCAGCCTATGGAGGATTCATCCTCTGATTGTATTTGAGCTTATGTAATGTAATGTGTTTTCCAAATCAATAGAACATTCCTATTTTCTATGTCCAATTTATGTTGTTGTGTGTTTTATGATTTTACCCCTTCATCACAAATCAATCAATCAATTTAGTCAACTCACCAATCAAATCTATTAGTTCCCCTAATTCGTGAGAAGACAAGGACACTTATCACTCTCTCATTTGTTGAAATCCTCTCATCCAATTCCAGCTATTGATCTCTCTGATCATTCTCCACCATCGATCTTCATTTCTAAAAGTCTATGAATAAAACATCTTCTCAACCTCTCATCCATCTCTTTCATTTTTGGTAAACTTATGTGGTTGCAATTCACTCATTCACTTTGGGAGATCACTTGGTTATGAAATTTTGAGTAAGTAATCCACATATCCACATATCAAAGGAGCGAATCCATTGGAGTTGGGAGCACTTCAATACGCTCGATCAGTGAAGTTGAATTTGCTTGCAAAGGAAGGTAAATTTGTGTTTAATTTGGGTTCTTTCATTTATCTTTGCAATGTAGATTTTATCTCTCACAGTGTGATTAATATCTATAACCATATTACAGTGTTTCTCCATTGGTCAATATTATTTTTCTTTTTGTTTTTCTCCATTTGTCAATAAATTAAAAAAATGTAAGCATTATGTTAAATAGTCATTAATAGCTTGCAACATTTTTATATATTATAACATTTCCTATCACTATGTAAGATTTCTTAAGGTTGTGAGTTTTTGCACTTGTGTAGTACTACATAATGCATTCCCATTATTTTGTAGCATTTTTCTATATTTTGTAACATTTCTTCCCATTTTGTAGGACTATCATTTAGTTTCGAAATATTAGGTTCTATTTATTCACACTTATTATCACTATGTAGTTTATACCATTGTTCTATAATTTCTAACATTCCTTACCATTACATATTTTTTAACATTGTGTAGGCATATATAGTTTATGTAGTTGAAGCATTGTGTAACACTATTATAACTAGAGTTTAATTTTTCATAGCATTAGATAAAAATTTGAAAGAATGGCCAAATAAATGGTATTAGATGATCCTTGCTTGAAGATAAATAGCCTAAGGACATTGGGATGTCTATAAACTACTTATTGAAAACTCAGCTAATGTATTGGATTAAATACATAAAGCTTAGAGTGCATATGTACACTATTTTGTATAGTATTTTGACATGAAATTCATGCAACTTTAACCTATTTTGTTCATTTTACTTTAACCTATGTTGTTCTTTTAAAATGATGACATGTGTCTTTGGAAATTCATCCTTAGTACTTTGTATGAGTGGCTTAAAATCTAAAACTATTGAACTAGTTTTATTTAAACACTTTTAAAACAATGGTACAAACTTATCAATTAAACTCCAAAATAACAATTACTTTACTCAACTGATATCTTGCAACCATTGATTTAGTCTACATGGATCCTATTATTACAAAATTTTGTGCCCCTCTTTTTTTAATGATATCCTATAATTAGACCACCATAATCTCATTAGCAGTGGTTAGTTCTAGCTTCACTTTTTATTTTTAGTATTAGGGTTGGCATGTTTCCTTTTTCTTAATTTCTTTCTTTATATAGTTGATTTATACTAAAGTTCATTTGATACTATTCTACATGCTTTGTCTCAAAAAAATCATTTTAAGTTATTTTCAAATAGAAATTGAAATTAAATAGAAATTAGTTCTAGATGTGGAATTTAAATTTAAAATTTAGGTTCACTAAGGAATACTCAAAAGAAAATTGATTAAAGATGTGTTCATTGTTAATTCATAGACCTATCATTATGCCATGGTAAGATACTTTTTTTTCAATTATTCCATTTGAATAGATTAAGAATTGATACAATTCTTGTGATCTATCACTCTTCATGTTTGTTGATATCCATTGGACTCAATGTAATAAAACCTTGGTTTTTATCATACGTATTTCAAAAATCATGTTATTAAGTGATATGTTTTGATTTGATATTCATTAAACATTGATATTGAATATGCAACAAGTAAATTCCCATAATTTGCATATTGATACATAGTGGTTTTATTTTCAAAATCTTCATATTAAAAACCCTATGTTTGATCCTAAAATAACTATATTCATTTACCTTTAATTTGAATATCAAAGGTATTTTTATAGGGTGGCATTGCTTTTTAGTTTCAATGGTTTAAATTTTTATAATCTATGGGTTTTGATAAATACAATCATGTTCTATGGGCTCAATATTATTTTTTTGGTGCATCATATATGTATATGTGTAAGCACATTGTCTTAGGGTTATGTAGACTTGACAATTGGTAACACCACAGTATATGTCTTGGCATCATGGCATTAGTCATATTATCATAGTGTTTTATGTGAATTTTTTTAACATCCACATGCATTGCATATTAGCATGGTGGGAAATTAATGTTAGTAGCTAAACATAAACCCTGCTATTACAAATTAGTACTTTTGGGTAGTTATCAACTTCCTCTCAAAGATACATTGGTAAAATATATTGCATTTTCATTTTTCATATGTAGGTGGATAGATAGTGGAGCCATGGAAATTTTTTTCCTAGGAAATTCCTCTTCAAGCATTTTTTAGTATGAGTTAAGTTTTAAAAGATACATTTTAGGTGGTGATATATGTTTTTGAGGTGGTATTGATATTATTTTTATACAAAGATCATTCCTATAGCTTCAAATGGTTTACCAAAACATTGTTTAGCATTATTTTCAAAGGATTTACTGCTTTGTAGTTTTTTTTAATATGCACATTTTGCAAGGGTTTGATCATTTTTACTTTTGTTGAAATCCATCTTGTATACTATTTTGAGTTGTTCTTATTTCATTTCTATTTCCCTCAAATTTTGATTTAGTACCTTTTCAAAAAAATTAGCTAATTACTTTTCCTCTCTTCAGTTAGCCTTAGTGGGTTAAAAGTTTGTCTTCATTTCAGGATAATTCACAATAATTTTGTTTTTGTTCATACTCTTGTTGCTTCAAAATCTTTGAGTTTCCCTTTCACTATCTGAAAAAACTTTGTTTTCTCTAACTTTTTCAATGGGTTCACAAGTTCATGAACCTCCCAAAAACCTAATTAGTTATTCTTGTTTTGTTGATCTTTTGGAAGGTTCAAAAGTTCTCAAACCTTCTGAGTGGTCGATAAAAGTTTTTTTTTTTAGTTAGTTTGAAACTTCTTAAACTTTTTGAAAAGCCAAAAGACTTATGTGTCAAAAGTTTTAAAGGTTTTGAAACCTAGATAAGTGTTGAAAGAGTTGTTGGTTTCTCAAATGTTTAGACAAAGTGAAGATAAATATTTCCAATTTTGGTTAGCTCACAAGTTCGTGAACTTGATGAAAAGCTAAAATGGTTCAGAAGTTCACAAGTTTGCTGATTTGTTGAAAGGCTGAAAAAGATTCAAGTTTGTTAAAAAATAATGAGCCTAGCTTAGTTTGAAAGTTCTTAAACTTTCAAAAGTGCTGACAAGGCTTATAAATTTTCCAAAATCATGAAATTGTTGAAAATGTTCTCGAAACCTTAAAAGCTTCAACATTTTATAAGGTTGTAAAACTTTCCAATTTTTTAAAAAGTTAGAAGTTTTTAAAAATGACCTATTTAAAGGAAGTTAAAGAGATTCATAGGCCCAATTGTGCTATCATTTACATTTTTTAACAAGAGCTCTATTGTGACATGTTGGTGTCGGCATCCTTCTACAAATTTCAAGGATTTCTACTCTACTCAGTAAGGTAGGTTATAGGTGTTCTGAATTGAAATCCTAGTATAAATTCAGCCACATGATCACAATAGAGATTGAAATGTTGAAATTCCCTATTACCTCTTCTGTATTTTAATGAACTATGTGCATTCTAGCTTTGGCCTCCTCTAAAATAAAATAGTAGTCCTTGTTGTGCATCAAAATCTTCTTGAAGTAATGAATACATGTTTATCTATACAATTGTCTCCGACCTGCAATGTAAGTATCTTTTTGAACAAAGAAATCAAGGGTTGTGGAATTCTTCATTGCTCATTTGCAGTAATGAATTATTTTCTTTGTTAAGTTCTATTCAAGGAACGGTATAACATCTTTCAAGAAAATAGTAGGAATAGTTACTTCGTGGATGGATTATTACGTAGAATTATCTGATTTGGCCATTAGCCCAGACTACCTTAAGGAAACACACCTTAAATTCTATTTTCTATTCGATGTGAGATACAACCCATTGATCAGTGAGAACTTTTAGTAATGAACTTGATGCCACTAAATCTGTCAAATGCACAGTACCTACAATCATTCTTCACAAATGCAGAATACCCCTATTTTGCAAAATCCACTAGAAACTCTCCATCTTGATTCTTCTTTAGTCAATGAGACCTTCTACTTATTCAATTTCTACAACTCCATCAAAATACCTAAAACGTGGCCTTCATTCCTATCCTTAGATGAAACAGTGATGTGGCTTTTCTCATGAGCTAGACGTATAAGGAAATAGGGCCACATAATTGTATTGAAGATGTATTATATATCCACCTGCTAATTTTCTGACAAGAAAATAGTGCCACATTAAAACGAAAGCTAAATATATATGAAATCTTAAGTAGCTAACCCTTATATAAGAAAATTAGAATTTAATATAATTGACTATTAGAAGCCTAACAAAATTGAAATGTCATATAAATAAAAAGGTTCTTACTTTTCCACAATGGGACTCTACTTAATAGTGGAAAAGGAAGACATGAGATCCTACGGGTGCTACGTGGGTTTCATTGTATTCACAAAGCACCTACAATATATAGAATGACACATATAAACAGTAGCATAATGATTTCAAAATGTATCAACCAGTCGATTACTATATTGTATCTATATAGTATATTAATATTGTATAGACAATATCATTGATTTACATATTTTTCAATTCAAATCAAATTTTATAAATTCAAAAGTAATTATATTATAGACTACTATAGTCAAATAATCACAAGTTATTACATTACTACAAACATCTTCAACTCATATAAATAAATAATAGAAATATAACATAAAAGAATATTTAACTTCCAACAACTAGTTTGTATCTAAAATAATATGTCATACCTCATCTACCAACCACAATACACATACTATTACTATATGTGATACCTCATCTACCTGTAAGGAAATGAGAGCATCTCAGAACGTATTTCTAAGAATAGTGATGTCTTTGACAGATTTACATTTCATTAGATTGCCTCAAAAACACGCACAACTATGCCACAAAGTGGAAACAGACATAGCACATTTCCAACATTGACCCTTAGGGGAAATACAAGCAACAAGATCTAATTTCAACAACAGAATTATTAAACATGAAAGATAGAACAAAAATATAGATTTACATGGCGAAAACCCTTACGAGTAAAACACCCCACACTCCAAAAGCCCAAATCGCCATTGTATTATTCAGCAACAGAAAATACAGTTACAATACAAATCTGGCACTAAGCCTTTCATGGATATTAGCATCCTATTCCATCTAGACTCTCATATCTTTCTGTCTTGCTCGGTTCTAGGTATCACATTCATCTAGCATTCAGAACTACATGTACATGCATGAGTGGTGAGACTACCAACCAAACAGAATAGACCAAACTCTCTCACTCTACCTCTTTTCAAACAGAACGAATTCTGCAAAAAAATTCAATTTATTTAGAATGATCTTTGTTGTCTACTTTATGTGCAAACAAATTGCCCATAACTGTTCAACTTCATCCGTTCAATTCAACTATCAAAACTGTCGTTTCTAACTATTTGCATTCGTGAGGACTCATTAGTCCCACATGCATCAGTTGTCAGTTGATTTAAAAGTTTATATACATGACCACATGTATGATAACCGTCGGCACTTTTACTGACAAGACCAATCAGTCTACCATTCATCGAACATCGAGAAGACCTTGGCCGACATCTCATCGGAGTGACCAAGACTACCAGAGTGACTTGTCTCACCGATGTCAAACCTTCGTCAGTGTAACATGAATTACCGGAGAGACATCTTCCAACCACGCCGATGTCGCTTGTCACGCTGATGCCAGACCTCCATTGGAGTAACATAGCACATTGGAGAGAGAATTCCAATACCATGCCGATAGTGAAAGTCAGCCCGATAGAGTATACCACTAGTCCTTCATCGGTAAGACCCTGCACATCGGAAGTAGTTTCCTAAGCTTCTCTGATAATGATAAGTCCCATCGATTTGATAGAACCTTGAACCCTTGAACCAAACCTGCAGAGTTCAAGCCCATCCAATAGACCTTGCTACAAGTGGTGTAACACAAGTGATCGGAGTAAGAACTTTAGCCAAGCCCGATAGTGATAGTCAAGCCGATGGTCAAAACACCATCGGTGAAACATACTCCATCGCTAGAACATAAACAAGTTATGCCGATAGAGCCTATCAGGCTGATAACAAAGGGCAATCAACCAAGAACAAGAGATCGTTGAGACAAAGGTCAACTCTTGCCGATGCCTATAAATCTGAGACACATGTACTTAACATTCTCCAGTTGACAAAGGATTTATTGGAACCCATCAACGCTCCAAGTCTCAAAACCAAATTTGATACTGCCTCCACTCCACTATTCTCACAAGATACACAGAAGCTCCAACATTATCAACTTCAAAGCTTCATCCTGAACACAACCATGAAGACATCCTCTAGAAATAAGATAGAACATCAGCTAGAACAACAATCAAAAAACTGACTGCACCCATCCAACTGAAGAAAAAAACCCACTTGACTGAAAAATAACACACATAGTAAGTGCTAATCCATCCAATCATCCATACCTTGAAGGTATTCATATCAGCAGACTCATGCCACCTACATATACACCCATCAAATGCAAATACAAGCTCCATGTGTCAATCAGTCAAAAAAGACCAAACACATTCAAGAACTCCCACTGAACGGGTAATGCAAATCTGAAAAAGATCATGGCATACAAAGTCCACCAATAGCATCACATAGAAAGTGTAAACATCATGTAGTACCAAGGAAACATCCACAATGATACGCAACACCTGTAATCAAATAACAACTCCTCACAACCAATCCAAAACTCTCCCAAGTTCTCCACACCCAACAAAGGGAAAGAGATAACAGAATTTCCATGTCATCGCTCAAGAACATAAGTGAAAACACATGACCACAAACTAGTGATCACCTTAGCTCCAATCAAAGCTCAAACCAATGTAGTGTGAAACAAACTATTCAGGAAGATAACCAAGACCATACAGAGTAACTTTGCACATCATATACCTATAGACAATCCTTCCACATACACCTCTAAATGCCAACTATGTCAAGTATGATCTTCTTCACAATACTCCCAAAGAGAACAGCATAACAACACCCAAACAAACATTCAATCTCAAGAAATCAAATTCAACATATGTAATCATGCAACTAACATGGATGTAAGCCTCTCAAACCAAAGAAGATCAAACTAATCCATTTCCCATTTCAGGAAATCATCCCATAGAAACATCTCCTAACAATCCTCATCAATAAATGATATATTTAAACTCAAATGCAAAAGGAGATAATCATGCTATCCATCTCTCACAATGAATCCTCCAGAACCATTTATGAGCAGTTCAAGATCCATGTCTATGAAAGAAAGCATAAAACACCTGAGAGAAACAATGGGCAATACCTCTCAAGTAATAAACTACAGAGTACACCAAGAGTGGGGAATGAGAATGTTCTTCCAAGATATACAAGCCATCATGACTCTTGTAAGAGCAATCTCCTCATAGGTCTCTATTGAACTCAAGTCGAACCAAGGTGTAGGCTCCTCAAACTTTCTGCTGAAATCTTCATCAAGAGTAACCATCAACAATACATCTCTTGTCTTAAGAGAATTACAGCCTCACCTTATTCTCCATGTACCCATGAGCATCTACAAATAATCATTTCATGCTAAACTCCAAATGCATCACTACACCAACATGAAGTAATCAAGCAAAAGATCAATGCACCCAACACACAAAGAATCACAAGACCATTGTCAAAGCTCCAATCATCTGAATCAGGAACTTATCATGACATCATGATCTTACCATCCCCCTTAGGAGATTCCATGCTCTAGGTGAACATAACCATGGTCTCAAGAGCAATGTATCATGCCAAAACTCAAATACATAAATCAAGAAAATACCATGACATGAAACAAACCAAACTCTAAACCAACATCACCTGTCATACACCACCAACACCTCAGGCAAGTATTTCATGAATCCTCCATGGCTCCAAGATGTTACACATCCTCAAATAGTGCCCCTGCAAATGCAAAAGAACCCTTATGCAACAACAGGATCTAAGAGCTCCTCCTAGTAACATCTGCAACACTAAAGAAGATCATTCACCACTAAGTGATGAATACACAGTCAATGCCAAATCTCCCACTGAACTGTGACAACTGAGCTTTCCAAGCATCATGACCAAATTTCTCCTAATCTAAAAATCCTCCAGGTCCACACATTAACATGTCCATGTGACAATAAAACCAAGTGGCACCAAGATCTCCAAAACAAGGAAAAACACTATCACTATCAATAGCTTACACAAACCTGTGAATCCAAGCTATTCACAACATCATGATACACATGCTACAAGTCCCCTTAACTGACTATTTAGGTACTCTACAACATCCATCTTCTCATCCTAAAGCAGTCACACCAATGCACAAGTGACCATAGACAAGGCCAACTAACAAATCTGCATAAACACTGAAATAATCTTGTGGATAAAGATAGTCCACATCTGAGTCATCTCATTGTAGCTTAATAGGTGATCAGCCTACAAAACTACATAACTCGTAGATCCAACTAATGTACCATGAAAACTCACTATCACACTGGAAACTACAAAACTAAGATCTCAAGGAATAAAAAATATCATGTAGACAACATGACTCAAGCACCAGATTACTTACAAGTCCGATTCGCCAAACATGTCCACAACCTAAGCACCACAGAATAGAAAACCAAAAGCATTACTATAGAAATGCTAAGTGACATATCACATACCAGCACTCCCATGCAGAGAAAGCATTTCAGCTCCTCACACCACGCACGAAGCATGCTTTGCAAAACTACAACTATTTCATCCAGCAACACCCCAAAACCCAGGGTCTAGAAAAATAGATTAACTCAGCTTCACAAAACCACAAGTTTTTCTTGACCGTGTAAAACCTACAAAACCACTGTTTTTGATAACACGTATTGGCATTCATATCCACTTCACATCTGGAAGACCAAGAATATAAATCAAGAAACACCATAACGGTTAAACCATAAAATGGATTAACATAGATGAGCATCATAGATTTTAAGGAAAAACTATAAAACCCCTCAAATCCAATAAACATGAATCTGAGTCATGCAAGTACAAAATATCCATTTAAGGAAATAGTAGTTCAAGGACTTCAGGCCCACTTGTAGACCAATTCCTCAACCACCAACATGCACATGCATCCGAGAGAATTGGGCTATTACAGAAGCTCCCAGATCTTCCAATGATCAACTCTGTAGCCTTTATGCAACTGGGGCAACAGAAACAATGCTTTCCAATACTGGGAACAAATATCTAGCATAATCACACTTCTCCATGGCTGAGCAGCAACACAAACTTCTTCATATCACAAGGAAGCCTCTCACACAGACACCCAATATGAAAGTTATTGCAGAGACACAACTACAATAAGAATTCCACCCCATGCAATAGGATTATACACTGTCAACTAAGAGCCTCAGGCCACATCATAACCAGCTCCAATCTCTTCATCTTCACCATCCTTCAAGCACTGCTGAAATAGGAAAACAAGATCAACTGCCAGACTTCACTCAAAACAAGGATCAAACATTAGACGATTCCTTCATATTTCCTCAAGCCTGCCACACTAAGAAATCATCACAGAAGGAATACCTAGACCTTATACACTAAGAACTCTTACATGCAAACACATGCAGCACACAAATGTACATATGTGAGCAACAAAGCAAATCCCAAAAGAAGGCTCTGATACCACTTGTAAGGAAATAAGAGCATCTCAGAATGTATTTCTAAGAACAGTGGTGTCTTTGACAGATTTAAATTTCATTAGATTGCCTAAAAAACACTCACAACTATTCCACAAAGCGGAAACAGACATAGAACATTTCCAACATTGACCCTTAGAGGAAGTACAAGCAACAAGATCTAATTTCAACAACAGAATTACTAAACATGAAAGACTGAACAAAAACACAGATTTACGTGGGGAAAACCCTTACGAGTAAAAAAACCCCACACTCCAAAAGCCCAGATCGCCATTGTATTATTCAGCAACAGAAAATATAGTTACAATACAAATCTGGCACTAAGCCTTTCATGGAGATTAGCATCTTGTTCCATCTGGAGACAATTCGACAGTCTCTCCTCTCATATCTTTCTGTCTTGCTCAATTCCAGGCATCACACTCATCCAACATTCAGAACTACATGTCCATGCATGAGTGGTGAGACTACCAACTAAACAAAATAGAACGAACTCTCTCACTCTACCTCTCTTCGCACAGAATGAATTTTGCCAAAAAATTTGATTTATTTAGAGCGATCTTTGTTGTCTACTTTATGTGCAAATAAACTGCCCATAATTGTTCAACTTCATCCATTCAGTTCAACCGTCAAAATAGTCGTTTCTAACTGTTCGTATTCGTGAGAACTCATTAGTCCCACATGCATCAGTCGTCGGTCAATTTTCCAGTTTATATACATGACCACATGTATGATAACCGTCGGCACTTTTGCCAACAAGACCAATCAGTCTACCATTCACCGAACATTGGGAAGACCTTGGCCGACGTCTCATCAGAGGGACCAAGACTACCGGAGTGACTTGTCTCGCCGATGTCAACCCTTTGTCGGTATAACATGAATTACCGGAGAGACATCTTCTAGCCACGCCGATGTCACTTGTCACGCAGATGCCAGACCTCCATCGGAGTAACACATCACATCGGAGAGAGAATTCCAATACCATGCCGATAGTGAAAGTCAGCCCGATAGAGTATACCACTAGTCCTTCATCAGTAAGACCCCGCACATCGGAAGTAGTCTCCTAAGCTGCTCTGATAATGATAAGTCCCACCAATCCGATAGAAACTTGAACCCTTGAACCAAACCTGCAGAGTTCAAGCCCGTCCAATAGACCTTGCTACCATCAGTGTAACACAAGTGATCGGAGTAAGAACTTCAGCCAAGCCCAATAGTGATAGTCAAGCCAGTGGTCAAAACACCATCGGTGAAATATACTCCATCGCTGGAACACAAACAAGTTACGCCGATAGAGCCTGTCAGGCCGAAAACAAAGGGCAATCAACCAAGAACAAGAGATCCCTGAGACAAAGGTCAACTCGTGCCGATGCTTGTAAATCTGAGACACATGTACTGAACACTACCAACCACAATACACATACTATTACTATAGAAGGACGGGTTATAATAGTGTTTGATGCCATACTATACACATACTCCACTTATTCTGCCATCTCACAATATAGAAGGATTCTTATGACTGTTATAATAGTGTTTAATGTCATTCAACAACAAAATATTAATAGAGTTGAAATTTGAGTCTTTCTTTAGTATAAGGTTGATTTTAGCCTTGTATTAATATTTGAATAGTTGAAATTTTATCACAAGAATTTAATGCATTGAAAATCCAATAAAATTTAAATGATACTTTTATTTATACACTGATTCACAACATGAACTGATAAAAAAATTAGATAAATAATATTTTCCAAATTATTGGGTAAGAAAATTAATTATAGACTATAGCATTGTTGACCATATTTTTTAATTCTATATGATGATTGATTAAATAAATGAAAAAAATCAATGAATGCATAAGTATTCTGCCTGCAACCTTAAAAAAAAATTGAACATTTATTTTGGAAGTTAAAATTGTTCTTTCAAAAGCAATGATTTTGGAAGGTGTAGTTGTTCTTGAGTGAGATACTTGTGGCAAGAACTGACATTCATTATGGGTAATGAATATGTTCTATCTGCTTCCTATACGAAGTAGTTTAAATAATAGATCATAGCCTTAATGAAGGTACCAACCTAAATAAAGGTGACACCCAGTGCAAAGAGGAGAGTCTCCAGATGCAGCAGAAATAAATAACGCTGCAGGGAACTAAACCATCACAAGTTCCTCTTTGCTTCTTTCCTTCACTCCGTTAGGTATTCGCATCAGTTTTCTAATGAAGATCAATTTCATGACTCCATCATCAAGGCTGGAATCTCTGGAGGGCAAGCATGTCCTGATAACAGGTGGATCAAGTGGAATTGGGCTTGCAATTGCCAAAGAGGCTCTCTCTCAAGGAGCATTCATTACACTTGTAGCCAGAAGCTCCTCTAAATTGAAGGAAGCAGCCGAAAATCTTGCCAAAGATGGTGGTACCAAACATAAAATATCAACCAAGCTATGACATATTCCTTCATTTTAAGCTTATCTAAAGACTTAGAAATCTTGACATGTTTAATCTGATTTTTATTTTTTAAACAGGTTGCAGATGTGTGTGTGTACGAAACATTGGCAAAGGCAATAAACGAATCTTTTGAATGGAGGGCAGTTGATGTGCTAGTGTGCAATGCAGGTACGGCAAAAGTTGGACTTCTGGATGAGGCCAGGATTGAAGACCTGCATGACATCATTCAGACTGACTTGACAGGGGTTGTCAATACTCTGCATATTGGGATTCCATTGATGAAGCAGACGACTGCCCAAACACCCATGTCCATTGTTCTCATGAGTTCCCTGTCCGGACTGGTATGTTATTCGTAATCATTTTTGTAGGCTTATTACTCATAAGTTTTTAAGTCTTCATCATGGACTTATATGCACGCTTCATTCCATAAATTGTGATCGTCAGTTGAAAGTCCTAGTTAAGGCAAAAGCATTATGAAGCCAGCCTATAGATTATGGCTATTTAATCGGATTTATAAGCCAGCCAAGAAAGCATGTGTTTTGAGGATGTTTAACCTTTTAATCATTGTATTTTTAATCTTTCTTCCTTTATTATCAGGATCCAAACAAGTTATCAACTTTTCACCCATGATTAGTTTTTCGATCGTTTGTTTAAGAATTTTTTGTTTTTTTTTGGGTTTGTGTGTTATTCTTTTGGCAGCACATGGTGTATGGTAGCTCAGTGTATCCTGCAACCAAACATGCTCTAAAAGGACTCGGAGAAACTCTCAAGCTTGAATTGATGCCTTATAACATCCGAATTAGCGTCGTCTTTCCAGGGTTTGTGGAAACCCCCATGCTTGATTACTGTAAGTAGTTCCAATTTCGTCTGCCATGCTTGATTATATAATATGATTTAAAAGGTTCATGTTAAAAAAACCTCAGAGAGTTATATTTAGAAGCAAACATTACATTCAATTCATAATTAATATAAAAGATTTTTCTGATAAAACTTTTAATACATTTTTCAAATGCTAATTTTTGTTTTGGACCATATTATTTATCCATCATCAAGACAAGGATGTTTTTTTAGATTGCGGGATAAGAGCTCCTTGATCTGCGCGTAATCCTTATTCAAATAATATAGCACAATAGTTTAACATCTATGAAATTCCCAACTGAATCTTCAAAAGCCTTTTGTACTCATGTATGTGCATATGTTTCTTTGAGGTTTTAGAAAAATATCTTGGGTATGCTAGCAATCAAACAAATCATTAATGTAGAAAGTAGTGTTCAAGCTAGCTTTCTTTCTTTCTTTCCTCAAGTGAACCTGATATAATTTTGTTCTTACATTCTCAAATTATATAGGTGGCATGGAAGATGATAGAGATATCTTGCAGATGATTAAGGCCACAACTCTCTATAACCGAAGTCAAGCAGAGACGCCTGAGCAAGTTGCAAAATTTACATTAGAAGCAACAAAGAAAGGAACCTTTCTTGTCACGAGCCAATTCATTGGTCTTGCGTTATCCACATACTCTCGTGGACCTATGCCTGCAGACTCATTTGGAACGGCTTTGGCTGAATTGATATTATATATTCCCATTAGACTCTTTAGCTTCTTGGCATTTTGTTATGTCTATTATGTTATAGAACATAGAAAGAATAAGAAATGTTAGAATCTTCTCATGAGAAGAAAGACCAAATTTATAATCTATAGTTTATTATTGTAAAATAAAGTATTGCTACATTTTTAAATTATTAATAATTTTAATGGTGAAAATTGTATATTTTATATTTTTTCCTCTTCAATTTAGATTTATTTTGATTGGTCTACCTTTAATGCAATGACTAGTGTAGGAGAAGTGGTGTATTATAATGTGGAAGGTGGAAAATAATATGATCCTTACTTGATTTGATCTGCATACATACCTAGGGATCAATCCAATTCTTTAATAATCTTAGGTCATTTCCACAATTGTGAAAATAATCTAGGTCAAATCTATAGGTGTAGAAGTGGTCCTTGAACTTCCAAAATTGAAATTATAAATTTGAGTGCTTACCACACCCTCCAACTAGCCATTATAAGCTAACTAAAGCACAAAAATCATTGACTTGTGTGCTAAGGTGTTGTATTTAAGAACATACCTTATCTCATTTCACCATCTAAACAATCAAAGAATCATCAAGGAGAACATCTAGCTATGAGCATTCAAGATACATCCATAGCATAATTAGAGCATCATCATTACATCATCTGCTTAAACATCATCTTAGGTATCAATTGGATGGTTTCTTGTTGTCTTCTATCCTTGTTCCAAAATTGTTAAATTGAATTCTAGGAGTTTTACCAAGGGAGAAGATCCTTGCATAGCAAATTCCCTAAAGGTGTTTGTAAACATTACGTCATAGACATTGAGTTAAGGAAATCAAAGAAGTGAAATTTAATGCAATTCAAATATGTGGATTTAGTTTAAAGCCATGCACCAAGTTTAAATCTACACTCTTAAAGATTAGTTTTGTAGTTGTGGAAGTGAACCATAGCTTCAAATAAAGAGTTTGTAGATTCATAAGTGTTTGTCTAGTATTATAAGAGGCTTTGATAAATTAACGAATCAATTCTTAACACTTGGCACAATAGTATCTCCATCATATTTTGAAGTATGTTTATTGATTTTCTTTATTTTTCAAGCATTTATTTTAGTACATTTATCAGTTTCAACTCCTTAAACTAGGGTTAATTCCTTAGTAGTGTTAAACCATTTCTATTCTTTAGTTTATTTGTATCCAAGATTTTTATTTTCTTATATATTTATTGATGAAACTAACTTACATTACATCCCCTATGGTTTTGTCCTTGGGGTTTTTTATCTAAAATTTCTAATTGCCTATATTTCATTTTAGATTTGATCAGGGTTTACATACCCCATCTATTATGTTATTCACCATATATTGGGAAGATTTGATCTTTTATCATGTTATCTCTCTTTGATTATTACCCTACTTAGCCCTAGGTCTTTCCTTAAGAGTTTCAGTATTGATTTCTAATTTTTTTTTCAAATTTGAAGCTTTCTATTTTTCTGATTTCTATATTAGAACCATAATATTGATTTGTTCTAAGTTCTATCATTTAGGGTTTGTGTGCTGAGTGTATGCAAAATTCTTGTTGTCATCCTAATCTCCCTTTGAGAAGAAGTCTTCATCTCAACCCTCATTTGACTTCTCATTCAACTAACTATAAAATCCTCAATAGCTCTATGGATAATAATTATCATGTTGAAGATATTTTGATCATGAGGCACCTACAGATAAAAATGATCTTTCTATTGAATTGCACAAGTACATTTTTAAGAGCTTGCTATTACAACTTCTCATACACAATTGGTTGATTCACTTTATAATTTATCTCTTGGTGCACCCTTTGGTACAGTGATTCTTCATGGCATAGGTAGTAGGATTTCCTCTTCAAGTTCTTTGAGTGGTGCATCTTCCTGACTACCCACCCACCCAACCTTCATCATTCTCATTTTGATGTGGATCCTCTCATTGTGCCTTCTTCACACGTTACCTCTTCTAGTGTGACCCCCACCCCTCATGTTTCTTACTTTGGTGTCATGACAACCTCTTTTTCCACTAGTGTCCCATGTTCCACTCATCCTACTAGTTCCATTCCTTCCTCTTTTCTTACTAGTCCCATACCTACATACCATGCTATGAGTACTACCCCTTCATCTCACCCTACTAGTGTTGCATCTTCCTCTTTTCCCTATATAGTTTTGTCACCACTCCTAGTGTTGTATCTTTATCTCTCATCCATTGTTTCCTATGTTCTCACCACTACCATTCCTACTACCACCCTTGATGCATTATTATAAAAACTTGATAGAGCAAAGAGAAAAGTAGATGTCATGTCTCATAGTCCAACACAACACAAGGTGAATGCAAGATCATCATGAGCCAAAAAACACTCTTAATCAGTAGTGAACATGCTTAAAAATAGACAAGTAACTTTACATAATAAATCAAAGGACCTATCTACAAAATCTAAAAAAGTAGTTACAAAAGTTATAGGAAATTGAATCTAGTTTATGAACTACCTTCTCTTGAATAATTTTAATTTAATTTTGTGAAAATTAGATATTTCAAAGAGGCACTACTAAAATTATTAAAAAAAAAGGAAATTGGTGTCATTTCAGCAAACCTAATTTGAAGCAAAGATAATTATATTTCATAAAACCTTATATACAAGTAATGAACATGTGAGAGAATGTGACAAATATTTTTGTAATTTTTTTTGTAAATAAGTAATATTTATTAATCTTTAATGCCACTTTACAAAAGCATTAAAAATAATTTTATAGCCAACCTAATTTGGTCAAAAAAATGAAGAATTCAAAACTTGTTTTCAACCTATAGCCAATAAATCCTAGAGTGTGGCACATCCTTCAAATTTGAAAAATGATATATAATTTGAAAATTATGATTTTTTCCAAAAACAAAATTATGTGTGTGAGAGAGTAAGTATCACACACACACACACATGGAATTCATACATAGTGTATGTAAAAATAATTAATAATTAATTATTAAAGTTGTAATGAGGAATAAATTATATTTTTAGAATTGTGAGAGCTTATGCTACAAACCCTTCTTTTCTTATTAAATTTAGTTTTTTTAAAATTTGTTAGTTCTTTGATGGTGAAGTCGTGGAAAATTTTAGGATAACACTAAGTGCATCATTTTGCATGATTTTGGCATGTTTTAGGGCTCACACTTGCCTAAAGATAAGGTAATACCCTTTGAGTTAGAAATGTTAGAAATTTTCCCATCTGATTCTAAATCTAAATCCAATTGTTAACACTTTTCCATCCAATTCGAGTTTTTTTTTGTCATTTCCCTTGTTTGGCCTATCATGATCTTCCTCTCACCCCACACTCCTCTTACTTTTGACAGTTAATTATTCATTACTAGTTTGTTTTGTGGAACCTCATTTTGAGATGTATAATGACAAGGGTGACTCTCATACACATTTCTAATATTTTTAAGATGCATGTTTGGCTTTTGTGTATGAAGATAAGTTACTGGCTAAGTTATTTACATGTACACTAAGGGAATATGCTATCCAATGGTTTTATTCTTTACTTCATGGATCCATTCATTATTTTTAAAGATGGGAAAAACTCACAAAATAAAGTTTAATCACCTTAACCTAATAAACTCTACACACCAAGAGGCAAGAAAAACAAAGATGACAAACTAGGGAAATACTAGAATGAATATAAATACTGAAATCCAATATCAAAATACTTATTTGGAAACTTAAGATTTTTCTAAAAGCACAAGCTTTTGAAAAATTAGAAAATATTTGAACTTATGAACTGTTGAACTTCACTTTTATTTCAATTCAGTAAAATATCATTCTGACGAATGATCATTTTGGTGAACTATCCGATCAGCAAACCACTCGATTGGTGAACTATCCAATCACTGAACTTTGCTATCGGCAAACTTTTCCATCAATGAACTTTGCCATCAGTGAACTTTGTGAACTATTTTTCCTTCCAAGTCTTTATCAACAATCTTATCTATCGACAAAGCAAGGAATTGGTGAACTAAGCTATCAACAAACAAAAGGGTTTGTGAACTTGTGTTTCAACTGACACTTTAAAAATGCTTTTCCCCAAGAGGCAAAGTTTTCAAACTTCCAACATTGTCAAAAATAAGGAAGTAATTACACAAGGCTATCGACAAAAGAAGTTATCAGTGAACTAGAGAGTTCGCTAACCTCAAAATTGGTTGATATATGCTAACTTCACCATTTGTTAACCAAATTACACCAAATTTGAACTAACGAAACCCATTAAGCTCTTCTTCATACTAAAACCCTTACTTGGCCGAAATTCAACCTCAAAATCTCCTAAAGTAAAAGAACAAAATACAACTAAACATGACAAAACTGACCAAAAATAGAAGTAAAAACCTGTTCAAAATGTTTTTGGGTGATGCAGGATTGCCCATGGACCTAGATGCTCCTACATCAATTCCCTTAACTACTTTTGTAGGACTTCTATTCAGAAGATATATTGTTGTGCATACTACTTCTGCCAAAAAATCTTATCTAAATTCTTCTTTTTCGTCATACTCCTTGCCATTTGAACAATGGTTCTATTCTTTCTTTTAGCTACTCCATTTTGTTGTGGAGTGTAGAACTTGTATTGAACCCTCTCTTGATTCAATGATTTCTATAGAAGTCTAGAAACTGATTTGATTTGTACTCACCTCCATTATATAACCTTATCACTTTAATGTACTTACCACATTGTTTTTCAACCAACCTCTTGAATTCTAAAAATTTATCAAACACTTCTGGTTTTGTATCCAAACAATATACTCGAGTTTTTCTTGAGTAAACATCAATGAAGGTTCAAAAATACTTGGATTTATTCAAACAAGTTGTTTCCCCACACAAATCTGTATGGATTATCTCAAAATGTTTCTTAGCCCTACTGGATTTACCAATCAGAAAACTAATTTTGTGTTGTTTGCCAACGATACATTATTCACACACTTCTTTTGTATTTTCAATGAAAGGTAGAACTTCAACCATTTTTAATCTCTTGAGTAAAATTAACCCACTAAAACTGAGATGGCCATATCTTTGATGCCAAATTCTATTTTCTTTTATTTCACTAGACCTTAATGCTTGGTTTTCATAAGTGAAATACAAAGGAAACAACCTATCACCTGTCATCTTTGATCTTGCAACAATTGCACTCTTTTTTAACTTGTCTCTTATTATGCACTCTTTCTCATCAAAATCACTTGAAATTTTTTCTCTAAAATTTGTCCAAATAATAATAAATTCTTTTTAAGTGTTGGAACCAATAAAATTTTATTGATATGTTTTACCTGACCATATTCTGTTGCACCTGCAATTGTACCCTTTCCTTTGGTTCCATGAGATTGATTATTTGATGCAGATCAAGGTTTAGGGGCTTTAACAAGATATTGAACCTGTACACTCAAAATTGTGATGTCAGTGGCATGGGGTTGTCAAGTCAAATTTTGGCATGCACACGGACCCTTCCCTCCTTGCTACGGGGCGAATCGTCATGTCACTCTCACTCTCATGGAAGTAGCCAGTCCAGAGGAGGAAAGACACAGGGGTGGTTTAGCTTGTTGGAGAGCTAGACTTCATGGAGAGGGGTCAGCATGCCCTAGGGCCTATGTTGATGTGTTCTAGTGTAGATGTGTTGTTTAATGATCATGGTTGTAAAGATAACCGTATGACCCAAAGGGTCACTGGTCAATGTTCTCATGTTAGGGTTTCTAATATTCCACCCTTGTGTGGGTAACCTATTGTTCTCATTGTTTGTCTGTTCACATTGGCATTCTCTTTCAAACTATTGTATGGATTCTTGTTGTATTAAGAGTTGTCTAAACACTTCATGTTTTTGGATGACTAGTGGGTCTTGTTGTGGTCTCAGATGGATTTCTTCTATCTCGTTGAGGATTTCCCTCACCCACTCACCTCTTAATCCTAGGCGCATTCATGAGCTGAGATAAGAGATAGGTGTTTGTGAGATAATGTTAACTTGACTTAGGGTTTGACTTAGGATTTGACTTAACCTAAGGTTTGATTGTGCATTTACTTCGTGTGACCTTGCGAAGGAATCAAGGGTTTTGACCAATATTTCACTATGTTTGACCTTGTGATTGAATCAAGGGTTTGCGAATTTTCTAAGTCTCTAATGTTTTTGTTCTTTTTTGGGTTTTTATGAATGCAAGCCTAAAAGAAATGCAAAACTTATTTTTGTGCTTTTTCAATGTTTCTAGAATTGAAGATGCTTTTTTCTAATCTAGGAATTGAAAGATGTATGCAAGCTATAATAGATTTACCTATTGCAATGTAAACTATGTTTTTGGGATTTTCTGAATATTTGGAACAAATTAATCTAAGAAAAGGGAAAATGAATTAATCTACAAACTTTGAAAGCAAATTAATCTAAGAATACAAGATCTAACTATCCTATCAAGGAAAAAGCAACAAGATTGTTGATCCCAAGAGCAATTTTAGTTATCTAATTACTGTAAATTGAAAGAAAGCATGTAAAGGAACTTAGAGACATGTGAGCCTCCACTACCCTCAAAAATCCTTGTGATGGAAACCTTGTCTCCTCTTGTAGCAGCGGGGAATCCTCTTGGTGACAAAATGACAACAAAAGCAAAAGAAGCTTTTGAAGCTTTACAAAAAGAGCTCAATGAGAGCTTTGTTGAGCACTATGGCTTGATATGAGCAGTGGGGTTAAAGTAAGAAGTTGAGTATACATTTTGTGAAAGTTTTCCATGGATAAAAAATACTGCTTGGAACGGGTAGGCGTTTTGGAAAAAATGGGTACTCGAACTTAGGAATGGGAGCCCGAGCCAAAATGAGTGCCCATTATGAACTAGGTTCCTATTTATGATTGGGAACCTGAAGCTAAAATGGACACCCATTATGGAACGGGTACCCATTTTTTAAAAGTATAATTTTTTTTAGAAAATAGGCTTATAGCTTCATTTTAACAGCTACAATCCACGAAAGACAAGGGAGAACGATACCAAGAATGGGTACTCGCATTGGATGACCCCATTTTCCACTTCCAAAGCATCCCTGCCTCCTCAAATTGATTCACCAGTGCCCTAGGTTGGTTGCCCATCCATTTCTACCAGTTTTCATTATTTTTTGCTCTCTATTTTGTTATTTTTGCAATGTTAAACTGTATATATTCAACCTCAAATTGAAAACAAGTAAACCGTATTGCATAAACTATAAACCTTTAATTCAGAAATGGTAAGACCTATTTCATAAAGACTAAATTGTAAAACCCTAATTCATTAACCTAAAACTCTAATTCATAAACTAGGGTTTCATAAATAGTATAACGTAAAACCCTAATTTATAGACACTAAACCCTAATTCATAAACTAGGATTTCATTAATTTTAAATTTAGACTTAAGAATGTATCCCTAATGTCCCATTAAGCCTTTAGTTTTGAACCATTATTTTATACTAAGTGTATCACCCCAATTAGGCTATTATCCATATCATCTATAGTATAACAATGTGATCTTACAACAACTATTGTTTCCTTTTGGTAAGTCACTTTGAGCTTCTCATAGAGTTATAATTATGGGTTTTGTAGAGTGATCAATGAGACTTTAATAGGTTTATGATGGATTTGTTAGATTTCGGGCAGACAACTGAGAGGGGGGGTGAATCAATTGTCCAAAACTTTCTTCCAATTAAACACTTAAATCCCCTTTGTAATTCAATAGCATAATAATAAATCAATCATGGAAAAATAATGCATTAAGTCTAGAGCTGAAACACATTAATACACAAGACACCAAGATTTTGACGTGGAAAACCCAATTAAGGGAAAAACTACAGGGTGATTAACTCAAGATTGTATTCTCTATTAGAAGAATAGAAAGAATAAAATGGCACATGCCAATTAGGGCTCACTGCCTGAGCACACTGCTCACAAGAGGCTCACTACCTACAGGAGACACACTGTCTACAAAATATAAGTATTACATACTCGAATTGAAGAATAGCATCTTCACCATGCTTGAGTCAGTTCCATTTAAGCCCAATACTTCTGCTCTACCTTTCACTCTCCTCCTCGCTACCACACTCTCATCTCCACAAGACTACGTTGAAATGACTTTACAATTCCTTATTTATACAAGACATCAACTTAGGAATGATCATCTAAGTTGGCAAACATTACAGAGCAAATACATAAATACATCGTGACTAATTACAAAAGACTTCACGCGGATCAACACACTGTCGGCCACACAGATCTGAGACTTCAATCTTTTTCTAGGAACATGCTAATCTTCACATAACATCTTCAAGATCATCTGCAGGATGTGTAACTCATCCGGTCGGCCAAACTTAGGAAGAACACCATCATCCGGAAGTAATTCTTCAATTGCAAGCTCAAACTCCAATGCGGACCATCAACATGAACTAGACACGATCCAAAGACTTCCACAAGCTTTCCTAAATCACCAAGAACACCCACACTACTTCTACTTACTGAAATCATTCTTTCTTTCATCTGAAACCTCAAGAACACAGCCTGTCATCACTTGTCATAATGGGATAGATGCTTGCAGACCTCTCGACCATAAACCAATTGACTTGACACTTCACATGGACTTCCTAAACACTCCACCAAATCCGCAGAATAGGATATTGCATTTCTGGATCTCACCGGACCTATCTGTATCACTCTGTCACCTTTGAACATCTGCCAGAATCGGTTTTACTTAAGTGGCCATAACTTCTTCATATCTTCATGTGGACCTCTAAAATCTTTGTTGAATCATCTCAAGGCACATATCTACAAACCCTTTGAAGCACATCCTCTGATCTTCATCTTAGCTAGGATCTTTAGCTCACTATCTTCATCGTTCTTCTATGTTCTTGATTAGGACTAATTTTCTCAATATCCTCAGCACACAACTCATCCAATCCTTATCATTAATGCAACAGGAGTATGTTGACATCAATGACAACACCAGTTAGGCCCATACTTGCAACAAGATTAAGAACTCAAATAATACTAAGCACATTGATCCCCTAGTTGAATACAAAATTAAAAAGGACATGGGGAGGTGTGAGGTTTGTTCATCTCATCAAGATGAATGATCAACATGTAGTCTTACCCTAACACAATGACATCTCACCCCTTAAACATGCAGAGGCCCTTTGATCATCCAACTCAACACAAGATCTCATTGCCCACAATCATAGACCTTGCCACTAAAATGCTTTAACCAATATGAACACAAATTATGTAGACCGTATACAATCAATGAACTAGAGGACATGCAACCATCCTAACTTGGTAGTAACTAATCAATCAAGCAACAAAAAATCAAACATATTACAAATGATTTCATGAGAGTGTACAATCCATTGGATGCTCCAACACATGTCTTTTATCATGTGGTTAGCACAATCCCAAAACAACTAAGAGCTTTGACACCTCAATCTATGCAAGCTAGATGATCTTCCAACATAGTTGAAGATTAAATGGTTCTACCATTTTCTAACATCATCATTACATATAGAAATCCCAAGATCACCATGTCACTCTAGATCAATGTAGTGAAGGGTTAAATGCTTGGCCAATGCTTTCATTGGGAGAGATTGGTCTAAAGGATCTAATGTTGAGAGTCATTTTAAAGGCTAGGTCCTTGTCTTCATGATTAATTAGAACCAACATCAAGTGCTTAGAGGAAAACCAATTTTAAGATATAATTAGCTAGGTTACTCCCTTGTGAAGGGGATATTAGAATCAATTATAGGTAAACAATCCAATCAATTCCTAGACATGAACACCTTGGCAAGACATTCAAGCATAAACAAGGTTCCAACTTTGGTCCCTAACAACAAGGATACAAATCTTAGGGAAATTTCCAATCTTATGTAGCCTTACCAATTAAGATCTTTATTTACCCTTCAAGCAAGGGGAATAATTCATATGCTCTAAATTAACTTTTAATCATGTAACATTACCCACTTGGTACTTCATAAATATTATGTTGGGGATATCAAACATTAGGGATAAGGATTGGATCTACCAATATCCAGTATATATCCAAAAGTCATAGATAAAACCTTTATTCATAACTATTACTCAAAGTCATTTAATGCACATGAGCAATAAGAATACATTTCATGCCTAGAGGCTTATTCTTCAGTCTTCATGGATTTTAATGTTCCTGATGAGTATCATAGTCCTAATTTAACCATTTTTAAAACTCTTTTCATGAAGCTATAAACTTATAAATTAGACAGGATAGGAACGTAATATCTTTTTATAGACCTAACCTAAATGACTTATTAAACCTAAACCTAAATCTTAGAAGCCATTTTATTATGTTTAAATCTTTAATTTAAACATATCCATATATCCATGACAACTTGACGCTTAACAAAGGGTAAAGGGGACAACAACAATGGAAAAAATTCAAAATAATGTTGAGGGTACATAGGATGGGTTCAAAGATTGAATAAAATGAGACACTTAGGAAGGATAAACATGGATTAGGAACAAAATAGGATTTAACGTAAAATGGCTAGATGGAATGACATTTAGCCTATATACAATAAAAACATTACATTTAGGGTCTTGTAGACTTGTAGTTGTAGCCAATAGGTCTACATGAACTTAGTGACATGTTTAGGAGTTTGAATGTAATACATGAGTGTGGTTGTAAACAACCTAGTTGTTATTGAATTTTTCTCTTTAATTGTCTTCTTTTCAAAACCTCAAGGAAACATTTCTAACTAAATTGTCCACTCATTAATCATAACCTCTAGGATTAGGACTTCTATTGATATTCAGGGTTTGTGGACATGTAATATATTAAGTAAATATAGCCTGGCTAGTTAATTATTTTTAGGATTTTGATTTCTATGAAAATTGCACAAATTTATAGGAAACAAAATCAACTTAAATTTTACCAAAATCTACGAAATGGTAACATGGCCCTAGATGGATTGACATTTAGGCTATACATTAAACTTTTAGGAATGATATATTAACGAAGATCATTTGAAATTGTGTAGACATACATACATACATGTATAGTAAAATAAGATTATAGGACTTGAAAGAAAAAATAATGTTGACTAGATACTAGGACAAATTTTTATTCATGTCATGATTCTTAAATTTATAAATTTTGATTTTAAACATTTTCTAACAAGTTTAAATTTTGAATGCATGTATATGTTAAATTAAATGTAAAATTAAATGTTTTCATGTATTTCTTAAACCACACAAATTTATATATTTCCAAGTTTTCAATTTATATGTATATGTATATTTAAACATATGTTGTGCATGTAATTTAATATATATTTTCAATTCCTTATTTTATTTTAATTATTTTTTGTAATTGCAGCTCTACTTGTAGACCTTATTTGTACACATGGCCGATCTAGCCCAAGACACCGCCTCTCCCCCGCCCCCCCCGCCCACCAAGACCCCCCTAATGACCCCCCACCCCAACCTGCCCCCCCCCACCACCACCACCACCACCACCACCTGATGAATCTCATTTGTGAGAAACAATTGATGAAAATATACAAACATTGCAAGAAAAAATCATTTTTTTGCAAATCCAAATGCAAACCCCTCCACACATTTAACAGTTTGCATCTACGATGCAAACTATTGTTGATTCAATGAGAGCTATCCACATGGATCTAGACACATTCCACTCATGGCGGGAAGAGAGGAGGCAATTTTATGAAAATGGTCTCTCATATAAAGACATCAATGATTTACATATTACCAAAAATACAATTTCCCCATATTTCATATATCCCTCCACAGGTGAACAAATACCACCAACTAAAAAGAGAATTTCAATCAAATAGTGCACACATTAACAGATAGCTGATAATTTTTGGGATCATTGGTGGATAGTATTTGACCATCCACCTCATGCTAATTTTGAGGTTCCCTTTTATTTTTTGAAAAAATTATGGGTGGAGTTTGAGATAGGCAAAACGTCTAATTATTTTGATATGAGATCTCATTTTAGGGTGTGGGTGGTGGAATGCCACAACATAGACTAGGGGCACATGTCGATCCAAATCGACGTTTTCCCCTGCACCTATTGTCCCTTCTCGACCCTCTATTCTTGTGCCCTTTCAGCAGCAGATGGTCATCACAGCACTCAGAGTGTTATCATCACTCTCAGGAAACTTAACTAACCAAGCTACTCACTTGGTAGATGAAGTCAATCCTGGAGAGCCTGCACAGCCTAGAGGAGCATCTGATGCTGGTCCTAATGCATCACCCAGATTGATGCCATTGCGGTCCACACCGCATTATTGTCAGAATTATCATCATTCATCTTTTGGTCCTACATCCTCTTCGGAGGAGGATTTCTTTTTGGCTACATTATTCACTCTAATGGACTCAGTATGTATGCCACATTTAATAAAATTAAAATTAATACAAATTAATATAGATTTGGACAATTATCAATTATCAATCTTTTTGAAAAAAATTAAATATATATTAATAAATATATGTTCATGTTGATTGATACAGATGACTCCATCAACTATTGCCACTTCATCATGGCTGGACCATTTAGTGTCAATGGTAGTAGAGTTGGGTAGACCTTATACGGTCGAGGTATAAAAATTAGGACCTCTAAAGATTATTTAATTGGATATATCCAATTTAATAATATATAATTTAATATAGAAATGTGACATTTTAATTTAAAGTAGATGGGAGGTCTTGACACTTTTGTGTCAAACCAACCTAGTCATCCAAGACCAGTGGCAACATCATCTATAGAGGAGCCTACTTCATATGCCATGGTTTGTATCTTAAAATTGTACATTTTTAGTAATTTCATGATTTTAAATTCATGTGTTTAAAGTTGAATTTATATATACATGTACACATATATATGCAGGATGAGATTAATTTAGGTGCAGGCTCAATTAATTCTATCATTGATGAGCCTGCATAGGTACACGAGTCATCTCTCATATTTTAGGTCCTATAGTTAAATCCTATGTGATTTCAAAGTCTTTTGTATCATTCAACCTTGCATTTTGTATCTATACTCTAGAGCCTAGAATTCATGTGTTTTATTGAAATACAGGAATTGGCAACATAGACATTTAATCTATCATCTAAATCAACACCATCTATTGCACAAAAGCATGGCATGAGAGATGATGAGCCTGTTATGGTATGCTTAGACATTTTGAAGTTTAGATTTAAAAATTTAATTTGATTGTTTGGTTTTAAATATTTGATTTAACATTTAATTAGAATGTAGTTTTGACATTAAAATTGATTTGAAACTTCTTTTTCTTGTACACAGCATGAGTTGCCCTCTTAGTCACATGGGACCAAAAGGCGGTTTGAAATGGATGATGATCAAACTTAGTGTGCACACATGTTTTAGATTGATGTACATGGATGATGGGTGGCCATGATGATGATGTATTAGATTGTTTATTTCATGAGGATTTTATGACTATTTCAGTATTGACTAGACATATATGTTTTGTGACTATTTCACTATTTTTACATGGACTATTATTATGTCAGTATTTATATCTCATAGACTATTTCATCTAGACTAGATTTTTCTATTTATTGAATTTCCACTATATGCATCTATATTCAAACATTAATTTCATATATCTCATAGTTAACACTTCAAATTAAATCATGTGTTTAATTACATAAAATTGTAAAATACTAATTGTAATTAGATAAGAGAAAAATTTCAATTGATTTAATTTATTAAACATGTATTAGATACAAACTCTAGGTTGGATAGGTATATAGACTAAATGTACCTACCCTAAATAAATTTAAAAAATAAAATGAAAGTTAACTTTCTTGAATGAGAATAAATATGTTTAGATTTACATGAGTCAAATGTTGGGACACTTGTGTTAAATTTTCATTGAGTTAAATATTTAGGAAAAATTTATTGATTAGATTTGTCAATCTAGTAACCATGTTTAATCAATTTATTTTTAAATCTAGATTAAACATTTCATAGATCAATACCTTCCCTATAAATTTACGAAAAGAATTTAAAGAAAATTAGAGAAATACATGTACCCTTTAAATTTACAATTTCATAAATTTAGAAAATTAGAGAAATTTAAGTCTACCCTAAATTATATCAAAATAAAAATAGAGAAATTTACATGTAACCTAAATATCAAAAGAAAAATAAACAAATACCTGTAACTCTAAATTGTTATATATATAAATTTGATAAACAATACTTGGTTCTATCTACTAAAACTTTTGAGATTTGCTTCTAGAATTTTGTAAAAAACTAAAAATTATAATTTCTAAAAAATATAATAAAATTAGCATTTTGTATGTAATTTCATCAAGAGCACTAAATAATAACTTAATCAATGCATTAGTTGGTTTAAATTCACAACTTCTATGTACAAGAAAAAGAGTTTCCCTTAGCTTCAAGAAATATAAATATTCTATACTGACAAGGCCAACCACGTGAAGGTGGAAGCTCATGTGGCCTCACCTAAGACCTAAGACACATGTATTCTAGTTCTATGTAGGACACCTAAGACACATATTGTATAGTATGTATCTAGATAAATTATATATAAACATATATAGTCTTTATAAATTATATATAGACATATATAGTATCTACCCAAGACACCTAGATTAATTAGATTAAATGCCTTTTTTCTAGTCTCTATCTACCTAGTTTATATATAGAATACCTAAGACATAGGTAGAGACACCTAGACACCTATATTATAGTTCTACCTAAGACACAGGCTATAGACACCCTATTACATGGTAGACCTACTTGACATATCTAGTATCTACCTAAGCCACCTAGATTAAATTATACCTTATTCTAGTCTCTAGACAAGTAGTTCATCTATAGTATCTACCTAAGACATGCCTAGATTCCATATTATATCTCTAGGCAGGTAGTTGATATATAGTATCTACCTAAGACACCTAGATTAATTAGATAAAATGTCTTTTTTCTAGTCTCTAACTACCTAGTTAACACATAGAATACCTACGATACAGGTAGAGACACCTATTATATAGTTAGAACCCAAGACACCTAGAGACACCTAGATTTTATACAATGTTATTCTCTAAGTCTAGATCATCTAAGATTTTATACTTGACACCTAGAATTTGAAGACTTTAGATATGAAACATGTGTAGAGATCATACCTATGCAATAAGAAACAATAGATTTGAATCCTTTCAACACTACATGTGAAATTGTAAAAACAAATCTAGAGGTCAGGCCACAATGAAACGTATATAAAAATTTAGAAGGTCTCTAGAGATCATTTTATTTAAAGATAGAATTTGTTAAAAAGTTCCATTGAAATTATAATGAAAGGAAAGAACTATTGAAGCATAAATTAAAATAATTAATAGTATAGGTCTAGTGAATACCTGACATAAAGTGTAAGTGAAATTTAACACCTTCTATGTTTCCAACCTCTGTTATGACTACAAAAAACATCTCCTACACCATGTAATGAAATGTAAAAAACTTAAAATGTGTCATGATCTTTAAGAGAATTAGGAATATTAATATGAAGGCTAATGGGAGTTAAGAGGACGGCTTAAGGGGATATGCAATCAATTAGGGGAGATGACAGTTTACCTAACATATGGAACATAGCTAGGGGGTGGCTTAAGGGGATTTAAGAGGAAGGCTTAAAAGGGGAGTTAACAGTATGGATTAAGGGAAGATGGAATCAATTGTAGTATTTAAATGGTAAGGTTACATGCACTAACTTATATGATTTAGCCAGGGGATGGCTTAAGGGGAGTTAAGAGGATGTCTTAAGGGGAAATGGTCCAATCAACTATATTATTTTTGGTAAGGGTACAGGCACTAACTTATATCATTTAGCTAGGGGATGGCTTAAGGGGAGTTAAGAGAATGTCTTAAGGGGAGATGGTCCAATCAACTATAGTATTTTTGGTAAGGGTACATGCACTAACTTATATCATTTAGCTAGGGGATGGGTTAAGGGGAGTTAAGAGAATGTCTTAAGGGGAGATGAAATCAACTCTAGTATTTTGGTAAGGGTGTGCTAAGCTATATCAATTAACTATATTGAAGTTATTAAACTAAATCATAAATTTGCCTAACTTATTGAACATAGCTAAGGGATGGCTTAAGGGAAGTTAAGAGAATGGCTTAAGGGGAGATGCAATCAATTAGGGGAGATGACTTACCTAACTTATGGAATATAGCTAATGGATGGCTTAAGGGGACTTAAGAGGATGCCTAAGGGGAGATGCAATCAATTAGTTAAGTTATCAATCATATTAATCCTAAACTCACATCCTAGACAAAGGTTAAAAGTTTAAAAATTTATACATACCTGTTAATCATTTAAAATATTTACTCTATTGTACCATCTGTATCCTCTCTTTTTTGTATTGCCTCTATGATTGCCTCATCCTCTTCCATAGAAAGTGTCCATAATTCTTTTGTGACAGGTCTCCCTTTATACCTCACTAATTGTATATTTATTTCCACAATCATATGCGAATAGTGCAAAATTTTCTTATGTCTTTTATAATCTTCAAATGCAGGTATACCATTCCTCCTTATCAATTTTTTATGTAGCCAAGTGCTAGTAACAACCATATAGCCTGTTGGATACTCAAAGTTATCATCATCTACTCTAGACCTGTTGTAACAACTTCTATTTTGCCTCAACACACCGAGCCAACCAATACTCGGTTTCCTCTTCATTACCCTTGGGTGCAACAATAGCATGCACATGTCTTGCAAAAAAAATTCAAATTCAATAAGTCACAAAAATATGCATACATACATATGTACAATTGAATATATATTTCCAAAAAAAACGTATCGAAAAGAAATATTAAATGAATGTACCTTCTTGTGCAAGGTCTGAAGTATGCTCATAGTAATTTGATTCTTGCAAATGATTATCCTTCTCAAATGTTATCTCCTTTTTATCATGTGTTTGTAGAGGTGTTAAGGACTTTTGTTGCCATTCTTCAACCCAATCTGTATTTTCAGATGCTTCCCACTCACCTGCAATACAAAACTGATAAAAACATACGAGCTCCCTAGTCCATAGAGTCCATGTGCTTGCATTTGAACTCTTAAATGAATGTCATTTTGTTGATCCACTAATTGTACCACAATAAAATCGGGGAGGAATGTTTTCTTCTTCAACCAACCAAAAAAACCATTGAACTTTAGAGTTCTCACTTGATCTTGTAGTCAATTTTGCATTACACCAATCCACAATTGCATGTGCATCTTGAAAATTTGCTGCATCATGAAATTTTAGTTGCTCCCTAGAAAGAGCCCTTTCCACACATCATGTTCTCCTTTAACATGTCCACCTTCAAAGAAACTCCAAATATGTTGGACATTATTTTCTTTACAGACCCTACTTAACCACAAAAAATTCAAGAATTTTTGAATTGTCCTATACAATTGTCTGGCCATATGAAATGTTGTGTCATCTAGATTTTTCTTTCTTTTAAGTTGTCATTAAATACTTTGAAACAATACTGCACAAACTCTGATGAATGTAACCGGTTATCACTCACATAGAAATGGTACTCTCTCAAAATTTTCCTGTCATCTTCTGTACTGTCAACTGCATGTCTATACATACAATATGAACAAATATGGCCACCTGTACTGAGTTATAATATTGTGATTGAATCTCCTCTTGTGGAGCAAGTGTATAGTGTTTTGCAAAGTCAACCACTAAAAGTATAGTTCCAATTGGAAATGTGTTCTTACATCTACAGAATTGTTCATCAAGCCACCGAGCATATTGAGAATGTTTCACATATTTATACACAATCTTATTCTTGAACTATGTGATGAATGCATGTACACTACTTTGTTCTGTGACTAACTCACAACATTTTCTAGTTTTTCCATCCTTTAATGGATATTGAACATTGGTGAACCTCTTCACATCCACTAATTGTTGTCTAAAATCATGTGAACTACTTTCATGCATACATTCTCCTAACAACAAAAGGTTACCACATCTATTGCATTGTCCAGAAACACATGGTTTTGAAAAACATAATTGCCCATCAGTTGTTTCATAAAGAATACTTGTTATAAAATCCTTAACTGTTGTCTAGGTGGCATATTAATACCGCATTCCTGCATAATTTGGTTAGCATGCAAAGTACAATGTATGTATCAAAAAACATCATAAAAATAATGAAATTGCACATGATTTTTACAACAAGAGATTCATTGCTTATTAATCTTGACATACCAAGGTTTGCATTTCTCAAATGATCTTTGACTTATACTAAAATTTTCTATAACTAAATCATCTATAATTTTTCTATATATTTCTATTTGAGTCATGTCTAAAAGATGTTTTGGATGAGGATCACAATTTTTTGACCCCACCCTTAATTTTAAAACATCTCTAGAATTTGATGAAACCCTTGTATTATCATGCCAATATTTTTCAATCAAAGACCTAATTTCATTGTTTAATTTCATGTTAGACCTTGGGAGTCTACCACTAAAAGTCCAAAATTGGTTGATTGGATCCTCTTCAATGCTTACTCTTCTCTTTGGTGCTCTTCTTAAGGTTATAGCATGCACATTTAAATATCCAGTTGTTTTACATATCATTATTTTGCTTACAACTGATTTACTAACTAAAGCAGTTGTTATTACTCGACGTGTTGCATTCTTAATCTTAGATCAACTATTTTTTCCTATAGAACCAATGGCATTAGAAACACTAGACATAACTTGTTCCATTGATTCATCCACCTTTTCAGATTTTACAAAAATGCCTAATTTTTTCATAACTTTTCTGAGTTTTGACATTCTCAACAATTGTAATACAAGTTGGCATTGAAATCCAACAGTTTTTCTATAAAAAAAAATTGTTTGTACAATCTATTTGCATGTGTTCGAATTTGTCTCCAAGATATCTTACCACGAAGATCCTTCAAAACATTACTTTCTATTTTTTTGAAAAAAATATTTTCATTTTCATGCATACAAGGGTTTTCATTTTCATTTTTTATTGTCTTGTTTGTAGTAGAAGCATTTATCTCATCAATATTATATTCATCTTGCTTTAAATCTTTAATCTCATTATAATTCAACTAATTCAAAGACATGCCTAGATTAGTTCTTATATTTGCATTTTCCATGTTCTTGACCTCTTCCACATTTGCATACTCTACATTCACTTCATCCAAATTGGTCTCTCCAATATTCTCCTCTCTAATATTCTCCTCCTCAATGTTCTCCTCTTCAATAATCATCGAACTAGATACTACAACATTCTTCATTTTTTTAATCCTCTCTCTCCTATCTCTTTGTCATTTTTCCTCTTCCTCTCGATGTGCTTCAATTTCTTCAACTGTCATAACCTTCCTCTTCTTTTTTTGTTAACATTTATTTGATCCCATGATTACCAAAATGTGTTGGATCCCTTCTTAAAAAATGTATGAAACACAAGTAGAAATAGATTCTTTGTTCAATATGATAGTTGCTTGATATTTGTTTGATCTCTCCAAGAAATTGAATCCTTCTAAAAAATGGATTTCCTAATTCATTCAATCTGAAAATTTTACTTATGATTGAATCCCTGTAAAAATTGCATAAAATATGTTCTCTTGAGAGCTCGAATTAACACTTTACATATAAAAAAGTCGCAGAATTCTTCGTTGTCGGTGTATTGGTAAAAATGAATGTCTCTCCAGGAAATTGAATGCCTATAAAAAATAGATTTTCTACTTCATTCCATCTAAAAATTCTCCTTATGATTGAATCCATGTAAAAATTGCATAAGATATGCCCCATTGAGAGCTCAAATCGACACTTTGCACATAAAAAAATTGTAGAATCTGTCACTATCGATTGTACTGGTAAAAGGGAATGTTGTAGGGTTTCAGTTGTACTACCAATTTATTAAAAAAAATAATGGCTAAAATAGAAATGGGTGCCCGTTTTAAAATGGGTACCCATTCTAAAAAACAAGAAATGGGTACCCGTTTTAAAACAGGTACCCATTCTATAGAAAATAAAAATAAATGGGTACCTGTTTCTTATTTTTTCAAATATCACACCCACAAATTTGCATTGCTTTTAGGCTTGGTAAAGGCTTGGAGCCTAAGCCTTGGACCTACAACTAAGAAGCCATGAAAACAATGGGAGAAAAAACTAGTTTCACCACTGTGGCTGATGACTTTTTTTTCAGAATATTTTAACAAAATTAAAACCCATTGTAGATCTAAAATTCTAGTTTTCAATTATGTAATTTTTTTAATATATAACATAACTTTTATTTATTATTTATTTTCTAAACAAACTAACTCATAAAATTGAAATAACATAGGTTACTATTTTTTAATAACTTTTGATTTTGAAAGTTTCTTGAAAAAAAAATTATGTCTGACCAAACTAGACATCATTCTCTACATGATAAAAAAAAATTACCAAATTGATTAGTTTAGCTCAAATTATGTTGGTCGTACACAAGGGGTTTTAAAAAACACTAATTAGAGCCATTAAAAAATTAATAAAAAAAATATTTATCAAAAAATTACAAAAAAATATACTGACCAAAATTCAACATCCTGAGAACCTTTTCACAAAAGGAATTAGAAAAATACATTAATTCAGGTCAAATTATGCTGGCCATACACATGCATGCTTTTGCAAAAAATAGGGGACTTTTGAAAAGCCACTTTCTGTACATCTAATAAAAAACCAACTTGTATCATCTGGGTATTAGAAAAAATTACATATTTGAAAACTAGAAATAAAATACTACATTTCTTATTTTTACACCATCTTAATATTCTATGTGCAAGTGCTTCAAATTATCACTCCAAGTATGACAAAATTTAAAAAATAGGAAAAAAACTTCCACTTTTTGGCCAAAAAGTGAACTCATCTTCTTGCACTTACCCAATGTATGCACATGTGATGAGCTTTATGTGAAAGCTAGATGATGCAATGAATGAAAACAAAAGGATCCTATGTCCTGTATGAGCATGAGAATATTGAATGTGGAGAGCAATAACTTGCAAGAGCTATGTGCATAAATGAAATTACTTCCCTTTGTGCTTGAGGGAGGGGGGTATTTATAGGTTAGAAGAAGTGATGAGAGGTGAAGAAGAAGAGTTAAGTCAATTTGATTGGAGAGTTAATACAGAGGATTCAAGAGTGATCTGGGTTGAAATTGGAGTGATCTAGACAGTAAAAGCTTATCACTCAAGAAGAAGTGAAGAAGGAGTGCATGGGAATGCATGGGAATGTATGAGCTATTAATTTAAGATAAACTAGAGCTAATTATGCATGTGTGGGTGCATGAAATAGTTAACTCTATATTTGGCATGAAAATTCATGCAAACAGGAAGAAAAATAGGCAAAAATGGAGCTTTTTTGAGTTAGAAACTCAAGTTTTTCTGCGGCTAGAAACACGGTAGGGTCTCTCCTTTCACCAGTCTAGTCACCTCGAGGGAGACCGCGGGTCGCCCCGGGGGCCACCCATGGGCAACCCACTAAGGAGAGCACCTGGGTTGGTTTGCAGGATGGGATATGGAAGAGGAGGAGAAAAGAAAGTCATCTACCTCCTAAAACAGGTTAGTCATGTGTGAAAATCTAAATCTCCACTTGCAAAGTACGATAGATTCCAACGGGAGATCTGGAAATAATAGGGGGAGATTTAGATTGGTTGAGTGAAACTATAAACTAAAAGTGGGAGATGGCTAGGGGGACCTCTAGAAGGCTTTTAGTGGGTGGAGAAGACGAAAAATACTGAGGAGAGGTGAAAACTCTCCTACAAGATGCATACAAGGCTTAGGAATAGGGTTGCAAGTATAGAAAATGCAAATTGACAAGTGTCAAAAAGTGTTGACAACAAAGAGAGAGAAAATGACAAAGGGGAAACAACACAAGACAAAAGAAATGACATGTCACCAAGAGGATTGCTGCTGAGAGGATGTTATTTCACACTTACATGTACATGACAAGGATTAAAAGTCATCATAGGGGTCGTCGTGGAGGCTGTGCGTGATTTTTGTGCTTACATATTTGCTCCCTCAAAGATGGTAGTCTACATGAAAGGTAGGTATCGTTCCCAAACTAGGCCTTACCTGTTGTTGATTTTCCTGCAATTCTACCTGCAATAACTAGTTTTAGTCAGGCATTTGGATATATCAAAACAAATAATGAAAATTGAAACGATGAACTTACCATAGATCGTGAGTGTTCGACTAGTTATTTTCCTTTATTAGTGAGACCTTTAGGAATGAATGCACGTAAAACAATGCATGAGAGATGCATAAAAGAAACTAAGCTAAGGAAGAGGAAAGAGCAAGCAAATTAGTGAAATTCAAGTGAATTGGCGACGGAATTGATCATATAGGCAATCATTGCATAGATATCACCAAGGAGATTGCGAAGATGGCTAGGCCATTTCTTTTGCCACTAAGAATTAGGTACACAAACAGTGAAATGTTCTTCTCTAAACCCTAGGTTAAAGTTTGTGAAAAAACTCTTAAAGTTGTCTGTTGCATTGTCTTTGTTTCATCATTTAGGGCAAGATTGGTCTTTCATTTTCTAAAATCAGCTAAGAAACAGAGTTTTTAGAGAATTTTAGATTGGGGGATCTCCACACAAAGTCACCTCTTTTTCTAGGTAGGTCACCCAGGGGGAGATCTACTGAGCAACAAGGTCACCCAGGGGTAGATCTGGCTGACAACAGGGTCACCCAGAGGGAGATCCTACTGACATATGGGTCTCCCAGGGGGAGATCTAGACTAATGAAAGGGGCGACCCTGACTGATCACTTCTAATTAGAATTTGATGCCTTTTGATGTTTACTTCACTCTATTTTGATCTAATTTGACTACTGTATTCATCTATTTATTGCATTTTTATGGTTTATATGCTTTTTTGCATGATTTTCTATCAGTTTTATGATTTTTAGGATTTTTGCAAGTTGAAGAGATCTAATCTAAAGTTCTTTTCTGATTTGCAATATATGTGTATTTGATGGAATGCCTATAGAGAGTAGTTGTGACTCTTAGAGATGTTTTCAACACTAAGTACTAATGAGCTAGCCATTCTGAGGATAGCGGGCTTAGCTAGAGTTTATCACATACCAGTTGTTCATCCTATAGCACATATTTGTTGTGATATCCTGACATATTGGGATGCAGATACGAACACCTTCAAGTTCATGCAGGTTTCAAGAGACTGGACCATAACTTTGTTTGATGTTTACCGCATTCTAGGGGTTCTTGTGAGAGGACACCCTCTTATCCTACCAACTAGTGAGTCCTTCAAGGACAAGGCTTCTTGGGCATAGTTCATGGGAGTGATTCATCCCAAGGATTAGATAGGTGTTCATTTTACCTCTATGCCACGATTTCACATTCCTCATCTGAGAAAGTTTCTGATTGGTTTGATTGCATCAAGGTTGGCTGGAGTCAAGGCCTCAGCTCGCTTGAGATGGTGTTGGGCACCAATTATATAGGGTCTTGAGCAGGGCAGAGTCTATGCTTAGGGACAAGAAATTTTGGCCATGGTATATAGGGATTTCTATCGTATCGCACGACAAGGGGTTATTTCTTTTAGCCATTCCTCCTTGATTATGACTTGGATTTTTTAGCACATTAGGCCTTATTAGAAACTTGTTCTGATTCCTGATACACAATTATTCAGAGCAGCTAGATGGGTTTAGGTGGGCCACTTTGATACTTCTTTATGTGCTGTGGTGACTCTTACTTATGTAGATATGGAGAGAGCATGGTCACATGATGATGACATCAGGGAGCACTATCCTAGTGTATCAGAGCTTTCAGACTATAATGGTCTAGTTGAGGCTCACCATGTTGAGCGTGTCCCACAACAGTTCGGCTAGGACTTCCCTGAGGAATTGCCCACAGTGCCTACTTGCTACAGATCTATCCAAGAGATGGGTGAGGCCAATCAAAGGACGATTACTTGTACCCCCTTGACTCCCAGAATCTTCATTACCAGAGCTTCTAGGACTTTGAGAGGAGGATAGAGGGGAGGGAAAGGGACTCCTTCCTGAGCATTGATTGTGGTCAAGGATTTAGACTCCACTGACGAGGACTATGTTTTTGATGGGGATGATTCATTGGACAAGGGGCCGATAGAGGGTGCACATGATAATGGTTTAGATGATGTTGATGATGTTGATGATGCTCTTGAGGGTCCATTCAAAGTTGCTAGAGCTCCTCACCCTGATGAGGTGATGCGGCAAATCGACCTTGCCTAGCAGCCTAGTAACCCACGTAAGTCTACATTTGCTTTACTATTTTTGTGTTTTGTCCTTTCTTTTCTCTTTCCTTTTCATCAAGAACTAGCACATTTTTCATCTTTTGGTTCACTTTGCAGGCAATGTTGAGGAGTGGAGGGCTTTTGTTCATGAGGTCAATATTAGCTTGGTTGCCCCCTTCACTAGGATGACTCGAGAGACACTCTTGACTGTTCCTAGTGTGCCACCTACTGCTGGATGACACATTGACATTTTGGCTCCTTCGTATCATGGATGTCAAGCGAGTGTTGATTTGAAGGCCAAGAATCTCATCCTTAAGGGTGAGAATCAAGTGCTTCATGATATGTCTCGCCTTGGGTTTGGATAGTGAGATGTTAATGATGCGGGGCCTTCATAATGATGCACCCATAGCAGGGTACCTTGCTCCCATAGATCTCATGGAGCTACTAGTGGCACACACAGGTAAAGGAGTAGGAGTCCTAAGGGTTCTATTGGAGTGAATCACCCTTTAGTTCATCTTGTCTTTCTTTGAAACTGTGCCCCCTTGCATGAAGAGCCTTTACTTTCCTCGAGAGCACTTTTGTCTTAGCTCTTGGTCCTTGTATACATGTAAACTTCAGATATATCAATGATTTTGTCTTTTTATGGTTTTTGCTATCGTATGGGTACTCATGTCTTGTGCATTTTGGAGGTTTAAGAACTCTTTGATTATGTTTTTGACCTTCAAATCTAACAATGCAAGTATGATAACAATGACATGTTTTTTGTAATTTTTTTGACATATATATGAAATGCAGATGCAAGAACACAAGGGATGCTTTAAATGAAACTTTTACTTTTATGGAATGTCAAGAGTCGTGACATTGACTTTATTGCTTTAGGACTCTTTTTCTATTTTTGATATGAATGCAATGCGAAAAAATAATATGACTACTTTTTAATATGATTTTCAATTCAGGGGATTGCAAGTTGTCCTGATATAAGAGACCTATTCAAGGCTATGAGATAGAAATTTAGAACACAAGTGGGGAACAAGAATGAAATGGAGTGTTTCTAAATTTAGGCTTTGTTAAAAGGCTAAACACTGATCCTTATCTAGATAAGACAATCTGACAAGCTTTCAACTCAGACAAGTAACAAATTTTATTGATGTTTGCTAGACTTAGATCATAGATGGCAAGCAAGATATACTCAGGGTAAAGGATAAATGGGAAAGAACTAGGGTCCCTAGATAAAAGATGATCCTAAAGACTACTAGACTCTTGGCTTTGCTCAGCTAGTGCATGTGTGTGCTTTGTACCTTTCTCTTTTATTTCCTCTGTTAAAATGTCACCCTTAAAGCTTCAAGCTTAGACTGATCTCCACCCAAGAGTACGGACATTCAGCAATCTTCTCTCTTTCACTCTTTTTTTGTAACTCTTTTTTTTGGTAGTTTCTAGAATGCCTCACTTGATTTTCTCAGTTTTTTCGATTTTGACATTTTATGAAATGAATGCTTTCAGAACTTCGGATATGTAGAGTTTGATCTCTCAATAATCACTCTTGTCAATACTCTTATTTTGATCACTCATTTTTTTTATTCACTCAGATTTTATATTGCTTCCTTCAAAGTTTTGATCCTCCTAATGTTTTTGACCAGGAAAGTTAAGGGGTTGAGTACCACCTAAAGTTTTTGTAATCTAGTCGGACTTCTCTTCTACTAGGGAAGAATTGGGAAGGTCTGCTTGTAAGCTTCCTTTGAACACTATAGGTTTGAATACTGACTTTTCTTAGACTTAGCATCTTGCTTCATTAAGACTGGGATCAGTGTAAAGCTAAGAGCTAGGCTTTGATTAGAATCACTAGGAATGAAAAGGGATAAGGTGATTGTGAAAATGGGAATCTCTAGGACCTAAAAGGATCATGTATACCTAGGAAACCTTAGACTCCTTACTAAAATGAAAATAATATAAGAGCAAGTCATTCACTGTAATGTAAGATGAACAAAATGATACTAAAATGCAAGAAATAAAATTCTTTTTGACATTTTTTATTTTTATAATTTTTTTTGTATTGTTGGAATATTTGATTTTTTGGTATTTTTATGTTTTATGAATTTTAGAATTTTTAGACATAGTATTTCTTGAGGTGAAAGGCATTGATTGTTTTGCCAAATTCTTCCCCCTCTATTGTGCACAAGAGATAGGTACAGTTTTTGACATCTTCTTCAACTATGTAAGGACCTTTCCAGTCCTCTATGAATGTTCTCTTTCATCTTCTCTTTTTTGTTTTTCATGCTACCTCTTCTTAGGACTAGTTCTCCTACTCTGTAGGGTTTATTGTTTGATTCTATTGTTTCTATATTAGTGGTTTCTCTTGGTAATGTGAGATGAAGTAAGTCTTGGAAAGCTTGTTGATGGGAGGAGTCTAATATAGGACTCCATCACACCTTAACAATTCCATCAACATGTCAAATTGTTCTTTCATGTAAATTTTCATGTCTTGTTTACATTTAATGTTTTGTAAAAACTAAAATAATTCCAAGGGAGTTTGAGGTTCCCTTTGCTCATCAGGAAGAACAAATCTTATACTCGTCCTCCCATTAGGCTCAGGCCTCAAATCCATAGAGTATCCACTATAACTTCCTAGCAACTCAAAGATGATAGGATCATCAGTTCCAACTGACACTCCCATTTTCCATTCTTTATGAAACGTACCCTCACTCTCTTCATCTTCATCTGGGAGTCTCTCAACCATTTCAATTTACACTAAGGGTGCTTCCCATTCACCAAGCTCATTTGATTGCACTGAGGCAAAAGTGGTGGGTTGCACTTGTGGTTGAGATACCATGAACATTCTTGGGAGAACTCCTATTGCATTGGTTGATTCGTTATCAATAGAATGTACATCCTCCATTGGTGTCAATGGTCTATATGACTCTTCTGTTGGTGGGAGAGGTTCATATGACTCACTTTCTTCTGGTGTCTCAGAGACACGTGATTCATTCAAGGGTGAAAGAGGAGTGTAACTCTCTATCATGTCATCTTTAGGATCTGAGAAAGCGTGAGGGTCCGCATCTCTCAAATATAACCTAGTTGTTTCAAACACTGGACCTTTAGTTCTATGAGGTTTCTCCCCTATGCAAGGGAAGATTTTGTAGGCAGGTTGGATACTAATCGTTAGGATTTCTAGAGGGAATTGGAGAAGTCCATCTTGCTCTATCCACTCCATGATATTTATTGCTTTCTCTTTGGGAATAACCTCTTTTTGCTTTGTTAATGTCTTGTTTTCTAGAGCTTTCATCTCTGCATTATTTATTGTCTTTTATAGAGTTTCCATTTGTTTGATGCATATTGATTGAGACATAGAACTAGGAATAGATAATTTGTTGGTAGGAAGTTCATAATCTATGGGGATGCCTATATGCTTGCTTGATGGATTTAATTTTAGCATACTGAAAGGTTCTAGATCCCCTTTCACAACGTATACCTTCCCCAAATGTAGGAATTGAGCCTCTTGAAATAAGGTAGATAGCACAGCTTTCATCCTATGTATCCATGGTCTTCCTGTTGCAAGTATGAGGTTAACCAGTGTTGTCATAGATGTCAACATACTCATATTGCACTGATAAGAAGGATTGGATGAACTATGTGCTAAGGTTATTGAGGAAATCAATCTCAATCAGGAACAATGAAGAATAGTGATGAGAAGAAGGTAAAAGTACTCAACAGGTTGAGGATCAGAGGATGCGGATTTATGAGTCTTGAGATGTTCCAGTTAAGATTTCAGAGGTCCGTATGAAGATATGAAGAAGTTGTGATCAATCAAGTAGAACCGGTTCCGGGAGATGCTCCAGAGTGATAGAATGTTACAAAAAGGTCCAGTGAGATCCAGAAGTGCATTGTCCTATTCTGCAAATAAGAAGGAGTGTTTGGGAGGTCCTTGTGATGTGTCATCTCGATTTGTACATAGTTTGGAGGTCCAGAAGCACCTTTTTCAGTATGACAGTGGCGATAGACTGTGTTCTTGAAGTTTCGGATGAAGAAGAAAAGAATTCTAGTAAGTGGAGGAAGTGCGGATGTATCTGGTCATTCAGGCAAGCCTGTGAAGGTCCTTAGATGAGGTTGTGTTGTCGGTCCGCATTAGTGTTAGAGCCTGGAATTGGAGATATACTTCCAGATGAAGATGTTCTTGTTCAGACTGGCCAACCGAATGAGTTATTCATCTTGCGAATGATCTTGTGGATGACTGCCGACTTGCGAATATTCTTGTGGATGATTGCCGACTTAAATGATTGTTCCTAAGTCGATGCCTTGTATAAATAAAGGTTTGTGAATTCATTTTGAAGTGTGTTGTGGAGAAAATGAGTGTGGTATACCAAAAGAGCGAAAGGCAGAGCAAGAGTGTCTCGAGCTTAAATGGAACTAATCTAGACATGGTAAAGATGTCAATCTCCAGTTCAAGTTTGTAATACTTATGATCTTGTAGACAGTGTGTCTCTTGTAGGCAGTGTGTCTCCTTGTGAGCAGTGTGCTTGGGCAGTAAGCCCTAATTGGCATGTGCCATCCATTTTTCTTATTCTTCTAACAGAGAATAATCCTTGGGTTAATCACCCCGTGGTTTTTCCCTTAACTAGGTTTTCCACGTCAAAATCTTGGTATCTAATGTGTTGATGTTTATCTGCTCCAGTGTTTATGCTTCACACTTTCATGAATGGTTAATTGGTATGCTATTAACTAACAAAGAAGAATCAAGTGTTTGAAGTAGAGCAAGTTTTTGTACAACTAATTCACCCCCCACTCTCAGTTGTGTGCCCTAGATCTAACAATTGGTATCAGAGCTAAGTTCCTCTAAAAGGAGCTTAACCGCTTGAGGAGATCCAAGATGTCATCATACAAGAAGGATAGTCCGAAGTTCGATGGAACCAACTTCTCTCTCTGGAAAGGTCGCATGAAATGTCACTTGGAGTGTATGGGAAAAGCATACTTGTCCATGGTCACAAAAGCATATGTACCTCCACAGGGTGGTCCGACAACTCTGAATGAAATCACAGATGCTGAAAACAATCTATGGACTAAAGAAGCTCTTCTAAGTGCATTGACTGACTCAGAACTCTCAAATGTTATTGACCTACCAACTGCATATGAGATCTAGGTTAAACTGGAACTTCTGCATGAAGGAGATGAGTTTGTTAAGAGTGCAAGGTTGCAAAGTCTCAAAGGGAAATTTGAAAGATTAAAGATGAGAGATGATGAAAATATCACTACCTTTATGCCAAGAGTAAATGAGCAGGTGTGTGGAATCATGAATGCTAGTGGAGTTCTGGATGAAAATGAGATTGTTTGCAAAATTCTCAGATCCCTTCCTGCTACCTACAAAATCAAGGTTGCTGCCATTGATGAATTCAGAGCCCATACAACTGTCACAAGAGAGCAATTGGCTGGCAAACTGGCTGCATTTGAAATGATCGAGTTTGGAGATGATCACCCCAAGACTGAATCTGCATTCCAAGCTAGTGCCTATGTGAAAGGCAAATAAAGATTTGATCCAGGAGAGAACTCTTCAAGGAAGCTGTCATGGTATGATCAAGCAAGAAAAGACATGGAAGAGGAAGAAGTAGAAACAACTCAACTTGAAGCCCTCATTGCAAAGAGACTTCCAAGAGGATCCGGTAAGTATGAAGGAAAATTACCCTTTAAGTGCTTCAACTGCAATAAAATTGGTCATTTTGCTTCAAGATGTCCAGAAAGATCTGCAAGGTCAAATTCTAACAGACAAAGGTTCCAAAAGAACTGTTATTATGTTCATGAAGAAGATGATAATGAAGGTGTAACAGATGATGAATCAGAAATAGTAAACAAATCCAGAAATGAATGGGTGTTTATTGCCATTAAGGAAGAAGATCTAATATCCTCTGAATCTGTCAATCATAAGGTTGTAGAAAGAGCTTTGGCTGCCCAAGTTGAAGAAAAGGATGATTGGGTTATTGACAGTGGATGCTCTCACCATATGACAGGTGACAAGAACAAGTTCTTAGATTTGGAAAGGTATGAAGGAGGAATGATAAAGTTTGGTGACAATTCTGCTGGTAGAATCAGAGGTAGGGGAACTATCTCTCTTGATGGAATGAACAAAACTGGTAATGTATTGTATGTTGAAGGATTGAAGCACAATCTTCTCAGTATTGGTCAGTTGGTAGATAAAGGTTATGATCTCCGGTTGAAGAATGGAAGATGCAGGATCTTTGAAAGCTCCGGAACTGAGATTGCATCCGGTACTCAAACAAAAGGTAATATCTTCCATCTAGTTGGTTCTAATAAAAGTTGTTTGTTTGTTCAAGTTGATCAGAGTTGGTTATGGCATAGAAGGATGTGTCATGTAAATTTTGATAACATCATCAAGATAAGCAATACTCAGGCTGTAAGAGATCTTCCAAAATTGGTGAAACCTACAAATAGTTTGTGCAAAGAATGTCAGCTAGGTAAACAAAGCAGAGTCTCTTTCAAAAGCAAGGATCAGTCCTCTACCAGATTATTGGAATTAGTTCATACTGATCTATGTGGTCCGACAAGAATCAAGAGTATGTAAGGTGATAGATATTTCATGTTACTGATTGATGACCATTCTCGGATGATGTGGGTTACCTTTCTAAAAGAGAAATTAGAAGCCTTTGAGAAGTTCAAAATCTTCAAGGCTATGGTAGAGAATCAAACCAAATTGAAACTGAAATGTCTGAGGTCTGATAGAGGTGGTGAATTCACATCTGATGAATTCATAGACTTTTGTGAGAAGCATGGTATAAAGAGACAGTTGTCTGCTCCTAGGACTCCTCAGTAGAATGGAGTAGTTGAGAGAAAGAACCGGACCATCCAGGAAGCATCTGGGACAATGATGATGGAAGCAAATGCTCCCCAGATGTTTTGGAGAGAAGCTATCAACACTGCAATCTACACTCTCAATCGAGTTCAAATCAGAAGCAATACCGGTAAGACTCCTTATGAACTTTGGTTTGGTATAACTCCTACTATGAGATATTTTAGAGTATTTGGTAGAAAATGTTACATCAAAAGAGATGAAGATCTAGGAAAGTTTGATGCTAGAAGTGATGAAGGAATTTTCTTGGGTTACTCCAGTCAAAGCAAAGCATACCGGTGTTACAAGAAGAGACTGAGAAAGATGATAGAAAGTACAAATGTAAAGGTTGATGAAGGAATTGAGAAGCCCTCAAGGATTTATGAATATGATGAAGATGATCAGAATGGTTCTCTGGTGCAAGGAGCTCAATCCTCCTCTAAAATTTAAATTCAGACTGATCCGGTAAATCAGGAAGAAGAGGTTTGTCTGAATGAGCCTGTTCAAGAAACAGTAGTGCAAGAAACTCCCAAAGTTCCAAGATATGTAACTCTAAACCACTCTAAAGATCAGATCATAGGTGACAAAAGCAAAGGGGTACAAACACGGAGGAAAATTGCTCAAAATTCAAATGAATACTATCTGATTTCAAAAATTGAACTTAAGACAATAAATGAGGCCTGCAATGATGAAAATTGGACCAAAGCAATGGAGGAAGAGTTGATGCAAATTGAGAAAAATCACACTTGGGATCTTGTTCCTAGACCTAGAAACAAAAATGTGATTGGAACCAAATGGGTCTTCTAGAACAAACTAAATGAAGTTGGTGAAGTAATCAGAAACAAAGCCAGATTGGTCTACAAAGGCTACTCTCAAATAGAAGGAATTGATTTTGAAGAAACCTTTGCTCCGGTGGCAAGAATTGAAGCAGTCAGATTATTTCTTGCATTTGCTACCTTCAAAGACTTCAAGGTATATCAAATGGATGTCAAGTCTACCTTCCTAAATGGTGATTTGGAAGAAGAAGTATACATTGAACAACCAGATGGATTTCAATTGTCTGATCATGATGATATGGTCTGCAAGTTGAAGAAAACGCAGTATGGATTGAAGCAAGCCCCAAGAGCATGGTATGAAAGGTTGGATAAGCATCTTGTGCAGATTGGTTTCAACAAAGGTACTGCTGATAGTAATCTATATTTCCAAATAGATAATGAAAACATCTTGATTGTTGAAGTATTTGTTGATGATATAATCTTTGGAGGAAGAGACAGTATGTGTAAAACCTTTGCAAATCAAATGAAAAGTGAGTTTGAAATGTCAATGCTTGGTGAAATGAATTTCTTCTTGGGTCTGCAAATTACTCAGACAAAGAAAGGCATCTTTATCTCTCAGACCAAATATGTGAAAGAATTGTTAAGGAAATTCAGAATGGAAGATTCAAAGCAAATGAACACTCCTATGGCAACCAGATGTAAGTTGAGCAAAGATGATGACTCTCCTAAGATAGATTAGACCAAGTACAGATCAATGATTGGAGGACTATTGTATCTCACTCAAACTAGACCAGATATAATGCAGGTTGTTGGTCTTGTGGCAAGATTCCAGGCTGATCCTAGAGAATCTCATGTTATGGCAATCAAGAGGATTTTTAGATATCTAAAGGGGACAGTTGAGTATGGTCTATGGTACCCTAGAGATCATGATTTCTCTCTTCATGCATATACAGATGCAGATTGGGCAGGAGATGTGGATGATAGGAAGAGTACAAGTGGAGGAGCATTCTTTTTGGGAAAAAGGTTGGTTTCTTGGCTAAGAAAGAAACAAGAGGCAATATCCTTGTCTACAACTGAAGCAGAATACATTACAGCAGCAGGCAGTTGCACTCAAATCTTATGGATGAAGCAGATGCTAAGAGACATTAAAGTAGAATATGAGGAGCCTATCACAATTTTCTGTGATAATTCAAGTGCAATAAATATTTCTATGAATCCAGTGTTGCATTCTAAGACCAAGCACATATCTATCAAGTTTCACTTTCTGAGAGAACAAGCAAACAAAGATGAAGTCAAATTGGAGTATGTACCCTCCAAGGATTAGATTGCAGATATTTTACTAAACCTCTTCCCAAGGACTCTTTTGAGTATCTCAGGGAGAAGTTAGGGGTCATGGCCCCTCTGGTGATGAACTAGGATGCACTGATGTGCATCAGTCTGGTGGGTATCATAGTCATATCTTGTGATCCGGATTGATGATGGGGAGCTGCTACTAAGGGGGAGCAGCTGGTATGATTCTGATATGTTAGAATTGCAAGTATGAGCCCTTTTCCATTGATGTCAAAGGGGGAGAGAAGACATGTGAAAAACAAGTGGTTGATTATCAAAGGGGGAGTAGTAAAGGAAGAGAAGACATGTGAAGAGTTGTTGCTGATAGGGGGAGCTGTGACAGAAAGGAGAAGTTCTTGTCTTGATGGTTTTTCACATCATATGTTGCCATCAATGACAAAGGGAGAGATTGTTGCAAGTATGAGGTTAACCAGTGTTGTCATTGATGTCAACATACTCATATTGCACTAATAAGAAGGATTAGATGAACTGTGTGCTGAGGTTATTGAGGAAATCAGTCTCAATCAGGAACAGTGAAGAATAGTGATGACAAGAAGGCAAAAGTACTCAACAGGTTGAGGATCAGAGGATACAGATTAAAGGGTTTATAGATATGAGTCTTGAGATGTTCCAGTTAAGATTTCAGAGGTCCGCATGAAGATATGAAGAAGTTGTGATCGATCAAGTAGAACCAGTTCTGGGAGATGCTCCGGAGTGATAGAATGTTACAAAAAGGTCTGGTGAGATCTAGAACTGCATTGTCCTATTCTACGGATTGGAAGGAGTGTTTGGGATGTCCTTGTGATGTGTCATCTCGATTTGTACATAGTTTGGAGGTCCGGAAGCACCTTTTTCAGTATGACAGTGGTGATAGACTGTGTTCTTGAAGTTCTGGATGAAGAAGAAAAGAATTCTAGTAAGTGGAGGAAGTGCGGATGTATCTGGTCATTCAGGCAAGCCTATAAAAGTTCTTGGATCATGTTGAGGTTGTGTTGTCAGTCTGCATTAGTGTTAGAGCTCAGAATTAGAGATATACTTCCGGATGAAGATGTTCTTGTTCAGACTGGCTGATCGGATGAGTTATTCATCTTGCGAATGATCTTGTGGATGATTGCCGACTTGCGAATGTCCTTGTGGATGATTTCTGACTTAGATGATTGTTCTTAAGTTGATGCCTTGTATAAATAAAGGTTTGTGAATTAATTTCGAAGTGTGTTGTGGAGCGGATGAGTGTGGTATAGTGAAAGAGCGAAAGGTAGAGCAGGAGTGTCTCGGGCTTAAATGGAACTAATCCAAACATGGTAAAGATGTCAATCTCCAGTTCAAGTTTGTAATACTTATGATCTTGTAGACAGTGTGTCTCTTGTAGGCAGTGTGCCTCCTTGTGAGCAGTGTGCTCGGGCAGTGAGCCCTAATTGACATGTGCCATCCATTTTTCTTATTCTTCTAATAGAGAATAATCCTTGGGTTAATCACCCCGTGGTTTTTCCCTTAACTGGGTTTTCCACGTCAAAATCTTGGTGTCTAATGTGTTGATGTTTATCTGCTCCAGTGTTTATGCTTCATACTTTCATGAATGGTTAATTGATATGCTATTAACTAACAAAGAAGAATCAAGTGTTTAAAGTAGAGTAAGTTTTTGTACAACTGATTCATCCCCCCTCTCAGTTGTGTGCCCTAGATCTAACACTTCCAAGGAGTAAATTATATCCTATGTCCTTGTCGATGACATAAAATGTGGTTGGGACAGTCTTAGGCCCTAGAGTTACAAGAAGTGTGATCTTTCCTATCATAGCAACCTTTAGATTATCGTACCCACTCAAAGTGTTTCATGAAGTAGTGATATTAGTGTGCCCATAACCCATTCTCTCTAAGAGAGAGAACAGAACTATGTTTACTGCCACTCTATCATGTATTTGTGTCATTTTGATGCAGGTATATCATAGATCTATACTTGCAAGTATAATGCAGGGTTTCCTTTCTTGGTTAATTCTGCCTCGGAAGGCATTTGCTTTAGGTCAAAGAAGAAACCTGGGTCTTTGAGTTTAGAGTTCGATGGGCTTATGTCAAAATCCACATGGTTGATTTGCTTGCTAGGTGGAGGAGTAATTTGGTCAAGGTACTTCAACCCTATTGCTTTCAATAGTGTTGAACGATGTGAAGGGGAATTCCTAAGAAGGTCAATGAATGATATGTGTGCGTAGGTTTTCTTTAGGTCTTCAATGAGCTCGTAGCAACCAATAGGCATTGGTATTGGTTCAACCACCAAGACAATGGTTCTGTGCACTTCCTCTTCTTCATTCTAAAGATCTCATTCCTCTTCTTCACTATGTAGTATTCTGACTAATCCCTTCATCCTGGCTTCTCCTTTCTTCCCTAACTATGGTGGGATGTTGGTGTTGCTACCTTGGGCTACTTCATTTTGATTTCATGCCTCTCTATCTTTATCCCTAAGAAATGGGTCTTGATAGATTCTCATGTTAGCATTCTATGGAGCTATTAGGACTTGGGTTTGTTTTGTGCCCTTGTTATCCAGCATGACTTCCTACAGGTTCAAGAACATTTCTATGAACAACCACTGTTGGTCTTCCAATAATCTCTCTATGAATATGTTATACTCTCTATAGGATTCTGTGCCATGCCCCCTTGTTCTATGAAAAAAACAAAATTGGTTGTACTCATATGGAGGCTTTTCGTACCTTCCATCATTTCCATTTCTGTTATGATTCCAACACTAATAGTTGTCCCTAGGGTAGTATCCATTGTTTCTAGGGTGATCAATCACATTAACATTAGGAGGGTAATAGTCTCTTCCATTATAATCATCTCTTACTTTCTTAATAGGAGGTTGATCTGTCACCCCATCTGTTGCATTTTTGTTATTTTTAAGAATCTTGATGACAGGAGCATTGTTTTCTGTCTTCCCTTGTTAACATTCCATTTGTCCCATAGACCTTTTTGCCACTATCAATGGCAGCTTGATCTATCCTCAAAGTACTTTCCAATGCTTCTTCATAGGATATGTATGGTAATTTATGAACGTCTTCTCTCATTTCTTTGTTCAAGGCATGTAAGAAAAGATAGCATAACTCGCAATGGTCCATGTTTGGGGCACTGGTTGAGGAATAGAGGACTTGTCTCCATCTGGTAACAAAGAGGGCTACAAATTCGTTTGGCTCTTGTTTCATGGTCAGGTATTCTCTGATCCATGTTTTGATGAGTTTGTTCATATCAAATGCCATGACAAACTCTTTGATTAATTATCTAAATGAGTGGATTTAAGCTTCTGGCAAATGATAGTACCAATCTAGAGCTATTCCTTCAAGGTTCTTTGGAAAGATTTTAGTGACAACCCCATTCCAAGGGAGGAGTTCTCTTATTATAGTGGTATATAAGCTTTGATATGGGAATTCGGATCACCCTCTCCCTTGAACTTTGGGAGATCAGGTAGTGATCGAGGCAACTGAACACTTCTTATGTTTGAATTGAGAGATTCTTTTAAGTACTTCAGATATGTCCCAAGAAAGGCACTTTGCAATTAAGGAAGTGACAGCAACAACCCCCTAGGAGGGTTTTGGCAACCCACCATCTAATTTGTTTGATTTCCCAACATTGTTGGATTGTTCTGAGTAGGAGGGTTCTCATTCAGACACGTATAATTACTTGCATTTCTCAAATAATAGTTGAGATAGAGGGATTCTAAGATGCCTCCTAGTCTTGTTCATTTTGAATGTTGTCATAGGACTTTTGTCTTCTTTCAGGAGCAGTTTGTTCTGCTTCCAATGTTCTAATCCTCTGGACTAGAGTTGTGATTAAGACTGCAGGAGCGGTATCTCTAGCTACTTCCTCATTTCTAGGGTTTTCTCTTCGAGTACTATCTGTTGGATCTAGGGCATACAACTGAGAGGGGGGGGGTGAATCAGTTGTATAAAACTTCTTCTTCTTTCAAACACTTAATTCTCTGTTGTTAGTTAGCAACATATCAAATAATCATTCATGGAAGCATAATACATAAACATAAGAGCAGATAAGCATCAACACATTGAACACCAAGATTTTGACGTGGAAAACCCGGTTAAGGGAAAAACCACGGGGTGATTAACCCAAGAATTATTCTCTGTTTAGAAGAATAAAGAAAAATGAATGGCACATGCCAATAAGGGCTCACTGCCCGAGCACACTGCTCACAAAGAGGCCCACTGCCTACAAGGAGACACACTGTCTACAAAGTGATAAAAATCACAGTCTTGAACTGGAGAATGACATCTCTATCATGTCCGGATCAGTTCCAATTAAGCCCAACAATCTCTGCTCTGCCTTTCGCACGTTTCTTCGCTATGCCACACTCATCCACATTCCACGCCTTGAAATGAACTCACAAACCATTATTTATACAAGACATCGACTTAGGAACAAACATCTAAGTTGGCAAACAACCATAGGAGTATCCGCAAGATGAATAACACATCCGGTCGGCCATCACAAGAACATTCGCAGGATGAACAACTCATCCGGTCGGCTAAACAGAGCAAGAACTTCATCCGGAAGAATAACTTCAATTCTGGGCTCTACCATCAATGCGGACCAACAACACAACCTAAACATGATCCAAGAACCTTCACAAGCCTGTCTGAATGTCCGGATACATCCGCACTTCCTCTACTTACTGGGATCTCTTGTCTTCCTCATCTGGAACTTCAAGAACACAGTCTGTCGCCACTGTCATAATGAAAGAGGTACTTCCGGACCTCCAAATCATACACAAATCAGGATGACACATCACAAGGACATCCCAAACACTCCGTCCAATCCGCAGATTAGGATGATACAATTCCGGACCTCACCGGACCTTTTTGTGATCCTCTGTCACCTCTGGATACTTGCCGGACCCGGTTCTATACCGGCAGCCACAACTCCTTCAGATCTTCATGCGGACCTCTGAAATCTTAACTGTAGCATCTCAAGACTCATATCTACTAACCCTTTAATCTGCATCCTCCGGTTCTCATCCTATACAGTACATTTACCTTCTTCTCATCACTGTTCTTCACTGTTCCTGACTGAGGCTAATTTTCTCAATATCCTCAGCACACAGCTCATCAAATCCTTCTTGTCAATGCAATATGAGTATGTTGACATCAATGACAACACTGACTCACCTCATACTTGCAACACTATCATGGTGGTGTGCTTCTTCTCGCATGGAATTGTCTCTTTGTTCTTCTCGCATAGAAAATTTTAATGTCTCTTGAGCATCTCTTGCCTCTTGCAAGTGTCTTTCTAACCTGTTTACTTCCTCATCGAGATGAGTACTAGAGGTACTTGTGGAAGGTTGATCGGGTTGATGTATTCTGGCCTTACTTGAACTCTCCTAGCCTTATGAGGTGCATTTGGTATGGTAGGATTGTGTTCCCATGCAGTGTTGTTAAAAGACAAAGAACACTTGGGTTCTCTTTGGTCTTATTCATAGTCAGAATATTCATAATCATAGTGGTTTGTGATAGGTGCATCTAGGTGAGGCGGCACATACCAATCGAAGGAAGGATTTTCTAGTTCTCTAGAGGGAGTATTCCCTAAATTTAGTTCAAGCTCCATCATATCCGAGGGTGCCCTAAACACCACAGAATAAATGGAATGGATGATGGCAAAGGTGATAGAGTTTAAAGCAGTGGAAGCGGCTATGAAGAATAAAGTGAAAATTATTGAAGATTATTGTTTTGAAGTGTTGAATGTTTAAGTTTTTGATGTGATCTATGTGTTTGGAACACGAAAAGTATAAACAAAAGTTTGTGTTCTTCATGTCGGGTTCACCAAAATATCTACGCACAAAATTGTGACGTTAGTGGCCTAGGGCTGTCGAGTCAGATTTTGGCGCACACATGGACCCTTCCCTCCTTGCCACAGGGCAAACCACCACATCACTCTCTCTCATGAACGTAGCTAGTCAAGAGGAGGTGAGACACAGGGGTGGTCTAGCTCATTGGAGAGTTGGACTTCGCAGAGAGGGGTCGACATGTCCTGGGGCCTATGTTGTTGTATGCTAGTGTAGATGTGTTGTTCAATGATCGTGGTTGTAAAGATAACTGTATGACCCAAAGGGTCACTGGTCACTGTTCTCCTATTAGGATTTTTGATATTCCACTTTGGTGTAGGTAAGTTATTGTTCTCGTTGATTGTCTGTTCACGTTGGTGTTCTCTTTCAAACTATTGTACGGATTCTTATTGTATTAAGAGTTTCCTAAATGCTTATTATTGTTGGATGACTAGTGGGTCCTATTGTGGTCTCAGATGGATTTCCTCTATCTCATTGAGGATCGCCCTCACCCACTCACCTCTTAATCCTTGGCACATTCATGAGCTGAGATAAGAGATACGTGTTTGTGAGCTAACCTTAACTTGACTTTGGGTTTGACTTAGGATTGGACTTGACCTAAGGTTTGATTGTGTGTTTACTTTGTTTGACTTTGTGATGGAATCAAGGGTTTTGACCAATGTTTGACTATGGTTGACCTTGTGATGGAATCAAGGGTTTTTGATTTTTCTGAGTCTCTAATGTTTTTGTTCTTTTTTGGGGGTTTTATGAATGCAAGCATAAATGAAATGCAAAACTTTTTTGTGCTTTTTAATGTTTTTGGAATTGAAGATGCTTTTTTCTAATCTAGGAATTGAAAGATGTATGCAAGCTATAATGAATTTACCTAATGCAATGTAAACTATGTTTTTGGGGTTTTCTAAATATTTGGAACAAATTAATCTAAGAAAAGGGAAAATGAATTAATCTACAAACTTTAAAAGCAAATCACTCTAATAATGCAAGATCTAACTATTCTATCAAGGAAAAAGCAACAAGATTATTGATCCCAAGAGCAATTTTAGTTATCTAATTACTATGAATTGAAAGAAAGCATAAAGGTACCTAGAGACACATGAGCCTCCACTACCCTCAGAAATCCTTGTGATGGCAACCTCGTATCCTCTTGTAGCAGTGGGGAATCCTCTTGGCGACAAGATGACAATGGAAGCAAAAGAATCTTTTGAAGCTTTGTAAAAAGAGCTCAATGAGATCTTTGTTGAGCATTATGGCTTGATATGAGTAGCGTATGGATACACGATGAGCTTTGTATGAAAGCTAGATGAAGCAACGAATGAAAAAAAAAGGCTCCTATGTCCTATATGAACATGAGAATGTTGAATGTGAAGAGTAATAACTTGCAAGAGTTGTGTGCACAAATGAAATTGCCTACCTTTGTGCTTGAGGGAGGGTGGTATTTATAGGTTAGAAGAAGGGATAAGAGGTGAAGAAGAAGAAGAGTTAACTCAATTTGATTGGAGAGTTAACACAGGATTCAAGAGTGATCTGGGCTAAAATTGGAGTGATCTACCAAGTAAAAGCTTATCACTCAAGAAGAAGTGAAGAAGAAGGAGTGCATGGGAATGCGTGAGAATGTATGAGATATTAATTTAAGATAAAATAGAGCTAATTATGCATGTGTGGTTGCATGAAATAGTTAACTCCATATTTGGCACAAAAATCCATGCAAACAGGAATAAAAATAAGTGAAAATGGAGATTTTTCAAGTTAGAAAAGAGAGTTTTTCCGTGGCTGGAAACATGACAGGGTCACCCAAGGGTTGCCCCTTTCACCAATCTGGTCACCCAAGGGCGACCTTGGGTTGTCTAAGCCCATGGGTGACCCACTAAGGAGAGTACCTGGGGTGGTTTACAGGATGGGAGATGGAAGAGGAGGAGAAAAGAATGGGATCTACCTCTAGAAATAGGTTAGTCACATGTGAAAATCTAAATCTCCACTTGCAAAGTAGGATCTCCCAGCAGGAGATCTGGAAATAATAGGGGGAGATTTGGATTGGTTGAGTGAAACTTAAAATCAAAAGTGGGAGATGGCTAGGGGGACCTCTAGAAGGCTTCTAGGGGGTGGAGAAGATGAAAATACTAAGGAGAGGTGAAAACTCTCCTACAAGATGCATACAAGACTTAGGAACAAGGTTGCAAGCACAAAAATTGCAAATCAATAAGTGTCGAAAAGTGTCAAAAAGTGTCCAAAAGCGTCGACAATAAAGAGAAAGAAAACGACAAAGGGAAGCAACACAAGATGAAAGAAATGACACCTCACCAGGAGGATTACTTCTGAGAGCATGTTATTTCATGCTTACATGTATGTGACAAGTATTAAAAATCATCATTGGGGTCCTTGTGGAGGTTGTGTGTGATTTTTGTGCTTGCAGAACCAGGCAACCAAAACAAAACAACACACAACAACAAATAGAAATGTCTTTTATTCATTTGCAATCAAAACATTATAGCAAGAGTACAATGGTCTTCATACATGCACTAGTCTAAGCTTTACAATCATTCCAATGGTTGGATCAAACTATCCTAGCCTTCTTGTGAAAACTTAAAACAATTTGCCTTAAAATATGAAATCTACAAAAGAAGCTACAATAAAATCCAAAAACTCACTATGGAGAAGATTGCCTCAAAAGCAAGAAATTTCACTTTTAAATGTAAAAGAGGCATCCACCACACATCCTCATATGAAGTGATACATCTCATCCTCTTACTAGCTCTCTAGATTGGTCATATAGGTGGTTAAAACCATTTTTATCACTTTATGGGTACTTTCAGGCAGTACAGTGGAAAAACATGACCCATCGCAATATTGTTGGATTTTAGGGGTCATCATATTGCAAGATTTTAGGGGTCATTGACATATTGTAGGATTTCACGGGTCATTAGCATATTGTGGGTTTTCATGGGTCATCAAAATATTACAAGATTTCAGGGGTCATCTGCATATTGCGAGATTTCAGGGGTCATCTGCATATGCAGGATTTCAAGGGTCATCTACATATGTGGGATTTCAGTGGTCATCTGCATATGTGGGATTTCAAGGGTCATCTACATATGCAAGATTTTAGGGGTCATCTACATATGCAGGATTTCAAAGGTCATCTACATATGTGGGATTTCAAGGGTCATCTGCATATATCTTGATGTCAAGGAAAGTTTTGCATATCTTGTTGACACTCAAAGTTCTGCCTAAGCATAACTTGCTTAATTTTTCTCAGAATCTCAAACTTAAAATTTTTGACACCCGTTTGGTTCCTTAACAAGTTGAAGTCATCATTTGTACATGAACCAATTGGAATTTCTTAGAAAACTTGATCATCAACTCCTACAACACAACAAGAAGGAAACAAACAAGCAAGAAAACAAAGAAACATTTTTTTTTCTCAATGAGGATTGCTTGTGCATCCAAATTCTCCTTCATTAGACACATCGAGTAACTGAAATGTTCCATGATTTGGAAACTCATGAACATTTTGGTAAGTCTAGAACCAAAATTCCATACTTGTCTAGCTTTGCAACACTTAGCTAAGAAGCTTCATCTACAGTTTTATTCTTCCATCGAACTAGGTATTCCATGTAGTCCTTTCCTCTAGTCTTCTTAGCAACTCAAGAGTTAATCAATATATCCACTTCTTCTATCTTATTTATAGGTAACTGATCTAACCATCCTTGTACATTAGACAAACATAAGTGTGTACCCCCTTGTAAGCTTATCTCTCCTTCATGGAACTTGTATAGATCAGCAACATTGAAAATAGGAGATATGCCTATCTCTACTGGTAGCTCAATCTCATAGACATTGGATGAGAACTTCCTCAACACCTTGCATGGGCCTATTTTCTTGAATTTCAACTTATTATATGTTCCTTGTCAATACCTTTCTTTCCTTAAATGTGCCAAAACTAAGTCACCTACTTGGAACTCGTGTTCCCTCCAATGCATATCAGCATGTTCTTTGTATTTGCTGGCACTTTTTTCTAAATTTTCCTTCACCTCCTTGTGAACTTCATGAATGTATTCTACAAAATCTTCTACTACAGCACTCTTCTTGTTCAAATCTGCACTATTTCTTAGCTCATCAACACTTCTTAGGTTATACCCATAAACTATTTGAAATAGGCTCTTTCCTACACTTATGCTCACTAAATTGTTATAAGCAAATTCTACTTGTGCCAAGTTAAGATCCCACCAAACATCTCAACAATTTCCCAAACTTCTAGAACAAATCACAACCTTGATATGTCCATTGGTCTAGGGATGATAGGTTGAACTAAATCCTAATTCACTACCCATCTTCTTCCACAATGTACGCTAGAAATGACCAACAAACTTGGTGTCCCTATCTAAAACTATGCTCTTAGGCAGTCCATGCATCCTAACTACCTATTTGAAAAAGAATGTAGCTATGTTGGATTCATCACTAGTCTTCTGACATGTCATGAAATGAAGCATCTTTTAAAATCTATCCACTACAACAAAAATTGAGTCATTACCTCGTTGTGTTCTAGGTAATCCCAAAACAAAACCCATATTTAGTTGCTCCTATGGTCTCTTGAGTATAGTAAATGGATATTATAGTCCTATGTTTTGTCTTTCTCCTTTAGCATGCTGAAAAATTCTGTAGCCTTGTACCAGTCTCTTCACATCTGCACTTATTCTAGGCCAAAAATAACTTTCATTCAGTTCTGCCAATGTCTTATCTACTCCAAAATGTCTACTCAAGCCTCCACTATGTTTTTCTCTTATTAGATTCTCTCTCATTGAACCTCTGGGTATACACACTTTTTGTCCCTTGAAAAACAAGCCATCTTGGATGAAATACTCCAACCATGGCATCATATCTCCCTCCACTAGACTTCTACTAGCTATCCATGCTTCATTAAAATCAAGATAATTAGGATACAACTCCTTCATTGCATCAAAGCTAACAACACTGATCCTTAACTCGTTCATCAATAAACATAGGTAAAATCATGCACATGAATTATATACATGTATTGTTCAAACCTAATTTTAGTTAGCTAAGGATAAGCAATTGTATGTGCAATTTCCAGATGAAAACAAAATGAAAAGGAAATTAGAAGATGTTGTGGCATATTCTCTTATGCCAAAATCAGTTGTAGAATTAAAAGACCTAATTGGGCTTGCCATTGCCAAAGCGGCGGCTCTCTCTCAAGGAGCATTCATTACACTTGTAGCCAGAAGCTCCTCTATATTGGAGAAAGCAACCAAAAATCTTGCCAATGATGGTGGTACCAAACATAAAATATCAACCAAGGTATGACTTATTCGTTCATTTTAAGCTTATCTAAAGACTTAGAAATCTTGATGTTCAATCTGATTTTTATTTTTTTAACAGGTTGCAGATGTGGGTGTGTACAAAACTTTGGCAAAGGCAATAAAGGAATCTTTTGAATGGAGGGCAGTTGATGTCCTGGTGTGCAATGCAGGTATAGAAAAAAATGGACTTCTGGATGAGGCCAAGATTGAAGACCTGCATGACATCATTCAGACTAACTTGACAGGGGTTCTCAATATTTTGCATATTGGGATTCCATTGATGAAGTAGAGGAGTGCCCAAACACCCATGTCTATTGTTCTCATGAGTTCCCTGTCAAGATAGCTATGTTATTCGTAAAACTTTTTGTAGGCTTATTACTCATAAGATTTTAAGCCTTCATCATGGACTTATATGAACGCTTTATTTCATAAATTCCATAAATTGTGATTGTTAGTTGAAAGTCTTAGTTAAGGCCAAAGCATTATGAAGCCAACCTATAGATTATGGCTATTTAATAGGAATTATAACCCAGCCAAGAAAGCATATGTTTTGAGGATGTTTAACCTTTTAATCATTGTATTTTTTTATCTTTCTTCCTTAATTATTAAGATTCAAACAAGTTATCAACTTTTCACCCTTTATTAGTTTTTCAATCGTTTGTTTAAGAATTTTTATTTTTTGGGGTTTGTGTGTTATTCTTTTGGCAGCACATGGTGTATGGTAGCTCAGTATATACTACAACCTAACATGCTCTAAAAGGACTTGAAGAAACTCTCAAGCTTGAATTGATGCCTTATAACATCCAAATTAGCATAGTCTTTCCAGGGTTTGTGGAAACCCCCATGCTTGATTACTATAAGTAGCTCCAATTTTGTCTCTCATGCTTGATTATATAATATGATTTAAAAGGTTGATTTTTTTTTGGTGCCTAGTAAACTTTTTTTCATGTGACTGGTGACGTTGGCACAACATGCCCTCCAGTACCACGGGGGTGGGGAGAGACTGGACCTCGTGACCATCTTTACCGCAACGGAATTACTTAGCCAATCGAGCCAGGGCCCCTGCCCTGATTTAAAAGGTTGATGTTAAAAAAACCTCAGAGAATTATATTTAGAAGAAAACATTACATTCAATTCATTATTAGTAGAAAATATTTTTCTAATAAAACTTTTAATACATATTTCAAATGTTTTTTTTGTTTTGGACCATATTATTTATCCATCATCAAGATAAGGATGTTTTTAGATTGTGGGATAAGAGCTCCTTGATCTGCATGTAATCCTTATTCAAATGATATAGCACACTAACATCTATGAAATTCCCAATTGAATCTTTAAAAGCCTTTTGTACTCATGTATGGGCATATGTTTCTCTGAGGTTTTAGAAAAATATCTTGGGTATGCTAGCAATCAACCAAATCATTAATGTAGAAACTAGTGTTCAAGCTTGCTTGCTTTCATTCTTTCTTCAAGTGAGCCTAATATAATTTTGTTCTTACATTCTCAAATTATATAGGTGGCATGGAAGATGATAGAGATATCTTGCAGATGATTAAGGCCACAACTCTCTATAACCAAAGTCAAGTAGAGACGCCTGAGCAAGATGCAAAATTTACATTAGAAGCAACAAAGAATGGAACCTTTATTGTCACGAGCCAATTCATTGGTCCTGTGTTATCAACATTCTCTCATGGACCTATGCCTGCAGACTCATTTGGAAGGGCTTTGGCTGAATTGATATTATATATTCCCATTAGACTCTTTAGCTTCTTGGCATTTTGTTATGTCTATTATGTTATAGAACATAGAAAGAATAAGAAATGTTAGAATCTCCTCATGAGAAGAAAGACCATATTTATAATCTTTATGTTTATTATTGTAAAACAAAGTATTGTTATATTTTTAAATCATTAATAATTTTAATTGTGAAAATTGTATATTTTATATTTTTTCTCTTCAGTTTAGATTTGTTTTGATTGGTCTGCCTTTAATGCATTGACTAGTGTAGAAGAAGTGGTGTATTACAATGTGGAAGTTGGAAAATAATATGATCCTTACTTGATTTGATCCTCATACATCCTTACAGATCAATCCAAATCTTTAATTATCTTAGGTCATTTCCATAATTGTGGAAATAATCTAGCTCAAATTTGTAGGTGTAGAAGTGGCCCCTAAACTTCCAAAATTGAAATATAAATTTGAGAGCTTACCGACTCCCTCCAACTAGCCATTATAAGTTGACTAAAGCACAAAAATCATTGACGTGTGTGCTAAGGTGTTGTATTTAAGAACATACCTTATCTCGTTTCATCATCTAAACATTCAAAGAATCATCAAGAACATCTAGCTATGAGTGGCTCATTCAAGATACATCCATAGCATAATTAGAGCATCATCATTGCATCATCTGCTTACATCATTGATGCAAAGCAGGGGATAAGTTCAAACAAACACTTCAATGATCCCTTTGCTGATCATGCATGGAGTTTTTCTCTCTTCCACAATACATGGATTGAATGCTAGACAAAAGTGCCATTTCAAGGTTGGAATACAAGGACCATTTGTCAAACCTTCCAACCACCTTAGACCACATTAATATGACTAGTAGACACTCACCAAACCCACCAAACACTCTGGTCACTTGTCTTTCTTATCGTTCCTTCACAAGTAGCCCTAATTGCTTATAGCACTTGGAATAGGGTTTTGGGGGCATAACTTGCAAAAACCATGACAAACCCATGAACAAATTGGTTTTCTAAATACCCATTAAGGAGTTACATAACATATTAAACATGCAGGATAGGTTTTTTTGTCATGAAGGCTTCAAAAACTAATTGTACCTGCTATTCTAGGTTAAATTAGGCCTCTTTTTCAAAGCAAGTATGAGCTAAGCCTACTCCAAACTTGCAAGACCTACTCTAGGGAATCTATGGGGTTGTAAATAGACTAAATATTCTAGTTTCATGGATCTCGAGTCATCGACTCATCCCAAGTCAAGTTTTCATCAACTTACTAATCCACCGAAACTAGAAAACCTAATACATGAAGATATTAGGCATAAATGGATTCAAACTTCACTCTTTTCGAATCCCCTACTCCTACAATTACATGAATGAAGAGACACAAACTAACTAAACTCATTCCACCCATTTTTGAGCTATGACCTAGGTGGAATGGGTCAAAAACCCATCAAATTGCCCAAAACCCTCAAAATCAGGGTTTTAGACCCAGTTTTAGGAAAATGACCACCAAATGCTTTAAACACAATGAAAATCTATCTAATTAGGCTCAAATGAAATATATCTCTACTTCAATATTTCAGTGATTTGGAGCCATGAGAGTACAGTATAGACCTATACCAGCGTTGGAAAAGCACAAAATACAATCTAAAATGTAGAAAACTAAAAAATCTTTATTAATTTTTTACTCAAAACTTATATTCTTCCTTCCTTGAGGTTTCCCTCTTCTCCTCACCATGCATACATTGAAATATTTTTGATTCATAACACCTATGGGCGTTTACAAGCCAAAAAGAGGCTAAAAATAGCCTTCCCACTAACAAAACTAAAAATAGACTAACTAAAATTTATGCAAATACTTAAGACTCTGACCCTAGGTGACCTCCACTACCTCTAAATGTCTTAAATAGACTTTATTACATCAATGGTGGAGAATCCTTTCCACCTAGGTTCTTATTGAGAGAAAAAAAATTTAAAAATGCCATGTACCCCTGCACCATACAACTAGGCTTGAAATTTTTCCAAGTCGCTTGGAAACTGAACTTCCACCTTGTCCACCTCTAAGAACATCACTCCATTGCTTGATCACTTTTCCTTCATACTCTCCATAGGTTTTTCTATCTGGTAGTCCCTTCCACTTGGTTAAATACTATAAATTTGCATCATGCTCTGCTCTCTTGCACTTTGTGTCACCTAGTCCTTGCTCCCTCTCTTCACACTGTCCTTGTAGACATCCTCTGATCTTTCCATGGTCTTGAACTAATGTTGCATTTGCTCCTGTATTTTCCAACACAACCTTGCCAATCTAGCACTAAAGTGTCTTTATCATCACCCTTGGAACAAACTCAAACTATTCCACTAGTGCTTTCCTTTCAACTTGATATGTCTGCCTCTTTGCAAACAAACTTGGTTCATGTCCTTCAACCATTCTCTCATCAAAACGTGTTATACTAGTCATTACACTTGCAAACAAACACTGAGCCACTGCTTCATGAACTCTTTTTTCCATCATCACTGTTGTATACTTGAATTTGCCCCATGATCCTTGCCATACACACCTACCCACTTCACTCTTTGTCTTCACAACCTCTGCCAGGTCCTCTACTCTTCGAATCATCTTGCATCTAGGTTTAAAAACCACTGTCATGGCGGCATATGAATGCCTATCCACTTCTCTATTCACTATTGTCCTAATCACTCTTTCATTATACTTCTCCAACTCATTTGGAGTCTTCACCAACACTTTTTCTTGAGCCTTCTCTTGGCCCATCACTGGCAACTTTACATCTTGGGTCCTTGCCATTCTTGAGACCTTTCCCAAACTCATCACCTTTAAGTCTTCACCTCTTGGGGTGACTGTAATCTTCATCCTTTTCTCAACCTTCACAATCCCTTTCACTAACCTTTGCGATCTTCCTTGGCTCACTGTACCTTCTATCTTCTTGTCTCGCTTCTCACCTTGCACTTCTTTTTCTTAACTATCCACACTTTGCTTTTGAGACTTTGTCCCAAGGACCTCTGTCCTATCAAGTTTGGGAGCACAATCTGACTATCCACCATCCTTTTTAATCATTGTATTCTCACATTGCTACTCTCCTACCTCAACTGTCTTATGCTCTTTCACTTGCCATTTCCTTTGGCACTTTTCACCTTTTATTCTCAGGCCTTCTACCCCTGCTATCACTGTATTCTTAGTCATATAAACCTTTGTCTTTGTAGTACTTGACTGCCCATTGCCTTCACTTATCTTCAAGGGACACAACACTGCACCTACCATGATCCCTTCATGCATTACAAGCCTATCTTGGCTTACCTCGATCCATTGACTCTCTTTTCTTTTACCTTTTACCTCTACCTTCATTTTCTCTGCCTCTAAGATCCTTTTTCCATTAGGTCTACCATCTTCTTTATGAACAATCTCCTATTGTTTTCCATTCTCTTTATCATCATCCTTCTGCTGCACTTTATCCTTTTTTCCAGTTAGTGGACAATATATCTCTTCCACAATGACCTTGCTAGGCCACTCTTGCCCTTCCTTAGGCAACTCATTTGCATTCACATCTCTTTCTCTTTTTAGGATCTCTGCCCCAAGATTTCCTTCTTCACAAACCTCTGTATGAGATCTACTCATCATTGTCTTGTCATCATCTGACTGTCCTGCAGCCCCTCTTGCTTTCAATTGCAAAAACTCAGATCTTCTCTTGTCTTCATCATATTTTCCAATCTTGTATTGAACTTTCAAGGTCAATCCATCCTTGACCTTCTCTATTTCAGACATCATCACCAACTCATCATCTTTTTTCTCTAGACTTGTTGTCTTGACATCTTTTGCCTTTGTAGTGGCTACATATTCCTCATTGTTGTCTTCCTCAAACTACATGTACTCCCTCTTGTCAAGCATGATTACTCTCACTTCTTTGGTGTGCTCCTTAGCATTCTCCTATAGTGGTGTTAGTTTAAAAGTGGTTCCATCATTTTATATAGTGTAAGTATTATACTTCCCATCATATATGGCATGTCTATCATACTGCCATGGTCTTCCAAATAACAAATGACAACAACTCATAGGTACCACATCACAAAGAATTTTATCCTTACAGCCACCAATAGTAAATTCAACAAAAGCTTGTTCTCTTACCAAAATTGATTGATCATCATTCAACCAAGATGCTTTATATAGTGCTTCATGAGGAATCCTTTCTAAATTCAGTTTATCCACCATTTCTATGGAAACCATGTTGTCAGTAGAACCAGAATCTATCACAACTTTATATACCTTTTCTTTGAATTTGCAAGTTGTTCTAAATAGTGATCTGCTTTGAGTCATCTCCTTTAACTTAGGATACATTTCTTTCAACTCTTTGATTTCTTTTGTCATGGTATCTTCTGGATGCATCTTGACTCTTCAAATTCCAATTGTCAAACTTCAATCCTCAACTCTTCCAATTATCTACTACCTAATCTTTGATACCACTTGATGCAGATTAGGGGATAAGTTCAAACAAACACTTCAATGATCCCTTTGCTGATCATGCATGGAGTTGTTCTCTCTTCCACAATACATGGCTTGAGTGCTAGGCAAAAGTGCCATTTCAAGGTTGGAATAAAAGGGCCATTTTTCAAACCTTCCAACCACCTTAGACCACATGAATATGACTGGTAGACACTCAGCAAACCCACCAAACACTTTGGTCACTTGTCTTTCCTATCGTTCCTTCACAACTAGCCCTAATTGCTTGTAGCCCTTGGAATAGGGTTTTTGGGGCATAACTTGTAGAAAACATGACAAACCCATGAAAAAATTAGTTTTCTAAATACCCATTAAGGAGTTACATAATATATCAGACATGCAAGATAGGTTGTTTTGAGATGAAGGCTTCAAAAACTGACTGTACCTGTTGTTGCTAAATTAGGCTTCTTTTTCAAAGTAAGTATGAGCTAAACCTACTCCAAAATTGCAAGACCTAATCTATGGAATATATGGGGTTGCAAATAGACTGAATATGTTGTTTTCAGGGATCTTAAGTCATTGACTCATCCCAAGTCAAGTTTTCATCAATTTACTAATCCACCAAAACTAGAAAACCTAATACATGAAGATATTAGGCATAAATGGATTCAAACTTCACTCTTTTCCAATCCCCTACTCTTGCAATGACATGAATGAAGAGACACAAACTAACCAAGCCAATTCCACCCATTTTTGAGCTATGACCTAGGTGGAATGGGTCAAAAACCCATCAAATTGCCGAAAACCCTCAAAATTAGGGTTTTAGACCTAGTTTTAGGAAAATGACCACCGAATGCTTTAAACACAATGAAAATCTATCTAATTAGGCTCAAATGAAAGCTATCTCTACTTACTTCAATATTTCATTCATTTGGAGCCATGACAGTATAGTACGGACCTGTACCAGCATTGGAAAATAGAAAATACAGTCTAAAATGCAAAAAACTAAAAAAACTTTATTAAATCTTCATCAAAACTTCTATTCTTCCTTCCTCGAGGTGTCCCTCTTCTCCTCACCATGCATACATTGAAATATATTTAATTCATAAGGCCTGTGGGCATTTACAAGCCAAAAAGAGGCTAGAAATAGCCTTCCTACTAACAAAACTAAAAATAGACTAACTAAAATTTATGCAAATACTTAAGACTCTAACCCTAGGTGACCTCCACTACCTCTAAATGTCTTAAATAGACTTTATTACATCAATGGTGGAGAATCCTTTCCACCTAGTATCTTATTGAGAGAAAAAATTAAAAAAAATGTTATGTGCCCTGCACCAATCATCTTAGGTATCAATTGGATGGTTATTTGTTGTCTTCTATCCTTGTTCCAAAATTGTTAAATTGGATTCTAGGGGTTTGACCAAGGGAGAAGATCCTTGCATAGAAAACTCCCTAAAGGTGTTCCTAAACAATAGGTCATAGACATTGACATAAGGAAATCATAGAAGTCAACTTTAATGCAATTCAAATATGTGGGTTTAGTTCAAATCCAAGCACCAAGTTTAAATCTGCACTCATAAAGATCTTTTTTGCAATTGTGGAAGTGAACCATAGCTTCAAATATAGAGTTTGTAGATTTAGAAGTATTTGTCTATCATTACAAGAGGCTTTGATAAATTAATGAATCAATTCTTAACATTGACACAACAGTATCTCCATCATATTTTGAAGTAAGTATTTATTTTCTTTATTTTTCAAGCATTTATTTTAGTACATTTACCAGTTTCAACTCCTTAAACTAGGGTTAATTTCTTAGTAGTGTTAAACCATTTCTTTTCTTTAGTTTATTTTTATCCAAGATTTTTTATTTTCTTATGTATTTATTTATGAAACTAACTTACCTTACATCCCCTATGGTTTTGTCCTTGAGGTTTTTTATCTAAAATTTCTGATTTCCTATCTTTCATTTTAGATTTGATTAGGGTTTACATACCCCATCTATTATGTTATTTGCCATATTTTGAGTAGGGTTTGATCTGTTATCATGTTATTTCTCTTTGATCTTTACCCTACTTAGCCCTAGGTCTTGCCTTAAGAGTTTCAATATTGTTTTCTTTTTTTTTTTCAAATTTGAAGCTTTTTATTTTTTTGAGTTAGAACCTTACCCTTGATTTGTTTTAAGTTCTATAATTCAAGGTTTGTGTGTTGAGTATATGCAAAATTCTTGTTGTCATCCTAATCTCCCTTTGAGAAGAAGTAGATTCATCTCAACCCTCATTTGACTTCTCATTCGACTAACTATGAAATCCTCAAGAGTTCTATGGATAATAATTATCATGTTGAGGATGATTTTGATCATGAGGCAGCTACAAATAAGAACTATATTTCTATTGAATTGTACAAGTACATTTTTAAGAGCTTGCTAATGCTACTTCTCCTACACAATTGGTTGATTCACTTTATAATTTATCTCTTGGTGCACCCTTTGGTACAATGATTCTTCATTACATAGGTACTAGGATTGCCTCTTCAATTTCTTTGTGTGGTGCATCTTCCTAACTACCCACCCACCCAACCTTCATCATTCTCATTTTGATGTGGATCCTCTCATTGTACCTTCTTCTCATATAACCTCTTCTAGTATGACCCCCACCCCTCATGTTAATTACTTTGGTGTCATGAAAACCTCTTCTTCCACTAGTGTCTCATGTTCCACTCATCCCACTAGTTCCATTCCTTCCTCTTTTCTTACTAGTCACATACCTACATACCATGCTATGAGTACTACCCCTTCATCTCACCCTACTAGTGTTGCATCTTTCTCTTTTCCCTATATAGTGTTGTCACCACTCGTAATGTTGTAAATTTATCTCTCACCCATCGTTTCCTATTTTCTCACCACTAACATTCTTACTACCACCCTTGTTGCATCATTATAAAAACTTGATAGAGCAAAGAAAAAAGTAGATGTCATGTCTCACAATCCAGTACAACACAAGGTGAATGCAAGATCATCATGAGCCAAACAAGACTCTTAATTCGCAATGAACATGCTTAAAAATAGACAAGTAACTTCACATAATAAATCAAAGGACCTATCTACAAAATCTAAAAAAAGTAGTTACAAAAGTTATAGGAAATTGAATCTAGTTTTTAAACTACCATCTCTTGAATAATTTTAAATTAGTTTTGTGAAAATTAGATATTTCAAAGAGGCACTACTAAAATTATTTTTAAAAAAGAGAAGTGGGTGTCATTTCAGCTAACCTAATTTGAAACAAAGATAATTATTTTCATAATTTACCTTATATACATGTAATGAACATGTGAGAGGATGTGAAAAATGTTTTGTAATTTTTGTATTTTTTGTAAATAAGTAATATTTATTAATCTTTAATGCCACTTTACAAAAGCATTAAAAATAATTTTATAGTCAACCTAATTTGGTCCAAAAAGAATGAAAAATTCAAAATGTTTTCTTTAACCAATAGCCAATAAATCCTGAGTGTGATACATCCTTCAAATTTGAAAAATGATATATAATTTGAAAATTATGAGTTTTTTCAAAAAAAAAAATATGTGTGTGTGAGAGTGTAAGTATCACACACACATGGAATTCATACATAGTTTATGTAAAAATAAATAATAAATAATTATTAAAGTTGTAATGAGGAATAAATCATATTTTTAGAATTATGAGAGCTTATGCTAGACAAACCCTTCTTGTTTTATTAAATTTGGTTTTTTTAAAAATTGTTAGTTCTTCGAGGGTGAAGTCATGGAAAATTTTAGGATAACACCAGGAGCATCATATAGCATGGTTCCAGCATGTTTTTGGGCTCACAATTGCCTAAAGATAAAGTAATACCAAGGCATTTTTTGAGGGAATCCAAATTTGACTTAGAAATGTTAGAAGTGTTCAAGTGTTGTCATTGATGTCAAAAGAATTTGTTTGGAAGTGTTGTCATTGATGTCAAAGAAAGGTAGAATTGTGTTCTAAGGAAAAAAGAGAGAAAAAAGTTTCTAAGGCATGAATTCTTCCTTTAGTCAGCAATTTGTTCGGTTTGCAAACTCATCAGTTCGTTGAGAGCTAGTTTTCCCGACATTTGTTTTGTCGATGAGGAGTTGTCAAAGAAAAATCTAAGGCAGGGATGATTTTTTCCTTCGGTCAGAAAAATGTTCAGTTTGTGAACTAGTTCACCGATTTCAAAGTTTGCCGATTTGTCGATTCGCCGACAAAGGAGAAAGTTGGTGTGATAAAATATTGAAAGAAAGAAAATTTTGATGTTCAAAGATAAGTTATCAACAAATATTTTGTTTCGCAAACTAGTTTGTGAGTTTTTTATTTCATTGATTCCCCAACAAAGAAGGAGGCATGAAGAAGAAAAAGTCAGAGGTCAAAGTTAAGTTATCAGAAAATCCTTTATCAGAAAAACTTGTGTTTTGCGAACTAGTTTGTGAGTTTGCCATTTCATTGATTTGCCGACTAGCTGATAGATGGCTCAAAGATCAAAGTTTGTGGTTTGACAACTTCATCAATAAAGGAGATCTTGAAGACAAGGCTCGTAAAAGTATAAGTTTGTGGTAAAGAAAATGTTAAGTTCACGGTTTGGATACTTTGCTGATAAAGAAGGGAAGCTTGCTCATGGTTCAAAGGAAAGTTGGCTAGTCATCAGGAAATGTTTTGGTTCGCGAAGAGCTTAGGTTGCCAACAACAAAGTTTGTTGATAGACAACTTTGCCAATAGAGAAAAAAGCCTTGGAAGTGTAAGTTCGTGGAAATGATAATTTGTCGATAATGAAGGGGATGTAGTCAAGTCTGTAAAAGGGAGCTTTTGCTGATAGAGAACACAAAGGTGAAAGTTTGTTAGAGTGGGTTTTTGTTGATAAGGAAAGTGTAAGTTTGTGTAAAGTAATATTTTCTGATAGAGTTGTCTAAGTGAAGATTTGTGAAAGGCAACTTTTACCAATAAAGGAGACAAAAGCCAAAGTTTGTGAAAGTGAGTTTTTACCGATAAAGGCATCTAAAGCCATAGTTTGTGAGAGTGACATTTCACTGATAGAGGGTTGGAAGGTAAGATAAAAGATATTTAAATATCCTATTGAAGTCTGACTTTGTAAAGATTGTTCAATGGCTAGTAAATTCAAATGTTCAAATACATGGTTGGGGTCGTCGTGGTAAAATGTGGGTTTTCCTAGTTTTTGGTCTAGACCCATTTTTGGTCAACCTAAATAAATGTGATTTGGACCCTGTGTTAAAAGATAAATTTTAGGTTGACGCCGACCTTGTAACATGCAATCATTGGAAATTCAAATTGGGCCTGAACCTTTGGAATTACATACGTTGGAAAACAAAATTTTGTTGCTGAGTTTGAAGATTGTTTTATTCTGCATTGGTGAATGTAGTGCTAACATGGAAGTCATTTGTTATATAGTTTAGTATAAATGAAAGATCAGTTTATGCATTTGAATGTAAATGAGTATGTGAGCTTTGCGTCAAAATATCTATCTATGTCTACGAATACTAAAGTGAAATACCTGAATACAAGCGAATGTGAATGAGAAGTGAAATACATGCAAACACCAAGAAATTAGGCATGTGGAGATATGCGAAGTTGAAGGATGTGAAGCACATGAATTGAAGATCCTAAGTTTGCATAGTATGTGTAAGTGTTGAATGTTTTTGTTACTATTCCAATTTCCTAAGTTGTAGCTTAGTTTGTATGGGAGGTTGGAGCCTCAAATAGGTTGGAGCCTATTGCTGAGTTGGAGCTCAGTTTCTATGGGAGGTTGGAGCCTATTAAAGGGTTGATGCTCAGTTTGTTTTGAGATTGAAGTCTCTAGTAGGTTGGAGCCTACAAATTTGTAAAAAGGATTAAATTCCTTCTTATGTTGAAATTCCTATGGATTGGAGCCTACAAATTTGTAAAAAGGATTGAAGTCCTTCTTATGTTGAAATTCCTATGGGTTGGAGCCTACAAAATATTGTAATTCATAGTATCATCTTTGTGAGGCCAAATTTGGATAGTAGATCCAAGCAACTTGCTCACCGTGGTTTTTTTCCATCTTGGGTTTCCATGTAAATCTGATGTTATGGTCTCTTGTGTGGATGTGTGATTTTTCTTATGCTTTCATAGTTCTTTCATATTCTGATTGATGTAGTAAATATCATGTTGTTACAGTTGAATTGTTTTAAAAAGTGGCATATATTGATTCACCCCCCTCTCAGTATATCAATGTGTTCTAACAATTGGTATCAGAGAAAGGTTCCTTGGTGCAGCCTAACAGCTGAAGGTAGATCTTAGATTTGAACACATGGCTTAGGGAGTGTCCTCTTCTTCTAACAAGGCACCTCTATTTGATGGAACCAACTACATTTTCTGGAGTGTAAGGATGGAAGCCTATCTTACCTCTCTAGGGTATGATGTTTAGAGAGCTGCAAAGGATACGTATGTTAAGCATGCTTATCCTATTAAATATTGAATGTGAAGAAGGCCCATGAAAACAATGCTAAAGCAAAGAATGTCATTTTAAGTGGTCTAGCTAACTTAGAGTTTGTCAAAGTAATGCAGTGCAAGACCACCAAGGGTATATGGGATAAACTCAAAAGTCTCTATGAAGGGGATGATAAAGTAAAGAAAGCAAAATTGCAGACCTTTAAGGCTGAATTTGAAAATCTGAAGATGAAGGAAGAAGAGAACATTGCTGACTATCTTCTCCAAGTAGATAAAGTTGTAGATGCTATCAAAGGTCTTGGTGAAAAGGTGGAGGATTCAGCAGTTGTGCAGAAGGTACTAAAATCAATCCCTCAAAGGCATGATTCAAAATTTTTTTATATTGAAGAAGTAGGAGATTTGAAGGTATTCAAAATGGATGAATTATTTGGTTCAGTCATTGCCTATGAAATGATAAACGCAACCAAAGAAACATCTAAGAAGGAAGCTACTTTCAAAGAATCTAAGAAAAATGGATCTGAGTCAAGTGATGCATCTGATAATGAGGAAGCCAACTTTGTAAGAAAGCTAAAGAAGGGATCAGGTAAGTACAAAGGTAAGTTACCTTTCAAGTGTTTCAACTATGGAAAGATTGGGCATTATGCATATAAATGTCCTCTTAAGAAGAATGAAGATAAATACAAGGGTTTCAAAAGATCAAATTTTAACAAGGACAAGAAAAGCCTTTTCTCTAAGAATGATTACAATTTAGAAGAAGAAGAAGAAGACAACTGCGCATTAGAAGATGAAAGAGTAGAAGCTCTATTCATGGCTATGGAAGTCTTGGACAACTTAGATAGTGTTGCTATTAATGAACAAGAAGAATGTGAAGTTGATCTTGAAGGTGAACTGATCTCTGCTCTTGAAGACTTAGATCTAGCAAGGAAAGAAAATGAATCTGAACAAAAGACCAAGCTCATAGAATTGGAGGAGATGATTGTTAGCTTGAAGATTCAGATTGAAGAGTTAAAAAGAATTGCAGACATGGTGAATATTGCCTTCAAAGTCAAATCAGATGAATGTTTAAAACTTCAAGAAGAAATTGTTTCATTAAGAAAGGAGATTGAAAAGGTTCACACACAGATAAATAAGAATATCAAATTTGGTAAGAGCTCTAAAATTTTGGATGATATAATAAACATTCAAAGACCTCTATTCATTAAGTTAGGTTTGGGCTATGATGAAGAAGTCACACAATCTTCTATTCCAACAAAGAAGACTGACCCAGAGAAGACAATGTCAAATGAAGAAATCCCAATGAAGAAGAATAGTACAAAAATTGAAGAAGTTGATTTCATTCTTGTTCTTTTTCAAAGAAGAAGATTTAGAAGATCAATTCCTGCAAGACAAACTTTCAAGTACAAGTTTAATTTTAATTTCTCTATTTATTGTTTCAATTGCAATCAGTATGGTCACAAACCTATTGAATGTAGATCAAGAATGAGGAGAAGCAATTTTCTAAGTAGAAATTATTTTGCCCCTTTGTTTGATTTCAACATAATATGTCATATTTACAACAATTTTGAGCACATAGAAAGGTTTTGCAAAAGTGACTTGGCAAAGTCAAAATCTTAGATGACTGATTTTGATAACCAAGAAAAGAGGATAGACATTTCTAAAAATTAAAAGTTAGATCAGAAGAAGGAATGGAGAAACAAGAACAATCATGAAGGTGAAAACTCAATGATTGTCCAAACTACATTTCATGCACAAGGATGGGCAAATCCTTGGGTTGTAGACAACAGATGCTCAAGTCACATGACAAGGGACAAGAGCAAGTTTCTCAATCTTGAAAATTGGAATGGTGGATCAGTCAAGTTTGGAGACAACACCTCTACAAAGATATGTGGTAAAGGTACAATAAGTATTGATGGAAAGAATATGACTGAATATGTTATATATGTAGAAGGTCTCAAGCACAATCTTCTTAGTGTAAGTCAGATGTGTAGAAAAGGATAAAATCTTATTTTCAATGCACAAGGATGTGAAATCAGAAGAGCAAGCACTCACAAACTTATGGTAGAAGCAAGCAGAATAGAGAATAACTTGTACAATCTTTGTGAAGTCAAAGGAAAGCATTAGCTTTTAGGACAAACTAAATAGAGTTGATTGTGGCATAAGAGGTTGGGGCACATCAACTTTGACAATCTTGTGAAGATCATCTCTAAACTTTTAGATAAAGACATGTCGAAGATTGCTAAGCCTACTAGCACCTTTTGTAAGGAATGTTAAATTGGGAAGCAAACATTGACCATGTTAAAGACCAAGGAGTACTCTTCTACTGAGCCTTTGGAACTGATTCATACATATTTATGTGGTCCTATTAAAACAAGAAGTCTCCAAGGTGAAAGGTATTTCATGTTTCTCATTGATGATTACTCTAGAATGACATGAGTTACTTTTTTGAAAGATAAATCAAAATCATTTAGTAGATTTAAAATCTTCAAATTCATGGTTGAGAATGAAATGAAAGCTAGAATCAAGTGTTTAAGATCAGACATGGGTGGTGAGTTCACATCAAATGAATTTGAAGAATTCTATGAAGAACATGGGATAAAAAGATAGTACTCTGTTGCAAGGACTCCTTAGCAAAATGGAGTAGTTGAAAGATAGAATAGAATAGTCCAAGAGATGGCAAGAACAATTTTGAATGAATCCAAGTTGCCTAATGTATATTGGAAAGAAGTAATTCATACTAATGTTTATATCCTTAACAGAGGACATCTCAGACTAAACAACACTAAGACACCATATGAGCTATGGAAAGGCAAACCTGCACCAGTCAAGTATTTTATAATTTTTGGAATAAAATACTACATTAGAAGAGATGAAGATAATTTGGGTAAGTTTGACTCAAGATTAGATGAAGGAATTTTTCTTGGTTAGTCAACTAGAAACAAGGCTTATAAATGTTACAAGAGATTGAAGAAGATAGTTGAGAGTGCAAATGTTAGGGTTGATGAAAAGATATATCCACCCACACATGATCAAGATGATGACTATTCAGATGATTCATCCTACTACTTAGACGATTCAGTCAGCACAGAAGAAGAAAATGAAGTTGCAGAAGAACAGACACCCATAGAGACCACCAAGTCACCTACAAAGTTCATTCAAAAGAATCATTCTAAAAATCAGATAATTGGGGATAAAAATGAAGGAGTTATGACTAGTGGAAGAATCGGAGAACAAGTAAACTTATCACTATTGTCAAAGATAGAACCAAAGAATTTTTTTGAAGCTAAAAAGGATGAAAGTTGGATTGATGCAATGCAAGAAGAGTTAAATCAGATTGAGAAGAATAAAACTTGGGAACTTGTCCAAGGCTAAAGGACAATCTTGTGATTGGAAGCAAGTGGGTTTTTAGAAATAAGTTGAACGAAGATGGAAAAGTTCTTAGAAACAAAGCAAGATTGGTCTGCAAGGGCTAGTCACAAGTGGAAGGCATTGATTTTGAGGAGACGTTTGCTCTTGTGGAAAGAATGGAAGCAATAAGGATGTTCCTTACATTTGCAATTCATAAAGACTTCAAGGTATATCGAATGGATGTCAAATCTGCTTTCTTGAATGGTGACTTAGACGAAGAAGTTTACATAGAGTAGCCTGAAGGATTTCATCTATTAGAAGATCGGAATATGGTATGCAGACTCAAGAAGGCATTATACAGTCTCAAAAAAGCACCTAGGGCATGGTATGCAAGGTTCGACAAGTACCTACACCAGTGAGGTTTCAAGAAGGGGATTGCTAATAGAAATCTTTATCTCAAGATTTTGTGTGATAGTATATGTTGATGATATTATCTTTAGTGGAAATGAGGAGTTGTGCAAGATGTTTTGTGAAGAGATGCAAAAGGAGTTTGAGATGTCTATGATTGGTGAGCTTTTATTTTTCCTTGGACTTCAAATTGCTCAATCAAACAAGGGTATGTTTATTTCACAAACTAAGTATGTCAAGGAGATGTTGAAAAAGTTTGGTATGGATGATTGCAAACCTATGACCATGCCTATGGTTACATCTTGTCATCTAAGAAAGGATGATGAGTCACCTCAAGCTGATCAGATGATATTATCTTTGGTGGAAATGAGGAGTTGTGCAAGATGTTTTGTGAAGAGATGCAAAAAGTGTTTGAGATGTCTATGATTGGTGAGCTTTCATTTTTCCTTGGACTTCAAATGTCTCAATCAAACAATGGTATGTTTATTTCACAAAATAAGTATGTCAAGGAGACATTGAAAAAGTTTGGTATGGATGACTGCAAACCTATGACCATGCCTATGGTTACATCTTGTCATCTAAGAAAGGATGATGAGTCACCTCAAGCTAATCAGATGCTATTATCTTTGGTGGAAATGAGGAGTTGTGCAAGATATTTTGTGAATAGATGCAAAAAGAGTTTGAGATATCTATGATTGGTGAGCTTTCATTTTCCCTTGGACTTCAAATTGCTTAATCAAACAAGGGTATGTTTATTTCACAAAGTAAGTATGTCAAGGAGATGTTGAAAAAGTTTGGTATGGATGACTGCAAACCTATGACCATGCCTATGGTTACATCTTGTCATATAAAAAAGGATGATGAGTCACCTCAATCTGATCAGACTCTGTATAGATCCATGATTGGAAGCTTATTATACTTGACTACATCTAGGATGGATATTATACAAGTAGGTATGGTGGCTAGATTTCAAGTTGACCCAAAAGAAACTCATGTAGAGGCTATTAAAAGGATTTTCAAATATTTGAAGAGCACATTGGACTATGGATTGTGGTATGAGAAGGGAAAGGATTTCTCTTTGACAACATATATAGATGCAGATTGGGCAGGCAACACTGATGACAGGAAGAACACAAGCCAGTGGAGACTTCTTTCTAGGTGGTAGATTGGTTTCATGGTTAAGCAAAAAGAAAGATTTAGTTGCCTTATCAACATCAAAAGTAGAATACATTGTAGCATCAGCTTGTTGTACTCAGGTTTTGTGTATGACGTAAATGTTGAAGGATATAGGAGTTGTATATGATGAGCCCATTTCAATTCTATGTGACAATACAAGTGCAATTAACATATCAAAGAATCCAATAATGCATTCAAGAACCAAGTATATATCTATTAGGTATCATTTTTTGAGAGAAAAGTTTGATGATCAAGAGGTGAAATTGGAGTATGTGCCTACAAAGGATCAAATTGCAGATATCTTCACAAAACCTCTTCCTAAAGAGACATTTGAATACTTAAGGAAAAAGTTTAGAATGATATCACTCTCACCAAATCAGTAAAGATTTATGATAGAGCATCTATCCAAGGGAGCAGCATAAAGCATATTCTTCATCCTTATTTGGATAGTGGCTACCTCTCAGGAGGAGTAGGTAGAAATGAGATAGTAAAGATGAGAAGATTTTGGTATGGCTTGGTCAGGAGGAGCTGTTTCTAGTAGTTGTAGTTTCAAAGTGGTTGGTTGCATCCCTTTGCCATTGATGTCAAAAGGGGAGATATTTCAAAAGTTGTGTTACAGTTTAGGGAGAGATAAAGTAAGGGGAGATTTACAAAAGAAGTTTATGTTTGTGTTGCCATCAATGACAAAGGGGGAGATTGTTGAAGTGTTTTCATTGATGTCAAAAGAGTTTGTTTGGAACTATTGTCATTGATGACAAAGAAAGGTAGAATTGTGTTCTAAGGTAGAAAGGGAGAAAAAGTTTCTAAGGCATGAATTTTTCTTTTTGTTAGTAATTTGTTCAGTTTGTGAACTCACCGGTTTGCCGACAGCCAATTTTCTTGACATCTATTTTGTCGATGAGGAGTTGTCAAAGAAAAATCTAAGGCACATGAATGATTTTTGCCTTTGATCAGAAAAATGTTTAGTTTGTGAACTGGTTCACTGGTTTCAAATTTTGTTGATTTGCCAATTCTCCGACAAAGGAGAAAGTTGGGCAATAAAAGTTTGAAGTTCAAAGACAAGTTAAAGTAAAATCTTTTGTTTCATGAACTAGTTCATGAGTCTGTCATTTCACCAATTTGTTGATTCTTGACAAAGGAGGCGTGAAGAAGAAAAAGTTGAAGGTTAAAGTTAAGTTATCAGAAAATCCTTTATTAGAAAAACTTGTGTTTTGGGAACTAGTTTGTGAGTTCACCATTTTGTCGATTCGCCAACTAGGTGACAGATGGCTCTAAGATCAAAGTCTGTGGTTTGACAACTTCATTGATAAAGGAGATCTTGAATACAAGGCTTGTAAAAGTATAAGTTTGTGGTAAAGAAAATGCTAAGTTCACAGTTTGGATACTTTGCCAATAAAGAAGGGAAGCTTGCTCACAGTTCAAAGGAAAGTTGGCTAGTCATCAGGAAATGTTTTGGTTCACGAAGGGATGAGTTTGCTGACAGAGAAGTTTGCTGATAGGCAACTTTGTTGATAAAGAAAAAAGGTGCTGAAGACTAAGGCTTGGAAGTGTAAGTTCATGTAAACAATAATTTGCCGATAATGAAGGGGCTGTAGTCAAGTTTGTAAATGGGAGCTTTCACCAATAGAGAATACAAAGGCCAAAGTTCATCAGAGTGGGATTTTACTGATATGGAAAGTGTAAGTTCATGAAAAGTAATATTTGTTGATAGAATCATTTAAGTGAACATTTATGAAAGGCAAATTTTGTCGATAAAGGAGACATAAGCCAAAGTTTGTGAAAGTGAGTTTTTGTCGATAAAGGCATCTAAGGCCAAAGTTTGTGAGAGCAATATTTTGTTGATAAAGGGCTAGAAGGTAAGATAAAAGATATTTAAAGTTAAGATTTAAATATACTATTGAAGGCCAACTTGGTAAAGATTGTTCAATGGCTAGTAAATTCAAATGTTCAAATACATGGTTGGGATCGTTGCAGTAAAATGTGCCTTTTCCCAGTTTTTGGTCGAGATCCATTTCAGGTCAACCTAAATAAATGTGATTTGGGCCCTATGTAAAAAAATGAAATTTCAGTTTGATGCCAACCCTGTAACATGCAGTCATTGGAAATTCAAATTGGGTCTGAAGCTTTGGAATTACACACATTGGAAATCAAAATTATGTTGTCAACTTTCAAGATTATTTTATTCTACATTGGTGAATGTAGTGTCAACATGGAAATCATTTGTTCTACAGTTTGGTATAAATGAAATATCAGTTTATGCATTTGAATGTAAATGAGTATGCGAGCTTTGCATCGAAATATCTATCTGTGTCTATGAATACTAAAGTGCAGTATCCAAATACAAGCGAATGTGAATGAGAAGTGAAATACATGCAAACATCAAGAAATTAGGCATGTGGAGATATGCAAAGTTGAAGGATGGTAAGGCCATGAATTGAAGATCCTGAGTTCACACGGTATGTGTAAGTGTTGAATGTTTTTGTTACTATTTTAGTTTCTTGAGTTGTAGCTCAGTTTGTATGGGAGGTTGGAGCATCAGATAGGTTGGAGCCTATGGCTAGGTTGATACTCAGTCTGTTTTAAGATTGAAGTCTCTGGTAGGTTGGAGCCTAGAGATTTGTAAAAAGGATTGCAGTCCTTCTTAGATTGAAATTCTTTTGGGTTAGAGCCTACAAAATATTATAATTCACTACTTCATTTTTTTGAGGTTGGATTTGGATAGTAGATCCAAGTAGCTTTCTCACCATGGGTTTTCCCATCTTAGGTTTCCATGTAAATCTTGTTGGGTCTCAAAAATGCTAGTTTTAGACCACAAGAGGGTGCCAATCTCTTGATACATTTTTGGTCAACAAGATAGGGTTTATGCAACTAGAAACCCCCTACTCTTCAGGTTCTGCCAAGCCTAGGTGAGTGTACCTAAATGATAAAGAAGACTTGGAAATCTTAATGGATTCTAATTGGGCAATCTACAATGGCACACAGGTGTGAGGTAGATACAGAGCTTGCTTAGTAGTTCCTAATGAGAATGCTTTAAAAATCAAGTAAATAAATAGAGTTTATATAAGATTATACTAAAGAGGACCAGTGCCTGATCTATTGGATGAATGGGGTCAATGGGTGGATAATGACTATGGCGACAGATGCATGAGATATGTGAGTTTACTTCTCAGCTTAACTCTAACTTGTTGGGCACTTGGAATGTTTGCACCTTGTACAAACATGTAGGTATGTATGTTACAGTACTCTTCTTAATTATCCCAGTGATATCTTCCCAAATTACTGTGAAATTGTGAAAGGAGATTTAATTCTTAGATTGATGGAAACCAATCAAAATAATTTCTCTAAAAGGATTTTAATCTTTGACAAGAACCAATTAAAGTCAATTATCTAAAAGGGTCTTTAATTCTCATCAATTAGAAACCAATCAAAACTCCACACAGGAACAACAAATGTGTTCTGACAAATAATGCAAATTTGAATAACTTAGGAGGACCACTTTGGAGCTAGTACAATAACATGTAATCATGAAAATTAACCAACAGTTGAACACTAGAAATAAATTACCACATGAGAATATTCTGCTCCATTATATTTCTTCATAAAGTATATATGTTAATCACATAAGTTATGAAATATGAGGATGAATGAAGTGAGATGGATGGACCTATCTACTACTGATGATGATGATTTAACCTACTCCTACCGATGAGTCTCGATTTTAATTTCACCCTTCATATATACATTGTATCTTCAAGGGTTATGACCCTTTGCATATTTGTTCTGTGCAGCCTTTCATTTAATTAATTGTCTTCTTCAATACTTGAATATTTAATCTTAACCTTCATTATGATAATCATCATTATTTTTATTATTTTGCTAGCAATTTTCGCATTCACATTTACTTGTGTGCACTTCCACTTCCATTTGGCAAAATGTTTACTGGTATGAAAATAATTACCCCTTCTTGCTTCACTGGCCATCATATTAAGTAGAATAATCACCTATTTGGTTAATACTTAAAATATTTCACCTCCTAATGTGATTATTTTATTTTATTGTATTCATATTTTACTTGATCTTCTGTCCAGGTTTATTTTTCCTTTTAATAATACTCATACCCTTTTAACTCAATCCATCATCCAAAGTATTTTAATAATATATTAAATGTCCTGTGGATCAAATTCTATCATCCCAATATTACTCTTGAAGATTTTCTAAATCAATGACTTTGTCCTTGGGGATATTATTTTGCCAATATGATCTACTCTCAGATAATCAACACTTCATTATGTGTCTCGATTGCATATTTTCCTGCTCCACCTTTTTTGCTCAGCTTCCTCAGATCATGCTTTGGCCTTCTCCAAGGATCTCTCCATCTTCTTCTCTGAAAATATCTTGCCTTGCGAACCACTATTGATTAAAATATGATTTATGTAGCTTTATTGTCTTCCAAATATTTGCTTGATATCAAGTTTGTATTTTTTCCATTGGCATATCGGCAGGACTGTGGTTCTTCTTCCATCGATAGCTGTCCTCCCCACCGATATGTTATTTTCGTCAATGCTTTTTTAATCCTCTTTTGATTATCTTATCAGGCTGTCGGGGAGACCAGGATATCGGTTACTCTGATATCCTTGAGTCTGCCTGATATTAAGTTTTGTGCCTGGTTTTTCTCTTCTATTTGCTATATCTTTTGCTTTACTTCTCCATGCTTGGTTTACTTGGCTCAATCTTCGGCCCATTGCGAGGAGGATGCTGGAGAAAGTTGTGAATGGCTAGATATCTGCTTTTACACTTGTAATTTACATTTGTTTGAGAGTTTATAAAGTATTATCAACATCTCCATTTTGTGTATGCCCTACAGTCATTACAATCCATGGGATAACATTTCTTCAAGGTAGATTGTTACAAAGTTTAGATGCCTCACCCATGCTTCCACATTTTGTGTACACCCTACCAGAGCATTTGCAATAGCAACATTCGAGGAAAAATCCATTTTGGATTATTCTTTGATCTGAAGTTTCCTTCTGTTGTGTACCATGCAATCGAAGGCTCAGTTACATCCTTACTACGTATATATGTATGTATATATATCAAATCTAGGCTCGCTTCAGTTTTAGTTGATGCACATACTCCAATCTCTCTAGTGATTTCAGCTATTGGAGAAAATGTTTATGGTGTGGGACTGGTGTTGCATTAGCACCGAGATGAAATTTTCCAGTACAAAAAACTCTTTTTATTCTTAATACCCCTGATATGGTGTGGAGTCTGATCAGTCTCCAAGTGGGAGATTGTTGTTATATGGAACCTAATCAGACTTGGAGGTTAAATTTTCCCCACTTTTATTGGTGCGGTTTCCCCCCAAATTCCTACGAGGTCAAGGGGCAACGCCCCTTGCGGGGGTTTGGGGGCAGCACCCCCAAGACGGGGTCAAGGGGCAGTGCCCCTTGTGGGGTCCAGGGGCAGCGCCCCTGGCGCATTCCCTATCGTGATATAGGGCGGGGTCGAGGGGCAGCGCCCCCGAAACCTCACATGATTTTTATTATTTTATAAAGGCACTGGGAGTTATTTTTCATTGACCGACATAAGAAAACCCTATTTTTGTAACTGACAAAAAGCTTGATAAAAAGCAGCTAAGGGTTAGGGTTTTGGTATTGTATTGTAGCATTTGCAACGGTATTGAGTTGCATGGATTGCTGATTGTAATCGGTTTGATTTACTGGATAATAATATTGGACTCTCTATTTGGTGGATGTAGCCCGAGTTTGGGTGAACCACGTTAAAACTTGTCTCTTGCTCTTATTATTTTTTGTGTATTTCCATTCCTATGTTTAATCTTTATTTGCATTTAATTGATATCTTCTTCCGGCTAACCCTAACAACCCTGGGTAGCAATCGTCATTTCATCACTAAGATTTATATTTGACATGAATGACACTTTGCATTCCTTCGTCATCTAGAGTAAGAAGATGCTCCAGGGAATGAAGCTTCAATGATAATATCACTTTGCCAGGACCACATAATGTTGTAACCATTGCCAATGGATTCTGAAGATACCAACCAAGAGCCATAGCACGCCTTACAATTTTAATCATCATTAACCTTTTATTAAACCATTGATTGTTTTCAAGGATAATTTTATGGTGGTCATAAGTTTTATATCCAAAAGTGTGTCTTCAAGAGTTAGAAAGCACCAAAAATTTTGATAGTTTTGCACGTTCAACTGAAGTAAACATCATGATACAATCACTTGCTATTTAAATTGGGAGAATCAAGGCTAAGTCCACATCGGCTAAGCCAGCTAAGATCAGTTAGTAGTTAGATATTAAATGATCTGTTGGAAGTTAGAGTTAAACCTTGGAGGCCATTTTAAAAGATAAGTATCATGTGCTATGCAATAATGGTCATTGCCATAGTTTCTAGAGGTATTACCTCCTCTTCCACATATAATTGTTACTATTGTTGTGTCTTCCCATTATGTTCCATCACATATACATGAATGGAGAAAATGCTTTATGTTAGAAAGCTTTTGAACCATTTGTTAGTTTTAGGACAGACAACTGAGAGGGGGGGTGAATCAATTGTCCCAAAACTTTCTATTCTTTAAACACTTAAATCCTTCTTGTAATTCAACAGCATAATAATAAATTAATCATGGAAGCACAATGCAATTATTTAAGAGCAAAGACGCATTAACACATATGACACCAAGATTTTAACGTGGAAAACTCGGTTAAGGGAAAAACCATGAGGTGACTAACCCAAGATTGTATTCTCTATTAAAAGAATAAGAAGAACAAAATGGCACATGCCAATTAGGGCTCACTGCCCAAGCACAATGCTCACAAGAGGCCCACTGCCTACGGGAGACACACTGTCTACAAAATAATAAATATTACATACTTGAACTGAAGATTAGCATCTTCACCATGCTTGAGTCAGTTCCATTTAATCTCAATACTTCTTCTCTGCTTTTCACTCTTCTCCTTTCTACCACACTCTCATCTCTTCCACGATACTTTGAAATGACTTCACAACTCTTATTTATACAAGACATCGACTTTGGGATAATCATCAAAGTCAGCACAATACATACTTTATTTTATTACAGAGAAAATACCCAAATACAACTTGATTTATTACAAAAGACTTCATGTGAGTCACCACACTGTCAACCACACGCCATCCTTCGCAGAACATCTTCAAGATCATCTGCAAGATGTGTAAATCATTTGGTTGGCCAAGTTTAGGAAGAACATCATCATCCAAAAGTAATTCTTTAGTTACGAGCTCAATCTTCAATGTGGACCACCAACACGAACTGGACACAATCTAGAGACCCCCACAAGCTTTCCTGAATCACCAAGAACATCCACCACTTCTGCTTACTGAAATCATTCTCTTCTTCATCCAGAGCCTCAAGAACATAGTCTGTCATCACTGTCATATTGGAATAAATGCTTGCGGACCTCCAGACCACGAACCAATTGAGTTGTCAATTCATATTGACTTCCTAAACACTCCACCAAATCCACAAAACAAGATATTACATTTTCAGATCTCACCGGACGTATTTGTGTCACTCTGTCACCTCTGAACATCTGCCAGAACTAGTTTTACTCATATGGCCATAACTTCTTCAAGTCTTCTTGCAAACCTCTCAAATCTTTACTGGATCACCTTTAGACACATATCTACAAACCCTTTGATGCACATCCTCTGATCTTCACCTTAGCTGGGATCTTCACTTCATAGAGCTTCAATGTCTTCACTATTCTTCTCTATTTCTTATAGGACTAATTTTCTCAATATCCTCAGCACACAGCTCATCCAATCCTTGACATCAATGCAACAGGAGTATGTTGATATCAATGACAACACCGGTTGGTCCCATACTTGCAACACCATTTGACAGAATCCTTAGGATATCTCTTTAATTGTATTTTTTGCAAAGTGATGATAATGAACCATGTGTTACCAGCTCAAGGAAAATGTATAATTTGTCCTCTTCCTTATCAGTACCAAGGTACTGCACAATATTGACTTAGAAGAGCAACCTCTTGTTCAAGTTGAGAAATGGATTGTTTTTCATTGCTACCTTTGGTCTACAAGAGAAACTTCCTTAACCGCAAAAAAGTATCCTTCACTTTTTGCTAATTGTACCAGACACTCTTCAATGGCAACCTGAAAAGACTTGTTCTAGTTGTTTATATCATCGCTAATATTTGAAGCCTCATAATGCATGCTCTTATGCAAATGTCTTGCCAGATCAGACATGGCACCAACTATTGCTATAGAAGTTTGTGATTTTGACTGTTATGCCAGAATAGCAGAAATTTCAATGATATTAATCTACTTTTGAGGTTACTACACCACATTCTTATGATCAAGATTTTTTATAATCGTGGATAATAGAATATGAACAGAATGACCTGATTTCTCCATTAAGTGTTGCATGTCATATAGAACACATAGAGCAAGTCCATTCTGAATATAGGTTCAAGTACACGTTGTATTGTAGTGGCTTCCTTTGCCATGTTTTGAAGATAAATCTTTGACCAAAGCTTAGGGTCCTCTACTTCCTCCCTTGTAAGATTATTTTTGCCTTTTAAGTCTACAACCTCCCTCCATGAAACAACTCTAGTGAGACCATTAGTCAAACCTACAATACGATGTTCACCTATGAGTACTTCATGTACCTAGTGGCTATAGGTATTCCCATTGACTTGATCCATATTTTCCAAATTCATTGGAAAAGAATCATAATTATCCTACATCACAATCATCGAAATCCATTGAAATATGTGAATGTTCTCTCATGAACTACACTATAGATGAAAGAGCATGAAGTCCAGCAAAACGGCAACATTTTCTATCTTCTCCCATTTCTTTACTAAGTCCACATAGTTTGGGAATAAGACCTTCCAAGTTGAACATATAAGTATTATCTGTCTTGCAAATGTCTTAACATCCCTTGGCAAATTATTGAACACTTTTGTATCCCTCTTGGAGGATACTTTATAACTCCATAACTGTGTGAAATATGCTGGGTCTCTCTATGGGCCCGGCCAAAAAAAATTTTCATTTTGAAACAAGTTTTCTATCCTAAATTGTCATGACATCACATCAATATGTTTCTGGAATGAAAAGTTAAAATGGGTTGTCATCAAAAAATCATCTTTCTAGTATTTTTACATAGTGATCAAACTGGTCAAGTAGCATTCAGAATTGGCTTGGAAAACTAGTCAAATGACCTCCTGGAGTCATGAAAATGCATAGGCATGTAGAGTTTTGACCCAAGAATTCAGTGCATCTAACTATTTGGAAGAATGTATCCCAAGGCATGAGATATAATTGTTCAAAGTGGCCTGCTTGGCCTTTCTAAAAATTGCGTCTATCAAAATCTGATTAGGGCTCACCAACTTGGAATTTTGAAAAGATATCAAATCTGACTCTGAGAAGCTGCAACCTGGGAGATTAGCTCATCTAGGTATAATGAGTATGCATGCAAGTGGGTTTCTCACCAATCATCTTTCCTCTCAAAATATCAAAGTTTACCTCTCTGTAAATGCAATTTGTGAAATCAGGATAAATTGCGTTTGCTTTTGGTTTTGAAAAAATAGCAAACGATGTGTTCGGACCTTCAAACTAGACATAGAAGTAGATTTTGATAAGGTAAATTAGGAACACCAATTGGCTCATCATGAACATTATCCATCTGCAAGATATTAGCCTCCCAAGTTGGCCTCCCAGACTAATTTTACATTGTGCAAACAGCAAAACTTTTCCAAAACCCTTCAACTTGACTCCTCAAAACTTAGTTGAATCTCATCATAGGAAGTTGAAATCAGACATGTGCACTCACATATGATAGGAAAGTATGCTTGCAAAGTGATTTTGTATAAAACTGAGCAAGTTTCAAAATATGGCGCTCCAAAGTAGGCTCCTCAGACATGTTCTTCGGGTGTATTTTTTAGTACTAAAATCTATTTTCACACATGGAAACCTAAATTTTTTGCAAAAAATGGTATGAAATTCTAGGTCCCAACAAATCTGGTGTTATGGTATCTTGTGGAGATGTGTGATTTTTCTTATGCTTGCATAGTTCTTTCATATTCTATTTGATGCAGTAGAGATCTTGTTATTACAGTAGAATTGTTTTAAAAAGTGGCATATACTTTTTCACCCCCCCTCTCAGTAGATCAGTGTGTTTTAACTTTTTTTCCATCCAATTCTAGTTTTTTTGTCATTGCCATTGTTTGGCCTATCATGATCTTGCTCTCACCCCACACTCCTCTTACTTTAGAGAGAGTTAATTATTCATTACTAGTTTGTTTTGTGGAACCTTATTTTGAGATATATAATGATAAGGGTGACTCTCATACACATTTGTAATATTTCTAAGATGCATGTTTGGCTTTTGTGTATGAATATTATAAGTTATTGGCTAAGTTATTTACATGTACACTAAGGGAATATGTTATACAATGGTTTTATTCTTTACTTCATGGATCCATTCATTATTTTTTAAGATGGCCAAAACTCACAAAATAAAGTTTAATCACCTTAACTTAGTTTCTATACACACCAAGAGGCAAGATCAACAAAGATGGCAAACTAGGGAAATACTATAATGCATAGAAATACTAAAATCTACTATCAAATTACTTCTTTTGAAACCAAAGTTCCAAAACTTAAGATTTCTCTAAAAATATAAGCTTTCAAAAGATCGACAAATATTTGAACCTATGAACTCTTCAACTTCACTTTTATTTCAATTTGGAAAACCATCATTTCGGTGAACTATCTGATCGGTGAACCATTCAATCGGTGAACTATCTGATCGGCAAACTTTTCCATTGGCAAACTTTTCCATTGGTGAACTTTTCCATCGACGAACATTACCATCAGTGAACTTTACTATTGGTGAGCTTTTCCATCGATGAACTTTTCCATCAATGAACTTTGTGAACTCTTTTTCCTTCCAAGTATTTATCGGTGATCTTATCTATCAACAAACTAAGGAATCGATGAATTGAGATATGGGCGAACAAAAGGGTTCATGAACTTGTGTTTCAACCAACACTGTAAGAATGCTTTTCCCCAGGAGGCAAAGTTTTCAAACTTCCAACATTACCAAAAACAAGCAAGGAATTACACAAGGTTGTTGGCAGAAGAAGTTGTCGGTGAACTAGGGAGTTCACTAACCTCGGAACTGGCTGATATATTCTAACTTCACATGGTTTGTTAACCAAATTGCACCAAATTTGAAATACTGAAACCCATTAAGCTCTTCTTCATACTAAAATCCTTACTTGGCCAAAATTCAACCTAGAAACCTCCTAAAGAAAAAGAACAAAAAACAACTCAACATCACAAAACTGACCAAAAATGAAAGTGAAAACCTAAAATATTTTTGGGTGATATAGGATCACTTATGGACCTGAATGCTCCTGCATCAATTCCCTTAACTACTTTTGTAGGACTTCTATTGAGAAGATATTTTGTTGTGTATACTGCTTCTACCAAAAACATCTTATTTAAATTCTTCTTTTTCATCATTCTCCTTGCCATTTCAACAATGGTTCTATTCTTTCTTTCAGCAACTCCATTTTGTTGTGGACTATAGGAAGTAGTGAACTCTCTCTTAATTCCATGATTTCTGTAGAAGTCTATAGAATACTTTGATTTGTACTCACATCCATTATCTAATCTTATCACTTTGATATACTTACCACTTTGTTTTTCAACCAACCTCTTGAATTCTAAAAATTTATAAAACACTTTTGATTTTGCAACCAAACAATATACCCAAGTTTTTCTTGAGTAATCATCAATGAAGGTTAGAAAATACTTGGATTTATTCAAATAAGGTGTTTCCATAGGACCACATAAATGCATATGGATCATCTCTAGATGTTGTTTAGCTCTACTAGATTTACCAATCAGAAAACTAACTCTATGTTTGTTGCCAACAATACATTACTCACACATTTCTTTTGTATTTTCAATAAAAGGTAGACCTTCAACCATTTTTAATCTCTTGAGTAAATTTAACCCACTAAAACTAAGATGGCCATATCTTTGATGTCAAATTCTATTTTCATTTATTTCACTAGACCTTAATGCTTGGTTTCCATGAGTTAAATACAAAAGAAACATCCTATCACCTATCATCTTTGATCTTACAACAACTACATTATTTTTTAACTCAAGTATCTTATTATGCACTCATTCTCATCAAAAGTCACTTGATAATTTTTCTCTAACATCTATCCAATGGATAATAAATTCTTTTTGAGTGCTAGAATCAATAATGCTTCATTAATATGTTTTACCTCACCATATTCTGTTGCACCTACAATAGTACCCTTGCCTTTGGTTCCATGAGATTGGTTATCTCCTAATACCACTATACTATGATGCTTTTCAGCCAAATTGATAAACAAATTCTCATTAGATGTCATATGTGATGAACATCTAGAATCAATGTACCATACATTATTATGATTAACATTTGCATTGAAGTAAGAAATAAACCAAATTTTTTTATCTTCAACAGTATTGTGAGCATTTTTCTTTTATGTTTCACCTTGTTTACTCTAGCATTCTGAAGCATAATGTCCTTGAACTTGTTGCAATGAAAGCATTGGAAATTCCTTCTCCCCCATTATTCCTACCTCTTCCTCTTTCCATTCCTCTGAAGTTGCTACTTCTTCCTCTAAAACTATTACCTCCTCCTCTAGAATTGCTAAATTCACCTTTGTATTCATTTTTATGACTAGATTCATTTTTATTTTTATTCCTGAAGAATGTGTTTTTTTTTCCTCTTATGCTTGCTTTAGAGAAAATGCTTTCTCTAAGCATTTTTATTACTTTTCATCCTTTCTTCAATAGTTAACAATATCCTACTTAATTCATCTATGTGCATAATTGTGAGATCTTTAGAAATCTCAATTGTAGAAACCACACCATCAAATTTAGGAATCAAACTCCTTAAAATTTTCTCAATGACATGCTTTCATCAACTTCCCCTCAAACTTTCATTTGACTAACTAGGCCTTCTACCTTTGTTAGAAAATCATTCACAGTTTCACTAGTGGTCATTTTTGCATTTTCAAATTTTTTTCTCGTTGTTTGTAATTTTGTAGTTTGTGCACCTTGATAGGCATTATTGAGAATTTGTCATGCTTTCTTAGAATTACTAGCACCACTTATCCTAGGAAAAATTGTTGGATTAATTGCACCTTGAATTAGAAATAAGACTTCATTATCTTTCTTTACATTTTCTTTGTATTCTCATTTTTGTTGATAATTTAATGCATTAAATGTAGTTGTATCTAGTTCTACATACCCTACTTGTAAACTTTCCCACAAATATTTGGATTCGAGTAGGGTTTGCATTAGCACACCAATATGTAAAATTATCCCTTTCAAAGACAGGAATTAGCATGTTAGACATTACATTCCCTTTCATATTTTCCATAAATGGAATATGCAAATAACCTAAAGGCTCAACAAAATCCTAGAGTGATCTTTACAAATGGATACTCCCCTTGTCCCTTCAAATGGGACCCACAAAAAATGATCATTATATATTATTTTGTCTTGGTGAATAAGTAATGCAGAGGTGCTCCCCTCCGCCAAATTCAAACACTCACAAACATAAAGACAACCTCACAAGCAATGCTCTACCTCAAATTCAATTGTACAAGATTGCAATGAAATGAAACACTTCAATTTATTATATCAAACTAACATACATCAGATTTCATTCTGTAAAAGACATGACAATTAGGCTTTCAATGGACTCTCTCATTCATACATTCCAACCTGCCTCTCCTCTATTCTTGGACAATTTAACTTCATCACGTTCTCTCCCACTACATGGAGTCTCTTCTATAGCCAATGACTCAAACACAGAATAATACATTATCTTCTTCATGATGTCAAACTTGCATATTTACAAGTAAATACCATCTAATGCATTAAAATGGCGGAGGGGATGAATAATGAAAAGGGCAATTTACCTCTCTATATCTTTCTGTCACAACCTGGATTCCTTAAGAGATGAGTTTTCCACATAAACAGTATTGGAGAAGAATTTACACAAATTACTTTACGTGACTTCAACAATGCGTAGAACCAAGTGTCAGCAAGAGGAAAAATTCATAATCCTCTGAATTGAGCAAAAATTGGTGAATAGCTCAAAATGATGTCCCAAGTTCCCCTGCAAAATTATTTCTCTCCAGCTTTCAAGAATTGTGAATTTTAAACTTTCTGTAAACTTGTAGCACAAATTACCGGCATTAAATTATCCCAAACAATGAGGAATTTTGCACTGATTCCTTTTTCAAATTAGGTGAAATGATTTCAAAAATCTTCCCCTGAAACAGTTTTTTGACTAGCTCTTATGGAACTCTGGAAACAATTGTTTCCACAAAACTACCCTGTTATGTGTCAGGACCCAAACTACAAAAAACTAAAAAATTACAATTCTATTCAATCCAGATGCACTGCAAGGCTGAGAGATGCCAACAAAGCCACATGCACACTAAAATGAAGAAATCAAACTAAAATTATTTTTGGGTGATGTCAATTGCTTGTCCGCTCAGGATGCCTCCTGCATCAGACCACACCGAGTAGAATGTTTGTGAGCATAGGCTCGTAAAAGCGGAGTTGAGTAGTTGAACTACTCTTGTAGGTTGCAAACAACCTGCATTGAACTCCATCATTGAATCATGTGTACAAAGTTATTTCTTCTTCCTCTTTTTCCACCACCTCGCTAGAACAAGCGTCATCCTCCTTCTGCAACTCTGCTAACCACTCTTCTCTCCTCTCGTGGGTTTGTATCCACCATGTACTATCCTCCTCCAAATACTCTCTACTCTCCTCTCCTCCTTTGTGGGATCCAGTCCACCACAAACTGACCACCTCCACCAAGTTCCACCTGCACCATCATCTACAACCTCTATACAAAAATAGTGTAACATATGCATACCAATCTGCAACTACAACTTCATCTTCTACAACTACAATCTCTTCTACTCTCATCATAGAAGGTAAATAATCATCATCATAACTAAATTCAAAATCAAAAATTACCTCATCCTTCTTCATTGCTCTACCATCATCTTCTTCGTCCGTCTACTACAGCAATTCATCTTCTTTCCTCCATCAGCAAGCTTATCAAACCACTCTTCCTCTACCACCAAAATCTGCAAACATTAAATCATCCTTGTCTTCACCATTCACTGCAATATTCTCAAGATTTATCATTGCCATCTCAATCTCCATAGCTGCATCTTCAACCTCTTTATTCTCTCTGCCCACCTCTTCATCTGTGTTTTTAACTACAACCTCTTTTCATCTGCTAAGGATTTCATGTCCTCCAAAGGACACTCTATCGTGGCTGCAAATTCACTCTTTCCCTCTTCTTCCATGCTCTCATCCAAGCATACTGCTACATCCTCATGCTTATCTTCATCATGATTGACCAATTCTTCCTGTTGCCTTACTTCCAATCTATCCATTCTCATGGTTATACCAACCATCATCAAGGAGATCTTCCTCATTGGTACTACCTCCATCCATCCCATATGACAGGCTTCTTTCTCACAAGTATCCTCATCTCACTAACTGCAATCTGTCACACATCACACTCTCAATCTATAAATACTATTTCTTCCATGGCTCCCTAGCTCTTGATTGCTTAGGGCTTCTCTCTACCTACAACAATCCTCACATGAGCTCTTTTCTACTGCCTTCTATCCACTACCCACAGGTCCTGGTGCATACTCTGCACACTTAGGGTCTTCTGGCTCTGAAACCATATGATGCAGAGGTGCTCCCCTCCACCAAATTTAAACACTCACAAACACAAAGACAATCTCACAGGCAATGCTCCAACCTCAAAATTCAACTATACAAGATTGCAATGAAATGAAACACTTCAATTTATTATATCAAACTAGCATACATCAGATTGCATACTGCAAAAGACATGACATTTAGGCTTTTAATGGTCTCTCTCATGCATACACTCCAACCTGCCCCTCCTTTATTCTTAGACAACAACTTCATCATGTTCTCTCCAACTACATAGAGTCTATTCTACAGCCAATAACTCAAACACATGGGTATGTGCAGGATCATGATGGGCCAAACTATACCTCTAAGTGGCAATGAAAATACAAAAAATTAGACTTCATCA